>OZ017740.1:2390000-3687500 GCA_963969285.1 Odontomyia ornata | reverse complement strand
AACACGTCGAATAACTTCCAACGATTCAACTTCACGTTATTTCAATTTCTTTTTTCTTTTGGTCCGAGAAAGCGAGCAACACGAAACATCCTCAACCAAAAACCACGCGTTCCCGAATATTCATCGACATGGTGCCCGATATAAACTACTCAAATCCAAAACTGAATCGATCTGCTGTAACTAAAAATGCAAAACCAAACTGTGGCACCGCGTAGGGTAAACTTGCCTAGTTCATACCCCTAAACTAAAAACCCTTATAAATTTAGCACAAATAAAGATCATTTAAATTTGACTCCAAGTATTTTTTATTCATTATTGGTGCCTTGATATCGTATGTTGAGTACAAAACACTTCTGACATGCGCGTAGTCCTGTTCGCCCAAATTGTTCATTCTTTCATAGACAACAAAATTATAATGCTTAAATAAAGTCAATTATTCCTATAAATCCAGCTCTAATTTATATCTTTTTCCTACATAGAGCTTCTAATCAATGAAAATTGTCTTGTAACAAATAAATGATCATGAAGATATATTCATCTGCAATAGTCTCAGAAGCATGTTGTGGCTATATGAATATTTATATTTGATTTACTTTAAATGTACTTCCAAGCTCCACTACCACCAATACTTTGCCTAATGCTTTCAATCCAGGTTCCTGGAATTCGAATATACTATCAAGGCCAAAACTTCGGCCATCCTTCGGTTCCGTAGGACTTTGTTCACATATTTGTGTCAGTTGATTATTTTTAATTCTCCTTCGAATAAAATCAATTAATACTCATTTTAATTCCATACAATCTGCAATTATCGCAGCTTTACTCATAACTATTAACCCCGTTCTTGGTTTTAAATATTTAATGCAAGCGAATTAACAATAAAAGCACTGAGTCCGGCTAAGTATATTTTTAATCCGCAGATCGCAGACCATACTCGTATAACCTCATCAAGATTATAATCAGACGTTTACCATATTCCCATTAATCGTACGAGTAGACTTTGGTCACCTACAAAGTACAGGGGAGTTCATTACAAACCCAATAATGATCCCTGCAATCGCATTGCAACCACAATACACGTTTAATCCCAGCAAGGAGAGGGTGAAACCAGTTCTATTTCACTATCGTCTTTTCTTTTCTTCTGCAATATCCCAACCGCGTCCTACCGACCACCTTATTCTTTTCTTAGCAAGCGAGTTCAAATCCATCTTCCGCAATTCCCGCTTATGGTCGCATCAAATCCAATAACGCGAATTATTACGGAGAATTCTTACAAATCGATAGAAATTAATTTCTTGCAATTATGCGCGATGGATGAATTCATTTCCACCTGAATGGAATTATTGTGCACGTCCGAGTGAATGAGTGCATCGTAAGCACACAATAATGGTAGGTTCGTCTGCAAGTTCGTTAGGTCGGAATGCACCTTTGTGGCGTCAGTACTCGATATTGGAGCTTAATTGCTGGTCATGTGGTCAATGAAAAAGGCACTGTGGCTCGTTGTACGGAAGGCTTGCGATTGACAGTATGTGCATGTTTGTTTTGAAGTCATTAAAATGGTAATGTAACCAGTATGATGAACTCGTATTTGTTTAATTGTGTTTTAATCAATGCATATGGAAATGAACTTGATAATTGAATGAAGTATAAATAGTTCATTACTTTTTCAAGAATAAACAAAAAACGTAATATTAGTTTCTGTCTTCTCAATTTTTCCCTTCTTTTGCTTCACAGATTTGCTTCAGTGGCCGTTTACAGCCTTCTTCGGTGCTACTTTACTAAACAAAATCAAGAAAAATCTTTTTTCTGAAAGCAGGCACATTTACGCTCTTTGGGAACTCTAAATTCCTAAGTTAAATAAGCATAAGTTCTTATGTATAGAAATGGAAACAGCCTCAAGTTTCAGCCGAAACGAAGAATTATTGGAAAAGTTACTGATTTAAATTTGGTCAAGTGAAGACATAAAGCTGTATTCTTCTAAGCATTACGGCTGTGAGCTTATCTGCATCTTTATTAAATCAAATGTTCAAACGACATTTTTCAAGCTGATATTTTTGAATAAGATACATGAGAATTTTTACAAAGTAGTACGGTTTTAGATAGAATATATATTTGTGGGGCAAGTGGATATTAATATGTCCGTACCAACCGTGAAAAAGTCGATAATTCCAAAATCATTCAGTTAGAGGTGACGAGCTGAAATATTCCATAAAAATAAACTATCGTACTTAAACCCTACATTTGGTTTTTAAAGCAACCTTACACGGAAAGAAAAGATTTTCTTAATGGGTAGAAACTAACTTCTTATATCGAGACAATCACATTTTAAGAACGAACATCCTATTTTATTCTCTTCTCACTTAAATCAACTCATAGTGGAACATATTAAGCAATCGACACTTAAAACAAATAAATTCTCCTTTTCTTATATTAAGAATGCACGACTCATTTCTAGAATGAGGAAATTTGCACCGAAAATAAAGTCTCCAAAAGGTGAAATTCTGATTTTTTACCGATTTTCTAGTAGCTAGAAAATGTTTGCAAGCAACAAGAAAATAAGTTCTGTGGTTTTCTAATAGCAAGAAAATATTTCTAGAAATTAGAAATATCTTCTAGAAAGGAAATTATTTTTTTGGAAACTTAGTATTTTCTAGAAATGAGAAATATTTTTTTCGTTTAAGGCATTAACCCGTAGAAGCAGAATATATCATTTGAACAAATCCGTTCAGTCGACTTTTCTGAGTGGTTGAAGGTAAATTTTACAGTGCGAAATGCTTAATAGTGAAGTATATACAGTCTAGAAAAAAGTGCCAGAAAGGTTTATTTAGAGAGGTAAGTGAAATATATCTTACAGTTTACTTTTTTTCATCTTTAAACTTAACTATCATGTAAAATTCTGAGGCGGTCAGCAAAATCAAATGTTTTCATCATGTTTTACCCTCAGCGAAAGAAGAATTTTCCGCTAATCCCATTTCATTTAAAACGAAGTACGAGTATGTAGATGCAGGTGGCCGCTTCTTTCGAAACGAGTTTAAACTCTTTCGGAAAATCTTATTTTATATGTTGTCTTTCTGTATATGATTTTGCTAACCGCCAACGAATTAAAGTAAGTAATACTAAAATCTGAAACTAGAAATCTCTTTCAATTTCCTGCAAGAAATTTATAAACATTTGTTTAGTAATATTAAGCTAAATTAATATGGAAGAATCGTTCAACATATTATCGTCGCTGGATCATGTGTACTCCACTATGGAGCCTGCACAGATTCGGTGTAACGGTATCAACCAGGAACTTGATAAAGAGTTGCTTTACAACGTCCTTGTCGATTGGGAAGTGGGATCGAAGATCGACTTATTCATAAGTAAGGATTCTTTGGTAGCGAAAAATATGTATTAGGCAAGATCCATGTTTCCTAAGGTTTTGGAATTGGTTTCGATACGTTAAAATATCTGATACCCCAGGACTTTGAAAAAATTTATCCTCACAATATTGGCTTATTGGCAAAAGTACGATACCATTTATTAAAATGGCAAAGTGAAAATGTAAGGAAGATTTTTAATAGAGGTTCCGCTATATTTTTGTTTTATTTTGTTTCTCAGAGATCAGAAATTCCATCCGTGATTGATAATTGGCTAAGTAGAAATACAGAGTCTTTATCGCGGCCATCATCTGTATGTAGATGCAGTGCTACATCATCACCAACACCACCCACGACAAACTCCGGAAGGAACTTTTCTGGCTTTGTAAGAGGTTTAGTTTATATATAAATTTATTTATTAAGCAGTTTAACCTTAAAAAGAAATTGGATGAATATCTTGCATCCGCTGAAGGCAACGTGGTTTCTAAATCCTGGAATGATTGCAACTCCTTAAGCAACTTTGCGAAGGAAAAACTTGTTGATGATATCGTCAAGGCTTACACGTCGAGTAACACCTTTATGAAAGACAAAGATTATTTGGAAATAGTCGATCAGATAGTAAATAAATTCCCAGGCGAGAGGAAGGTAAATGATATATTAGCTGTTATTGTTGTTGATTAAATAAAAAAAAATTGTTTAAGGATTTCTATTTTTGCTTATCTGGCGAGATTCGACAGGGTCGTCTCTATCATAAGTATAAAAATAAAGCGAGCAATCTACGAAGAGCAGGCTTATTTCCTCTTGAAAAGGCTAGAAAGAAGGCGCGAAAAGAATCATTAGACAACAAAGAAGATGCAAAGTTATCCGATGAGTCTTTCCTAAATGGCAAGGAATGGCTATGTCTTTATGAAAAGCCATGGGAAACGGTGGAAATTAAATGGCATGCTACTTCAAAAGCAAGACTGGAATCTCTTAAGGCACCTGGACTATCATTTCACGATATTCTCCAAGAATGGCCAGCTTATACAAAGCAAAATGGAGATAGACTGGTAATTTTTTGCCTATTGTTTCTGGTTTGAAAAAAAATTATTCCTTTGAACTTATAGATCCATATTGATTTTGAAGCCGATTTTCTGAATGGTAATAGTCTCGTTAAAGAGTGGGAAGCATTTAGTAAGAAAATTGTCCCATATATCGAAAAGCGACAGATAGCACTAAATCGAGGACCGCAATTGTTACCAGCAAAAGGTAATTTGACAAAACTATTTTTGCAAATGACTCTAATTGAACCCGTTTTAATGTGCATATTTACAGACGGAAAGGAAATCAATAGGCGTGATTTCGCTATCTTCAATACACTGAACTATTTTCTTGTACCTACTGGACAAACAAAAGGCAAGGATCGAAAAATTTGGAAGTACAGCATTGCAGAGAGTCAAGAAGCCATTATTTTAAAGATTACCACTCCATCAGACTTAGGAAAGGCTATCAAGTTGTGTAAGGAAAAATATTCCCAATATCCACAGTTAAAATGCCAACCATATACACTTGTCATTGATTCTTCTGAAAATGATATTGTTAAGGCTAAATCAAATATTAAATCATTTTTGATATTGTAAATTTTAAATTTCAAAGTCTAATTATAAATTCTAATGTAATTTGTTTAATTCAATTCATTCATTTAATTTTCTACTTGCAAAAATGCCAAACAATCAAATTCACATTCTTCACAAAATTGTAATTTTAGATGCCAGACGAAAAGTCCATGAAATTGTAACGCTAGATGCTAAAATTCAAAAGTCCAAAAGTATTTGCTTACACGTTAAAGTTCTTTTCAATTCAAATATTTTTGCTTACACCAAGAAAATTGTTATTGCATAGTTGACATTATTTAGGTATAAATTTAATTGTTATTTTAGAAATAAACGGAGTTGATATTCAGAACTCAAGCTGTCTAGTTGTGTTTTTATTTATCGACTCTCTGAAAAGTGGAATTGCAAAGTGGAATATAGGTAACCTGTTTTCCTCTTTACAACTTCCTAAGTCCTTTGCTTGGAAGCAGTGTAATATTGCTGTTCAGGCATTGAACTATTCAAATAAAAACAACTAAGTCTTTTCTTGGAAGTAGTGTAACACTGCTTTTCAAGTATTGAACGTAGACATTTTCTTTTCAGGTATTCATATAGATCTACTTGGAAGTAGAGTAACCTACTCTCCATTTAAATCTTTATTTTTCTGTTCATTGTTGGGTGATCAAACTATTTCATAATTATAGATTGAGCACAAGCGTGAACAGATATATTGAATGCTTATTCAGTTTATGATGACCACATGCACAAATTTGAAAGCATTATAGAAGCAATTTCTTGTACATATAAGAAACATCATATATTTAATTTGAAATATCAAGAAGAATGCAAATTTATATGGGAAGTCATCCAAGCATTTTTCTACAAAAACGAATCAAATATCTCACCTACCGTTTTAGGCTTCCTTGGCGAAATAAGCTCTCTTTAAAATAATTTTTGTATTAGGTTGTGTTAACATTTATAAAATACTCCTAACGTATAAGATTGGAAGCTTAGAAAAAAATTCCATTTTTCTCTATATATAGTATGTATACATGCCCAATCATGCTTTCTTAATTTAAATTTTGTATTAACATCAATTAGATCTGTATAAAATAGACCTAGTGTAAGATTGCGAAAAGAGGAGTAAAATACTTTTAGCTTATCCGATTAGAAGCTTAGAAAACATTCCACTCATCTATATATACATGCCAAATCTTACTTTATTTAATCCATTTTTGTATCAACATCGATTAGATCTCTGTAAAGTAGTCCAAGTATAAGATTGTAAAAATAACTGTAAAATACTCCTAGTGCATTGGAAGCTTAGTATTAACATCGATCAATTTTACTGAATTCACATTATTTTTAATCTTGCCTTGCTTCATGATGCATTGTCATTTATGCCAACAAAACTTGGAAAATGCTGATCGATTATTTGCTCATTATAAATTTCACCACAATCTTAAAAGGATTGAAAAATTTCCTTGTCCATATAAAAACTGTCCTCAACTTTTTTCAACATTTTGTGCATTCAAAAAGCATTGCAAGAATTCCCATCTTAACAATGAAACCTTCGAACCGGGCAGAACTGATGATTCCAATGGCCCGCATTCATCACCATTAGAGGAAAGTAAAATAAAAGATGATGTTAACTATTCCTTACCTAATTGTAATTTTGATGAAAAAAGTTGGCAAGATTCATTCCAAAGTTCTTGCATTTTTTTTTTGTAGTGAAACTTAACAATCAAAACCATTTGACAATCATACAAATTTTTGAGATTATAAACGATATATCGTATTTATTTAAAGAAATGATGAATGGAATTTCAACTTTCTTGAAAAATCTACTTTCTATACAGTCAGAAATTTTTGAGTTTTTGAAGTTTTGTTCCAACGTTTTCCAAAAGGTTAATACAGAATATAAATTGGTCCAGTTTCTAAGGAAGGAAAATACTTTTCGGACTCCGAGAGAATTTATAGTTTCAAGTGCAGTGCGCGAGATCATGAAAAAAGGTATTCCAACTTTAGAAAAAGTCGAATTGAAAGGAACTATTCTTGATATTGAGTTTCAAATGAAAACTTATTTTGAGCTACCAGGGCTACTTGACCGAACGTTAACTTATATGGAGAATGTTAGGAACGATACTACGCAAATATGCAGTTTTATTCAAGGAAATTTATGGAAAAGTGTAATTGAAAAATATAGAGACAGAATCAATATACCTTATTTTATATATACTGATAATTTCGAAGTGAATGATCCTATTGGTAGTCATTCCGGTGTTCAAACTATTTCAGCATTTTATTACCGATTTCCTACAATTCCAGACCAATACAAAAATTCACACCTAGATCATATTTTTCCGGCTATGTTTATGAAATCTACAACATTAAAAAATTTAGGAAATAAAAATGCTTTATGTACACTGGTTGAGATTGTTAAAAAGCCTGAAGAAGATGGGATAGAAATTGACACTTCTGAGGGGAAAAAAAGATTGTATTTCATTTTAGCACTCGTTATCGGTGATAATCTTGGTTTAAATCGAATCTTAGGATTTTCAAAAAGTTTTTCTCATAAATATTATTGCAGATTTTGTCTATTAGACAAAGAAAAAACGAAGAAAATGACACATGAGTGTAAGGATCTTTTGCGTTCTATTGAAAACTATGCAGAGCATGTTGAAGCTTTTCAGTACGATTCTTCTGGAGTATTTGAAAACTCCATTTTGAATTCATTGCCCTCGTTTCATGTTACACAAAATTACGCAGTAGATCTCATGCACGACGTTTTAGAAGGCATTATTTCTTATGGGCTAGTGAACTGCTTGCTATATTTTATGGAAAAGGGCTACTTTGATTTAAGTGATTTAAATTATCGAGTTGAGAATTTTGATTATGGTGAAATAGATATTCGCAATAAATGCCAGGCACTAAAGAAGCAACACCTGAAATCAAGAAATCCAAATTTTTCAGCGCATGAAGCGCTTACATTTCTAATTTATTTTTCACTTTTCATTGGTGACTATATCCCTCATAATGATGTTGTTTGGAATTAGTCACAGATCTTATATGATCTGGTCCAAATGCTATTATCGCCATCATTTACCTACAATAACATTGAAGACTTGAGAGCAAAAATTTCTGAGCACCATTCATTGTACGTTTCACTCTTTTGGAACAGTTTAAAGCCGAAGCATCACATGCATCTCACTATCCTTCGGTAATCATTCAGATATCTGTGGGCAATGAGATTCGAATCAAAACATCGAGAGCTGAAGTTGTATACCAATGTATGCGCTTCTCGTCGAAATATAGCTTATTCAGTAGCAAAGAAATGTGCTTTGAAATACAGTTACTCTGTACTTCAATCTAAATCAAATATAACTCTTGATATAGAATATTTTAATGAAAGAAAGTGTACGCAAATACAGAAAAAAGAATACTTTAACTTTCTCGCTCCATTTTTACATGAGGTAAATTGTATTATTTATCTTTATTCAAAAGTTAAAATTAGAGGCATTGAGTTTAAAGATAAATGTTTTGTATTCATTTCAGAAGAGCTTTTCAAAGTTATCGATATTTTATCAATATTATTTAGAGGTAGTAAGGAATTATTTTTGATTTTAAAGAAAGTTAATATTCTTGAATTCGATAAACATTTTGCCTGTTTTATTGTTGGCGGTGAGCTTAACACATACAATATATTGAATACTGAAAACATTACCAGACTAAGGACATTTAATTTAAATACATTGCCGGACGGTAGGAGATGTTTCAAAAGAAGAAATATGTGAAAGATAAATTGATAAATTATATGTATTGGAAGATAATTTGATTCTGAAATTCAATAAATGTATAAAGTCAAAAAAAAAGTTTAGTTTTGCTGGTATTTTTCAGTGCTGTCTAAACTTTTGTAGCAAATTAGAAAATAATGAACGTTGCAAGAAACATTTGCTTGATTTACGCATCAATCGATTTTCTCCAATTGAGAAATGATTTCTTATTTCATGCACTCTTTGCTAGATTTGATTTTCTCTAATCGAGAAATAGTTACATATTTAATGTGGTATTTACTCAAAATGATTTTCTGGCTTTAGGAAATATTAGGAATACATCAATCATTTATTTTTAGCGCCTGAGAAAATGAATTCTTAATATGAGAATAATACACTTTACATATTCTTTTCTTACTTCATGCGCTGTCCACTTGCAATGGTCTTTTAATCACGTGGACGAGAACCGTTCCTAATTCACTTGATTTGATATTCTTCTCGAATGGTGTGTAGAAAAAATTTTTTTCCGTGTACATTACAAATAGTTCGATGGAACTAAGAACAATATTTTATTTTATTTGGAATTTCGCAACCCGTCCAAGTAATATCGGTATGAATATTATCCCTAAATACTCTAAATATAGCATATTATTTCAAAATATATAAGTATTTAAGACACATTAGGTGACTTGGAAAAGTGGGTTCTGAGGCAAATAATCGGAGCGAAGTTCGAAGGGGACCAATGGTGAAAGCGATACATCCATAAGCAATATGCAGTTTTTGACAAACTGGAAGTCTAAACGATTGTAAGACTTCAAAAGCTGAAATGAGCTAGCCGTGTTAACAGTGGTTACCCGAAAAGGTACTTGCTGAGAGAACTGAAGGGTGGAGACTGGCGGGGAAACAGACTAAGCACTGGTCTGAATCTATTGACTAAGATAGGTGATCACTGCTGAGATTTCAAAATTGGAGGAGGAAGGCAATGGACCGTGAAAGTTGGAGGTAGTATGTGCAGGAAGCAAAGGCCTAAGAGATGCTGTAGTACTACGAAGAAGAATACTTAAGTATTTGAATTTTATCAAACTGGGGGCGGGACCTGAAGTGCAACTCACCTACCCGAGATTCTCCCCCAAACCTCAACATAATGCTTGGTTCAAGCCGAAATTTTCGCTGTTTTCTAATTTCCTGCCTACCAGGCAAAATTTCACTAGGACATATTACTTCAAATTTTATTACACTTACCTATCGCGCAATGTACTGTCAGCCACAACTGCAGAATACCTAACCCGACTTTTGTTTTCCTGCCTAACTGCTAAATACTATGTGCTCAGCTCTACATACAATTCTTTCACTTTCTTAAAAAACTGCACTACATAGTCAAATTCAAAATTTTCTAATTTTATCTTAACAAACAAAACTCTACAATTCAAGTTAAAACAATTTCAAATATTAAAAACCTCTTACAACTACCTTATTGTTGGTGTCCCTTCTGAAATTTTTGTTAGATTGAAGAGTGTTATTGGTCCGTAAAGGCAGCAACGATATCATTTACCTCAGCGAGCTAAGATTTTGGGCTTCGCTGGAATGACCTTGCTTGAGGTGTATGCGTGCTAGCAGCTAGCTTTCTGTGGTGTCATGGGGTGTGTCCTTTTCACCAGTGCAAATTTCACCCCACATAATTATTTTCCCCGCGTACGATTTAAGATATAACGCGGCTTGACAGAAACCAAAGGTGTCTCTTGTATTTTCCAGCTTAACCTACTGATGACACAAATCATCCTTCCGTTTTCAACGGGGAAGCTAGCTATATAATAAACTGGGCAACCGAGCAGGTTTGGTGCCCCTATACACAACTGGATCGAAATCCAGATGACTGGACCCATCTTCAGGGTGTACTAGCTTTTTGAGGGGTCTGGTAAAAGAATTATTTACCATATTCTCCTAAAATCCGTAATGAAATTTTTGAACCTCATCATTGCTGATGACTGATGGAGCAAATAAAGCTCCAGGAGGATTTTAATAACACCGATCACGTGAATTATCTTGAAGCGTGGGAGAAAGTATTTGAAGTGAGGGTGTTCATCTAGATTGACTTCATGAGTGGCGAGTTGCTTAGTTCCAGCCTTAGTGATGAAGAAGGCTTTTCTTATTTGGCTTACTGGTCAGACATTGTCACTGATTTGCATACCTTCCATTATCTTATCATTAATCTAGCTCAGCGAACCACCAAGTGTTTATCTCAAAAGCAAAATTAATTCATATGTCTTTTATAGGAGTATGAAGAGCAAAGTCAGGGCACCATATCAAATACAATATTATGGTTTGTTGAACTTATTTTTTTATTTTATTTGAATAAAATGCACACAATGTATAACTTTGCAGCGGAGCTCAGAGGTCCAATCTTATTCTTAGTTTAGTTGTCCTTGAAGTGCTTATTGTCTCAAGATTGAGCTGTTGGAGCCAAACACATTCTGCGCTCAAACGAGTGACTAAGGCAACACTATAATGCTAGAGTGCGTTGCAAGTACTCACTTCACTAAACAGCACTGGATTGAAGTAAACTGAACTATACCACGTATAGCATTCGTTGCGTACGGACGTATATTGTATATAGCGCTTTTGACTTTGACTTAGACGTATTTTCAATCCCTCCAGTCAAAAGTTTTCAAATATAAAATAAATTTTTGGAAACGTCAGCCCAAAGTTAATTATTATTGGCATAGGCTTATGTCGTCAAAGTAATCAACCCAAGGAATTGGTATTGGTTAATATTTTTCTTCGATACATAAAGAAAAGCGAACAATTGAAAGATGACTTTGGGAATGCTAGTATGGAGGAGCCCAACGGCTTCTCACCGTTGGGGGGACCCGGGGATACATCAAATGCCAAATTTGGCGGCAACCGTCAACAGAAGAAAATATAATCACGGAAACTCCACAGATGGCGATTGTGAAATGCAAATAATTCAACAAGGAGAAAAAAGTGATCAGACTTCGAAAATAAAATCATTAACGAAGGCAAACCCTACTGTCAAGACCCGCAAAGGCAAATATACCTGTATAAAGAAAATAAGGTGAAGAAAACTAAAAACACAAACAATCCCAGAAGAAATTCTATGTGCTACGGGCACTCACCATAGCCAAAATTATTTTGCAGCACTGGACGGATTAACAAAAGAAATAGAAATTGAAGAAAGTATCAAAGGTAATTCAGATAACGGTAATGATATAAATTTCATTCAATATTTCAAAAATAAATGTAAGGAGAAGAAACCAACTTGCAGTTTTGCTGGTTTCTCTGAAAAAAGCCACCAAAAAGCGGAAAAGATATTGTTTGACTATTGGCAGCCGAAAATAAATAAATTAATTTCAAGAAACAAAGAGATAATGCAGAAAAATTAAATATTAAAATGGAATCGCTGGTTGATTTTAAGTCAACCAAAACTGCGTTGAAATTTGGAGAAGTTCCACACCACCTATACCCCAAAAAGTGAAAAAATCACACCTTTTTGTTTAAGAGTCTGGATTTTGGAGAGAAAACGGTCAGTCTTCTTCAAGAACTCAAGGAAACTGCACCAGATATTGAATTTTCTCCGCTTCTTCTTCTTCTTCTTAGCACCACAGCCCCTTTTGGACCTTCGGTTCCTGCAAACAGCGCCTTCAACTGTCTCGGTCCGTTGATCACGTCATCCAATTCCGAAATCCGAGCAGCGATGAGCTGTCTTCGTCGACCGACTCAGACCAGCGTTTCCTCGGTTTCCCCACTAGCCACCGGCCTTCAGTTCTCGCTACGAATACCTTCTTGGGTATCCGTTGTTCGTCCATACGATTCATGTGTCCAGCCCATTGCAGCTTCCGCAGTCTTTTCTCTGCTAAAACCTTTAAAACAAGAAGATTGACCGAAAAAAAGAAGAATTAACCACTTCATATGGTACGAATTTCAAACAAAAGCAGCCCAAGTGTCCTTCAGCAGGTAAGGTACTTGAATTTCAGAGTGGTGAGATGGGAAAGCCTCCAGAAGAGAGAAGTAAACCAGTGATGCCAGTCTCAAAGATTTAGTCCTTCACCTACCAACTGTTTCATGCACTTTCAGTGCGTAAAATACAAAGGCTTTCATGCCCCCCGGTGAGTGCAAATTGGTTCAGATGGAGCCTAAAGAAAAATTGTACTGCGTTAACCGCGGCGTTTTTGGTCATCCAGCAACATATTGAGGATACTCCCGATATCAAGACGGTATAATATAATAATTCTCGATTTTCCATTAAAGGCTGAGATTCTGTTGCCTTTCAACAACCAATATCTATTGGTATATATGATATCTTGGCATCTTGCAAGCCAAATCTTTCTAAGATTTCTTCAATATACTTCGTTTGCTTTATGCAGTAAAAACAATTCTTGTTCTTTTTAACTTCCACTCCTAGGCATCTTTGTAAAAAATCAAGATCGGTTAGCTTGAAATTTTCTAGTAAAAATGCTGCTGTGCAGTCGATAGCTGAGATTTTTTTAGTAGCTATTAAAAAATCGTCAACATGTATGATTGCATAAACGACACAGTTTTTGTCTCGCTTAATATATAAGCACGCGGTGAAGTACCTAGGGCTACTGATTGACTCGAAGATGAGTTTCTCTGAGCAAATCAGGGCAACGGCTGAGAAGGCTTCTTCGGGAATATCGGCTCTGAGTCGACTTATGCCCAACGTAGGGGGACCCAGCCCATCAAGAAGACGCCTCTTGATGAGTGCTGTAGGGTCAGTGCTACTGTACGGAGCAGAGGTATGGGGCGATGCTCTCAGCAAGGAGGTATATCGAAAACGTTTGGCACAGGTACAGAGAAGAGGAGCACTGAGAATTGCATCTCCGTATCCAACAGTCTCTGACTCGGCGGTGAGAGTTATTGCAGGCGTGGTACCTGTCGCCCTCCTTGCTAGAGAGCGCCGCGCTATTTATCTGCAGCGAAACGAGGATGCGAGGGAGATGGTTGTCCGCAAGGAGAGACAGCGTTCACTCAACGATTGGCAGCAGTCTTGGGTCAATTGCACGAAGGGAGGGTGGACTGCGCACCTCATCCTGGATGTGACTTTGGGAATGCTAGTATGGAGGAGCCCAACGGCTTCTCACCGTTGGGGGGACCCGGGGATACATCAAATGCCATGGCTAAACTGAAGGCATGGTGAGACTGACTTCTATCTGACCCAGCTTTTGAGCGGGCATGGGTGTTTTCAGTCTTACCTGCACAAGATCGGTAAGTCACGGTCCCCCGATTGTCGGTTTTGCCCAGGAGAGGAGGACAATGTCTGCTACACATTTTTTGCGTGTACAAAATGGGTCAGGCTGCGAAGGGAACTCTACAGGGAGACGGGAGAGCTCACCCCAGATAATATAGTTGCGGTGATGCTCGAATCGGTTGACAAATGGAACCAGGTGGCACATTATGCTCGGGCAGTCCTAAAATATAAAAGGGACTCACAGCAGCCGGGGGCGCTGGGGCTGGGGGATCGCTCTTCTGGCATTTCCTCTTCCCCTTTCCCCTCCCGCTGGGAAAGGGACTCCCCAGCTTGAAGGCGCCCCACGGCGTAACAAAACGAGACCTGGCCTGAGGTAATGTGTCAAACGGTTCCAGGCTGGGTTCTCATGTTGACAGGGTAGGTGTTTAGTGGGTAGTCCAGCCGCGCATAGGAGTCCCACACTCTGTGCATGAATAGCATTCACCTCCCTGCCACAAAAAAAAATTATATAAACACGGGTTAGTACTGCTCTGAATTAAATCGTTGCGCTTTAAGAGGGAATCTAACTTTTTCTTCCATATATTTGCAACTTGCTTTAAACCGTAGAGCCCATTTTTCAGCTTATAGACCATGATATGTCCTTCTTTATTATTCATTTCATATCCTTCGGGTTGCTTCATATATATAATTTCCTTGAGATTGCCATTAAAAAAACCAGCTTTTGCATCGAACTGCTTGACTAGCAATCTTCGTTTACCTGCGACGACTATTAGAAGTTTGATGATCGTCTATTTTATGACGGAGGCGAAAACCTCATCATAAGCTGTGGCGTACTTTTGAGAGAATCCGCGTGTGACTAGCTAGTCTTATGCTTGCTTAGTCCACCGTCTTCGTTCCTTTAAATTTTGAAAACCTATTTATCGGGCACAATATTTCGATCTTTCAGAGTAGGTACGATTTCGCACGTATTATTTTGAAGTAGCATATTATATTCTTCATCCATCACTCTTTCCTATTCGTTTTTATCTGGTCTTGATAGCGTTTCACTCCTGCTTTTCGAATCATTTTGCGAGATTCCTGCAAACTTTGAAATTGCCATGTGCCAATTGGGCGCGACTCCTTTATTATCCCTTGCAGACTTCCATGTAGGGACGTCTTGTGCTTCTGCTTATGCTTCGCCGATCTTGTTAGTTTGTGTATCGCCACTTTTTGCTGCTTCCGCTTGTGCGTCGTTCGCTTTCTGCTGCTTCCGCTTGTATGTCGTCGCTTTCTGCTGCTTCTGCTGCACTTGAATATGATCATTTCTCTTCACTGTCGCTTTCTTGAATGGGTTCTTCCAGAGTATTTTTTTCTCCAAAAAACATACTCTTCCTTTGAATTCCCATCGGCGTTAATCCAATTTCTTGCGAAGTGTCCGACATAACATGTGACATCGCAACTTATTTTGAGTACTCCTGCTGTCCCGTTAATAAATCTGAAGGCGTTGAATTCTTCCGAATAACCAATAAAAATAAAGAGATAGATTATGCATATGATTTCTTCTGAAGTTCCTTCGGCATATGCACAAGTGGTTTGCTTCCGAAAACGTGCAGATTTTTTACGTAGGGCTTTTCGTTGTACCTTAACTCATACGGAGTTTTCTCGGTTGATTTTGTCGGCGAACGGTTCTGCGAAAAATTGGCTAAAGTTACGGATTCACTCCCAATTCTTTTATCCATATTTGCGTCTAAGAACATTCATCTTGCCATTTCTATAAGCGATCTATTCTTTCGTTCGGCGACTACACTTTGCTGCTGCCAGTATCCACCTGTATATTGTGCTCTTATTCCATTTTTGGAAAAAGAATCGTATGATGCTTTATTTGCATACTGTTTTCCTCAATCGGACCTTACACACTTTACAGTTTTCCGGATTTTGTTTTCATCATCTGGACAAAACGTTTTATTTGGGACCCCAATTTGTCGAATATTCTGGTACCCGAAGTATCTGTGCCACGTATGTTGACAGTTTTCTCCGAGTTGGGTCTTTATTGCTGCGCAGGACTTTTCGTCAACTTTTTGTACCTCATATATATCTTCGATGCCCAAACCACATTTCGCCACTGTATGCTTTTCACCGTTTTTCTTCGACCTACCAGATAACATATCCTCCAACTTTGAGTTCATGAGGCCAACAATTCCAATGGAGATTCATTGGACCTGGTTGAGCTGAGACAGAGCGAATAACAATGTCTAAATTATTCGTGTTTATTTTCTGTGTTTGTGTTTTTTTTTTGTTACTTCGTTTTTGAGTTTCAACTTATCATTGCTACATCTAGTGTTGTTGCCTATTGTGTAAAAAATTAGGGATAGCTTTCAATATTTAGGATAGGCTTATGTTATGTGTATTATAGTCGGTTTAGAGATAAGGTTAAACGCTCAGGTTGGGAATATTGTGATAGAATTTTTAAGAATAAGATAACGTTTTTTGATCGAATTTTATTAGAATTTGGTATTAACATATAATAAATAAAACTGATCTGGTTACGAAAACTATCACCGTGAACGATATCGTGTGAGAAGCACTTATAGACTCGGGCAGTTGCCACTCATTTATAAAACGGAACATCGTGGATGACTATGTCGGTACAGTAAAGCTGTGCAACAAGACGATGAAAGGATTCGCCGGTGGACAGGTGGAGTGCCGCGAAACGAGCAGCAATCTGTGTGTGACTTCATGATAATAGACAACCCAATCTCGGTGCATGACGTAATCATTGGTACTGATGTACTTTCGCGTAGCCGCATAGTGATTGACAAGGGTAAATGTTATGTGAATAACAATGCGTGCGAAAATATCAATGATACTTTGAGCAAGTTCGAAAAACAGCTGGTTGAGGCGTTACTACATGAATATCGTGGCTGTTTCGTGGAAAAGTTGAAGGACCAAGGAAAGTGTAGCATTATGAAAATGAACATTGTTTTGATGTCAGATATTCCGGTAAATATAAAACCGTATCGTGTTCTCATCCCTAAACAAAAAATAGTCGAAAGCATCGTGAACGAGCTACTACAACTCGAAATATTCCGCCCGTCGATGTCGCTGTATGCTTCACCCATTGTCTTGGTGCGGAAGCAAAATGGCGAAGACAGACTCTGTGTCGAGTTCCGTCAGCTAAACGTGGTCACTCAAAAAGAAATATGGTCCATGCCTGTGGTTGACAACGTTTTCTTAACGTTGGCGGGGAAAAACGACTTTACCGTGCAGTACACGGCGTTCATAACTCACCGTAGCCACTTCAAATTCAATCGGATGCCGCTTGGGCTTCGAAATGCCCCGAGCAATTTTTAGCGAATTATGACGAGGCTCATAGCATCAGTGAATGGCAAGGCGATAAGCTATGTAGACGAGGTCATCATTCCGTCCGAGACTGTTGAGAAAGGGGTGGATTACTTGAAGGAATTCCTAGAAAAACGTGAAGAGCTAACGTTGCGCAAGTTCAAGTGTTCATTTTTTCTGAACGCAGTGGAGTTCTGGAAGGATAAAAACCATGGCAGTGCAACAATTCCCTAGTTCAGAGAATGGTACCGAGGTCAGGCGTTTCCTTAGGCTTTCCGGCATCTTTAGGAAATTTTTTCCAAATTATGGCATCATTTTTTTTTGTGTGTTAGGGAGGTGAATTCCATTTATGCTTAGAGTGTGGGACAGACAAATCCCGTTGCGTACTATAACCGTCTGTGCAATCCAGGGGAGAGCCGATACCATAGCTATAAGCTGGAGGTGCTCGCGATCGTCGACGCGTGTGAACGGTTCCGAATGTACTTGTTGGGAAAGGAGTTCAAAATAGTAACTGATTGCCAAGCCAACGCCAGTCTGAAAGCGACGAAACCCCTCATTTCACGAGTGGTGAGATGGTTTTTAAAACTACAAGAGTTCGATTACTGGGTTGTAATTCATCCCGAAATAAAGATACCTCATGTCGACGCATTGAGTCGAGCGCCTTAGGAGCCACTGACTGAACCGAGTGGAATCGAAGAATATGTAGGTAGTGTCATCTTATCCATGGAAGATTGGGTATGCACTCTACAGTGACCAGACTCGAACGTGAAAAACATCATGGACGTTCTCGAAATGAAGGTGGTGTCTGAGCAGTGGGAGCAAATTCGCAAGGAATATGTTATAAAGAGCAGCCATTTCTTCAGAGTTGATAAAGAGGGGAAAAAATGATCGTTGGTCCAAAGGGCATTCGCTGGCGGATGGCAAAGCTGTGTCACAATGATGCCGGACAATAGGGTGTTGAATGCGTAACATCATAAAGAACTACACGAAGACATGCATGGGCTATAGTTATGTGTGAGAGCCGAGAATAAAGGAATGTCAATTACATGGTATGGACATTCCCTGATTACCATTTGAAATAGGCCGTATGGATAACGTGGGTCCGTTTTTTAGAAGTCGCCGCGGTAAGAAGTATGTGCTGGTTATGGTAGATGGATTAACTTGGTACACGGTCATCAATCCAACAAGGTGAACCAAATCGAAACCTGTCCTCGAAGCAGTCAATCAGTTGACGATGTATTTTGGTCTCCCGCGAGTGGTGGTCACCGAGCGCAGAATATCGTTTACCTCGCATATGTTTGAGGATTACTTGAATGTCAACGACATAATACACATTAAAACGACAACTCGAACACCTCGAACGAATGGTTTTGCCGAACGAGTCAAATAGTCGATACAGGCTTACCCCAAAACGTCATGCACTTAACCGAACACCTGGGATGACGAACTGCGACAGCTTCAATGGACGTTGAATGCACGGGTGAGTGCAACGACGAAGTATTCTCTAATCACGCTAATTATCGAATACCCGTTGAAGGCTTCTAGCAGCCGTGAAGGATATTAATTTGGAGAAGAAAACTATGACCTTGGGGTTCGCGTTTTAGTTTAAACCTTGAATATTGTCACTAGTATGAGTTAAGGATAACCACGTGACTCTCTTTAAGCATTGTAAAGTATTTATAAATTAATTTCAATTGATCGACTATCGTAGTGATATGTCAGCAACTTCTGAAGAAATATTAATAAATATGCAATTCAAAATGGACAAACTTCGAATTTATATCGTATATATCTCGAGGGAGTACCTTCTTTGTATTTTTGAATGATATAATTTAGGTTATTGATATATTTGATAAAAAACATTTGCAATTTGATTTTCCGATGCACCTGAAGTGCTTGGTTGTGGCTCTTTTGTAACTTTTCCTTTTCTTTGGATTTTAAAATGAATAAGGTATTCGAACAAGTTTTCTAGCAAGTTCATGTCGATTTCTTGAAAATCCTGCATCACTATTAATGAAAGGTTTCTTTGTAAATCGTATATTATTTTTTTCACATTTGTTATTTTGTTGCGATTTAAGGTTATGGGTTATGAGGGGACACAGCTTGAGCATATGTGCGTTTTGTTAAGACCTTTTAAATTTCCTTACTGGGTTTCTTTTATTAGTAGATTTGTCCCTCTTCATATGAGGAAAATCCATGTGAGCTACATCTTCAAGGTCAAGCCCTTCATTTTTTATTGATAATTACCCGTACTTCTCTATTGGCGACATTCATTATGGAGCTGACTTCTACTTCATGCTTGTATTCAACCCCCTGTGGTCATATTTGGTTCATAGCAACACGTTTCTTGTTGTTGCGTAGCAAAAATTTTCTGTTGTTGCAAGTTCCATTCAGTTGAACTGCATTTTAGACAGATAGTGGTGGAGTAACCCAACTTACCACAGTTCCTGCACTGCCTGGGTCAAAATTTAAAATATTCGACATTAGCATTGAAATATGCAATTTTTAAGCTAGTGTAATATGGTATAACTCGGTAGCATTATCTTAACTGATACACAGCTGGCTTGAAGGAAACTGAACTATTGATGTGTCAAAACATAAAAAGCTGATACTGCAAAATATTATGAGTCCCGCAGTAAATGCTCACATGTGCAGTTTCTCGAGGTCACCTGTTAATTTTCTATGAGGTCGACGTCCATGAGAAGAAGTGTAGTTGAACCTGACACACAAAGTATTTTTTTTTTAAATGTTGGTAACTTTACAAAGTACGCTGTCAAGACTGTCGGAATCAAGGAATGGAACTGGCACGTTTGATTTTGTGCTTTACGAAGTCGAAATTATATTAGTTTGATGTTATACGACCATCAGCAAAAGTTGACAGCCATCTGAAGCGTTGTCACCGTGATTGATTTGCTTAAAGTTTTGATATATAGTAATCTAGTTATTTTAATGGGTTATTGAAAATGGGTTAGCATTCAAAAAGAAAGGCAAGTGATTATGATTTTTTTAAATTTGAAAGCATTTTTGTGGTTGTGATTTGAATGCCATCTACGCACTGAGTGTGGGACTCCCATAATTCAAGGCCCATCAGGTAAAAATCGTAGAGCTAAGTATACTCATAATGGAAGTTCTATGTTGCTGTTAGCATTCCTCGTAGTCTATAAGAATAATTATTTAAATACTCAATACAATTTCAAAGTATTACATTTTGCGGGCCAAATTTCAGTAAATATATCTGTAAGTACTCATAAAAACTTTCTTGCACATATGCCACATTCATGAACAATAGGATCGATGGCGCCAAAAATCGCCTCCTGTGGTCACCTAACCAATTTTTTTCACTTGCATATTCCACAAACACGAGCTCCCCTCGATTGCTTTCTTATGTCTTTAAATTTTTGCACGTGAAACATCTTCAATTTTTACGTAATTGCATTCGTTTTAGTCCTTTTTTCTCCGCTCCAGGCCTTCAGATATCGAATTTATAAAATAATATCAAATGACATTCCGTGCATTTTCTCTTGTTTTTTTTTTCTTATATGATCAATATTCACTTTGGTGATATGAAGAGCGTAGCTACGGTAGGTGAACGTATGGCTTGTGTTCCGATGGTGGCTAGAAGACCACCACCGCAGATTAAATTTGCCCGAAAAAATGGTAAATGCATTCTCTTTTGATTTGCAATAGGCAAATACATACATGTATGGTTTCGAATAATTTTTGCAGGAGTTTCATTTTCTCGTTTTTCTGTTAACATCTTTCTGTGCAGTTTTGCCTTTTGCTTGGCGACACGCCTGGCGTCGTCTGCATACATATTAATTTTACCAGGAAGTTCAGGTGATGTATTTCTTTTGAAGGATACGTTTAGTTTTCATTGGAAAATATGATCAGTTTTCTTTATACTTATTGCGCACACATTTGTTTATTTTTTTTTTATTACGTTGTATTCTCCTGCATACGTGAATATCAAATCTGTTTTTTAATTATTTATAAATAATTATTTATTGACAAACTTCCCACTGAAGGACCATTTGAATAGATTTCCATCGTTTTCATTTGCTTTTATTAGAAGATAAAAATGTGTTATGCGCAATTAAATCGTCCTTAACTTGAATCATGTGCGCAATAAGCCTAGACAACATCCATACCATATAATAAAAAATAACACAAATGTTCTGAAATAAATCTGACCATACAATTTGCTAATCTAAATTCCAACGAAACATTCCCAACACAATCTATGCCAAATTCATTTTTTCTTTTACAAGTGAAAACAAATTCAAATAATGGCTTTCATTTGAGTGCCATAAAAATGTAGAAAGCTACAAACTGCCGCGGAATTAGACTAAATAATAAAATGCAAAGACCATTAAAATTAAGCAAACAATCTGATAGGACATCATTTTCTAGACTCTATCATATTATCCCCGTGTACTATCAAAACGACATGTTACTACTTATCTGTTAATACCCTCGGCAATATCCTAGTATCTCTATTCGCATATCTATTCATGCTAATATATTCGGAATTCTAGATACTCGTATTTGTATCTACTATATCACATGTGAATCGACTTTTTTCTTGGAGCGCACTTGTACAATGGATACACTCGTACATACATTTGAGTATGTGAAAATTGAAATAAATTCACCTGAATTATTTTCCCGAATGGTTAACATGTGTTCTTGTTCTCCAAATTGTTTATTTCGCTCGTCTGTCGAAAGTAAATAAAATTTCTGATAAGATAAACATATAACAACGAGGCCCAACATTTGATTGAGTCCCGGGATTATGAACGAGTTCATTAAACAACATCGTGATGATGACGATGACGACGTCGTGCAATAAAACGTAAGGTTTTCATTTTCAAATATATCACAGATACACACTGCGAGTACTTACTTGCATGCTTGGAGTTTCTGAAATGGCAGAGTAAGTTGGGGATGAAACGACACTAATATGATTGATTTTAAATATTTTTCCTAGGCTTGACAATTAATTGACTAATTATCTTCTTTAAGCTTTAATGAGAAAATAAAATCAGAAGTAGTTTAAAAGTGTCCTGGAATTTATTTTTAGCCTTCCTAGTATCTTTTTTATTTTTATCAATATTCCGGATAACAGAATTTAATCTCACTTATCCTGCAGTGGTAACTTGGAACCACAGGTCTACTCACAAGCTTCAGACATAGCATTGATTATGAACAAGTCAAAGTAGCAAGAGAGTACTCCCGTTAGTACGTCACAAGTCACGCCCACGGTATGCACCACAGTAGCAGACGTTGAAAGGTGACAGAGGAATGCTGCCCCGTATTGGGCCACCTTACATACAAAGATTAATCACAGGAATGATGGGTTAGTTGAGAAATGAATGGTTTTATCTACATTGACATGGCCGCTTTATTGTAAAATTTAGAACAAAATAACTATAAAACCGTTTACTAGTCCCTATATGCATATAAATCCTAATCGCAACTTGGGTGTACCAGGAGAAAATCCCCCTATCAAAATAAGCATATCTCGAGCAAAAAAAAGCAAATAAGTTTATATAAAACTAAAAGAGTGTTGCAGGATTTGAGATATAGAACAAATAAATGCATATAAAATATTGTAATGAATTTTGAAATTACTGATTTCTTAGCCATTTACAAGCTCCGTGAACGCTCGCCAGCAAAACATTTGAGGAGGACTGAAAAAATAATTTTTAACAATATTTTCACGATAAAAAATTAACGTTAACTTCACAAAAGTAACTCGCTTGTATAGCTCCAATTATTATATATGTGCATCCACACCTACGCGTCTTCCTACAATACAACAAGCTTCCTCTGCGCTTACAAACTAACATAAAACTTCGAATACAACTAATGTAGTCCAATGCGTACATTTTTTGCACTCTAACATGGGGAATATTTTTGTGCAAAGTTACATTAGTCAACACTAATCCATTAAAACTGTATTTATTTGTCAAAATTTGCACTGAGACTACACTGCCCAATCGTTTAGTCCATATCTTCTGAAATCAATTTCTTTCCACCATCACCTTTTCAAATTTTTGTTGTTAATCTACTTTTCTTGGGCCAAGTACAATTCCTGCGTTTTCTATTCACTTTCATCAAAATTAGATCCTGAAAAAGAGATCACTACTGAACCCCAATCCGGATGCGCTATGGAATTTAAAGGAATTTTTCGCCTAATCACTTTCCAAATTTTTCTTGTTAATCCACATTTCTTTCACCTGTTAGAATTTTTACGACTTCCATTTACTTTCTTCACTCTTACTTTGACGAAAAATTTAAAAAGTCTTTGAACTCCAATCATTACACACTTCCGAGCATCTCTTAATCTTTTTTCTCCTCAACCGGTCCTGTCATTCGACCAGACTTTTTGTTCTTAAATCAGGTACAAAGAAGAAGAGCACTTAGCATTGCATCTTCATATCCGATAGTCTCTTAGTCGGTAGTCCTAGTCATCGCAGGCATGATACCTATCATTTTTCTTTCTAGTAAGCACCGTACTATCTGACTGCATCAAAATGAAGACAGAAAGGAGACAGTTACCCACGAGGAGAGACAAAGCTCACTCAATGATTGGCAGCTACTCTGGGTGAACAGCTCAAAGAGAAAATGGACCACGTGCCTCATCCCTGATTTGAGACCGTGGCTCAATCGAATGCATAGTCAGGCAGACTTTTACCTGACCCAGCTCTGGAGTGGGCATGGGTGTTTTTCATCCCATTTGCACAAGATTAGTAATTTGCGGTCTCCCGACTATAGGTTGAGAAGAAGACAATACTGGCCATACATCTATGGTATACAATCTCCTGCAATAGAAGCTTCTAACTGACCCAGTTCTTGAGCTGACATGGATGTTTTTCATCCTACTTGTACAAGATTGGTAAGTTGCGGTCGCCTGATTATAAGAGGAGAAGAAGATAGTACCTGCGATACAATTATGGCATACAATCTTCTACAATAGAAGCTACCAGGACCTTTGCTAGGAAACAGGAAATCTTTCTCTGGATAGTCTAATCGAGGAGGTGCTTGCATCGGTTGATAAATGAAACCATTTGGCACATTATGCTCGTGCTGCTCTAAAAGATAGAAAGACCTCACAGCAGCCGAGGATGTTGGGGTTGGGGTAGGGTAGCTACAGTCTCAGAATGACAGAGAAGTTGTTTAATGGGTTCTTAAGACATTTTGCGGTCTGCGAGCCTAATACTCAGAGTTTAAATAGCATTCACCTCTTGACCATAAAAAAATGTCAGTTTAGGTTTTTATTTAGGAAGGAAAAAGCCTAGCCCATGTCATTTTCATTTTTTCATTAGTGATTTTCAGAGGAGTGTTTCTAATGATTCTGTATCTGAAAATAAACTTATTGACAATGAATGAATTTAGTCCATATGACTTGGTGGCTTTCAGCCGCACTTTTTGCATTGACTGCGGAATTAAGGATTACTTTTATTTTATTGAGTCCAATGACAAAGACTTGTTGAGTATTTAGAATTCCTTTTCTTTTTGTTAGAGGGCAGGATGAGAGGATTATTTTGTATGGATTTTCTTTCGCAAATAAAGAAAAAGATTTTTTAGTTTTCGCTAATGTCATATCTATTTGTTAATTTGTTGAAGGCTGGAGTCTAATTACTAGTAGAGGAATAGTTATCATGACATTTTTTGGCTGTACAAGGTCTTTTGTGCTATTTGATGGGTAAAAGAGAGAATCATTTGGTGCCAGGGTCATCACTGATGGCGTGAACACGAATGAGTTGGCGTGATGTATCTCAGATATGATTGTAGTTGTCTGAGTAGAGAGCTGTTCAAGATTTGGTACCGTTGTTGATTAGACGTTTACTTCATGAAAACGTTGCTATGGATCCTCAGAGATTTGTTATCATTTCCATGGGGCAGGATATTTTTGATTGTTAAAATGGCGTCGACTGGTGAAATGATGGGTGACAATGCTTTTGGTTTTAGGTCTTAGGATTTTCTTGTTTAAGTGATATTTGAAAAATGTGCTTGGATCCAAGGGAAAATGTCTCTTTGTCCATATTGAGCTAGCAGATTTATGGTTATTTATTTCATTTCTGGGTTCATAAACGATGTTTTTGTCTAAATCTCAGTCCATGTTGTGAAGAAAGCACCAAATAAGAGCTTAGAATACTCACCAAAAGTCGATGGTTATAGCCCATATCAATTTGCGAATCGTTAGCATACAAATTTTAATTTTTTTTCCATATGTGGCCAATCACTCTACACAAATTTATATACAGGCATGAGAAATCTCGTTTCACAAAACTAGCAGATGCAGACTTTCGTTTTTCGGCGCTCAAAGATTAGAATGGGAATATCCTATTATGCAACTTTTCTGTGTGAGTAACTAGTTTGCCTTAATCTACGTTTTGTAAAGAACCACAAATTATTTGTCCATCTAATTTCAATCAGTGCATCACAATAAGACTATTCGGACAATCCCTCTATTTGAGAGGAAGTGCCTCATGAAGAACACCTTAAATAATTATTAAAGGTAGCCAACAAGGCACCTAGTGAAACATTTTGGTAATTGCTTTCCAAAATAATTACAAGGAAAATATATGAATGAACTATTTGCTTCTCTTTACGATTGAATATCCTTCATTTCAGCAGCATGCGAAATATGGAAGGAGTTTTTTATTAGTACAGCATCCATACTGCACAAAGACGATAAATTGATGCGACAAAAGCATCACATTTAAGAAATAATCTGCTATCGATGTCCACAAACTAGATAACTTAGTTCTGGACAATGACAAAAACAATTCAAATTAGGCCTAACATTTTAAAACTGGCATTTACATAGAAATACCCCATTTCTTATTCTTCTTTTTCATAGAACTGCAGTACATATCGGGCCTTGGCTTCCTGCAATAAGCACATCTGCTTGTCTCAGTCCATTAAAAGCGTCCTCAAATTTTGGAATTCGAGTAGCGATGCACTATCTTTGTCGACCGAGTCTGACCAGCGTTTCCTCCGATTCTCCACTGATCTCCGGGATTCAGTTCACACAACGAAATGTCTCATTACCTAACTCGTAATATGGTTTGAGAAGTCTGCGTGGTGTAGTGATTAGTGAACTCACTGCGTAAGCGAAAGTCCTGGATTCAAGTTTCGCTGGTAACAACATGATTCATTTCTTGTAATTCTTAGGACGGACTAAAAGCCGGATCGGTTATGATACATACAACTTCAAAATTAGAACGTACCGTTGCTGAATCAATGGATCAATGGCAAAAGCATGATACTACCATATTACTTTCTTGAATGCCAACACATTAGATCGAGATAATGAGATATTCTAGCTATCTTTTATCAAAGTCTTCGATTCAATATTGCTTCAATATTATAAGCATAATACCAGGGGCAGTAAATCTTCATGTTATACGAGGTGTGCCAATTAAGTAATGAGACTGATTCCATGAAAACCGTATATTTAAAAATTATTCTACAACTCTGCCATCCCCTTCAAATTAGTCCCCTTGGGCAGCTATACAACGATTACAAGCATTGTGACATTTCTGAAACGCTTTGACAGGGATGTCCGTGAGTATTGACTCAAAATGGGTCCCTTTGACCACCAACTTTGTTCTAGGGAACAATAAAAGTCACAGGGTGACATATCAGGCAAATAACGCGGCTGATGCAACACGGCAATTCCTTTAGAAGTCAAATACTGGGACACGCTGAGGGCGGTGTGGTGTAGTTCTTTGGAACCATCTTCGCGCACAACTTTTTCATCCCAAAATCATCGGTTAAAATTTGTCTAACTGTTTCACGGTTCATATCCAGGTCCGAGGCCAACATTTGAACTATTAAATGCTGATCTTCACGGATTAGGGCGTGCACACCCTGCGCATCCGCATCAGTCCGCACCTCGACTGGTCTCCCGCTCCACGCCTCGTCTTTCACTCTTTCACGCCCGTCCTTAAACTCTTTATGCCATCAAAACACCTGGGCACAACTAAGAGCACCATCATCATCCAATTTTAGCGTACGTTTTCGAAGCTATTTCGCCTATCTGGCGCAAAATTTTCTTTCGACGTGTTGCTCTTGATTTTGTTTCTCCATTTTGGTGACGAGCACCACCAACACGCGTCTACGCAATACGACACAGCAGGCGAACTAAACAAGCTAGAGAAATGATAAATATATGGAGGGAGAGGGGAAGGATACCGAGGAAGGGGAAGGGAACTTCAAGGTCGCAGGTTTACCACAAGCCAAATCAGTCTCATCACTTAATCATCACATTTCGTATAGAGGGCAAATCCTAACAAAGACCGCTATTCTTTTCTTGAGAAAGTAGGTGTCTTTTGTAGTCTCGTCAGCTTTTAACAGCAAATAGTGGTCCCTAAGATAATTCCGTATCAGTACACAAATCTTTTACTTAGGGATCCAAATGATATCTTTTGACTTTGTCAATTTGACGGAATTTCACACATCCAGCATTACTTACAGAACTAAATGTTTGGTACTACAGCAAGCCTCCTTTGTACTAGTCACTATCCCTACTCAGAAAAACCACTGCTTGATTGAATCACTACCCACGGCTACAGCTTGAACTACTCTCTCAGGATATTCCGCGCAGTAACCAGCATGTACAATGAACGGTATGCTGATTATACGTTCGGATTACCTATTCATTTATCAATAAGTGTCAGCCAATCACTTTTCATCACGATGAGAAGACTCTTACACCTAACAATGAATTATATCAATTAAATAATATAAGTGATTGACTCTCTGCTGTGACTTTAAGTGGGCTCAGCTAGCACTTTATCAGAGGATACAAATGTTTTGATTCTTCATCCTGGACACGGCACTTTTAAGCTCCTCGTCCATTAAAAGAGGAGCTTCCACCTGATCAATAGTATTACAATCATCCGCTGATCAAACATACCGGTAAAAGTGACACGTTGTCCATCGATTTCACATAGATCAGAGTCCTAAGCTGCATTTCACCGGGCCTACGGGTCTTCAATTTACATTTATCGCCTTACAGAGCTGCCACGGGAAATGGAATATGAATAACATCGGGTATGCGTTACCTAAGTCGTCAATGGGATGAAAAGCCTCTGAATATCTAATGGGACCCTATTTTCGTGGTTGGGAGGCAGCGGCTATTGATGCCCGTCATGTGGAAGTCTCAGCAGTATAAAGCCTCTAGACTATCCACGCCTGGAATAACGTGACGCCTTACTACTTTGAGTCAAGCCTTATGCCCTACTTATTCAATGTTTAATTAGAGAAACAAGTTGGGTAAACAGACCTACGCTCATGTCAGAAGGGTTTTGTATTCAATTTACAAAATGCAGTCACCAGATCGAATCAAATCAAGAAACATGTCAAAGACGATTTTATTGGAGAAAATATGAAATACGAAGATCATACTATTATTAACAATGTTGAACGAATTTCGACTTCTGAGGTTTTTAGTATTTTTATACTCATAAATATCTCCCTTGATAATTATTTCAGATGTCCATCCGCGACGGAGAAAACACATTTTTCATGTATTTCCCCCCTGTGCCCCCACTGAAGCAAAAACTGACAGTTTAACAACTGTTTTGAAAAGCTCCCATGAAAACTTTTACTTCATACTCATATCGACTACGTTTGATGAATTTTTTTTTCAGGGGCCACTCTCCTGTACTGTTATCATCGATTCCTGGCCAATTTTTTCGAATCCTAGAATGGTCACAAAACCCATTTGCTAGGAGCTCTCTCTCACCTCCTTGACTTGTTTCACTTATGAGCATTAATTGTAGGTACTCATCTTCAGTCATTCATTAAATTGAATCAAGTGTTCAAAGCATGCACCTTAAACGTTGAAGTTGGGAAAAAATAACTCAAAATTATTCAATTTTCGCATTTAGAACAGCCACTATTTTGTTTTACGATTACTGATACCACTAGCTGAACCGACTCTCAAAGATATTCATGATATCTATCATTCCTGAAATTTTCATGCAAATCCTAGCAAAACTGTAGTGTCTGAGTCGGTAAAAAGGGCATGTTGTTCCATAGCCATATGTTTCCATAGTAATACATGCAGCGCATATTGTTCCATAGTAATACAGGAAAATTCAAACCGCTATAACTTCGCTAAATATGATTCAATCTTTATGAAACTTTCAGGATGGATCAATCTTATAAATAGACATCCACGTACTGAATTTTATTGAATTTAAGGGTACCGTTTAAGATTTTATTCAAGAAAACATAAAATCGATATATCATACTATTACTAACAAAGTTGAGTGAATTGCGACTTCTCACGTATTTGTTGTTGTTGTACTCACCAAGGCCTACGTTCCTGATTTTTTTCAGATTTTTCGGATCACAGGTGTCCAATCACGAGGGGGGGGGGGGGACACAAATTTTTCGTGTATTTCCCCTCCCTGTGCGCCCCTCGAAGCAAACTTTGCCAAACTAAGACCTGTTTTGAAAAGTTCTCATCAAGACCTTTCATTTGATACCCATATCAGTTACCTTCAATGAAATTTTTTTTCGGGGGGTCACTCTCCTATATGGGGAGACCCCCCTTAAATACCTTATAAAATTTTATTGTAGTTGAACTTTGAAGAGATCACCACTTTACACCTACACACAAAATTTGATGTTTCTAGCTTAAGTAGTTTCCGAGAAAAACTGCTGTGACACACGGACGGACGGACGGACGGACGGACAGACGGACAGACTGGTCGCGAAACTAGTAGGGTTTTGTAAAATTATTTTACAAAACCCTAAAAAAGAGATTTTGTCTAGTTCTTTGAAGAGATCATCACGCTGTTATCATGAGTAACGGCTTAGCGTCAGCGAAAATCGATATTTCAGCACCCTCTAGTAAGAAAGATGATCGGTACCACTCTTGCAATTACCAACACCATCAGCTCAAATACTAACAGTTATGTAGAAATACTCACAGTGCCCCCTAATCCGCACCTTTGCCAGGTGTTTTCAAAGTAGCTTTTTACTGAGAGTAATACTACTTAATTTAGCTTCTTTTAGGAATATATATTGTAAAGCAATCATTACGTTTCATATTCTTAGTGAAGTAAATGGGCTGAGCGCCAATAGTCTACTACAATCCTATCAGGTATTGTACTGATTCACACAAAAAAAACTTAAAGGCACAAGCAAGCCCAGGTACTTCACTGCTACTCCTTACTCCAAACTAGTACTTTTTTGATTATAGAAAAATCTACCAATTATGGAGCAACGCATTCAAGCCAAAAATTTAAGACTTTAAATTTTAAAAGCTGTACTTTATTTGCTAGAAGTTGTTGTGAATTTATCCATAATACTATGAAAATCCTGTTAACAGTCAGACACAGGGTTTGTAGACTGTTTGAACCCACCCAGAAGACTACAAATTTCCCTTTTTGCTAGTTCATAGTGCAGTGAAAAATATATTTTGTAAGGCTGAACTTCCTCCACACATAACTAGCTGTCAATTATTTCTCTGTTAATTTCTTATGCATTGTGTGAAAACTATTTCTTCAAAGTTCAAACTTTTTCTAAAACAAATGATAATTAAATATATTTCCAAATCATGTAATTATCGCTTAAATAATAGTAATATTTAATATTTATAATATTAACATTTAATATTTATTTTCCATGGTAATAAACATCTTCATTAAAACCCACCCAGCTCTCCCCTACCCATAATTTTCCATCACACACATGCATTAGAATCCACACATTAGAATGTTTTATTAAAGCATTCGCTCATTTCAAGTGGATTGATCATTGTTTTCCGTTTTGCTGATAATATCAAAGTACAATTTGATTCCATTCCAATTCCCCCTTTAACAGCCGAAATCAATTTCTCTCCCTACCCCCATTTGTTCGCGCTCAAGTGCACTTAGTGGAACACACCTGAGAGGTCCTCGAGATTGAACCACTCACCAAACCAAAGTAGGTTCCTGATTGTACTTCACTTCATTTGAATGTTATCAATTCGCGAAAAATAAGGAAAATACGAGTGTGCAACGTTTATCGGAAAATATGATGTGTATTCAATATTATTCATAATATTTTCATGATAAATGATATGGGCTCTCTGTGTGTACTTGTACACACTTCCTTTTGCTACGTAATCGATGAGCAAACACATGTTAATTGAAACAATTTGTAACATATGGCAACAATAAATTCAGTGAGTAAAAACCCATGTACAATTTAATATGGTGCAAATGTTTTTGTTGTTTAGCTCTCAGGAATGTTTTCCGTGGATTATTTTTTATTGGTTTGCTAGGAGAATTTCCTGCGGATTTAGTTGTTTTTATCTGGAAGCATGAAATAGTAAATTTGAAATAAGAATTTTATAGAACAAAGTACAGCAGTTCTACCTGCAAGATGGAAAGCTATATTAGACTATGATACTACGTTGGTTTTCATTGGATGGAGATCAATATTACCTTTCCCAGTAGCCACTAGATGAATTCAGCAAAGAGTAGAAAAATTACAGTAGAGCCATATCACCGAATTGAAGTTCACGCTGTTAGATAATTTTGATGATTGCACAAATGAATCATGAAAATCGATGATTACGCATTGATTTCATTTGTGTGGGCTAGAAATAGAACTGAGAAGCATAAAGCAAATAAGGGATTTTCGATAGGTTTTATGCGAAATAGCTCTTCATAAGGCAACGTTTTGACAACAGTTCTTTCAACTGGACCTTAAAAATGACTGTAGTAGGTGCTATAATTCGCCTCTTGAATGCGTAATTCATGGTAGAGAAGAGAAGGCGTTCACTTCGTTAGTCCTAGCCATTTTCCAAACTAGGCCTATACCAGTAAAATGTATCTGGGAACCAGGTTGATCACCTTCACACAGTGCATCTGTCGTAATGTATTTAAGCATTAGAACTATAATGCTTTTTTCGTCGACCGTCTCGTTCGAGATTTCCCGAAGGAAATCGAAGCCGACCTCCCAGTAGATACAGACGTGAAGTCTTGGGATGTGCCAACGGACTGTCCACAATAGGTCAACAGGCCCTGACACCCTTAATCTACTTCGAGGTGGCTGCAGGCAGGCTAGTTTGCTTGGAGTGGAAGTTCGTTCATAAGTCTTCAGCGACCAGAATAAGTCCGACTACAATTTGCTGTCACCGAATCAAATGCCCGATTAAAACGAGTAAAAAAATTTCACCAAGCGATTATACTGTACCTTAATCTATTCGCATCTCTTTCAGACCGTACACCCAGTCCAAAAGAGAGAATTAGGAGAACTCATCAATTAAAATCCACGCGTTCCCAATTATTCACCGACGTAGTGCCAGAAATAAAATACTCGAATCCAGAAACCGAGTCAATCCACTCAAACTGAAAACTCAAATCCAAGCTACAGTCCTACAGTACTAGGTACCAAACCGAATTGCCAAAATGACCAGGTGTAGATTATCTACTCACCTGCAGCCTTCTTTTTCTTCTGTAACAGACTGACTTCCTACTGAAAAGGAAAGGTTCTGGCTTTGTTCAGCTATTCATTTCACGTATTTATTGCGTATTATATTAAAATAGGTCAGCTATATTTTCAAGCTACCTTTCAATAAATGACAATTCTGACCAAAGGTACAATTACACTAAATGACATAAAACTGGTTTTCTTTTCGGCGTAAATTATAAATATTGTATTTTATGTCATATTGCCAAGTATTTTACATTAAAGATAAAGAAAAAAGTAGCCAATTGATTTGCTTTTATAAATATTATACGAATAGAAAAAATTAGTTACAATTCATATTGAGCGTGGAAGCACACAACTGTTAAGGACTTTCCTTATTAGAAAGAACTGTCGAAAATCTTTTAGCTGCTTGAAAAATATCGAATAAAATTCATAATCCTATTTTGAATAACATTTGAAGATGAGAATGTAACTTCCTACATGTTGCTTCAATGGAGGGGATGTAGTATTTGATTATTAAGTAAAGAAGCAATTGTAATATTGAAATAAGAACAAGAAGGGAAATTATGCTTTTCATATTATTATTAAATTAATGATTTCATCCCAACATATGCAGTACCAGGAATTTGTAGTCTTCTCACTGATGAAATATTTGATAATCATAAAAATGTCAGCAGATTATTATCAATCTTTAATTCGCTTAATCTTAATCTAACAATTCAATCTTGTTTTGACTTACCAACAAATATTCCAGATGCTCGTAGGTTCCATTACTGAACAATGTGGCAGAGATTTCAGTCATTGCGTTGCAAATCTCGTTGAGAGATATTTTTTCTGAGAATGATTTATTTTGAATTATGTTGATGACGTTAAATGAAAAATCCAATTCCATGAAATAATCTTTTGTAATCCGAGCGATTAAATTATCGCTCATTTATAAACGCTTGTAATGATTTTACATCTACGTGCGAACGCGGAACCGACCTCTCATCGGTTCTAGACGTTAAGTCTGAGTAGTGTCAACGGATGGTACCAACCGGTCAACCAATCCGTGCACCGTAACCCATTCACGTGGTGGCTGCTTGTCGGCCAGCTAGATCGGAGAAGATTTCGGTCGCGGGTCTCCGAATGGGTTACGCTCATTTACAATATTCAGCCACCAATACATGCCCGTTTTCAAACGCGTCACAAAACAAAACCATACGGAGAGGAAACCTACTTTACGTTACTCCGTATTTCTTCATTTACTCAGTCAAGGACAAAAATCTAATTTTTACTTCGCGTTCCCGAATTTCCGACGCGGTACCGAAAAATAGGCTACGCTAACTCAACCCGACGAATGCTACGCTAATAAAACGGCAAAACAACAAAGGTACCGCGTACCGCGCGCGACGCGAAACCGACCTCAGCGGATTTGTCAAACCCTACCCTCGCGACGGCATACCTACCCTGCACCTCATTTCCCGCTGAAGAGAAGAACCACTGGAAAGGAAAGTCGTTGTTAAGGTTAGCAATACATAGTTTTATTCATTTCACCGATAGAGAGGCATAAAAATATATAATAATTGCGTGTTTTTCGTTTTTCTTTTTTTTTCAAAAAAAAAGATTAAAAGTAATTCGTTATGTATTTTCATTTGCTTTTCGCTTCGGAAGCCAAATTAACTTTAGATCAAAAAAAATTTTTTTAAGATTTGTTTGTTTGCGGTTTTTTTTGTAATTTTAAATACTCAACAAAATTATCAATTCTATCAAACCATGGTTCTGATGGAAGAGTTCATATCCAAATCGGAATTATAAAATGATTAGGAAGGAAAATATTAAATGTAAATTATTGTTTTTCCTTTTACAGATGAGAGCTTAAACGACTGGTTTTCTAGTATATTAGACGTCTTCAAAAAGTGACCTACGTTTTTAAGTTTAAAAAAAAAAACATTAAAATATCTAAACACGATTACAAAAATTTTGTGCGTTTGATTGTTTTCTTACGTATCGTTTGGTTGTTTTGATGTTCTAATTTTGTCTATTTTTTTTTGACTTTCATTTAGACATAGTGACTGTGCTGTTCCTACCGACTGACTTCTCGCCAAAAACATTATAACAGAGCATGACAATTTCTGAATATAGTAAATTTTTCTTACTAACCGTGCATTGAAATATTTTAAGCCTCGAATTTCAGTTGAAACTTAACCTAAACAAATAAAATTATCGAATTCAATAATATATCCATCGAGTACTTGACCGTACATTGAAATACTTTAAGCGTTTCATTCAAAAATTTTAGCTAAAATATGGGTTGTTATCAAAGGTCTACCCACGAAGACTTGTTTAAAAAATTACAAAATAAGACATAAATCTCTTTCGAAACTTAAATATTTGCTATTTTACACCACAAATATGCTATTATGCTTTATATTTTGTCCTATATAAATACTTATTGGAAAACACTATTATTATTTTGAAGCTTTATAAAAACGATCAACGACACCTTGAGAAATTTATCGCGTTCAAATAAAAATATAAATAACAACGTGCCCGCACATTATGAAAATTCGTTAATATTGATCTTGCACTTGTTAGCTGATCGCAGATTTGCATAAAAAACAAAAGAACGCTTATAATTATTTACTGAAAATCATAATCTTTTGTCGAATGCCAGATGCATAAGATTTCCTACTAAACAACGCGGGGATACTTTCGTATAATAAAAACGTTGGGATCATCTGATATAATTCTGTATCATTTCCTTTCAGTTCATCATTTGGTTTTTCATTCATAGCTTTGACTATACGAAAACTATCATTAAATATAATAAATCGGAATTTTTTCGTTCACAATATTATGTGATTTGAATTCAATCCTTCCACGATTTCCAATTGTGATAAGAGATATTTTAAAAGTCTTGGTACAAAGATATTATCATCTTCTTATTTGCTATTTTAAAAGATTTATCATTTCTATGATCTATTCCCGATTAGCATGCATGTATGCTTTCGCTTGCCACATCATATTGATTGATTTCTGATCATTCTTCTCGTCCATAGCAATATCTTCCGGTAGTTGTGGATTGAATCGGATTCAGCTTAATGCAACATACTCACTGTAATACGTCTTTGCAGATACGGGGCTCACAAGCAAGCACTTTAATCTAGGCCAACACGGACATCCATCACGTTTGCGTAGACCATAGTCAGAGAAGTCTATGGTATCGAATTGGTCCAGTGCAGCTCCCAAACTCTCCACTTGTGGCGTTTTTCATCCTCGTAGATCTGGCTCCGCTCTCTGCATGGATTGATTGATGATATCCGCGGCCAGTCTAAACATTACAAAAACGTTATTTCAACTCGAAGCGGAAAAACAAATTTCGCATTCGCCGACTTACCAATTCCAATTTCTGATACATTTACTACTACTTTTGAATAGTCGATGGATATCTGTGATGACCAATTTGTAGGAAAGTTCTTTTTCCTGTTAACCTTAAGCCTTTTTGATGCTTGTTGGCACCCTCCGGGACTTCTTCCTGGGTGACGGCCACTGCGTCCACACTTTCCTACCATGGGGCTGTCAAATCTTCTTGACATCCCACGACAAAATTGACGTGGGATGTGCGCTCGTCGCAACCAACTTGAAAAGCCACCTAGCAGCAAAGTGTGTTAGTAGTGGTCGCCAGGGGCGTCGCATGATTCATTACACGCTTATGTCCTGTAATGAACCTAACATCTTTTATTTTCTTGAACTCGTTCAAAGTCACATCTGGATATTCCGAATTTGCGGTTGCCGCCAATCGTCCCTCAATGTGGTTTATGCCAGCTGAAGTCAGAATTAAGTTGGTCAGGCGATCTAAATGTTTTAGATCCTCTACCTCAAAGTTGGGCAACGAGTTGAAACTCAAATACTTTCAGCTTGCGGGGCAGCAATGGTTTGCTGATTGCTATATCATCAATTTTAGATAAGCTTAGACTCCTTAACAATTTAATTTCCTTAAAAACATTGTCTCTTTTAATTATCTGACCAGCTTGGGATAAGTCTAAATGCTTGAATGAATTTGAAAAAGTATTTCCTGAAACTCGATATTTGTGATTCTTATACGCAGGGTTTCTAGCTCTTGCTGCCATTCACTGGCAATTGTTCTTCTAAAGGCAAAACGTTCTCGCACGGAACGAACTCATTACCGTGATCGATTACAATTATGCACTTCCTTGATGAAAATGCACGCAAATCATCGCGGATATCACTAACACTTCTTGTCGCATGGCGGGAATGCCGATTCAAATATCGTATTTTCTCCCATCGTTCATCTAATTTTGTTTGCGATGCAATTTAGATTGCTTCCATGGGTTATATATTTTATGATGCCGCATATGTTGAATGAATGTCGAAAGTTTCCACCTCCATGTGATCTAGTCGTTGGGCCGGGAATTTCGCATTTCGTTTGGAGCTCGCGTTGGTCCTTGATGCTTTCGGTGCTTGGTACTACTCGCGTTGTCCATAATGTGGCGTGTGAATCGGAAGCGACCCAGCTACTCAAGTTTAATTAGATCACGTTAAAAGGCAGAAAATATGATGTGGCTTGCTTTTCGTAATCTTACAAATAGCCGTTTTATAAATTGCTTTTGGCTACATTCTTAGATTATCACAAAATTTAACCAAGTGCTGCTCCGTATTTTGTAAGTTTAAATCTTACGAAATTGCGTATGGTCATGTTCGGAGTGAGCAATACTATGAAACTTCAATGTTCACCCGTAACAGTCAGTCTCAAAGTCAAACTGATATGTAAAACTGACCCTCAGGGGGATTAGGTGGGGAAGGATTATTAGTATAATTTAAGAATAACCACGTAACCCGCTTCAAATACTGTAAAATATTTATAAATGAATTTCAATCGACTAACCATCATAATGATATGTCAATATCTTCTGAAGATTTATTAATATACTACGGTGACCAACAAATAAGGTGACATTTGAATTTAAACTGCGCGCGTCGAAGGATTTGGAGAATTATTTTTTTTATAGGTTGTTAGTACTGTCAGTGACATCTTTGTCAAATTTACATTTCAAAATATTAATTAGTGTTTGAGATACGCGTCGTTTCCAGGATGACCTTCAGTTCCGTCTTCGCTGCGGCTTGAATCTCCTATATCGTATCAAAACGGTGTCCCCGGAGCGGTCTTTTGAGCTTGTTGAACAGCCAGAAGTCGCACGGCGCCAGATCAGGTGAATACGGTGGTTGCGGAACGATATGGGTTGAGTTTTTGGCAAAATGATCACGGATTACGAGTGCAGTATGGGATGGTGCATTATCGTGGTGTAAAAACCAAGAATTGTCTTTTCACAATTCCAGCCTTTTTAGGCAGATAGCGTTACGCAAACGACGCATAACGTTCAAATAACATTTCTTGTTGACTTTTTGGCCCGGCGGAAGGAATTCATAATGCACAACACCACGATAATCGGAGAAGAGAAGAGGTTGATGGTCGCCCAGGACGCTCTTCGTCTTCGACACGTTCACGGCCGGCTTGGAACTCACTATACCACTTGTAAACATTTTTTTTAGATACAGCCTCATCACGAAAGGCTTTCTGCACCATCCTCAACGTATCCGCAGCAGAAAATTTATTCCGCAAACAAAATTTAATGCAAATTCAACAAATTTCGACGTCGCAAAAAACGAAAAACTCACTTTTAGCAGCTCACAAAACGACGCGTATCTCAAACACTAATGAATATTTTGACATGTAAATTTGACATAGATGTCACTGACAATACTACCAACCTAAAAAGAAATAATTCTCCAAATCCTTCAACGCGCGCAGTTTAAATTCAAATGTCACCTTATTTTTTGGACACAGTAGTATAATTAAAAATGGACCAAATGTGGGTTTATATCGTTTATATCTCAAGGGAGTACCTTCTTTCCATTTTGAAATGGTGTAATTTAGGTTGGTCAATTTACGTCTAATAAAAAACAGTTGAAATTTGATTTCTCGATGCACCTGAAGTGCTTGGTTGTGGTTCTTATATAACTTTTCATTTTCTTTGGATTTTAACCTGAGTTAAGTATTTGTACAAATTTTTTAGTAAGTTCATGTGGATTTTCTTTGTAATTCGTATACTATGTTTTCAACATGTGTTGTTTTGTGGCGATTTAAGGTTAGGGGTTTATGCGGAGTTCGCAGTTTGCCGCTGTAGGATAATATTCTGTTTCATATAGTTTCTTCGTGAGAGGTCACCACATGAGCATATGCGTGTGTAATTGACTTTTCTAACACCTCCTACTGTGTTTCTTTTACTGGTGAATTTGTCCCTCTTCATTTGTGAAAAATCCATATGAGCAATGTCTTCAAGGTCATGCCCTTCATAGCCGTATTTATTGATAATCCTCCGGACTTCTCTATTGTTGACATTTATTATGGTGCTAACTTCTATATTCATACTTGTATTTAAACCACTTGGGTCATATTTTGTCCGTAGCAACACGTCCCTTGCTGTTGCACAGCAAACATTTTTTCTTGTCGCATGTTCCATTCAGCTGAACTGCATTTTAGACATCTCGGTATTTTGTCTTTACAGATAGTGTTGGAGTGACCCAACCTGCCACAGTTCTTGCGCTGCCTGGGTCAGAATTTCAAATATTTGACTTTAGCATTGAAGTATACAATTTTTAGATAGTCTGGGATGACATAACTTGGGAGCATTATCTTAACTGATACACAGCACTCGATTGAAGAAAACTGAACTATTGATGTGATACTGCGAAATATTATGAATCCCGCAGTAAATGCTCACATGTGTAGTTTCTCGAGGTCACCTGTTGATTTTCTATCAGGTCGACGTCCATGAGAAGAAGTGCAGTTGAACCTGAAACACGAAATATTTTTTAAAAATGCTGATAGCCTTACAGAGTACGCTGCCACGATCGTGAATCGGAATCAAGAAATGCAACTGGCACATTTGATGTTGTACTTGGTGAAATCGAAATTATGTTGGTAAGATGTTATACGACCATCATTAGAAGTTGACAACCGTCTTAAGTGTTGTCACCGTGATTAATTTTCTCAAATTTTTGATAAATTATAACATAGTTAGAGAACGAGAATTGATTATGATGTTTTCAAATTTGAAAGTAATTTTTTTTATGGTTGTGAGGTGAATGCCATTTACGCACTGAGTTTGGGATTCGCATGCTCGCAAGGGACTGGACTGCCCACTAAACAACTCCCCTGTTAACGTGAGAACCTAACCCGAAACTGTTTGACACATTACTCCAGACTAGACCTTGTTTTGTTGCCACGTGAGGCACCTTCAAACTGCGGCATCCCTTATTCAGCGGGTAGAAAGAGAGGAACAAGAAATGCCTGGCAAATGATTCCCCAGCTCCGACGTACACAGCTGCTGTGAGTCCTTTTTATCGTTTAGGACTGTCCAAATATAATGTGCCATCTGGTTCCATTTGTCCACCGATCCAAGCATCACTGTGACTATAGGATCCAAGGTGAGCTCTCCCGTCTCCCTGAAGAGGTCTCGTCACAGCCTGTCCCATTTTTTTTGTAATGGCAGCCATCGGCTTCCTCTCTTGAGCAAAACCAATAATCGAAGAACGTGACTTACCAATCTCTTGCAGGTACGACTGAAAACACCCATGCCCGCTCAAAAGCTGGATTAGATAGAAGTCAGTCTCACCATCCCTCTGATAAGGCACGTAGTCCATGCAGTTCAATCAAGTTCATGCAATCCACCCAAGACTGCTGCCAATCATTAAGTTAACGCTGTCTCTCCTCGCGAGGTACCACCTCCCTCGCGTAAATAGCGTGTTACTCTCTGGCAAGAAGGGCAAAAGATATCGTGCCCACAATAACTCTAACCACCGAATCAGAGACTGTCGGATATGAAAAAACAATCCTCAGTGCTCCTCTTCTCTATACCTGTGCCATGCGTTTACGGTAAACCTCCTTACTGAGAGCGTCGCCCCATATTTCTACTCCGTACAGTAGCACTGACCCTACAGCACTCGTCAAAAGACGCCTTCCTGATGAGTTGAGTCCCCCTACGTTGGCCATAAGTCGACTCAGAGCCGATACATCCAAAGCAGCCTTCTCAGTTGGTGCCCTGATTTGCTCAGAGAAACCTATCCTTGAGCTGATCAGTCGTACCAGGTACTTCATTGATTGATCATCCTTACTCTAAAGATTCTCTTTTTTGTCGAGATGATCACTTTGGCTTTCTTCAGTGCTAGACTGAGCCCACTAGCAGTCATCTAGTCTCTCACTCGATGCATCAGCATACCTAGTCTAAGTTGCCCTTGTTCAACGGTGCATCCAACAACTATCATCCGCTGCTCCAGCGTGACTCATCTAGCATCTCAAGTCTCAGCAGCCCGTCGTAAGACATGTTCGGAAGGTCTGGACCAAGGATAGATCACTGGGTAACACTAGATGTAACTTCCATCCTTCGTTGACCCGGTATTGTATCGTAGAGCAGGCTTCTATCCTTCAGGTAGTCCCTAATAGCCGCATTATATAATCTGGGACTTGAAAATGGTTTCCCAGCGTATTCAGAATATCCACCAATCTTGCGGCGTTGAAGGCGTTTCTAACGTGGGGTGTCACCAACAAGACGATTCGCCGCTTGGTGCGGCTATATGCCTCTGCTATTTGGACCGCGCTCACCACCTCTGCAATCGCATCAATTCGGCTCTAAAACCGTACTGCCAAGGAGATAAGTCTCCAGCAGCATGAATCGCATCGTTGAGCCTTCTCTTGATGAGTTTCTCTAACACTTTCCTACCAGTGTCTAGCATGCATAACCGGCGGTATGGTGGTCTGGAATTTCCCTTCCCCTTGCTGATCAGCACGAGCCACAGCACCTTTCGTGGTAACGGGGAAAGTCCGTTCCGTAGGCAAGCGTTGAATGTGCTCAGTAGCAAGTTGCAACACCTCAGCTGGAACACCATCTGGACCTGGAGCCATCCTCGCTTTCAATGATGGGACTGCCTCTTCCAGTTCCGGCTGTGTGAAGAGTGGACATTCATGGGCGGGAAAGAGTGCCCACACCATCTCCTCCATCTTTTCTGCATCGTGTATGCAAGGCGTTTGTTGGGCACTAAGCCTCCGCATAACTTGCTTGTAGCCAAGGCTCCACGGATGCTTATTCACATTATCCACTAGATATTGCCAGAAGCGAGCCTTGCTGTTGCTAATCAATTTGCGAGGACATTTCCTGGCTAACTTATATGCTGCTGCCCATTCGCATGCCTTGTCACGGTTCAATTCTCACTGAGAATTAATTATGAGATCCTAACTCCCAGCATATTTGTGGTGTCTGCCAAGTCAAACTGACATTAGATACTTGGGATTTTAAAAAAAAAAAACGAATATTTCCTCAGCCTTTTAACGGAGAAAAATTTAAGGAGGGTAACTGAAAGAACCAGAATAAAGACTGTACGTATTTGTGCTACAATATTTATACGCATTTGTGCTACAATATTTTGAGATTTAAGGTTTTACAGATTAGTCGTAATAAAGAAAGAGTTTTCACAGGTAAGAATGGAAGTGAATTCAATTTTTTTTGTTTGAAAATGCGAGCATATTACCATTAGGAGTCAAAAGTCATGTTAATATCGACAAGACATGCTTCTATTGGAAATATTGCCAAAGAGATTCCTGCAAATGTTTAGATTCAGGAAAAGAGGGAGATGGTGTAACAAACGCAGAAGTCACCGCAGCTTTAGACATTAATTTCTAGCAGAGGAGTGAATAACCCGGGTTGGTATACCGAGGCCGGCTAGCGCTCAGTCATGTCGCGGAACTTCCGGGACACCCTCTGCTTGTGCTGAGCCACCGTACACATAAAAACTAACACGAAGAGATAAGGATGGGAAAAGGGGAGTTTATTTTAAGAAATAAAAGATTATTGTTTTTACCACTTCATAGTTTTGTATTCTTAATTAAATTTAATTACAAAATCAATTCAAAAACGCAAAAAAATCCGTTCAAAAAAGGCCTCTTTTCAAATTTTAAATTAATCAAACTAAAACCAAATTATTCCATAAAACTGTAAGAATGAATACATACACAGAATGTATAAGAAAAAATACAATAATGGAATATTAATAAAACGGAAAGAATGATACGTAATTACTTACCCCTTGTACGGCTGCGGAGCACTCTGCAACGGGAAGGGGAACGGGGCACTGCTAGAAGTTATCAAATTTTTAAATTAAATTTCCTTTTTTTTCTTTTTTTTACACAACTCGCACACTGTGATGACCATTCGTTAAAATTGCTGATAATTTTTTAATGATTCGGCGCAGATGTGCACTACTGTTGTTCAATGAAAGGGCACAGCGAAATTTATTCACCATCGGTCACTGATAATAAGCGAAATTCTCCTCTTCAACGTCTTCACTTACTTTACGCACTATTTGCTTTCAGTCATTACTAACTGTTCCAAGAAGTTGAATGTAGAGGTGCAATATTGTTACACAATGAAAGGGCGCTATAAGATGTAATCACACTAATCCTGGATAGTCCCAGAATTCACAAGGACACAATCTTTATTCACTCAAAACTCTTTCACCCTGCCAACTCCCAATCCAAATCTTTTCCCTTGACACATCCCAAATCACTTAACCACACCACCATCCAGTTCTTAATTCTTACCCAGTAATCCAAATTAAAACCACTTCCAATTTCTAAATTAAAATAATTTTTTAGCTTCAAGATTAAAATCACTACTCAACTTTCAAGATTAAGATCACTCCTCAACTTTCAAATTAAAGTCAGTTATCAATTTCCAAATCAAAACCACTTTTTAATTCCAATTTAAAAGCACTTTCCACTTTTCAAACTACAATTCCTTCTCAAAGTCCAAATTAAAAAATCTTCTCCACACCGCCAAAGAAATTCTTCCTCTTTTTAAAACTAACAACCGAACGCTTTCCCAAATTGAAAATCTCACTCACTCAATCCCGCAATTTTTTCACTCCTAATTACCGCTGCCACATCCGCGTAACGCAATCGAAGTGCAATACAGGTACACTTCGATCCCGCTACCCACACATCTTATCCATATCGACAAATGCAACAATTTCCATTTTGCAACTTTGGCGATTTGCATAACCATGATCGCGTTTGGATGGATGCAAATCGTCATATATATATATATATATATATATATATATATATATATATATATATATATATATATATATATATATACGGAAGCAATTGCTTTTGGCGATATCCCAAAAAGAGTGTTTACCTGCGCTCGGCAGAACTTGAACCCAGGGTCGCAGCGGCCCCCGGTCGAGGATCCACGGCGCTACCAACGGAGGCACCATCCGTTGATTTCCCATTCATCAAACTAGCAACTTCAAGTATGCACCTATCTTGATGGGCATGGAAATGAACTTTGTCAGTAAGGAAGCGTGGATGAATTTTGTTAGCATAACAAATGAAATTTTGTTGGTGGAAGCTAATGAATAAAATTAGTTAGTATGAAGGAAGGAATTAGGTTTTGTTAGGCAAAAGGTATAAAATGAAATTTTGTTAATCGATAGTGATGAATGGAGTGCTGTTAGAGGGAAATTTAAGATTATCATTATATTACTATTTTTTAGGTCTTTGTAAAAAAATTGTTTACAAAGACCTACTAGTTTCGTCCGTCCGTCTGTCCGTACGTCACAGATAGTTTTCTCAAAAGCGATAGAAGCTAGAATGCTCAACCTTTTTGAAAGGTCAGAAGTGATGGTCTCTCAAAAGTTAAGGTCTCCCCCATAATAACGAATTAGCCCTTAACAATTTTTTTTAATCGAAGGTAGTCAAGTGGGGTATCAAATGAAAGGTCTTAATTAGAACTTTTAGGATCCGAAATAAAAAAAATCATTTTGTGAATTAGTGGGTCTAGGGGAAGGCAAAAAAGCACAGGAGAAGGTATATGTAAGTGCCCAAAGGAAGGTGGAGATGTTACGGCGACAATTTGAAGTTGCGAATGGGAGAATGCCAGTACGCCGGAATTCGCAACAGAACATAAAGGTCAGAATGAAAGCTAGAAAGCAAAATTTATTTGGTTAGTTACAAAAAACACTTGAATGAAATCATTAGTGATTGGGGCAAACATTTTGGCTGCTAACAGAAGTGATATTGAGCAATAGATGCTAGGGGGCAGCGTTTCTTTAGAATGAGTATAATGAGAAATTTACATAATCATGTTAGATTATTTGCATTGAATATGCATTGAGAATAAGGTGGAAATAAAATCAGTTTCACCAGGTATTTTATTCATTCTAGATTTGATGTAGCTAGTACTGAACAAAGAAATTAAATATATATCCCTACGCATCATATGTTGTGAATCAAGATGATATTGGGGTGAAAATATGAGATCAAATAATGGTAAATGATTCTAAGCTTGATCTAAAATTGTGAAATTTTCATAAGACGAGATCGATCTTATGTTTTACAGAATCGTTTTTATTTGAGCGGATCTTTGGAAATATTCGAGGGGTTTTAGTGGGTTTTTCTGTGGTTTTTTTTTTTGGATTAATGTTGACGCATTGATAAATCTAGCATTGAATTATGCTAAAATTTTCAAGTTTGGAAGGCCAAGGTAAGTTGAAAAAAAGGTAAGTCGTCGATTTTTTGGAATCTTTAGTCACTTAGTCATAGGCAAAGCTACGATATTATTATATTTATCGTCCGCATCAACTTCTCAGTACAAGTCGCGAGTGTGATGCGAGCAGTTGTGGAACAACAGCGAACGTGCTCAAAAATTTTGCAAGAGTAAATTTTTCATCATATTTTCGTTCCTGTTCATTATAAGTTAGGTGGCGTTTTTGTACTTTGTGTATAGGTGAACTGCATATTGTTTGGGTAAGTTTTACAATTTGATAACGAGTAACCGTCATTTTTAAATGCGAGGGAAGTTGAAGCATCAATTGATATAGACAACACCATTTTTTAACGGTTCGCTCTTGTTAACATCAGTTCACTGGCATTTTTTTGTATTATTCATTTTTATTTTTAGGTCTTTGTAAAATTTTTTTTAACAAAGACCTACTAGTTTCGCGACCTGTCTATCTGTCCGTGCGTCACAGCTAATTTCCTCAGAAACTATAGAAGCTAGAATGCTCAAACTTTGTGAAAAGGTCAGAAGTGATGGTCTCTCAAAAGCTGAGGTCTTAACAAAAATAAAAAAATTGTTAAGGGGGTCCCCCCTAATAACGAATTGGCCTTAAATTTTTTTTTTAATCAAAGGTAGTCGAGTGGGATATCAAATGAAAGGTCTTGATTAAAACTTTCAGAATCTGAAATAAAAAAATCATTTTATGAATTAGGGGGTCCAGGGGAAGGCAAAGTGTACCCAAAATGTGTGTCCCCTCCTCGCGATTGGACACCTTTCAGCCGAAAAATCTGAAAATTATTACGAACATGTACCTTTATGAGTACAAGGGCAACAAATACCTTAGAAATCGAAATTCACTCAACTTTGTTAATAATAGTATGATTTGCAGATTTTACCTTTTAGGCCATAAAACAAAACGGTACCTTTAAACTTCTTGAAATTATATAGACTGATATAAGATATATACGTCCACAAAATTTAAATGAGATCGAATCATAATCAAGTGAGTTATAGCCATTTCAATTGTATGGAACTACAACAACAATGACACGTGTTTATGGTTGATTTAGGGTGTTATTTTGATATTATGCCATTTTTCAATATGAATGATCGAATGTTTATTTCACTATGAAGAAAAAGATATGCCGTTAATAGCAAAAAATAACATCAGGCAAATAACCACCACGACCACTCTTACAGGACCATATCCTTTTCATGAAATTTTCCATAACCATATCGCAAAATGGCTGCCCTATGTCCTCGATAACCTCACGAATTTCATCTTTGAGGTCTTAAATCGACGCTTGGCTGTTGGCGTAGGCCTTCTTTTTCACGTGGCCCCAAAGGAAGAAGTCGTAAGGTGCTAAATCACAAGATCTATTCAAAATAACACCTCTTATTGAAATTTGACTTAGGCTCTTTTATTTTCTTTCAATTTTCATGAAAATTTAGGAATGGTGTTTAACTTGAACATTTTTAATCGGCCGAGCATTCAGAAAAATCATTTAAGCTAGATCAAAATGGCGGCTGCACTGTGCTTATGAAAGAAACTGTGTATCTTTTGCATAAATTTTAACGATTTCATATCCAAGTATTGGACGAATAATTCAAATGATCGATTCACGCCATTAGGAAACTTGTTTCTAACCCTAGGTTGTTTACAAAGACCTTCTGGTAGGAGCACTCTCCTGCTTACTCAACTTGTTTATTTCTGCTGTCTATTTTCTTAAAATAAAATTGCTTATGCTTTCGAAGTATAATTATTCTTTTCAATCTTCTTCAACAATTGTTCTTTACAAACCCATTGCATTCAGTTCAGCAGCTCCCACATATCCACTTAATTCCCTCAAACACCCTCCATCACTTCATTGTTGGTTATAACTTTACGTCTTGCAAATCAGTACTTTCATTTAATCAAGATGATTCTTTCACTCACTTCCCACCACTCCACATCAATTGCGAAAGAAATATATTCCACACATAATTCCTTTTTTTAAAATCAAAAATATTCCTTCATTTATTTCCACTACCGTATTGTAATTTATTGGTTATTTTTGTACATTTAAAATACAATCATGAAATTCATTTTAAGATAACTTCAACTTCTGCCCTCCACTATCAATTACTGTTTCTCGTCGTTTTTTGCCAGTAGATTGAATTAGAAAAAAAAAGAATTTCCTACCCCCCACGAGAGCTTGAACTCACAGTCCCCAGATTGGAAAACCCGATGTAACTGACATCATCGGTCTCGTTAAATAACACTTGCATTCCACGCTTGCGTTGAGAACGATTCAATGGGCAAGTTTAAATGGGAACTAGAATATATAATTATTTTATAATTGCTGTCTCATTACGCTGATAGAATGGGAACAACAAATATTGTGGGGAAAAATGCAACTGACTTTTTGGTGATAGGAAACTAAGATTTTGTTTTTTGTATAAATGGGAATAAAAGATGAGGAAAAAAATTGAAATCGGAGTCTATCCGAAATTAAGTAAATATTAAATGCTCCATAACTATTGCCACAAAGCACTGGTAGCTAGTTGTAAACTTTTTTTGCTTGAGCAAAGATTTTGCTGTATAGTTTGTTGTTGTTGAAACTGCGAAGAAAATTATGATTATGCGAATATATCGTTAAGCTCTCTTGTATATTAACAGCAAATTCTGCCAACGGCTCTTTGTGCAACTTAAGTGGAGATCATTGAGTAAAAGAATTTTATGAATCCATATGTCTTTAAATAATTTAATGAATTGATTAAATGAATAAATGAATTTCGAAACCGATGCTATAAAAACCAGCAAATATTCTGAATTAAAAAAATATATTTAAGATATAATTGTTATAAGATACCAAAAAACAAATTTCAAATGTGACGAAAAGATAAGTAAAATAAAATATAAAGAAAAATGTGTAATTTACTGACCCCTATCGATGCTGCAGAGCGCTCGGCAATTGAAGGGGGGTACTGAAAATTAACTTCAATTTAAAATATTAACACTACTCAAAACACAACCCAAACCGGCCTCTTTTCAAAAACGGTAAACCTTCTCTTCGGAGAATTGGCACTGTATTCATCCTTCACTGATCCGGTAATAATTAAATTCAGATTAAAGTTTGTTTTTGTTTCACTTTTGCATTAATAGACTTTCGTTCTTAATTCAGACTTCCTCTTTTCATTTTTGTTGAAATTCCGACAATGAACGATCTTTTTTTCTATAAACTCTTCACAGCGTCCACCGCAACCTGCATCCACTGTTACCCGGTACCAATTTTCTTTCAGGTTCAAAGGCTATTTAGATTGTTTTTATACATCTTGAACCGTCACTGTTTTCTTCTGGATTCACTCCACCTAATTCATTTTTTTTTTCGTTTGTTTAGCCCACTTAAACTCCAATCGCATGCAATTTAAACTCTCTTATCTGTCCAGAAAAATTTTACTATTTCGTTTACAATTTCACTACAGTTTCAATTTCCTTTACCAACTTTTCGATCATTTCATTCACTCCAAATCTCCCTGAAACATAATCAAGGCTTTTTATTCCCGAATTTTCCATATCAAAACTCATTCCACGAATTTTCCATTTCAAAACTCATTCCCCGAATCCAAAATCATGATTTTTATTTTTTTCTTTCCCGTCGTCACCGATAACTCGCTTAAACTCCCTCGTATCCCAACACCGAAATCAGACTCAACAACGCAAAGAAAGCTCCCTCTTATTCGCAAGCCAAATATAGGGCTATACATTTTACGCTACGGGAAAGTAAAGCTAAAGAAAACACATAAAATATTCAGATGGAAAAGAAATTTTTCATTCAATATAAAGATTGAACCTTGCCATTATACGTAAAACACAACATCATTCAAATGTCCTCCACGGGACCTCTTACAGGCCTCAATCCTTTTGAGGTAATTTTAAATGAATTTTCGGCGCGTTTCCGGCAATATCTCGGCCATAACTTCACGAATATTGGTTTTCAATTGTTCAAGATTTTGAGGATTGTTCGCGTAAACACGATCTTTTGCATAGCTCCATAAAAAGAAATCCAAAGGTGTTGTGTCGCAGGATCTAGCAGGCCAATTGACATCACTCAATCTCGAAATTACGCGTCTTGGAAATTTCTCTTGCAAAAGTGCTCGATTAGCCTGTGTTGTGTGGCTTGTGGCTCCGTCCTGTTGAAACCACATGTTCTCCAGATCATAATCTTCAATTTCTCTCCAAAAATAATCGGCTAACATCCGTCCATAGCGGTCAGAATTGACTGTAATGGCTCTTCCTTGATCGCTTTCAAAAAAATACGGGCCAATAACACCACAAGACCATAATGCACACCAAACGGTCGCTTTTTCCGGATGCAAACGCCTTTCTGCGATCACCTGAGGATTTTGAGAGCCCCATATGCGGCAATTCGGTTTATTTATGTAACCACTGAGCGAAAAATGAGCCTCATCACTAAAGAAAATTTCGTTCGAAAAATCGTTATCAATGGCTTGTTGTTCAATCACCCAATTCGCATATACTCTGCGTTGTTCATGGTCTTGAGGCTTAAGTTCTTGAGTGAGTTGGATTTTGTACGGATGGAGATGCAAATCCAAATGCAAATCCGCCACAATGAGCCATAAAACAAGCCCAAATGTTGAGCACGTCGAGGAATCGACAAATTCGGGTCTTCCCCCACACTTTGAGCAACGACAGCGATATTTTCAGCAGTACGAATGCTGCGATGATGCACAGGCCTTTCAATATCAATAACCGATCCAGTCTCTTCAAATTTTCTCACTGTGTTCGAAATTGTTTGCTGTGTAGGTCGATTATGTCGACCGTAATCGGCTCGTAGAGCCCTAAATGTTTATACAGCGGAATCATCATTTTTATAATAAAATTTAATAATTTTAACGCGTGTTTCGACTGTTAAACGATCCATATTTCTAAATGGCAACCCAACTAAAAAAACACGCTTTGGATGACATTTAATTCTGACAGATGTCAAATGGCAGGGTTATACTTTTCAATCACGAAATGGATAACCCTGTACTAAATGCCTTTCTAAATCAAGAATTTCACACCTCGATTTCGGAATCCTTTCATTCCCAATTACCGCTGCCGCATCTGGGTAATGCAATCGAAGTTCAATACACTTCGATTCCGCGACAAAACGATTTCCATTTTGCATAAATGGCGATTTGCATAACCATGATAGCGTTGGGTTGGATGCAAATCATCATATATTTACGGAAACAATTGCTTTTGCCAATATCCCAAAAAGAGTGTTTTCCTGCGCTAGGAGGAACTTGACCCCAGGGTCCCAGCATACCCCCGGTCGAGAATCCACAACGCTACCAACGGAGCCAACTTCTGTTGATTTCCCATTCATCGATTTCGTAAGTTTAACTATGCACCTCACTTAATGGGCATGGAAATGAAATTTGTTAGTAGGGAAGCGTGAATGCAATTTTGTTAGTATACCATATAAAATTTTTTAGTGGAAGACAATGAATAAAATTAGTCAGTACGACGGAAAGAACTAGGTTTTGTTAGGGAAAAGGTATCGAATGAAATTTTGTTGATGGGAAGTAATGAATGGAGTGTTGTCAGTGGGAAAATTAAGATTATTATTGTATCACTATTTTTTGTAATTAAAAATAGGTTTAGAGGGTAGGATTGGTAAGAGGGTAGGAGGGAAGGAAATCAAAATAATCGGGAAATTGGTAAAATGTTAATTAAAAATAAATAAATACGCAGAGGAAAAGGTATAAGTGTCTAAAGGAAGGTGGAGATGTTACGACGGCAATTTCAAGTTGCGAATGGGAGAATGCCGGTACGCCGGAATTCGCAACAGCTCATCGCCCAAAGCAGAAGATCATGACAATTATTAAAAATTCTGCTTAGATATTCAGTTTATGAAAACCTAAAAGACTTGGAGGAGCGGACCAAGACAGGCTTATGTTTTGGGTTCCAAGTTCAAGAGGCAATTATGCTGGCCCTCACATCAAACGTCTTTCGAGAATCAAATATCCATACACTAAGATAACATGCTCGATTACTGATCACAAGATGAAAAATCATTATCAAAAACTTAACATAAGATACAGAAATTGAAATCAAATTTTATTTTGAAAAAAACATTATTTTTCCATATTTTTCTTTGAAAAAATTACTAATAAATTCGGAAGACATGAAATGTCGAAAAAGGATTAATAATATGTTTTCTATTTGATGCTAAGGCTTCGTTTTATTTGAATGACTTACCACTTTGTATCTTGTCTGAAAAGAAAACAGATCCCATGCAAACAAAAAATCCACGATTTCTATTCATTTCGACAAAGTTTTATTTTACTTTCAAAGATCTTTAGTAATTATTTCAATTTTACCAGCATCATGTCATCTTTATACAATAAATAAAACAATAAGTTTATATCTGATAAAGTTTCTATTCATTAAATAATAATTTATTTTGAATTATCATACTTGTATGCTACTTCTTTTTAAATTTACTTCTTAAGTCAATTTAATGTTCTTAATTCATACTGTCGAAAAAACCAGCTTTCATCGTCCATCAGCAAAATCGTTTTCTTTTTATCATGTTTGATTTATTTATTTATGACATATTTTCCAGAGAGTAGCATTTGCTTTGCTAAATAATTAAGTACACATATCTTCTACTTAATATTAATATATACAATCACATGTGCACCAAATGTAAATAAAGGGGTGAGCAACAATGGAAAATTAAATAGACCGGGTCATATTGAAATTTGTTTTGTTTCACAAAATTATGATTTCTTGGAGAACTTTTAACAGGATATCGTTCAAAACGAAGAATTTATTTCGATTATTTTGTATATTAAATTTTGTTGATGCGAAATAAATAAACAAAAGATATTTTGCTGCCTCCACATAAATCCTTAATTTCTTTAATATAATCTACTTGTATTCTATGAGTCTCTCATTTTACATTGTTTCTTTACATATTTATTTCTAATGTAATTTATTTTAATATAATATTGTTAAAATGGCTTAACTGTCTCTATTTTAAAATAGTGTTTAATTCGATCGGTATTTATCTAAGGACGAATACTAAATTATCATTTAATTTTAATTTTATTATTATGTACGCTCAATTAAATTGTGGGATAATTTTTTTGTTAAGTTTTTGTCATTTTTATCTTTCATATCTTTACCTTTTCGCTAATAGTTTACAAAAACATTCCTAGCTTAACGTGGCTCAAGTTAATTTATAAATAACTAATTACAATTAGTTTGTGAATACTTTTGTGATACAATGATAAAAGCGTTATTATTTAAAATGCAACGCGAAATCGCGAACACTTTTTGTTTTGTAGAACGTTTCACACGTTTATGTAATCAAATTGATTCATTACATGTTTGTGACAAAATAAAGCTATTTTAATTTGGAAGAGTGTCGGTGGAGAGAGCTAGGCGTCGTCGGCAGGGTTCATTAAAAAATCCATTAAATTAAAAAAAATTCAATTGAAAATTATCTAACGCGTTTTCAGAAATTAGCTGCGCTCAGCATTAAACAGAAAAATTAATGTGTAGTGGCATTTCCACTTTTCGCCTTGAAAGTAGATCAACCTTTTTTCCTCCGACCGTCTCACACGTCGGAAATGAAAAGTTCATCCAACATTTTCCTTGGGGTTACGCCCCATATGAATATGAAAATAACTACTTTTGCCTAGTCCCCTCCTATAGTGCATTCAAAACACGCAATTAATTCGGGTTGAACTGATATTGTACGATTTTTCTCCGTTTCTCACCTGGCAGGTGAGCAACAGTTACAATTTTCACTACTTGAATATAGTTTATGCACATCATTGTGTTGAAAGTTTGAATGTATGAATGAATGTTGCTTCTATGTGTGTAGGTATATGCGAGAGAATAGTTTAAAAGTTTTCCTTTCGTGGAACTGCATCTATTTCTAATATGGCGAACATTATCAATGAACTTATCCGAGTCCAACATCCAGCAAACGCGCAACGCATTGCTCCACAAAATTGGATTGCACTTAGAAGGGATCCTTTGGAAGGCTTCTGCGAAGCACTTACACTACATTACTTTGAGTTTAAAGTGCTAACATCTCTAGTTTTGATTAAGTGGATTAGGTTGCACTGCCAAATAAAACGGAGTTTTTGTAATAATTTTGCTGTCGTTCTTGGAGCGGACTCTTCACATCACGATCGGCAGATTGTTGGCGGGCTTTGCGTTCCATTTCGATTTCTTGCGCTAAGGATTCTGCGTGAGGGAGGGGGACGAATAATTTTTGAGAGTCAGCGCAAGATTTTGATTCGTTCATTTTTAATATCTAATGCTCAGTAATTTTTTTCCAACCAACTAAGTAGTTTGTGTTAGAAGTTGTAATGAAGGCTCAACTTACCGGAATAATTCTGCCAAAAAGCACCAGTCGCCATTAGATCAATGCCAGGATAATTCCATGGTTTGGTATCTACGTTCGGTGGGGGAGGTGGTGGTGGAGCTTGTGTAGTTAAATCACGTTCCCGATCACGTTCGCGTTCACGCTCACGTTCATGCTCGCGATCACATTCACGCGGATATTGCTGCGGACTTTCCGACATTCGGCGGCGATCCTGCATGTGACACTTATCTGGTTTATCGGTGTTTTTATTTTCTACTGTATGCAATAAAATTAAAAGTAAATGGGAAAGCATTCTTTTGATTTGAACAGTAAATGAAATATTAAAATGTGTTGGATGTTTCATTCCGAACTACATTTAGTGAGAAGTTAAAGAAGGAAGGAAGAAGCTTACCTGGATTAGTCTTTCCATTTTCAGAGTTTACACTGGAGGGTGGTTTGGATAAATCATCTACAGGTTGTTTAGGTTTAGGATCAGAGCTACCATGCTTTTGCTGCAGTCTAATTCGAAGTTTCCGCTCTCTTCGATAGCGTTTTTGATATAGAACTGTTGAGAGAAGAAAATTACCTCATTAAAGTTTTTGGAAGATCTTTTCGTGCTTTAAATGTATAATTTTCGAGTGATGTTGAAATTATATATGGTATCCAAAAAAAATCTAATTAATTAATATTTAGGCATGAGACATTCGCTTCATATTTTCAATATTCATGTCTTCTTATTGAAGATTGTAGATAGGGGAGACCGGGGCAAAACAAGGTTCAGGGCATGACGGGAAATGTTCTTGTGTGTGTCTCTCGTACATGCAAATGGACAGGTGACAGCGCCATTTGTACGAACTCCAGTCGGCTCGCGCCAGTCACACTGGGAGAAGCGTGTTGAGACTTGTTTAAATGCACTGTGCAAGAAAAAGTGAATTTGACCTAAGTTATACGTATTTAGCTTGGAATCGTTGATGTGTTATCAGGTGAGTAATTCAATTTCTGTACTATTTTCAACAAAATGTTGTTGTCGTAGTATCGAGTTTTGATATAAGGTAAAGTTAAAGCATGTCAGTGTTATAGGTTAGAAATGCTTGATTTTGTTTTGGAATAGTACCGATGGGGTAAAACGATCGGGGCATAATGCGATACTATCCTGTTTTGCCCCGACTTTAATGACGTTATTATTTATTTATTTTATTTATTTATTTTATTTATTTATTCATGAACCAAACAAGGTACAAAATATTTACATTGCATTATAGTTCTATTTGTTTTCTTAACAATTACAATTGGGGGGAAATGGGCTAAGAAATTCCAGGACAGAGGATATTTAAGGATTCAAGGTTTTAAGTAAGTTTGTTTTAAAAGTGGCCTTCGAAATGCCTGGTGTATAGCAATTCTTCACGTTGTTAAAGATTCTGCAGCATTTATTAATAGGCTCACTATCTGCATAGACAGTTCTATGATGGGTTACTTTGAGAAAAGGAGTATGCCTAGTTTGTCTCGTTGCATTATTAAAATTAAACTTCGTGGAGAGTGATTCAATCTGAATACCTTTTTCGATATTTAAAAAGGCGAAGCAGCAAGATGAGATTCATCTTCTTAATGACAGAGAAGTCATGTTTAGTTGTTTAAGCCTTTGCGAGTATTCTGGTAACGTTGAGAATTGACTGGGATCGTAAAGATCCCTTAAGGCAAATAGTACAAACTGCTTCTGGATGGACTCAAGTCTATTTGAGTGTATTTCAAAGATAGGGTCCCAGACAATGCTCGCATATTCTAAGATTGGGCGAACAAGGGCCGTGTATAAAGATTTTGTTACCCATTTGTTCTTGAACTTCTTCGCACGTCTTTAAATGAAGCCTAGCTGCTTATTAGCCTTCGCTAAAATTTTATCATAATGTAAATTAAAACGCAGCTTGTGATCCAAGATGACACCAAGATCATTAACATGCTCAACTCTTGCCAGTTCGAGATTATTGAGGAAGTAGGTATTGCTAACGAAGTTTTTTTTGCAAGAAAAACTTATGACCTGACATTTACTTGCATTGAGTTTAAGTTTATTAATCTCACACCATTGTTGAAGGCAAAAAAGTTTAGTTTGAAGAATGCTCGCTTCAGTTTGTGAGCCAATAGCGTGGTAAATTTTTAGGTCATCAGCATACAATAGGTGTGGTATACCCGCCAGTTCTTTTGAGAGATCAGATATGAACATGTTAAACAGGAGAGGTCCGAGGTGACTACCTTGTGGCACACCCGATGATGCTACAATTTTCTTTGAATAGTAACCCTGAAATTTTACAGTTTGAGTACGATGAGAAAGGTAGGATATAAGCCAATTCAGAAGAGACCCAGAGATCCCAAAGTTTTGCAATTTTGTTATTAAAATGGAGTGATTCACTTGATCAAAAGCCTTACTAAAATCAGTGTATACTGCGTCAACCTGCTGGACTTTTTTCATGGCATTAAGAGCATCGGAAACCATGATTATGAGATTAGTGGCAGTTGAGCGACCTTTACGGAAACCATGTTGCTGGTCGTTAAGGAATGGATCAACAAAGGTGGCGAGCCTATCATGTATCATTTTTTCAAATAGTTTTGGTTTAGTGGATAGCAGTACGATGCCTCTATAATTCTCCACTGATTTTTTGTCTCCACTTTTGTGGATGGGTGTAAGGTTGGATAATTTCCACACAGTCGGAAAGACACCTGATGAGAGAGATTTATTAAAAATTATGTGCAGCGGTTTGGATACCTGTGTTAGACACTGAAATAAAAAAGATGGTGGAATATCGTCTGGACCAGGGCCTTTATTCAGGTCCAGACCGTTAATGGCTTTATGGATTTCTTCTAAAGTAAGAGTTATTTCTGCAATACCACCATTATGAGGTATTTGCGTCTGATGATGTACCGGTGAGCTAGCAGGCAGAAAAACTTCCTAGAAGTATTCAGCAAACATGTCACAAATTGTTTTACAATCAGAGGAAGTAGTTTCTCCCTTAGTCATTGTTGCTGGATTCCCAGACGATTTTCTTTTAGTATTTACAAAATCATAGAATTTCTTAGGGTTACGCATTATATTTTCTCCTGTTATATTAACGTAGAGATCGTATGCCTCTCGAGACTTTTGAGAAAATTCGTTGGCCAAGTTTTCATAACTTATCCTGATTTGTTCGTTTGGGTTTGGACTATTTTTTAAGATCTTGTAGAGTTTATTTCTATGATTTCGTAATTGTCTAAGCTCTCTATCTAGCCATGGTTCAGATTTCTTATTTCTTTTCTTTATTTTAGGGACGAAATTTTCAACGGCGTCAAATAATATCTGATAGAATGATGATACTGCATCATCTACGTCTAACATTGAAAGAGTTTCGATCCATTCTATAGTTTCTAAATAGGCTCTAATACCTACATAGTCTGCATTTTTAAAGTCATATACAATTTTATCATTGTATAAATTCGATGTTTTCAGATCAGATGTAGAAAGTTCAACAGAAAAAGCTCTATGATGTTTAGTATTAGAAAACAGGTTTTCTTTGTCAGTCGTTGGACATACTACTACTTCGTCAACAAAATTCATGAAAATTAAATCTAACCAGTTGCCATTTGGGTTTGGGGTTGGAGCAGTTTGCTGCAAATCATTGCCATAAAATGTATCGACTAATTTATTATCAACGGAGTCTTTAAGGTTGCAAGGAAGGAGATATTTTTCATTTTCGTCCACAACAAAGGATAAGTGAGGACGATTGAAGTCACCTAAAATGATGATTCTATCATTTTCATTAAGGGATGACATGACTGAAGAAGCTACCTCAAAGAAGTCCTTGTAAATAGTTTCGTCAGAATTGGGAGGTATATACACTACACCGTTGTATAAAAACACATGACCAAGGATAACTCGCACAAATATATGTTCGAAGTCTTTAGAGGATGCAGTTGGAACCACTTCACATGATAGGAAATTTTTTATAGCAATTAGAACTCCACCTCCTCTAGATTGACCTGTGTCTCGATCACAGCGGTGGATAGTCCAACTATCGTCAAGAACTTTCGTATTTGTATACGAGCTATTCAACCAAGTCTCGGTGATGGTAATAACATTAAAGTGGCAGGATTTGGCATCAATAAATAAATAATTTAATTTTCCTCTTATACCACCGCAATTGTGGTGGAAGAGTTTAATGCGCCTTGAAGTCAGACTTTGGTTAGGAATGATATTTCTTAAAGTCATCTCAAGATTTTTGAAGAGCAGCGATGTGTTTTGATCTCACATACGATCTATAGGTTTCTAAATCCTTTTTTACCTGGTCAGAGCTCACACTAAATTGCTCATGGAAACGTGTAAAGACAAGTGTCAAGGTTTTAAGGTCAGTAGGAAGCTCTTCCTGTTGTATTTTAACCTTTAAGTTGGTTTTTGTCTTCCCTTCGACACATGTAGTTTCAGGAGAATCATGCAGATAGGAAAGAAAAAGACGAACATCATTATAAATGTTGGGGTCTCGCAAACGTGATGTAAGGTATTTACTCTCTAGATCACATTGAGAGTTGATCGTGGCCTTAACTCTAGGAGGTACTAGCGGATCAAATACTGTTTGCGTCATTGCTGATTCAACAGGTGGAGCTTCTGGTATATTAATAGATCCAGAAGAAGATGGCTTTTGGTCATCACCGCGTACAAATTTTATTAGTGGGAAGCTATGGGTGGTTTTAGGGTTTGAATTATTAGTTGTGATGACTTTTTGTTGAATTTCAGAATTTTTATCTATTTTGTTACTTTGAGCCACAGGCGGTTTGTTGATGGATTTGTTGGATAAAGGAATATTGCTCAAAGGGGAGGGTTTACATTTTATATTAGAATTAAGCTTATTTTTAATACTTTGCTTACTACTTTTCTTCACATTATTCTGGTAACGCCACTTGAAGAACTTGATGCCATTCCATGATAGATATGTAATTTCTCCCTGATGATTGCTGAACAACCAAGCATACTGGGTTGGAATGTGAAGTTTGAACGTTGGTCGATGGGCTTTTTTCTTTCTAGGGAGAGATTCGACATAGCAGTCACTAATGCAAAACTCGTCCCGAACAAAACGAAGAACCCAAGCCTCATCAGCAGCTGATGGTGCACCTTGAACGAAAAACTTCTCGTAATTGCTCTTTCCGTTGTGTGGTTGACAAGTTGTACTCGTCGAATTTGCGTTTGCCTCATGAATTCTGGCTACCCGTTTGCGCCATTCATCCTCGGACCAGAGAGTGCCAAATTTTGATATCATGTTAGATGTGCCTTCAGCAATTCCATTTAGTGACAAGTCACATACAGATGTTACCTCATCAACGTTTGTTACATGCTGGTTTTCGTTTACTAACACAGTATTATCGGACTCAAGGATTTCATCATTTAATGACTTGGCACTATAAGAGGATGTATGCTTTGGGTGATCATGTTGGTAATCGGATTGATGGTCCAGTTCCTCTAAAAAATTTAGAATCTTGCTACCAGCAGATGCGAGCCAAATAGATTGCTGTTCCTCCAATTTTAAGCTTTGAGTCCGGAAAAGTTTCGTCAAATGATTTTCAAGATCCGTGTTGTTTTGAACAGATAAACTGTGGGAGGGAAGTGTAGGCGCCAAAGATTTATTCATCAAAGATAATGAATCCTCGATTGCGTTGAGCTTTCTCTCGAATTTATCAAAAATTCTCTCAACTGCTAGGCTATTGTTGTTTGTTGAGATCTTGCTTGCCAGACCGTCGAAGCAGTTAGCCATTTCTGTGAAGCTTTCGTCATTAGCTCGCGTTTGGGCTTGATGCTTAGAAACAAGTTGAGCTGTTTCCTGCATTAATTGATCGATATGCCCTATGATGTTGTCGTACATACACTTCAACAGCCTACTCGTGTTTTGGCAATCCGAACAAATAAAGTGCTCATCCATATATGGATTATACCAATCCCTGGGAGCATTAATAGATACCATGAAACTGCCTTTTACAAAAAGCCTTGCACGAAACAAGCTTAAAGGTGTTATCGAAGGCCACACAATTTGCCATACTGCACTTTTCGAACATTTTTATTGTTTTTATGGTTTATTTAATTTTCAAAACAACCTTGAGACCACGAAGAAAAAATAAAAGCCAACAAGAACTTGACCTTGCCCTATACGTCCATAAACAATGATTTTGCAATCCATGCAATTAAATTAAATTGTCCACATAAGCACAATAGTAAACAGTTGTGAAATTGTAAAGTTTTTATATTGATTTTAATTTTTTGAGAATCGACACTTTGATTTCATTGATTTAAATGAGTACTGACACACTTAATTTTTAATTTACAGCTGACACATGCTTATTTTTACGACACGATTGTATTATATGGCACATTTATCACATTTGAGTTTATTGATTAACGAATTCAATCAGCGGCTAACAATTGACGCAATTAATTAATAATTAACACAATATATTTCAATAGGTTTAGTTTCTTATAAAGTTTAATGGGTCACTGGGAAAAATATGATTCACTGGTTAAAGAACTAAATTAAACACATTCAATATTAAGAACACAATCAATATTAAAAATTGAATCGCGGAGCAATTTCAATACACGTCCGTACGCGGCGGTGGCGTAATTAATAAGCCGAAATGGTTCGAAAATATAAGAGAAAGACAAAGCGTGTAAAATGGGATGAAGAAGATATTAGAAGAGCAGTTAACGCTGTTATTTCAGAAAAGATGGGATTTCTTCGAGCCTCAATGTGCCGAAATCAACTTTAGAACGTCGAGTCAAAAAAGCGCCAAATTATGAAAATGAGGACACGATACAGATAACGATTGCGGGAAAAAAATGGGACGATACAAACCAGCATTTAATCAGGAGGAAGAATTGTCTACGTACGTAAAAACTGTGGAAGCACGATTATTTGGTTTAACAGGTAAAGAGCTTCGTGTTTTAGCTTTTCAATTAGCCGAGAGAAATAAGATAGAACATCCATTTGAAGCCGAGAGTGGTATGGCTGAAGAGGACTGGCTCAGTGGTGTTTTGAATCGAAACCCAGATCTATCTTTCAGACGCCCTGAGCCTACTTCTGCCGCGAGACCTATGGCCTTTAACAAAGCAGCGGTCAGCGAGATTGTTGACAAATATAAACTGTCTCGCGATAGAATTTATAACGTCGATGAAACTAGTGTTAGCACAATACCCAAGAGTCAATCAAAAGTTCTGTCTTTAGAAGGCCAGAAACAAGTTGGATGCTTGTCTTCAGCAGAAAGAGGTCAATTAACAACAGCCGAAATTTGTTTTAACGCGACTGGAACTTATGTTCCTCCAATGCTGATATATTCACGTAAACGCATGAATAACGAGTTGCTGGATGACACACTATCAGGATTTTGGAGAAAATGCAGTGACAATGGCTGGATGACATCGAAAATATTTTTCGATTGGTTTAAGTTTTTTGTTGAATTTTGTAGACCCAAGAAAGAGAAACCTGTCTTACTAATCCTTGACGGATATGCGTCGCATACTAAAAATCTTGAGTTGATGGATTATGCAACATCATGTGATACTGTTATGTACCCCACCACACTGCACCCATAAATTGCAACCGCTGGATGTTTGCTTCATGCGACCGCTGAGTACTTACTACAGTGCAGAGGTAAAAAAGTGGTTACGAGAACATTCTGGTCGCATTGTTACACCTTACCAAGCAGCAAAGCTTTTCGGGGCAGCTTACCTTCAGGCTGCAACTATTCTTACTGCCATAAATGGATTTAAAAAATGTGGAATATGGCCAGTAGATAGGAATGTATTTACCGAAGCTGACTTCATCGTCGCCGAAACTACTGATACTGAAGAAATAGGACCCGCTCAAGATCTGAATGCAACTTCCAACGAATCTTCACTCCAACCTACAGCTTCTTCCTCAACAAGCATTTCAATCACTGTAAGTCATGATATTTACAACAAAGAAAATGAAAATTCAACAGCTAGCGAAGCATCACAGCCTGTTGCTTCAACTTCATCTGTTTTGGTAGATTCTTTCGCAGTTGATCTAAATCTGAGTGTCTCTGTAAAGTCGACTTAGCCTTGCGTATCAACAGCTGTCTTCGAAGATTTAGTAGCCACTTACAAATCCGATGATGACATCTTGCCGAGCACCTCTGAAACGGATTTTATTGAGCCTAATGTTCCACCTTGTCAAAAAGGAAAAAGTCTTGATAATGCGTTATCCGATCAGTCAGAACCTTCAATGTCAATCACATTAAAAAGAGAAAAAACTCCCGAAAGACGAACTTAGTTTCTTGTTAATCCTGCACACATAATAAAAATTCCAAAAGAAGTCAGGACTCAAGCAAGAAAGACTAGAAAACGAGGTAAAACCACAATACTCACGGATTCTCCATATAAAAATGATCTCAAACAAGACTTAGAAAATAAAATGAAGAGAAATAAGACTGAGAAGAAAAATTATAAGAAGACTGAAGACAAAATAAAAAAAAAAATAGGACAAAAAGCTCACAAGAAGCTTGAAAAACTAAAATGAAGAAGCGCAAGAAGGAAAGTGAGACGGACTCTTCTGAAGACAAAGAAGCTGATAATCACTGTGCTTGCATTTACTGTGGGTACTTATAATCGGAGTCGACCAAAGGATGGGTTATATGTAGCATATGCCAAGGCTGGGCATATAATTCTTGTGCTGGAGTAGACGAAGATGACGATGAAGCGCATATTTGTGAACGTTGCCAGCCTGACTTAAATGTATGCTCATTTTGCCCCAATCAATTTCCCATTATGCCCCGGCCGCGGGGTAAAATGGGAAATTTGAGTTCCTTGCTTATATTCGTAATTACCCAAAAAATATGTGATTTAGAAATAAAAAACTTTTGAATTTATATAGGTGATTTATACATGTTACTATTTGATTTAATTTTTTTTCTAATAAAGAGTTTAATTTTCATATTATGATTATTTTTTTCTTAAATATCCCATTTTGCCCCGGTCTCCTCTACTCTCAAAATTATTACAATTAAATTAATTTCAATGAAAAAATCAATGAAAGCCCAAATAAACAACATAACGAAATCAATCAGAATGCCACTTTTCTACAGGTTTATTTCAGTTTCGAGAGATCTTTCAACAGGGATAAATTGTGCATGACACATGTCAAAAACGACGATTCTGTGATATCTGTATTCAGTAAGGTTTACCATTTAATTATGAATCATTTAACACTCGAACACCGCTTCCGAATCGTGGTAATTTATTTTCAAAGTCAAAGTTCAATTCGCAAAACCGTAAAATTCTGTTTAGCTGTGAAGCTCATTTTTGGTTAACTGGATATGTCAACAAGCAAAATTGCCATATAAAGAGAAACAACAATTCAAGGCAATATCTTAAAGCTCAATTTTTCGTCATCTATGGCGAAACAGCCAGGATTAATCTCCCCCAATCATCATAGTTCCGCGTCCTTGTCCGCCGGTTGTTAAATGCCTTGCTTTATCTATTAATTGGCTCATTATCCGCATATATGGTGCGGTGGGTACTTGTGGTAAGCGCGGGAGTATTTTTGGTAGTTCTAGAAGTATTTCTGGTAGTTCTTCTCGGAAATAAATCAAACATTAATATTACCCCCAAGGACATCAAAAATTAGACATGAGGACAACGCAGTTTGCCTAGAAGCTAGTGATGCCGTATTTAATTTTTAGAGTTGGTTATCGTAGGATGAAAGGCTATGAAAATCTTTGGAGTCATAGAGGGATCTTAGAGAAAAAAGAGTAAAAATTTTTTTTGCACTGACGCCAACCGTTTGTTGTGAATGTCAAATATAGGGTCTCAGATCAGACAAGCGTACTCAAGAATGGGACGAACTAGTGAGGCGTAAAACAATTTTGTAACCCAAATATTCTCAAATTTGTTGGCTCTTCTTTTGATGAAACCTAGCATCCTATTAGCTTTAGAAAGGGGTTAGTCATATTAAAGATTGAACCGAAGCTGTGTGTCTAGGATTACGCCTAGATCTATTACGCTCTCGAGTCTGCTCAAATTCGTGTTATTGATTTGATAGTCGTTCAGGATGATATTTTTTCTTCAAGAAAAACTTATGACATGGCATTTATCCAAATAGAGTGAAAGTTTATTAGCGTTGCACCATTGGAGCAAAATATCTAATTTGGATTGAAGGAAGGAAGCATCAGTATGAGATTCTATAATGTGATACACCTTGAGAGCATCGGCATTGAATATCTTACAGTGCTACTGAAAGATCTGATATGAAAATATTGAAGCGCAGTAGACCAACCTCAGAGATGACACTAATTTTCTTAGATAAACGACTTTGAAATTTGACATATTTGTATTGTTTGCGCTTAAGGGTTGGGCTGGTGATTTAAGAGCTTTGTAGTTTCTTTATTAATATTTCTAGATCCACACTGTCAAGGCTTTACTGTCATCAGTATGTATATGGTTTGTGGTAGTCGACCTGCATTTTCAGTAACCATGTTGTTCATCGTTGACATACTGTTCAATAAGTGGCGAAATTTTATTGCATACAAACTTTTCAAAAAGCTTCAGTATGCAAGATATTGTAGCGATTCCCCTATAATTTTCAACAGACCGGTTTTCACCTTTTTTATGATTTGGTATTATGTGAGATGGTTTCCAGTACCAGGGGAATATATCACATGAAAGTGATTTACTGACAATGGTAAAAAGAGGGCGGATCCTTTTCAGGTATTGAAATACTATCGATTCGAGTTTTTGGAGGTAATTCAGATAACGGGAAGGTTTGGGAGTTTCCGGAATCGCAGTAGACTCCTTGAAAATATTCGGCGAAAAACTCACAGATCTGATCTAGAGAAGAAGTGACGGAAACCTTGCATAACATTGCTGAAGGGTAACCATGAATCTTAAGTTTAACCTTTATGAATTCAAAAAACGTTTGGGCATTCCAAATGATTTCTCTGCCTAAAATATTTACATAGGATTGATATGCTTCTTGTGATTTAATTTTAAACTCATTAACAAGCTCTTCATAATTTCTCTGAATGTTGCCGCAAACGTTATTACATTTTTTTTTAAATATTTTATGTAATTCATTTCTTTAGTTTTTCACACGTCTAAGGTCACTTCCCAGCCATGGCTCTAAAATCTTGTCTTTTTTCATAATTTTAGGTTCACATGAATCAACAGCGTCAACAATTATCTGGTAAAACGTGGATAACGTTTGATCTAAGTCTAATGTTTGAAAAGTACCAGTCCAGTTGAAAGTTGATAGAAGGCTGTTAATACTTTTATAGTCCCCACTGATTCCAGTGCTTTACACACTTTTTTATTGCTGTCAGATAGTTTGGCAGCTGATTCATCGAAGCTGCTCGCCATCTCCACATCTCTTCCCGCTGAAAACCTATCTTGGGCTCTACCCCTCTTTAATGTTCTTTTGGGTAGCCGATTTTCTTACATTTTTTCTAAACAGCCCGCCTATTGCAATTTACGTAATAGGAAACAGGTGGATCATCAAATCATTCATACAAGTCATCCTGTAAGCAGTCTCTACTCCGTTCCTTGTTTCACTGGACCGTCGATTTTCCGGAGCACTTGAAGCTCAATTACATCCATTAAAATGACTGTGTGGTGGGGTGTACACGCCAATAGCATTATCGGGCTATATTTGTTTTAAAATGTGGAAGGAGCTACCGCTACGATAAATGGCGGGCATTATTGGACTATGCTCATTAGATTTTTATTTCCAAAAGTCAATCAGATGAAAATCGACAACACTCAATAAAAACAGAATGGCGCTACATGCCGCACAAGTTTCGAAACAATCGACTTATTGAAAACTAAATTTACAGACAACACTATTTCACGAGACGGTCCTGTCCAGTCATGCGATTTGATACCTCCGGAGTATTTTCTTTGGGAGGTATGTCAAGTCCTTGGTTTGTGCTAGCAAATCAACAAGATTGAAAGCATTAGAGAAAAATATTAAACGTGTCTTTGATGAAATTAGACCAGATGGACTGGAAAATTCTGCAACAAATTGGGTTGATCGAAAGTGCCTCGTGGCGTTCATATACCAAAATCATCTCTAGAGCATTGTAAAATAAATTTTCCAAAAGCCTACTATTTTTGCATCCAGTCTATCGGTCCACCTGTCTGTCTGCCTGTCTGTGTGTCACAGCAAGTATGGAAGTTGAAAACTTCAAACTTAGCGGAAAGGTTAGGAGTAACGATCTCTCAAAAGTTTCTTTTTCTCGTCGTAGCACTACAGCCCTTCTTCGGCATTCGTTCCCCACAAAAAGCGCCGCCAATTATCCTTCAATTTTGAAAACCGAGCAGCGATGAACTGTCTTCATCGACCGAGTCAGACCACCTTTTCCTCGGTTTCCCCACTGGTCTCCACCCTTCAGTTTTTCCAACAAAAACCTTTTTGGATATCCATTATTCATTCATACGATTCACATGGCCAGCCTCTTGCGGCTTCCGCAGTCTCACAATCGTTGTGACCACCGGTTTGTCAAATATTTCATACAGTTCATGATTATATCGAGTTCTCTCAAAAGTTTAGGTCTTATCAAACATTTCAAAATTTACTAAGAGAGTTCCCTTTACTCTGAAGCGACCCTTAAAATTTATTTTTATCATATGTAGTTGAACGGGGCATCAAACGAAAGTTCTTGATTAATACTTTCAGACTCTGGAAGAATAAAATCATTTAATAATTTGGAGGACCAGGGGGAGTTAAAATAATATGTGCTTAAGAAAGAAACTGCATCCTTTGGATAAATTTGAACGATTTTTTAAACAATCTTGGATGGGTAATTCAAGCCATCACAAGACCTGTTTCAAACTCTATTAAGTGCCATCAGCTCTTCTCCAATTAGGTTTTATAATGGTTAGAGCCTATGAAACTTTCAAGCATGCCCAACTGCTTAGCCTTTTCATTGACATTCTCATACTTGGCAAGTATTTCCGACGGATGCTTTATAAGAGAATATTAGGCACTGGCACGCGTATATGTGGCCGGCCGATTTTTTGTGTTTAGTTAAAGTTAATTTTATTTGCTGTTCAATTGGCTTAGGAATACGTCATAAAAAAGCTTCTTGTCGATACAAGTAGTGCATTTACTATACAAGCCAAGCCAAGTGGTAGTCTATGCGGTCGACATTAACATTTTATAACGGTCGTTAACAACCGGCAATCAATGAGAATAAAATAAAGATCATGACGCAGCCGAGGAAAAACACCTCAAATACCCGAAATATCACATTTTTTCGAATACAATATCAAAAATGTGGATGAATTTTTGTATTTAGACGCCAAAACAACGAGAACTGGCATCGAAAGAAGACGAAATACTCAGAACATTACAGCTCGCATACTGAAGACCAGCTGCATACACAGGAAAGCAAGGTTCCAAGTATGCAAATCTGTGATAAGACCTGGGCTATGCTGCCGCGAACGTACGAGGACTAAACGCCTTCGTAAAATGGGTCTTTAGGCGAATAATTGGAGCGTAGCTAGACAGACCCAATGAGCTGTATGAAGTTTTTGACGATTGTAAGACTGCGGAGAATGCAATAGACTGGGCACTTGCATCGTGTGAATGAACAACCTGTACTCAAGAAGGTATTCGTTGGGAGAAGTGAAGGGCGGAAACCAGTGGGGAAACCGAGGCAATGCTGGTCTGACTCATGCGACGAAGGCAATTCATCGATGAATAGGCCAAGACAGTCGAAGGCGCTATTTGCAGGAAGGGAAGGCCCAAGAGGGATTGTACTGCTATGAAGAAGAAGAATTTTTAAATCATATGAAGCGTTTACATCAGGTAAGTGTGGTTTTGTTTGTCATTCTGGTTGTATTTCATTTATCAAAACATTTAAAAATTACAAATTTCTTTTGCTGGGTGTCAAATTTTTAAGCAAATTAAAATTTTTTTTTTGAAAATTTGACATTTTTTTAAAAACCGCTCAATTTTATTTTTATTTTAAATATTCTGTGGAAACTTTGGAGTTATATAGCTTCATTTAATGTGATTTCCAAATGATTCGATCCAAACTGATAGGTTTGAGATAATTTGTGAGTTGTCAATATGCAAAATTATATAATTTAAAGATTGATTTGCATACAATTACCAAACTTGCTAAAAATCATATAGTTTGCTCTAGTGTGAACGTAGTACAGTAAAACCTTGATACTACGACCCTCGATAGCAAGGCATCCTTGGTAACAAGTCCATTTTTCTAGTCCCCGTGAAATAATCATAGGATTTAATGTTGTATATACCTCTATAACACGACTATTACTTAAATGAAAACCTCAACATGTCTTTTCTCTAATTCAGATTTCGGCTATAATAACCTCTATAATATGTCACTCTAAGCAAACAAACCTTTACAACACGACTCCAACCTCAGTATCACGTTGAACTCCATGACTGAACCTTTATAACACGACTCTTAACTTTTACATCCATAGTTTCCGCGTTCACAAAACGAAAAGAATGAAAGTTTTGGGCTCATGATTTAACGTGAAAACTCCTCACGTAGTTCCCTTCCGGCAGCAATCATAAAACACCAGATGCTAATCAGATTCGTGGCCGGTATCAAAACTGTTTGCAATTTTTATTCAGAGTTCGCGTGAAATTTGGCAGTGTGTTACAGTTTTCGGGAAATCACCGAAAATAGAACTTAAGATGTCTGAAAAACGTAAACTTACACAAATGACAGTAGAGTTTAAACGGAAAGTGATTAAAAGTGTGGAAGAAAACCCAACAAAAAAGAAAACCGACATTGCTAAGGAATTGAATATTCCATCAACTACATTGCACACAATTTTAAAAAATAAAGATTAGTATGCAGAGGGTGCAGGGGCCGCCAGAACATGTGTAAGAGCGAAAAAATGTGAGTATCCAGACGTGGAAACATTTGTTTTGAGATGGCTCAAACAATGCCGCGACAAAAATCTTCCTGTCAGTGGTCCTATACTACAGGAAAAAGCTCAGGAGTTCACAAAAACTTTGGGATATGACCCAAAGTTGATTCCGTGCTAGTAATGGTTGGCTACATAATTCAAAAAAAAGGAATGAAATTGTGTTCAAAAAAGTTTGTGGCGAAAGTGCCAGTGTTGACGATTCTGTGTGCACTGAGTGGAAAAGTCAGATCAAAGCGCAAGTAGTCGAATACAAACCAGAAGATGTGACGCAGATGAGACTGGACTGTTTTATAAATGTTTACCAGACAAAACTTTAACGTTTAGAGGTGATCCCTGCCACGGTGGTAAACATAGCAAAGAACGCATCACCGTTTTGCTTTCCACAAATAGTAAGGCAACAGACAAATTGAAACCTCTTGTCATTGGCAAAGCTCAAAAGCCTAGGTGTTTTAAAAACGTTACCAGTTTTCCAACAGATTATAAGGCAACCAGAAAATCGTGGATGGATCGATATGTCTTTGGAAATTGGTTGAAAGAGTGGGATGGTCAACTTAAGAAGGAAAATAGGAAGATTCTGATTTTCATTGATAACTGCACGGCTCACGGTGACATACCAAAACTTACCAATATAAACGTGAAGTTCCTTCCTCCCAACACCACTTCAAAACTACAACCACTCGATCAACGTATCATCAAAAATTTTAAAGTGAATTACAGGAAGGAGGTTGTTCGACTATACCTGAACAATTTAGAAGAAAACACTCCATTGAAAATCAACATACTCGATGCTATGTGGATGATTACTAAAGCTTGGAGCAACTTGACTGAAAAAACAATTGAAAATTGTTTTTAAAAAAGTGGCTTCGATACATCTGATGAAGTTGAGCCAAACACCAGCAGTAGCCAACCCACCGCCGAAGAAATAGTAATTGCTCCGTCAGATTGGGAACAAGTTACTGACCCTCTCAAAGTACAGGGAGTAGAGTTCGAACAGTTTGTAAACTTTGATGATGACATTGCTGTATGTGGAGAGCTCTCGGATGCTGATATAGTTGAATCCGTATCAGCAGACCCAATTCAACAGGACGAGGAAGAAGACGATTATAACCCAGACGATAGCCTGAACCCAACATTAAACGCTGTAAAAGTGTTAAAGTATTTTTTTGAGAAAAAAAGTGTAATGAGTAGCAGTGTCGTAAAGTCAATTAATGAAATTGATAGCGGTTTGGACTACATCCATGTAAACAGCTCTAAGCAAACAAAAATCACTGACTTTTTCACAAATGTTATTTAGTGTTGAACTCCCGGATAATTAGATGAGTACAGTTTACTTAAAAAAAGTATGTCACAGTATTATTTATGAATTAACTAGTTCATTTGAAGCTTTGTATGTAGTTGATTTATAGAGTTGTTTTTTTTTCAGATTCACTTTCAGTACAGTGTGAACTATTTCAAAAACGAAATAAAATTCTGTTATAAGAAGATGTGGTTTTTATTTTTTAAAGCTTCAAGTAGTTTAAAGAATAATTTGGTCATATTGCAGTAATTAAGTTTATTCTAAATTGCTAATTCAAAACCAGGGTTTCAAAAAGTGACTGACCTTGATAACACGACTTATTGTCAACACAACCTTAATAACACGACCCTCGGCTAGGAGTGCACCTTGATAACAAGTCTGTTTGGAAGATCCCTGAATCTAGCGAGAAATATTTTTCGCAAAATCAGAAAAATATTTATTCATTTTATTAGAATCAGCAAATAGTTCATTTTCAAGTAATTAAATCTCATTTCGTGGTTGTTTCTCTTTAATTCACAAAATTACTTGTGATGGCTGCATAAAAGTCGGAGTACCTACACGAATTCAAGATAAGGTATACATAAATTTAAAAACTGTAGATCGAAAGCAGTTTGACTGATCAAAATTTCTAGCCAAACGGCTCATTGACGGCCAAAAACCAGAAGCTAATTGCAAATCAATTGATTGGCGAAGAAATTTGGTTAGTTTCGAATGAATGCCTCCACTTACATTCTAGGAAACCAGCACGTCCAGACATTGCATAAAATTACCTCCTGGTAATATATTTGATAAGTGACTAGTTTTGAAGCATTTGTCTCGCAAAACCATATGGTGCCACCAATTCCCCAAACTATTTTTACAAAGTAACGAACGCAAAAAAACTGAAAACCTCCCAAACATTTCCAGATATTCGATCTGTGCACTAAAATTTGATATCTTTGCTAATATTCAATATCTGTATCGAACAATATTTCCAATGAATTATCTGCCTTTTCCTTCATGATTCTTCTTCCTCCTCCACTCCCCGCAAATGCTCACATAGGTCTGCATGGACTAGTAACACTATCTCCTAAAGGCCAAAATCTGATCAGCACAAATAACGATCGTATGTATGGATCAAATTCAGAATTTAATTTGACAAATATGCAAAAATACTACTCGGATTTCCCTTCAATGAAGTCGAATCGACAAGACAAACGTAGAGAACGAGGACAGACCTACATCCTACAACGTGGAAGAAGTAAAGATACCACACTAAACCACCTTTGTTGCTCTTTTTCAGTCCCTACTGGCTTCCTTGTCCTTTTCGGCCTTCTGTGCGCACGTTGTTCTGTAGCATTGGCGACAGTTCAAATCCTTTCTTTTGCTTTTCGTCTTGTTCTGCTAAATGCATATGTCATTCGGAATAAATTCGCAATTTATTCCACCTGAGTTCATTTGAATAAATCATGACGAAAGGCGCTCAACGCATAAAGAACTAATGTGACAATTATTGACAGCCAACATATTCTTGTACTGCACGTAGGTGGAAATAAAGCAAAATGATTTGTTGAAAAGTTGTGTGCACTCAAATGCCTGGTTTTAATTTAAATCGGTGTTGAAAGATATATTAAATAGATGATTGAGCATTGTCAATTGTTGTCTGTTGTAATCTATTGTTTTTCAATTGACTCGTATAGGTCTCGATGTCGTTTTGTTTTACCATTTGCTCTTTTGTTAGTTTTAAAAATTGTTTTACTTTAAATCCTGTGACTTACATGTTGTAATTATTCTTCAATAAATTATGCTACCATATCAGATTCAATTGGGTAAGTTTGAAAAAATTAAATTCTAGAACTTACCTCTCAGTTTCCTTTCCTCGATGAGCTGCCGTTCCAACGAGTCCTTAACTTCGCGTTCTCGCAGCACATCCATTTTAAGTTCAGCTGTTTTAAAGAAATTGAAACAAAAAACATCGAATGAGTTTTTTTACGTTGTAAAAGCAATAAATCTTGTTAATTCCGCTAAATAATGATCGACAATTGCTATATATTGTAGTATCTTAAATGACTTCAAGTCATGCATGCTTACTTACCCTTTTCATAACTTATCTGTCGTTCTTGCTGTCGTGCATTATCCGCGGCAACTTTGAGTAAGCTTTGAATATTGCGCAACAACGTTTCTGTAGATGAAGTGCTTTGTTGTTCCTGATTGTCATCAGGACTTGGTGGTCCACCCGCTGATCCTGTACTGGCAGCAGCTGCTGCAGCTGTTACCGCCAGAGTCGAATAATTCAGCGCACGATGCGTTTCTGAATTGGGTGTTGTCATTGAATGTGATTGCGAGAGATCACGTTCAGTATCACTGATATCTGAATAGCAGATAAAAAATTGGAATTTAATTTATTTAAATTTTATTTATTTTTTGGAAATACGATTCAAAATTTTAAGATTTTCTAAAAGTAAATAAATACTTCAAATAGTAAAAATACTTGAATTCCTACCTTCTTCTTTATCATTATGTCCTTCTGACTCGGAGATATTGTCATCACTAAGATTTTCATCTTCTCGTATTGATTGAGGCGCTGAATGCACTTCGCTACGATCACTAACATCGCCATTGCTCCCATGGTCACCAGCTGACTTTGATAGGTTTAGAACAGGGCTTTGCCGACTTGGAGAGCCTAAATAATTGTAGAAATTTAAATAATAATTTACTTGTACATAACGTTATTAAAAAATTTATAACTTGTAGGTTAAATTTTGTCAATCACTGCATTTTATTTTGATTAGTGCTGGTAATACTGTTATCGACTGCCACCTCTTGGTGGGTAATGAAATGAATTCTAAATAAGAGGGGAGCCATTAGATGGCCACTGAATAGAGCACGTGTTCACTAGCTGAGTAGTCCTCTAATACTGTCCAATTGTGTGTCCTCCACATTAAAGACTCCGAGGCAACTGTCACGTCCGGTGTGGTTCCTTTGCATCCAATACGTTGGAAAGTTGCCATATTTCTGGTATTTGATACGATGAGCGCTATCCTGGCTACCACATCTAAGATTCATTTTCCCTACGGATCTGTTAGAGGCATACCCCATTCGATTATTTTAGCGTCTCCCCTTATGAGCGCGTTGCCATCTGCGTTCGAGAAAGTGCCCTCCAAAGCATAAAGCTTGGCTTAGAAGGATAATATCGGTTCATTCGGCGTTAGGTACATTTTAAAGAACCGACACAAAATTATCTCTTCGTCTGTAGCCCTCCACTTGAAAATCACTGTCCCGAGCGTAAGTGGCCGTAGCACCAGTTTCATACCATGATGCAAAACTTTTAGGACGGTGTTGCGCCCTCAGCAGCAAAACATCAGCTTTTATGTCTCTTGTAAAACTACTCAACCCGCTTATGGCCGGTTCAACAGCAGTGTAGGTTTACCTATAGAATACGGATGATTAAAGTAATTTTGGCTTAGCTTCGTGGAAAACTCGACATTTCCTGATCCTTAGACGTGCCCAATATTTGGCCTTGGGTTCGTATCTTTGCAAAGGATACAGTATACCTCCTTCTTAAACTCTTTTCTTTTATGTCCCTTTCACCACATTTGTAACATAGGAAGCTCCTATCAAGTCCTTTGCATACTTGTGTGGTAACACCAAAGCCAACGCATTTGAAGCATTGAAAAGGTGTTGCTCTTTGCCGTATCCGACACATGACCTAACCTTTTCTTACTTTGCCCTTATTCAGAAATCGTTCAGCGTCTTTTTCTGTCAAGTCAATGATGACCATGCGTTGGCCTCTATGGTTTTCTAGTGTCAGCTTCACTTTGATTCAGCCTACGCTAGGGAGCTCCCTTTTGGTAGTCTCTTCTATCTCGGCCTGGTCCGTGGCATAGTCGACCGTTGCTAGTGGCTTGAGCGAGGCTCCAGTCACAGAATGCTAATTTATTCGCAGCCTTTGCTCCGAATTCAACCAGCCAGATTGATGGTACTGCTTTAATAGCAGTGTTATTATCTTTGAGCCTTACATATTCCTTGATATCCCTAACACTTCTGCGTAGAGTGGGCCATTTCGAGATTTTATAAGCAGTGCTTGCTGCCGGGATATTCGTGGTGGCTTTTTCTCTCCCGCCTCGCGTCAGGTCTTTTTTTTGTTTGGTGTCTATTCGAACTTTATTATTATATCTGGCAAGTTTTCAAGAAGTTTCTTTGCAGATGTCTGCGCTTTTTTTATCAGCACTCTCTGGGACCTCTTGTCTAGCATCCCACGCTCATCAAGTGCCTCCTACTTACCCCTTCTATCCCAATCTCCTTCGGTTGGGCTAGACGCCATTCTTCTATTAATCTTTTATGGTGGAGCTATCTGCACGTGCCCTTTTCATTCTTCACTCTAGCGCTTCCTTAGTCTTCTTCTCTTCTTTGGCTTTCTAATCCTCTTCAACCTTTAACATGCTCTTACAGTAATGTTCCATGCGGTCTAAGAGCTCCTCTAGTTCAAGGAACCTCATTCTTCACTTTTTTGTTGAATTCTGATGAGTCGCATGCTGATTTGATTCTTTTTAGAAAGTCTGCTGCTTTTCGGATTAGCCTCTCTTTTTGGTGTGACTGGTTGACAATAGTACTTTACAACCTCTATAATTGGGAGAGGTTATCGGCTTTCGTTTCCGAGTGCAGTACTTGAGCCACATTTTTGACAGTCACGGTGATATCACCCAACTGCGCTTCGTTTGGCTGGTCACTTCATTTTATTTCTGCTGTGATCATTTTGCTGTCCTTAGGAAGGTTCGTTATTATTTCGGCACTTTAGACCCTTGCTACGGTGGCTTCGGCAGCGGTCGTAGCAGTAATTATCGAATTCTCGATATTTTTCTATATTTTCTTATACCACTCGAGCATTTGATGCGTACTGCAGAAATCTCCGCTTTTCTTTTATAGGACATTTTGGCATTCGAATCTTTTTGTTGCAAGGCTGTCCGTTCTCCGTTTTTCATCCATCTTTACTGTCATTGTATTCGTCGCCGTTTTTGTCATTGTAAGTATCATTCTCAGTGTTGTTAACACCGTGGTTGTAAGTGTTGGTTCCGTCATTGGAGGTGATTTTTTTTATTTATTTGTTTTTTTTTTTGCTTTTTTTATCTATTGTTAAGTTTCTTAGTTGAGATTGCTTCAGTTTGATTAGGTTCCCCCTCGGAGCCACTGTCTTCATCCGTATCACAACGGTACTATGGTGCAAAGCAGCGAGGTATAAATGCTGGCTGCAAGAGTATTCCTACCAACCGCCATTACCTTTGCACCAATGACTTTGGACAGCACTTTGCGTGATAAGCTGAATAGAGCAATTCAGGCTATACAGCGTATAGCCTCCCTGTTGCACTTATATTAGTTATTGAAATTTTGTTCTTACTGTTTTGCTACGTATTAAAAAATTTATTCCTCAATTTTTTTTTCATTTCTCACGGTAATTACTGCCCTTTGTTGCCGTGGCACTGTCGGGCCTTCGCTTAAAGATAGTATCTCATTATTTTGATTAAAAGTGTCGGCACTAAGGAAGTTGATATGATCACTACCACGCTTTGCCTGTGTGTCCGTCCATTTATCTGCGATACATTTTGATCTTAAACCTGTACGTATTATGATTGCCCGAGCTTATCCCTACTGTTAGTTCTTTTGATTTATGTATGTTAATTAACATAGAAAGAAAGTTCGGACATCGAAGATGACTGAGTGCTATCAGGCTTCAGAATGCCACCCGAGCCATAGACTTTTCTTCCATCTCAAGCGTTTGTGAGTGCAGTGAATACCATTGCCGTCACAAACTTTTATTTTTCCGAAGTCAAATAGTAAGTGGCTGTCAACTTTCTTAATTTAGACAAAAGCAGATACAGCTAGGAATGATTTTCGTCTTCGTAGCACTACAGCTCCTCTTTTTTGACATCAGTTGTTTGTCCATACGATTCATGTGTCCAGCCCATTGCAGCTTCTGCAGTTTTACAATCGTTGAGACCTCCGGCTCGTCAAAAACTTCATACAGCTCATGGTTGCATCGAATTCGCCACTGGTCTCCATCTTAGCCTCAGGATCCGTCGCTCAAACGCGCTCAATATATTTGCGGATGCTTGGGTTAGGGCCCATGTTTCACAACCATATTAAAACACAGGTCTTATCACAGATTCGTATACTTGGAGCTTTGTTTTCCTGTGTATGCAGCTGGTCTACAAGATCGTCAAAACTGAATGAAATACTTTATTTACGAGCTGTATTTTTCGGCGTATTTCGTCTCTTTCATCACCCGTCCTCTTTATTTTGGCGCCAAGATACACAAATTCGCCAACATTTTCGATACTGTATCTGCCAAGTCTGATATTTTGTGTGCTTGAGGTATTTACCCTCGACTCCGCCATGAGCTTTGTTTTATTTTCATTGATTTGTAGATTTGTCGGAAGAGTTTGTAGGCAGATGTTAATGACTAGGCTACTGTTTGGCATGACTTGTATAGTAATTTGCCTCGGGCATCGACAGGTTGTTTCCTTACGACGAACTCCAGAGCCAAATTGAATAGCAATGGAGCCATCCCATCTCCCTGTTTTAGTCCGATATTTGTGTCAAAGGCATCGGTGAGTTGGTTATTGATGCGGACTTGGGAAGGCGTCGACGTCATTTTCGTTTAGTAAGACGGACTGATTTGGCTGGGATGGCAAATAAAGCATTATTTGGTACAGTACGTTATGATCAATACTGTCGTCTGCTCGCTTAAAGTCAACGAAAATTTGGTGCATTTCTATGTCGAACTCCCAGCATTTCTCAAGTACCTGCTTGACTGCGAACAATTGGTCTACTGTCGATCTATCTGCTCCAAAACCACCTTGATACTCCTCAATAATACAGTTAACGCATGATCAGATTTCATTTTCTAAGTTTTTTGAAAATATTTTGTACGCCGTACAAAGTAGTGATATGCCTCTATAATTTTCGCACTATAACCACCTTATTTGTGGATAGGGAATATAATTGAGGTCATTCATAAACACAAGGAATAGGAAGGGCCCAAGGATAGATCCCTATGGAACACCAGATGTATGACAGAATGGAACAGACATGTTACCGCGAAAACCAACCCGACAAGATCGGAACGACGAATAAGACGAAAACCATGACAAAAGAGAGTCAGAGATTCTAAAAACTTCAAGTTTGCAGCAAAAAAAGATGATGGCTGACTGAATCAAATGCTTTTGTTAAAATCTGTCTATATCACATCGACTTGATACTGACTGTCTAAACTCTTTGCAACAAAATCAGTGAACTGAATTAAATTAGTGGACGTGGAATGACAATTACGAAAGCCATGCTGCTCACAAGCTGAAACAGAGCTCAACGGGTCAGAGAACCGGTTGCGGACTATGCGTTAAAGTAATTTCGAAAAGCAGGAAATCAAGGATATAGGACGATAATTACATGCACACGAAGGATCACCACTTTTAAAAATAGGTACGACACGAGCATCTTTCCATTGAGATGGGAAAGTTCCACTTTTTAAGCGTAGGTTGTAGAGAATAGACAAGGGAGGGGAAAGTAACAGAGCTAAGGACTTGACAAAAATATTTGGTAGCCCGTCTGGACGAAGGCTGACATTCGGAACGAGGGAATGGATTAGGAATTCAACTTCAGAAAGGTTAGTGTTTAGAGCAGTAAACGAAAAATCAAAGTTGCTCTCAGTGTAGGATTAGGCGGATTCACTGGGGGGAACATAGGTAAACGAAATATATAGGAAGAATAAATCCACAATTGCTTGGGAAGAATAGCATTCTATGTCATCCGAGCGAATGCTAGAAGCAACAGACGACGAGGTATTTAAGGATTTAATATAAGACCAGAAGGGCTTCACATCACTAACATTGAGGGAAGCTTCCATATTGGAAAAGTAATTCGTCATAGCAATTTTTTTTCCTTTTTGGCATCAAAACGCAGCTTGCAAAAATTAAGCTTGTGCTCTACTGTACCTGAACGCTTAAATTCACGACGTGCCCTATCCTTGGCATTTAAGGCTGTAAGAACGCGTTTCGTAAATCAAGGTTTTAATTTATCCTTACTGGCCGAATAAAGAGGTGTAAGCCTACAGTTTAGGTACTGAAGAAGCGCATAAAATTTATTGAGAGCAGATTCGCAATCAAAATTTTGAAATAATTGAGAGCAATTCACTGACAAACGTTTTGAATTAATTGCCTCATAATCGGATATGAACAAATTAAATTTTGGAGCATTGACAGGTTTTACAATTATAAAAGGATCGACAGTGAGATTAATGGAAGGAGGTGGGTGGTGTTGGGCATAGGGATATGAAGAAGGAGATACAGATAGAAGATGAGCAGAAACATTCGACAAGACTAGATTCAGGAGCAGACCGTTTGTATTACGGACTTGGTTTTATTGGGACAGAGCACAGAGAGAAAGAAAGGAAGAGATAGCTAGGGTAGAAGAATAAGAAGAGCAAATGGAGGAAACAGGTGAGTCAACCCTATCAACCATAGGTAAATAAAAGTCCCCACAAATAAGAATTGTAGATTGAGGGTGACGTACTATAAGATAGGAGGCGAGGTAATAAAAAAAAAGAATCAGGGAGACTTGCAAGGAATATATACCGAAGAAATTAGTAAGGACGCATTATTAAGTAGGGATATTTTGACAATTACACATTCCAATGCATGGGAAAAATTGAAATCAGTACAACGGGAACTGGGCGGAGAATGACTGGTGGCAAACAAGACTCGTCCACTATCAGACTTGTTAATGACATTAGGATCAGATGATCAGAAAAGAGTTTCAAATCGACAATATAAGGTTTCAGCCACGTCTCAAAGAAACATATAACGGTTTCATCCCTGAACTAATAAGAAATTAAAATGTCCTCAAGCTTAGTCCTTAAGCCTCTAACATTTTGATAAAAAAGTTTTTAGTTTTTTTGCGGGAATGTAAGTTTCGACTGGGAAACATGTTGATGTTGACATTATCTAATACTACATGATGACTAAGGTCTTCTTTAGATTCCGAAAATTACTTTTTTCGACTGAAACAAATTCTTTAACCAGCGCACCTGTGGGCAAGAATTCTCTCAGGAGCGAGGATGGAGAATTTAGTTCTGTTTCTAATGAACTATCCGATTTACTTTAGGCACATATTGATTGCATAGCAAAAAAAGACAATTACGGTTAGAAAAAGTTTATTATCACGACTTTGGAGTTGATCTTTCCCCATCACTGTTTCATAAATGGGTCGGGTTTGATTATTGCATTTAAACATCAGCACATGTTTATTTATTACGTTAGAATTTTATAACTAGCCAATAAGGCATGCGAGGTGTGACAATTAAGTAATGACACTGATTTCATGAAAACCGTATATTTAAAAATTATTCTACAGCTCTGCCATCTCCTTCAAAGCAGTGCCCTTTGGCAGCTATACAACGATTCCAGCGCATTTTAAATGTTTCTCATTTCTGGAACGCTTCGATTGGAATGTCCGCAAGTTAAAGGATTTTCCAATAAGAGGTGTTATTTTGATATTAAAAGAAAAATGCCATTTTTTAATATAAAAGATCGGATGTTTATTTCATTGCAAAGAAGAATATATGCCGTTAATAATAAAAAATAACATCAGGCAAATGACTACCACGACCACGCTTACAGGACCATATCCTTTTCATGAAATTGTCCATAACCAAATCGCAAAGTGGCTGCCCTATGTCCTCGATAGCCTCACGAATTCCATCTTTGAGGTCTTGAATCAACGATAAGCTGTTGGCGTAGACCTTCTCTTTTACGTGGGTGCAAAGGAAGAAGTCGCAAGGTGTTAAATCACAAGCTCTCGGTGGCCAATTGTGGTCACTTCTTCGAGAGATAACACGGTCCGGAAACTTTTCCCGTAAAAGATCAATGATTTCGTTGCTTGTGTGGCACGTAGCGCCGTCTTGTTGGAAGTAAACGTTGTCCAGATCAATACCATCCAATTCCGGCCATAAAAAATCATTAATCATGTCTCGATAGCGCAATCCATTCACCGTAACTGTTGGTCCAGCCTCATTTTCGAAAAAGTAAGACTCCGCCGGACCATAAACCGCACCAAATAGTCACACGTTGAGGACAGAGAGGCTTTTCAACAATAACTCTTGGGTTTTCCGAGCCCCAGATGCGACAATTTTGCTTGTTAACGAAGCAACCGAGATAAAAATCTTCATCACTCAAGAAGATTTTTCGATGGAATTCCGGATAATTTTCATGCATTTCAAGTACCCAATCAGCAAACACACGACGTTGTTGATGATCGACTGGCTTGACTTCTTGCGTTAACTGAACTTTATGCCTTAAGACCCAAATCTACATGCAAAATACGGTGTAATGACGTTTGTGGAATGCCTAATTTCAAAGAACGACGAGGAATGGACAAACCTGGGGTTTCTTCAACACTTTCGCCTACAGCAGCAATATTCTCGGCTGTTTTTGAGTGACGTGCACGGGTTTTATTTTTCACATCACTAAGTTGTCCCAACAGCTCGAACTTTTTCTACAATTTCTGTATTGCGGTCCGAAAAGATGCTTCACGACGGCCAAAATTTTCACCATTTTTATAGTGAATTTTATTAATTTCAATGCGTTGTTGAAGCCTGTATATCGTTCCATTTTTATTAATGGCGTACTTGTCAAATGTCAAAAAATAACAGCTTCAAAAGTGACATCTCCCGAAATAGCGGGCTATTCAAAATAACACCTTTTACTGGAAAACCCTTTATCAATGAAGAGGAGAAGAATGCCCGGGAAGGAAATGTCAGGGTCGCAGGTTTACCACAAGCGCGGCAATAAAATTAGTCTCATTACTTAATTGTCACCCTGGCATTACCAGTAAGAAATAGAAATTTGTAGTAGAATATGCATTTTTTTCAGGACATTTGAATGCGATGATTGTTTCCAATCTTTAAGCCTCACATAACATTTTAAATTACGACTTTTCAAAATAATTCAATCAATTTTGCTCAAGTCTTCATATAACTGAACGTTTCAAAATGCGTTTAAGTAAAACATACGTTGAATGAATTCTGTAATATGCTCAAGACGTTTAAAACTTACGATCCATTTGAAAACTCTTTCCGAAAAAACTTTCACGGTCTTTATTTCAGTATATATCATGTATGAATTAAATATTTTTGAGTTTTTAAGAAATTCCAGACAGTTCAAGAATCTAAAATATACTCGTATATAAGCTTTCACATGAATTTCATCTTAATTATGCAATTCATTTCCCTATGCCTAATTGATGCATGCTCCAGGACGAAAATAGAACGAAATGAACCTCATTACCAATAATTTACTTTCAAAAAAATATCAAATAGAATTTTAAACTCATAAAAAATCTTGAAAATATTTCTGACCCAAAAATTTTCTTCGATATTTAAGCAGCAGTTCACGGTTTGCGTAATTCTTCCGGATAAATGCTGATTCTTCCCCCAATATTAAAATTTGCTGTGCATTTGGCAATAATCATAAAGTAATTGCTTTTCAAAATTGTTTCCAGCACATAATAAATCACAAACATAATTTATAAAAAAATTATCTGTTGAGCATGACTCTAAATCCAAATTTTGATGGAGTTAATGGTATCACGAAAAATCAGGAAATAAAAAAAAAGACTTAGGAAATTATGTATTATATATATTATAATTATATTTAGTTCATCGTTTTCAAGGCATTTTGAAGTTGGTTAATTTTTTTCTTAAATTTTTTTTTATTTAATGATATTTTTAGTTTCACAAGGTGTGCGCAGTGCCATAGGATGAAGTGTTGGCCATGATTATTCTGATGATAAATTTAACTTTCAGTCTAATTTATAAATTATATTGTTGACAAATTTTTTGCAAGGAGTAACCTGCATGAGAAAAAGCTAAGCTTACTTAAGCGATTCACCACGTCAGATAAAATTGTTCCAAATATGCGATTGCTTTACGACTATGCTCGATTCCATACAATCGCCGTTGTGAAGTTAACTAATTTATAGCTTTGACTAGACGCCATCAGACCGGCCAAATTTGAAATGGAGCCAAATTAAACTACGAGTATGGTACTATGATTCAGCAGGCGAAACGGGAAGACTATGATCAATTGAAAATACTACAGCTTTTACTTTCCAAGTGTTCACTTCAAAATACACGTTCAATGTTCAGTCAGTATTGCCCATACATATTTTTAACTATACCATTCCTTGACAAAAATATATATTTAATCAATTAGGACTTCCGCTACTACCATGAATATTCTGCCATTAAGTTTGAAGTGGTCATCAAGTTTTACAATCAAATGATATCTTGCAGATAATTGAAGCATACAGCTATAAAGCGCGCGCGATAAAATGAACGCGATGGAGACCAATAATCAATCAAGAATCAACTATATATAAACGATGAAAAATAACCAGAAAATAGCAAAATAATTTCATTTTGATTGGATTGCAGTTCTGATTGGCGCTCAGCAAATTTATAAAATAATTTATTTTGATTTACTGGCCTTTAATTCATAAATAAACCCCAAATTGCATCAGTGAAGCCTGCATTTAGTTAAATAAAACCAAGGTACTTTAAAGATCCACATTAATTATGAAACAGATGTCAATATTAATAAAATTCAATCTAACTCCAAGCCATTCCGAGTACCCGCCCAGCCAATTATCATCTCGAACAGAAAATCAGGCCGAGGCTATCTGAACGAAATTATCGATTCATCAAACGCTATAATTTGCATCGCGAGTTAACGATATAATGGACTGCAATCGTGTCATTTTAACTAATAAAATTAAGTAATTTAATGACTTACCATTTCTAGAGCTGAGATCTCGTGCTTTTTGGTCGCCGATTATCGACGGCCTGTCTTCCGTTCGCTCCTCTCGTAATCTATTCAATAAGAAAAACCAAAAAATAGATATCCATTATTATAGGATAAGGTTAAAGTTAATGCATAAATAATTGACATTTTCGCCGGTATAAAATCGATTGAATAATTTCACTAAATCGCGAAACAACAACTAATCAGGACGATTAAGCAATTTCCCATTACCTTACCTTTCTAAATGTTTGACAATATCTTCATAAGCTGCCCGACAACTATCCCAAATGCCGGAACGAGCGATGGCATCCATTCCCGGCATTCCGGGCTGCGATTTCATCATGGGAGCGCCACCACTTGCATCTGGCCGATGCATACCGTGGGGTGGCATTCCCGGACTCATTAGCGCTGATCCCGGATGGTGATTCATTTGCATAAATGCCATGTGATTAATTGGTGGAGGATTGTAGCCGTTGGCAAGTAATGGTGATTTATCTAAACGTGCCATATCTGGAAGAGAGGGATTTAAAAGATGCGCAAAATTGAGATAGGTTAGTTAATTGTTTTTCCTTCGGTTCATTTACGCTAAGATTAATTTTTAAAAATTTATGTACTACAGTAAACTAACTTTTTCTTCAACCCCATTCAAAGAGATTATAAAAAAATTTCCATCAGGGAATAACTTACATATGTGATTATCTCTTACCACATCTTTAAAAAAAAGGAAATGACACCAATTTGTCGCCGATTAAAGAATTGGTGCAAGAATAATAAAAGAGACTAACACCACTCATAATAAATTCATCGAGGATCAAACCTTTACGGAACTGAAGTCAACAGGTCTCTTTGCAGACGAAGAAAAAAGAGGGTTCTTTGCTAGGAACGTGCAATTATTTAAAGTACATACAAAGTCAGTTGCACGAAAGAATTGTATTTCTCAGTGCGATTCCTTAAACTTCTTGTAACATTTGAAATGAAACTTAATCGAACATTTGCACCTTTGTCCGTTTCGGTTTATGTGGAAATTACCATTTATGATATCTGGTTAACATTTTTACAATCCGCGTGGTCAACCAACCTTGCCTTTAATTTTGCCAGAGTTATATATACGAGCCGATCCATAGGGGAGATAATGGGTTTAATGACTATGTTTCACAGAATAAATACTATAGTTTAGAATGTGGTTTTTGAAATTTGATTTTTGTAAGAATGCCATAAAAAGTCAATATTGATCTTAAAAGTTACGATATCACAATTACACAGTACTTTTCTTGATGAAATACAAAAAAAATATATGGAAAAATTTCCATCGATTACCCAAAGTAATTCCATTCCTTAATACGTGTTGTGTGAAATTGATTAACAATTGTTCTCAGACAAAATAGATAGACTCGTCGTTTTTAGAGGGTTTATACTAAAATACAAAATCCCATTGAAAGACCTGTGTCCGTCCGTTGATCTGTATGTCACAGCAGTTTTTCTCCGGAACCATAGAAGACGCAGTCATGAGATTTTGTGAAAAGGTCAGAAGTATTGACTTATTGAATGCTGTGGGGTGAAAAAAAATTTCAGAGAGACTTTATCTTATCCGATAAGCTTTTCTTTTCTTTAACTTTTCGCATACTTTCCTCCCTACCGATTATTTTAATGAAAAATTTCGGAACTAAATGAAATCGATTAGTTAACAGGAAAACACTGAGACAACGAGAAACTTTACTGAATGTCATTCATGAACAAGAAAGGTTATTATTTGATTCAGAGCCAAAAATTCCAGGTTCAAAGCCACCTTCTTGTGATTTTCATTTCATTTAAATTTTTGCTTAGATATCGCTACCGCTCTTGGGAATTTGCTTTGTTAAAGACTTGTAAGGGTAAAAGCTAGTGCCAAAATAAAATATTTTATAATAAACAAGCAAAGAGTTGAACGCATAGTAGGTAATTTACCCAATTCTTATGCTATCAACCGGACTTGAAAGATTTAATTTTCAAATATTGATAAACAAAATGTATGAAAACTAATTTTTTAGTCAGTTTAAAGTGTTTTTTTTACTTGTTTTTATGGCACTAGAGTCTCCTTTTTGAGAGCTAGTTAAAGTATCTCATTATCTTGATCGTATGTATTGGTCCTCGAGAAGGTGATATAGTCAGTACCATACTTTGGCCATGTGTACTTCCATCCAGCTGCAATACGTCCTGGTTCTAAGCCAGTACAAATCATGTTTAGAAAACGTGCCGAAAAGGATGAGATAAGACTCCACGTAAACACCGAAAATAAAGCATATTACTCCATACTTCCCATTCTAAGGTCCAGAGGTGTGCACAAACAAAATAAGCTCTGCATTTACAAATCACGGGTCAAATATGTGCTGGTATAATGAAGTCAAGCATGAACCTCACGAGCGAATTTGAAAAGGCAGCAGGTATATTTGAACGCAAACTGCTTCAGAAATTCTACGGCCCAGTGAAACAAGGAACAGAGTGAAGATTACGTAACAACAATGGGTGCATAAACAAGCTGCCTGTATTTATTTGCGGAAAGTTACGCAAATTGTAATGGGTGGGCCATGTAGAAAGAATGAAAGAAAACTGGCAACATAAAAGAACACGAAAGGTTAGAGGCCAAGGCAGATATCCAACGGAAAGACCGGAGACTCAATGAGAAGACACGGTAGAAGCTCTAAAAAATTAGTCAAATAAAATTTCAACGGGGGTTTGAACCAGGGACCTTCAATTTGGTGGGGGGGGGGGGGGCACTCTAATGATAACACTACGTGAACTATTAATTTAAAGTATTAAGTGGACATCTATCTAGGGAAATATCCAAACAGCTTATTCAAGACGTCGGTACGCTGCAGTCATAGTATTCGGGTTCCTTTCCTGAAGGTTTGAATGCAAATTCATTAAAGTTGCTAGATAAGTAAGCGATGGCAGCAATCTTTGACTTCGGGTTTAATTGCAGCGTTATTGAATGTAATTAGTGGCATGGATAATCGGCCGTATTTAGTTATGTAGCCCCAGAAGCTGCTACTGCAAGCTAGTTTCAAAGCGAGAGTAGTGGGCAATGCTTGCTGAGCTTCCTTTGCTCTACTATTTGTATCAATGACCAAGATCCGTAAAATGTCGTGTAGTTAGTATTGCGTGTAGCCCTATCGTTCGTTCTTGTTTAACTCAACTCTTAAAAAAGATAGGTGGCATCTAAGAGAATGCTCACGATGCTACTAGAGTCCTAATTGATTGCATGTAGAACAGCTTATCGAATTCATAGATTCAATTATCCAGGTTACGGAAGTCGTTATTTTTATTTCCGATTTTGAGACGGCAGTATGGCGTGTAAGTTGAATTACGTGTATTAAAATACTTACTTTATCCTAAACTTTACTTTCAACTAAACAGTAATAAAAGTTTATTAAATTTAGTCAATTCAATGTTTTTTTTTAATTATCATCTTTGGTGTTGCAGTCTAATCCGGGCCTTGGCTTCCAGGATTAATTTAACGGTTCCGCGAGTTTGTCCGCCAGTTGTTTAATCCCAGCAAGAATCTGCTGTCAGCTTCTACCGTGTCCTCTCGTCAAGTCCTCGGTCTTTCCTCTGCACGCCTACTTTGTGCTCTACCCCTTCATGTTCTTTTGGGTAGCCGATTTTCTTTCTCCTTTCTACATAGCCCGGCCATTGCAATTTACATAGCTTTGCGCAAGAGGAAACAAGTGGATCGTCAATTAGTTCATACAACTCATCGTTGTAACGTAGTCTCCGCTCTGTTCCTTGTTTCAATGAGCCGTAAATTTTCTGGATCACTTTGCGTTCAAATATCTGCTCTGCTTTTTCGGATTTCACTTCCATATAACAGCATGGGTTTGACTGGTGATTTATGAATGCGGAGCGTACTTTGCCATTACGCTACTCTGCACCTAAGAATGGGAAGCAATGAGTAATAGGCATTATTTGCGGCGCTTATGTGGCCTCCAATCTCATCCTTTTTGGTGCCTCTTCTTTTCAGATTGGCTCCAAGATAAACAAAATTATCCACACTTTCGAGGTTGTAGTCGCCTACGGTCAGGTTTTGTCCAACTGAAGTTTTCATCCTCCTTGAGTCATGAACTTAGTTTTCATTTCATTAACTCATAGGCTACTCCGGTTTGCTTCAGTTTCTAGGCTCAGAAATGCTCCTTTGGTATCTAAGATTGAACTTGCCATAGTATTGACGTCATCAGCATATGCTACCAATTGTGCGGACTTGAACATTAGTGCATCCGAGGTTTCAGCGAATGTCTTTCTGATGACGTGTTCCAGAGCAATATTGAAGACAGTTGGGGCAAGTTTATCCCTTTATTTTAAGCCTGATTCCATTACGAAGCTACCAATTAGTTTATGGTTTACCTTAACCTAGGACACTGTGTTTAGCATCGTGAAATTGACCATGTGGACTAGTTATGTTGGGACTCCAAAATAAAGTATTATTTTGTACAATGTATTTCTGCCGACACTGTCGTATGCTTGCTTGAAATCTACAAAAAGTTGGTGCAGATTGATGTTATATTCGCAGCCCTTTACGAGCATCTGCTTCACTGAGAATATTTGGTCTTTTGTCGACCGTCTACTTCGAAACCTTCCTGATATCTTCCCATAATACTTTCATAGAAAGGTTTTAATTTTCTTTCTATGATTTTAGAGAGCACTTTATAAGACGTGTACAGTAGAGCGATACCTCTATAATTTTCACGCCTTAATTTGTGTTCCTTTTTGTGTATAGAACATACTCGTATTATAACTGCTCCTTTGAGCACATTCTGCATATAAGCCGATGCAGAAGGTTATTCAGATGAAGACCCCCATTCTAGAGCAGTTCTGCTGATATTCCATCTATTTCAGGATTCTTATTTTTATAAGTCACGTTCTTTTGCATGTACTTCGCTTCTGGCTGGTGGTGACACCAGGGCCTCTTGCTCTTTTTCTGGAATGTTCATGGCGTCAGTCGTTGTTGAAGCCGCTGTCAATAGCTTCTAGAAATATTGCAGCCATCTGTTTTTAATTTTGATTGGGTTGCCTATAATTTCTCGTTCTGCCCATTTGCAGGGACTTGTTTGTGGATTGAAGTCATCTCCCAGTTGTTTGATAGAGGCATATGCCGATCTTACTTCATGTAGGGTCTTATTTTCACTTATTCGTTGGATCTTGGTGTTGATGGTAAGTCGTTTCTTTCTTCGGCAGTTTTTTAGCTTCAGCTACTTTGAGATCATTTATAGTAAAATTTCCAATGTTTTGCTTTACAACAGCAACAAAGATCATTTAATGATATATGGAGGTATTGCACAAACGAAAACATTAAATGTATTGGAATTGTATCACTCAAGTACTTCTCACCATGATTTGGGTAGCATTTATTATTGCTATTAATCTTTATAATAGGATTCATGTAAGCTCCAGCCATTGAATCGTTTTGCTTCTCTTGAGTGAGCCCCTATTACTACTTTCATCACTGTAGCTGCGTTGCCGGAAACTGAGGTGACTTCTTCATTTAGAGGAATACCTTCATTTAAACTGGCGATTGCTATCATTATAGAATTTTTTATGATAACTTGTGTTTTTACTGTACCGTGAGCACCAGTGCTATGTGCGGTATACTTCTTCACTGCTCTGAGACGTTTAGAACTTCTGAAAATAGGAAGTCAAAACACTGGATCGCTTCGACTATGATCTTCAGATTTTGATGAGATATACTTGTCAGATACATTCTCCTACTATTTTCTTACGAGCTTGAATCTTTTGCATCATTTTTGAGTTTTGTCAATCTTACATTACATATTTGACTTTTGGTTCAGTCTTGACTGCTGTTTTAAGGATTACTTGCAGAATTAATGAATATTCGCATATTCAGCAATGTATTCTATTATAACCACACCGTCGCGCACCTCTTTCATTAGTATCTCAATAGCAATAGTTCAACAACTTCCTGTTCATCATCAGCATCCATTACTTTTTCCAACGATGAACATGCAACAACCTATGTCTCCTCAATGGCGGATAATGCAACATTTCGAAAAATTTCAACCCCGATGAAGGGTATATTGACTTGCCATGATTGTTCAGCATAATTGTCGCCTAAGGGTTCTTCTGCTAATAAATGATGGTTGATTCTAGTTCAAAGATAGCTTTTATTTCACAAAGCATTTTTAAAGTTGTACTGACATACGCTGTTGCTGCAACTCCAGCATATTTTAGTGTTACAGGTATGGTTTACAATGTTATATTAATATCTGTTACTTTCCACTTTTAAACTGCTCTACTTGAACCTGGAGTGCACGTAGTATGAGCACAACTCAATGTTTTCTTCAACTGATGGTTTTATTACAAGTTTTACCTAAGCCATGTTTTGTAGTTCTCGTCAATATCTTGGAAATTCTGCAGTCGAGGCACCATCTCATCAAATATTCATAAAGATTGCATAAGCTAAGATTTGCTCTCACATCTCTAGGGACACTGGTAGTTAGGACCTTTACTCCTGCTTCTGGCGATAACTCTGGTTAGTTCTATTTACAGGAAAGAACCACTGATTCAAGGATCAATCTCCGTATGGATATAGTTTGACGGCCTAAGCTTATGTTGAGGTACATAGTTCTAAAAATTACAATTACCATGAATACCCTAGCAATAATTAAAATACTCAATGGCTCAAAGATTACAAAAACAAGTTCGGAGCGAACAAAAGATTAGTGCCGGGTTAGTACTTTCCTTATGTATCAGCACCATATGTTTTATTTCATTGCTTTGTGCTTCTAACTTTACTTTTTATCTACTTGCGATTTTTCTCAGAAAGATGTATGTAAAAATGCATGTGTTTTACATATGAACTTTTTTTGATAGTTTTTCCATGCCTTTTCATTTAAAAATATTGTAGAACTTACATGTATACTAAAATACAAGGGAGTTTCATATTTGGATACCTTGATAACTGTCACAATGGGTCCAAAATATTGATAGGTCCTATAAGTTACGTTGGCCCTCAAAATTCAGAAAAATTTGTGTCACCTAAACACTTGACTCTTAAAATCCTCAATCCGCGGAATCTCTTTTTCCGGGGAAACAAAATCATATTTGTGTACAGAGTAGGTATTTTCAATAAATATGTTAAATACTAAAGCCCAGTTTCAGTTCTTATGTTCATTGCATTAATTCTTATTATTTTCCAAGCTCTGGATTACCAAAACTAAAATATTGATTGATTGACATACATGCAAACGAATTATACAAGTTCATTAAATTTTTGTTCAAAGCTCTTCTTTCATCAATTTCAAGAATGAGGGACCAACACCTGTCATTAGGAACTTTTTCTTCTCATAAGAAAGTAGATTACCAGTTTTTCGCGTATTTTTTTCACTTTTCTATATTGTAATGAATCGGGCCTATGCCACTGGCGATTATTAGTCAGTCGTTATCGACGTCGACGAAATTGGAACGCACCATCTAACCTCTCGCTGTTCCTGAACTGCCTTTGGTCAGCTGAGAAGAAGGTGATCAGGTGTGTGGAACTTGACGTTGGACGAGAAGCCAGATGGCAGCAGACTTCACTACCACACACATGACCGTTAGTAGGCCACTAATACATATGCAATGTGCCACCATCCTACATCAGTTTTGTCTGGGAGTGTCACGTAATTTTGTGTGCGACGAAGAACAGTTCACGTCGTCTCGAATTCAGTTGAAATTCCACTATCGGAAACGCCTTGAATATATTAGGCGGTGTTACAGTTACGCGATTTTCATTTTTATAGCAAGCGAAGGAGTTTGCTCATGGTGTTGCAAATAAGTATTAGAAAAGTAGGGAAGTTGTTCTCGAGTTTCCCATCTTTAATGTAGCTTTATTGAAATGCCTCTGCCCTGGTTTTGAATGCGCTACCGCTTTCCGACGAAAGTTTACCAGCTTCAGTTTTTGTTGGTGCTCTTCGATAAATTGGTTCGGTGAATCTACGGTGGGCCGGTTCCATGTGGCTAAGACTTGTGTGTTTCTCATTTCTTTTCCCGGTTTAGTCTCATTTACAGTAAGTGCAACCCTATTTTATTATATTTTTGAATAAGTATACTTCCGAACAGGCGATTGCTTGTAAATGATAGACGAAGGAACGAACCATTTATCGTTTTTGCATTGTAGCGCTGATTCTTGTTCAATGTAACCAAAGGAACGCAGTCGGACGAATGCAGCGACAATTGTCTGGAGGCAGTGGCATCCTCTGCACCAAATCCAGTTGTTGTAAGTTCTGTTCAACCAAATCCATTGATGTTTTAGTCGACGAAGCTCAATGGATTCACTAACAAGTGTAGAGGCAACTACCACTGATGATAAAAGCTCAGTAGTAAGTGATTTTAGTCGTATGGCAAGCGGAATCATATCACCATCAGAAATACCTGATTCACCTACTAAGCCTATGCCACAATCTCTACGACAAAACAGCAGTATAAATCCCCCGTTTGTTGCCCCAAATTCATCTCAGCAAAGTAACGTGATCAGTCAGCCCTTAGCAAAAAATCATCGTCTGTCGCACAACAGTCTCAACGTCTTTGTAATGTTTTTGAAGTGAAGTACTCAATACGATTTATACGATTTGCTATGCATGATACATCTTGTGAACACATACACTTGCATAATAGCATTAATATATTGAATATCTGTCGATTCACGGTCAATTAACTGATTCGGTTGCAATTTCATTAAATGAGAAAACAAAATCGGTATTTTTCATTGTTTAAAATTTCATATTTTCAAAGTTCACTTTTTTCAAACAATTGAATTCATCATTTTCGGTTTTTTTTATATATTAAAGTTTTTCGTTTTCTTAGGCTGTGATATTGTTGAAGCTATTATTTTAAAAAAAAACACAAAAAAAACCAAAATTAATTGCTAAAATGTTAGAGTACCATATTGTAATTTGCTTTCTTATTGTTTCACTACATTTATGAGCGCCATTCCATTACAATAGTCACATTTATATACGGATATGTAGCCGAGAATCGACTTATTTCCAAAATGTTTTGAAGCATTAGAAATTTTAATCATTTTTATCGGATGGGATAGTTAATATGGGATGTTTTCATGTGTCAATTTGAAAAATAACTTTAGTTATTAAGTAAATTCAATTAATGTAACTAATAGACGAATAATAATATAATGAAGTTATTTTTACCATTAAACACAATTCATAGAAAGCAGAATAATAACTTTGAAGAATTAGGTGATTAGAAAAGAATTCATCTATGTAACAATTCAATAAGGGTAGTGACGTCAAATTGATTTGAAGACAATTTTGATAAAGTTTAAGGTTGATAGTTCCACATTAAATTTTAATTAATCTTTCATGCAATTTATTTAGCTTTTGTTTTTTTTTCTTAAAAATGAGATCTAGACTTTTCAAATTAACTAGGCTAATATTCTAGCGAATTATTACACATTTCACGTCACATCCATAAATAGTTAGGCATTGACTTGATAAAATTATTTGTAAAAAAAATAATATTAAATAACCTTTGAATTTCAAAAACTACACATTGAGATCATGAGAATTAATGATAAATTCATATAAATAATACTGACGCAAAAGTATGCAACTAGTTTCAATTTTTATTCAAATTGATTCTTTATATAATTTTGTTTTTGAAAAAAACAATTCGTATTGGCTAGGTATAATTTTGAATTCTACAGCGCTCACAGCCAATTTTATTAATTTCTTTTCGTAAATTGTATTCCAAACATTTCCATTCCGTAATTACTAAAATAAAATCAATTGTTAGGCTAAATCAGTCTTTCCTTACCAGCATGCCCTTCTCTTCCAGCAGGAGTGGCAGCGAGCGGTAAGTATGCCTTGACGAGGGTAGGGCTGTAGAAATCCGCGGATGGTCGGATTCGCGTCGCGCTCGGTACGCGGTACCATAATTTGTTTTGCGGTTTTTTTATTAGAGTAGGTTGTTTCGAATTTCGAGTTAGAATAGGATATTTTCCGGTACCGGGTCGGTGATATTCGGGAACGCGGAATAGATCCAGTTTTTGTGTTGTCTTAAAGAATGGAAGGAATAAAGTAAAGTAGGTTCCTTTTCCGTATGTTAATGTTCCGACTTAGTCTGCTCGCGTAAGATCCACGACCGAACTCCTCTCTGAACTAGCTAGCTAGCCAGTAGCCACCTTGGAGTAGACTAAGAGTGTCCTGACTTGTTGACCTGAAGGGTGCAGTCCGTTGTCACGTCCCAAGACTTCACGTCTAGAACCGATTTCGTTCGAGCTATTTAAACGAAAATCGTTACAATATATGCATCCACGTATAACCTTTTTAATGGAAATGGGTAGACGAGTCCTGCTTTCACTAAAGTATTTGGCTTAGTCCCCATCATATTTCATAAAAAGTTTATAGAAATTGGATTGCAATCAAGGACAATCACCGTTAACAAGAGCATTTTTGTGACTTTATCAACCCATTCTTGGCTTAACTTGTCGACGTATAATCGTATGTAGTCTTTGATTATTAAGATCACATGTGAAGGATACCATAAAAGATTAGTTGCTTCCGAATGGGATTCCCATACAATTAAGGAATCAGCAAATTAATGGTAGAATATGAAACGCACTAATATAGTAATTCAAGCTTAGATGTTTATATTGTCTTTAATTTTTCGGTCATTTACATTAAAAATAATAAAGGCCTTTATTCCTCAACTTTTTGAAAATAGTAGTGGCAGTATGACTCGGCCGTGGAGGACTGTCCGAGTCAACTTTTCATGTTCAGCAATCGTGTAAATTTTAACGACTTTTAAAATAATGAATTATGTTTCAAACAAAAATTTTCAAAATAGTTTTAACATATAAACAGCTTAAACTATTAGCATAATTAATCCACCATCACCCTTCTTTCCCCTACACTCATCTATTAACCTAAATCATCCCATACAACAATACAAGAACATTGTTGCTAAAGTAGTAATGGAAAAATGGCAAAGGCGATCATACCAAACAATTTTACGCACATTGGACCCTAATTGACCACAAACACGAATAGCGGGTTGTTGTACGTACTTTTGTAATATAACACGGTGAAACGACATACTCGTATAGGGAAGACAAAACGACGAGCATAGCAAAGTTGTCCATCTCCACACCTTTTGCACCTTCCACATCTTAGACGACAGTGACGAAGGCTAAGACGATGACGACGACCCCATCTTTTCAATAATGGAAATGTTGTAACCACTTCACCATCCAGCCTTGGCCACTGCTACTCCTGTCACTGCTGCTGGTGCCGGTTGAAGCCGCCACTACTCGGAGTGCTACCTTGGCTGCTTCTTCCTCGACTTCGGCCGCTCGCAAAAACCACACAAATTATCATTTAGTGTGTGGTGAGTGTTTTTGATGTCCGACCATTTAGCCTTTCGTATTCCTTTAAGACACTGAAGACTAATCGTTGTGGTAACATTTAATCGATCGATAAGTGATGATAAGAGATCTAAGACACTTTTTGTGTCTGTTAGATGAAGGAGTTGAATGCGAGAGTGTCTTGCCTGATAGCTCTTTCGGTCAGATGCAAGAAAGTATAGAGTAGTGAATGTACTCGCATCGCCAAATTAGAGGGTACGGCGCCATCAATTTGGAAAGTAGAGTTATCAAATGTAATTTCTAGGTCTGTTGTGTATATTTGAACGATTTTTAATGCATGCAAGTGAAAGATGAATGTAAACGTGCTTGCATTGTATGTCTTGCAGATTGCGATACATCTCAGGATACCCAAGCTCATATTGATTGTAAAGGACATTCGGTGGTCATTGCTTTCGGAAAAGTAAGTTTTAGGTTATACCTAAATTAGTTGTGTATTGCAAAATGGAAAAGTGCTAAAACATTTTTAGTAGCCGTGAAACATGTCATTCTTAACTAAGGTTTACGTAATTTCCATCCCCACTAGTAACCGTTCTAAATAAAAATGAGCAATAAATTGAAAACGATTATAAAGTTATTTGAAATATTTTATGAGCGTGTTTTCAATAAATTCTAATGTAATTGTAAAACTTTCTAATATTGTATTTTTTAAAAGCATACAAAGACTAATCAAAAGTATAATCTCACAATCAATTATGAATTCAACTAATAAAACTGTTGAGAATAAGTTTATTACGTACTACGTTATATGAGCCCATTGAACAAACAAACAACAGGTGAAATTATCTATAATTTTTATTTTATATTATTTAATCATTGTGATTGAAATATTTATAGTAATATATCATTAAAGTGAAACGTGCGAAAATACTATAAAGGAAATCAAATCTAAAATGCAATATTTTTTTTAAGATTTTCTTTTGATATGAACAATCATTTTAATTTAACCACATTTGCATGATTACCGCTGATCTCGTTTACAATTAATTTTAATTGAAGCAGCTTTAAATATGTTCAGCAAAGAGTTACAAAACAAGATACCAAATTAATGTGTATACTTTTATTAAAGATTGCAAGAATTTAATGGATCTATTTTCATGTTACTATTTTCTCTATATCTGAAAGATAAATGATCTGTAACACATGATTGTATAAACTTTTATGCAGATCGGTTGAATCTATAGCTTGGGTTTCAATATGAAATTGACGGGAATGTACAGTGCTGTGCCATATTATCAGGCAAGTGTGACTTCAAATGCATGAGTTTTTCAGTTTCTTGTTTCTGGTATTGATTTCCAATTCAGGTAGGGTTTTATTTAACTTTTGTGCTCAATTTTGATCATTTGATAACGTATTATAAAATTTCATTACCTTCTATAAGATAATTCCGATATATGTAAGATTTATAAACGTTCTGTTAATTGATGGAATCGGAAAGGATTCCGACCGGCCACTGAAGAAAATTGGGGAAACATCAGGTTTGACTAAGGCGCAGCCCCTAGTAAAACTGCAAATTTGGGTAAACTTTACAGCCCCCCATCTCATAAACTTTACGAATATTTGAAAAATTGTTTGAGTAAAAATCAGAATAAACCTTTGGGTATTGAATCAGTTCAGTACATGCACATTAATTTGTATCAAATTTCAACATTTTGTTTAAGAAATTTTTTTTACAAAAATCTTTTTTAAATTTTTGATGAATTAATTCAATGTAAATAATTTAGATTTAACAAACGTAGTCCAGCTACGTACGTTCGGTACGTTAAGTTTTTTCTGATATTTACAACATTTTTTAACGAAAACATGCTATTTTTTTGAATTTTGTAATTTTTGTAATAAACTTTTTTTGAAATGTAATGAACTGGTTCAATAACGAAAGGCTCATTCTGAATTCCAATTAAAACAATTTTGCAAACATTCTCAAGGTTAGCGATATGGAAGGCTGTAAAGTTTACCCAAATTTGGAGTGTTACTAGGGGCTGCGCATCACTAAGAAGGGACTTAATTAAAAAAAATGTAAGAACAACAACATCATCTCGAGAAGCCACACCGTTAAACTCAAGACAAGTATACCGTTTAAGAAATGTACAATTATCAATTATCTAGAAATGCAGTTGGTGAAGGAGAGTATTGAAGGACTCCATACGAAATTGGACAGGGCAAGCAGAGAGGCGCACGAATTACATTTGAGTCAGGCCAAGCAATATCTGTTAGGTTTCCCGTTGTTCCTAATTAAAGTGAAAGTAGCAGAAGAGTGTGAAAGCGAGCGAAAGAAATTAATATTGGAAAAGAAGTTTCATCAATTAAGACGAGAACAAGTGACAGTGTCCCAACAAATCAAGGTGCGATCGAAAGCATAGTCATCAATCAATCGTCCCAGGTATTTACGCAAGCTCAACTGAATCTACTGAACATGGGACTGCAATACTTCATTAACGCGAAAGCCAAACGTAAAGATTTCATCATGGAAATTGAAGCCGGGATCAACAGACTTTCTAGCATGCATGGACTGACGGCAAAGGAAAAACAAAGGATAAGAACCAGCACTGCAGATACACTGAAAAAAGAAACTAGAGGGGTCGAAAAGCAGGAAGAGAATAGGATCATCAATGAACTCAAAAATCTACCGGTTTACTACAAGAAAGCGGATAAAGGGAATGCCTTAGTGATCATGGACCAGGCCGATTACGACAATAGAATGCGGGTAAAAATAAAAACGGGACCATACTTCAGTCTACGAAATAATCCGCTGCCTGAGTCAATAAAAAGAGTGGAGAAAGTGCTGAAAGAATGTGAACAATGGATTCAGGCCCTCAAGAAATTCTTAAATGTAACCAACCCATCGCTACCAAGGATCATAGGACTTCCGAAGATTCACAAGCCAGGCCATGCAATGCGTGAAATTGTGTCAGCTGAAAACGCCCCCACTCAGAAAATTACGAAGTGGTTGGTCAAGGAATTTAATAATATGGACAAATAATTTGTTACCAGATCAGCAGCGAATTCGGCCGAATTTATTTCATATGTTTTGTCCTGGGGACCTTTGGAAGATGGAGATACGATGGTGTCATTTGACGTCAACGCACTTTTTCCCAGTATTCCGGCCAAAGAAGCACTTGTTACTTGAGGAGTGGATTCTGATACAAGGACCAGGAGAACAATGGAAAGCACGAGCCAAAATGTATTTAAAACTGGCTAGACTCTGCATGGATGAAAGCTATTTTACTTTCACTGGAGAATTTTTTAAACAAAAACGCGTGGTGCTCTAATGAGAAACCCTCTTTCCCCGTTTCCAAAGCGAAGTTTTTATGGCATTTTTGGAGGAGAAGCTAGCACAAGAAGGTAAACTGCCACATCGATGGGTGCGTTGTGTATACGATATCTTTACGATCATAAAAGAGGATCAGGTCCAGCAAACTCTCACGGCGATCAACTCGATACACAAGAACCTAAGTTTCACCCAGTTGGAGGGGCGGCTCCGTTTCCTGGACGTGATGGTATGTAGAGGAGCTCATGGATTGGAAGTCGAAATAAACCGAAAACCAACGGACACCATGCGGATAATTCCTTTCACTTCGAACCATTGCCAACAGCAAAAATGGGTGACATTCAGCTGGCTTGTGAATCGAATGCTCACGCTTCCATTGAATAAGGAAGACCTGAAAAAAGAAACGTCCCACATTTATAAGTTAGCCGAGTGGAATGGATACCCTACGGCTGAAGTCACCAAATTGATAGCCAAACGAATGAAGGAGATCTTCAACAAAAAATACACAACGCTAACTGCGGAAGTCGAGCATCAGAAGAGGTTGGTTGTAGCTTTTGAATCAAAGACGGAAACAATGAAGAGGGCTATGAAAAACGTAAACATCGACCTAGTTTATACGAGCCGGGTTACAAAACTGTGGAACTTGCTAGGATCAACCAAGGACCCCATACCCAAAACGGAGCGGAGCGGAGTCTAGAAGATATCGTGTACTAAATGTGATGGATGTTATATTGGACAAACGAGGAGATCACTAGGTGTCAGATGGAACGAACACTTAAGGGAAGCAGTCAACAAAAACAAAAAGCAGGATGCAAAAACTTCAAATCAAAGTGGCGAAGCATATAATCCTTGAAAAACATGACATCGCTGCGGACAACGTGAGCATGCTGAAAACGATTACAAACGGGTGAAAACTTGATGTAGCAGAAAGTTTAGAGATATTCAATCGAAAGACGCAGAGCATTTGGAATGGATACACCTGGCTATTCAAGCTTACAAAATAATGAATGTAATTAAGTAGTAATAAGGAAAAACAAAAAAATTTTGAATGGTAAAAGGATCAGCCAATTAGAGATTAAGTAAAAGAAGTTTGAGGGATTAGAGACATGTTAGGTGTAATTAAACATTCAATTTAATAGTTTAAAGAGTTCAGTATAAATATTAGGACACTTGTAGTTTAGGGAATGGTAGTACTGAGGAAGTTCTTAAGCAGAGAATGAAACAATTGCATACGGAATTAAAATAAAAATAGTAGAATTAAAGGAAATTTACTTTCTTTCATTTTTTATAATAAAAATAATCTAAAATTCCAATTTGAATTTCAAAATTTCAAAGGATGCGCAGTTTTTTCCAATGTATCCTCTACAAACAGCCGAAACAAAATCATATCCAGTAAACTTGATCAAAACTACTGGCTCAATACTGAGTTTTGCACCGAGAAAATTTGTGTATAATTGAAAAAAATTATGTACATACATGCCAAACAAGTTTTTAGGTATTTTCGAGTCCCCTAAAATTTAGGAAAATTTGTTTAAAATTTGTATAAATTCTTGCTTCTTTTTTCTAATACAGATTACCCGAATTAAATTCCCTTGAAAAACACCTATAAATTCGTTATGCAGGCATTTCTCCAAACTTGATTCCCCCTCTCTCTCCTCCCGTCCCCAATAATTCAGAAACTATAAACATAATTTGAATAAATATATATATATGTTATTTATCCCACCGTTTACTCATTTAAATTCTTATTTCCTTTTTAAAATTCCGTGCCGGTTATTCGGTTGCCTATCGGACGGGTCCTCAGGTGATGGATACAGAGATGCCCCAATTGGCTAGAAATAAATAAATAAAGTATCACCTATGGACCGAAAAATGATTAAGATGAAGTGCTAACATCACTCCACATAGTATTTAATTTTCGTGGAGTTAGGGCAACTACCTCGAATTGGTGTATCGTAACGAAAAAACGACAATTCTTTCGGAAATGTTGGATCATTGAAAAGACCAGGTGCTACGCGACAACCTCTGAATGAAATAAACATCCTTGCAGTGCAAGAAATCAGATAGCATGGTGAAGTTAAATTGTAAATGCGAACGCACACCGTGTTTAAAAGCAAAAATGGCAAGGAAACCGTGAATTTGGAGTGGTTTTCATTGTGGAAAGCAAATTTGAATGAATTATCATCGACTTCAAGCCCGTTAACAAGGGATCTGTGCATTCATATCAAAGCTAAATTCTTTGATTTCTGGCTGTTCAACTATTATGCGTCTCAAAAAGACACAAAGAAGGCAATCTAAGACGAATTTTACAGCACATTGAGCACTGAGAAAATTACCGGGGGCACCACCTTCATGCAGAGATCAGCGATAACAAAAAGCGCCCGAAAGACTTCGCTACTGGCAAGAGCTTCACAGTGAAATTCACACACTTTCCGCATCGAGACATCCACAAGAAAACATGGATATCCTCAGATGGTCACACTTTTAGTCAAATCGATCATGTCCTTATATAAACAGACATTAATGATTATCAGCATCATCGACATATGCTTTTTTCGCGGCACTGACTGCAATTCAGACCACTGCCTTATAAGGATCAATCTACGATGCCATATCTCCAAGAGCTATAAATAGGGAAGAACAGTTGCCCCAATGTACCAGATACACGTAAGGTCCACATACGATACATTAACATATGTGGACGTTACATAGCTGATATTTCCGATCAGATTCATTAGCCTGAATTCGCCGATAAATTTACTCTATATTGGCAGTGAACACACATCAAAATAGGCGGAATCTTATCAAAAAGGTGAGGACATCATCTTGAATAGTGAGGCAAGTTACTGAAATGGCGTTCTATGATATATTTGATTAAGATTTTGCAGTTCCATCGAAGAGCGAAACTTCGTAGATTTGCTCTCCTGTTTTACCTCATAGTGATGCGGTAGAAAGAAGTTCTTGGGTCATCATGAACCAAACTTTCTTTTTGTAACAAAAGTAAACATATCCCTTCATGAATTGCGCATGGCTTCCATTCAATAGAGTCTAGACTCGCCTCATTTTCCATACTTCTAGTGGCTTATTAGAAAATCATTTCACAGCGATTTTGGATGGTTCTCTTGCTTCTTACAACTGCCAAAATTTTTCAATACATTTATCTAGTGCTTCGTCTTTAATATGTACGCCACAATATGGGGTGATTTGTGCGTGATTTATGTTTGGGATCCTTCTTGAAATTGTCTAGTCAAACACGGTGTAAATAATCTCTCAATTTGGCCTATTTATATTAGAAAAATTCAGCATCAATCAAAATATCAATAGAACTCGGTTGATTAAATAGTGGTCAACCAGTTCGATACTATTCAGGATCGACCAAAAAGATATCTTAATTATTGTGATGGTTATTGTGCTAAAAAAAATTTAACACTTGTAGCTTAATATTGGCCTTGAATTCAGTTTGCATTTAAATGGATTTGTACACTTATACGTTTTTTGTTCACTTCTTTACTTTGACCAATGCGATCGATGCCTATAAAATGTTTTGAACTATGGAGTGCCAATTTTTTTAAAAGCTTCTCAGAAATGAAATTCAGTTGAGAACTAGGACAGATTTTAATCTTTTTTTTTTCTTTTGAAGCATTGGTTAATTTTATGATGGCTGAATTAACATAAGAACAGGTCGTTGAAGAAGTATTGTTGCTAAGAGACATAGTCTGATAAATCTTTATTGTCTGGCCAGTAGCTGATGAACTTTCTTCATCCCTGCTAATTGTTCCAAAATATGATTTTCTGTTTTAGCACTACAGCCCTTTCGGGCCTTTGGTTAGAGATAGTTAGAGTCTCTCATTATCTTGATTGGCCGTGTGCCTGTCTTCTCAGCTGCAATTGATTTGAAACCATTATGTATCATATCGGAACGGACTTAGAGTCCTCCGAAGAATCGCTCAAAATAAGCCTCGTTGTCACCAACGGGATTTGAACCACGGACCTGGACCAAAATATGATTCATGCAGTTTACTTGCCTTTGCAAGCCGTTGTAGTTTGGCTTTTGTTTCCAAGTGAAGCAATTTATTGTGCTTCATAGAACACTGATTGGATTTGTGTCCGCTATATCGATGACCGGGTTGGCGACAGTCTACATAATGTTTGGCTTGTTTAGCAAATCACAGCTTTTTGTCTGGACTCGTTTGCAGAGACGCCTGAAAAGAAAACACCTGATAATTTTCCTTATAGAAAGTGTAACAGTTTCCTTATATAGACGTGAATTGATGCCGAATTTTTCTTTGACCGCATTTCCTCTGTATTATTCTTTACGGTCGACTCAGCAATTGGACATGGATTTTCCTTGAAGTTAGGACATCACTTAGTTATTGGCTTTTAAAATTTTGCTCCTAGAGTATATGATTTCTGGCATATCTTTTTCAAATTAATAGATATAGTATTAATGGGTCCCAAATTTCCGTTGACACACTGATGTTTTTGGCAAAATTCGCTAGTGTTGTTTTTGTTCGAATAAATCATAGAATGGGTAAATTTAAGATAATTGTCATCAAACGTTGGGGTCGTGTTAGTGATAACTTCATTTCTGGTTTGATTGTGGTAACCTTATGTCGTATGGAAGTGGTATTGAGTCTTTATTTGAGCAGAAGAATTGCTTCTTGCCCTCGATTCTGCCCGTAATTTTCGTCGAATGGTTTCCATATCTAACCACTGTTGCTCAACATTTTACAGATTGACCTTGCAGGATGTGTAACTCTCGTTTATATGCAAATTTACATGGAAAGTGCTCCGTAAGGCCTTTTTGCTGCTTATATTTAGTGTATTGAAGGATGTACTTTTGCCAAAGAAGGAAACGACGACATTTTTTTAGATATCAGGTTTTAAAATTGGTTTTGTATCTATATCTGGCTTTATATGAAATTTTGTGTAAACTAATTTTATCCTTCATCTATACTGACGTAATACACCTTCGCAAAATACGGATGATATTTTCGATCATCATAATAGCTGATTATCTGATGATTCACTTCATGGATTTATTCTAAAGCCCTTCCTTTTCTTTGTCATCAAGATATTGCGGCGATTCTGGATTAGTCTTTCAATATCTGCACCAGTTTTGCTTTGTGGTTGACTGCTCTACATTTATGTTGCCTTTGCCTAATATCTAACAAATTATCATGGATGTACTATTCCGATATCTCGACATATCATGTCGGGGTCACCAAAATGTTTAATTCAAACTTCTTGGTTTGAATTCACTAAAGTAAATTGATTTATTTTAAAATAAATTGGATTTTCTTTGGTGTATCTTCAAGGTTTCTTAAGAGATAGCGCAGAGGTCTTAGACGAATACGCTGAAGTTTTGGATAGGAGTGAAGATAAAGTGCAAATTAACTTTGCCAACAAGCTAATTTTATTCATTAATCTAATTTAACGATACATCATTGGCTAGATGCTATCGTGCAGATGCATAATAATTTCGCTTCATAAGTGTTTCCATACACTAATATAATACCTTTGCTCTGATGATGGATTGGACAAGTTCATGAAAGCCTTGTGAAAATCTTACAACATAACGTTTGGTTAAACTTAGTTTGGGGTAGGGATTTTCAATTTTTTACATTCTATTTAGAAAATTGTTTTCTATTTGTTAACAATAATTGATTTTTATTGGTGAATTCGATTAATTTTTTGGTATTAGATGTAAATATTGAAAATATTGATTTTTAGATATCAAACCGACGAACAGATAAAACACAAAACGTTTAGACCTTTATAAAATACGTTCTACAAAGCCCCTAAAATGCATAAATCAGGTTAAAAATTGATTGCAGCAGTTTTTCATGCGTTTGCGTCAAAGACCCACGCAAAATATTAGGTGCCTTTAGTAGTAGAGCAGCAATTAAAGCCCTGAAACTATCGCTGACTAGCACTTAGAAGATTAAACAGTTTTACATCAGACTCAACGTTTATATGTTTCAGAAAAAATATTTTCAAAACCTTAAGCGAATCCATATAGTGGCTCAAATATTCAAGATATCATAGAGACAACCTTAACAAATTCTCGCTCTACAAAACCTTTTAAAAAGAATACTAGTAAAATTACTAAGTACTCGATTCGAGCTCATAGACTCCTCATACATGAGCAAAAAATGTTTAATGTCACTTCTGATCTTTTCAAAAAATTTTGGTGATGGTGGCATTCTTTTGATCATCATCTATGGCATAGCTATAATTGAGGGTTTGCCTCCAGTAGCAGTCACCCCCGACCTCGTTCGCTAATCGGAAAGCCCAAGCAGGGATCTGCTGTCAACATTGATTGAATCTTTGCATCGCTTCCTCGGCTATCCTACTGGATATTTCGCTTGCGCTCTACCCTTCAACGTCTGTCTAGGGAGCCTACGTTCATTAATTCTCCCCATATGTACTGCCTATTGTAGTTTGTGTAGCTTTACGCATGCAGATACAGATGGGTCGTCATAAAGATTATACAACTCACTATTGTCACGTAGTCTCAACTCTACTCCATGCGTTGCTGAGCCATTCGAATACGTCCAGGGCCCTTTCAGAAACATACGTTAGAGTCCAGGTTTTGTATCCATATAGCATCACAGATCTTATTAGTGACTTACATATGCGAATTTTACTTTCCCTGTGAACATACTCTGTATCTGTGCAGAGGTAGTACTGAGAAGTGGGCTTTTTTCCTCCATCTTTCCTTTTATACATATATTTCGTTCCTTTCTGTACCCCCAACAAGTCAACTTCTTAGTATGAGAACCCGTCCTCATTTTCCAGGTTGTAGTATTCTAAAGTCAGGTTTTGTCGTACAGGCATGTCTTTCCTTGTATAGATCATGAATTTAGTTTCAATTTCATTGACCAGGAGGCTGACTTTTTCGCTTTTAATTTCAGCTATATGAACGGTTTCTTTGTATGTGGAATTAATCTGGACGTAATGTTAACATCGTCAGCATAGTGGAGCAATTCGGTAACAGTTATGGCTTTTCTTTTCCCAGTAAGGTGTGGCTGGCAGTCATAGCCTTGGTGAGAAGACGGAGGGCGTTCGCTATAGATGAAATTGAGGACTCCTTCTGTTTCTCTTTTTGATTCGGAGGTTTTTGCTTGGAGAAGGTTTTAGCCACATCGTACGAAGTTCGAGCGAGGTTGTTCTTATGTGATGCAAAAATGTTTGAATGACAATTTTCCCTGGAAGTCGACTGGTGGTAAAACCCAGCATTAACCGCTTGCAACCAAACCTACTCGTAAAAGTGCACCAGCAGCCGGTGGCGTAAAGAAACCTCATCGTTACCTTCCGGTAATAGTTGCACTACGTGAAATTCGTGGTTATCAAAAAAGTACCAGCTTATTAATCCGTAGATAACCATTCCATTGGTTTATTCATGAAATCATACAAGATTTGAAAACTGATTTACGGTTTCCAAAGTTCGGCTGTGATGGCTCTTTAAGAAGCAAGTGAAGCTAATCAGCAACTCAATAGAGCTGGTTTGTTTGAGGAAATGAATTTGTGCGCTATTCATGCTAAACGTATGTATCTTGCGAGGTGATAAATTTATTGTTAATCAAAGCAACCAAGTCAAGTTTGGATTATTGGTGTGATCTGACGAATGCAAGCGGACGAAACCAAATTTTCGTATTGTGATTCGGTCATTATTGTATGGAGTAATACTCCTGTCCACAGCGTTTCCATTTTCCATGAAGTTGAGAGGTGGTTGTTTTGACATTTCGTTTTGCTGCATGGAGGAGGGCGGAAAAGAAATGACCAATAGTGGAATTTATGGTGCAAAATAGTTCGTAGCGTAGTTGGGTGATCAGGAAATCAAGGCAGGATGTTTAGGTGAGATTGATGATAGTGGAGTTTTAGTTTCGAGGTGTTTTTGCCAGATGACACGGGATGCTGTGCGGTTCCACTGTGAGAGGTCCTGATGAATGAGTTTGAGTTTAGCAGCCACCTCACCATCATAGCCGAGCTAGTGTCGAATGATGGTGCGAGTTCCCTTGTGTGTATATTTTCGGGTTGATCGCGTGTATTCAATTAAATCTTGTGGGCGTGTGATTTGAATCAAACTACTTTTGAGGTATTCGTCTTGAGATACCTTCTGACATAGGCTCAGTGATTCCTTCCAACCGCATTCGTACAGAGTTTGAATATCGCTGATAGTCCTTAGACTTAGTGGGTTTCCGTCAGCTAATGGTGACGGCGATAGAAACAATTTTCAAAGAAATTCGCATCTGGAGATAGTGCTTAATCAAAAGGCACTGTATCATGGCGAACTTGAAAAGAATTGCAATATTGACTGAAATGAGCCAGAAGTGAAAATTTTGCCAATTTGAAAACTCATCTAACAATACGAACGGGACGACGGCTAAGACAAGACACCTAGTGCTATTATCGAGTGAAGAGTGTGGTTAACACTGAAGACTTTCGACAAAATCAGTTGTCGCATGAAAGGACGTTCGAGCCCGTTTCATGCCAAGGCATTTTATAGAGTTAAAAGGAAAAGAGTACGTCGCATTAATCAAAAAGTAATACAGAAAATTGACAGGTTTTGCTGTATTATCAAATGGTTTTTGCGAGAACATTTGATGACAGTACTAACGATTTTTTTCGGGTATGATCAAAAATGAACTGAACAGTAAACAGTTATTTAAATTGGGATACCAACGAGGATGATAGTAAAAATCTTCTGAATATTAAAAAAGAATTTAAAAAGCAATATATAAAGCAAAAGCTTGGCTAAGTTTAAAATACGAGGTGTGTTCAAAAAGTAAGGTGACTTTGTATTTTTAGGATTAAATATTTATTTATTCGTCAGTATAAATGGTGTCCCCTTCAAATTTATCGATATACTTGTGCCAATACACTTGTGCCAACGCTTTTTCCAATGCTCGAAGCACTTCTCATAAGCACTTTACGGTATAGCCTTGAGCTCTTCCAGCGATGCAATCTTTATTTCCTCCATCGTTACAAATCACCGTCCTTTTATCGGTCTCATCAGTTTTGGGAACAAGAAAAAGTCACATGGTGCCAAATCCGGTGAATATGGCGGCTGAGGCATGATTGTGCTGTTGTTTTTGGCCAACAAATTCTTGATCTTTTATGAATTTTTTCTCACAAACAAACTAAACATATTATATAGGTGAAATTGTAAATATATGTTGGTGACGAGTGTACCAACATAAAAAATAAACAAGTTGAAGTAGCAGGAGGTTGCTCCTGCCAGAAGGGTATTGTAAAACAATAAGTAAATCAAACGATATATTCTGCATATCAAAACTTAACTAATATACAAATTCCATAAATTGAGTTCGAAAAATTATCATGGTTATTATGATTTTAAACTCTCCACCATTTTGTTTCAAGTGTTTTGACCTCGTCGCTTAGTGAGTCATGATAACACATCAATATTACAAGCCATTTCTAAAATTTTTATCAAAATTCCTACATATTTGTAGTGTCTAGGTCCGTTGCAAGCGTGTATCTCCCTAGTATCACGTGTTAATGTTGTTGTGATTGTTAAATATTCAATCGGCTGTAACTTAGCTGTTTATTGTTCAATTATTGTGAAATTTTTGAACCATATAGAATTACTTTTGGAGAACTTAAATTATAGATTTTGGGAAATTTAAGGGTCCCATCTTGATTTTATAGGCAAAAAAAGCAATAAAATGTACTATTATTAACAAAGTTGATCGAATTTCGACTTCTAAGGTATTTATTGCCCTTTAAGTACTCTTTTGCAAAGCTCTTTTAAAGAACTTTCATTTGATATTCATATCGGCTACCTTTCATGAAATTTTTTTTCAGCGGCCTCTCGACCTGTACTGTAATCATCGATTCGTGCCCTGTTTTTTCGAATCCTAGAATGGTTACAAAGCCCATTTGCTAGGAGCTCTCTCCTGCCTCCTCGACTTGTTTCACCTATGAGTATTAATTGTAGGTACTCATCCTTAGTCATTCATTAAATTGAATAAAGTGTTAAAAGCATGCGCCTTAAACGTTGAAGTTGGGGCAAAATAACTCAAAATATCTCAATCTTCGCATTTAAAACAGCCACTATTTTACTTGACGACTACTAATACCCATAGCTGAGCCAATCCTCAAAGATATTCATGATACCTATCATTCCTAAAATTTTCATGCAAATCCTAGCAAAGCTGTAGTGCCTAAGTCGGTAAAAAGCGCATATTGTTCCATAGCCATACTCGTATGTTTCCATAGTAATACAGCGCTTATTGTTCCATTGTAATACAGGAAAATTCAAATCGCTATAACTTCGTTAAATACCATTCGATCTTTATGAAACTTTCAGGGCAGATTAAGTCATCTTTGTACTGAATTTTATTAAATTTAAGGGCACCGTTAAGATTTTATTCAAGAAAACATAAAATCAATAAATCATACTATTACTAACAAAGTTGAGTGAATTTCGACTTCTCATGTATTTGTTGTTGTTGTACTCATAAAGGCCTACATTCATGATTTTTTTCAGATTTTTCGGATCACAGGTCCCCAATCGCGAGGGGGGGGGGACACAAATTTTTCGTGTATTTCTCCTCCCTGTGCACCCCTCGAAGCAAATTTTGCCAAACTAAGACCTGTTTTGAAAAGTTCTCATTAAGACCTTTGATTTGATACCCATATTGCCTACATGCGATGAACATTTTTTTTTTTTCAAGGGCAACTCCCCTATATGGGGAGACCCCCCTTAATGACCTTATTAATTTTTTTTCGTGGTGAAACTTTGAAGAGGACGTCACTTCGCACCTACTTACAAAATCTTATGTTTCTAGCTTATGTAGTTTGCGAGAAAAAGTGGTGTGACACACGGACGGACGGACAGACAGGACGCGATTTTAGTACAATACCCTAAAAAATTCGATAATCGAATGTACGTTACCTGCGAAATTTGAAAAGTCACCTTGCTTTTTGTACATACCTCGTACAAAGAAAGTAGGCAATTAATTTTCGCTTCTGTATATCATCTTTGGAGGCAGTTTTGCTCCAAGCTGAAAGAATCTATTTGTCAACGTAGGTACAGATGGTTATTCTACTAAAAAATATCTATTTGGAGTCAGTTCTTTAGAAGCACGACAAGAAAAATCGCTGAATTTACGATAGTGTGTGCCAAAGGAAACTAAAATACATAAGAAACGTTCCGGATTCAGGTGAATGTACACAATTTGTCAGAAAGTTCTTAAATAGTTGCGAATAATGTAAGGCATAATCACTGGACGAAAACTACTTTTGATACACAGAACAGATATGAATAGCAACAATATTTGTTTTAGCAATAGCCCCGCAATTTGGATAACTAAGCTGTTTTACAACAGATATATTTTTTTTTATTTTAATGAAGTTTCGAGAGAATACATTGACTTTAAAGTTTAATTTAGGCCAAAGTAACATTTAAATGGTTTGTTTGTATAACGCCATTGGAATAAGTTACTTTTTTTAGGTTTCTTTTGCATAACTGACCAAAATCGATTCTTCAAGCGTTTCCTTGAAAAAATAACAGTAAATAGTTCTTAATTTTATATTTGCATATCTGTAAGTTATTTGGGCAACACTTTATACCCAAAACAGCTTCCACTTTTTGATTAAAAAATGACCAGGACGTAAAATGTAAACTTTGTAAAACTAAGTATTGTTTAGAAAGCATTTGGTTTAGTTAAATTTAATTCAAGCATAAATAGTGCAAATTTTTTAATACGCTATAAATCTAGGTATTCATTATTTCCTTTTGCTGTAACCCAAGTGAAATCTTCTTTTAGTTGGCGTCACGATACACACAAGTTGTTTGTTACAACGAACATGTTCAAATAAATATGAATTGTTAATAACTTAAATACGGTCTTCTCATTTTTCGGTTTCCATAGAGGTAACGCAACGATGAGTGGCTATCCTTAAATTTACTAAGCCATTGGGCTGCAGTTTTTTCGACGTTGCAGGGGCTTTGCTGAGATGGGGAGTCATCGCTTGCTTGGGTCGTGCTATTGGGACCCTAAGTCCTGTTGGAAGGGGTGCAAGAGGGCGCCATTCTATTGGGACTATTGGGGTAGAGTCGTACCCTCGGCCTTTTCTTTTTGGTCCAATTTTTCGGGAGACGGAGTTAATCGTGTACGTGAAATAGTTTGTAGCAGGCTCTTGTGCTGGCGGAAAGAACCGGCAGCAACACATTGTGGTAGCTAGCTACCAGCTCGCGTACGCGTCGCTAAGCAAGGCCATTCCAGCGAGTAAGACATTTAGCTCGCTGAGGTAGTACTCCATCACTGCTATCCTTAACGGATATCAAATATATTAAAACACTACAATACGCTACTCATTGTGTGAGCTTATACAGTAGTAGCCTGCCTGAAGTGTTTTCTGGAGTTTTCCTGACCACAGTTTCAGAGCAATATTGAACAACATTGGGATAAGCCAATCCCCTTTTTTAGGCTTCTTTGGGAAGCTTTCAGTCAAATCTCCGTTAACTTTGACCTAAGACTTGGTGTTCAGCAGAGTAATCTTGACAATGCGGACGAGTTTAGCTTGAATGTCAAAGTCAAGTATTATTTTGTACAGGACACTCCTTTAGATTGTAGAAAAGTATTGTTCGTATCAGATACTACGACGTCTCCAACTTGAAAATGTTTCATTCTTGAATAAATTTTAAAAATTTTAGTTTCTGTTTAACTTCTATTTTTGGTTCTAATTTTTTCTCTTGTATGGACTTTATAAAAAAACAAATGACGAGCAAGTCTCTACACGATTGAAAGCAAAAGATCCTGGCGGTGAAGCCCCTGGATTTGTGCTGTCACATCATTGATAATGGTTCTAATTTCTGTATTTTTTTTATAATTAATAAAATTATGTTCAAAATATTTCATTTAAGAATACAAAAAAAAACAGAATGCAGGAGACTTGTAACTTACCAGAACAAAATTTGGATATAATTTTGATCTTCCAAATACAGATATTATGTTTTATAGAAATTTTAAGTTTCATTAATAGTCGTAAAAGACATAAAATATATGCGCATCCATAATTATAATTTGTTAACATATCTTGATCGTAAAAAATTAATAATTTGAATATGAAGAAGAATCAGACTTAAAGCACACGAAAAGGGATACAAAACCGAATTTGACATGACTTACCATTCATATGACCATTCTCATAAGAATAATCCCCTTCACGATGTTTCTTAATTTGCGGATGTTGCGATAAATGTGTCGGCGGTAATGACAATCCAACCGGTCCCCTCTTCGGGGGCCTCCCTGGTCTAGAGCTGGAAAATAGTAGAGAGTTACTGAGGTTTAAAACGGGTCATGTTAGTATAAGGCTGCGATCTACAAAGTTAGATAAATACATAATTTTAAGATTTAGTTAAACATTTAGACAGCTACTTCATTCATACCAACATTACTCCAAACCATTCACACAAAAGCACAGGAGTCAGCGCTCCTGAAATTAAAAATCTTAATCTTCTAGAGGTAGCGGAGTGCAGTTGCATCTCCATGCGGGAGTACGAGTACGAGTATGTGTTCAAATGTAAATGCATTCTTGGCGGTTTCCCGTCTTAAACGAGTCGTTAAAATGAAAAGAGGAAAACATGCCAACGGCATTGTAGAATGTGTTTTATTTGAAGTTTCCCATGTTATTTTTCCTGTTTCATTGTTTATCTGTCCATCACCTTGTTAAGAACTAGTGTTACCACATTCTATTTACAGTGAACCTAATCGAGTATGGAGTTTGCATACGATTACATAACAATCGTTTCTGAAAATTCAACCAGAGCATCTTTTTTTCTTAATATTTTTTTAGATAAAATATTTCATGTATTTTTTTGAATAAAACACTGTAGAGTGTATGATAATTGAAAGCCTACACATGTCGAGCATGCATTTCTCATGTCTATAATTAGAATTTTGTTTCATATTTTCAGTCTAATTTTAGAACTTCTTTAAAAATAGCTTAAAGATTTAATTTTTTCACTACTGCGGCAACACAAGCATTTCAAACTTGAGCACAGCCAAGTAGTATATTTTGCTCATGATAAGCATCTCTCACTGCTCTATAGGATCCAAGATATCGTATGCTCAGTGGACCGCCACTGTTTTTTTCACGAAATTACACACCTTACCTCATAAATTCGCTACACACATGCACTCGTGTAACGCGAGTATGTAAAAACAACATAAAAATGAAAACAATAGCCACCCGAATCGGAATAGTTTAGTTTATTGTTCCGTAGAGTGGGAGATACTCATATGGTGCCCTAATACAATTAAAAGATTGGACTACATGCGACACGGCACGATAGGGAGAAAAGATACTCATACTTCGTTTTTTCATCAAGCAAATATTTAGTTGAGAAAACAAATAGAAGAAAGTAAAATATGATAACCTGAGCTACTGTAATACAGAAGAGATGTAGAAAAGCACTTTTCCCCGAGAGATACATTGTCCGGAATGTGTTTTTGAGGCTGCTACCAGATTTTGGAAGTTCCCTCCGATGCAAGGAGATTCTCATGCGGCATCTTGGTGACGACCTACATGGTAAATATTAACTGGTATTACTTTAATTCATACGTTCTACACAATCTGTTAGATAAACATATCTGGGGGTGAAGGAGATTTATTTATTTTTATTTTGGAAACTAGCATTTCCGGTTGGAATTTGTCACACTGGCTTAGGAAAGGTATTTGGGCAGACAGTTCAATTGGAAGTTTTAACGTTGGGAATTTTGTTTTTCAGCTATTATGGAGGTTTTAGATTAATTTAGATTATAATTTTAAATATATTAATGAGAACAATGAGATAGAAGTATTAACGTGAGCTTATCCAGAGTTTCCTCAAAATATTGTATAAAGTAAGATAAGAATCGGTCTTCGGAAAGGATCAAATGCTTTATGCTGATACGATTATTTGAGCGAAAAAGATTCTTTGAGTAAAAAGCATGAAAGGAGGATGTTTAAAATGATAACAAAAATTGTTGCTGTTCTTTGAATCACTTATAAGGATCAATGAAATATATCTCATGCTTGCAGCATCGATATGTTGATACCAGGCAAGCCTGATTATCAATTAGAGATGAATTGCAGTAAGCATAGCTTGAGAATCTGTGCTAGTAAGTTAATTACAATAATTTGGTTTGATCATTTTCAGTGAGATTGGATAAATTACCTTGGAAAGATAGTGGTATGTACGAGTATATTCTAAATGAGCACTTTGCGTGAGTCGACGCCAGTCGGTAATCTGGCCTTCCCGATATCAAAATGACGATGCTTATAGTGAACATTGTCAACGTTTTTTGTGTAGTGTATGCTTTACAATCATGGCTTTGTTCGAATATAATTAATCATCTTAATTCGAATACAATTAAAATAAATATTTACTTAAAAATCTTTTTGTACAGTATCTTAAGCAAATCTATGTTGAATGCCTCATTCTTTCAAGCAATTAATATCTGGCATAAGAAAAAAGCTTTGATACTTAATTTGAATTGATAAGATATTTCCTTATCTTCAAAAGTAAGACATCATCTAAAAATTTGTCAGAAATATTCTTCGTATTTATTTTAGCATCAACAAAAAATTGTAGTAAAACAAAATGTTTACCGACGTGCTGTTTTTATTTTTCATTTGACTTACGGGCCGGGCCATTGAATGGAAAACTAAATCTCTTTCGAAAAAAATGATCAAAAAGGAATTTCTAATGATTAGGAATTTTTAGCTTAAAACTGATACATGGTACATTGGTACTCCTAATTGAGTAGCAGTTATAGAGCGCTCGTTTCTAGTGAGGAGGATTATTGCGTCGAATCTGGATGGTTCTAATGAAAATTTATTTGGTTGATAGTCTTGACAGGCAAAGAGCTATCCTGAATACATTGACACTAAGCAGAGTAAGTTACGCTAGTTTTTGAAAGGAGATTGAATATATTCCATGAAAACCGTATATTTAAATATTGTTCTACAACTCTGCCATCCCCTTCAAAGTAGTCCTCTTGGGCAACTATACAACGATTCCAGCGCGTTTTCTATACTTCGTAATATTTCTGGAACGCTTCGACTGGGATGTCTGCGAGTACCCTCGTCACGGCCACCTGGGTGTCCGTAATCGACTCAAAATGGGTTCCTTTGACCACCGATTTTATTCTAGGGAACAAAAAAAAAAAATCACAGGATGACATATCGGGCGAATAAGGTGGCTGTTGCAACACGGCGATCCCTTTAGACGCCAAATACTGAGACTCGCTGAGGGCTCCTCAGAAAGGTTCTTTGGAAACATCTTCGTGCACAACTTTTTCATCCCAAAATCGTCGGTTAAAATTTGTCTGAATGTTTCACGGTTCATACCCAGTTCCGAGGCAAACATTCGAACTGTTAAACGCCGATCTTCACGGAGCGCGCACACACTGCACATTCACGTCAGTCCGCACCTCGACTGGTCTCCCGCTCCACGCCTCGTCTTCCACGCCCCTCCTTAAACTCTTTATGCCATTGAAACACCTAGGCACGACTAAGAGCACTATCACCATGCACTTTTACAATTTTAGCGTACATTTCCGAAGCTGTTTCGCCCAATCTGGCTCAGAATTTTATGGTGACGCGTTGCTCTTGATTTCGTTTCTCCATTTTCGTGACCAGCACCCCCAACACACGTCTACTCAACACGACACAGCAGACGAACTGAACAAGCTAGAGCGACGGTAAATATATCAATGAAAAAGAGGGGGATGCCAGGGAAGGGGGGGGGGGGAAATTTCAAGGTTACAGGTTTGCCATAAGTGCGGCAATAAAATCAGTCTCATTACTTCATTGTCACACCTCGTAAGTTATTGTTACGAGCTTTACAAGCATTTTAAGAAATCATTAGTCTCAGTTTTGCAGTAGGCTTGATGGTGTAACGGTTAGATCACTAGCCGCTTAAGCTGAGAACCACAGGTTCGAATCCAAATATGACTTCAAACGAACTATGAGCCTGTCTAAATGCGAAAATCGAGTGAAACAACACACTCTAGCGTGATAATGACCATATCACCTGCTAGGATACCGTGGCGATTACGGAATGAGATCCTAAAAAAATTAACGTTAAAACCGAAAAAAATCACAATGACACTGAAGGAAGTTTTTCTACGCTATTATCAGTTATAAGATCGGAAGAGTGGGGTCGGTTGATCAAGAATAATCAGCAAGATGCCTAGCAAAGGACAAAGACTGATTTGGATTCTAGCATCATTTGAATTGAAAATTTGTATTTTCCCAATTTCGCAAGTATCACATGCATATGCTTCATTGTCACAAGCCATGTTATACACGTTTAGTGATACTTAATCAAATCAATTGAGATGTACGTTTCATAAGAATCTGCAGTTTGTTCAAACTTCCCTTTTTGGCTTTACGTCAATGTGAATCACATAATCGAAAACAACGACAACAAACTGCTTACAATAAATTAAAACAATCACATCATCTAAACTAATCATTATGAATTATCATGATCAACAATCATTACAAAATGTCTCAAGCCAATTATAATGACATCGTCATCATCAACTACAACAGGAACTGATGAGACTACCAGAATAAGGTCGCGAATATTTGGTCTAGTATATAAGCAAATTATGGAGTATTGTAGATAAGGACTTACGCTTAATGCGCAAAGAAAGTTAAAAAGTGATTTTTGAAGTGGCATGAAGGTAAAGTAAGAATAATTTTCGATTTTATCAGCAATATGAAAAGCCCAAGTGTAACGGCCGCGGGAGCTAAATTGTAATGACAGATTGCGGCGCTGAGAACTGAGTAGTCAGATGGATGAAGTTTGAGCTTGATGTCCCCGGCGACACTACATAACTGTATCGCATGTAGGATGGAAGAGAGAAATGCAAACGGTGTAAGCCTAGTACGGTAAGGACGCGAAGGACCTGAAGGCAATGCGGCTGGAAGGAAAAAAAAACTGAAAAACGGTGTAGGAAATAAGACTGTTTATAAAATATCGATATATATATATATATATATATATATATAAATATATATATATATATATATATATATATGTATATATATAAATATATATATATATATATATTTATATATATATATATATATATATATATATATATATATATATATATATATTATATATATATATATATATATATATATATATATATATATTAAATATCAATCAATATATATTGCCGATCGATATCGGAGTTGCTCTATTTTGCATTTGAGATGTAAGTTTTATCTTAAGTTTATATCATCAAGCAGGGATATGCTTACCCTGAACCTTATGCAATTTTTTTAAGCAAACGACATCTCAAAACAAATCTACTATTGACCAACTGGAAGCCATGTATTAATATTTATTTAATCGTTGCATAGAATACATGTCTTGTATGGACATGATGAAAAAGTATAAAAATTGTTTGAATTGCGGAAAAAATAAAAGAGATAAGAACAAATTACAAACTGATAAAAATAGTTACTAGCTATAGAGAAATCAAAAATTTAGCATTATTTGGTAAATAGGCTAAGTATTTTTTTTTAATTACCTCCATTCCCTACCACCCTCTCCATCACTCTTTCTTCGTCGCACAACGCTCGTGCGATCTGCATTCACATTACGTCGCTTGGTCCTTTGTGCCACCCAGACAATGCACACAATATAATGTGATCTAGTACTTTTCGTGAACATCTAGTCCAAAAAATCATGATCAGCTCTCAGAGATAAAAAAAATTCAATATCATACGACGCATTCAAAAAAAAACTCTGAGTAACTGTCACTTCAGTATCTCGCCGATAGGGTCAAAAAGAACGCCCTAAGATACTGGGCTCATAAAAGCAGAATTACAGGTCCACGCTTCAATCAGTGCTCATTAAATTTGCATATCCAGAACCATATTCTGGAAAAAAACAAATAGGATGTCCAGGAAAGCAAAAATTTCACTAATACACTGACGTGTTGATATCGAATGAATTAGTGTAAGATATCCTATGGGAAGTTGAGGTTGTTGATCTTCTTTTTAATAATTTAGATTTATGTTAATAATTTGTGAATAACACGATATTAAGTTTTAAATAAAATGAGTGTTAAGGACAAGCAAACATTAAGAAATGTATTTTCCTGGAACAGAAATTTCCACAATAACTCTCAGAGATTGGCGCCATTATAGGGTGGTTCAAAGAAAGGTCTTATAAGTAGCTGATATAAGTTTCGTGATAATACCTGCTGAACTAAAACAATATTTGGATAAGCCAAATATATACAATATTCAAGCAAGTGTTATGCTATGCTATGATTGTGAAACATGAACCCTAACCCAAGCATCCATAAACATCTCGAAAGCCTTTGAGCGACGGGTCCTGAGGCGAATAATCGGAGCGAAGCTAGACGGGGACCAATGGCGAATTCGATACGACCATGAGCTGTATGAGATTTTTGACGAACCGGAGGTCTCGACGATTGTAAGACTGCCGAAGTTGCAATGGGCTATGTATCCATCGTATGGACGAACAACGGATACTCAAAAAGGTATTCGTTGGGAGAACTGAAGGCCGGAGACCAGTGGGGAAACCGAGGAAACGCTGGTCTGACTCGGTCGACGAAGACAGTTCATCGCTGCTCGGATTTTGAAATTGGAGGACACGGTCAATGGACTGAGACAGTTGGAGGCGCTATTTGCAGGAAGCGAAGGTCCGAGAGGAGCTGCAGTGCTGAGAAGAAGAAGAAGCAATTTCATTCCTTTGTTCTCGGAAGCCGCGTGAAGACATTAAATTTTCCCAAAAAAAGTATCAACAGCCAATCTTCAAGTACAAATAGCAGAGCCCATTAAACGATGAATCTTTTTAAATCCCTTGGCAATGAATAAAGGCATTCAAGGCTTTCAGAGAATTTTCATTGTTGTGTAATTTAAAAATTGAGATGAAGTGAAAATTTAGCCTGTTTTATGAGCATCAATTTGTATTTATAACACGACTCGGCATATTGGTATACTTTCTTAATAAATCTAAGCCCAATATTGACATTCTTTAAAATATTGGGACATAAAAAACTCGACATTTTTTAAAAAAATAACAGGGAGGAATAGCAATAGATCTGGAGTTGTGAAGGTATTGATTTGTAAAGGTAGTATGAACAAAGCAGTGCAGTGGACCCTGAAGCTTTGTTGAACTGATAGTGAATGGCGACAGAAAAGGGGAAGTCGAACTGGAAGAACTATTAAGCCCATTAGGACGAGAAAACGATGGGCTTGAAGATATGGATGGCTTCGATAGCCGGAAGAGTTAAGCCGGAACACGTTAGACCTAGATGCCTTGCTGCGTCTACGGGCGGTGGTGCATTGAGCCATACGAAAAGCGTAATCTTAGTGGGAAAAGGAAACGATGGACTGGAAGTGGGAAAGTTTAATTGGGCTATGAGTTGGTCATTAACCAATATCTAGTTAATACACATCCAAAATTGCAGTTCGAGACTAATTTTCTTAACTAGGGACAAATTTGAGGGCAAAGTAGCTAAAACACGGTCGTCAAACTGCAGGGGTTTGTTAAAACTTGAGAGAAATGCTCATAAAATAGAAGTCTTTGGGGAAGACCATCATCACGCATCCAAGTTAAGGATAAGTACAATAGCCATATGGCCAGCGAGTTTGATCTGTTTCACAGGAGAGCAAGAGTCCGTGTCCTTACTACAAGGTCTGATGAATCCCGGGATGTTTAATGAAATCAGGCGTTTTTTGGGTAGAATTATATTTACTCCTCAACATAGCAGCTTTCGCAGGCGATACATTTGGTCCAACAATTTTCCAGCATTCTGATGCCTTTTTTATTGTACAAAATGTCCAAAGCTTCGAAATACGCCTCGGTGCTCGCAATCATCTCCTCATTTAATCTGGATCTCATTCCCGCTTGAGGTTTGGGAAAAGATAACAGTCGCTAAGGGCAAAGCCTGGAGAATACGATGAGTCGGTTACTTATCCTAATCGTAATTGGTCCAATTTGTCCATGGCTTTCAAGGCCGTGTATAACGGTGCATTATAGTGATGATACAGAACTTTTTTCTTTATCATATGGGGACATTTTTTCTTTAATTCCTCATTCAGTTTATCCAATAACACTGCATAATACTTTTCTGTTGCTTTTCATCTCTTCTGTTGGTAATTGATGAAGATTATTCCATACGCATCCCAAAAAATGAAGGCCATCACCTTTCCGGATGAGCGTTGAACTTTTGACCGTTTTGGTCAACTACCATGGTTTTTCAGCCATTCTGTAGACTGCCTATTGGGCTCAGACATATAGTTATGGGTCCATATTTTATCCATCGTCACAAAACATCGAGACGGCTCGGTTTTACGCTGCAACCTTTGAATCCTCAACGCACTGCTGCTTTTGGTCGACTATCAGCAAACGCAGCACTCATCATGTCGATAGCTTTTTCATTTTCAAAATATCGTGCATATTGTATCTCGCCCATTCCTTTAAGAGTTTCAAGGGCTCAGCTAACTTGCACAACTTCACTTTACGATCACTTAAACAATTCGATGCATTTGCCTTGCGATTTCCACAATCCTATCTTCTTTTCGTCTTCCAGAGTGAGACGCATCTTCGGTTCTTGTGTGATCTATTTTAAATTCACAAAACCACCGATTAACTGATGTTCTTAAGGGAACAGATGTGGAGTAACATTTCTTCATCCATTGCAATGATTGTTCCGAAGCTTTTCGCATTAAATAACAATATTTGGTCAAGACGCAATATTGCTGTTTTTAAATTTTTTGCGAAGGTGGAAGTAGCTTCATTCTAACGACTGTAGCTAGTAAATGAATGGACAAAATGTCATCAAACTTCATACAAAAATTAGTGACGCATAAGTTTCTTAAAATGAAAAATGAAAATCCCCGGAACTTATCAACCCATGTAAAATACATGGAGAGGTGCCTCACGGCAGGATCGTGATGTCTCTGGCTTTGGAAAGGACTAGAAAGTAGTTTGAGCCAACACTAGTTGCATTGCGTGTATCCTAACCGCATTCGATTTGGGAGCGCTGACTGGTGCATTTTATCAATTTTTGTAAATGGTGACTGTGGGGTGAAGTTTTCTGATGCCGGGAACCCATGTAAACTACACCCTCTCTGCTATAATGAATGAGCTTGATATGGGATATTAAAAAAGGACCTCAAGTAAATATATATGTAGGTTGCAGCTAAGAAATCAAATGCAGAAGTCAGGTGAAGTTTTGTTGCAGTCAACCCTGGAATACCTTGTTAATTTACACAAGTTACAGGTATGGAAACCTTCATTAGTGCATAACATGACCACGAACAACAGAATGCTGTTAAATTAGCCAAAAAGTAGACTATGAGGGATGCGTTTACACATGGTCCAAGCTTTGAAGTTGCTAAAAATGTCACTTTTAATACAACCTGGGCTCAACAATTCGCGACACAAGACCATAGATCTGAGCGCGTTGACATCGACGGAGTGCCACAGGCAAATGAGCTGAAGCAACTCTCTCCAAATCAAGGTGGTGAGAAACATGTAAGAGCCAACTTCTTGAAACAGAGGTTTACCACCACCACCATATCAAGAGTACTTTGTGGGGCCCAGGACTGATGAGTCTGAATGTTACCGAACCTATTTGAACGAGCCGACGAAATCAAGAACACTCCGCAATTCGATTTAAGGACGAATGCAAAAATCATCAGAAACTACAGATTCCATCATCAGCATCAAAGCCCGAGATAGTGAAGTGCCAGCTTGCTTTTGCTATACATCTTTTGCGAAGCACAACTTGATTAAGAAATATACGACGTCTATAATTTATGAGTTAGTGTTAGCGATATTGAAACTGACTCAATTCCCACTGGAGCCGTTCAATCAAGCCTCAGGCTTGCTCACTAAGTACTGTGATATTTTCTCCAGAGGCCAAAATCACGATAGCAAATATGGAAAAATAAGGACTTATTGAGTTCATGGCCTTGACCAGTAGTTCTGGCAAAGAAAAACGATAGAAGTAATCACTTATGCGTCAATCATATATAGTTCAATGATTACGCAACAGAAACAATTACTCATTTTCATCATTATGGATGTCATAACAAACGCCACATTTTCTACCCTCGGTGTTGAGAATGGCACTGGCACATAGTAATCGACAGAAAGGAACCGAGAAAAAGCTTCCCAGTTGATAGGTTGCAACCATTTATGGTGATTTTATTTGAGATCTGCAATGTTTCAGCAACATTCGACAGCCAGAGAGAACGCATGCTTCAAAGTTTAAAATAGAAAACCTGCTTGGTATTACTAATGACTATCGATGTAGGGAGAGCGTTTCAAGAGTATTTGCAAAACTTGGAATATGTGTCCTCAGTGTTGCAATTGATGAGTCTGAGCACCAGAGAGCGTACAATTTTTGCAGCTGAAGTAAAATAATTGAGACAATTTGTACCAACACTAATTGTCAAAGCGGACCCTAAGCAAAGAAAAGTAGTAACAACAAACAACAAACGCTGACTACGATATTTTCTTGATCCAGCAACGTACGAAGGCGGTTCAAAATGATCGAGACACATGCTCTGGCACATTTATTTACTATCGAAGAAATTTACAAAAATTTACAATTTTTCTAGGTACTCTCCCTTACAAGTTACGCATTTTGTTTTGATATCGAAGAATTCGTTGGACAACTCGGAAAGCCATGGGCGCACGAACCCCTTTACCTCGTCGTCGATGTTGAATCTTTGACCTCCGAGGGCTTCTTTCAGTGGTCGAAGTATGTGGTAGACGCAACGTTGGAATGCAGGGGGGGGGGGGGGGGTGTTCCAGTACCTCCCACCCCAATTCCGATATTGAATCGAGCGTGAGACGCGCGGTATGAGGGCGCGCGTTATCCTGGAGAAGAACCGCACTTCGTGTTGGTTTAGGAAAGGTGTTCGTGGATGATAGACTCTACGCTACCAACACTGACGCCGAGTTCTACCGAAATGTCTCGAACATTCATCCTACTGTCCTCCAATATGAGTTGTTCTACGTGACAAATGTTATCTGGTGTGATGCTGATTCACGGTCGACGATCATGTGGCTCATTTTCGACGGTTTCGCAACCATCCTTGAATGCTTTGGCCCATTTAAACACAACAGTCCTACTCAGGCACTCACTACTGAACTAATTTTGCAGACGCAGAAAAATTTCCGTATTTTTAACGCCTTCCCACACTAAAAAAATGAATAACAATGCGTTGCGCAATGGTGGTCGGCACTTGACGTTCACTCATGGTCGTAGCACGCGCGTGAAACATGCACTCCCGACGAAAACTATGGCACACCATTTGTAAGTGACCCAGCTATAACATACTCAAGCCAGGACATTCAAAATATTCATGCGCGTCATCTACAGCATTTGTCTCCATTGTATTTGAACCCCCCCTAGTATTATCGAAGATTATTCAAAGACTTCATGTAGAATGAACGATCTTAGATGGCCTTTGTGACATTGATGAATAAGTTGTGTAAATTTTCCTTTTGCCAAAGTATTTTCTGTGCTGGTATATTCTTAAATCTGAAAAATGTTTATATTTAACACCGATGTGAGCAAAAGTGCGGTTGAAACTATACTTTCACAATAGATTAAAAATTAAAAGCGATTTCTATACGGCTACAAATGGACTACTTGCTATAATAGAAGCAACAAAGCAGGTTCATAAGTACCTATATAAACGGACTATGCATCACTGGCTACTTCACTACGAAAAGCCCGAAGGGTAAATTGCAAGGTGGGTCGATAGACTACAATCATACGCTAAATTTAGTTCATAGGAAGGCTAGAAGATAAGGCAATCTTAATGATTTTTCCTGTCATATCACTCCAGCTTACTGTAGGAGTAACTCTACGAGTCAACGAGAACCGAGCGCGGATTTACAGATAGAATCAAATGGCTGAGAAACTTCCCAGCTTGCTTATTTTCATCAGGAACACAGCTTTGTTATGGAAAGAAATTACTGGCCGTCTTGAATGGAAGGACATATCGGTGCACAGCAATGTCTTGAAAATGTATTGGGGCCAGTGGAACACTTAAGATACAAATTATTCTTTCAAAAAGCTGTAATAAAGGAAATGCACGAAGGAGTATCGGATAACCATTTAATGTAAAGGAGACCATAGCAAAAGTGCAGGAAATGATTTATTGCTTCTTTGCATGAAATGACGTAGAGGGCCAAGGTTGTCCATCCACAATTCATGCTTCCATTAAGGCCCTTCAGCGAAGACTTTGAGGACAAGTTCAAGCAACGAAAATAACGCAGGGATGCTATTCAAAAGAATAGCTATGAACTTGACAGGATCCCTTGCTGAATCTTAAGTACCCAATTTCTAACCACGTGAAAGCCACTTTAGCCAAAAAGATTGACAATAGACCAATTGTATGGAATCAAGCAGTTACTTGAGAAATGCTAGGAGTTCAACATTGACGTACACCAAATTTTCGTTGACTTTAAGCAAGCATACGACAGTATTGATCGTAACGTAATGTACCAAATAATGCCTTGCTTTGGCATCCCAGCCAAATCAGTCCGTCTTACTAAAATGAAAATTATGTCAACAACCTCCTAAGTCTGCAACAACCAAGTCACCGACGCCATTGACAGAAACATCGGACCAAGGCAGAGAGATGGGCTGGCCTCATTGCCATTCAATTTGGCTCTGGTATCCGTCATAAGTAAGATACCTGTCGATACAAGAGTTACATTATTATACAAGTCAAGCCATGTGGTAGCATATAAGGATGACATCAACATTTTATCACGGTCATTAACAACCACTAAATAACTTTTCCTGGAACTGTACACTGCTATGGCTGTGAAACATGGATCCTAATCCAAGCATACACAAACATATTGAACGCTTTTGAGCGACGGGTCCTGAGGCGGATATTTGGAGCAAAGCTAGGCAGGGATCAATGGCGAATTCGATGCAACCGTGAGCTGTATGAAATTTCTGACGACCCGGAGTTCCCAACGACTGTAAGACTGCGGCAGTTGCAATGGGCTGGCCATGTAAATCGTTTGGACGAACAACGAATGCTCAAAAAGGTATTCGTTGGGAGACCTGAAGGGTGGAGACCAGTGGGGAAACCGAGGAAACGCTGGTCCGACTCGGTCGACGAAGACAATTCATCGCTACTCCAATTTCGAAATTGGAGGATGTGATCAATAAACCGAGACAGTTGGAGGCGATTCTTGCAGGAAGCAAATGCCCAATAGAGGTTGTAGTGCTACGAAGAAGAAGAAGTGAGGCATACACAGATTTTGTTGCCCATATATTCTTAAATTCTTTCGATCTCCATCTAATAAAACGTAACATTAGATTGGCTTTATACAGAACTTTGTCATAATGCACGTTGAACCAGAATTTTGTGTTGAAGACGACGCTATGGTCCACAACATTTTCAACTCTTCTCGGTTGTGCGTTATTAATTTCGTAGCTATATATGATGGCATTCCTTTTTCTTGAAAAGCTTATAACCTCACACTTTGCCAAATTGAGTTCAAGATGATTCTCATCGCACCACTGATGGAGGATGATTAATTTGGATTGGAGAAAGGATACATCGGTTTAAGATCAAATTTTATGATACAGTTTGTGGTCTTCAGCATAAAAAAGAGGCGGAGTATCAGACAGCGCCTTTGAAAGATTTGAGATGAAGATATTGAAGAAAAGTGGACGGAGATGACTGCCTTAAGGAATCCCAGAGATACCATTGATCTCACATGATAATCGCCCTTGAAACTTAACAAATTGTGTGCGATCGTTTAAAGAGTAATGAATCCAGCTAAACAGTGAACCGGAAATGCCCCCGCTCCTAGGAAATCTTATGTTCATGATTTTCCTGCTTAAAAACACGGTTTTAGGATGAATGGTTTAAGATCGAAATTAAACTCCAAGTCCACCGAAAAACTTTGTGTGAAATTGCACGAAAATCATGCATATACCCAGGATCACGTTTTAGCGACTTCACCACTATATCTAGCGGAGTATTGATCCCTTTAGCGACAGGTTTTTACGTTTTAATGAATAAAAATAATCTAATGACCTTTGGCGACTTTTTCAACATTTATATTTATTCGGTAGTTAAATAGTAAGTAGTAAGTGTAATCTTGCAGATAAGAAAAGAGAAAAATAAAATGTTGGAACTAATTTTAAAAATGATACTAGTAACATTAGATAACCAATTGATTTTTAAAAACTCAACCATGATTTTGCGTTGCATCCCAATCTCGTTCATCACTCAAGTCCTGTTCGATAATACACATAAGCGATCGCCTTAAGGCTTCGCCACACAGAACGCGGTCTTCCGCCGCGGGAAGATATCACACTGTTGTCGCAGCGATTGCCGATTTGACGACGCCACATAATGCGCAATATCTCCTTCGACGGTCCAGGTCACTTATAATGTAATTTCTGTGGTTCACCTTATTTTCTGCCAAGCTGATTGTCAGATCGCGTGGTCAGTTGTATTTTGTAATATCAGACTACTGCTCGCTGCGGTCTATGATGGGCCGCTGTACAGACCACTGTATGTGTGATAGTGATAATACAATTTCATATAATATAAACAGACCGCTCTCTCGCAACTGTCAAAACTCACTACTCGCGGTGGCAAACTGCATTGTGTATGGTGGAGCCTTGTTTGATATCTCAAGCAAGACATCGAAACCTGTTGAAGAGGTCGGTACAGCAAGAGAAGCCCCACTTTTGAATTCAACCATGAACTACTGCCACATATTCCTCTTTTACGTCCTTGGCATATCATAAAGAAAATACTGTCAGAAATTTTCATTTGTACAGTTTAGCAGTGGAAAAATATTTATCTTTACTAACCCGCTTGTATCCCACCACATTTCAGTCAAAAATATATTTAAATTTGATGATTCGTTTTTATTACACCATATTTAGGGATATCTAGCGAGTTTTTTTTTTTTTTTTTTTTGCAAAGCTGCCGACTTTTTTCTATGCTAGTTTGGGGAGTTTCTTTATTTCTTGACAGCTACAATTAATTTACCATATACATTTTTAGGCATTATTGGGTCCCCTAAAATCTACAGCAATATGCCAGATAAGTTATGCAAATCCCTCATTTATGGTCGAACTACCCACTAAAAAAAATAACCTTAAATTTATTTAAGAAATCGCTTCCCTAAACATAGTTCTCCCTTCTCTCGCTCTTTCCGCCACCCATTTATTCATTAGCTACTTATTAACTCGGACTGGACTCGAACCCGGATCTCACAACCACAAGTTAAAGCGCTAACATTGAAATATGGGACATGTTATTGTTTCTGACATTAAATCATCCACATAGGGTACTCTCATTTTTGGTGGCTATTATGCGTAATGCAGGTTCCCTTGGTAGCTTAATGAGCCTAGCGTAATTTAGTCAATTATTTTGTTTATTTGATATCCGCAAACCAAAACACTTTTTGGCTAAAAAGCTGTCGGGGCTCGCTTTTTTCAGTGTTATTTGTTAATAAACCCCACCTGGATAGGGAGCTCAAAAACGGTTGATTATATTTCATCAATATTTGGCAATGCTCTATACTACAGTTTTCAGAATAACACAATTTTACAGAGATGTAGCATTGTTAGTAATCTTATATTTGCTTTTGTAATTTAATTAAATTTTTTGAAAATTTTGAAGGTAGGCAATTCCACTGAAAAGTAGCATATCAATTATGTAAACCTAAAGATAGAATACCACTAACCTGCTCCACTTAAGTAATCTAAAATAGGAGGAGAATGATAATTAGAACAAGCATTTAACGGAGTGGATACTATATATGCATTCAGGAAAGTAAAACAATTTATTATTTAGTAGAAAAAATTTCTAGAAAGCAGAAAACTGGAATTTAGAAATGGTAATAAAGACGCAGCTGTACTGTTATCATCCAACAAACTCCTTAAACCAGCAATAAAACCACTTAATGATTTACTTCGAAGTACCTTCAAATCAATCATTAAATCGAGAAATAAAGCAACAAATTATTAAGCCTCGCATAAAAAGTGACGATTTTTACGATGATTTTCTCACGTCTGTTGTTAGGTTCGATTCACACTGATTCTATTGTATTTTGCTGCACACAAAAATAAAATACAGAGCGATGCAATCCTAAACAGTAAATTAAATTTACGTATACATTTTATAGAGAACTGAGGGAAATATTGGTAGCTGCAGCAGTTTTTGCAACTTTTTCCCTCATTCCCACAACGCGCGAGTGCGTACCTTTAACCGCCGATAAATAGAAACGACATTCACCACTGCCGTCGAGGCCTTTTCTGCAGCTTCCACAAAGAGCAATCTTCCAGTAGCATCAAAGTAATCTTTATTGACACCTCGAATGATATACGATTCGGCGCTTTTTGATGTCGTGGCCAAGAGATTGCATGTATTTAAAATTGTCTACTGTTGTTCATCAGTTTAACGACACCAAGATGAAACATCCGACTTCTAAGGAAGAACTCAATTTCAGTTAAAAGTTAAGTTACAACAGTTTTGTGGTCACCACGTAGTCGTCGTTTCGCCTGGCGGTGGATGATGTCAGTATGAAGCGTTTAAGATGTGGTTAGAAATACTTTTATTGTTTGAAAATTTAGTTTTCTTATTTTCTGCAAACGAATTTCCTTCTGCCAAAGTAGGTACGCAACTAAGTTTCACGCTTGATTGGTTTGATCAAAGCAAGCCTCGTTTGATCGACTGCAATGTGGTCAGTCTTTGAGATCTGCAGCACAGGTGATTGGAACGAGCTAAAAAAGTATCTTTTGTGTCAATCTGACTAAAAATTATCGATTGAATGCGGTGAAAAAATTTTGAGTTAATTAACGGCTGCGTAGGCACAACATGTCCTATAAAATCGAGTGATTAGAAAATAGCCAGAGCTGCTGTAGAAAGACCATTGGGGTTTCGACGAAAAAAAAACCATTTAAAACGATTTTCTCCTTCATTAAACTGGATAAACAATCTTCATGCTATCCTGGATGCGTGCGTATCAACGTGCCAATAATTCGGGGCTGCAGTGTGGCGAATCTGTCCGTTCAGAATTTATGTGTATAATCGAATCAAAGTGCACCCATCCCAAGTGTAAAGATTTCACCGCAGAGAATTTTCACACCCCGATTATTAGTCAAAGCATCTCCGGACTATGCACGCTGAAAAACGCTTGTCCCGTATAACTATGTCCTTTCTATTGTAAAATGGTAAAATACCCGGAATTGTGTGTTTAAAAAGGTGTTGGAGTGTATCAGATTGGGTAACGAACATTTTAACACTGGCAGTTGGGCAGCACACCGAAAAGGAGATGAGACGATACCCGACCAACCTTTCTACACTTTGAGCGTGTGATCAAGTGAGAAACAAACGGGACACATAATAAAACACACCTCTGCAACACTTCACACAATCACACGCACCATCTGATATCATTCTCACTTTATTAATTGAACACTTTCTAAAAACGGATGTTTGAATCCTTTCATCGTGCCCATCGACAACGACCACCATTCGTGGACGTACATTATTTTCGGAGTTTGAGGTTTACCCATTTCACTTACATTTCAATGGTCTTTTCACTCATGAATTGGTCAGCCAGTTGCGTCTGGTAGAAGTGAAAAGAGAAGCATTGCCCCCTTTTAACAACAGTCAGGACCAGATCCAGCCCAACCCCCATCGGGGAGAGATGAAAAGGTCAGCCTTTGACAAGGATAAATATATTAGGGTCGGATTTCCCAAAAAAGCTTAACATGTAATGATGCTTCGATACACTGGAAGGAACGGATTTATGTAGTAATTAATGCGACATTGATATATTGATTCTAGCATGAATAATATTTATCTCAGGTGACTAAAGTGTGAATATATTTGATGAATTCATTGGATTGTTAAGTGGGGATTTGATGTATAGTAGTTTATTCTGATTAATAATGGGACTGAATGAGACAGGATCTCACAGGTTTGGTGTTGTTTCGAAAAGTAATGAAGAAAAAATATTATATGTTTCGTCAAAGCTTAACTTTTACTGTTAAACAATAAACATTACTGGTACACAGCAAGAACTGTGGATTTTTATGCTTGGACCTGCATCGTTCAATAAACTCGCTCATGGAGGCAGAAAAAAAATCAGAACTTCTGGAGGCAAGGTGACATTTCACTAGCTACGGTTTTGAGAAGATCCAGCATAAGTCTGATTTGTCTATTGACATTTGTTCACCAAAAGAAAAAAATTGGGTTAAAACCACATAGAATCACTTGGCTGCATTTTTTAAATATGAGGATGAAATCATAGAGAAAGTTAAACATTAACTAAGGCAAATTACATTAGACCACACTAGGCACATTGTACTTATAACTGAGTCAAATCAACGAAGCTGCTAAAGCAACCAGCCTTACATATAAGAAAAGCCAGGCATTCGTACATTATTTGTATATGATTTAGTATTGAGTACGAATCATATCTCATGGCCCAATTTGAGCGCTTTGCCTAATGATCATGAGATCCGAGTTCGAATCCGGCTCAAGTTAATGCGTAGGGAAGGACTTGAATGAATTTGCGAATGTAAAATTATTCAATAGCTTCAGAACAAAAAGGGGTGATAAAAGCGAGAGGGGAGGGTTAAATTTAGAGAACGGCTTCATAAATAAATTTCAAGTTATTTTTTCAATGGGTAATTTGACCACCCATTTGGGTGGTTTGCCTAAATTTTCAGGTAAATTGCCTTAGATTTAAGTAGATTAGCAGATACTTATGGGGACATGTACGTGAAAATCAACCAAAAATCGACTTTTTTGTTTTATGACTCATTTGAAAGACCACACTTTCCTGATTAAAAAAAAGCAAAGGTTGACATATTTCCGACGAAGTTTACGGCCAAAATTTATAGTTTTGCATAATGCGGCGCATGGTAAATTGAGCAATGCTCACGCGCGGCTCCGTACTGACCGCAAGCTGTCTATGTTATGGCACCGACACTTACGTTTTTTGTTTGCATGATATTTTTATACTTATACGTATGTTGGCAGCATTCTCAACATCTATCTGCATTGTCGTTCTTGCTCCATGGAATTCCAGAAACCCATGAGACCGCCATTTTGTCCTTGTTACGTGACGGAAACAACTTCGGTCTGTTTGTGAAACTGCCTATCCGTGATAGTTTAGTAGTTTTCTTTAGCATTTTTCTTCAGATAGCATGCCTAGATTGAGGAAATTCAACCCTTCACAAAGAAGACGGGAAAAAAAGTAAGAAAGAAGTGAGTGAACAAAGTGAATGTCGTCGCGATCCTCTCTTAACCCCGTCTGGTGCAACCCAACCTCAAACTCAACATTCAAGTTCGTCAAGAAAGAAACTCCGGTACCTAAATTGGGAAAATCCCGAAACAAGTGGCAATTTCGAAGATGGAAGTGTGATTGTGCAATTGAATTTACTCTCTGGCCTCGTCCAAAATAGTGTCACGTGTAAGCACTGTGACGGTGAAGATTGTGTCAAAGTTTTCGAGCATCGCAGTTCAAGAAAACGCTTAGCTATTAAGTTAGTGATGAAATGTGAAAAATGTGGTGAAGAACAAAGTGCAATGAAGTCCGATACGAAATCCCATAGATCTTTCAATGTGAACACCCGTTTTGTATACGGTTTGCGTAGTATAGGGAAGGCAATAAAGCTGGAAAAATCTTCTGTGGGGTTATGGATCTCCCTCCCCCCTATGCGTTCTGAAGTGCAAAATAAAATATTGTTGGAAGCACTAGAAAAAATTGCTGATGACTCAATGACTAAGGCTGCAAGTGAAGCTAAGGAAATAAATGAAACATCAGATTTAGCAGCATCCTTTGATGGAAGTTGGCAGAAAATAGGGCATACATCTTTGAATGGGGTTGTTTCTTGCTGTTCAGTGGATACTGGAAAACTGTTAGATGCACATTGCATGGCAAAACATCGCCACAAATGTGATATGAAAATAGGACCACATGAGTGCAAGAAGAACTATGATGATTACAGTGGGGAAATGGAAGTTGAGGGTGCACTGAAAATATTTCAAAGGTCTGAGGCTACTCGGGTTGGTGTTAGGTATGTGAAATATCTTGTTAATGGTGACTCTAAAGGATTTTCAAAAGCGAGTGAAAGTAACCCGTATGGTGAGGCAGAGAAAATTCAAAAATCGGAGTGTGTTGGACATGTACAAAAAAGACTTGGAACTAGATTGAGGAAACTCAAACAAACTATAGGAAATAAGAAACTTGAAGATGGGAAAGAGGTAAAAGGAAACACAGGTTGACAGATCAAGAAATTGACAAATTACAGCTGTATTTTGGATTGGCTATTAGGAGAGACACCCACAGTCTAGCAAAAATGAAAAAAGCAAGTTGGACCGCCTACTTTCACAAGCTATCAACCAATGACAAACCACAACACAATTTGTGTCCTCCAACAAAAGAGTCATGGTATGAGTACAGGAAGATGGAAGCAGGAATGGAATCTTACAGTCATAAAAGCAGTCTCCCAGAACCAGTGCTATTAGCTATCAAGAGTGTGTACAGGGACTTGAAAAGAGATGATCACCTCAAAAAGTGCTTGCATGGTGGTACCCAAACCCCAATGAAAGTTTTACCAACATAGTGTGGGAAAGAATTCCCAAGTCAGTGTATGTTGGACTAAAAATACTTCAAATTGGAGTTTCGGATGCAGTAATTTTTGTTTCAATGATGGTTGCTGGGGGAGAAAACTACTGTTCGAAAAATTGGGGATCAAATTTGGTGAAAATAGTAGAAAAGCCTTTAACGCCATTGTCACTCAGCGGCTTTTGGAAGCTGCTGGAGCAGCTTTGCAAGCCACAAAAGAAGCAAGAACAGCTGCTAGAAACAAGAAAAAACACAAGGATGAAAAAGATGCTGAAAATAACCTGGATTATGACCCTGGAGAATTTTGAACCCGTCGGACACGTACTCCCATCTTTCAGTTTCTTTTCCCGCAACCTCAATTTTTCCACATTCAGGTACCTCTTAAATCCAAACCGTTCAAGTTATCTCAACTAAATTTTGCATCATGGTTTTGAGATTTTATCACCCTAGCCTTAAAAACACCTCAGTAATAGCACTTTTAATATTACAAAAATACCCTTTTTCAGTTGTTTTTTCTTCAAAAGAATAATTTTTTATTTTTTTAATTTTTAAAAATATTTTTTTCTGAGTTTGAGAATGCTACATATGTGTTTCAGGTTCAGAATACAAATTTGAGGCAGTAGCTGCAACAGTTTGCGTGTAGTTTGTATGAAAAGTTCGCATTTAAACTATTTAATTTAATATTTTATTAGTTTTTGAAAAATAAAAAAATATTTTAAAGAATCCACTTAAGTTAAAATTAAAACCATGTATGATATCCTTGTTTCTTCCTTTAACTGTATGCTTAGTTTTGAAACACAATTGCAGATAGATGCTGAGATATAACAGGTAGAAATAAAGTTTTATTTTGGGCAATTTCACGTACATGTCCCCCTTAAAAACTTGTATAGCAAATATTCGATTTTCATGCAATAACGCACAATTTTTTCCTTGATGTTTGTATAAGAGCACTCTAGGACAAATATAATTTACAAATCCATAATGTTTTCTGGCAGCAAAATTACAAAGGATACCAAGAAATCACTTTGGTGTATTGTTTACTTGAGTAACTTTTTAACTGGTAGATAAATGGCGTAGATAGTGCTCGTTAGTGCCTCCCGAATTTGTGTTCAAGAACCATTTATGAGTTTCTAGATTGTCATAGAGATAAATTAGATATAAAACTCCACTGATAATAAAAATAATTTTGGAAATTGATTTACCCTGCAGATAACTCGCAAAATTAGGATACTCTGCTCAAAAGTATCCTTCTTTGATTTTAATGAAAAGTGGACCAGATCGGGAAAAGAAGACAATGACGAATCTATGAATAAGTAGGGAAACTAGGGATCTTATAACAATTTTGATATTGTTGGCTTTTAAATGCAAACGTAAGAAATCTTCGACATGTTGGCTCCAAACATATACTGATAATGAATGGTTCTCTGCTCGAGAATGTTTGGTTTAATTAATTTATAAAAAAATTGTTACAACTGATCTCTCACCTGGGGCATTTGAAACAATCATAGGTTGTAAGCAAAAAAATATATATCCAGTGAAATAATTTTACATTGCTATCATTTTGTTAAATAAATCAAATATATTATTAACAAACAAAAAAGAGCTTTTTTGACAAAGTGTTAAGTAAATCAAACACAAACATGCTAGTATTAAATAAAATTTGATTCATAATGATAGCGAAAATAATATGGACCACCTGTTATGCAAGCTTTATGGATGTATTGTCTACAGCCTACAGATTTAATCCAGTCATCTCCTGGCTTGCTTCCTTCATAATTTTCAACGCGAATCATACAATAATAATCATCTTTATCACTTGAAGGCACTGCTTCTTTTTCGGATGTCTGAATTTTATTCCTTTGTCTTTCATCAAAGCCAATTTTTTGCCTTCACAAATTTTAAGCGTATCAATGTAACATATATTTACGTTTTTTTCTTACCCTTAACCGTTTTTACATGGTGGTGCTTTGGGTTAAAGTTTTATCAATTCAGGACCTTGCATCAACGGGGGGGCGAGTTAGTTCCAAATTTTAATCGATTCCTGTTTTTTTGCCTACGATTTGAAAAAAAATTAGAATTATCGTTTGATACATGAATGGTACAGATCCGATTAAAAACAAGCGCGCTGTAACAAAATTAGGATGTGGCACCCTATTCCGTTTGGTGCAAGACGGCAGCAGACCCGGAACTGCCTCCTTTCTGCAACAAACGATTCGATTGCATCGTATGTGACCATACAAAGCATGTTTCGAGTTCAGCCCAAACGGATGTACGTTTTGTTTTGTATTTTATATATACTTTGAATGTGTCAAGTGTGCATATAATGAGTGAGTCTGAACCGTTTTGTAGTGGATCATCTGATATTTACCAGCCTCCTGCATACGATTCAAGTTCAAGTTTTAATGGAAATGATCGTGATTAGTCAACATTTCAAAACCATACGAGTGCAGACAACGATAAAGGTATGAATATTTCGGACGAATCTGATGTAAATCATCCCTGCCCATCAACGAGTGGTGTAATCTCAAAAAAAAAAAAAAGCTGCAAGTACTTCACAATGGAAACGCAATTTTATGCAAGTAAAGAAGGCTATTGCTACCGAAAAAAGCTATTCGAACTATAAAGGCCGCAAAAAGGGAGAAAGAAAAACAAGACCGGATTGCTGTTGCAAAAATGAAGTGTTTTGTTCAAATTATTGAAGAAATGCGAAAAATAAAATTGAAAATTTTTAATAAATTGGGAGAAACTTACGTGCAAAACGTATATTTAGGAGGTCTTATTAAAACTCGAAATATTGAAAGGGAAAGACCAAAAACTAGTACGAGAAAGAAACGGAGTTGTCCACATAAGTATTTTATTGCATTTGCAAATAGAAACATACAAGTTTGTCGAAATTGCTTTGCATGTATCCATGGAATCTCTAAAAAGCGGGTAGACAATATTTCTATGGAGTATTGTAACCCTACTGTAATCATACCAGCTTAATCTAAAGATGGAGAACATCAAAATCGAAAAATCGTATTTCGAGTAATTGGGTTTCCAAAGTTGACTCTCACATTAGAAGTTTTCTATGACGTGAGTCTCACTACAGCAGAAATAAAAGCTCTCGTTATTATCTATCAACTGAGTTTAAGTTTTGAGAGAATGTACAATTTATATTTGAAACAAAATGAGCCTAGTCTCGAAGCATATGCTAAGCCAATAGTATCATTTGATTTTTACCATAGATTCTTTAAACAAAATTTTAAATACAGCTTTGGATCCCTACGTTCAGATAATGCAAGAAGTGCGACATGAGAGGTTCCAAGATAAACAAAGTTATCCACACTTGCAAGGTTATAGTCACCTACGGTCAGATTTTGTCGAGGAGGAGTTTTCTTCCTCGTTTGAGTCATAAATTTAGTTTAAGTTTCATTAACTCGTTTGTGAATTCAGTTTGCTTCGAGTTTCTAGGCTCCTTTGGCACCTGAGATTGAGCGTGCCATAATGTTGACGTCATTAGCATTCGTTACCAATTGTATGGAAAATCCTATATCAGTGAGACCAAGCGACTCATCACTACTCGATTCCAAGAACACATGAAAGAAGCTAAATCCGGGAAAGGCGGGGTTTCAATACTGTGCGATCGGCAGTAGCAGTACATTTGATTGAAAATGGACACAGCATAGGAAACGACAGCCTTCAACTCCTGAAATATGTCAACCGACCTTATACATTGGATGCTTGGGAGAGCCTCTGCATAACGCAGCAAGACTCCCAAACACGTATGAACACAGACAAAGGAAACTGTCAATCGAAGTTAATTAAGTGGCTAGCTATAAATAGCCCGAGATCAACCTAATTAGTTTAATACTTAAATATTCCATTATTCTTGTACGTTTAATTGTACTTTCATTCAATATCTCATTTAATGTTCGGTCAGTATTATCTGTCTTTCTTAAATTCCATGATTGTTTGAAACCGTTTAGTACCTTAAAATCTTGGAGCATTTAAGATTTAATTGTATTGCCATGATTTTAGTATTAATGGACTGAAGAAGAGAGCAAGTTACTCTCGAAATGCCGATATCCATATTTTAAATAAAGTTGTAGTTTTGGAGTAGATACAGTATTTTTACTTTATAAATTAATTGGAAATCGGCAGCTAATTACCTTGCGTTTTTGTCAGTAATTTTATTTATTTGATATCCGCTGGCCAATTCTCTTTTTTCTAGAAAAGCCGACGGGACTCACATTGTTATGTGAGCAGACGCGTTTCAACTGCTTTGAGTCATCTTCAGGGTCTCCCTTGCATCTTGCATTCGTTCATCAACACAAATTATAAAAGCACACACAACAGAAACGCTTTATGTCGCCTTTAGAGTCAATTTTACTCTTATTGTTGGCACAAAGCCAATCTACTCTTTGGGAGTCAACTTCTACTCTATTATTTGGAGGGCAGCTATTTACCGAAGACGACGATGATGAAGACGCCTGATTTTTGTTTCGTTGATACCTGCAGACCAATTCACTTGCAGTCTTTGATGATGAACTTGCAGTTTAAGACTTTTAGTCGAAGACTTGTAGCGTTTGCCTGGATTCTCTCATGTATATTGACTTATCAGAACCTAGAAAAGCAGCGCAAGGAAGTTCTCTCAGGTTTATTGACTGGTGAGAACCTAGAAGAACGGCTCAAGCAAATTTTCCGATTTCTCGCGGGAAGTACCGCTTATGTGTGAACTCAGCGGCAGGCGAAGATTTTTCGAGAGGCGAGGATCTGCTTCCACCGTGAAGAATGCGCTAGCGTTGGGACACTCTGTGCCGCCACAAGTCCAATAGGGTTAGCTTCAAAAATCGAACACTCATCTGCATGCAAATTATACGATAGTTGCTAATCTACGAACGTTTTATTTTTCACCAGTCTTCAGGTGAAAAGCAGAATGACTGTTGATTCATACTTCAGCAGATAAGATAAATAAAACATCTCCAGTCATGCCAAAATAGTATTGCTAGAGAAGCCTTGTTGCAACTACGTTGCAACCCGGAAGCAGCATCTAGGCAAGCACCAGCATTATTTTCCATAGCATGCTTTTTGGGTCTGTGTAAAAATTTTATTACTACTTACTAGTTTTGCGACCTGTCTGTCCGTCGGTGTGTTCGTCTGTCCGTGCGTCAAAGCAAGTTTCCTCAGAAACTACGTGACGAGTTCAGAAATGATGGTCCCTCAAAAGTTTAGGTCTTACCAAACATTTCAAAAATTTTTTAAGAGGGGATTTGGAACGAAGTAGCTCTTAAAAAAAATTTTTTTTATCAACGGTAGTCGTATGGGGTATAAAATGAAAGGTCTTGATTACAACTGTTAGAATCTGAAACAAAAAATACATTTATGGCATCAGGGGATGCAGATTGAGGAAAAATGTACCAAAATTTTGTGTCCCCTCCGTCTTGCGATAGGGCACATTCAAGCCGAAAAATCTCAAAATAATTACAGAAGTGACGTATTTAATTTGAATATGTTCAATGGCCGGGCCTTCAGAAAAATTATTTAAGCTGGATCAAAATGGCAGCTGCAATGTGCTTACGAAAGAAACTCTGCATCTTTTGCATAAATTAGATTGATTTCTTATCCAAGTATGTAATTTTTGAGTGTCAAGCAGTCATGCATCGAGCGAATAAGCCTGAAGATTTTAAGATCGTCGGCATAGAGAAGACAGTTGGAAGTAAAAACACTAGAAAGGTCATTGATGAAAAGGTTGAATGGGAATGGGCTTAGAATAGATCCCCGTGGCACGCCAGAAGTCTGGGCGAAGGGAGCAGAAAAGCACCCGTTCCAAATTACCGAGCAAGAACGGTTATGGATAAAGGAACTGATTCAGGTAAGGAGGGGACTGGATTATCCGTATTGACCAAGTTTGTTTATTGAAGTTTGCTGTTGAACGCTTTGGCGAAATAGGTATAAATCACGTCAACTTGGCAACTAGAATCTAGAGCAAGAGCTATGAAATTGGAAAAGTCTAGTAGATTAGTAATGGTTGAACGATCTTTTATGAGCTCATGCTGCTTAACGGAGAGATTTGTATGGAAAGCATCGTAAATTCTGGATTGGACAATCCTCTCCAAAATATTCACAAAGGCTGAGAGGAGAGGTATTGGCCGATAATTTGAAACGGAATTGCAGATGCTGGATTTATGGCAGGGGAAAATATTAGCATGTCTTCATGCATCTTGGAAAACACCAGTCGAAAAACACAAATTATAAATCAAGGATAGAGGAAAACTCAAAGAAGATCATAGCGATTTAATGAAGAAATTAGAAAGGCTATCAGGTCCCATAGATCCGCTTGCATCTATCGAGGTGATGATATCTTCCACTTCTACAGAATTGGTAGAGATAAAGCCGAAATGGAAGTGAGCTGGACTACAGGAATTTATGGAACAAGGAGAGGAGTATCTGAAATTGGATGAAAAATGTCGGCAAAGAGATCACATATGTTGTGATCATTAGAGGCTGTCTTATTAAGCAATGATACTGAATTAGGAAGACTTTGGAAGATTTTGGTGAATGAGCATATGGCCAAAAGGATTTAGGGTTATTGGAGCAGAAGGAGGCTTCAATGGACTAGTAATAGGCAAGTAACGATTTATTGTTTTCTTTAGGCCGTTATTAATTCCAGCACTAGCAAAATTATTAGAGGATTAACATGATTATCAATTGCGGATCATGATATAAGTGTTGCTTTGTTAGGCATAGGGAAGGAATAAAGAAAGCTGCATGGCCTTAGCGGGGAAAAACTGCAAATCGTTCCAGTTGCATGGAGAGAAATTTGAGGCTGTAGAACAATACAGAGTCAATTGGTGACAGGAAGTGAATTTTGAAACGTCAGGGAGGGAGTTAAATTAAGTACCGAATATCCCATGCTTCAAGGTCAAAATGTTGGAACATTTCCAAAAATTTTATCAATTATCGTTTTGTATAGTGCTTCATCTTGAGTACTTTTGCGAAAATTTGAAAAACCACTGGCACTTCTTGGCTACATAAGATATCAACTTTATTGCGCATCGAAGTACATTGGCATATGATATTTTCGCCAATACCATTGAAAGACTTAGCTAAAGACTCAAAAAATATGGAGAAAAATTCAGCACAATATCATTATTTTAACAATTTCACCAAAAAAACGGGCGGCCAAGAATGATTCATAGAAGTATATTAATGACAACTTAAACTGAATCTAGTATAAGTACGAGAAACCTCGTCCAAAACCTAAGAAATATTTTGAACAAGACATATTTTATTGATCCACGAATGATGCCCGAAGGGCTACAAATAGCACAAATAAGCGTAAAATCAGCGAAACTATAGGTAGCAAATTTAGCCTTAGGAGATCACAACCACGAAAGAGTGAAAAGCTTTGCAAGCTTAGAGAATAGGAAGAAGCCTGGTCAAGGAGAAACACAGCAAACAAAACGCTCGAGCTAAATGTTTCCTATCTAAGGTCCAAATAGGTGCTCGAGTAAAATTTACGAGCGTTTTGAATACACTAATCTCGCAAGAAACCTTTATTGCTGTATGGGTGCAAAACTTAGGCTCCTATAAGGGTCAATTCCTGGCCCTATACTCTTTTTGCGCATCATAAGGATCTTCGTCTATGTTTTGTTCACCTGATCTATTTATAAAGATGATTTTGATTGTCCAGAATAATTAATAAAATTGAAGACTGCTACCCTGAAAAAAGGTTTTGGAACGTTAGATCTAAGGCGTAACTTTTATTTTCTTACTTTGAATATTACTAAGTGTCACCAAATAACATATTCCTGCAAATAGTATCTTTTGTTATCTCACTATTCCATTCTCAGTATGAAGGATATGTTTGGACAATATGCTATGATAGTGGCTTAGAAGATCTTAAGCCTAATGCGCTGTATCGGTCGAACGCTTTTAATTGTTTTGTTTGTACATATAGAATTGATATTTAAATTTTATTAAAATTTTTTAATAATTGCGATTAATACCTTTACTCTTTTTGTGCATTTCAAGAACATTTTTTGTGTGATTGCATTTCTGTTAACCATGCAATAATGAATTTATGCCAATGCCATCAATTCTAAAGTCTCATATTCAGATAAAGCAAAATAACTCTTGCAAAAACCTAAACAGGCATACAGTATATAAGCCTAGTATAGTACATAAAATCTAGTATACTGATTTCTAAAACTTGGTATAAACCTACTATCCCAGTATATATGAAATTAACTTGCATCAAATAAATTGAAATGATTTTTGAACAATATTCACTAATTTTGACGCAATTTTACCAATTGGTATTGATCAAACCATTTTGCACACAAAAATTTGAATGATGTAAATATAAATCAGATAAATTTATAGGGTTATCCATTTTATGCTTGGGAAAGTAAAGCTAAAGAAAACACATAAAATATTCAGAAAGAAACAAAATTGTTTATTCAATATAAAGATTGAATTTCGCCATTATACGTGAAACACAACATCATTCAGATGTCCTCCACGGAACCTCTTACAGGCCTCAATCCTTTTGAGGTAATTTTCAATGACTTTTCGACTCATTTCCAGCAATACCTCGGCCGTAACTTCACGAATATTGGTTTTCAATTGCTCAAGATTTTGAGGATTGTTTCAGTAAACACGATCTTTTGCATAAAAAGAAACCCAAAGGTGTTAGGTCGCAGGATCCTGCCGGCCAATTGTCATCATTCAATCTCGAAACTACGCGTCCTGGAAATTTCTCTTGCAAAAGTGCTCGTTTAGCCTGTGTTGTGTGGCTTGCTGCTCCATCCTGTTGGAACTACATGTTCTCCAGATCATAATCTTCAATTTCTCTTCAAAAATAATCGGTTAACAACCATCCATTGTGGTCAGAATTGACTGTAATGGCTCTTTCTTCATCGTTTTCAAAAAAAAATACGGGCCAATAACACCACCAGACCATAATGCACACCAAACGGTCACTTTTTCGAGATGCAAAGGCCTTTCGGCAGTTCTATTTATTTACCTAGCCACTGGGCGAAAAATGAGCCTCATCACTAAAGAAAACTTTGTTCGAAAAATCGTTTTCAATGGCTTGTTGTTCAATCACCCAATTCGCATACATTCTGCGTTGTGTATGGTCTTGAGGCTTAAGTTCTTGGGTGAGTTGGATTTTGTACGGATGCAAATCCAAATGCAAAATCCGCTACAATGAGCCGTAAGACAAGCCCAAATGTTGAGCACATCAAGGAATCGACAAATTCGGGTCTTTCTCCACACTTTGAGCAACGACAGCGATATTTTCAGCAGAACGAATATTGCGAGGATGCACAGGCCTTGCAATATCAATGATCGATCCAGTCTCTTCAAATTTTCTCACTGTGTTCGAAATTGTTTGCTGTGTAGGTCGATTATGTCAACCGTAATCGGCTCGTAAAGCCCTAAATGTTGATACAGCAGAATCACCATTTTTATAATAAAATTTAATGATTTTTACGCATTTTTCGACTGTTAAACGATCCACATTTCTAAATGGTAAACCTTCAACTAGAAAAACACGCTTTGGATGACATTTAATTCGGACACATGTCAAATGGCAGGGTTATACTTTCCCAACTTCGAAATGGATAACCCTGTATTATTTGATTTATTTTGACATTTGATTTCACTTGACAATTTATACCAGGCTCGTACTATATTTGAATGTATTGTATCGCGGTTACTTGGTATAAAGAACATAGAATATCTCCTTTTGACTCGTGGAATCAACGGTTTCAACGGAGATATTCATTTGCAAGGTATATGTTGAGGCTGGTGGAGCAGTCTAGGTTTTGGTGGCTAAATAGCAATTACTAAATTATTCGTGGTCGCTTCTGTTATTTTGTTCTTGTTTTTTTTCAGCTCTTTATCGCGATGTCAATTTTAATTTGATAAGTTTAGCATGTAGGTTAGGGATATTATATTGTTCTGTTAGAACTAGTTATTTTTTTTTTCATGCCTAATTAGAATTAAGTTGCTACTGTTGGCTCAAAGTATACTCTTTGGTGTATGTAGTTTTAGTTACATGTAATTTTTAATAGAGTATTTTTAATATCATATTGATTGATGGCTAATTTTTTGATTGAATATCGGTTATAGACGTAAAGTCTTGGTATGTGCCAACGCACTATACCCAATAAGTTAATTAGTCCGGGCACTCTTTGTCTACACCGAGGTGGCTACTGGCAGGCTAGCTACTTCGGAGAGGGATTTCCAACTTGGTCTGGTCATGAAAGACTTGCGGCCGAAATCCCTCTCGGAATTAACTAGCCTGCCAGCAGCCACCGCGAAGTAGACTAAGGTTGCCCGGACTAGTTGACTTGTTGGGTACAGTCCGTTGGCACATACCAAGACTTCACGTCTAACACCGATGAGAGGTCGGCTTAGACTTCCTTCAGGAAATCTCGAGCGTACGGATGATGAAGCAAAAATCATTACAAGTCATCCTACAGAAGGTCCTTATATTCTATAAATTTAAAGGAAATTGAATCATACTCATGGAAGTTATAATCATTGAAATTTCTCTGATTACAGCAACAAAAATATACGATTTTGCTATTCTATGGACTTTTCATCGAATTAGACACTGCAGATTTGATTTACTCTTCTTGCAATTTCCAGATAAGAGGAATAATATAAAAATTTTTTTTTTAGTTCATGATGTGAGTGATATTTGTTTTAATTGCAAAGAAATGACGACCATTGAAAATCAAGGAACAATGGATTTTCTGGTGAACATGTACAACTTTTTGGCGTGTTGTTTTGAGTTTAACTGTTGTTGGAGACCGCATTTCGTAATTTGAGTGCAAAGCCCTTGTAAAAGAAGCGTAAGTCTGCCTACCCAACTTGTTTAATAATTGCAATTCACATGCGTGCAAAGGTTGCAGATTAACAACGATAATGGTTTCGTTTCTGCTTGACTTATTCTTTGTTGAAGCAGTCAATCTTCAAGAGTGTTCAACGCCTTTTTTATAGGGGTAGTAGGATATATCGCTTTAACGACGAAAGGTGTGAATATATGTTCTTCCTCTAACTGGAACTTTGCCCAGTTTGTCCGTCAGCTCTTAGCTATTAATTTTTACTTGCTCTTACAACTGGACACTATCAGGAGAAGTTTCGCTATTTTAATTATTATTAATTTCGTCTTTCAGTTGGTTTATTTTCGAATTTTGTTTTTATTCCCTTATTTAAAGGTGTCTTGTGAATACTGAAATGACACAGTTGAGTCGGGTATATTTTGCAGCAAACGTTCATTATGCTATTTATTTTGCCTAGGGTAGCACTGGTCTTCTTAAATTCCTTACATTCTTTCATTCCAAGGATATATCATGTATTATTGAATAAGGAATAAGATTTATTAGTCCTATTTATACTTGTTTCTGTCATAAATAAATATGAATATTGCAAAAAAATATCCGATTTACAATCTGCGAAACCCAACAACCATGTAAATGCAATGATACGCCATGTCTCATAAACTTACAATCATTGCTTACATGTTTACACTTCAAATAAGTTGAATTATAGTGAAGAACTACAAAACATCCGTCAAGATAGTGGCAGCTTCATATCTCGATTCAGCTCCTTTACCTTCCAGCCCTCCTTGCATCTTCATGCGAAAATGAGAAAATTAAGAAAACTAGTTAATAATTACTGCTTATACTCAACTGTATGGTTGTTTGCACATGGCATACTAATATATTCGCATTACAAGAAACTACAGGCTTGCAATTCTTGCTCAACACAAGAGAAATTATTGTAAAGATAATTGAATTAAATGCATCTATAGCTCATATTACAATTAAATCCCAATACTATACGTCTACCCATAGTAGTCAGCACAATACATAATTAATTAATACGGAAGAAGTTAAGCAGTCGCGCAACCTAGACACCATTTATCATTTTTTCTTCATAATTTTTTCCTCCACTTCACAGTTTTCTATAATTTTGCACTCGTAATTACTTCAAAATGTGGCAAGGAGCTAGATATGTCGATAGGTAGGTAAGTACTAGTATCATCGTTTCGAGTGAAAATTTTTGTGATTACACTTGGACATGATTCTCATTGGAATGGGAGAGAATTTAACTGCATCCACCATTACGGGCGAATAATTTAAAAATTATATTCAAGATAATATTGCAATTGATAGGTGGTATCTGCATTTTTCGATAATTTCGTCTTCGCGCTCGTTGGGTCTTAATTGTAGATGCACAACGAATGCATGCCTAACAATGAGCTCAAGTCCAATTATACCTCATCCGATGGAATTTAGAATTGGATATTGTAATTTCTTAATTTGTTTGCGAGGAAAGGTATTTAAACGTGCGGAATGAAATGCAGATAAAAAATTTCTCGAGTAAAATGAATGAAAATGATAATTGGAATGTTATTAAAGTAGGCGGGTAATAAGTGGTTTGAATTTCGAAAGTATTTTTCGATTCGTTTAATCAGGTGGATTTAATTTTCAGCTGCTTTATACGGAACAGTTATTCATTGTAATGTAAAAAATTGAATTCCAAGTATTGAGCTGGTAATGGCGATAGATAGTTTTCCCTTGCATGGGACATTCAATTAAAACTGAAAGGGAAAAGTAGCAAAACTATATTTAAATTTCATACACTCTCCTGGACCGAAAAGAATTGAATTTAGAATAAACAAGTTGAGTAAACAGACCTACGCTCATGTCAGATGGGTTTTGTACCCAACTTCCCAGAAATGCAGTCACCAACAATTAATAACGTCAAGAAATATGTCAAAGAGATGTGCATGTTCAAAAGAAAATCCATTGTTTTTCTACTTTCAACGGTCGCCATTTTGTGGCAAACCGACAAAAATCGCTCAAATCATGAATTCTAAAATAAAAATATTAATGTTATTGACCTTATTGGAAAATTTCAAGAAGATAAAATCAAAACTGCAGTGACTGATTCGATGGAATGTCCATAAAATACCAAAATCATGTGTTATTGTTGTTGTAATGGGAGAAATTTCAAACGGCTATAACTTCCGTGTACATCATTCGATTTTTATCAAACTGGCAAAGTTTACGGACCCTTTGTAGAACTACCTAAATATCCAATTTCGTTCAGTTTAAGGGTACCGATGCGATTTTATTGGGGAAAATGTGAAATTCGAATATCATACTATTATTAAAAAAGCTGACCGAATTTTGACTTCTAAGCCAGCGGTGAAGTACCTGGGGCTACTGATCGACTCGAAGATGAGTTTCTCTGAGCAAATCAGGGCAACGGCTGAGAAGGCTGCTTCGGGAATATCGGCCCTGAGTCGACTTATGGCCAACGTAGGGGGACCCAGCCCATCAAGAAGACGCCTCTTGATGAGTGCTGTAGGGTCAGTGCTACTGTACGGAGCAGACGTATGGGGCGACGCTCTCAGCAAGGAGGTATACCGAAAACGATTGGCACAGGTACAGAGAAAAGGAGCACTGAGAATTGCATCTTCGTATCCAACAGTCTCCGACTCGGCGGTGAGAGTGATTGCAGGCGTGATACCTGTCGCCCTCTTTGCTAGAGAGCGCCGCGCTATTTACCTGCGCCGAAACGAGGATGCGAGGGAGATGGTTGTCCGCGAGGAGAGACAACGCTCGCTCAACGATTGGCAGCAGTCTTGGAGGAATTACACGAAGGGAAGGTGGACTGCGCGCCTCATCCCGGACGTGAGACCGTGGCTAAATCGAAGGCATGGTGAGACTGACTTCTATCTGACCCAGCTTTTGAGCGGGCACGGGTGTTTTCAGTCTTACCTGCACAAGATCGGTAAGTCACGGTCTCCCGATTGTCGGTTTTGCCCAGGAGAGGAGGACAATGCCTGTCACACATTTTTTGCGTGTACCAAATGGGCCAGGCTGCAAAGGGAACTCTACAGGGAGACGGGAGAGCTCACCCCGGATAATATAGTTGCGGTGATGCTCGAATCGGTTGACAAATGGAACCAGGTGGCACATTATGCTCGGGCAGTCCTAAAATATAAAAGGGACTCACAGCAGCTGGAGGCGCTGGGGCTGGGGGATCGCTCTTCTGGCAATTCCTCTTCCCCTCTCCCCTCCCGCTAGGAAAGGGACTCCCCAGCTTGAAGGCGACCCACGGCGTAACAAAACGAGACCTGGCCCGAAGTAATGTGTCAAACGGTTCCAGGCTAGGTTCTCAGATTGACAGGGGAGGTGTTTAGTGGGTAGTCCAAGGGTATCCTCCATGTGAGTCCCACACTACCAGACTCGGCGGGCGTAAATGCCTTCACCTCCCTACCACAAAAAAAAGTATTTATTGTTGTTGTACTCATAAATACCTACCACTATAATTTTTTTCGGATCACAGGTTTCTAATCGCGAGGGGGGAAGACACTAATTTTTCGTGTATTTCCCCATCCTGCGCGTCCCTCGAAGCAAAAAGTATTAAATTATGACCTGTCTTCAAAAGTTCTCATCAAGACCCTTCATTTGATACCCATATCGGCGACATTTGATGAAATTTTTTTCGGGGGCCACTCCCCTATACGGGGAGACCCCCCTTAAACACCTTATAATAATTTTTTACAGTTGAACTTTGAAGAGGGAACCACTTTACACCTGCATACAAAATTTGATATTTCTAGCTTACACACGGACAAACGGACAGACAGGTCACGATTTTAGTAAGGCTTGTAAAATTATTGTACAAAACCTGAAGTAAAAACTGTCAGTTTAAGAACTGTTTTGAAAAGCTCTTATAACGAACTTTCATTTGATACTCATTTCGGCTACCTTTGATGATTTTTTTTTACTGGCGCTCCCCTGTACTGTAATCATCAATTCATGGCCTAGAATGGTTACAAAGCCCTTTTGCTACGAGCTCTCTCTTGCCTCTTCGACCTGTTTCACCTATGAGCATTAATCGTATCTCCAGTCATTCATTAAAATGAATCAAGTGTTCAAAGCATGCACCTTAAACGTTTTAGTTTGGGAAAAATAACTCAAAATTATTCGATCTGCACATTTAAAACAGCCACTATTTTGTTTTACGGTTAGTGATGCCACTAGCTGAACTGATTCTCAAAGATATTCATGATACCTATCATTCCTAAAATTGTCAAGCAAATCACAGCAAAGCTGTAGTGACTGAGTTGGTAAAAAGCGCATATTCTTCCATAGCCATATGTTTCCATAGTAATACTACTGTGACCAAAAAATAAGGTGACATTTGAATTTAAACTGCGCGCGTCGAAGGATTTGGAGAATTATTTTTTTTAGGTTGGTAGTACTTTCAGTGACATCTATGTCAAAATTACATGTCAAAATATTCATTAGTGTTTGAGATACGCGTCGTTTCCGGGATGGCCTTCAGTTCCGTCTTCGCTGCGGCTTGAATCTCCTCTATCGTATCAAAACGGTGTCCCCGGAGTGGTCTTTTGAGCTTGCTGAACAGCCAGAAGTTGCACGGCGCCAGATCAGGAACTGCAGTCTTTGTATGTAATTTGCGTACGATAGCCGTAGGCTATCAAACACAAATTCAAAAAATTTCTTGGGGTTTTTGATTATATTTTTACCAATAACTTTAACATAGGCTTCATAAGCCTCGCTCGATTTCAATTGAAATTCTTTCGACAGCTCATTATACTCTTTTTTAATTTCATTGTTCACATCAGACCTCTTTTGCATAATTCAGTTTATTTCTTCTGTTCCTTATAGATCGAAGATCACGATCCAACCAAGGTTCGGATGATTAGTTCTTTTTCTAAATTTTGGGTACAGGCCTTTCAACGGCGTGAAGGATGTACTGATAGAATAAATTTACTGCATATCTGACGTTGAAAGCATGGCAGTCCAGTCTATATTAAAAATATGATTTTTAATGCTCTCGTAATCAGCATTGCGGAAATCGAATACAATCGAGTTATTGTACGAAGGAGTGTTGAACTTCAGCAGTGGAAAATTCAATAGATAGAGCGGAATGGTGGAGGGTATTTGAGAACAAATTTTCAACGTGACTAGTTTGATTAACCCCTACATCGTCATATGCATTGGTAAAAACAAGATCTGGCCAATTGCAATTGCAATGGGGTGTCGGAGCTATCTGCTCTTAATTATTGCCATAAAATGTAGAAACAAGGTTGAACTCACTGTAGTCCAAACGATTAACTGGGAGAAGACGATTATCAAGTTTGTTGACCACAAACGTTAAATTTGGCCTGTTCTTCATTAGTGAATGTTTTTTTTTGTTTTTTTTTTGTGATAGGGAGGTGAAGGCATTTACGCCCGCCGAGTCTGGTAGTGTGGGACGCACATGGAGGATACCCTTGGACTACCCACTAAACACCTCCCCTGTCAATCTGAGAACCTAGCCTGGATACGTTTGACACATTACTTTGGGCCAGGTCTCGTTTTGTTACGCCGTGGGGCGCCTTCAAGCTGGGGAGTCCCTTTCCTAGCGGGAGGGGAGAGGGGAAGAGGAAATGCCAGAAGAGCGATCCCCCAGCCCCAGCACCTCCGGCTGCTGCGAGTCCCTTTTATCTTTTAGGACTGCCCGAGCATAATGTGCCACCTGGTTCCATTTGTCAACCGATTCGAGCATCACCGCAACTATATTATCCGGGGTGAGCTCTCCCGTCTCCCTGTAGAGTTCCCTTCGCAGCCTGGCCCATTTGGTACACGAAAAAATTTTGGGCCGGGCATTGTCCTCCTCTCCCGGGCAAAACCGACAATCGGGAGACCGTGACTTGCCGATCTTGTGCAGGTAAGACTGAAAACACCTGATAGAAGTCAGTCTCACCATGCCTTCGATTTAGCCACGGTCTCACATCCGGGATGAGGCGCGCAGTCCACCTTCCCTTCATGCAATTCCTCCAAGACTGCTGCCAATCGTTGAGCGAGCATTGTCTCTCCTCGCGGACAACCATCTCCCTCGCATCCTTGTTTCGGCGCAGGTAAATAGCGCGGCGCTCTCTAGCAAGGAGGGTGACAGGTATCACGCCTGCAATCACTCTCACCGCCGAGTCGGAGACTGTTGGATACGAAGATGCAATTCTCAGTGCTCCTCTTCTCTGTACCTGTGCCAATCGTTTTCGGTATACCTCCTTGCTGAGAGCGTCGCCCCATACGTCTGCTCCGTACAGTAGCACTGACCCTACAGCACTCATCAAGAGGCGTCTTCTTGATGGGCTGGGTCCCCCTACGTTGGCCATAAGTCGACTCAGGGCCGATATTCCCGAAGCAGCCTTCTCGGCCGTCGCCCTGATTTGCTCAGAGAAACTCATCTTCGAGTCGATCAGTAGCCCCAGGTACTTCACCGCTGGCTTCGATTCGATTTGTATATCTCCAATACTGATCATCCTTACTCTAGGGATTCTCTTTTTTGTCAAGATGACCACTTCGGTTTTCTCCAGTGCTAAACTGAGCCCGTGAGCAGTCATCCAGTCCCTCACTCGGCGCATTAGCATACCTAGCCTAAGTTGCGCTTGTTCAAAGGTGCGTCCGGCGACCAGAGCCGCAACATCATCCGCATAGCCGACCAAGCGCGACTCATCTGGCATCTCAAGTCTCAGTAGCCCGTCGTAAGACACGTTCCACAGGTCCGGACCAAGGATAGATCCCTGGGCAACACCCAATGTAATTTCCTTCCTTCGTTGGCCCTGTGTCGTATCGTAGAGCAGGCTTCGGTCATTTAGGTAGTTCCTCAAAAGCGTGAATTTTGCAAGTGAAGAAATAACTATGCATGCATCATTGTAAACTACCTCAATGGAGTTTGGAGGAATATAGAAAACACCAATGTACACGAAAAATTTGTTGTTTGATTCGGGCTATTGTGTGCTGGAAATTATTATGTGCGGTGGTATTGGCGGGTTCACTCAACAGCAAGTTGTGTACAGCGATTAGGTCACCACCACCTCGCTTCAGCCTAGTACTAATATAGTCTCGAATATTCCTATAAATAGCCCAGCTACTATCTCTTCATTACGAAAGGAGTGATTCAATCAGTTTCTATTTGAGCCAAAACAGTGAAAGGGCATGAGTTTACTTCTCATACCACCACAGTTATGGTAGAACATTTTGGGGTTTTTGACGAAGTATTTTAATTGTGGACGAAAAAATTTGTGATGTTGCTCTCGGGACCTTTGTAGCGAGGATATATAATTTGAGCTTACATAGCTTACATGTGAAACGTAGGTCTCAAGGTCTTTTTTTGGTTGGTCTGAATTTATACCTAGTTGTTCGTGATATCTAAGTTATAAATTGCGAAGAGGTTCAAGTTCTATGGGAAGACCTTCGTTTTGTATCAGATTGGTCTTCGTTTTACCATCAATGCACGTTGTATCGGACGCTTTATGCATGTAGGCCAGGTAGGATCGAACAAACTCATATATTTTATGCTCTGGCAGCCTTGCCAAGAGATATCTGCCCTTAAGATCGGTATTGTAATTAATAGTAGCTTTAACAGCTGAAGGTCTTAAAAGGATTCATTTTCGGAGACCGAATCATTTGATGCGCTAGGTAACTGAATTGTGCACTTTGTGACCGAAACGTGAAAACCATGACTCACGAAATCTGGGTATTTGGCGGGGAATTTCACAGTCTGTAGCTCAGGAGTGGAAATAGTAATAGAACGCTCTTGTGGTGAACCAACGGTGTCTCTCGGTTGGTCATTATCAGAAAGAATGGTACTGGGAGTCATTAAATTACTTGGTGAAGGATCTGAAGGATTTACAAAGTGTTAGCAATTCGTAATTGAGTGAATTTCGTGAGTCATGTTAGTATTGATTTTTTCTAGCATTAGCCCATTTTGATTCTAACCAAATGCTCTCGAAGATCAGGATCGTGCTTAGCCAGCAAATCCACTAATTCCAAAAAGTTTCCTCTGTTGGCGCTGGCTTCACCTTCTCTGTGGCCACGTAACGCCAAACTTCCTTTTGCGAGAAATTGTATAATGCCAAACATTCTGCTCAAAATTTCGTGCTATTTTTTAGTTTTTCTTCTAACAATTTCTTGTTGTTTCTTATCAATAGCCTGTCCTTTTTGAAGTCTTGTTTCTAGTTCTTTCCATTCGCAAAAATGTTCGTTAAAGTTGGACATTTGATTTATGATGGCCAACTTTTGGGTTCACTTTTCACCAAGTATTAAATTCTTTGGTGGATTTGCATCGTCAAATAGACGACAACAGAAGCAGACAATGACGTTGTAAAAGGTGAATGTGCCATCCAAGAACGTACAACTTTTTCGCCATTTGGCAATTTACGGTACAACCAATCACAGCTCCATAGAATACTTGAACTACTTGAAGTTGGTTGTAGTAACTCATCGTTAGTGAATTTCGGCAGAAGGTGAGCAGCTTAAGAAATAATATTGGAAGGCTCTGGTGACTTATGGGTAAGTTCCGGTGTGTCAGAAACTTTCACGAACTTTAATATGACCCCTTAAATTTTTCCTTTAAGACTCTACCTTGGCTTGCAATAAAGTGCTCCGCTTTCTTTTTTTCTTTTAATATTCAGCTAGATAAGTTATGAATGAAAACAAAAAATACCATAGCATAGACAAAGTTATATCATGTCTATAACAGAAGACAAAAAAACAAACACGAAATTTTCTGTTACAATATATTTGCTTTTCTTAACTCCTTTGGTTTTTTCCGGGAATTTTCGCGTAGAAATTAGATTTAAAATAAAATCAAACTGTAATTGCTGATTATTTAACGACAACAAGCTCGTGAATTACCTTCGGAAATTTAGAGCTAATTTTCAAAAATAATGATCAGTGATTTGAAACTTTGCTTATCGAACCAAGTATTGATGTGTCCGTTAAAAAGCAATCAGTACACCAAAGCAACATCGTCAATGGTTTATATTATCTAGAGCCAATTCTCATTTTGCACTGCCTACAAAAGTCTACTGTCTACAAAAAATTGTGATACCTGTTTGAATGTGACTGTTGCACTTGAGAGGTTTTAAAAATTGTAGTATGTATTATTATTCTTGATTTGAAAAGTTATTGCATTTTGAATTATTATTTTGAACTATTCTTGTTGAAATTTTCCATATCATTACATACTCTGAAATGCATTTGAAAAAATAATCAGCAATAAAATTGACCTTAAATTTTAGGTATGAATTTTTGTGAAATTTAGGTAATTCTTGGATGCAACGCATTCTAGCAAAATGGGTAGGCAGACAAACCGAAAATAGGACATGACTTTAAAATTCCTTCGCGGAAAACAGTCCAATTCAATATCATTAATAAATGTGTCAATTTATTTAATTTGACTTAATAGTATACTCGTATGTTAACGAGCAACTTGATTAGGTATTTTTGTATCAATTATTACACCCCATTGTTTGTTAAAAACATGACGGAACTTTCATTTATTTAAAATTGAAGATAGTCCAGTAACCTAAATTTGATTTAATCGAATAAATTATATGTTACAATCAACCGTTATTTGTTAATGTTATGGTTTAGTATAATGTGTTGTTAGTTGTTTCGCGTATAGCACTGAAGATAGCCGACAATTTCGACCGAAATGCATTCGTGTTGTTTAGAAGAAAACCCATGTTACATGTGTTAATTAAACACCAGTTTTATTCTATATTCCATTCTGTGAGGTCCATAAGAGTGTAAAAAATTTAATCAAAATGACCACAAAGTGTTAATCTAACTTACTAAATGATTAAAGAAGAGTTTCCGAACAGCCAAACTATAATTATCTCATTATCATATATCATTTGCTGAATCATTCTACTCTGTCTCCATTCAAATTTCAGAGCGTTATTTTTAATATTTAATATAAGTACCTATTTACGCTTAAGTGTTTCGTTTCAAAGCACTACCAATTTTTTCTTTTCTAACATAATGAGTTGAAACGCGGATGCGAGGGAGATAGTTGTCCGCGAGGAGAGACAGCGCTCGCTCAACGATTGGCAGCAGTCTTGGGTGAATTGCACGAAGGGAAGGTGGACTGCGCGCCTCATCCCGGTTGTGAGACTGTGGCTAAATCGAAGGCATGGTGAGAGTGGCTTCTATCTGACCCAGCTTTTGAGCGGGCACGGGTGTTTTCAGTCTTACCTGCACAAGATCGGTAAGTCACGGTCTCCCGATTGTCGGTTTTGCTCAGGAGAGGAGGACACTGCCTGTCACACACTTTTTGCGTGTACAAAATGGGTCAGGCTGCGAAGGGAACTCTACAGGAAGACGAGAGAGCTCACTCCGGATAATCGGTTGACAAATGGAACCAGGTGGCACATTATGCTGGGCAGTCCTAAAATATAAAAGGGACCCACAGCAGCCGGGAGCGCTGGGGCTGGGGGATCGCTATTCTGACATTTCCTTTTCCACTCTCCCCTCCCGCTAGGAAAGGGACTCCTCAGCTTGAAGGCGCCCCACGGCGTAACAAAACGAGACCTGGCCCGAAGTAATGTGTCAAACGGTTCCAGGCTGGGTTCTCAGGTTGACAGGAGAGGTATTTAGTGGGTAGTCCAGTCGCGCATGGGAGTCCCACACTCTGTGCAAAAATAGCATTCACCTCCCTACCATAAAAAAAACATAATGAGTTGATAAAATACAAATATGCTAAGTGGCTTTTTTGCTACTATCATAGGTTTCAGCTCCTTACTGTCGAGGCCCACGTTTGAGTTCTAGCTATGGCATGAAGTAATGTTTAAAGCGTGATATACAATAAATTCAATAATTGAGAATTGATGAGTATTACTTATGGCATACCATTGAAATTTTCGAAATCAAATTTTCGCCAATTATTCGATTTCAAGCATATCTAATTGAAATTGATTTGCATCTACGCCCACAGAGAATTGAGTTGAGCTTCCAAGTATATTTAATTATTTCAAGAAAATATTATGTAATGTTCAAAATAAAGTCAATGCCATATCAACCTATAAGCTGAATAAATTTGTAGTCAGAAACATATTGAAATAAAAGTTTTGTTATTTTTGCAGATAGAAGTTGTGAAACCGATTTCTTTAAATTACGCTTGAATATTTATAAGAAAACATATGCTGCTATTTACTTACCAAACTTTAAAGTATGCTAGATAAGGAATGGGAGTCAAAATTTTTTCGAAACAACTAAAATCAATTTAAAATATTTTCATATACCAAAAATAATAAATTCAACTCAAATGAGGCACATTCAAAGATTTCATATACACATGCACAAAACTAGATTGGAAAACGCGATTATCGTCCGAAGATCAGGACAGGGGTGTAGCCCGTTTGGACACCCCGTTAAAATTTTAGGTATAATAAATTCACATTATTTTCCATTTTACAGAAAACAAAACAATAAAATAAATTAAAATGAATTTTAAATCACCATCAGTTTGAAACTAAATTGTCATTTCTGCATCTATCATTAAATATTGTGATGGTTTTTCATTGAAATAAATTTAATAAAATTAATTGAAAAGAATAACTAAACAATTTAGAGTTTTTTACGACGAGATTATTTGCAATAGTCGCTGAATCAATTTGGTCCCATACAAATCCGTATTTGATTATGCTGTCGACATGTGTACATATATGCACGCGCGATTTAATGGTCCACCTTCTGGATGATATACCAAACACCACCACACCCCTGTGAACTGATTTAACGTTACTTTCCTGTACTTCTGGACGATTATTCGATATCATTTTCTGATTTGATTATGCGCGGAATGGAATTTCTCATTCATTCATTCATCAATCTCTCTTCTCAAAGCTTAATGCGGTCTAGATAGGTTAATATTTCTTTTTTTATGAATATTTATTTTGTGAACGAACGGAGAAGAGTGCATACCTCTCAGGTGGCTTGATTGATAAGCATCTGCAATAAAAAAAGAAAAAATCGGCCGTTCGGTTGAATGAATTATTTTTGGTATAAAAATTAAAAAACATCGAAAACATTGAAAAGAAAGTTCATTTGAAGTTTTCTTAAATACTAAAATTGGTATATAATTACACTTATATTTACATTTAAGCTTATACTAAGATGTAGGATTTACAGTTTTGATGACTTGAATAACTTTTAATGAAAATCGCATCCAATATATGTTCTCCTTATCTTTTTAACAACCAGAACGACATGACCATCTAAGATTTAATCAAAGTAAAGTGTTGCCAATGAGAGTTAAAAGGTAAAGTAATGATTAAATGAATAAATTCTTGAAGGCTAAACATGTATTACTAATTTACTATACTCATTCTTTCCAGCTAATATTTTGTAAGATAAAAATCATTGGCGATACCAAGAATCAAACTTTCATTGGCATTAGTCCTTTAAAATAACCTTAAAGTTTAATGCTAAGAGTTTGTTTCACCAAGCCATATACCTTTTGCTTTAATGATCATATTTTCACGAAAACTCTTCATCAAAAATTTCTGTTTTCCCATAAAAATAACCCTTAAATGTTTTTGTTGGATTGTAACTCCATTTACGTGGTGTTAACATTCCATCGTATAGGAAAGTGAAAAATGTACTGAAAAGACAAGGCCGCCTATGTGGGCCTCTGACTTCGATCAAATTTAGAGAGAAGAAAATTACCCCGTCATGATCACATCTTTTAAGATACTCGGTAAACATCTCAATCGATATCGGCACAATCTTTCTGATTATTCAACAAGTACGATAATAATATCCATGATTTGATGGGCAAGTGGTCAAAATGTTGGCCTCTTACTTTGGGAACCCGAGGTTCAAGGCCCGATGCGTGCAACACTTTCTCTTGGAAGGCTTTTTCTGCTTTAATCAATTTTTAAATAAATACGCTCATAAAATAAAAATTAATTTATCCATGAATTTTAAAGCATTACTAAAATTTTGCATAAATTAGAAAAACAGTGAAAAAACTAACATACAAAAAGCTGCGAATACATTACATAAACCTGTTTATTTTAAAAACAACTGTGGAAAATAAACTTCATTAATGTTCAGAAATATTTTCTAGTCTGACTCATAGTCAGGATGCGTGCCATGCATAACAAATCATTTTCTGAAAAATTAATGAAAAAATGATTGCAAACTAAGGTGTGAATTTGGAGGCAGTCCACACATGATATTACTTCTCTGTTTTTTCAGTCAACCCGGGGGAATTTTGACTTCTTTTTATAAAATCTTTACCTGGTGGGCCTTTATCTTTTTGAATTTAATGGAACTCAGTCACCTACATTTTGTGGCTTCCCCTTATAAGTTGTAAGTACTAATGCGAACTGGTAATGGTAAGGAATGGCCACAGAAATGCATCATATTTTTATGCAATGTGAACCTATCGAGATGAGACATCCATACTTTAACAAAACCATATGTGCTGAATCAGATAAAAATATACCGCACACTTGTCCAATCCCAACCTTAGCGTTGTGATTTGAGAGGGATTTCTTAATCAGTACCCATCACAGCTGGGTAGGCTGATAGCCCGACAGAAATATCATAACCACAAGCTCGTTGCCACTAACGAACTTTGAACTTGTACACTGCTGTGTAAGCGGTGAGTACCCTAACATCTACACCACACGACTGATTCAGATAAGCGCAAATGAAATGAATAGTGGATATAGAACTGTTGATCGATTAATTTATGATTCAATAGAAATCTAAAGAACATTCATAATTTTTTAATATTTATATAATTTTTAAGGGAAGATGGGGAAAATACTGATCAAAATGTATACTGATAGTTGCAGAACAGAAAATAATTGCTATGTCTGGACTGTCTGGTGGTTGGTAGATTTTTTCAGACCTATCTTTGACCAGAACTGCAAAAACAGGGTTCATTCTACCAGTTTACTTCTCCTTTTTTTGACAACCACATGACACATTTTTTTCAGCAAGGCAGAGTAATAGTCCTCGTTTTTTATTGTTTCTTAAGGAAGGGATGAACAAAACCCCATGACAATCTCGAAAAAATACCGATCTATTGACTTTCATCTTTTCAATCTACTGTATTGGTTATATTTTTGAGTCTAGATTTTTCTTCCATGCCCGCATTCAACCAACAGTGAGTATATGGAAAAAACCATATCATAAGAAAAATAATGATGAATGGTCAAAACTCTGGACTAGATCGACATTACTTGTCAAGCAGAGGGAGCATTTTAACATCCCTTGTTCACCTTTTTAGTGGGATTCAGGGGAAGGTAAGCTTTTCATTTCACTCAAATTAAACTACGTGGCTATTTTTATGTCACATATGCTAGTTGATTTGTTTGCAATTAAAACAAGCTTTTGTATGGAATCACGTAGTTTTACGTATCTCACGACCACCGGGAAAGTTGAGTGACATGTATATATCTATCTGGGGTAAAGAGCTCCGCTGGTAAGATGAACACATAAGGCCGTATGGATAGTTGCTTGAAAGCCAAAAAATTATAGATGAAGTTTAAATAAAAAAAACATACTCTACAACCTTATCCAGCGAAACAAATAAAATCCAGCCTGCTCCTTTTTTAAAGTATACACATTTGCGTGCAAGAAAACAAACCACCTTGCAAGCTTTGGTTTAAGAGATGATAAACCAAAATATAAAACTATCGAAAAGCAAATATTAGCACTGTTTGATAGACGTAAAAATATGGTTTAATTAAACCTGCTTCTAAGTCTTTCAGTCGTTTGTTATTATTTTTACAGATTTTAAAACAGAGGTAGATAAAATGCATAATTTTTTAAGTGCGTGATTTTTAATGTTATGAATAAAAAACACAGAAATTTGATTTAAAAAAAAAACTTAATTCGATAGTTTGCATTGCCACTCCTTGCTCTTATTGCAACTTGCCGATTTTAATTCTTGGAGGGTTTCTGCAGGCTAAATTTTGATCCTGCCCCTTCTCTCAAGCTCATTCCCTTGATATCCAAAAGGGTAAAGGTAAGGGCTCCTCAGCTACGTCTAGTATACATTGCATACAGACGTGCTTTATAATGGCTCTTATCAATCTTTTTCATCTTTGTAGCACTACAGCCCCTCTCTGGCTGTCGTTTCCTACAAATAGCGCCTCTAACTGTATCAACCTATTGACCACGTCCTCCAATTTCGAAATGCGAGCAGCAGTGAACGGTCTTCGTCGACCAAGTCAGACCAGCGTTTCCTTGGTTTCCCCACTGGTCTCCTCCCTTCAGTTTTCCCAACGAATAACTTTTTGGGTATCCGTTGTTCGTCCATACAATTCACGTGACCAGCCCATTGCAGCTTCTGCAGTCTAACAATTGTTAAAACCTCCGGCTCGTCAAAAATTTCATACAGCTCATGGTTGTATCGAATTCACCATTAGTTCTCGTCTAGTTTCGCTCCGATTATCCGCCTCAGGACGCGTTCCTCAAAAGCATTCAAGATATTAGCGGATGCTTGGCTTAAGGTCAATGTTTCACACCCACAGCAAATGCAAAGAAAATCAATTTGCGAGCAGTATTCTTCGGCGTTTTGCGTCTCTTTCATTACTGGTTCTCGTTATGCTGGCACCTATTCGCTCACATTTTCGATACTTCATTCGCCAAGTGTGATATTTTGTGTACTGCAGTTATTTTTCCTCGACTGCGTCATGAGCTTTGTTTTATTTTCATTCATTTGTCGTCCTACTAGTTTTGCTTCGCTGTCGTGTTGCAGGAATAGTTCTTTGGCGGATGCTGATGAGCGTGACAGAATGTTGATGTCATTCGCATAGGCTACTACTTGGATCGACTTGTATAGTAATGTACCTCACGTATCGACGTACTCCAGAGCCAAATTGAATAGCGATGGGGCCAGCCCATCTTCCTGCTTTAGTCCGATATTTGTGTCAAAGGCATCAGTGAGTTAATTATTGATGCGGACTTGGGAGGTCATCAACGCCATTGTCATTTGGATAAGACGCTGTAATTTAACTGGGATGCCAAAGCAAAGTAGTACGTTACGATCAATACTATCGTATGCTTTCTTAAACTAATCGAAAATTTGATGTACGTCTATGTTTAACTCCCAGCATTTTTCAAGTACCTGCTTGACTGTGAACAATTGGCCTATTGTCGATCTACCTGCTCTAAGCCACCTTGATACTCCCTAAAAGTACTGTTGGCGCATGATTTTGTTTTCTGAGATCTTTGAAAATATTTTGTACGCCGTAAAAAATAGTGATATGCCTCTAAAGTTTTCGCACTGTAACTTGTCACCTTTTTTGTAGATAGGTAATATAATTGATTGGCTCCACTCTTTACGCATGTGATCTTATTACCAAATGCGCTGGATGACTTTTTAAATAGATTTATCAACACTGATGTCACCATGTGCAAGCTCCACTGGACTCTCATCGATGCCCGGCACTTTATTTTTCGTTTGAGCTTTGACGGTAGAAGAAACTTTCTCCAGAGTTGGTGAAGCCAATAGAAGCTCTCCACAGACATCTATAGGCACTGATGTTCTGGAGCTATGCAGAGGATTAAGGAGGTTCTTGAAATATGATGCCCATCTTTCCTTTATCTTGATTTCATCAGTGATGATATGGCCAATGTCATCACGACAGAGCGTGGTTTTGGGCTCATAGCCACGTTTCAGGGTTTTCACTACGTTCTATGCTTGTCTTGTATTGTTGTTCGCTAGACTTACATCTACACAATGTCGTCATTGTATTTCCTTTTCTTAATTCTAATTCTTATTCGCTACTCTTCTGAGATTTTCATAGTGTTCTTTCTTATTCTGGTTTTTCTATGTACGTATTCTTCGTACGCCTGTTTCTTTTTATTTAACGCATTCTGGCACTCATTATTGAACCAATCATTCCTCTTGCGCCGTGTTTGATTTCCGATATTTTGTTCAGCCACGGTCTTAATAGCCGCTTTCACTTTCATCCAGAGCTCGTTGCTTGTTTTCAGTGTTGCGTCTGATAAGATGGGAGCCAGCTGTTTGTCGAAGGTCTACGTGAAATTTTTCGCCACAGACGCTGTTTAGAGCCTTTCGGTTTCAAATTTTTGTAGCGGGCTGGTCTTCGCCGGATATGCCTTTGACTTACGGCATCGATGGGTTAATTTGATCAAGTAATTATTTGAGTTACGATCGGCTCCTCGGTATGTACGGACGTCAACTATGCTTTAGACCCAACGTTGTTGGATCAGAACATGATCAATCTGGTTTTGTGTGTTGCCATCCGATGATACCCAGATCATTTTAGGAATGTGTCGAACGTATGACTAGATTCGCCAGTATTTTTAATTGATATTGACTGGCCTGTTGCACAAGGTCCTTAACAGCACCAGGATTCAATGCCATAGTCCTTTTTTCGTTTGAGAGGTTGTTGCCGTGAGTCCAAACCATTCCGAGGCCCATCTGCAGGTTTCAAAACATTTTTAAGGTTTTCCAGGGACGGGGAGTTAGCCCATCGCCCAACATCCATATCTATTCCGGCGGCATGGTTATTACGTCGATTCCGTTATCAGGCGCGAAAGATTCGCCTTCACCCTCTTACGTCCCCACAAAGGAGGTGTAAGTAGGATTGAGTAGGAGAGCTGTGGATGCATTTACAGTTATTAGAATTTCTCTACATTTAATGTCCCATTATTGGGGAACCAGTAAACCCGATGTACGACCCCGAGAGCATTTACTACCATTTAATTGGGGGGCTTGGGATGAGGAATCATGGAAGCTATGGGTTGAGAAAATAAGAGTTCCCTCCTCCTTTCTCAAACGGCCTTGGGACCGTCTACGGTGGAGTTAAAGTGCAAAGTTATTACCTGATAAATAACAAAAAAGTTTGTAAAATAAAAGATGTAATAAGAACTGTTGTAGATTATGGAACACAAAACCACTGAAGAAAGAAGAACGTACCTTCTGATACACGTCTTTGGGAAAAACAATAAAATATTCACCTTAATAAAGAAAATTTCTGTGTTTTTATTCGGGGCTTTAAAGTGAAAACGATCTGAGGACTGATTAATATATTTTTCAGTAGGACTTGCTAAACGATTTTTCATAAAGCCCTAAAAAATATCGAATTTTTCGTGCTTGCGGCAGCTATCTAGTATCAAATAGTGCGGAAAACATTAGGAAGAAGATTGAAAAATAATAACGACAAAAAAGGGCCTATGAGACAGGCCCTTTATTTGGAGAAGAAATAGGTTGGTCATATCAATACAATGCAAGCCAAATCAAAACAATGCAAGCCAAAGGCTTTCTATTGACGATGAATGACGTAAGAAAAATAGCTTACGAATTTGCCGAGCAGTTAAAACCAAATAGGTTTAACCAAGAAACTCAGAAAGCAGGATATGACTGGTCGCAGATGTTCTTAAGCAGAAACACTGAAAAAGTCAGATTGTTAGTCAGATTGTTGTCTTTTTCACTAGAGCCAAAGCTATGAACAGAATTCAGATCAGAAAGAAATGTATATTTTCAATTTCTTGACCGTGTCCTTATTCAAGAGAATGAGGCACCAACACCATCGTCCAGGGCACTTGCTTGTTCAAAAAGGTTCTTAAGCGGTTTTCATAGTAACATCCCCTGAAAAAGAAGAGACGATAAGGTTATAGCTTGTTGCAATACTGAAGGCGCCTTTTTGCCACCTGCTTGCATGATGAAGTTCAAAAATAAGAACCCGAATTTGAAGATTGGATGCCTCCAGGATCTTAGATTGATTAAAAACACATTATGTTCTAGGAAAAGTTGTTTTTCTACTAAATGGCGACTCAACTCATTGCAATTCCATAGAAATGTTGGAATATGCTAATCAGAATGACATTATTTTGTTATCAATGTCGAGTCACACGTCCCGTTATCTCCAGCCCTTAGATCGCGCATTATTAAAATCATTAAAAATACAAAAATACATATGAACAGTATAGACTTTGGCTAAACCAAAATCTAGGACGCTTTATAACGAAACTTTCTTTTGGACCTTTGCTCTCAGTAGAACATTTGTTCAATAACGACCCAGTTTTGACCTATCTTTAATTTTACAGTATCATCTATAATTTTGCATCTATTCTACAAAAACTAACTGCAATACGTAAACATACAAAACAAGTTGGAAAAATATTGACTTCGGAAATATTTATCAAATCTACAAAATGTGCTGTAGAGAAAAGCGTAAAAAGGAAAATTTAACAAAATATGGAAAAATAAAGAAGAAAAACGAAGAAGAGGAAAAACCACTATTATTCTATGTGTAAACGAAAACTAAGCTATTCGCAGACTATATCTAATAACAGTGACATACTCGTATACCATTAATGATGTTACCACAGAAGAATGAAAAACAAGTTGGGTAAACAGACCTACGCTCATGTCAGAAGGGTTTTGTATTCAATTTTCAAAATGCAGTCACCAGATTGAATAAAGTCAAGAAGCATGTCAATGACGATTTTATTGGAGAAACTATGAAATTCGAAGACCATACTATTATTAATAAAGTTGAAAGAATTCCGACTTCTGAGGTTTTTGTTATTGTTCTACTCATAAATATCTCCCTTGATAATTATTTCAGATGTCCATTCGCGAGGGAGGAAACACATTTTTCATGTATTTCCCCCCTGTGCCCCACTGAAGCAAAAACTGACAGTTTAAGAACTGTTTTGAAAAGCTCCCATGAAAGCTATCATTTCATACTCATGTCGGCTACGTTTGATGAATTTTTTTTCAGGGGCCACTCTCCTGTACTGTTATCATCGATTAATAGCCAATTTTTTCGAATCCTAGAGTTGTTACAAAGCCCTTTTGTTAGAAGCTCCCTCCCGCCTCCTTGACTTGTTTCACTTATGAGTATTAATTGTAGGTACTCAGCTTCAGTCATTCATTAAATTGAATCAAGTGTTCAAAGCATGCACCTTAAACGTTGAAGTTGGGGAAAAATAACTCAAAGTTATTCAATCTTCGCATTTAAAACAGCCCCTATTTTGTTTTACGATTACTGATACCACTAGCTGAACTGATTCTCAAAGTTATTCATGACACCTATCATTCCTGAAATTTTCATGCAAATACTAGCAAAACTGTAGTGTCTGAGTCGGTAAAAAGCGCATGTTGTTCCAGAGCCATATGTTGCCATAGTAATACATGCAGCGCATATTGTTCCATAGTAATACAGAAAATTCAAACCGCTATAACTTCGCTAAATATGATGCAATCTTTATGAAACTTGCAGGGTTGATCAATCTTATAAATGGACATCTGCGTACTGAATTTCGTTGAATTTAAGGGTACCGTTAAGATTTTATTCAAGAAAACATAAAATCGATAAATCATACTATTACTAACAAAGTTGAGTGAATTGCGACTTCTCACGTATTTGTTGTTGTTGTACTCATCAAGGCCTACATTCGTGATTTTTTCAGATTTTCCGGATGGAAGGTGTCCAATCGCGAGGGGGGGGACACAAATTTTTCGTGTATTTCCCCTCCCTGTGCGCCCCTCGAAGCAAACTTTGCCAAACTAAGACCTGTTTTGAAAAGTTCTCATCAAGACCTTTCACTTGATACCCATATCGGCTACCTTCGATGAAATTTTTTTCGGGGGGTCACTCCCCTACATGGGGAGACCCCCCTTAAATACCTTATAAAAATTTTTAGTAGTTGAACTTTGAAGAGATCACCACTTTACACCTATATACAAAATTTGATGCTTCTAGCTTAAGTAGTTTCCGAGAAAAACTGCTGTGACACACGGAGGGACGGACGGACAGACAGACGGACAGACGGACAGACAGGACGCGATTTTAGAAGGGTTTTGTAAAATTATTTTACAAAACCCTAAAAAGGTAAATGAAAATGACATTGTCGTGGGCGCGGAGAAAATAATTATGAAACACTTCTCGTTGGGAACTGGCTTTTATGCACAGTGTACCAGTTTTGGGTACACGAAAATTGCACTGAATTTGAAGACATATGCTCAAAATGTGGTTTAAAGAGAAAGGCTGTTAAAAAATAAAATATAAGACAAAAAATTATACTTAAAATAGAAATAAGTTATGGCCATCACACCCGGACATCTCGGGAGAGATGACTATTTGTGAACTAAATTAACAATTTCATCAGGAATTGTTATTTTTGTTTTGAAATATCAAAGTTCATTGTTTGAAGTTTAATTGCAAATAAAAATTTCTATAGTTCTTTTTGAAAGCTTTTAAGAAAAACTATGACTAACTATTCCGAAATTACTCTAATTGCTGTTAGAGTTTTATGAATTGATTTTTAAGCTTTGCTGAAAATTCTTACTTAAAAACCATTTTATATCATGTTTTCATGTTTGGGGTTCCAATAAATCTCTTGTTGAGAAAAATATACTGTTGAAGCTAATTGCGATCAAATCATATTATTTTTTAAAAAACATAAATAGAGGGAGCATTGTGGACTGTATTTATTTTTTTATAAGGTTGTGAATATTACAAATAAGTTAAGACTCCACTGCAAAGCTCAAATATATTCCGAATTCCCTGGTCGCTTGAATAAGTATTTAAAATTAAATAAATCACAGAAACACTGTAGAAATATATTATGGAGCTCTACCTAGAAACACTCTATAAATGTGTTTCTGGTTTAATATTATGAACGAGCAAATAATATACCTAGTGAGTATATTTAAAAAATTTAATAATTTCGACAAGATTTTTATTTCTCCGACAAAGTACAAAAACCTACAGCAGTACGAACCTTAAAACGTATTCTGCTCAACATATGTCGGATGTTCAATTAAATGAAGATTCAAGCTTACTCTACCACTAATCATGCGCTTTTTTTATGTAAATTACTTATATTATCATAGGAGAATATCCAATAATATAAAATGTACTGTTAGTCAGTGAGATTGGAGTTTTTTTGCGTTTTTTGTGGGCCTTTGCTTAGAGGTAGAACATCTCATTTTCTTGATCGAATGTATCGACGCTCGAGAAGGTGATATAGCCAGTACCATGCTTTAGCCGTTGATCTGCCCACCTAGCCACGATAAGTTCTGATTTTAAGCCAATACATATCATAACTGAACGGGCTTATAGTCCGTCCGAAGAATCACTCGAAACAAATCTCGTTGTCACCAACGGGATTCCAACCAAAGAACTTCGGCTTACGCAGCGAGTACTCTAACCACTACACTACGCGGACTCCGATTCGAATTTCAGGTATTACAATTTGCTAGTATCTTCTAACGAAGGAGTTACTCACTTTTTTTCAATTTATGCATTTCATATGGAACACAATTTTGTAAATTACTATCAACCAGTTCTCAAAATCCTTCAATTTAAGGCTCTTTGCCTAGAATTTCAGATTAGCTATATCATACATTAGTTTTTGCTCTATAATTAAATCCATTAAATATGAACTACTGAACGAAGTATTCTGCAATAGTTCCATACAATTTAACTATATCCACAAAATTATTCGTCTAACAAAAGCTGCAATTACCACGAGAATGTTTGATATCCGAGAAATAGTCATGTAAAATTAACTTCCCTCCATAGTACGCAACTATCAATTCGGCAGTTAATAAGGTCAGTCTGCTATTATACAAACAACTGTTTTAATATCTAAATCTTATATTGGACGTTTAACAACATTTTCAATCAATGAAATGGAAATCAAATACAAGTACGAGTACGAGTAAAACAATTTCCAATTAAATATTCAGTCGATCAATCTACTAATGAAAACAGGCAATTTTAATGACTAATATTTTCATTCAAGTCCACAGACATGAGCTAAGCTTCAACTTTGAAAGCATTCAATTGCAATCATGCATCAAACTTGCATATGTACATAATTTATGCTTTGATTCGTATGTGTCCATACGCCGATCTACATATGTACTGGTACTGTATAAATGAATGTATGTAAACAATTAATTGCAAACATGATTTCTAGTGCTACTTTATTCGTAATTGCATAACATGCGTAGAAAACTCGAATCCAAGTTGGGAGTTTTAGCTTCCGTTTTGGGAGTTGTTTAGAACGTGTCGTACTCGTTTGTAATCGCGTATAAAGGAAAATTGGCATACATTATTTGTGAGTACTTGGAAATTACGAATTAGATCGGAATATGTGGAATCAAAGTTTTAATGTGTTTCAACAAATCTCATCACGCAAATATTGACAGGTAGTTTGCTGAAAAGGAAATAACCAATTCTATGAAGAATTCATGAAGTTATGGATGATGTTTGAGAATTTAATAGAAGTTCATATTTCAAATTTACATGTGAGCATGCATAAATGCGTGCATTGATTTATACGTTAGGAACGACGGTAAAATTATCGCCAAGTCAGTACCATTTAAAATGAAAGATTCATCGAAAACAAGTAACATGCGGCTGAGATAATTTGAAAAAATTTCAGTTTATATCCTTTGGTAACTAAGACTAACTTCTTAACTATGCCGTTAGGAAGGCATCAAAAATTTGAATGTACTGCAACATTAAAAGAGTGAGAATAACGATTAAATTGAGAAAAAGTTTGGAATATACTTAGGGATCGTTTTATACAAAATCATCAAAAATTACCAAATGAGCGAAACTGTACTATTTTTGATCAAACTTAGTAGTTCCCTTTGTTTTGATGGAAAACAACATAATTTATCGCCATTTGATTTTTTAGATGTCCTGATTTTGATTAAGCTCACTAGAGTTCGCCAAAAGTTATTTTTATTCTATACAACAATATGCGGCCAACATACTTTGGGAAGATATTTATTCAATTTGATTTGATTTTAAAGGCAATAAGGTCGTATAGATTTTGAGAAAAACTTGAAAACTAGAAAAATAATTTTAATTACTGGCATCTTATAAGTAGAATATCCTCCAAAATTTTTCATGATTTTCAAATACCTCTAACTCCTTTTGTGGTTGGTGCACCAATTAAATTGACTTTTCACATGTGTAAAAACCAAGAACTAGTTAATGTAAGAACATTTTAAAAATTACCTTGGTCACTTCCATTACTTTAAAAGACAGGTTATAAATTTGAAAGTCTTTCAAAAATTATGTACTTTGAGGTCAAAAATTCGGATGTGGGGGAGGTGATGTGAAGCTGAAACTTTCAGGACGTTTTGTCCTATTAGTAAGCTTCATGTTCTGTTAAGCTTATTCTGTTATTCGCATCGCTCCTTAAATTACAGCCGTTTGAACAGAGGCATTGATATACTATGTTATATGGGCTGATAAGTCCACGGATTTTTAATGAAAGCAGCCATTTATTAGGACAGAGGGGGATACACTTGTTATATTGATATACCAGTATTTTGATGCAGTTTCTGTAGTACGAAACGTCTAAGCCTTCGACATACGCCTTAATGTTTTCGATGAATTCCTCATTCGATCTGAATCTCATTCCCTGGAGCCACCGTTTGAGGCGCGGGAACAGATAATATGTTAGTCAATAGGGGCTATGCCTGGAGATTACAGTGGATGAGCGACTAATACGAATCGTAACTGTTCCAATTTGGCCATCGCTTGCAAGTGCGTGTGTGACAGTGCGTTATCATGATGAAACAGAACATTTTTCTCGATCATATGGAGCCATTTTTTCGGTATTTTGCATTCAGTTTGCCTAATAACGCGGCATAATACTCCCCTGTGACTGTTCTTCCCTCGTTCAGCTAATTTGTGAAGATTATTCCATGCGCATTCTAATAAGATCATCTTCCGAGTTGAGCGTTTGTCTTTTGGCCGCTTTAGTCGACTTTTGTAGCTTTCTAGCCACTCTCTAAACTACCTTTTGGACCCAGACGTACGGTAATGGACCCGCGTTCTATTGATCGTCACAAAACGTTTACAACGTCTGCTGGATTACGCCATTAAAACGCCAAATTGGTCGTTGAATCATCAACGCGCTGCTGCTTTTGTTGACTGTTAGCAAACCTGGCACCCCTCGCGCCAATAGCTTTTTCATATCCAAAATATCGCGCATAACGTATCTCGCCCATTTCTTTGAGATGACCATGGTTTCAGCTAACTCGCGTTTCTTCATTTACGGTCACTCAAAACGATTCGATGCACTTGCCTCACAATTCCCGCATTCGTAGTCTCTTTTGGCCTTCGAGAGCGAAGTGCGTCTTTGGCGCTTTTACGACTCATTCTAAATTCAACCAACGATAAACTTTTATTCTCGAGATGTATGATAATATTTTTGCAGCCATTAAAATGATTGTCATATTGGAAAAACAATAATATCGCATACTTTATCAAACATAGTTTTTTGATAGGAAAAACTCCCATCAAAAAACTATGTTTGATAAAGGAAGCGATATTCTTGTTTTTCCAATTTGATTTTTTTTAAGACAAAGGTAACGTCACTTAAACGACTGTAGCTTTTAAATGAATGGGCAAAATGTCATGAAACTTCATCTACAAACTAGCAACAAATGAGCCTCTCAAAATGGGTCATGTTCACTCCAAAAGTATATTGTTAAATTCCGCCACATATGTTTGTATTAGACGTTCCGCCATGTGCTTTGGTAAGAGCCGCTTTGCGTGTTTTATTGTCTGCTATTTTCATTCGTTACAAAAATTGTGATCATGAACACGTCTCTTTCGTTGTGTTCTTCATTTATAATGCCAACTAAAATAAAAAGAAAAAAAGCTAGTTCCAACGCGAAAAAAGCCAGTGCAGAAAAATAGAAATGATTGATCGTTTACGCCTTGAAGAGTCGTTTGCATCTATATCACGCTCATTCAATATCCAGAAATCAGCTGTACAATCGGTAAAAACCCCGAAGATAAAATAAGGGCATCTGTAGCTTCAACTCTACTATCAGCACTATCCCGCAATGGCGTTGCCATTATGGATTGAGGATCGCAACCAAAAAAGAGTGCCCCTGAGTAGTCCTACGGTCCACAAGAAGGCAAAGCGTCTTTATGCACATTTTAAAGAACCTAGTGATGAACGTACAGATGGCATCGGAAGGTTGGTTCAATAAATTTAAGGTGCAACAATCATTGCATAGCATTAAAATCGTTGGAGAAGCTGCATCTGCATCCACTGCTGCAGTGGAACGGTGCCCAGAAGAATTTGAAATCCTAGTAGCTGATGGAGGATATAGACCTGAGGAAGTGTTAAATACAAACGAAACTTCACTGTTTTGGAAAAGAATGCCAAACAAAACATTCATTTCTAAAAGTGAAGATTCTGCCCCTGGATTAAAGGCAGCAAAGGATAGAGTTACACTGCTGCTATATTCTGATGCATCTGGAGATTGTGTCGCTAAACCACTTATGCTTTACAGATCGTTAAATCATCGTGCAAAAAACAAGGACGGCCTGCCAGTATTTTGACGTGCTAATAAGGAAGCGTGGGTGTTACAAATGCTATTTTTTGTGACTGGTTCCGGAATCGTTTTGTTTCTGAAGATGAAACTTATTTAAAAAAAGAATTTAGCCTTTAAGGCAATTCTAGTTTTGGACAATGCGCCAGGTCGTCCTTGTGAACTTGAAACTATGCATCCAAATACATATATATAAAAGTGACATTTTTACCTCCAACATGACGGCTTTATTTCAACCGATGGACCAAGAAATAATCCAGGTCTTAAAGTTTTATTACATTAGAGGAATCATACTAGATAATATGGAATGTGATCCTAATATGAATGTTATACAATGCTGGAAAAATTTGACATAGCAAAATGCATCGTGAACATAAAATAATCATTGGAAGAACTGAAATCATACACATTGAAATCATGCTGGAAAAATCGGTGGCGTGTTCTGACCGCGGAAATTGAAGAATCTGTGTAAATTCAAGCTTTACCTACAAACATTGGTGAAATTCCGAATGGAATTGGGCGAGATGGCTACGACAGATAGAATCAAGTGACATTCAGGCGTTGCTTGAATCGTAAGATGAAGATTTGACTAAAAACAACTTGGAGGAAATGTTAAATCTGCTGTCCAATGAAGAAAATGTGACATTTAATTTTAAAAATCGGAGTGAAAGTTTAAGAATGGCAGATGTGGTTTGTGATTTCTTCATGAAAATTAATCCGTCTATGGAGCGAAGTCTTATTTTGAAGAGCCAACAAATTGCCAAACACGAAAAACTTTAAACCCTTGCCTAAGTCTGACACTAATTTTTAATCAATTATTTCAAAACTTCAATTAAATTGATTTTTTTTTTCAAATTTTTGTTTTATATATATATATATATATATATATATATATATATATATATATATATATATATATATATATATATATATATATATATATATATATATATATATAAAATTTATCAATCCAATTTATATATATATTTATATAATTTACCAATCCATATTCACGGTTCATGGTTCGCGGCTTATTTATGGAACATATACCCTGCGAATAAATAGCTTTTACTGTATCTTATTATCTTGACCGAATGTGTCGGCATTCGAGAAGGTGAAATGGGCAGCACCACGCTTTGGCTGTATATTCGTCCATCCAGCTGCGAAACGTTTAATTTTAAACCAGTAAATATTATAACTGAACGGGCTTATAGTCCGTCCGAAGAATTACTCGAAACAAATCTCGTTGTCGTCAACGGGATTCGAACCAGGGATCTTGGGCTTACCCAGCGAGTACTCTAACCACTACACTACGCGGACTACAAAAAAATTTAGTCCTGTTCACTATTCGGTAATGCTATGATAGAAATCATAGTAAGCCTTAAGCAGACAGAAAATCTACCGCTATTTGAAACAACTGTTTTAATTTAATATTTTTCAATTTCGGAGTAGTCTGTTCGAAAATACGGAACAGTTTGATCTCGCGATTTCAGGTAATTACTTTGCTAAAACTATGAAATTATAATGGAATGCTCGATTGGATTGGCCGTTGGAGAATATTGCCATAAACTTAAATATTCCTGATTATAATTGGTAATAAGTTGTTAGGCATTAGTGGTGGCGATAAACAGCTTTTGAAATGCCGAACAAGAATAGAAAACATAGTTAATATTTTTTCGTAGCACTACATAAAATATGGGGAGAAGTTTAATCATCTCTCTGAGTATAAATTTACGTAAATACTTATCTTCAAATAGTTCGGAAATTGTGAGTTCAAGTAGCTCTAAATAAATATACTTTGAATTGTAATTTAAAAATACTCGTTTGTTCATAAAATGGATTCTGAATACCAAACTGCGAAATTAGATATTATATGAGAGATATTTTTTCAACAACTTAGATTTTAAACTAGGATTCTCAAAACGTTTTTTATTTTATTGTTTTTAAGGCTTGAGGTTATGTCTGAAATGAGATTAAAAGTGAATCACCTAACTTTTGTATTCTGCTCATCTCTTTAAGGATAACAAACATTTTTTAAAAGACTACATTATTTAGATTGGACAGTGAAATTGATAATAACATAGTATTCAATTACTTTGAGTTAACAAAAATATGAATGTAGTTTATTAATCTAATATCCGAACGAGTGTCCTAAGCGGTTAGGACTGAATGCGAGTTCGCAAGCTGAGAGTAACATTCAGCAATAACAATAATACCGATTTTTCTCGAATATTTCAAAAGTGCACGTAGTTACAAATTACGATCGTTTCGAACATACCGCCCACTTCGTTGTAAAAATGATAAATAATTTAATTTTGTCAAGATTTTTCAAAAAGCAACTTGATATAAACTACGTCGTATCAAACGGCTAAGTTTTTATTCATACGTGTAACTTAGGCTGATAAGACCTAATGGTCATACATTCGGTGGTGACGGCGTATTACGTAGTAGAAAAACATCCCCTATTTTAGCTATACGATTAGGATGTAGCCGATTAGATCAATCCACTTTCGACTTCAGATAGTCCTTTGTCCACAGTCGTTTGAATATGAAAAAGTAACATAAGCACGTGAAGGTTAGCAACGAATTTTAGCCAATGCAAAGGCAAAAGCCGGATTATTAAGCTCCATCACGAGCAGAAAGCAACTTGTGAGTTTCGCTAAAAGAGGAGCAGCGCATAATTCAAGTCTGGGGAGCCTGGGAAATAGTTTTTGAGAATGTTGTTTTAGTCTTAGCTTATTGTACGATTTATATAAGTGGCAACTTATTTATTTATTTTTTATCATTTTGAGGTATATTAGAGTGGCATAAGCCTTCATAGCTGCGAATCCATAAATTTGAATACCCCTCTTTGAGGGAAACTTTATCCATCTGGGTATCTTTCTATTTATTAAAATCTCAAGCTTACTAAATTTTGTTCATAAAATTGATTAATTGTTATCATCAATCAAAAGTTCATCTTTACAATGAACTATTCATATAATCAATGAAATTCTTCATCAAAAATTATCTGATGATTATGTACAGCTCATCAATATTATGCACTATGGTTCATCAAATTACCGGCTAACAAATACCAAAGAACAAAAAACAAAATTTTCCTACAGTCAAAACTGATGAACGAGAACATTTTCATAACACAGGATTGATTGTAACATACCGTACCAAATAATCCTTTGCTTTGGTATCCCAGCCAAATAAGTCCGTCTTACCGAAATGACAATGACGTCGACAATTTCCCAAGTCCGCGCCAACAATCACCGATGCCTTTGACAGAAATATCGGACTAAAGCAGAGGGATGGGCTGGCTCCATTGGTATTCAATTTTGCTCTTGAAAATGTCATAAAAAAGTTACCTGTCGATACAAGAGGTACGTTATGATACAAGTCATCCGGACGACATCAACATTTTGTCACGGTCGTTAAAACGCGCCAAAGAACTTTTCCTGAAACTTGACAGCGAAACAAAACTAGTAGGGCTACAACTTAATGAGACCTAAACAAATTTCATGACGCAGTTAAGGAAAAATACTTCAAATACCCAAAATATCACACTTGGCAAATACAATAAAATATGGGCGAATTTGTGTATTTAGGCGCCAAAATATCGAGAACCAGTGATGAAAGAGACGAAATACGCCGCCAGCTCGCAAATAAAATATTTTAGTCACCCCTGACGATCTTGAAGACCAGCTGCATACACAGAAAACAAAGCTCCAAGTATACAAATCTGTGATAAGACCTCTGCTATACTATGATTGTGAAACATGGACCCTAACCCAAGCATCCACAAACATATCCTTCGATATGTTTATGCCCCCGAAAGATGGGTCCTGAGGTGAATAATCAAAGCGAAACTAGACGGGGACCAATGGCGAATCCGATACAACCATTAGCTGAATGAAATTTTCGACAAGCCGGAGGTCACAACGGTTGTAAGGCTACAAAAGCTGCAATGGGCTGGCCATGTGAATAGTGATGACAAACAACGTATACCCAAAAAGGTATTCGTTGGGGGAAGTGAAGGCTGGAGACCATTGGGAAAACCGAGTAACCGCTAGTCTGATTCGGTCGAAGAAGACAGTTCATCGCTGCTCAGACTAAGAAATTGGAAGACGCAGTCAATGGACGGAGACAGTTGGAGGCACTTTTTGCAGGAAGCAAAGGCCCGAGATGGGCTGCAGCGCTACGTAGAAAATGAAGGAAAATCTTCATAAATACTGTGAACATTATTTGCTGATTCATTGGTTCTATTTTAAGAACGTTCATTGGATAAAATTTATTCATCATAAATGCGCCAGTCCATCAAATCGAGGAAAAAATTATCAATTTTATTTGTTTTTACCTCATTTCTGAACGATATTCCACTACTGTATTATTCTATTCAACAGAGGCAGGCGGTTGTTTTGCGTAATGTAATTATTGTATTTGCTTGCTTGAAAATTACGCGTGCAATTAGTGAAGTTCTCGCACGTATTTAATTAGTTAATTATTTTGATACTTTAGAAACTGGGGATGTGTTTAATGCATGTACAGAATAGTTATATTTTCTCGTTTTACAGTCGAATTTATAATAACACATTGAATTAAGATCATTTGTTTACACGTAAGGATATTTTCAACGAATGGCGAGAATAGAAAGGATCCTAAAGAATTTTCTTGGCGAGTTGTTTCACGTTTATGTACGGTTAAAACTAAATATTAATTAAAATATATTATCGTTGCAGATAAATATTGATTTTAACAATCTGCACTCAGGCAGTGATAGATGGTAGTTTTTTCAAGGAAAGTTTTCAAAGATAACCTTGCAGCTTTGTGAAAGAATCAAATCATGATAAAATTAATATATGAACGTACGTGCTGGAAACATAGTTTTCAACCATTTTTCACCACAGATTACATAGTCCAACATTTGTTTTGATTCCAGGACCCAAGCGCCAAAGGGAGATATTTTTCGAAAAAAATCAAAATATGAACCGAAGTTTGCTTAAACCCTTAAAGTGCATTTACTGTTTTATGTACAATATATTTTTGGGTGAAAATCATAATGAATGTAACGCTCAATATATGTTTGAAATTCTTATATCATGCTTACTTATTATGATTCATTTTAATACCTAAGTACTCATCAAGCCACAATAATGTAATGTGTGTATGCAAATTTTGTTCGTTAAAATAATAATTGACTTATACCTGTATATTATTATTCAAAAGTATAGTGAAGCGATTAAGACTCAGAAATCTGTAATTTATTCTTTTAAATTTGTAAGGTTTTTAATTTTAGCATTTGGAATGATTATGAACTTGATGAAACTGTTCATAATATTGAAACACCAATTCTATGAACACGTTTCACAGATTTCATGAATTTTTTTCATAAATAATATGAATTTTGATGGATCGTAGAAACAATGAATTTCTTCATTAATATTATGAATCTGTTTCATGTCCAAATCAATTATACCAATGATTCAGATTCATCAATTGCTTCAATGTGTTTGTGCGATTTCATCATTATCAAATTGCTGTACGATTGTTCATTAGGGTGATAAGCTTTCGCATCAATTAGAAATTGATGAAATTTTAATTGTCACAATGAAACTTTTCATTAATATGTTATGTCTTTCACGTTGAGTGAGTAATCAAAAAAATTGCTAGAATCACTTAGAGGTGAAATGCCGTTGCAGCCATACTTTAGGAGCCATAAAGATTGAACAAAATTCTTGGCTTTATTAAAAGCGGGTGCTAACCAACCTATATGATCAAAGAACTTGCATATCATCGAAAGCGCTTAGTTAATTTCTGCCTATCATAGGGCTGAAAAATTTATTCTGCAGATGCCTAGCAAATACGGTAGAAAGCATAACGGACCTTACTCTGCTTAAATTTAAAAACAGTATTGCTATGAGCTTGAAAACAGAATCGTTTAAAATCAGTTTGATACCAATATTCAATTGGCTCTAGTTTTTACAGAGATGTGAACAACAAAACAAACTTAACAGGACATGAAGCGTAGGACTTAATATTCTGAAAATTTTAGATCTATGCTGCTGAATTTTTTGCCTCAAAACATATAATTTTTCAAGAGATTTTCGAATTTCTATCTTGGTTTTTCAAATATGAAGCTGATCAAGCTGATTTCAATATGTTTTTATATTAATTAATGCTTGATCTTAGCAAGTGCGGAAAGTCTAGTTTATTAGTAAACCATATAAGGAGCTAGGGGCATAAGAGAATCATGAAAACAGTGCAAATCACTCTATCTTTACGTCACCTTCAAGCAAGTAATTAAAATTATTTTTCGAATTTTTTTATTTTTATCAAACTTCACTATCTGATGCCTTTAAAATACAATCAAAATAAATAAAGTATCTTTACCCAAAAAATTTTGACCGCAAATTATAAGATAGCATTAAAAATCACACCTCAAATTAAATTGTGTTAAACTATGTAGTTTTGCATCAAAATTAAGATAACTACGATTTTCGTCAAAATCAAAAATAGTGCAGCTTCGGTCATTTGACGAATTTCTACAGAATGACCCGGTGGGGTAGAAACAATTTCAGCTTAGTATTTTCTGCAAAGAAAATTTAAAGAAAGAAAGTTGGGGGTGCCGGAATAATATTGAAAGCATTCCACCCTCTACCCGTGGTATAAGTTATGAGCAGTATTCGCGACGCAAGGACAATAACATCACTGCCGCCTTTTTCATTACTTCAAATTTCGAAAATACTACAATATGTGTTGCACCAATAATCCTTGAGTGTTATGCACCAACAAGTAGAATTTCAAACAGCCAAGTAGTTTAGAACTGAACTAAGAAACGCATGCAGCACGATTTGAATAATTCACATTCGTGACTTTTCTATTTGCGGTAATTTGCAACTTTCTTACGTGTAAATATTAACTTTCATGTTCTTACTTCTACGAGTATTTTACGAACACATGGATGAAACTAGAAGGGGAGATAGCCAAAGTTCAAATCATTCCTTCGACGTTTTGCTACTTACAACTACGAACATTGCTGTTTGTGCAAACAGGACAACTGGCCATGTTGCAAAATCAAGGTAATATTTCAATGTAAATGCAAAAATAATTGCGTGCAAAATGTATTTGCAATCAAATTAAGTAGCGATAAGTACGAGCATTGGAAAGAAAGTTGGAAGAGATTCAACATTGAATGCCTTGTACTTTGGACTATATCTCAAAGTAATACTTGCGTAGGATTTATTAATAGGGACAAAGGTAAAGAAATATAAGTTGTTTATTTTGAGTCAAACAATATTCGCTTTGATTTCTGAAATAAATATAACATGCATATTTCTATATGAAGGAAATAAGGATCCTAGTGGAATATTTTCTACAAACCTATTTTGAGTCATGAATCTTTTGTTTTTGCTTTAACACTACAGCACTTTTCGGGCCTACGCTTTAGTTAGAGTATTTTATTATCTTGATCGAATGCATCGGTACTCAAGAAGGTGATATAGTAAGTACCACGAATCAATCTTAAATTTTCTATATAATCCTGTAACAGAAGACAAAACAGCAAAACTATTATTTTTAAAGCTCTTAAGATTCAAGACAACTAATGAAACAACCTCTTGAAGTTTTCTTTGTTGAAATTGATATACGATATGGATTATATTTTCTTATTTTCCACATGCAACACTGAGAAAAACAACCGTACTAAAAGCATTCAACTTTATTTTGGAGTATTTTTTAAGAAGAACGATAAACATAAAATATGACTGTGAAAAACGTGTGTTACCAAAAACGACAATGTTATTTCAACCTCACCACGACAGGACTTGATTCAACATCAATGCGGCTCTGAGCTGATATAGTTGAGACAAAAAAATGTAAGATGGGAGTAACTTAAATTATATTTCCCTATAAATGATATGTAGTCCAATGAGTCAATCAAATGTGTCTTGTAAAATGTAAAACTGATGAAGGTAGTCAAAAAGCATATGAATTGGACGCCTAAAAGAGTCTTATCATATCAAAACAAACCCACCAAATAGAATTTGATTCTAATCCAGGTAACAATTATTATTTTTGTGAAAGTAATGAGCGGTGAGAACTAGTTAAGTTATTATAATATTGTATGGTGTCAAAGTAGAAAGTTTATAAGTAGATTTAGGAAAGTCTATATAAGTTGCTGACCTCCTTTGAAAGACGGGTCCTGAGCGAAGCTAGACCATGAGTTGTATGAAATTTTTGACGAACCGGAGGTCTCAACGATTATAAGACCGCGGAAGCTGCAATCAGCTGGTCACATGAATCGTATGGACGAACAATGGTATTCGTTGGGAGAACTGAAGGCTGGAGACCAGTGGGGAAACCGAGGAAAGGCTGGTCGGACACGGTCGATGAAGACAGTTCATCGCTGCTCGGATTTCGAAATTGGAGGACGCGGTCAATGGACCGAGACAGTTGGAGGCGCTGTTTGCAGGAAGCGAAGGTCCGAGAGGGGATGTAGTGCTAAGAAGAAGATATTAGTTGCTTTCTCGCTCAGGAAGAAGGAAGTGTGTACTTCAGAAGGTATAGGTCTGGATATATAAATAAATACTCAACAAACAATAAAAAAAGTAAAAGCTTTTGGTTTTAATTATTTCATGACTTCGTTGAAACACTGACATACTAGATAATTTTTATTTAGGTATAGTTTGGAATTTGGATGCTCTATTCGATACCAGACAAAGCAAAGAAGTGTCAGTTTCAGCTGTTTGAATTTCTTGGCTTAAATGAAGTTTAAATTGTGTCATAAATTATAATCAGCTGTGTGAAATAAGTGAAGTGGTTACTAGTGTCATTTTATCAAGTTTTCGAGATAAGTAGCGATCTTTCAAGTCATCAATTTCATTGATTAAATTTTTACTTAGGCGAACGAAAATTAACGGAACCGGGAATTCTTGCTTTGGTCTAGGAGTGAGACAATTTTTGAATTTAATTTTAAATTTATATTTTGATATTTTAATTTTTTTTTTTTTTTTTGTTGCAAGTACGGATTTCTACGTTTTTTCACTAACTATATTAAATAAATCAAGGATGATAAAAATTTTATAAAAAGCAAATAATTAAAAAAGTTAAAAATATAATGGCTACTAAACCAGATAAGTGTGGGAAGTGTAGGAAACCCGTGGAGGATATCCACTCGGCTATGGGGTGTGATGGCTTCTGCCTCAAGTGGTTTCATTTGAGGTGTATCAAAATGTCGGAGGAGAGATATCGGGCTATTATGGACATCACCGAAGATGTGATTTGGATGTGTGCCGGATGTAGAGCTCAGCACCGTAAATCTAAAGAAGACCAACTCTTCCAACAAATGAAAAATTTGCAAAGCCAAGTTGAAGAGATGAGCTCAAATGTCACCTTATTAATAGATAAATTTACGTCTGCGAGCAAGCCCTCATATGCCGAAATTATTAAAAATTCTACTTCTCCTCCATCAGTGCATCGATCTAATACAATATCGCAAAAAGGGATTATAATTAAGCCTAGAAATCACTCTTCATCAGAAAAAACAAGATCAGGCCATCAAAATGTAAAATTCCTCTGCAACTAATGAGGCCTATTCGTAATGGTGGGGCGATTATCAAAACATCGACAAATGAAAATACTACTTCGCTTTTTAATATAGCAATGGATGCAATGAAAGAGGAGTATGATGTTGCTGAGACCAGATTGCGACAGCCTAGACTTGTCATCAATGGACTAGAAAAACAATACGCAAATAATGAATTAAGAAATGAGATCCAGGCATTAAATCCCAATATAGAGGAGCGTGATTCTATGGAACCTGTACATGCTAGGCGTACAAGAAATAGAAGGTGGTTGCACATCATCCAGGTAAACGGGAGCATGTATAAGAGGCTTGCGAATAGATACATTAATATAGATTATGGATCGTATTTTGTGAAGGAGGACTTCAACGTAACGAGGTGTTATAAGTGTCAAAAATACAACTACAAAACATCAAAATGTGAAGGGGAGCAAATATATGTAAAATGTGGAGGAAAGCATGACCTAAAGGACTGCAAAAGCACGATTGAGAAGTGCTCGAACTGTATTGGTAACAGAACAATGCTGATCATTCTCACAAAGCTGACTCTGTAGAGTGTCCGGAGTTTCAACGCAGAATATTGATCGCCAGGAGGAGCACCGACTACAACTTTGATAATTGCTAATCTTTCTAATCAATCAAGTGGAACAAATTTAACACTTATGTATGCTAATATAAGAAGCTTAAGACATAAGCTAAGTGATGTTCAGATTTACCTGCAGCAAAATCCTGACAAAGATTTGATTATTCTAAATGAAATCTGGATTTACCCAGAAGAAGCACGGTTTTACAATATTGAAGGATATAATGCGGTATTCTCCTGCAGACCTGAAAGCGGTGGAGGTACAGCAATGTACGTAAAAAATACAATCAATTTCATTACCAAGAGAGTGAAGCCTGATAAGTATAACGATATAATAATTGAAGTATGCCATGCAGGTAAAAAAAAAAAATTAGGGACGTACTACAATCCCAATCGTATGAATGCGCAAGATTTTTGCACAGTACTAGATACATTATTCTCAACTGAAAAAAATTTAATCACAGTAGCGGACACAAACATTGATGTGCTAACGGAATCACCAGAAACGCGGATTAATAAGGATACGCTAGAAACGAATGGAACGGTAATCATAAACAACAACCAAATTACTCGCCCAGTGTCAAATACCTGTCTGGATCATATAGTAACCAATGATTTAAAAGTCGCTCAAAGCATGACATACATATTTGAGGACTGGCCGGAACTGGATCATCGTGTGTTAAAAATTGCTATTCAAGACCAAACCCTGAACAAACAGAAGCCGACCTACAAAACGTTCAGATTTCTAGACAAGGAGCTCTTTAAATCAAGCATACGAGAGTTACTGGAAAAGCGGAAACCAAATCGTATTATTGAACTCTAAAATATCATCATATCTGCTAAGCAAAGTTCTACAATTGAGAAAAAATCAGGTGTCGACAACGGACTTGGATAACGAAAAAAGTAATTGATGCAAGTATTAAAAAAAGGAAGGCATACATGGACTACAGGAAGAGCAGTGGAAACCAGGCTTTCAAGTTTCTGTATATGCAAGCGAAAAAAGAATCGAAACGACTGGTGAAAGAGGCTAAATTCTTATATTTCTCAAGAAGAATGGAAACAGCGGCTGACAACTCCAGCGAAATATGGAAAATAATAAATGAGGTAAAGAATAACTCTTCAACCCAGGGTATATCACAAAACTTTCAACTGAATCCTGATGGGCCCTCTAACACATCGTGTCCACGTGACGCGGCGAACTCATTGAATAACTTTTTTTCAACAATTGGTGGAAGAATCACTAAAGAAATCGTTGCCAGTTCAGCAGGCAATGTAAATAATACAAATATCGCAATGAATTCCATCTTTCACATTCATCAAACAAATAAAAGGGAAGTCTTAAATGTAATCAATGAATTGAAAAAGAATACGGCGCCAGGCATTGATAGCATCACGTTGAATGAGATTAGTATAATAAAGGAGGATATAGCCCAGATCATGGCAAATTTTATAAACGTGCATATTAGGAATGGAACTTTTTCGGAAGAAGAAAAACTTGCAAAAATAGTTCCTCTATTTAAGGGTGGCGATCATCTTGACCCAAATAACTATCGCCCGATTGCGCTGCTGACGGGATTTAGTAAGATATTTGAAAAAATACTAAACAATCGATTAACATCATTCTTAGTTGAAAACTCTATCATAAGCCAACATCAGTTTGGTTTCCAAAAGAACAAGAGTACTTTGGATGCCCTACATTCTGTCACACGTTTCATCAATCTAGGACTTGACAGAGGTGATTATGTCATCGCAATTTTTGTGGATTTGAAAAAAGCATTTGATACAGTTGATCATGATCTCTTGCTTCGTAAACTTGAATCGTATGGTATTCAGAGTAGTCCTAAGCAGTTGTTTAAGAGTTTCTTTGGAGGGAAGATCGCAGAGAACTTTAATCAACAATGTCCTGAGCGACCATGCACCTACGGAAACAGGAGTTCCCCAAGGCTCAATACTGGGCCCAACTTTGTTCCTGCTATACACAAATAATCAAAATACATGTGGGCTGACGGGATATCACACATTATATGCTGATGACACAGTTCTACTTTATTCAGTACGAGACAAAACTGCCATTGAGAACACTATCAACGACGATCTAGGAAAATTCCATCAGTGGTTAATTGGAAACAAACTAGTATTGAACACATCAAAGACAAAATATATTGTTTTTAAGCAAAAGAACAAAGGAGACATAGATGTCGATCTAAATATTAACGGCGAAAAATTGCAAAGAGTGCTAGAAATGAAATATGTTGGTCTTATCATAGACCATTGTAAGACCTGGTTACGACACATAAATAGCTTAAGAAGGCAATTAGCCCCAATAATAGGATTGTTAAGAAGATATGAAGATTTTCCAATGCACATCAAGAAACTTGTTCTAAATGCGTTTGTCCTGGCGAGATTGCATTACGGAGTAATTATTTGGAGTCAATCAGCGAAGCAACATTTAAACACTATATCCAGGCTGCTGACCAAAGCGTATAAAAACATTCTGAAGCTGCCAATGCTTACTCAAACTAGTTTGGTTTACCAATTGGCAAAATCATTAACCTTTAGTCAAATTATTATTATGGAGAAATCGAAGTTTATCTACAGAAATTTAAAAACTAATGGATCGGAACGAGCGCCATTAATTAAGGTATCACAGATCAACCCATATAATGCGAGGAGTGCAAATCAATTCGTAATACCTTTTGCCAGAACAGATCGACTAAAGAACGATGCAACGAATGATGCTCTGCGCATATATAACAATCTACCAGAAATTGTTAAGGAAGCAAACTCACTTTTGGTATTTAAGAAAAGACTAAGGGAGCATTTAATGAGTACTGATTGTAGCGTGGACCTGTAATTCTGCTTTTATGAGCCCAGTATCTTAGGGCGTTCTTTTTGACCCTATCGGCGAGATACTGAAGTGACAGTTACTCAGAGTTTTTTTTGAATGCGTCGTATATTGAATTTTTTTTATCTCTGAGAGCTGATCATGATTTTTTGGACTAGATGTTCACGAAAAGGACTAGTTCACATTATATTGTGTGCCCCCTTATACCGATGTGTTAAACATTGTCTGGGTGGCACAAAGGACCAAGCGACGTAATGTGAATGCAGATCGCACGAGCGTTGTGCGACGAAGAAAGAGTGATGGAGAGAGTGGTAGGGAATGGAGGTAATTAAAAAAAAAAAAAATATATATCACTTTCACAAATCAGCCGACGATGAAGAAGATCAAATTCAACAGAGGTTAGATTTCTTAATATATTGAAAACCTTAACTGTTTTTTCGAGAGAGAGAAGTAAAAGACAGTGTAATAAATACGCAGGATTGCCATGTAATAAATGCGGAGGACCACCATGTGAATAAATAAGTGTTGAAACGCTTTTGACCTAAAGAAGCAAACACAAGCGACTCTTTCCTGCAACAAAGATTTTTATAAATTAAGCGTTTAATAATTTGTAGAATGCAAACACATGTGTGGAATGCCTTCCTGTTTGCATCTACTCTAACAAGACTATCCCATGTGAGTGTTTGCACGCCCTTAGTAAAAGGATATTCCTACGCAGTTAGTCAAGGTAAAAGTATCAAGAATATATCTTTTATTGAAATCGCTTCCACTTAAATATTATTTTCACCTAACTGTACATATAGAAATCAATATAAACTAATTGCTTACAAGGTATTGCCAGATGTTGAATCTACTAGAATGAAAAACGTGTTCAAATATTTGCTAACTTCACATAATTGTTTGAATTCATAATGTATCTACTATAGAGATCACTACATTAATTGACCTTTGAATTTTCAATCTAGATAAACTGAGCCATTCCCTGAGGATTCAAGAAGTCTCGGCTTAGTAATAAATCTGAGAAAATCATCGGACAAAAGTTGGACTCTGCAGTCAATCCATTTTTAAACTTCCGAAACAGTATTGACATTTTAGGTACTTGGCATAAACGCAAAAGGTTTGACACAAGTGCATTAAAAGTTGATCTCTGATCCACACTTTACAGGGCTGAACATTTTTATGCAATTTCCGTATTGAAGTACTTTTAAACTTGTTTGAATCCTTGTCTGTATCCCTATAGATCAGAAAATAGTAACAATAAAACATCGTATAGTGTTCGTGATTAAACCTTATTTTAAGTTTCCCATCATTGCGGGCTCATATACTAGAGGAGGATGCCAAAGAGTAAATGCAGATACACCACCTAACAAGAACTTTTACAAGCTTTAATTTTTGTCGTCGTTATCAAATTAGGTCCGGAATATGTCAGAAGAAAGCTACCTATTGATACACGAGGTACATTACCATACAAGTAGTAACCTATGAAGATTACGTCAACATTTTGCCATGGCCATTAACAACAACCAAAAAACTTTTCCTGAAACTCGGCAGCGAAGCAAAATTTATAGGGCTACAAATCAATGAGAATATAACAAAGCTTATGACGCAATCGAGTAAAAATATCTCAAACACACAAAATATCACACTTGGTAAATACAGTATCGAAAATATGAGCGTATTTTTGAATTTAGGCGCCAAAATAACGAGAACCAGCAATGAAATACGCTTAAGAATACAACTTGCAAATAAGATATTTTATTCAGTTTTGATGGTCTTGAAGACCAGCTATTTTCCCAGGAAAATAAAGCGCGTAGTAAATAAAATTGCGATAATATGGGTGCAAAGCATGGACTCTAACTCAAGTACCCGCAAACATATTGACCGTCTTCGAGCGTTGGATCCTGAGGTGAATAATTGAAGCGAAGCTAGACGGGGACCAATGACGACTCCGATACAACCATGAGCTGTATGCAATTTTCGACGAGTCGGAGGTCTGAACGATTGTAAGACTGCGGAAGCTGCAATGGGTTACCCAAAAAGGTATTCTTAGAGGGAATTGAATGCCGGAGACCAGTGGGGAAACCGAGGAAATGCTGGTCTGACTCGATCAACGAAGACAGTTCATCGCTGCTCGGATTTCGAAACCTGGATGCCCACTCTTATTTGGGGGCCATAAGTATGGTCGGTAACAACGAATTCCTCTTAAGTATGTCTGTTTTCTGCCGGCCCGGTTTGTCATCTGCGTTAGCAATTTTTGACCTTTAGAAGGGTATCTCAGGCTCGGCTCCGGTCGATATTTTTTTGTATCTTGAAATTCATGGATGCAAAATTTCTTTTGTAGTGGGTCCTTGTGCTGGGGCAAAGAAACCGCCCCACGATACCACAATGCTAGCCATCCAGCGCATTCACGCGTCTTCAGACAAGGCCAATCTCGACGAAACCCACCATCCTCTTTCGCCGAGGCAGCAGATCATCGCTGCAGTCCTACACGGACATTGTATCTACCTCAAATTCACTACAATCTTCTAGCAGATATAAATGCACCTTCAGACGAATCTATGTACAATACGCGAATTATCTGAGGCTCAACTTTAGTTGTCTGTATGACAAATTGTGTATTCCAATGATTATACTGAAACTTCAGAATATATTCAGAATGACGTTAGCAATATTATCCCACCGGAACTAGAAAAAATTGTATGTCCAATATTTGTTGGGTACAGACGTGTTTTTAATCGCTCTTGTCGCTAGTTTTTTTTATTGGAAAATGCTTATCATGTCATCGAAGCAATTGATTCAAGCAATTTATATCGAATATCTTAATTTTACTTCGATACTTAGAGAAAAGCGAAGAATGTCAAGGCCACTTCGCTACAGCTAGTATGGAGGACCCCGATGGCTTTCCATCGTAGAGAGAGCCTAGAGAAACGTCAAATATTAAGCTGGCGACAATTATCAACAAGCGAAAATATGATCAACAAAACTCCGCCAATGGCGGATGTAAAATGCAAATAATCATAAATAATGCAGAAATAAATAAACTACACAAAAAAAACGATAAACTGAAGCTGCGGATACAATCTCTCAAAGCAAAAACTAGTCCAACAGAAAACGATGGTTAGGTCAAATGTCAAGCAAATAATTATGGAAGAAATTTCAAGTACTGGCGGCACTAATGACAGTCAAAACTTTTCTGCAGCCCTGGAAGAACTGGAAGAGGAAATGGAAATCGAAGGTGATGTCGAAGGTAATTCTGTTAAAGATAATAAAATAAGTTTTATTCAATATTTTAAAAATAAGAACAAGGAGAAGAAATGAACTTGCAGTTCTGTTGGCTCCTAAGAGAAAGCGAGCAACAAGGCAGAAAAAGTTCCGCTAATAAATGTATTCAGACAAAGCGGAAGCCGAAAATGAATTAAGCAATTTTGAAATCAAAAGAGAAACCAACAATTAAAACGAGATCACTGGTTAACTTTGAGTCAGCTAGAGATGCTCTGTATTCTGGGGTGGTTCCACACTTTTTGTTGAAGGGCCTGGATTGCGGAGAGAATATGGTCGATATCTTTCAAGTACTCTCCCAACGAATATCTTTTTTGGTATCAGTTGTTCGTCCATACGATTCACGTAGCCAGCCCATTGCTGCTTCCGCAGTCTTACCATCGTTGACACCTACGGCTCGTCAAAAATTTGATACAGCTCATGGTTGTATCAAATTCGCCATTAGTGATCGTCTAGCTTCACTCCGATTATTCGTCTCAGGACCCGTCCCTCAAAGGAGTTCAATATATTTGGGGATGCTTGGGTTGGGGTCCATGTTTCACACCCATAGCAAAGCGCAGGTCTTATCACATATTTGTATACTTGGAGCTTTGTTTTCCTGTGTATACAGCTGGTCTTCAAAATCGCGAAACTGAATAAAACATTTTATTTGCGGGCTGTACTCTTCTGCATTTTTCGTTTCTTTCACTAGTGGCAAATAAACAAATTTACCCATGTTTTGGATACTGTATTTATCAAGTGTGATGTTTCGTATATTTGAGGTATTTTTTCTCGACTGCATCATAAGCTTTGTTTTTTTCTCATTGATTCTTAGCCCTACCAGTTTTGCTTCGCTATCGAGTTTCAAGAAAAGTTCTTTGGCGGTTGTTAACGATCGTGACAAGCACTTCTCAAGTACCTGCTTGATTGTAAGCAATTGGTCTATTGTCGATCTACTTGCTCTAAAACCACCTTGCTGCGCCCCAATAATACTGTTGGCATATGATCTGGTTTTATTTCCTAAGATTTTCGAAAATATATTTTACGCCATACAATATAGTAATATGCCTCTAGAGTTTCCGCAATACAGCTTATCACCTTTTGTGGATAGAGAATATAATTAACTGATTGTCTCCGCTCGCCTGGCATATGTCTTTTTGTTGCAAAATGTACTGAACGACTTTATGGATGGCTTTCTGAACACTTCTGCCGTCATATTTCATGATCTCCACTGGAATCTAATTGATGCCCTGCGCTTAATTATTTTTTTAAACCTTGATGGTGGAACAAACTTCATCTAGAGTTAGCAGGGCCAATGGAAGCTCTCCGGGAATATCTATCGGCTCCGATGTTCTGGAGCATCTTTATTTAATCCTCATCAACGATGACGTTGTCAATGACATTACGGCAGAGTGTAGTCTTGGGCTGATAACTTCGTTTTAGACTTTTCACAAGTGTGTATGCTTGTCTTGTGTTGTTACTCGCTAGACTTGCATCGATGCGTCTCAGTCGACTGTCAAAATATTTTCTTTTCTTAGTTTCGAAAACTTTCGCAAGAAGTTTATCAGGAGTCCCAGAAGCAATGTCAACTTCCTGACAGCGTTAACTCTTGGCCAATGGTTCGTAATGACAGGAATCTAGCTAACGATGAAAAAGATCTCTATTTGTCAAAATTAGAGAAGCTGATATTGGAAACCATCGAGAAAGTAGTTCCTAAGGTTAAATATCGAAGCAATATGAAAGGATATGAAACACCAATCATGATAAGATTGAAAAGCTTTCTTCTTATACGCGTCAACAATATTTATTGGCGATTTCTAGTCTATAACCATCCTTCATTGGCCTTGTGGAAGTTACACCTGAAGATTGTCCGGAACTTAATCCGTTCATACGACAAAAGGGAAGTCAGCAGCACTGAAGGGTATTAGCCCACAAGATTCCGGCGGCACGGCGCACATGTTCACAAAAGTTGATAGCATGTTTCTTAAATAGTCACTAGTAGTGAGACAGATCGTCAAGATAGGACTGGTACCGAAACTAATAGTACAACTCCGGATACAGATGAAAATAAGATGGTAAGTAAGAGTTTACAGAAACTTGCTCTAATTGGAAAGCATTTTGAACTGGTCCATCGACCAAACCCTGCAAAGAAGAGCTAGGTACTTTCAGAAGTCGTTTCGTTCTATATCAAATCAAGTCTGAACGGCGCATCAATTCTTCATTTCAATGAAACATTGACCTCCGACTTTATAGAATGGAATGATTATTTTTTCAGCTGCGAAGACTTTTGTTTTATATTTCGTAGAATGAATAACAAGAAATCCTTTGTTATTGGCAGTATTTCGAAAAAAGTGCTGCAACATTTGTCTGGGGTTACTATTAGAAATTATAGCACATTGTTCAACAACATGTTGAACAATTCACATTTCCTAAATCAATTAAAAAGGCAAAGTTATTTCTGATCTTGAAGAAAGCAAAGGAATCTTCATGCTGTCAAAACTACCGACCATTCAACTTGCTGCCTAACATCAGTGAGGTATTTGAAGTGATACTAAAACAAGCACCAAACGCCCACATTGAGAAATATGAATTGATGCCGAGTTGCCAGTATGGTTTTTGTGCCAGGTATTCGACCATATATGCGATAGCGAAAGATCTCAGGTATCTGTTGGAAACTAAAAAATAGAGAATGTGTTGGAGCATGTCTTCTTGATATGGAGAAAGTTTTCAATATAATTTGGTAGGGGGAGTAGTATTTAATCTCCTTCAGGAAAAGTTCCCTTGACACCTTACCGTCATGATGTGTAATATATTGTATGGCAGCCCAAAACCACGCTCTGTCGTGAAGACATCGGCAATATCATCGCTGATGAAACCAAGATTTAGGAAAGATGGGCATCATATTTCAAGAAACTTCTTAATCCTCTATACAGCTCCAGAGGATCGGAGCCTATGGAGGTCTGCGGAGAGTTTCCATTGGCCCCACCAACTCTGGATGAAGTTTGTTCCATCATCAAAGCCCAAAAGAATAATAAAGCGTCGGGCATCGATGAGATTCCAGTGGAGCTCAGCATATATGGTGGGGGCAGTGTTCAGAAAGCCATCCTTAAAATCATCCAGCATATTTGGCCACAAGAACATATGCCGAAAGAGTGGAGGCAATCAATTATATTCACTATTCACAAAAAAGGTGACAAGCTACAGAGCGAAAATTATAGAGGGATATGACTGCTTTCTACGGCGTACAAAATATTTTCAAAGATCTTAGAAAATAAAATCGGATCATACGGCAACAGTTTTATTGGGGAGTATCAAGGTGGTTTTAGGACAGGTAGATCGACGACTGAGCAATTGGTCACTGTCAAGCAGATACTTGAAAAATGCTGGGAGTTCAACATAGACGTATACTGAATTCCCGTTGACTTTAAGCAAGCATATGACAGTATTGATCGTAACGTACTGTACCAAATAATGCTTCGCTTTTGTATCCCAGCCAAATCAGTCCATCTTACCAAAATGACAATGATGCCTACACCCTCCCAAGTCCACATCAATAACCAACTCACCGATGCCTTTGACACAAATATCGGACTAAAACATGGAGACGGGCTGACCCCATTGCTAGTCAATTTGGCTCTGGAGTACGTCATAAGAAAGGCACCTGCCGGTACACGAGGTACATTACTATACAAGCCGAGCCAAGTATTAGCCTATGCGAACGACATCAACATTTTGTCACGGTCAATAACAACTGCCAAAGAACTCTTCCTGAAACTCGACAGCGAAGCAAAACTAGTAAGGCCTTACTAGGTTGTGAAGCAAAACTAGTAGCCTTACTAGCTTTGCTTCGCTGTCGATTTTCAGGAAGAGTTCTTTGGCAGTTGTTATTGACCGTGACAATATTGTATAGTAATGTACCTCGTGTATCGATAAGTAGCTTTCTTATGATGTATTCCAGGGCCAAATTAAATAGCAATGGTGCCAGCCCATCTCCCTGCTTTAGTCCGATATTTGTGTCAAAGGAGTCGGTGAGTTGGTTATTGATGTGGACTTGGGAGGTCGTGGGCGGCATCATTGTCATTTTGTAAGATGGACTAATTTGGCAATAAGAATAAAACAAAGCTCATGACGCAGTCAAAAAATAATTCAAATACATTATCGAAAATATTGGCAAATTCGTCTATTTAGGTGCCAAAATAATGACAACCGGTAGTGAAAGAGACGAAATACGCCGAACAATACAGCTCGCAAATAAAATATGTTATTCAGTTTCTGCGACCTTGAAGACCAGTGGTATACACAAGAAAACAAGGCTCCAAGTATACAAATCTGACCTGTGCTACGCTATGGGTGTGAAATATGGACCCTAACCCAAGCATCCGCAAATATATGGAACGTCTATGAGTGATGAATTTTGAGGCGAATAATCGGAGCGAAGCTAGACGGGGACCAAAGGCGGGATATGTTTTAACACACAAAACAAATCAAAGCAAGGCCCGGCGGCTTTTTGAGAAACAAAGAAATGAATGCATTTACTCGGTGGTGTAGTTCGGGTTTATATGCAATTGAATGCCTGCGATTAGTTTGACGTTTATTCTATGCCAGTAATGTCGCATTGCCTAACATGGGTCAGTTTTGCTTTGTGATAAGGCTTATAATATGATGCGTTTGTTTTCCTTCTTATAGTAACTTTTTGAGTCTTTGATGGTGTAGCAGATCCAGATTATCAAGCTGAGAATAACATAGAACAAAACAGTTTTCTAGCGATGAAAATGAAGATGATGAAGTGAACATTGATGAGGTTATTCATAGTTTAGTAGACAGTAAGCGTGATTTGTCTTTATCGACTGCTGCTGTATTAACTGAATCGCAACGAACTTATCCCGTGGTACATCCTGGAAAGTCACAAAAAATCAACCTGCGATGGAAGAAGAAAATTTACCAACAGATATTTCAGAGCTTGACAAGCTGATCTCCTCATGTTTTTGTATTTTGTCCCCAAAGATTTGATTGATTTCATTGCAACACGAACTTATTTCTATATTGTCCAAAAGGACCCCATAATAGTTTTTACGTTTGCACAACAGACAATTCAGCAATTTATTAGCATAGTATATATCATATCTTTGATCTATCTTTATGAAGTTACTCCTATGATTCAAGAAGTCATGCCCGTGAAGATGTTTGAATATTTTCGTCAATTTACACATTTCAATAACAATTCTCAAAACTTGCCCCGCGAGAATCCGGAATTCGATCGACTGCTCAGACTTAGACCACTTGCTTAAAAATTGAACCAAACGTTTGCCAGGATTCCTTTAGGGGAATAGATTAGCGTCGATGAGCAAATATGCTTCACGAAAGCAAAAAATAATTTGAAAAGATACAACCCAAAAAAGCCTCACAAACGAGGCGGTTTTACGTTCTTTGTAGAGTCTCTGGATTTTCATATAAAATTGAACCCAAAACTGGCTCAGAAAATGTGGTACTGCTCGACGAATCTAATCTGGGCGCATCCTCAAATGTTACCATGCGTCTATCGTGAAAAATGCCTCACAACCAGAATTCTTCTTGTTCTTCGTAATACGACAGCCCCTCTTTCAAATAGCGCCTCCAGCTTGTCAAAAATTTCACACAGCTCATAGTTGTATCGAATTCGCCATTGATCTCCATCCAGCTTCGCTGCGATTCTTCGCCTCAAGATCCGTCACTCAAACACGTTGAATATATTTGCGGATGCTTGGGTTAGGGTCTATGGTTCGCACCCAGAATTACATGTTGCATTTTAATAATTATTTCACAAGTTTATCACTGCTAAAATGCTTTTCAAAAAATGGTACACTTAGTCTTGGTACTATACGTCAAAATAGGCTTCCAGAACAAAGACCTATCCAAAAAAGATAGAGATTATTCTGTTGAGTATGTTGCTGATGTCAACGGTGTACATTAACAACCGTAGCCTGGTTAATTTGGCATCGAGTTTTGTCGGAGGAATGCCAAAAGCACTGGTTAGGAGGTATGATAAGAAGACCAAACAGTACATATCAAATGATTGTCCAAATTTGTCGGAGAATATGTTATAGTCGCCACATGGGTGACATGGGTCTAATCGATAGCATTATGAGATGCTAGAAAATACTGCTTTTCAGCAAAAGGTGGCAGGTTCGCCTGTATTACCATTTATTGGATTTAGGCATGGCAAACACATGGCTTCTTAACAAAAGAATTCATAAAGAATAAAACTTGCAGAATAAACATTTGAACTCGGCTGATTTTCGACTTGAAGTTGCAACAACTTTAGGAAAGCTTAATGTTGCATTGAAGATAACAACCCTTAATCTATCGAAAACTGAATTCAAGCAAAACGGCATAAGGTCCCGCACAACATGTTCCTCCAGTGGCAATTCGGCAAGATCAGACAGGACATTGGCCTGTTTAGACAGAAAAGTGTGAACGCTGCAAATTCCCTCAACGCTCTGGTGTCTCACAAAAAATGTGCGAGAAATGTAGCGTTGGTGTTATTTTGAATACCCCACTATTACGGTAGATGTCACTTTTGAAGCTGTCATTTTTTGACATTTGACAAGTGGAAACTACGCCATTAATAAAAATGGAACTATACACGCTTCAACAAAGCACTGGAATTATTAAAATTCACTATAAAAATGGTGAGGATATTACAGAAGATTTTTTAATGTTACTGCAAGAAGTTTTTTTCAATTTTATGGTTAACTCTTCGGTTGGTCTCCAGATTTTCACTGAAAAGCCAAGTTCCCACGAAATCGCTTCGGAAATAATTTGAATCCTGCAATGATCAAACGTTCTCAACATTCTGATGAACCTAAACAATTTCACTAGTAAAAAATATGTATTGATTTCTTCTTTATTTTGAATTTATCGATTCATCGATAACCTGTCATTTTAACAAGGCAAACATCACAAGGTTCCTTGCTTAGTAAGAGCAACCTAAAGAATATTTTTTTAGGAATTTCACCTTAGCATCAAAGCAGAAATTTAAAAAAATAAAGCATCTTTGCTATCGTCTCTGCGCTTAGTTTCTATGGTTTGCTATTGATCAAAAAATATTCTAGGATTGGAGCTTCAATTTAACTTTTTTCAAACGATATTTTATTCAAGAATGAAGACAGTATGGTTCAGATTTAACGGCGTAACTTTATCTGATATACAATCATATTAAACAAATTGTGGGTCGATTTCTACGAAATTTTACAGAGCTTATGAATTTAAGATTGAACCATGAAATAAAAATATATTTGTCGTGCTTAGTGAACAGTCTGGATTTACCAAAATATCTAAACGGATTTTAAAGTAAGACCAATTTGGTAGGTACATGGATGGATGCTTCAAAGAGGAAGATGATGTATTTCTTGAAACAAAATAATTTTTAATGAATATGTTAGTAAGCCTGTAATATCTACAGGAATGTTGTCCGATTGCTGCAGTGGTTGGCATCATTAACAGCTTAGGTCGAAGTTCGCTGGTTCTAGCTAATATGGTGACGATCAGAAATATTGTAAGTGATTCTTTGAATGGAGTGGTTAAACAAATAACCAGCTCGGTTAGGCAATAGTTTAAAAATCAGGAGTCAATACGTTTGGTCAAGCGTGATACTGAGAATATTGCCGAGTCATTATAATTACGAGTAGTTGGCGAGGTGTAGTGGTTCGAGTGCTTGTTGCATAAGCTGAAGGTCCTTAGTTAAAATCTCGTTGGTGACACAACGAAAGTTGCTACGAGTGATTTTTCGGACGTACTACAAGCAAGTTCAGTTCTAATACGTAATTATTTAAAATCAGAACGTATCACAGATGGGTGTCGATCATATCACCTTCGCGTGTGCCAATACATTTGATCAAGATAATATGCTCTATCTCTCAGCAAAGGCCCGAAATGGGCAGAAGTGCTCAAGCAAAAAATATATATAGGTAGTTCCAAAATGAGACTCTCTACCATGTTTTAACGCCAACACCCAGCCTGAATTATTGAAAGACCAACTATCAAAATAATTAATAGAAATAATCTTTCTGAAACAAAATTTTTGAAAATTTAATGCGGGTTTCTATGGAATCTATTGAAAAAAAATAAAGGGTTTTCCAATAAGAGGTGTTATTTTGAATAGCCGGCTATCTCGGTAGATGTCACTTTTGAAGCTGTCATTTTTTGACATTTGACAAGTAGAAACTACGCCATTAATAAAAATACACGCTACAACATTGAATTGAAATTATAAAAATGCACTATAAATCTGGTGGAAATTTGGCAGAGACGGTTCATAAAACTCGAACATTTTTGGGTCGTCGTGAAGCACCTTGTCGGACCACAATACAGAAATTGGTCGAAAAATTCGAGCTGGTGGGACAACTTAGTACTGTGAAGAATAAAACCCGTGCACGTCACTCAAGAACAGCCGAGAATATATGCTGCTGTAGCCGAAAGTGTTGAAGAAAACCCAGGCTTGTCCATTCCTCGTCGTTTTTTGGAATAAGGCATTCCACAAACGTCATTACACCGTGCTTTGCATAAAGATTTGGGTATGAAGACTTATAAAGTTCAGTTAAAACAAGACCTCAAGCCGGTCGATCATCAACAACGTCGTGTCTTTGCTGATTGGGTCCTTGAAATGCATGAAAATGATCTGGAATACCATCGAAAAATCATCTTGAGTGATGCGGCCCATTTTCACCTCGGTGGCTTCGTCATTAAGCAAAATTGTCACATCTAGGGCTCGAAAAACCCAAAAGTTATTGTTGAAAAGGCTCTCTATCCTCAACGTGTGACTGTTTGGTGCGGTTTATGGTCCGGCGGAGTCATTGGACCTTACTTTTTCGAAAATAAGGCTGAAGCAGCAGTTACGGTGAATGGATTGCGCTACTGAGAGATGATTAATGGTTTTTTATGGCCGGAATCGAATGGTATTGATCTGGATAACATTTACTTTCAACAAGACAGCGCTATGTGCCACACAAGCAACGAAACGATTGATCTTTTGCGGGAAAAGTTCCTGGACCGTGTTATCTCTCGAAGAGGTGATCACCTTTGGGGCCACGTGAAAGAAAAGCTTCACGCCAACAGCCCAGTGTCGATTCAAGACCTCAAAGATGGAATTCGTGAGGCTCTCGAGGACATAGGGCAGCCACTTTGCGATTTGGTTATGGAAAATTTCATGAAAAGGATATGGTCCTGTAAGTGCGGTCGCCCACTATTTGCCTGATGTTATTTTTCACTATTAACGACATACCTTCTTCTTTATAACGAAATAAACATCCGATCATTTATATTAAAAAATGACATTTTTCTTTTAATATCAAAATAACACCTCTTATTGGAAAACCCTGTACATCGAAGTCTTCATGGCTATAATTGAGTTAAAAATTCTTTCAAAGTATGTTGAATGCATTTGGCAAAAATCTTCATTTTAAATTTAAATCTTTCTATTAAAAAAGGGTTCAGATTGACGTTTCTACATTTTTTTGATCTTATAAAATTTATGAGATGTGCACATCTCGGAAAATTCATTAACTTTGGCTAGAGAAGGAAATTTACTTCACATATTTAGATTTTTAAGTCTTAGATAACAATCAAATGAAACAAGATTTATGAGAAATAGAAGAAATGTTTCAATTCGAGTCGCCGACAATTTTTCTATGCTTCGAAATTATAAATGAATTTAGCGAATTCAACTTGAGAACAACAATTTGTAATAATGAAAATGTGTCTAGCCATGGATAACCAACAACTTAATGAGAAGAATGAGTAACCAATTATACAGCGACGTTTTTCGAGAGAACTCAGCCTCTTTACAGGAAACCAAATTGCTTAAGAACAACAATTTTTTACCCTCTTCATGTTTGTAATTTTAAATTAACAAAACACACATTATAAATAAAGAACAAAATACATTGTACGGAGCTGTACATGAACTGTAACATTTGACCAATAGCCAATGATCCTAAACCTCAATCAAATACCAAAAACACGTTCATCCAACTAAAATTAAATCCAACAACATCTCAAATTATCTACTACAAAGAAGCAGGCACACGTACCTGGCAGTCGTGCAGTCGCGATACAAAATGTCAAAGTCCTTGCAGGATAGCAGCTTACAGCGGTTGACGCCGGGCTGAATGGCACCAAGTCCCCGCAGGATCCGCACTTGCTCCACATTACAAACGAGCGGAACAATGTCCAGACGTTTCAATTTCGTGTAAACGGTATGCAAACCGCCCACCAAATGCTTGAGGAATAGTTCAAAGGCTTGCGGCAAGCAGAGCATGGTGTCGCCCGAAATAATGAAGGCCGCGACCTTCTGGCCGCGATAGTCCACCAACTTGCATTCATTAGCACTGGGATCCGAAGTGGATATCGGCGGAGGACTATTGTAAGACCGCGGTGGGACATGATGGTGCGCTGCGGCCATGAGTTCAAGGGGCGACGCGTGGTGCATCATTTGCAAGGAGTTCAAGAGTCCTAGGCTGTGCGGGGGCAAATGAGCCATTCGCGGGGCCATGCTTGCGGTCAAGCTGTTCGGGGTGGACACGTGGGGTGGGCTCAGTTGGTGCTGCATTTGCATCATTTGGTGGTTCATGGGACTCGATTGATGGCGCATTGGGGGACTGTTGGGACTCGAACAGCGATTTCCGCCTCCGCCGTTGCTGCCTGGGCCGTGATGCATGCCGGAGCCGTTATTATTGTTATTGTTCAGGGCGTTGGAATAGTTTGTAGGACTTTGGGCCATTTTACTGCCAGAACTTGCGCTACCGATTGCTGGCGCGTCAGACGATGATGCCATACTATGATCACTAGCAGTCGATAAAGAATCAATTGCCGAATCCATCGCACAATCAACACTAACACTGAGATGGGACAATTCAAGTGCTTTTCCAATTCATTCAACTCACTAGCGACAATGACGGACGCGAAACACTTGGAAACCCACTAAAATTCACCACGATCACTTCGAAGTCACCGAAACCGATTTTTTCAAGAAGGGTCAACCGCGAAAAAATCTACGAAATCATTTTAACCAGAACTTGGAAACTTCATGTTCGTTAATTCCCACTTTAAAAATTCTTTTTATTGTATCAAATGCAAAATCATGAAAATTCAATTTGAAGAAAGGTCACTCGCGCTGAGGACAATTGTTTGCAAGGACTCGATCACCAGTCGCCAACCGAAGGGCAAATAGAGTAAATTCACTTTGCACAATTGCCGGGAGCAGACACCTCGGCCGATTCGCAGTCACAAGCACTTGGCGACCAATTCAACGTTTCCGGATCCGTCCCGAGTCGGAGTTGCACAGAAGTCACTCTCGACACGTGAATGCCAATCACAAATCGTCACTCGCAATTCAGACCCAGCAGACACACCTCGAGCTGCGTTTCACTCCCGACAACTCCCAGCGTTCCAGGTCGGCGGCAATCACATGCTCGCATCTGGCGCCACTCAATTTCCAATTCCAAATTCAATTCCAATCCGATCGCAACTTCAATTGCGACTTCACCAAACAAATACACACAACACTCGGACCAACTCGATTTCGAACTCGTACTCGCACTCGACGTCAGCAATTTGCCACTGCCGTTTGCTACTGTCGTCGCACAACCACTGCGGGCACTGGCACTGGCGTCTTCCCGGACCAAATCCCGGGGCCACAGTCACACAAATCCATCCCAATTCGAACGCGCCTTGGAACGGTCGAGACAATCAGATTCGTCGTGGTGCTGTGTCGTTGGCGTTGCTGTCCTCGACGTCCTGGCCGAGCAGGACTTCCACTAGAATCGGCACAAGTCACACAAGAACACTCCAAGTCCAATTGCCAACTCCGTCTCTGACTGCGACTCGGACTGCCAAAGTGCCAGCGACTCCAACTCCGGCAGCAATTTCTTCGATTCGCATGGAGACAGAGCGAGAAAATCGACATCAACGTCGCAATCGCAATGAGTTTGGAATCGTTCTCAATGGAACGCGGTGCGGCGAGGCGGCACCAGCAACGACAAATATAGCAAACGTATAAAATCTACAAAACGAATGAAACGGCAGATGAAATGCACAAATGAAATGGAGAAAAGCACTCCCCGACCCGCCCGGTGCGAAAGCGGGTGGGTGGGGCGGTGGCAGCTCGCAAACAAGGCGGAGGACGAGACATTCGACCGAGACTCGCCTCGCACTCGGGCTCCGACATCGGCGGCTCCAACTCCCGGCACATACACTCAATCGACACACATGACAATACACAGAAATACTCAGAGCTCAATCGTCGAATGTCGAATCGAAATGAAAACTGCAAATGGCAATCGAAATCGTATCTGGGTCCGCTATCTACCAAACGGCCACGACCATTCCAATTCGTTGCGGCGCGACGATAGACCTGAGGGCGGGTGGGCGCGGTGTCGACGGTGTGAGTGCCATACGACGAATCAACGAATCACAAATCGAATTCGAGTGGGACTGGATTTACGTTTCCGTTTGCTTCTTTTATTTTATTTCTATTTGTTTGGGAGCAAGGAGACATTTCTGACTCGGGTAAACAATAATCGACTCTCACCAACACTTGCACGCGGAGGAAAATGGATGCTGGAGGGTGAGAACTCGTTGGCTATGCCTACGTGGAGGCGGGGCCTGGAAGACGTTTGCAGAAGCTTTGGTGGAAGGTCTGCGAGTAGCGATGACATGAACCAAACGTGGCTATATGGGAAAATTGTGTCCAAGGATATGAAAATGAAATATTGAAGTTGTTTGAAAGCATTTAAGTTTGTCCTTTGAATGAAAGCTCGCAGGATAATATAAGGAGACGATTTGAGTTGCCATAATGCAATTAAATATGAAGTTAGTAATATAGGTTTCACTGTTTCTAATATTTTTAAATCGAATTGGAAACTGCACTAACAACGTTCACGAGGGCTATCTCTATTCTGGTGCACATTTTTTAAGCCTCTCAAAGAAAAATACAGAAAAACAAATTGCAAATGTGGCCTTGAGTCGTGTTTTAAGTGGTTTTTATTCATATCAAAATAGATTTCTTAGAAGCTTGTGGAAGCCTTGGAGTATCTACGTACTATCATTGAAATTAAGAAATTGCGACTTGTCATAAATGTTGCGAGGCAAAAATGCTTATTTAGATTTACCAAAAGGTTTACTTGGATTTACCAATTTTTAAGCCTTAATAAACTGAAATGCTGCCATATATTTTGCCCGTTCCAATCGTTGAGTTAATGTGAATCTTTCTAAGCTTTTCGCTATTGCGAAGGTTTTAAAAATAATGGAATATCAGATCAAGGGTATTGAAATCGGGCTCTAACTGCCATGAAATATAAACAAACGATTAATTCAGTCGGTTATTGAAAGCTTGACGAAATGTTCAATAACGTGAAATACAGCTTCAAGTCAAAGATATTCAATGTACTCGTATAAAGCTATTAAAAATCATCACATCAGCCTTGATTAAAATTTTTAAATGATGGGTGGCTTATGAAATTTAGCAAATGAAAAATTTCAAGGATGTTTGACAAATGAGAGATGGAAATTATTATTTATAACTCAGCCTACTATTTGAAGAGACATTGATTTACTGTCTAATATTGAGATCAATTTGGACTCGGACTTCGAAATAGTATCTAATGATTCGAATGTGGAATTTAATTATTATTAAATTGCACTTAAGGACATGTTTCCAATTAGAGTAAAACAAGTTGCTGACACAAACATAGACGTGATTCCTGAATCTCCAGAATCGAGGATGTATAAGGATACCCTTTGTCAATAAAGACAAAATTACTCGCCCGACTTCAAGTACCTGCCTAGATCACATAGCAACAAATGAAAAAAAATACTGAAAACATTAAATTCACACTTGAAGACTGGCCGGATTAGATCATAGTGCTCTAAAAATTTTCGTCCATGGTCAAAGTCTCAGAAAGCAAAACCTACACACAAAATATTCAGATATTTAGACAAGGATCTTTTCAAATCGAAATTTCAACAGTTGCTAACAAACCAAAAACCTGAAAACCAAAAATATGATTACAGAGGCCAAGCATGACTCCACCATTGAGAAAAAGATCAGATGTCGACAATATACATGGATAACAAAGTAAGTTATCCAGACTAATGTGAACAAAAGGAAGGCTTATAAAAAATACAAAAAGAACACTGAAGATCACGCACTTAAATATCTATATAACCAAACTTTATAAGAATCAAAACGTCACACCAAAGAAGCTAAATTTTCATATTACTCCAAAAGACTGGAAACAGTGGCGGAAAACTCACTTGAAATATGAAAAATAATAAATGAAGTTGTTATAAATATAGAAATTACTAATAGTAGTTTAAGTTCTTGCTCATAGATGTCGCACTGGATAAGCGTGCCGCGCGCACTTAGCTCTGGGCTGAGTCAGATTCATCTTGTACCTTGACGCGTTCACTACTCACTGTGTAAACTTATTATTTTATATTCAATAAAGTGTTTGATTAGAATTAACTCCACTGTGTTTAACCCTTATTTAATAAGAGAAGTAAAAGATAATTTACCACCCTGGATCATATCACCGAATACTGATTTTTTTGGCATGGACTCTAATAATGCAACACGTCCATGGGGAACAGCAAACTCGCTTAACTACTTTTTTCAATAATTGGTTAAAAAAATACCAAATCCTATACTCGATAAAATATGTTCACTCTAAACAAACTTTCCGGGTCTTGGACACGCTCATCTTCGCAAAGCACGTCAAAATGGCGTTTTACCTTTGCACCCACCTTTGCATCCATTTTTAAATTTACGAATTCGTGTCGATACCTTTCCAATTCTTCAAGACAAATTTTCAAACGTTTTAAGGCATTTGAAAGATCGGTGGCTTTAGACTAAAGTGCTTTTGAGGCTGCATCGGTAGTCTGTAGAATTTTCCAATGGAAAACCAATAACATAATAAAATTGTAGTTTTCGATCTTCTTCTTGAGTGAAACAGCTTAATTTCTTTCATCTGATTTACAATTTAACATAATTGTTTTCGATAGCGCTTTTTGGACTCCAACAAACCGAACTTTTAAAGCAAAAACAGCCTCATAACGTCCTGCCGATCTAGCAGGGTTTAATGTTTTTAACGCTATTGAAGTTGAAGAATCGCTTTCTTTATTAGATATAAAACTTGATAAAATATTCTATCTTTTGATACTATGCCCAAAAAAATTATAAATTTGTTGAACAGTAGGGTGAGTCTGGGATAGATGGACCACCGGTATAGACGGACCATTCGAATATTTCGCTCGTCTGTCACAGCAGCGCCGCATTCGTTGGCTAGTATTTTTCTACACGTGCAGACGTTAACACGTTTAGTTTTGCTCGTGAGTGTCACATGTTTTTTAGGAAAAAAACTTTGTTTATTTCTTTTGGTAAGTTGAAAAATATTTTTCACTGGATTTTATTGTTGTGTGGTTAAGTTAGTTTAATTGATTTTGACGTAAGATCAGTGCTATAGCTCGATTGTATAGTTGAGCAAGGCAGGGTTGCCAGATTGGTCGGTTCAAAACCCGGGACACTTTTAAAAGAGCTAAAAAAAGGCCTACATCCTGTTTCATCGTGTCATCATTATTGATTAAAATTGCTTACATAAGAGGAAAAACATATATCTGAATTATACGTGGATACTGTAGACCCTGATGTACATATATTAGTGTGTTGGGGAACTTGTATATGTAAGAGATCTAGAAGCTTATGATCTCTGATTATTATATTATTTGAAATGAGGCAGGGGTCGAAAGAAAAAAGACTTTATTATTGCAACAAGTTTGTTCATTTATTTTTGCACATTTTGATTAATCTAATTTATTGACTAATTTAAATAGCCATTCGTGAGTCAGGTTGGTTAACAATATTTATTAGAGTCACGAATGTTATGAATGATTTTTAATTTTCGGGCTGAAGAAGATATTTGTAAAATTGTTTGCAGTCCATCTCAGTAAAATTGAATATAATCATCAAGATGCCGCGAATTGTTTTCACCAAGAGTCGGTGGCGTTCATCAGTCCATTGGGATTTTATCAACGAAAAAATTCTTTCGCAATTGGCATTGTGCCCGGGAATGGAGAAAAAAAATTCAGCTATTTTCAAAATATCAGAAAAAGCATCGCTCTTTGAATCGTTTGCGTGAAAGAATTGGCACATCTTGTCGTTACAAGATTCTCTGAAATAAAGGTCGTTATTTCCCTGCTTCTTTTGAATGTATCTCACAAGATTCATAGCCTGTTCAAAAAGTTTTGATTCATCAAAAACCACTCCTTTCTCTTGCAAATACAGCACGGACTTCTCAATGCAATCGAAGGTGAATGGAACATCGCGTTGAAAATCCATCCACTTGAATATCTGGAATGATTTGGAAAATGTTTTATAACTGTTCAACAAAAATTTAATGAATGCAAAAAAAATTAAATACTCGAAATTCAGCAAGAGAGGTGGTCCATTTCAGCAGATACTCCTCCGTCTCCACGTAACCATCAAAATTCTTGGTGTGAAATCGTCACATTCTCTGTCCTTTTTTTCTGAGCGCAATTTCGAAAGAATTGACTTGACGCCAAGTGGAAGAAATTTCACTTCAATCCGATCCCTCAATGCTTGAGCTAAATCATCCACGATGCTCAACATTTCAATGACGCTGATATCCTTTTTCTGTGACTTCTTCACATTATCGTCGAAAACTGACATTAATGAATGAACAAATAAAAGATAGCATTCTGCGAAATCATGTCTGAAAAACGCTTCAAGAACTGCTGGCGGTTTTTCTTGAGATAGAAAATAAGCCTTCAAAGCAGGGAACATTTGTAGAATACGATGTACAACTGGCAGTAAACTCAGCCACCGGGTCTTGCTGTGATACAAAATCTCTCTGAAAGACACTTCAACAAATTCGCAAAACTCTTTCAACCCTTCTGTGCGAACATTATAAATAGAAAAATACTGATAAATTTTGAAGGCCAAAGTGTCTATATCAAACAACACAAATCTTCCAAGACCATGTTGAACGCTGTTGTGAAGAATGTGCACCGAACATCCAACTCCGAGGACATTGGAATTGATGTTCTCCTTCAAAAGAGCATGGATATTATTTTCTCCTCTCCGATGCAGACCCCCAAAATTCGAGTTGATATTGTCAGCAGAGAAAGCCGTCAATTTCTTTTCAATCTTGAGCTGGCGAAGTGTATCTTCAAGAAGAGTCGCAATAGTGGCTGGTTTTTCATTTGTTGTCTCTTGCAGATCTAGCATTTTGACTTGAGTTCCATTCTTCGTGTAATCAAAGTATTGGACGACTATAGGAAATAGTTTATGATGTCCATGATTACTGCCATCCGTGCTTATACCGATGAAGGGAACTTTCTGGAGATCCTGGTTAATAATGTCTTGTACGTGAGGTGAAATGACTTTGCATACGATGGCTTCAGTCTTCGTTCTGGCACACGATATTTTTGTTGCGATTGACGAATCATGAAATTTTCACGTAACAAAGCAGCTGTGCAATCTTGAGAAAGAAAACTGTGATGGTGCCTCACAGTATGGTATGCTAGAGCTCCTTCAGCAGCGCATATTTTCTTATCCAATGGAGTGAATTTTGGTATAAGAAAATTAGACATCGATTTTGACGTGGATGCTGCTTGGATAGACTTGCGGTGTTTAATACTTTTGACATGATTCTCTTAATCTTTGGCCCCTATTCAAAAGAAAAAAAAAACAATATTCATAAGAGTTTTATTTTCCGAACTTCATGATTTTTCGAGTTAAGGGGGAAATCCCGTGCACCAGATCAAAAATATCATTTTTTAAATTTTTGTCTTAAACGAAAGCTCGATATCTTAAAACATGTAATGTACGTCCTAGACCCGTAACTTGGTGCCTAAACACCGAAATAAAATTAATATATCGCCCTCATAAACCAAAATATTAATGTCGTATAAGTCAACCATAAATTTTTTTCATATTGCAAAAGTAGCCTAATCAACCAAAAAAGTTACGGAAAGACAATCCTTTTTTTCATCTCCAAAAACATATAATAAAAAAATAGAATTTAAAAGTAAAAAATAAAGATGTAGAATTGTAAAAACAACTGGCACAAACCACCACTAGCAATCGAAATACTCGTGACACACAAATTGCAATGGGCTCTTGTATTGTCTGACGACACTTTACTGAAGCAAGTAAATTTTTTTGCAAGCTCGTCGCTGAACGTACTTTTTCGTTTCGGCATGTTAAAAAAATACAAATGTATATTTGTATTTCACATGTCTTGACTTGTCAAGAGAACAATGCTAATAATTAAATACTTCTGTGAAAGGACGTTAAAATGACAGCTCGACAGCTGACAAGACAACAGCCGACAATGAAAACCTTCGACATGTATAAATGGACTGCTAGCGTGGGCTGCGCGACAATCACGGTTGTGGAAAGAGAAGGAGAGATGCATATATACGTTCCTGTCAAACCAATGTGAATTCGCCTATGGGATATCGGCCTCTCTTCATTGCGGGATGGATGCGCAGTAGCACAATAGTAGTCCATTTCTATATGTCGATGATGAAAACATAATAATGTTGTACCTACCTTAATGAATTTTGCGCGCGCTAATATTTGAAACAAATCGAGGCTTTCACTGTCACACGCATTTGAATTTCCTATTAGGACTTTACTTCTAATATTAATTAAATGATACTTATCAAAATTATTTTAAACACAAAGGTGTGTCCTGATACGTTGGTTTTTTTATGTTATAGGAAAATGCCTACGTTCTATACCAGAAAACGCATGTCTGGGAGGGAGAATGGTTTGAACGTAGCTTGGAAAATGCAGCCAAAGCTGTTCAAAGTAAGGAAATGGGAGTTAATGCTGCAGCGAAGGTGTTTGGAATACCGAAAACAACTTTGAAAAGACGCACCAAGCTACAAAGTTTTAGTAAAGGTTCCATGGGAAAAAACTCATTGCTAGGAGTTGAAAATGAAAAAAAAATTGTAGTACACATAAAAAAATTACAATCGAGGGGGTTTACTCCAACTAGAGACTCAGTACGTTCTATGGCTTACTATTTAGCTGAAAACCTGCAATTGAAGCATAGTTTCAATCATGAAACAAAGCAAGCAGGCTATGACTGGCTTTCATCTTTTCTTGTTCACAATCCTGAACTGTCCATTCGGCAATCTGAAGGTGCGTCTATTGCGAGAGCAATAGGTCTAAATAAAAAAGATGTCAAAGCGTATTTTGACCTCTTTAAGAATGTTTTGGAAGAAAATGGTCTTATGGATAAACCTGGCAACATTTTCAACATGGACGAAACAGGTTTACAGCTAAATAACAAACCAGGGAAGGTAGTTGCTTTGAAAGCAACTACCTTCCTTGGAGAAAAGGGTGAAACCATATCATTATTGGCAAGTGTGAATGGAGAGGGTACATTCTTACCACCTTTTTGCATAATGAAAGGAAAGAACCTAAAGCAGGAGTTTTGTGACGGCTTACCACCTGGCCTGACCTGAAAAATCATTTCACTCCAAGAAAACCAGCAAGAGTGCTTCTTCTTTTAGATGGACATACATCACACACTAGCTGCGTTGAAATGCTAGAGTTCGCAGAAAATAATCAAATAATTTTGATGAGTATTCCTCCCCACACCATTCATTGGCTTCAACCGTTAGAGAGTCTTTAAAAATGAACTATTATTATGCTTGCTCAAAGTATGTGATCAATAACCCTTCAAGGAAGATAACTCGACTGCAGTTTGGTGCGCTTCTTAGCATAGCTTGGGGAAAGTCAGCAAACGCAGAAAACGGAATAAGTGGATTTAGAATCATTCCATTTGAACCTGATGCGATACCAGACTACGCTTTTTTGTCAGAATCAATGGACTCCAGGCTTCCAGATACGTCTCTTGTTTTCGAAAACGTTATGACTGGTGTTGATGTTGCTGGCTCCGGTAGTTCAAAAAATGACGCCATTGTTGCTGGTCCTAATAGCCCAAGTGATGATGCTGCTGTGGCAGGTTCTAATTCCTCAAGAAGCGGTTGTAGTGCTGGTACTTCAAAAAGTTTTGAAAATGTTCCTTTACCTGGACCTTCTGAAAAGCACCATAATAAATCTGAAATTGTGACCCCTTCAAAGTTATTGGACAAACTACATCGAGTGCCTTGTGTCAACAAAGTTCAGACTGTGAAAAGAAAAGTTCAAACGATATCAACAGTGTTAAGCTCTCCAGAAAACATAACTGCTCTGAAAAAGAAAAAAATTGAGAAAAGGTCAAAAATTAAAATAAAAGAAGAAATACAGGGAGGAAAAAAAGAAAGACGGAGAAGAAAAGAAAAGAGAAAAGGAGAAAAAGAAGCTAGAGAAAAGAAATGAGAACAATATGCAAACAACGATCAATAAAAGTAAGAGAACGCGAAGAAAAAAAGAACTAACGTCATCCTCAGATTCCCAAAATATTGATATCGACACAATTTGCAGCGACAATGGGCTTTTTCAGACGCAGCGTTAAAAGTGAGCGTTAAACAGGTTATATGGGCAAGAAGAGTGAGAGGCATTGAGGGGACCTGATGGTAAAAACAAGCCAAAATTTTTTAGGGTGAACGAGCGTAACGCACATACACAAACGCATTTTGTTGATCATTTGGTGGGGGAAATTTTATACAAACGCAGGTAATCATTCCGAATTGAACATTCGGGGAAGATGGTAGTCTTTATGAAACGATTGCCTTTCTTTAATTTGCGTGCAAAAATGGATGCGTGGACGCGAGAAGCTACGCGTTATGTAATAAATTTATGAAAGCGGAGGCCATGTTCAATTTCAGGAAACAACACGACGAATATCACGATTTCAATGAAGATAAATTGCCTATTGTAAATCTATAGAAAATTAACAGTACGCATAATCTTCATAGAATCACATTATAATAAGCAAGTTTACAACACATCAAGAAAAATATGCGACTAAAAAGATATTCATATTTGGAATATATTTTTCAGAAAGCGGAAAAACACGGAGGATTCAAATAAATCCAATAGAAGTTTGAATCGACAAACTTTAACAATCAAAATACATTTTTCATTCCAGTTTTTATTACCTCGTGCACAATTCAAGGCTAAAACATAAATTCTCAATCGCTTATCTCTCTGTCTTCGCTCTCATGTTGTTCGCACGATGTTTAACGATCAAATGACCCTTTTGACACATACACTCGCAAGACGTGTATCGTATACAAAAATAGGTTGGCTGAACTATGCAACGTGTAAACATAAGGGCGTAAGCGCGAAACCTGTTTGGATATGGGTTTTTACCATTCCCGTGTGAAAGAACCCAATCTTTATGAAAGTGACTGGGATGAAGATTTCTGTGTATGGTGTAAAGAGAACTACAACGAAACAACACGATATGGAGATTGGATTAAGTGTGTGTCATGCTCCCGCTGGACACATGAAGGTTGTACAAGATTCGAGGATAAATGCGATTACTGCGGAAAGCAAGATCTTCCAAATAAGATGACTGCTGAATGATTCAAATTTCAAGAAACTGATTTGTTCTAGCTCTATTTTTTAATTATTTTGATTGTCAAATCTATTAATCATATCAAATAGTTTATAACTCTATACCCTAACTTTACAGCTTGGAATAAATAGTCTTTATACGTTTGATAACATGTATTATTTTGCGTTATATCCTGATTCAGTCACGTAAAATAGAGGTCCATCAATCCCTATTAAGTGGTCCATCTAACCCGAGTATGCTTGGAATAGACGGACCATCGAGCAAAAACAAAAAAATTATCATAACTCCGGGTATGATAAGCTTAACAACTGCAAACTTCCTTACAATTGTTTAAAGACATATGTACTTATTAAAAAAATATAAAACTTTTTCCTAGACATTGCAAAATTTTGGAAAAAATAGCTTTAGAAAAACATGGTCCAATTATCCTGGACTTACCCTATCAAAAAAAATTTACATATCAATAATCTCTCTCACTGCATCATTGACTACTAGATTTAAATTAACATATGAACAGCACAGTCAACATACTTGTATACGGCATTTGGCTTGATATCCTTTATGAGTTTTAGAACTCCACCATAAGTCCCTTTCATTGTGTTAGCACCATCATATTCTTGTCCTCGGCACTTATTTAGAGAAATATTTTTGTCATTTATGGATTTAGTAATTTGCTCGGACATTGCTAAGGCAGTTTGATCCTTAAATTCATAAAATCCTAAAATGTCTCTTTAATGACCAGTGCCTTTAGGGCGATGGATCGTAGTAGTCTTTGCGTATAGACGTCTTTTGAATCGCTCCTGTCAAAAGTTTTCAAAAATTAAATTAATTTTTTAAAAACGTTAGTCCGAAGTTAATTTTTATCGGAAAAAATCTTATATTGTCGAAGTAATCGACTCAGGAAATTTCTATCGAATATTTTTACTTCGATTGGTAACGAAAAACAAATTCACAAAGAAAATTTCGCCGCTGGTATGGAGGAGCCCGACGGCTTCCCACCGTTGGGGCAACCTGGGGAAACGACGAATACGAAACTGGCGATAATCACCAAAAGAAGGCATAACGAAGAAAACTCCGCAGATGGAGGGTGCAAGCTGCAAATAATAGCGGACAATCAACAAATGGCCAAATTGCAGAAAGAAAATGATGAACTAAGGCAAGAGATACAGTCTCTCAAGGATCTTTTCAAGAAAGGGATGAAGCCTCAAAAGACGCAGCCACAAAATCAATGGCAACAGGTAACAAAGCCGAAGAAAAGTACAAAGCAAGCAATTCCAAAGGAAGTTCTAAGTGCTGGTGGCGCCAACGAGAGCCAAAATTATTTTGCAGCGCTGGAGGGATTAGCCGAAGATATGGAAATCGAAGAAAATGTCGGAGGTGATTTTAATCAAGATAATGACGTTAATTTCATTCAATATTTAAAGAACAAAAATAAGGAGAAAAAACCAGCCCGCAGTTCTGCTGGTTCCTCTGAAAAAGCTTCCAACAAGACAGAAAAAGTTCCGCCAATCAACGTGTTTGGACAAACCGGGAAAGATATGGTTCGGCTATTGGCAGCCGAAAATAAACTGGCCAATTTCGAAATCAAAAGAGTTAATGCTGAAAAATTAACTATAAGGACGAAATCACTGGTTGATTTCAAGTCAGCCAAAAATGCGCTGATTTCTGGGGAGGTTCCACACTTCACCTATACCCCAAAAAGTGAAAAGAATCAGACCTTCTTGTTGAAGGGTTTGGACAGCGGAGAGGATACGGTCGATCTTCTTCAGGTGCTCAAGGAGGCTGCACCAGATATTGATTTTGTTTCAGTCAAAGCCTTTGCGACAAGAAGGTCGACCATAGAAAGGAGAATTTACCACTTTACCTGGTACAAATTGCAAATAAGAGCAGTCCAAGTGCCCTTCAACAAATAAGGTACTTGAATTTCAGAGTGGTGAGGTGGGAACGCCTCCAGAAAAGAGAAGTCAACCAGTGTTACCGGGGACAAAGATTTGGACATCCGGCTGCCAATTGTGCCATGCACTATCGTTGCGTTAAATGCAAAGACGTTCATGCTCCCGGTGAGTGCAAATTGGCTCAGAGGGAGCCTAAAGAAAAATTATACTGCGTTAACTGCCGTGTTTTTGGGCAACCAGCATCATATCGAGGATGCTCCCGATATCAAGATGCAAAAGTTAAATTTGCTCCAAAGCAAACACAAGTACACCGTAATATAATACCTTCCAACTTCGTCAAGCCCGGAGTATCATTTGCACTCGCCGCTAGAGGACCAGCAGAAAATGCTGGAAATAATGTTAATAATGTAAGTGGCAATAATGAGCTGCTTCTCAAAATTTACCAGCAACTTAATTCTTTATCGGAGAGAATCGACAAACAAAATTCAAAATTAACTTTGCTTTTCAGCGTTTAAGTCTTTCAAATGCCTAATAATAACTTGTCATCCAGTCATATTCCCATGGATAGGCTTCGCCTCATATCGATCAACGTCAACTCTATCGTTGCTATACATCGACGTGATTATCTCCTTGAATTTGTTGTTAAGCAAAAGCCTGACATCATACTTCTCACTGAAACCCACCTCAATTCATGCCATTCCATGGAATTCAAAGATTTTGCACTCGTAAGAAACGATAGGGTAATAGGTGATGGGGGAGGTGGCACCGGGATATTGGTTAGAAGACCCTATTGTTTCCAAAATATTGAAAAAGTCGAATTCAAAAACTTTGAATTTCTTGAAGTGTCCGTCATCAAAATTTCACTGCCAGGTGGGGATAACCTCTTCGTTATCTCTGCCTATGCAACTGGTCAAAATGTTCTCAAGTACAAGGAGGAACTCAATTCCTTGTTTGAAATACTCGAATTGAACAGGCTGCATAGTTATTATATTTTTGCCGGTGACCTGAATGCCAAGCATACATCATGGCTTCCTTACGATAGCGACCATAACGCAATCGTAATGGAAATCAATCATCAAAGGGATGATTTCTTCCTCATTCCAGTTCAACATGAAAACCATCGGTTGAACTTCAAAAAAACAGACTGGGGAAAGTTTCAAAAGAAGTTTAATCGGGAGTACCAGAAGCAATGTCCCTCTTCTGATGATGGCAACGCTGGCTCAATGGTTCCTAATAACAGAAATCTAACTGACGATGAAATAGATCTCTATTTGTCGAAGTTAGAGAAGCTGACGTTGGAAACGATTGAGGAAGTAGTTCCCAAGATTAAACATCGAAACAATATGGAAGGGTATGAAACACCAACCATCGCAAGGTTGAAAAGATTGAAAAGCCTTCTTTTCACCCGCGTCAACAATATTTATCGACGATTTTTGTACTACAACCATCCCTAATTGGCTTTGTTGAAATTACACCTGAAGAATGTCCGGAACTTAATCCGTTCATACTTCAGGAGTGAGGCCAGCAATCAATGGGCGGAAAAACTACGGGGTATTAGCCCACAGGACCCAGATGGCGTTTTTGCGAAAGTGAATAGCTTATTCCGCAGGAAGTCTCGAGTGAAGGTATCGAATCTTGAAGTCGCTAGTGATGAGATAAATCTTCTCGATAGAGCTGGTATCGAAATTGATAGTACGACTCCGGATAGAAATGGAAACAGGATTATATGTGATGGATTGCAGAAACTTGCCCTGATTGGAACACATTTTGAATTGGTTCATCTGCCAAACCCAGAGAGAAGGAATGAAATATTTTCGGAGGTTGTTGAAGCAAAAGTTTCCGACTTCAAATCAACCCTGAGCGGCCAATCAATTCTTCATTTCAATGAAACATTAACATCTGACCTCATACCGAGCTTGAATCTTATTGATTATATTGTCAGCTATGAAGACTTGTGTTTCATATTTCGCAGAATAAACAACAAGAAATCATGTGGTACTGACGATATTCCAAATATAGTTCTCCGACATTTACCTGAGGTTGCTATTAGGAATTATTGCATATTGTTCAACAACATGTTGAACAATTCATATTTCCCAAACGAGTGGAAAAAGGCTAAGGTATTTCCGATCTTGAAGAAAGGAAAAGAATCTTCATGCCCTAAAAGCTATCGCCCAATCAGCTTGCTGCCTAACATCAGCAAGGTGTTTGAAGCGATACTCAACAGAGCATTAAACGCCCACATTGATAAATATGAGTTGATGCCGAATTGCTAATTTGGTTTTCGTGCCAGGCATTCGACCATACATGCAATAACGAAAGTAACCTCAGACATCTGTTGGAAACTAAACAACAAAGAATGTGTTGGAGCATGTCTGATTGATATGGAGAAAGCCTTCGATACGGTGTGGTTAGATGGACTAGTTTTCAAACTTCTTCAGGACAGGTTCCCCAGACACCTTGTCGCCATGATGTGTAATATATTATACGGGAAATCGTTTGTTGTAACTGATGGAAATCTGACAACAATGCGCGAATTCAAGGTCTTGAATGGTCTACAGCAGGGAACAGTTACTGCGCCCCTGCTTTCCTCAATATTCATTCGCAAGCTATTGAACAGCTTTGATTTTAATGTCTCGCCAACGCGATCATTGGTAGCGTTTGCTGATGATCTGATCATCTATACGGCAGACCGAAAAGCTACAATAGTTCAGAGCAATCTTCAAAAAATGTTTAATGATGTGCAGCTCTACACCGACAATTGGCGAATGAAAATCAATGCGCAGAAGTGCGAAACAATTTTGTTTCGGACAACGCCGCAGGGGGCCAGTCAAGACCTGAAACGTAATTGGAAGGATTTCCACATTATGGCTGGTGAGGGTAGTTCAGAACGGGTTCCACATAAATCCTGTGTTCGATACCTCGGTGTTCATCTCGATCAGTATCTGTACTAAACTGAACATGTGAAAGTCATGCTCAGTAAAGCACTAAAAATAGTCATGGCTCTTCGGCGGCTCTTTCATTCCAGATACTGTTGCGAATTCCGGCGTACCAACTTCCTCCCATTCGCAACTTCAAATTGCCGCCCTAACATTGTCATTTTCCTTTGGGCACTCCTACCTTTTCCTCTGTGTATTTATTTATTTTTATTAACATTTTTCCTATTTCCCTTTAATTTTTATGTCCACATCATCACAATCCTACCCTTTCCCTGATTTCCAATTAGAACACCCTAGTAATATAATAAGAAGTTTAATCTTCCCACTAACAAAATTTCATTCTATTCATTCTTACTAACAAAACCTAATTCCTTCCTTCATACTAACAAATTCTATTCACTAGTTCCCATTAACAAATTTAATTTTTCTTACTAACAAAAATTAATTCACGTTTCCCTACTAACAAAATTCAATCTCATGCCCAGATACATCGTTGAAGTTGCTAATCTGATGAATGGGAGATCGATAAGGCATAGCTCCATTGGTTACGTCGCGAGTTCTTGACCGTGGGACTGCAGGAACCCTGAGTTCAAGTTCCCCCGGGCGCACGGAAGCACCCTTTTTGGGGTATCGGCAAAACCAATAGCTTCCGAAATGTGTATATGTGACACTTTGAATTCAACCAAGCGCTTCTTGGAGTGTTCAAATTGCCATATGTAAAACAATGGATACTATTGAGTTTGTCGATATGGACCAAAAGATGTGTGGGTAGCGGAATCGAAGTGTAATGAACTTCGATTACGTTACCCAGATGCAACAGCGGTAATTGGAGAGGAATTGGATTGCGGGATCGGATGTGAAAAAGGTGAAAGTGAAATGAAGTTGGGAGGATTGGGGCAGTCAGTATTGGACGTGGAAAAAGAAGGGTGAGCGCTTTGGGCAGTGAATATTTGTCTGGAAGTGAAAAAGGTGGTGTTTGGCGGTGCGGAATGATTAATTCGCGAAAGGAAGTCAGATTTTGAGTTGGCAAAGAAGAGGGAGTTTTTTGGGTTTCTTTTCGCGGAATGGGTATTTTGGCTGTTTTTAAGTGACGGAGGAGAAAAGTGAAAGAATTAGAAATGTGAAGGAATTTTTAATTTGGAGGATGGAATTTTTGTTTTGAAAATTGACTTCAGTGACAGAATCAAAGTAGGAAAAGTGGAAAAGTGAATTCAAGTTGGAATGTGAGGATTATATTGATAATTTGAAGTGCGGGACCGCCTCAATACTAAATATATGAAAAAGATTGAATAAGTGAAAGTTTGAAGTTGAAGTTTGAGAACTATATTGTTAATTTGAAGTGCGGGACCGTCTCAATCTTAACTATATGCAAAAGATTGAATTAGTGGAATTGACGTAATTGAAATAGAACAAAGGGCGAGAGTAATTCTTCCGTTTAAAAAAACAGAAAAAGCAAGAAAAAAAAGGACCCATTTGGTTGGGTTTCGAAGAGGGCCAAGTGCCTGAATTAACGTTTTCGTGTTTGCGAGTATATCATATTGACGGATCGTGGAGAGCGATAATTGGCCGTTCTATTAGTGATTGAATTTTAAAATTAGTTTAAAGTTAATTTAAAATTTGGTTTTCAGTGGCCCCACACCTTTTTTTTTGTCTTCGCCGAGCGCTCGGAGATCAACGAGGAAAAGGAGTGAGTATTTATCTATCACATCAACAAATTCTTATTTTTCTTTTGTTTTCCTTTAAATTAATTATTTAATTGGATTGTTTTTGCTCCGTACATAAAATTATTGAGGGGCCGGTTTGTTTTATTTGGATTGACATACTTTTGTTGAATTTGTAAATTTCTTTTTTTGAATTCAATAAACGGCCATGTTTTATTATTTTATTTTAATGTAAGGTGGCTCAGCACGAGCAGAGGGTGTCCCGGAAAATCCACCCCGGGCTACACACCCCTCTGACACTTAATGTCTGCAACTGCGGTGACTTCCGTGGTTGCTACAATACATTGATGAAAAAGTCAAAGTTATTTGTTACAAGATCCTGGTTAGGCCAGTTTTGACATACGGATGCCAGATCTAGTACAACCAGAGCGCTAGTACAATGGAAAGATTAAGAGTTTTCGAAAGGAAATGTCTGGTTTGTACAGAAAGCCTGAGACGGATTGGAAGCACTATATATCGAATAGAAAAATTTATCAAACCGCTCAAGTGACAAGAGTCGTGACAAGAGTCGATATCTTCATATTCTTTGGAATCATATCGCAAGATCTGTAACTGTGAGTGAAAACCCTTGGATTTCACAGCCGTTCCACCCTACAGACGGGTATATAGCGACTTGCCTCACTACTGGCTTCATTCCTCCAGAAGCATTCGTGTATTTGGACATGAATCGATACGTTTTTGATTCTGACGGCGTCCCAGTCATATATCACATATATAGACGGGCAACCGATAAGAAGATAAAATATCCTCCGAATTTGAGTTCACGAGACCAACAATTCCAATGGAGATACTCATTTGCTAGGTTCGTTGAGGCTGGTCGAGCTGAGATGGAGCAATCTAGGTATTGGTGGCTGAATGACAATGTCTGAATTATTCGTGTTTATTTTCTGTTTTTGTGCTTTTTCTCGTTACTTAGTTTTTTAGATTCATCTCATTATTGCTACATCTAGTGTTGTGGTTTATTTGTATTATAAATAAGGTATACGTTTCAATATAAGGTAATGTTTTTTTTTTTTTTTTGATTGAACTTATTTAGAATTAGGGTGTAACATATTAGGTATAGGATATAAGTTCATTAGTTAGTAATATAAGTAATTTTTGAATAATGCTGGTTGGTTTTTTCTACTTTTTCCAATTGAATCAAAAAATATGTAATAATCTTAATTAACTTAAATTTGCTAGTGTGTTTTTTTTCATTAAATGTGTTTAACTGATAGCGTATAAATTTAGAGAGCCATTCGGGCCATTAAGTTTTTTTATAGTTTTATTGTTTGGAATTAGCTTTATGTTCTTTTAAAAATTTATAACGATTGGTATTAAATAATGCGCTTTTGACTTTGACTTTGACCAGTGCCTTTCGAATCCCATTACTATCTTTTTCGATTATACAATTAACTCGCACATTTGATCAATTTTTGAAATATCTTGAGTTGTATCGAATATGACAGAGTAGAATGGTGTGGCATTCATTTCATTTATGAGTGCATTTTCTACTTTTAGAACCAGAACAGAAATTAGCTCATTTTGTATTTTTGCACTTAAGTATTTTATGTGGCCTTTTGGTTTACTTTACAATTCTAATAAAATCGGGTCGTATTTTCCTAATAACTCAACAAGACTTAAAAAGTTTCCTTTGGAGCTTGGATCACTGCTATCTGCGTTTTCTCTGTGGCCACGAAAAGCTAAATGACACGTTGAAAGTATCAGAGTAACATCAAGGAGTCTAGAAAGTACAAGGAGTCTGGAAAGTACTTGGTCTTCATCGAGTGTTCCATGTAGCCGCCATTGTTGATACCTAAGACAAGAATCCAGATGAATTTTCGATGTTTTGCGTCTTTCTATGGCTTCTACAATATGTTTTCAGTCGTCATAGCTCTCAATCCAAACATGTTTTATTTTTTTAGTTGCCCGATTTGCGAATAACCAACACGGTTCACAATACGCCTTCTGAAGTATTAAAGAATAGGATACCCATGTACGTTCAAGTTTCATGCCAGACTTGGAAACAATATAATGATGTTTTTCTAGAAAAGATCTATTGGCACTTTCTTTTAAGTAATAGCCCTTAGGTTTACAATGTCCGTTTTCAATCACGAACCTTTTCACTTGATCAGTTAGTTCTTTAAAATTAATCAGTAACATATGGCGAAGATACAATATTGTTCACGCTAAAATATAATTCTCTTTGACTTTTGCTAGTACCTTGTTGTGGTTGTTTTGGATCTGGATAGGCACTGGTGTTGGGTGCTGCATCTAGCAATTCTGGTATAATTTTAGTAAGGTCCAATTCATCACTTCCGGAGCACTGTTTACTCGAATTTTCATTATTAAAGTCACCATTCTTTAAGTACTGACCGATTTTAGGTAGCTTTTTATTTTTTTCTTCAGTCTCCCTCTTTCTCTTTCGTTTTTCGCTCCCACCGAAATATTTTCTGAAACTAGACATTTTAATACTTAACTTTAACAATCAATTTACTTTGCCACCATTTGCAGATTCAATAAAACAACAAATACGAAAATTGAAAGATACAAATGACCAATTGTCAAAACAATGACACAAAGAATATGCAATCAATAGAGCCGACAGCGGCATGCAAGAAATACTTTCTTGTTTAGCAAAATGAGGGAATTCCCCGATCGTCAACCGAAAATAAATTAACCAATTTCGAGATCAGAGTTAATGCTGAAAAATTGACTACCAGAACGAAATTATTGGTTGATTTTAAGTCACACTTCCCCCCCAAAAAATGAATAAAAATCAGACCGTTTTGTTGAACGGTTTGGACTGCGGAGCAGATACGGTCGATCTTCTTCGGGTGCTCAAAAAGCTGCAATAGAAATTGAATTTATTTCAGTCAAATCCTTTGCAATAAGAAGGTCGACCACAGAAAGGAAGAATTTACAACTTTACCTGGTACAAATTACAAATAAGAGTAGTCCATGTGCCTTTCAACAAATAAGGTACTTGAACTTCCAAGTGGTGAGGTGAGAGTGCCTCTAGAAAAGAGAAGTCAACCAGTGCTACCGGTGTCAAAGATTTGGTGATTCGGCGGCTACCTGCGCCATGCACTATCGGTGCGTCAAATGCAAAGACGTTCATGCTCCCGATGAATGTAAATTGGCTCAGGCGGAGACTAAAGAAAAATTATACTGCGTTAACTGCGGTGTTTTCGGTTATTAGGTATTATATCGAGGATACTTTCAATGTCAAGGTACAAAAATAAAATGCAAACATAAGTACACCGTCACCCCATACTTTTCAACTTCGTCAAGCCCATAGTTTCATTTGATTTTGCCGCTAGAGGACCAGCAGAAAATGCTGCAATTAATGTAAATAATTTAAGTGGCAATAATGACCTGCTTCTTAAAATTTACCTACAACTTAATTTTTTATCAGAGAGAATCGATAAACAAGATTCAAAAATTAACTTTGTTTGCCAGCGTTTAGGTTTTTCAAATGCCTCAAAATAACTTGTCATCCAGTCACATTTCCATGGATAGTGCAATGATTTTCAAGTCTAAACTCACGAACGAAGTCGGAACCGACCTCTCATCGGTTCTAGATGTTAAGTCTTAGTCGTGCCAACAAATGGTACCAACCGGTCAACCAATCCGTGCACCGTAATCCATTTTCGCGGTGGCTGCTTGTCGGCCAGCTAGATCGGAGAGGATTTCTGTCGCGGGTCTTAAAATGGATTACGCTCATTTACAATTTTCAGCCACTATTAAACGCCCGTTTCAAACGCGTCGAAAATACAATCATACGGAGAAGAAACCTACTTTACGTTACTCCGTATTTCTTCATCAATTCAGTCAAAGTACAAAAATCTAATCTCCATTTCGTGTTCCCGAATTTTACCGACGCAGTACCGGAAAATACACTACGTTAACATGAAACCGACGAAAGCGACGCTAAAGAAAAAGGCAGACCAACAAAGGTACCGCGTACCGCGCGCGACGCGAAACCGACCTCAGCGGATTTTTTTTGTTTTACAAGTATATGAAGAAAAAATGATCACAACTGTCTCTTTGCAAAATGTTTTTGATTGTTGTTATGTTATGTTAAGTTTGAACGATATTTATCGGTGAAAAATTTTATACTCTCGATAGGTTGGTAGGATGCACAAATTAAGACGAGGACTTGCTCTCTCCGTGCGATCGGAAAGAATGGAAAGGAAATTAGCTCTATTTTGGATTCAAAATATGGCTTGTCAAATGTGCTTTTACTTATTCTGAATGACTTGAATGTTTTATTTCGAGTTGAACACGAATTTCTATGAGTTGTGTTTTTTTTACACAATGTTTACTTCATAGTTGCGTTCTATTTTTTTCTCTACTAGATACGTCACGATACGTTTTCCAAAAAAACACCTAAACCCCGACGCCTATCGCTACATTTCGAATGACTGAAATAATTTTGAAAATCTCTGCGTGGACAAACTTGAAACGTTTGTACAAATAACCGAAGAAATGCTCTTATCAACAACGATACTGGCTCGCAATCTTTTAGTTGTTCTTCGAATTTAAACTATTCCCTTTCTTGAATTATAACCAAATAAACTTTATAAAGAAATTAACCTTTTTCAACTTTTGATTAAAAACCTGTCCTTAATTGAGATTTTATGGCTTACTTTTCTTATGATATTGAAGCATCATAACTGCAATATCATACAAGATTTTAACATCTATTGTTTGCCAAATATGGTAGAAAAATCTAATTACGAACATTTCAACTTGTCCTACTTGCTTTAAGCTTATCGAGTGATCATTTTATAACTGGGTTTTTCGTAGGTGATTTTTAACCATCAGTTCGGTTGCTCTGCGAAGAGTTAACATTTCTGTTATACGTAGAAGTTGCACAATATTTATAAAACCTCAAATGGAACCGACGATAAAGTTTCACTATTGCTTGGAACTAAATTTTGTCTTAGGACTCATACTCGTATATAGATTTAACTAATACGGTAAAATGTAGTTACCGATAAAACGTTGAATAAATGCACCACTTGAAGAAAACCTGCACTTCCGACTGTGGGTAGACACGATAGTGGTAGTAAGTGCTCTGTTGACTGACTTCCGTCGCTGTGATTGCCGACTCCTGCAATGATATTCTACATATCGGTACGCATAATGTTAATGCAATTACCAATCCAAACAGTGGTCGACGTTCCAACATGACACAATTCACCAGTAAAGGTTATGATATGGTCGTGTCATCGCAGATGTATTGCACGATGAGATGATCTAACTGGATAATGAGGGCTGCTGTTAAGTGTAGATACAAGTTTTGATGCAATTGGAATGTGAACTCGCTTACCCGGGTAGCAGGTGATGGAAAATTCTGCAGTCGCCAGCCGTTGTGTCGTTGAGATTCTTGGAGGAATTTTCAATTGTGACGGTAGCGCGGAAGGGATTCACAACTTGCAACCACAATAACTACGACACGGTTTTGATTAATTGGTCAGAGCACTGTGAGACGGAATCAAAGGAAAAATTATTGCCACTCACTAAATCATGCACTAAACCTTCCACTTTTCCTCGGATGACACTTACCACTCCCACACTCTGCTACCATGTGGCTGTCAATTCACTTTGACATCCCACGACAAAACTGATGTGGGATGTGAAGCCGTCACAACCAACATGAGATGGAAAGACACATGGCAGCAAGGTGTATTGGTAGTGGTCGCCGCGGCGTCGAATGATTCATTACAATAGGCTACGCCTCATCTCGATCAACGTCAACTCCATTGTTACTCTGCATCGACGTGACTATCTCCTTGAAATTATTGTTAACCCACAGCCTGACATCATACTTCTCACTGAAACCCACTTCAATTCATGCCACTCCATGGCATTCGAAGATTTTGCATTCGTAAGAAACGATATGATAAACTATGATGGGGGAGGTGGCATCGAGATATAGGTTAGAAGACCCTATTGTTTCCAAAATATTAAAAAAGTCAAATTCAAAAAGTTTGAATCTCTTGAAGTGTCCGTTATCAAGGTTTCACTGCCAGGTGAGGATAACCTCTTCGTTATTTCTGCCTATGCAACTTGTCGAAATGCCCTCAAGTTCAAGAAGGAGCTCAATTTCCTTGTTTGAAATACTCAAATAGAACAGGCTGTATAGTTATTATATTCTTGCCGGTGACTTGAATGCCAAACATATGTACATCATGGCTGAACACCGACAATAATCCAAGAGGTGTATGCCTGAAATCGTAGCTAACAGAGAACCAAATTGAATACAGGTGCAATCTATATGGGTCAGAGTTCCCAACACACCTCTGCATTGCTGAGGCAAGACTTGAATTTAGCGTTAATAGTCCTCAACGGAAACTGCAGGTGCTTCCTTACGAAAGCGACCATAACGCAATCGTAATGAAAATCAATCATCAAAGGGGTGATCTCTTCCTCATTCCAGTTCATCATCGGTTGAATTTAAAAAAAAAAACGGGGAAACGGGGATTGGGGAAAGTTTCAAAAGAAGTTTATGCGAGAGTACCAGAAGCAATGTCCTCTTTCTGATGATGGCGACGATGGCTCAATGGTACCTTATGACAGAAATCTAACTAACGATGAAATAGATCTCTATTTGTTGAAGTTAGAGAAACTGACGTTGGAAACGATTGAGAAAGTAGTTCCCAAGATTAAACATCGAAACAATATAGAATTATATAAAACACCAACCATCGCAAGGTTAAAAAGATTGAAAAGCCTTCTTCTCACACGCGTCAACAATATTTATCGGCGATTTTTGGACTCCAATCATCCCTAATTGGCTTTTTTGAAATTACACCTGAAGAATGGACGAAACTTAATCCTTTCATAGTTCAACAGTGAGGTCAGCAAACTGAGGGGTATTAGCCCACAGGAACCAAAAAGCGTTTTCATGAAAGTGAATAGCTTATTCCGCAAGAAGTCTCGAGTGAAAGAAGGTATTGAATCTTGAAGTCGCTAGTGATGAGATAAATCTTCTCGATAGGGCTGGTATCGAAATTGGTAGTACGACTCTGGATAGAAATGGAAATAGGATTATATGTGATGGATTGCAGAAACTTGCCCTGATTGGAACATTGGTTCATTTACCAAACCCTGAGAGAGGGAGTCAAATATTTTCAGAGGTCTATGAAGCAAAAGTTTCCGACTTCAAATCAACCCTGAACGGCCAATCAATTCTTCATTTCAATGAAACATTAACATCTGACCTCATACCGAGCTTGAATCTTATTGAGTATATTGTCAGCTATGAAGACTTGTGTTTCATGTTTGACAGGATAAACAACAAGAAATCATGTGGTACTGGCGTTATTCCAAACATAGTTCTCCGATATTTACCTGAGACTGGTATAAGAGATTATTGCATATTGTTCACCAACATGTTGAGCAATTCATATATCCCAAATGAGTGGAAAAAGGCTAAGGTATTTCCAATCTTAAAGAAAGAATCTTCGAGCCCTAAATGCTATCGCCCAATCAGCTTGCTGCCTAACATCATCAAGGTCTTTGAAGTGATACTAAACAATGCATTTAACGCCCACATTGCCAAAGATGAGTTGATGTCGAATTGCCAATTTGGTTTTTGTGCCAGGCATTCGACCATACATGCGATAACGAAAGTAACCTCAGACGTCTGTTAGGAACTAAACAACAAAGAACGTGTTGGAGCGTGTCTCAGTGATATTGAGAAAGCTGTCGATACGGTGTGGTTAGATGGACTAATTTATAAACTCCTTCAGGACACGTTCCCCAGACACCTTGTCACCATGATGTGTAATATGTTATTGTAACTGATGGAAATCGGACAACAATGTTCGACTTTAAGGTCTGGAATGATCTACAGCAGGGAACAGTTACTGCGCCTCTGCTTTTCTCAATATTCATTCGGTAGACCGAAAAGCTACAATAGTTCAGAGCAATCTTCCAAAAATGTTTAATTATGTGCAGCTTGAGAACGACAATTGACAAATGAAAATCAATGCGTAGAAGTGCGAAACCATTTTGTTTCGGACAACGCTGCAGAGGGCCCGTCAAGGGCTGAAACGTAATTGGAAGGATTTCCACATTATGGCTGGTGAGGGCAGTCCAGAATGGGTTCCACATAAATCCTGTATTCGATACTACGGTGTTTATCTCGATCAGTATCCCTACTATACTGACCATATCAAAATCATGCTCAGTAAAGCACAAAAAGTAGTCATGGCCCTCCGACGACTCTTTCATTCCAGATACATTGATCAAAAAGTCAATGTTATCTGTTACAAGACCCTGGTTAGACCAGTTTTGACATATGGATGTCAGGTCTAGTACAATCAGAAAGCTAGTACTATGAAAACATTACGAGTTTTCGAAAGAATATGTCTTCGTGCATGTACTGGTTTGTACAGAAAGCCTGGGATGGATTGGAAGCACTATATATCGAATAAAAGAATTTGTCAAACTGCTAAAGTGGCAAGAGTCGATATATTCATACTGAAACTGCTTCGGAATTATATCGCAAGACTTGTAACTGTAAGTGAAAACCCCTTGATTTCACAGCCGTTCCACCCTATAGACGGGTATACTTGTATTGTAAGTGTATGGTGAAGAGTAGCAAATTAAGTCGAAAATATAAAAGCAACGCATGCACTTATAGCACAAGAAATTTTGCAAGACACATTATCTTTAAGGGATTGTTCAGACTACGACTATAGAGTCGCACTACTGTCGCAAGTTACACATGGTTAAATGGAAGTGCGCCCACTGCGATTTGCGACAATTTCGGTCAGGTCGGCAGTCGCAGGAATTTGCAATTTTTCCTAAAACAGTTTAGTACGAAGTTTTTGTGACACTTGGGCAGGCGCACATCATTTGGACATTTGTCGCTGGCGTGCACGGAAGTTTCTTGCATAGCGCACAAATGATGTACTCCTGGCAAAGACATACCTTCTAATTTCCACGCGCGATTAACGTTCAACGTACTCTGGACTGCACCTGAGCCGACTTAATATTCAATTTGCACATTCCAAACATTTTTTATTTCCGCGCGCGATCAATGCCCCAATTACAAATAAATTAATCCGTGTAATATGCATACTCCGGAAAGTTCATTTCCACGGAAATCATGAGCTTTTTGCTGACCACAACATCAAACATGTGACAAGCTGCAATGAACTCCAGGAATTCTCAACGACTCAGCACTAAGGCAATGACCGCGCTACGGATTTTGCGATACTAAAAATTGAATACTTTTAAAAATTGTACTATAAAAGACGTTAATAATAAAATTATGTGATCAGTTGTTCAACAGGTCTTTTTTGAGAAGCCAGACGAAACGCCGTCTGACTAAAGGGCAACTATTTTATATATTTGCTTTTTGAACAGGCCATTTAATTTTTAGTATTTTTATTGTCTAGAATTTGCATTATATTCCTTGAAAATTTATGACGATTAATATTGAATAAATCGCTTTTGACTTTGACGAGACACTATTAATTTCATATAAGGTCAATATAATGGCAGTGCAAGAAATTAATCTGCTTGGTAACGATGTCAATGACATACAAACACACAATATCTTCATAAGTCTTCAGGCATCCATGAATATGGAGCGTCATTTATCGTGGAAAATAAGTTCGAAAAAACTGTCACCGATTTCAAGGCAGTTAATGAACGGATCTACACTCTGAGCGTCAAGATGAGACTCTTTGACATTTGATTTGTAATTTGCTATACTTCTACTGATGATAGCTTAGAAGTAGCCAAGGATAATTTTTACAGCCCCTTAGAACAAACCATGGACAGAGAGCCCTCGCACGACATCAAAATTATTCTAGGAGACTTTAACGCCCGAATTGGCCAGGAGTTAGCTCGCAGAGGAATAACAGGAGGGTACAGCCTACACACAGAGACCAGCACAATTGGACAGTGCTTAAAAGATTTTGCGTTAAGCAAAAACTTCATCATAAGCCCCACCTGCTACCTACATCGTGACATGTACAAATGAACGTAGACATTCCCTGCTGACAGCACGCATAACCAAAAAGGCCATGTTCCCATAGAAAAACAAGTGGCCACCAGCATTTTCGATACATCCTCATTCCATGGCCCCCCTGTTGATCAGACCATTACTTATCTAAAGTTGAATTCCCATGTCGCATCTCCAAATACTAAAAACAATCAAAGCCACTGATAACAAATTACGATCTACCTAAGTTAAATGAAAATTTGGTGAACTCCACACGTATATTGTCGCTAGAAAATACACTGAAAGTGATCCCGCAGGTGGAAGAAAATAGCAACGATATCCAAATGATGTGAAAAAGGGCCAAAGATGCGATCACAGATATAGGGAGAATGTTTTCGGACAGTGACCAAAAAATGATCGGGATCTCTGGTTCAATGAAGAATGTCAACATTTGGTTAGCAAAAGAAATCAGGCACACAAACTGTACGTCCAAAGACCAAAATAGGTAAAAAAGAAGCAATACATCGCCATCCGTTAATAAGTAAAAATGCTGTGCCGACAGAATAATCGACGGGCCATTAGCCGGAAGAAAAAACAAATTAATGAACAAATGACGCAAAATGAAGCTAGATCAGCATAACCCTCAATTAAACAGCTTCAATGGGGGTACACGCCTCACACGAACCTCGTGAAGATGTACAAGATTGATTACTATACTAGCTAGCCCTATTGATATTAAAAACAGATGAATGCAATATTTCCAAAAACTATTCATAGTACCCACAACATCTACCGAAACTATGAGCATTCCAGAGGCTGAAGATGTCCTGGCAACACTACCAACAATAGAAGAGATATAGGCAGCCTTTGTGGTCTCAAAAAGGACAAACTCCTGGAATCAACGAAATACCGACAGAACTGCTCCAAGCCGGAGGAACACACCTACACAATCTCCGCCGTCAGTTGACATATAGGATATGGATAGAAGAGTAGCTGCCAGATGACTGGCAAAAAAGCATCATATATTCTTTAAATAAAAAGGGGGGACAGGCTACGCTGTGAAAATTGAGCGAAGACTTAAGCCCTGTTGCGAAAATATCATTGGAGAGTAACACGGTGGTTTTTGATGTAAACGACTTACAATTTACCAGATATTTTCCGCAAAACTGGTGCTCGAAAAGAACTGGAAATTTAATATCGATGTACATCAGTTCTTCGTAGACTTTAAGAAATGCCTTGTACAAAATAATGGTTTTAGTGCCACAACTAAATTTGTCCGCATTGCCAAGGTTACAATACTAAACACCGAGTCTTAAGTCAAAGTTAACGGGAATTTCACTGAAAGCTTTCTAACAAACTCATGCCTAAAACAGGGGAATGTTTTAGCCCCAATGCTGTCCAATATTACTCTAGAACATATGGAAAATACCTGCAGACACCATTTGTACGCTACTCTACAAGTCCACGCAACTAGTAGCGTAGGTATATGCCAACGACGTTGACACTATGTCCTGCTGAATTCCAAATGCGAAGGAAGCTAAAATTAAGTTTATGACCCAAACAAGGAAAAACATGATGGCATCAGCATATTAGTAAGAAGGCCCTATCCTTTCCAACATATTGATAAATTTGAATTCAAATACTTTGAATTTCTTGAAGTGTCCCTCATTAAAATTACATAACCAAGATGAGATGACCTCTTCGTTATCTCGGCCTATGTAACGGCAAGTAATGTTTAAGGAGGTACTCGATTATTTGTTTGAAATACTCGAATTGAAAAGGTTGCACAATTTTTATATTCTTGCCGGCGATCTTAGCGCTCGGCCATAGGCGTAGCAACGATTTTTTCCTAAGGCGGGCCACATTTTCAACTTCGCCTAAAATTACTAGCTGCCACTTATACATAGTGTAAAGGAAAGCTTTCCGATAACTAAAAGAACATGATCGCACTAGTTTACTATGCTTTTGTTGATAGTTATTTAAGATTCTAAGTAAAATATATGTATACACTATATATATATATATATATATATATATATATATATATATATATATATATATATATATAGATAGATAGATAGATAGATAAAATATATAATATATTATAAAATGTATACATACACACACACATATATATATATATATATATATATATATATATATATATATATATATATATATAAATATATATATATATATATATATATATCCATATATATATATATATATATATATATATATATATATATATATATATATATATATATATATATATATATATATATAACATGGATAAAATAATATTTGAAAAATTTCACGTGTAGGAAAATATCTTTTTGCGTTTTGTTTTGTCACAGCAGTTTTTCTCAGAAACTATAGCGGCTACAAACACGAACCTTAGTAGGCATATCAGAAGTTACGGTTCCTCAAAAGTTCAGGTATCAAAATAAATTGAAAGGGTTCTTAAGGAGGGGTCCCCCATAGCGAAAGGGGATCCTTAACATTTTTTTTACCAAAGGTAGGCATGTGGGATGTCAAAAGAAAGGTCTTAATGAGAGCTTTCCAAAACAGGTCTCAAACAGTCTTACCAACTTTGTGGGGTGCAGGAAAGGGCAAATGTACGGCAAATTTGACCCCCCCCCCCCTCGCGATTGGATACCTTTGATCCGAAAAATCTGAAAAAAATTGTGGAGGTGAACCTTTATATGTACAACAACGACAAATACCATTGAAGTCAAAATCGACTCAACTTTGGTAAAAAAAGCATGATTTATGAGTTTTTCGTTTTCCTCCATAAAATCGCAAGGGTACCCTTAAATTCCACAAATTTCAATATTTTGCTAGCCCTATATAAGGTCCTCATAACCTGTGAGTTTCATCAAAATCGATTGATATTTGCAGAAGTTATAGCCACTTTAAATTTCTCCAATTACAACAACTACTGTACATGATTTTTCTACTATATGGGCTTTCCATCGAACCAGAAACTACAGTTTTGATTGGATCTTCTCGAAAACTTCAGATGATATGAATACTATAAATATCTTTGAGATTTCATCAATCAGTAATATTAGTAGTGCCACAACAAAATGGCGGCCGCTTAAAATTAAGTAACGTTGGTTTTTTTTTTAAACAAGTATTCATGTGCAAGTCATCGAAGTATATCTTCAGGATGTTCATCATTGCAATACATATCATAGTTTGCGTACAAAACCCTTCTGACACGAGCGTAGGTCTGTCTACCCGACTTGTTTGGTATTTTCAATCAGGAGTTATATCAATGATGTGAGAAAATGATATTTTACCGCCTCAATAAAAAAAAATCAAAATATCAAAGTTAACGTCTCATATCACACATTAATTTTAATCAAGAGCAATTCTTCGATTTTTTTTTGTAAATTCATTCATCACATCAACTGCACTAATATTTTTCACTACAGAATTTTCTATGTTTATTATGGCCAAATTTGAAAATCGCTCATGATCCATTGATGATCTAAGCCAGTTTTTTATTCTACGCATGGCTGAAAAACTGCGCTCACACTCGGCCGAGCTAACAGGTATTGTTATAGCAACCTGAAATGAAACTAAAAATGGCTCATTAGTAATTACTAATGTTCTAATTAGGTAGCTTACCTGGAGTAATTTGTAGTAATTAGGACAATAATCTTTGTTCTAAGTATACTCGCAATAATTTTCATGTATCCGTATCAATTTTTATTCTGTCTTTATAAGCATTAATGAAACTTTCAGACTTTTTGAAATCAAGCTTTATGAAAAAATCTAGTGACTCTGCAAATGGTAAGTTCTCGAATCTACATTTGAATTGACGAACAACATTATCTAAAACTTGTAGATAAACGCTTGTTCTCCAATGCTCAGATGCCTGTACATCTGATTCTGATGATTGAAGATTGTCTATGTTGTGTCTCTTTCCCAAACTGGTGTCAACGATAAAATCTTCTAACCTTTTTGATTACCTTCTTTTTTTTTTTTGAGATTATGATAGGCTCCAAAGAAATTTCGTTATCGTTCGAAAATTTTTGAATCTCATCAGATATCTTCGAAATGTTCCAAATTATTTAATATCAACTAATGTAGCGTCATTGTTTTGGAAATATTTGCTCAAAATGTTTATGATTGATAAAACATATTTACATATAATCAAGGGAACTACAAAGTCGGCTTTCGAAATACAATTTAAAAGGCCTATCGCTTCTACTGAATTTTTGTTTTGAGGGTTATTCACTTCCTCTTCTAAAGCAGTTTTGATGGCATCGTAGTTTGTTAAAACAGCTTTGCAATTTTCGAACCGGCAAGCCCAGCGCGTTTCACTTAGGCTATGTATTTCTCGACTTGATTTCGTACTAATACCAAGAGATTCCTGAATATTCTTCAGTTGCGCATTTAGACGTGGGTGCGCAAAATGAGCATGTAGCGCTTCAATGACATTAAAGAATCCACTGACTGTTGAAATATTGTTGCAAGAATCTACTACTACTAAGTTAAGTCTGTAAAAGACAATGGACGATGAGTTCCAAACATATCGTTTTTTTTTTCGAAGAACAATAGAATATAATATGCATGCTTACTTATTTTTTACAAACCAAATGGGAAACAGCCGAAAAAAAATTGTGATAATTTTTTCGCGCATGAATTATTACTGTTCTAACGTAATTTTAATTAATCATGATCATAGGAAATCTAAAATTATACTTACCTATGCGCTAAGCAATGAATGTATATCGCCTCTGGGTACGTTTCTTTAATAATTGCTTGGACGCCACGGTTGTGACCAGACATAACGCTTGCCCCGTCATATGATTGCGATACCACGGGTAAATCATTTAGATCACATTTCCCTGCGCATTTCGTGCCGTAGAGCAATCGATAAAAGTTAGAAAACGCTCTTCAAAGTCTAGATTATTTGCGTATCTAATTGCAATCGACAACTGCTCCTTTTTGAACGATCGTGCTTCATCAGCCATCAAAGAAAAAAATCCACAACTTCTTACTTCCGTTGCTATCTTACGCAGCGTAATTTGGGCAACAGTAGTAATAATCTCATTTTGAACTTGAGGGGAACAGTAATTCGTATTTTTTTCGAAGTGTTTTCTAAATGTGGCATCATTTTTGGCAAATATGTCACACAGTTCCAAAAAATTTCCTCTATTATGGGAAAGCACATCTTCCCTATGTCCCCTTAGTGCAAGTCCTTGACGAGACAAATACATAATTATCTCAATTATTTTAGTCAAATATTCCCTTCTTTGAGCTTTTTCAGCATTATGTTGTGTATTTATTTTATCTTGTATGCTTCCCGAAATTAGTGATTGTTTAAAAGCGATATGAAATTCAGTCGATTGTTTATGAACAAATGAATCGCAATGTTTTTGCACCGCTTCCCCTAGCTTTTTCCAATTGTCAAAACCACAAGAAATAAATTTTTCGTGTTGAGTGCGTAAAATCTTTGTACGAAAGTTTCTGCAGACAAAACAGTAAACTTTATCTTCTTTAATGCTGTACTCAATCCAGGGATATTCATCATAATATCTCGACCAAAAACATCTGAATCGGTCACCGATTTTTCTTCTAGGGAAATCTATGACTGGCCTTGATGGTTCAGTTTCTCGACATTTTCGTCATTTTCAGTACTTTTAGTACATGCTGTAGATGTAGAAGGTTCATTGGAACAACGATTTTCTTCCTTAGAACTAATACCAGTCGCGATTTCCTGACCCTCGCCGCTGTCATCTGATTGCGGCTGAATTGTATTATTTTTGAAAAAACATCGTATGTCCTTGAATTTCTTCATTATATTGATTTATTATAACTACATATAGCGGAGAAAGAAAAACCATTCACATTTCATTTGTTTATTATTATTAAATCTTAATAAACTAGATATACCTTATCAAACTTCTTTTCCGATAAACAACAGCACCTCAGATCAGATTGTCAACACTGTACCACATAAACTCACAACACGATACAAAATTCAACTGATTACCTTATGCAATGCACAAAAAATATACACCGTTGCGTTTTGTGTTTGCTTTGGAATGACTAATTCCGATGCGCGGCCAGCGCCACGGCTGCACAATCCATGCACCTAGTCAATAATGGTATGTGTGTTGCATTCCATCGGGCGGCAGAATAATTTGAGTAATGTGCATAGCAAAACTGATCGACGCGACTTTTTGAAAAATTTTAACAACTTCCTATGTTGATGTAGATTATCGTAAATTAATTTTCTCATTGTGCATTAACAGCTAATATTCTAGGGTGGGCCAGGAAGATTCTAAGGTGGGCCAGGCCCACCTGGCCCCCCCCCCCCCCCCCCTTTGCTACGCCAATGCGCTCGGCATACATCATGGCTGAACGCCAACAATTATCCAAGAGTGTAGTCCTGAAATCGTGGATAGCAATGATTCAAATTGAATACAGATGCAATCTATATGGGGTGGATTTCCTAGCATTCCCTAGGATTTAACTCATCGGTGGGCAGTTATTGAAGAGCATTTAGACTGCTTTCATTTGATATCTGTACCAAGTAAAAAGGTAAATTTTTCTTCAAAGCGATCGATCTTCTTGTGGCAATGTTCTTTACTGAAATGAATTCAACCACTGATGCTGCTTTGTAGTGAAGTGAAGTAGATAAAGTGTCCACAAAGTACTGCAGCAATGTTCTGCTGCCTCCGCTTGACGATAGTAGTGTTCGCCGAGATTGGCCTTGTCTGAGGACGCGTGAATGCGCTGGCAGGCTAGCATTGTGGTGTCGTGAGGAAGGTTCTTTTCCCCAGCACAACGACCCACTACAAAAAAATTTCACATTCACGAATTCAGAGATACAAATACGTATCCATCAGAGTCGAAGCCGAGGTAACCTACTAAGGGTTGAAATTGCTAAAGCAAATGGCAAACTGGGCCTTGCGAAAACAGAGGGAACTTGCGAGGACTTCGTCTTTACCGATGATACTTATGGCCTCCAAGTAAAAGTGGGGCATCCAGGTTGAAGCGCTGCCCCCTCGCATCCCCCCATCCAGATCAAGATCCATTGTAGACATGGTCAGATGTTTTCCATTGGAATGAAAAACTCATGCAAACTTAGTTCACATGAACTTTTCCCTCAAATGAAAAACACCAACGTTGCGAATTTATGTTTACTGGGTACACTAAACCTGGCATAATTGTAATTTAGCCAAGGCATTCTACACACTTCAAGAAGCATGACTTTATATGAACTTACTGACGGAACTTGACTTCATAGGACAAGGAAATTGATTTCACGAGGCACTTACCACAACACTTTTACTCGTTCAGAAATTGACTATTTTATAAAATCTTATTGAAATCGTGACGTGTTTCTCCGTCTGTCAAAGCAGCTTTCTACTGAAACTGTTGTAACTACAGACAACGGAGGATGACCTCTTGAATGTTTGGGTATCAAAACAATTTTCAGATGTTTTTTAAGGGGGGTCACCCCGTATAGGGGAATGAACCGAAGCAGGTCATGTATGGTATCAAATTTAAGGTCTTGATGAGAAGAAAATAGGCCTTAAAATAGTGTTTCCAGTATCGAGGGGTGAAGAGTGAAGTTTTTATCGAAAAATACTATTGAATATGCATATGTTGGAAGTGGTTTTTGAACCCTTCTGACAGGAGTATAGCTCGGTCTACTCCACTTGTTTGTTATTTCTTTTAATGCATTGAGTGGCTTGAGTCAGAAGTGCAAGGAGTTTGAACACCTTAATTCTAATTCCTCAAGAAATACTACTACTAATGTAAAAATGCAATTCATTGCCGACAGTCAATTGAAACTTCTCGGGCCGAAAGTTCTTACGTTAACCAGAGCCGGGCCTTACTAGAATGGCCGGGTCTTGCAGACCTGATTGACCATGAGATACTAAGACTTTGACTTATGACCAAAACAATGTGGGTAAATGTTACGTCGTGCACTTCTTGGGGTTTCCGGGACCCAATACATTATTTTCGAGCGGAGTGGAGATTTATAAGCAGCAATAACTAGGCAAGTTTAAATGTTTTAAGAGTTATATAATTTCTCGCTACGTTAGGAAAGGGTCTCGCTACGTTGGGAAAGGGTCAATTATACTGTGATATATCAGTAACAGTTCTTATAAATGTGGCCTAAATCAAAATACCATTTCAATGTGAAATTCATAATTTGTGTATAAATTTATTAAGTAAAAATATTGCCAAGGTCAAAACTTATTAACTACCAACAATGTTAAATTATTCCTACGTTAGAAAGAGGTCACTAAATTCACCGTTCGTTTCCTTTTCAAAGTTCGACTTTTCAACAAAGTACGGTTTATACATTTTATTCAATTCATTTTTCTCGCGACTTTCCCGACTCAATCGATCAGCCAGCGCCAGAATATCATGCTTATTGGGAACATCATAGGAACGTGTATTATTTCTTTGAATTTTGCTGGGTTCACTCTTGTTTGTAGGAGGTGTGCGAAGATGCTCTGGAATAAACTCCTTCTTCAATTCAATAACGGACGTATTCATCACTTCGCAATCAATTTGCATCAGCATAACTTTGTCTTCTTGGGAGGAATCATCTGCAGGAAGCACGAACGACATCCTAGGTCTGGCTGATTTGTTATGATTTGCTGCTGATAGGAGGAGGTGATCATTATTAAATGATAACACGTAAAACGTATCATCTCTGCGACCAATTCCCTCAAAGAGTTTCGAAAATCGTCCTTTCCGTGTTGGATAGAACAGCTGCATTTGATTCTTTGATTTTTGAGCACGCGTCGGCTGTTGCCCGGAGTAACGTCGCCTCCTTCCTTCCAACCAGTCCGGGTTATAGTGCGGATTCTTCCGTTTGAAAGAACTTCTTTGTGTTTTGTAGATACTCTTAAAACTAGGCTTAAATATATTATGGAAACCAGGAATAAAACTAAAAACATCGTTTTCGTTGTGTGTGGCATTTGAGTCGTCGTTGATGCCAATCCAATTGCGGAGATCCGTTTCTATACGACTGTTTTCTGTTTGATTCAGCGCAGAGAGGCATCTTATAGGCTTAGTAATATTTCTTAATGAGCTGCTGTCTAAAGTCGTGGAATTGTCTTCCACCCATAATAAATGTCTTCCAACCTGCTCACTTGGTTGTATTAGCATACCACTCTCCACAGAAGAGTGACGATTCAGTAATGTATTAATATTGCCAAAACTCATGGACACCATAAAAACCATGGCTAAAAGTATTGCAGCGTTTTTCCGAGTTTGTGGTGATATCGTTTTGGTGAAATAACTGTACTGTGCTACTCGACATTGACATGTTGCTAGCATATTGCTGATTTGAGCCTTTAGGTTATTGTTTTCCTGAAATTAGAAAGAATAATTAATTAAAATAACTGATTTTTAGGAATTTTCTTGTGATAGTGTTTTGACTCTAATATTTGGATGAATACAAAATTTTAAATAGTGAATTTATTTAAATATGGCAAACGATCCCCAAAAAATTATGTTCAAAGAACAGAAAAAATAAGTTTATTCATCTGTTCGATACATTTTCTGTTCTTCTTTCTCAGTTTAAAAAAGATTGCTATTGAACTAAACTTTTCAAGAAGGGAAACAGAAAATAATGTACATTTCATTAGAACTATCAATCAACTCTTCGCTATTTTCGGAACACCGTTAACTCCTGGCACAGCATTTAAATACTCCCATTCATTTATACATGCGAAAGGAGAAAAGCATTAAATTATTTTAGCATGAAACTCTCGTTATGATTTCCCAATACAATAATTTCAAATTCTTTTTATGTTTTCAACGCTTCCAAGAAAAAAAAAATAACAACGAATTCGAAGATTTTATTCTTAAAATCTATTCGTAATACACAATCTCGCTCATGCTTTCGAATCATTTGCAGCATTGGCTATCAACCCTTCGAAGGTCTCAACTTGACTGCCTTCTGGTAGGTTTTACTTTTCCCAATCTGCTCCAACCAATCATTCCACGTCACACTAGTTGCTTCGACCGTTACCGGGGTCCCTGTTTGAGCTTGTTCGACGTGTATACCACAATTCTCTTCAAGATATCACACTACAGACACACAAACGAAAGATGCCGGCCATGCTTCGAAATGAGAGAATCATTCATATTGTCGCGTGTTATGGTACGCGGCCAAAATTTAAAAGAGTTTATTTACAAAGAATGCACAATCATGAATTTCACTACTTTACATATCGCGTTTAAATCTAATTTTTACTGTCTATCAACTTTATATTTCAACTGTCTATATCACTTCACTATTAATCAATATCGCCTTGACTTCGAGCTCCACTATATCGCAGTTTTACTATATCCCCCATTCATTTATCTCGGCTTTATATACATAGGGCCTCTAGTCATTCAATCCATTTTTCGTACATTGGCGAACTACCTGGAATTTTCGAGCAATTCTGAATGAAAGCAGTGATGTCACTTTCAGATGTTGATCATGCTTGGTCGATTCTTGTGCTTTCGAGGACATTCATTGCGGCAGTAGCTCGCAGAAATGTTTGGACATGTAACAATATTTATTCTTCTTATGCAAACTCAATATGTTTTTTTAACTACTTCTTGCTTACATTTTTGAATGAATACTGATACTCTTTAGAATGAATGCTGAATTCCAGCTCTAGATTAATCAGCAGCTAGTTTGGAGGATACTTTAAAACCTACGCAGGACAAAAGACGAAGGCAAAACAAATATCAGTGACGTTAGATGGTGAGTATTGTAAGAATTAGCTACGCACTACACAACGTGCACCAGAAGTATGTTGAGCTATGCAGTATCCGGCTAGTACAATCCTCAACACAGTATGTGACGCATACACGTTATAAAAAGATGCGTAACTGAAATTACGCGCTCTCTCTCTCTCTCTCTCTTTCGTTGTTATAACCTTTACATTTTACTCTGTATATTAATGTGTTTGTTAATGAATTGTGTGTTGTTTTAGAGCACGCATTTATTTAAATAATATTCCACCCCACGCAACCGCTACAAGCATCATATGGCAGAGCCCCATCTGCTATGTAAACCTGAAAATTTCATTTGAACATAATGGCTACCAACCGTGTTGGCTGCCATGCAAAAAATGCTCGTTTGATTTCATCCAGTTGAATATTGCCACAACATGACCAAGTAGACAGATGTTATTTTGTCTTTACGCGTATATCAGCACAAAAACCAAACACGGTGGCAAATATAGTTTAGTGGAAAACGCCGCCATCGCGATCAGCCAACATGTTTGGCAGGCATTATGTTCAAATAAAATTTTTAGGTTTACATGCCACGTGGGGCTTGTCATGATGCTAAATATTTTTTGCCCAATACAAGTGGTGATATGTAGTCACCCAAAGGGTGACCTACTTAGAACGAGAAGTGAAGTGCAATAATGATTAGAATCAAGTTGATCGCAATGGTGGCGTTTTCCACTAAACGATATACATAATTTGCCGTATTGGGTTTTCTTACCTATTTGACCGTGCTGTCTTCTACTGACTGTTACCATAGAAAAAGGCACCTCATGAGTGTGGCAATAGTCAACTGGACAAAACCAAGCGGGAGTTACGTCCTCAATAGTATTTCACCACATACATCAAACCATATCATCATCAATATCATGCACCCAAAGAGCAATCACCTATAAACGTGTCGCACATACCATCAGCAATATCATGTCAATCACTTATAATCATATTACTAAATCATTTTCCAATAAATTTGCACAATAAACAAAATAAGCATAATTGCAAGATCTAGTTCATGAAATGTAAATTTCCAAATTAAGCATTTTGTAACATTATAAATACAACTAAGAACATAATTGTAGTTAGTTCATTTGTTAGTTCGAATTGATGATCAATAAAATTTAAACTTGCGTATCGAAAGGTTTTGTTTTTTTTTCTACTGCAAATATATTAAGTTCATAATTGGCACAGTCGTGCGGATTTTTGCGCTATGCGTTGAATAAATTTTTCGGTGGTATACGCGAAAAGTACGAACCGTAGTGCGAAAATTTTGTTGTGTTCGGAAAATCAATCCGTTTAGTGCAAGAAAAGCGAACCAGCAGTTGAATTGGACAGGATATAGATACTGGCAAGGATCATCAAAGTCAGGGAAGCGATTATCATCATCGAAGGTTTATCGAGTGGAACATCGCAAGGAAATCCTGGAACCTATAATGAACTCGATAATCATTTTTTGCATGTAAGTCAAATAAATTTGGACACATTTCCTTTCTTTTCATATTAATATTAATACATACATGCCATATTTGAACAAAAAATCTAGACTTAGACCATACCCAAGAATTAGAAATAGAGAAAATTTGAGAATAATACCCTTAACCGAAACACTAGGAATATTAAGAAGTGATCTAAGTGTGATAGTGGAAGAATCAAGTGAGAGTGGTGAAAGTGAAGTGCTAAATCACGCGAATTTACCAGATCGGTCCGTTGATTTTAATAATTTCGGTTGTTCCCAAAATATTGATTCAGCAATGGCTACTGTTACCGAGGTTTTCAATGCTCCCAGGGTACCTGATGCAGTTAAAGACTTGCCAAAATTCAATGGCAATCCCAGACTCTTAAGAGATTTCATCGATAATGTGGAGGAAATTTTATCACTTATTGGTACTATTTCGCCTGCATATAATAAGGTATTACTACGTGCTATACGCAATAAAATTGAGGGTCCCGCAAATGAAGTCCTGAATATGTACGGAACTTCATTAGACTGGGCGGAAATCAAAACGAATCTGACTCTGCACTACAGTGATAAGAGGAATGAGACCTCACTGATAAGGGATTTACATAATACGAAACAGAATGACAAAACCGTGGAAAAATATTATAGTGAAATTATCGAACTCTTATCTACAATGATAAATCACATTCTAATACATGAGGCGGACCAGAACGTTATAAAAGCCAAACGGGATTTATATTCAGGAATGTGCCTGAATACATTTTTGACTGGGCTTCGCGAACCCTTCGGTGCTACAATAAGAGCCATGAAACCTGATTCCTTAGCAAGTGCCTTTGCATATTGCATACAGGAACAGAATATCTTTTATGCAAAACACGAGAATTCGAACGTCTTTAAAAAATCGCCAACTGATTCTGTGGGAAAAGCTTTAAATCAATCAACCGGGAAAACCCACACAAATCTATTCGGTAACAATACGTTACCAATTTCCCACCCACGTCAACCCATGTATTCTCAAAGCCAACCATTTCACCAATATCCTCGAACGACAACTCGACCAGCCCAACCTTTTCAATTTCAAAACCCATTCCAACAAGTGTCACGACCATTCCAACCTTTCCAATCTCAAAATGTATTTCAACAAGGGAATCTTCCAAATCGAATCCCCAACTTTAAGTTCAACTCAAATAATCACGGTTTACCCTCGCAACGACCAACGTTACCGAGACCGGAACCAATGGATACTAGTTCCGGTAACACAAATTTGCGGAATAGACAACCACAATATCAGCAACCTCAGAGCAATAATTTCTTCCGTTCTACAGATCCTCCGAGATTTACTTTCAAGGAATTGCACAACGTTGATCATACAGAACCATACTCTATGAAGAAAAATAATATGGGATATTTTCAACCGGACCCCAACGAAAAATACAGACAAGACTTAGACGAATACTATTATTATGGACAACCCGACATAACTGAGAACGTTCAGGATACTGTGCCTAGTTACGAGTATACCAACCCCAACCAAGCATTCCTTATGATACGAACGGCTACGATACGAATAAAATACAATGCGAGGCTAGTTATCATGTGATCGATGATGGAAATTTTCTGCTAAAAGCCTCAGTAGACCAACAGGATATATAGATATAAATACACATGGGTCTAATCTCCCATATGTAAAAATATCCTCTCCATTTGGAAGGGATCTGAAATTCCTAATCGATACAGCAGCCTCTACATCTTTTATTAACCCTGAATTCGTTCATCCGAACGATATCGAAATAACAAAACCAGTCATCATTAACACAGTCCTAAACCAACACATGCTAGATAAGCGGGTTACTCTTCCAAACTTCACTGAATTTAAGCACCCAGGTGAAATAAAATTTCTAATTTTTAAATTTCACCAATACTTTGATGGTTTACTAGGTTTAGACGCACTAACGAAACTTAAAGCTAAAGTTGATCTAGCAAATGGAACTTTAACTACTGACCAAGCTAAAATTCCTTTAGAATTTAAACCAAATATTATCTCGAATAGGTACAAAGTGCCTTCTAAATCAAAATACATAGTGAAACTCCCCGTTGACATTCGGGAAGGGGACATACAGGGTGCGGCAGCATAACTTCCTTTTTTCAAAATTCAACAAAACAAATTTTCAGCGGTACTTGTTTTTTATTTATTTATTTTTAGTTCCAACGCATGATAGCGACTAACCAAGGGATGAGCAAAACTTTAAAATCACCTCTCTCGAATGAGACTACTAGCGCCGCGCTATAACAGTTAGCACTTTAAGGGCGGGCATTTCAAAAAAGGAAGTTATGCTGCCGCACCCTGTATATATACCAAATACCGAAATCGCACCCGATCTTCAGATTTCAGACGGGATATACAAAGCCAAAGACTGATTCAGCCTCCTAGGTGTAACAAATCAATCCGATGACGACAAATTACTCTTCCTAGAACAACCATTAAAAGCCTCCGAATTCTCCCCTGCGAAATTTAATGAAGTCTTCAATTTTAATATCGACTGCACTCCTGAAGTGGATTGCATTGTGACTCCCCAAAATATTTCCCAATTAATTCGTGTTGATCACCTAAACCAAGAAGAAAAGGAGCTTATCCTAAAAATATGCCGAGAATACGACGACATATTTTTCCAGGAAGGACAGAAACTTAGTTTTACCAACAAAATCAAACAGAGTATCCCAACCACGTACGATATACCTATATATACTAAGTCCTATCGATATCCATACATCCATAGGGATGAAGTAAAGAGACAAATCACAGATATGCTCAACCAAGGGATCATCCAACCCAGCTATTCCCCGCGGAGCGCCCTAGTTTGGGTAGTCCTCAAAAAACGGGATGCAAGTGGGAAACAGAAATGGAGATTGGTCATCGATTATCGTAAGCTTAATGAGAAAACGATGACCGACCGCTATCCACTACCAAATATCAACGACATACTTGACAAATTGGGCAAAAGTCTATACTTTTCAACTATAGACCTTACTAGTGGATTCCATCAAATTGAAATGGACCCCAAGGATATTAAGAAGACTGCTTTTACCGTAGATGGGGGCCATTATGAATATGTCAGGATGCCTTTTGGGTTGAAGAACGCCCCATCTACATTCCAAAGGGTTATGGATAATATACTCCAAGACCTCCAAGGGAAAATATGTTTAGTTTATTTGGACGATATTATTATATTCTCGACTTCGCTTCCGGAGCACGGAGAGAATTTGAGGAAAGTATTCAAAAGGTTACGTGAAGCCAATTTCAAGGTGCAACTTGATAAATCAGAGTTCCTTCATAAGGAAATTGCCTTCCTAGGCCATATAGTTACAGCTGATGGTGTAAAACCAAATCCTGACAAGGTGCAGGCGATAAGGGATTTCCCGCTTCCCCGAAACCAGAAAGAAATAAAATCCTTCCTAGGCTTGGTGGGATACTACAGAAAATTCATCAAGGATTTTGCCAAATTGACCAAACCACTCACCGAGTGCCTAAAAAAGGGTCGTACTGTCCAGCTGACTGACAAATATATTAAGGCTTTCGAATTATGCAAGGACCTTTTAATTAATGATCCGATATTACAATATCCGCATTTTAACAAACCCTTCATCCCAACTACGGACGCCAGCAATTACGCGATTGGTGCAGTACTGTCTCAGGGTACAATAGGTAGCGATAAACCTATTTGTTATGCCAGCCGTACTCTTACAGATACCGAGATCAACTACTCTACTATAGAAAAGGAGTTATTAGCAATTGTTTGGGCTGTGAAATATTTTAGACCTTACCTATTTGGAAGAAAATTCCAAATAGTCACTGATCACAAACCACTGACATACCTTATGAGTCTAAAAGAACCTAACTCTAAATTGGTAAGATGGCGCCTTAGGTTAGAAGAGTTCGATTATCAAGTGGTTTATGAAAAAGGAAATCAAAACTTAAATGCGGATGCCTTAAGTAGAATTAAGCTTCCTGGTACAATCTCCAACGAACAAGTTGAATTTAATATCACAGAAACCCTTGGAAGAACTACTAATACTTCACTACAGAGCGAAAACGGTTCAACCCTACACTCTGCACAAGAAAATTTAAATGATGGGATTCCGATCTCCGAACGCCCGTTAAATGAATTCTCCCTTCAAATTATTTTCGAAAAAAACCACCAGGACACCACAAACCTCTTTGGAAATGCCATTCAAAAATAAACAGAGTACCATACGCATGCATGATTTTAACGAAAGTAATATTACAGAACTTTTAAAAAGATTTCTAGCCCCAAACAAAATTAATGCAATATACAGAACCGATGAAATTTTTAGCATAATCCAATCCGTTTACTCTAAATTTTTCTCTGAATCTCAAATCTTTAAGTTAATTCGATGCACGGAAATGCTTAAGGAGATAACGGACGCAGATGAACAAGATAAAGTAATTAATGATTACCATATGAATAGTAATCATAGGGGCATAAATGAAACAGTCCAACATTTGAAGAGAGATTATTACTTTCCTCATCTTAAAGAAAGGGTTACAAAAATAATAAACAATTGCGAAACTTGTCAGACCCAAAAATATGACAGGAGTCCCCTAAAAATAGAGTACCAAGTCTCCGAAAGTCCGCAAAAACCTTTAGATAGTTTGTACACGGACGTATACACCATCAATGGTAAACCAATCCTGACCATCATAGATCGTTTTTCAAAATTTGCCGCTGCATATACGCTAGACACAAAGAACAGTATTAACATTATAAAATCACTCCGCCACTTCATTAGCCAACACGGCATCCCCAAAATGTTGGTTGCAGATCAAGTTACTGAGATGACGGCCGGTATATTCAAGGACTTCTGCAAACAATACGATATCAAAGTTCACTATACGTCATATCAACAATCTAGCAGCAATGCCTATGTGGAAAGATGGCACTCTACTCTTACCGAGACGTACAGAATTATTTTGGAAAAACGAAAGAAACAGAATCTGGACATAGACCACGAAGACATATTAAACGAAGCTATTATTACCTACAATAACGTCATTCACTCCACTACAAAACTTACCCCTTACGAAGTCTTCTCAGGCAGAACACATTTATTCAATAAAAAATTTTCTTTTAATACTGAACACGACTATCTTAAAAAGTTAAACGAATTCAAATCACAAATTTATCCGGAAATAAAAAGTAGGGTCGACGAACTTGTAAAGAATAATTTAGGGAAATTAAATGCAACCAGAACAGCTCCACCAATTCTCGAAGAGAATGAAACCATATTTCGGAAGGAATGTAGACGGAATAAAACCACCCCTAGATTTAGTAAGCATAGAGTAAGGAAGGACATGAAAGTTACACTAATTACCACCAAAAATCAAAAACTGCATAAATCGAAGATTAAACGAAAGCGTAAATTTCAGGGTAATTTTGACGACTCAAGGACAGAGAATGGAAATACAAACGCTGGACAACAACCAGGGACTTCTACCGCTGCGATTGGGGATGGGTAGAACCATCATCACGTATCAAAATCTAATACACATAGTAAAACTCAAGAACTACGAGGAAGCTATTGGCAATATTGTAGACTCTGTAAATAAATTCGAAAAAACACCCGAAGCAATAGACGCCTTAACGGTTACGGAACTAAAAACGAAAGAATTAGCACACAAACTACAAACACTGCTGCCCAGACTCCGACCGAAAAGAGGACTGATTAACGGACTTGGATCCATAATAAAGGGTATTACGGGTAACATGGATGCTGATGACGCTGTACAAATAAATAAGAATATCGAAAAGCTAATGTTGAATCAATCCAATTTGGGAACAATGGTCCTTAAGCAAACTAAATTGAACAAACTCATGATGGAACGATTTGATAATATTACGAAGCACATAAACAACCAAACAGAAATCATTAACAAATATTTACTGCATTCACAAAATAAAATTAAAAGGGAACACGATTCTATGCTTTACATCCAATATTTAAACCAGATAAATTACAATTTAGATCTACTTAACAATCACCTCTCTGACATAGCTGAAGCTGTCATACTTGCCCGACTGAACATAATCTCAAAAAAAATTTTAAGTCCGATGGAAATTACGAAAATATCTAGAATCCTCCAAAGTCAATCAGTAGAAATACAATCCAGTTTCAATCGAAAAATTTATAAGTAACTACGGCATCGATTCAAATGAAATAATGAAATCGATCGAATGAGTTCTGATAGAAGCGGAATTAGGTTTTCCAGCAGTGCATGCTATTTTAGTAAATTTTACTAATATTGTCGCCTAACAGCTCTCTAAACAATGTTCAACATTTTTCTTTTACCAATTCTACCAACTTCCATTCATGTGAATTAATGTTATTTAGCTTGTAATTTCCTTTATCTGCATGAATTTGTAATACCCACAGTATGACAACTATTCTTGATATATGTTTCGCATCACTGCTTTCAAATTGGGTAAATTGAGCGTAACTGCTCGACACACTTTAAAGCGTAAAATACTACGGCTAGTAGCATTGATATTGATATTTACCAAAAATTATGCACTGCTCAATGAGAAGCACTTCAGAATAATTGATTAAGGTAAAAATACTTACATTTTTTAGAATATTATTCTCCGCCACAAGATTTTTAACTTGCGTTTCCAATGACATGACATACTCCCGCTTTTTATTTCGCGACAACGAAGCAGATTCGCGATTTTTAATCATTCTTTGTTGCTTTTTCAACGCTTGTTCATTTATTGGATCATAAATACTTTGTTGGCTTGCATTGCATGCATTTTTCCGATTGATATCAAAGCTTGCCTTGGGCAAAACAATTTTATTTCGCTTATTTCGAAGACTCTGATGCCCTGCCGCCGTTAGAATAATTTGCTGAGCAGATCCCACAGTAGCTGGGGCAGCCTCAATCTTAATCGCTGATACTGGTATCAGCGTCCCTTGCAATATTCTAACTGGTGCGGTTTGAACCGGAAATAAGGGGGCTGGGTTCAGTATCGTCTGAAACTGTTGCGGACATTCCGTATTTATCGATTCATCGGAGCTGGAGTCATTTTTTGTAGTATCACAGTTCGTGCTAGACGTCGATGAGGCGGGACTATTCGATAGGGATGGGCTCGATCGGTCGCTGCACGTTGTGTGGCCATCATCCCCGTCCACGTCATTGAGAAAGTCGTCGGGGTTGAACAGTGGACTCGAAATCGAATGTGGCGGGGACGGTGGAGAGCGGTTTGCTGACTTTGTACTGAGAAAATTGTCAATTTTATCAAACATGTTCATGTCGATATCAGCGACCAGCATGTCATCGATTTTGTCGGCAAACACATCGTCGTCCAAATAGTTCGGGAAGTCTGTGAAACCTGGAAGAAATACGACGTAGAATGAGTTGCAAATGCTTTGTTCTATTTATACCGTAAATGTCTGTCTGATCACCTTCCATCACTAAATGCGCAACACATAAATATCCGGTAGTAACGACGGAAACAATAAGCACTTAATCTTCGGCATCAGCCCAATTACAAGAGATCAACACACTGCAACGTCACATTGACAGAGCGATGACAAGTTCCACTGACAATTAACAAAATTGGTTGTATCTAACAGCTATGTTAGTTTGTGGCTTGGGTACTAGTTTTTGAGAAGAAATTCAAGAAGAAGACATTGAAAGGTGCTGCCGTATTGAATATTTATTTATCCTTCGCAAATCTATCAAATAAATATTTTGATTTTATTTGGCGCATTAAATAAATAAAAAGCGAAGTGCGAATCATGCTGAACAAAACTGTGGAATGCTTAAATAATGATTACGGATTTAGCTGACTCGAATAAAGATATTCATATTGCATATAAATGGAGCCATGTGAAGCCCATTGTTGTTCAATTGTTCAACGTAGTAATGAAACGATGCAATTAAAAAAAAACAACATTTTATTCGTTGGAAACTTTTAACTTTTTACAAAACGTATTCCATGAAAGTCAAACTGTGAATGAATCTTAATTCTTAAATCGGAACATCTCGAAGCCGTAAATTATTGGTCTTCGATTTGTATTGTACGAATTTGACACGCTCGCAATTTTCACTATCGCAATTTAAAGTTATGGATTTATCGCGGATGTTTTCGAATTGATGCGGATCAAGTTTCGCGTCGCTTATGTCCGGATTAATATTTGTATTATTTAAGTTATCGACATTCGAGTGCTGACACATCGCAAACCTGACCTGACAAGTTGAAATCCGCTAAACTTTGTTAGTAGTATTATGATCTATCAATTTTACATTTTCTTGCATAAAATCGTAACGTGACCGTAAATCCACTGGTATTTTAAATGCACATGGCTGCTAATAAGGATAATCAACCATGGTAATATTAAAAGTTATGGTGGTTTTGAATTTTTGGAGTTACAACAACAACACTACATGGCTATGGAGCAATCTGCGCTACCAATTGACTTAGACATTATGGGCTTGGTAGGATTTACATGAAAATTTTAGGAAGGATATATATCATACATATCTTTGAAAACCTATTCAATGAGTGATATTAGTAATCGCAAAACAAAATGGCGGCCGATTTAAATGAAAATATTGAGTAAATTTGAGTTATTTTTCCCCAACTTCAGCATTGAAAGCACAAGCTATTAACTGTTGATGAAAACGTACCTTTTAAAGGTGACAAAATCATAGTGGTAGGGTTTTATGAGTACATCAATAAGAAATACATTAGAAGTTGAAATTCACTCAACTTTATTAACAATAATTGAATTTGGAAATATGGCATTTTTCTAGCGAATACCCTTAAATTTAAATTTAAGTATTCCAAGGTAATTTCCTTCTACTCTGGAAGATTCAATAAAGCTAAATCGCCTTTATGGAAGTAATAGTCATCGGAAAATTATCTGAATACAACAAAAACAATATACGATTTTTTTACCATCCGTGCTTTTTGTCGTACCTGGCACTACACATGAAATGAATGATAAAAACATCTATAAGAATTCATCCTGTCAATGATTGTTAGCAATATCGCAACAAAATGGCGGCAGGTTGAAATGGGATGCCAGTAGTTTTTCTTGTAAAGCAAGTATGTAAAGGGTGATTGATAACAAGTGTACATATTTTTGTCGAAAAAAACATAGTTTTTGTGAAGATTGAGCTGTAATGTTTATTTATTATGAAAATTTGGTCCCTTACAATTAAATATGAAACATTACTTTGGGCATATGTGTACCTCGTGCTGCTTTACAGACTATCAAACGATGATTGTAATTTTCGATGACATTTTTGCACGTTTCCGGCGTTGTTAGGCGTATGTTGGCTCGAATATTGTTTTTAATGCTTCAGTAGTCTAGAGAGCATCAGCCCGTTGGGGGGCCCCGGGGAGAGTGACAGTGTGAAATTGGCGGCAAGTGTCAACAACCGAAGGATACCGCGGATGGCGGCCGTAAGACACAAGTGCTCGAGGATAAGCAGGAGGTAAGTCGACTTCGAACTGAAATCGAAGAGTTAAAAGCAAGAATTAAAACGTACGAAGATATGTTCGAGACAGCAAAAAAAGTGCAAGACAGTGAACCGATACGAAAAATCGATAAGCACGCAAAACAGAAGAAAGCTGCTAATCCAATTATCACTGAAGAAGTATTAAGTGCTGGTGGCACCAACGAAAGCCAGAATTACTTTGCAGCGCTGGACGGATTCCAACAGGATATGGAGATAGACGAAAATAATGGAGGTGATAAAGATGGTAATTTTATAATTTATTTAAGAAATAAAAATAAGGAAAATAAAAATAAGGAGAAGAAACCAGCCCGTAGTTCTGCTGGTCCTCCTCAAAAAGTAGCCAAGAATACCGAGAAAGTCCCGCCAATTAATGTCTTCGGTCAAAGCGGAAAGGACATGGTTCGACTGTTGGCAGCCGAAAACAAATTAACAAATTTTGAAATCAAACGAATCAATTCCGAGACGTTGTCAATAAGAACGAAATCACTGGTTGATTTCAAATCAGCGAAAAACGCTCTGAATTCTGGAGAGGTTCCGCACTTCACTTATACCCCCAAAAGCGAGAAGAACCAGACGTTCTTGCTGAAGGGCTTGGACTGCGGAGAAGATACCGTCGATCTTCTTCAGGTTCTCAAAAACAGCACCACAAATCGAATTTATCTCAGTTAAAACATTCGCGACAAGAAGGTCGACGGCAGAAAAAAAAATTTACCAGTTTATTTAGTACAAATATCAAAAAAGAGCAGTCCAAGCGCTCTTCAGCAAATCAGATATTTACATTTCCGAGTGATGAGGTGGGAACGCCTCCAGAAACGAGAAATCAACCAGTGCTATCGCTGCCAATGATTTGGGCATTCGGCTGCCAACTGCGCCATGCATTACCGATGCGTTAAATGCAAGGACGTGCATGCTCCCGGTGAGTGCAATTTGGCTCAGACGGAGCCAAAAGAGAAATTATATTGTGTTAACTGCGGTGTTTTTGGTCACCCGGCATCATATCGAGGATGCTCCCGATATCAGGATGCGAGATTAAAATTTGTCCCAAAGCAAACACAACTACAGCGCAGTGTCTTAGCTTCGAACTTCGTCAAGCCCGGAGTATCATTTGCACAAGCCGCTAGGGGACCAGCAGAAAATGCGGTAAATAGTGTAAATAATGTGAGTGGCAATAATGAGCTGCTTCTCAAAATTTTACAGCAATTAAATTCTCTATCGGAAAGAATCGATAAGCAAAATACGAAAATTAATCTTGTTTTTCATCGTCTAGGGGTTTCAAATGCTGCAAAATAATTTGTCATCCAGTCACATTCCCATGGGTAGGATTCGTCTCATCTCGATCAACGTCAACTCCATTGTTACTATACATCGGCGTGATTATTCATATTTGGACCTTTGCATTGCTGACGCAAGACTCGAATTCAACTTTAATAGTCCTGAACGGAAACTGCAGGTGCTTCCTTATGATAGCGACCAAACGCAATCGTAATGGAAACCAATCATCACAGGGATGATTTCTTCCTCATCCCAGTTCAACATGAAAATCATCGGTTGAATTTCAAAAAAACAGACTGGGGAAAGTTTCAAAAGAAGTTTAATTGGGAGTTCCAGAAGCAATGTCGCCCTTCTGATGGTGGCAACTCTTGCTCAATGGTTCCTAATGACAGGAATCTAACTAACGATGAAATAGATGTCTATTTGTCGAAGTTAGAGAAGCTGACGTTGGAAACGATTGAGAAAGTAGTTCCCAAGATTAAACATCGAAACAATATGGAGGGATATGAAACACTAACCATCACAAGGTTGAAAAGATTGAAAAGCCTTCTTCTCACACGCGTCAACAATATTTATCGGTGATTTTTGGACTACAACCATCCCTCGTTGGCTTTGTTGAAATTACACCTGAAGAATGTCCGGAACTTAATCCGGTCATACTTCAGGAGTGAGGTCAGCTATCAATGGGCGAAAAAATTTAGGGATATTAGCCCACAGGACCCAGACGGCGTGTTCGCGAAAGTGAATAGCATATTCCGCAAGAAGTCTCGAGTGAAGGTATCGAATCTTGAAGTCACTAGTGATGAGATAAATCTTCTCGATAGGGCTGGTATCGAAATTGATAGTACGACTCCGGATAGAAATGGAAACAGGATTATATGTGAAGGGTTGGATAAACTTGCCCTGATTGGAACACATTTTGAATTGGTTCATCTACCAAACCCTGAGAGAGGGAACGAAATTTTTTCAGAAGTCGTTGAAGCAAAAGTTTCCGACTTCAAATCAACCCTGAACGGCCAATCAATTCTTCATTTCAATGAAACATTAACATCTGACCTCATACCCAGCTTGAATCTTATTGATTATTTTGTCAGCTATGAAGACTTGTGTTTCATATTTCGCAAGATAAACAACAAGAAATCATGTGGTACTGATGGTATTCCAAACGTAGTGCTCCGACATTTGCCGGAGGTTGCTATTAGGAACTATTGCATATTGTTCAACAACATGTTGAGCAATTCATATTTCCCAAATGAGTGGAAAAAGGCTAAGGTATTTCCGATCTTGAAGAAAGGAAAAGAATCTTCATGCCCCAAAAGCTATCGTCCAATCAGCTTGCTGCCTAACATCAGCAAGGTGTTTGAAGTGATACTCAACAGAGCATTAAACGCCCACATTGAGGAACATGAGCTGATGCCGAATTGCCAATTTGGCTTTCGTGCCAGGCATTCGACGACACATGCAATAACGAAAGTAACCTCAGACATCTGTTGGAAACTAAATGATAGACAATGCGTTGGAGCATGTCTCATCGATATGGAGAAAGCCTTTGAAACGGTGTGGTTAGATGGACTAGTTTTTAAACTCCTTCAGGATAAGTTTCCCAGAAACCTTGTCACCATTGTGTGCAATGTGTTATACGGGAAATCGTTTGTTGTAACTGATGGAAATCTGATAACAATGCGCGAGTTCAAGGTCTTGAGTGGTCTACAGCAGGAAACAGTTACTGCGCCTCTGCTCTTCTCAATCTTCATTCGCAAACTATTGAACGGCTTTGATTTTAACGTCTCGCCAACGCGATCATTGGTAGCGTTTGCTGATGATCTAATCATGTATACGGCAGACCGAAAAGCTACAATAGCTCAGAGCAATCTCCAAAAAATGTTCAATGATGTGCAGCTGTACACTGACAATTGACGAATGAAAATCAATGCGCAGAAGTGTGAAACAATCTTGTTTCGGAGAACTCTGCGGGGGGTCAGTCAAGACCTGAAACGTAATTGGAAAGATTTCCACATCATGACTGGCGAGGGTAGTTCAGAACGAGTTCCACAAAAATCCTGTGTTCGATACCTCGGTGTTTAATCAGTATCTGTACTATACTGAACATGTGAACATGCTCAGTAAGGCACTTAAAGTAGTCATGGCCCTACGAAAACTCTTTCATTCCAAATACATTGATCAAAAGGTCAAAATTATCTGTTACAAGACCCTGGTTAGACTAGTTTTGACATGTGGATGTCAGATCTGGTACAACCAGAGTGCTAGTACTATGGAAAAATCAAGGTTTGTACGGAAAGCCTGAGATGGATTGGAAACATTATATATCGAATAGACGAATTTATCAAACTGCTGAAGTGACGAGGGTTGATATCTTCATATTGAAGCTTCTTCGGAATCATATCACAAGATCTGTGACTGTGAGTGAAAACCCTTGGATTTCACAGCCGTTCCACCCTACAGACGGGTATATGGCGACTTGCCTCGCTACTGGCTTCATTCCTCCAGAAGCATTCGTGTATTTGGACATGAATCGATATGTTTTTGATTCTGACGGCGTCCCAGTCATATATCACATATATCGACCGGCTACCGATAAGAAGATAAAATATCCTCCGAACTTGAGTTCACGAGATCAACAATTTCAATGGAGATACTCATTTGCTAGATTCGTTGAAGCTGATCGAATTGGGACGGCGCAATCCAGGTATTGGTGGCTGAATTACAATGTCTAAATTATTCGTGTTTATTTTCAGTTCTGGTGTTTTTCGTTATTTCGTTTTTTGAGTTTCAGCCCATTATTGCTACATTTAGTGTTGTTGTTTATTTGTGTTAAAAATTAGGTATAGGTTAGGTATATGTTATGTTTACTATATTCCGTTAGAGATAAGATTAAACGTTCAGGTTAGGAACATTGTTATAGAACTTTTTCAGTGATAAAGTTTTTGATTGCATTTTATTATTAGGTGTAGGATCAAAGTTTCACTGTTGTGTTTAAATTATAAATAATTTTAGGATAGTGTTGGTTGGTTTTTTCTCCTTTTTTCAATTGAATGTTTTTTCTCCTTTTTCCAATTAAATTTTAAAAATATGTAATAATCTTAATTAATTGAACTTGCTATAGTTTTTTTTTGATGAAATGTGTTAATGATAACGTATAAATTTAGAGAGCCATTTGGGCCATTAAGTTTTTTATTGTTATTGTTTGGAATTTGCTTTATTTCTTTTAAAATTTATAACGAGTAGTATTAAATAAAGCGCTTTTGACTTTGACTTTAGAGAGCATCAGCGTAAACACAATCCTTCAGAAATTCCCAAAGGAAGAAGTCACAAGGAGTCAAATCACACGATCTCGCCGGCCAATTTATGGCTCCATTTCGTGAATTTATTCGATTTCACGTAGAGCGCGAAATGTTTGCACTGGCGATTCATTATTTTTGTAAAAAGTTTTAATAATAATAAAACGTTTGACTGATGTGTATGATGCCATGGTTAAAATTGTAAAAAAACCAAACTGTCATAATCTGTTAATATATGGACCTAAAATTGGTAATAAATAAGAGTTAAGGCCCATTTACATGTATACACTTGTTATGAATCACCCTTTATTTGTTGTTGATGTCGTTAAAGTACGTTGAGTACAAAACACTTCTGACTTGAGCGTAGTTTTGTCTATCTAACTTGTTATTACTAAATTAGATTAGGATGATTTTGATACCTGGAAATTTTTTAAACTGTTAATCTATATAAAAAATATATTATAAATAAATTTGTTGGGGCAGTTTTCAAAAATTTAAAATATATGAGTATACTCTCATTTAAAAAATCAGAAATTATTAAAGTGATTCAAACTGCAAAGGAATCAGCTACTACCTATAATCAGAACATGTACCTCTTAAGGTAAGGTATAACAGCAGTTTTCAAGCAAAAAAAAAAAACGGCTAACTTCACGTGCCTAGATGTGAATCAAACCAATAGAGTTTCATGAGGAATAGCTTGGTTTATTTATTTTTTTGTAGAAACTGTACGACTTTGCGCTCGCTGACTTACAAGGTGTTTGATTTGCTTACAATATTTGTTTATTGATTTACCTAAGATTCAATTTCCTATAGATCCTAGGCTCAGAAATGTTCCTTTGGTATCTGCCGTTATCAGCATACGCTATCAATTTTCTTGACTTTAATATTGGTGTACCAGAGGTTTCAGCTATTGTGTAGTGAAATGGATGAATATAAATGATCGTAAAGGAATGCAGCGATGATCGGCTGCCCCGGCGAGCGAGGATGTTGGTGCTCGCCGAGATTGGCCTTGTCTGAAGACGCGTGAATACGCTTGCAGGCTAGCATTGCGGTGCCATGGGGCGGGTCCTTTTCTCCAGCACAACGGTCTACTATAAAAAAATGGCATCCACTATAAAAAATGGTCCAATGGCGTCAAGGCCGAGGTAATCTACTAAGGGAGAACATTGCTAAAGCAAACAACAAACGGGGCCTGGCGAGACTTGAGAATATTTCGTCCTTACTGACGATATTATGGCCCCCAAATAAGATTGGGGTATCCAGGTGGGAGCGGTGCCCCCTCGCTGCCCCCCATCTAGATAAAGATCAATTCTAGACGCTTTCACGAATTTACAAATATAAAAACGTATCGACCGGGGTTGAGGCCGAGATAACCTATGTAGTAATCTAGGAGCTATGGCTCTAAAAGCAGCGCTGACACAGGCACACAGCACGAACTCAATTTAACAAGGATTCAGTCGATTGAGTCACCTTCCCCATCGCAACACTCGTTTTTTTTTTGCATGGAAAATAGGTCCAGAAAATGTCTTTTGTACTTAACTCCCGGGAGACAAAATTCTAAAACTGTTTAATATTTTAATGTGTAGTGATTTTACTACAATATCTTTTGAATATAATTTAACAAATTGCGGTGTAACGCGGGGTACAAATGCTTAGAACGAAACGGTTAACCTTTTAAATTATATGAACGCTAAAATCATTGTATCATTTAAACCCCCTAAAATTTGTTTCTTCCGATTTTTCCCACTTAATTACGCCTAATCATTAAACGAAAATTGCTTCAATTGATAATTTAAACGAATCTACAAAAGACGATTTAGAATTTTAAAAATAACCGAAACGAGTGTGCATTATCACCATCGCGGGTTCACTCATAGATGGCACTATTAAATGAAACTTTGCGCGATTTTCCATTGCTGTTTCGTTGCTCGATGGCTCGGCCCCGCCAATTTGGCAACTTGGAAAAAACCGCAGGGAGATCGCGAGTGGGAAAGTGATTTCGGGAGTCGGCAGCAGAGAAGCCATTATGGCTGAAGGTAATTGGACAGTCAAATACGACAATCAACGCTAAGTCGCGCATTTGTTCCAGACAATTTGAGCCAAAAGATTGGATAAAGGTTGGAGACAGAGTCGTTTGCTGAGCCATCCACCCCTATTTGCTGCATCTCATATATGCCCGATTTGCTGAGCACGGCGTGTGGGGATAAGACGGTGCGAATCTAAGACGTGCATGCAGGCAAGTGTGCTACAATTAGTAACACGAACGGTGAAAACATTAATATCACATGGTCGCCGGATGGCAAGACCATTGCAGTTGGCAACGAAGAAGACTTAGTGACCTTCATTGATACCAGGGCGCATAAAATTCGTGCAGAAAAGTAATGTTATTTTGAGGTTAGTGCAATAGCATGGAATAATACAAGTGATTTATTTTTCCTTACCAGTGGCCAAGGATGTGTTCATATTCTAAGTTACCCCTCATTGGAGCTCCTTCATGTATTAAAAGCACATCCGGAATGAAGATACGTCGGGATAGGGAGTGTGTGTGCAATGCGAAATGTGGACTTTACTGTTATTTGTATGGCAACTTTTGTGAGTATTGATTTTCTTTATTGTCGCATCGTTGCGAACAATTGAAAACGTAATTAGTAACTTCGAAATTTGATGGAAATTCCGGTTGCGTTTGTAGTGCGGTCAATATTTTGTTATTATTATTCAAGCACACTGCCACAGTCACCTTACCCAAACGGCATATAAAAGGGGTACTCTAGATATTGGAACTAGTGTTGTTCACATCGATCAACTCCCTTCTCCCCCCCCCACAATTTTCGGTGTAATCAAAGCATTAAATAGGACAAGGACAGGAAAAATTCGCTTCAGGGGCATGATTAGTGACATAGAGTGGACGGTTAAGTGTCGTCTATGGCCGAACCCGATAACAATTGCTCTCGGCAGTGACGGAGGGGCATCGTAGCAACACGACCACGGCGCCAGGTTCACAAGCTTCCAGTAGCCATTCACATTACAATAGCCACCAAAATAGTAGCAAAAACACAAAGCGGGAAAAAACTCTCGAAGGCTACGAACAAAATCGACACATAACGAAGCCAACACCGACTCCTTGTGTAACGTTGGCAACACAGCGACGTCGACAACAACGCCTGTTAGAAAATAGTACGAATATGAGTGGATCTATTAGATCGTATAAATCTCAACCACCAAATCCTGCATCCAAAAGATTTGAACGAAAACGGATATCCGACCAAGACTCGTCGCCAAGTTGTGAAGATTTATCGACACCTTCGAGTCCCAAGAGACGTCGCCAAAACCCAACCGATGATAACACTAATCGAGAACACGATAAATCTCACCAGAAGGATTCAAGTGAGAAGAAAAACAACTCGTCCAAACGTGATTGTCTAGCTTCTAGAACACGATCACGAATATCCGTCGACTAGCAAGAACAAATCTAGCGGGAAGACGTGAAGGATTACGGAACATTGCGGGAGTAAGTGAACATTCCTTGGAATCAGATTCCCTGAACGAAAGTCAAATGCCAGCTTTTAGTGATTCAGTGGTGAATCCGGAGGAGGCGATAAGCATTCTATACAAGTTATACAATGTCGTATCTGTTTATTTTGCGGGACATAACAAGTTCATTAAGTTCTTTACCAATTATTAATATATTAAACTTTTAATGGCTCAAACGCAACCCTACCTAAAATTAAATTAAAATTATCATTCGAAATTAAAATATTGCACACTAGTATTTAAAACAAGGCATGTGTATTAAATCATTTTCATAAAGTGCAAACACTTCAAATGACGATTCAACATAAACTTAATCTAAGACTATTTGGAACTGTAAAATAAAAATATCCGTGATGTGCGAAGAACAAATTATCGGTTTATCTGCGTGCGCGATAGTTTTAAAAATATAAGAGAGCGTGTTTACGAACTTATTGGTGAGTCGAAACAGGCAACAATTGAAATTTGCGGGGAATACTCTGTTGAGGTGAACTTTTTTGCTAAGGAATTATTACCAGTCGCCGTGCACCTAGAGCTGACCAAAACTTTCTCAATGCAACCACGGTGTTGATAGTGCAAGGATAAATACGGGTACCCAACGCCATTTGAATTGAGGACAAGCCGCAATCACTCCATGGCCTGCCGTGATTACAGTGATTGATAACTACTCGTACACATACAATACCCAAGCCCCATTTCGATAACGATTTCAATTCGTCCGAAGAACCAGCACTGGAGCAGTACTAATTAGCTGATGCCGCGTTTGATTCGCTTTCAAGGTCTCGGCAACCGTTTGTTCGGATGATCGAACATATGTCGCCTCGTTGCCAATCAACGAGCAAGAACGATTCTAGCGGGAAGAAACAAAAGGATTCGGCGGAAGACAGAAAGAGCACCTCTACAAACGTGGACAAATATCGAAAGAGCTCGTATAGCTCCCGTAACCGATCATATTCATCACTAAGAAACCTCCGCTCAACCATAAGTGAATCAGGGAATAATAGTCATAGTCAGCGACAGCCATTCAGTTGGTCGTCTATGAATAATTGTATGGCACCACAACAACTGAAGGCCGGCTGCAGAGAATGGTGTGGAATTGCTTAAACGTATCATTGAAGTCGGAAATGAAACTAAGCCAGATCAAACCTATCTTTGAGCGTCATGCAGGCGAATTTCTGCACTTTATGTAACCGGTGATAAGGCCAACGAGAACTAAGCAGTCCTTACTCCTTACATGGAATTTTCGAAAACCTTAGTGCAGGAGCAGCATTTATGTCGTGAAAATATCTCAAAACGTCGCATGAAGTTAGATTTAGATGCGTTGATGAAAAAATATGCTATTTATCGTTCTAAGGAGTTAGAAAAAGTTAGTCTAGAAAAGAAAAGGGATCAAGTAGCTCACGATATCAAAGGATTGCAGAAATCAAAAGCAGATACGTCGGAGTTGAATGCAAAAAAAACAAGTTGGGTAAACAGACCTACGCTCATGTCAGAAGGGTTTTGTATTCAATTTACAAAATGCAGTCACCAAATCGAATAAAATCAAGAAACATGTCAAAGATGATTTTATTGAAAAAAATATGAAATTCGAAGATCATACTATTATTAACAAAGTTGAAAAAATTTCGACTTCTGAGGTTTTTATTATTGTTATACTCATAAATCTCTCCCTTGATAATTATTTCATTATTTCGCGAGGGAGGAAACACATTTTTCATGTATTTCCCCCCTGTGCCCCCACTGAAGCAAAAACTGAGAGTTTAAGAACTGTTTTGAAAAGCTCCCATAAAAACTTTCATTTCATACTCATATCGGCTACGTTTGATGAATTTTTTTTTCAGGGGCCACTCTCCTGTACTGTTATCATCGATTAATGGCCAATTTTTTCGAATCCTAGAATGGTTACAAAGCATGTTTGCTAGGAGCTCTCTCCCACCTCCTTGACTTGTTTCACTTATGAGTATTAATTGTAGGTACTCATCTTCAGTCATTCATTAATTTGAATCAGATGTTCAAAGCACGCACCTTAAACGTTGAAGTTGGGAAAAATTAACTCAAAATTATTCAATCTTCGCATTTAAAACAGCCACTATTTTGTTTTACGATTACTGATACCACTAGCTGAACCGATTCTCAAAGATATTGATGACACATATCATTTCTGAAATTTTCATGCAAATCCTAGCAAAACTGTAGTGTCTGAGTCGGTAAAAAGCACATGTTGTTCCATAGCCATATGTAGCCATAGTAATAAATGCAGCGCATATTGTTCCATAGTAATACGGGAAAATTCAAATCACTATAACTTCGCTAAATATGATTCAATCTTTATGAAACTTTCAGAATAGATCAATCCTACAAACAGTCATCTGTGTGCTGAATTTCATAGAATTTAAGGGTACCGTTAAGATTTTATTCAAGAAAACATAAAATCGATAAATCATACTATTACTAACTATGTTGAGTGAATTGCGACTTCTCACGTATTTGTTGTTGTTGTACTCACCAAGGCTTACATTCGTGATTTTTTTCAGATTTTTCGAAGCAAACTTTGAAAAACAAAGACCTGTTTTGAAAAGTTCTCATCAAGACCTTTTATTTGATACCCATATCGGCTACCTTCAATGAAATTTTTTTTCGGGGGGTCACTCCCCTATATGGGGAGACCCCCCTTAAATACCTTATAAAATTTTTTATGTAGTTGAACTTTGAAGAGAACACCACTTTACACCTACATACAAAATTTGATGTTTCTAGCTCAAGTAGTTTCCGAGAAAAACTGCTGTGACACACGGACGGACGGACGGACGGACGGACGGACGGACGGACGGACGGACAGACAGACGGACAGATGGACAGACAGGACGCGATTTTAGTAGGGTTTTGTAAAATTATTTTACAAAACCCTAAAAAGGAAACATAACCACATTACTTTACCGTCAGGGACTCCCAACGAATAAAGGAACCGGCAATAACATCAATCATTGGAATCGCAAAGACTACAGAGATCCAACCCGTTATTATCGTATGGAGGAAGCTGCACGATTTGAATTCGATACACCCATAAATTGTAACGCTAATGCTAGAAGCTGCTGTGATCGATCTAAACCGGATTGGCATCGTTGATGAGGAAGATATTAAAGCGTCAAAAGTTAATTTACTTCATTTAACAGGCGGTGGTTCAATAGCGAGTTTCCTCAGTTTTATTGCTAAACTGACCATTTTTCCGACATTCTTACCTCTTCGGTTTATTGCCCGCGGACGAGAATATATCTTAACAAGTGATTTTGTTACTAAATTTTGTATGGCATTCGCCCAAAGAACCTCTATAGTGATAAGTGAGACTAATACTAATAGCAACGAAGCTAACAAAATTGAGAATTTACAGGACACCTCCAGCCCCATCGAGCGCTCGACGGAACAAGCGGTGAGTCCTTTTAATTAATAAAAATCTATGCTCAATATTCTATATTCATTATTTATATTATTAATAATAAATTATAAAATTTTTTTATATATATACAAAATATGCAGATACATATATTAGATTTCGACCATAGAGTTCGGTTTCAAATTAATTGGAAGCCTAGAAATTTAGTTGACGCGTTCTCATTAGCTGAACGTGATTAAAATTAAACCTTTTTACTTTGTCTGTTGAAAAGCAACTCGGTTATTTCAAAACCTTACGAAATATTTAAGAAAACTGGATGGAATCTTAAGTTAAGAAAAAAAAAACTAACTTGAAAAGCATAGTATAAACATGCAACATATGGTATTTATATGCTATAAGTAATATGAGCTCATGGTTTTGACTCGGAACAGAATACTTAACGATCTATTAAGCAATCGATTTTTGGCGGTCCTTTGCTTTAATTTATATTTTGTTTATCGCAAATTTTGAAATCTTTGCATTTTGAAGCGAATCATTTTACAGTAAGTGACAGGTTAACATTCTTGAAAAACATGCGGTTTGTAAATAAAATGAAGAATTAAACGAAAAAATTGGTCTTTTCCCTTCCGGTTTTTCTGACCGAGTATAGGACCCGGTACGGTGGCAGGCTTCCACCCCAAAATATGAGCCAGCCACCGGGTACAAATTAATCCTTTTTGTTTCAGGTGACTTCATGGGTTGAGTGGCCCAAGAAAAGTGCCTTTTTATGGCATAGAGTTATGCAATTCAATTGTATAACTCTATGACTTAAATTGGTCACCGGGGTACTCCCCTTCTGATGGGAAAGTTCATATAATTCAAGTTGTATGAGTTTTCCACTCAGAAGAGGAATACCTGGCCACTTCAACAAGTTAACATTGGATTTATTCCGGTTGGGTGGGTATGAAGGGGCTCCACCACCACCCGGTTGCCCCTCTTTCATTTGTGGGCCCTGAATTTATTTGGGTAAAGACGAGGTCACTCCAAGTTCGCCTTTCTTGTCAGGTTTCTCTTGTTCTCGTAACAAGTCATAATTCCTTCGTGGAGGTTATCTACAATGTTGCGACTTCGGTCGTCTTCTTCTGATCTCTGCAAGCAATTCGTGAATGCGAAATGTTTTGTAGTGAGTCCTCGTGCCGGGGAAACGAACCCGCCCCACGACACCGCAATGCTAGCCTGCCAGCGCATTCACGCGTCTCCGGACGAGGGCATTCTCTGCAGGAACCAACACCTTCCTCTGCCGAGGCAGCAGAACATCGCTGCGGTCCTTTACGGACTTTTGAAACTCTTTTATTCACTTCACCTACTAAGGGTTGAAATTGCTAAGGCAAATAGCAAACGGGGCCTGGTGAAAACAGACGGAACTTGGGAGGACTGACAATACTTATGGTACTCAAATAAGAGTGGGGCATGCAGGTAGAAGCGGTGCTCCTTCGCATCCCCCCATCCAGATAAAGTTCCATTGTAGACGTGGCCAAATGTTTTTCATTTTAATGAAAAACTCATGCAAACATAATTCGCATGAACTTTTTCCTCAAATGGAAACCATCAGCGTTGCAGATTTATGTTATACATAGTCTTATATGATGGAATCACATAATACTATAACAAAAATCAGCACCCAAGCAGAAGGCCACTCTACCCTGCAAGAGCATCTGCAAAGTCAAAATATAGGGTGAGGGGTTGGGGCTCCCATTTTCAAACTGGATAGAAAGACCGAAAAACTTTTTCATTTAGCAATCCATTATTTATTCTTTCCGTTATTTATTTATTCACACCGTGTCTTCCTCAGAGGAAGACACGGTGTGCTGTAATAGCTGTAGTATTTAAAATTAAATATAAATGGTGAAAGTAAACTGAAAAGTGTTTTTATTACTTAAACGATGAACTCTCACCAAGTAACGGCCTCATCCATTGAACAAACAATTATTCGGTTGATCTGACTAAGATCGTTACATTTTAAGTTCTTGCGTGTTTATGAGGGAAAACATAATCAAAATGATGGGACGAAACGTGTGTTATCCTTTTTTTTAAATGATACTCTAAGCAAAAATGACAAAACATTTATGTATAGAATTTGTATAAAGCAATCATTTAAACATCATAAAAAAAGAATAAAAAGTAACGGTACTCACCCAATCCTCCTCCAACAAACGCTCGTATTTGGGATGGGTAAACCTGACTAACGATTATCAGAAAAATTAAAATCCATGCCAAAAGGCTAAAGTTAATCCAATTCATGGTGTTTGTGGTGCTGAAAGTGCTTCTACTGCTGCTTGCCAATATTTTTGACATGTTGCTAATGTTTTTAAATATATCAGGTTGATATTTACGACTTTTTGGTTATGATTTTGTTTTTCTGTATGATTTGCCGTACTTGGTATTTTCGATTTTAACAACGACAACAACGACAGCGGAGAGTAGATTAAGTATGAAATTTAGCCAAACGCACGATCGTATTTATCTTGGAAAGTTGTCGACAATGAATTCCTTTTTCGTTGACAACAAAAGCAAAACCTCAAAGTAGATTTTAAGTTTTATACCAACGGAAAAAAAAGCGAAATGGATGCAATCACAATGTCAGTACTATGGATTATTTTGAGGATTGTTCAAAATTTCAGAGTTTGCTTGCGGCATTTTTGATCTAAATCGTTATCGCACTTGCGGGTGATGCACACAGGACACTTAAATTCCGAGCGAAAGCGTCCTCACGGTTCGCCGCGTAACACTAATCTGTTTGTTGATTTCTTTGGTCTGTTCATGACGACCACCAAAAGAAAGTTCTCACTATTCCCCATAAAGCACGGAACCATGTTCTTTGTGCAGATATTCAAAATTGCTCAACCGATACATGCACTGCACATTAACATCAATGGCTTCAACTATCCCCGCAGGTTGCTGGCACTTATTTGTTGCTTAAAACACGTTATATATACGTATGTGTCACGTTGGTGCACAAATTCTGCAAAGGAAAATTTTATATTAGGCGGAAATGTAAACTCGACGCGCTGATTTGTGAACCTTTCTCACCACAGAAAGCGTTTGCAAGATCAGTGGAGCAAAGTGTACCACAAATCAGTATTATCCACATTCAAAGATGTTTAAAGAAAATTAACCAAACAGTAAGCCCGGAATGTAAACTTTAGTTTTCTTCACACATGGCAATTAAATAATATCACTAAATTATTAAGGTATAGCAAACTATTATTTATCATTTAGATAAAAGTAACACGTTTTTTGGTAATAGTACCACTTTCAGTCTTGTGATCGTAATATAGAAGTGTATTCTTTTTAAATATAACCGATAACATATGGCACAATAGTTAACGTTATAAGTAAAAGCATCGTTCTTGCCGCCATTTACCGCTTGCGTACCAGCCCGATTCGCCCGCCAATCACTCGCGTAGTTCGAAAATTCATCCATCTATTGATTTACGCGATAATTAACTTCAGCCAGAACAACAGTACCTCCGTACGATAAATTTCGCTGTCCCGATTCGTATCGCCGTACAGCTCACTCGCGACGTCCTCTATGCTTTGCGATCACAATCAAAATTCCTCTTGTTTGTCGCAACGGTGGTTTCTTGGCAAGCCCATTCATGCCGTCAACTGTAGTCTGTTTTGCGGGACATCGGAGTTCGTTATAAGTTGCGTTGCGAAGGGGTTGTTGTGATCGAAATTTAATTGTAAATTTAAATATTTATTTTTTTTTAATTCACAATTAAAATTGGATCAAGCATTATGTTGGCGTTCGAGCAGTTTGCCTAGGCGACTGCTCGATTACCACAATTGCCTTCCTCATGACCTGTTTCGGCGCAATATTAAATAGTATTGGGGCCAGTATATTTCCTTGTTTTAAGCTTATTCATTTTCATTTATTTCATTTATTATTCTGCTCTGTGTTTACTATCGTGACTTTAATCGGGCGGACTAGTTTTGCTAGAATGCCAAAGTCAAGCACTATTTTGTACAGCGCATTTCTGTTGACACTGTCATATGCTTGCTTGTAGTCTACAAAGATTTGATGCATGTCAATATTATATTCCCAGCACATTTCAAGTACTTGGTCTATTGTAGACCATCCACTTTGAAAGCCTCCTTAAAATTTTTTTATAATATTGTATTTTTATTGTACGGCTTTAGTTTTCTTTTTATGATTTTGTAGGCATTTTAAAAATTGTACGCATTAAAGCGATGTCTCTTTAATTTTCACACTTGAACTTGTCTCTCTTTTCGTGTGCAGGGCATATTATATTCTTTCACCAATCCTCTGCTCCTCTGACCATATTCTGTATTTTAGTCGATGGAGAAGTTGACTTAGATGGGAACTGACTCTCCAGAATGGTTCTGCTGGTATTTCTTCTATTCTAAAGGCCTTACTTTTTCTGAGGCCACATGCTCCTGCCTGTACCTCGTCTCTGGCAAGTAGATAAACTGGCTTCCCTTGTTCTGCATCTGCTTCATTAGTTGTTTGGAGCGCTATGAATATCTTCAAAAAATATTGCAGCTATCTGTTTTTGATTTCAATGGGTTACCGATGCTTGATCCTTGTGCAATTTCGCAAAGACTTGTTGGTGAATTGAAGTCCTCCTTTTGATTTTTTAATTAAGGCATACACCGATCTGACTTCATGTAGAGTCGTGTTTTTGTTTATCGATTGGACCCTGATGTTGTACGTCAGTTATTTCTTTCTTCTTCTGGGATTACTTTTTGGAGCAAAGTATGTAGTGATTTTAGGATGTGTAAAGTCCATTAAAGATATTCCCGATGGGATACTGCCTCAGTGAGCCAACCATCCCTGCTCAGCCGGGATGGCATTGCCCGGCAATGCACATGCATGCTGACAGCCAACTTTTGTGTTATCTTGGGGTGTATTCTTTCCGCCAGTATAAGGGCCCACAACAAAAAATTTTATGTGCACAATTTGATTGATCTTTGAGGTCTGGTTAAAGAGAAAAGGCTGAGGCTGGCGCTGAAGGACGCTACAAACTCGTCCTTGAGAGGGAGATTGTGGCCCACAAAAAAGAGGGTGTGTGTATTTTCAACCCATCTTTGCTATTTTTATGAGATCAATTTAGCCCTACTTAAGAAAGTAGAAATCGAATAATTGCCATATAGTATGTAATCCAATTTTTCAACAAATACAGGTATAATGCTAACCTGGTGCATGCATTACCCCGATTTTGTGTCGGATGCACTTCTCATTGAAGCGCGTAATGCTCCCATCACTATTCAGCAATTTTAGCCGATCACACATACCCTGGAAGCTTGTCGTGCCAAAGCCTCCGACGCTGCTTAGAACTACTGAAAACAGACATAACTGTACTCAAAGTCGAGTTCAATAGGTCTTTAGCTGTTGGTCCGCAACTCCCGGCAAAAATGCCAATAACGATACATCAGCTTGGGTCTATTGTCAAACCTCTGAGCGCTCATAGTCCCAATAGACAATTAGAATCAGGCACGATCACGGATCTCAAGCTATATATACTAGGGGCTCTGAAGCAATTGTTATGCCCAGTAGTATTTCTACAATGTATAAACCCAATGGCAGAATAGCATATTACCCATATTCAATGAGACAAATCTTGTCATAACCATCATCCCTTAGAATCTCTTTCTCTTGGGTCTTATTGAGGTAAGTTCCGTTAACATTTCTAACATTGAAGTCTCTATCAAACGAGTACATAGTTCTCTGTATCTGCAGCAATATTCTATAAGAAATTGACTTTTTCTTGAAAAAATGGGATCGGGTAATTCTGTGTTAGGTATATTCTAAATAATATAGTACCTGCATACTCAAGCCATACAAAACTACTTCTCTGCCCCATAGTCCGGCACTTGCAAATGACGTCTGCTACCAACACAAATGACGGTGGTATTAGATTCATCAGGGTACTATGCTGGCGTGATCAAGCAAACATTGGATATTTTTGTTAGGAGAACTCACCTGCAGGATATTACTCATTGTAGTATAGTTTTACCTTGGTTAGAGTTTCTTTGAAAATCTAACATTTTGGTGTCTGTAGGATATGTTTTTGATTATAATATAATAATAATAAGGCTCAATGCCTTAACAGAGAACACGTTAAGCTTCATCCGTAGGTAGTTTTCTTTACCAGCCCATTTTCATAATTTATGGCTTAGCTCTAATTCAGCCCGTCACCTTCAGTGGAAGTCGCTTCCAATCGTTGTGGTTCTTTTCGACTTTTTTTGTTTCCAAGTTCAGCCATATAAACGCTTCCTTACTTACTCTCTGTAGTGAAACGGGGTAGATAAAATGTCCGTAAAGAACTGCAGCGATGAGGATGGGGGTGTTCGCCGAGAGTGGTCTTGTCTGAGGACACGTGAATGCACTGGCAGGCAAGCATTGCGGTGTCGTGGGACGGGACCTTTTCCGTAGCACAAGCACTACAAAAAAAACGAATTTGCAGATACAAAAACGTATCGACCGGAGTTGAGGCCGAGGTAACCTACTAGGGTTGAAATTGCTAAAACAAATGGCAAACTGGGCCTGGCGAAAACAGATGGAACTTGGGAGGACCGACAATACTTATAGTTCCCAAATAAGAGTGGGGCATCCAGGTAGAAGCGATGCTCCCTCGCATCCCCCCATCCGGATCAAGATCCAACATAGACATGGCCAGATGTTTCCATTTGAATGAAAAACTCATGCAAACCTATTGTAGTTCGCGTCAATTTTTCTCTCAAATGAAAAACATCAACGTAGCAAATTTCTGTTGTAGTTTTATGCGATGGAATCACATAATACTACTCGTATACCATAAATGGGCATGCGAGTGGAAGGCCACTCGACCCTGCGAGAGCACTTAAAACGACATAAAAAGGGGTGAGCTCACCCGATGACTAGCTCATTATAGTGGAGGGGCCAGCCAACGTGGCGTGTCCCATACACAGAACCAAATGGAAAGATCGAGTTCTCGATTTAATCACAAAACATTTTTTTATTCCTTTTCCACAAATTTTCGTATTTCATTGTATTTTTTCTTCTTTTCCTTTTCGACAAATTCTCGTATCATGTAAAATACATCACTAAGCTACTCGCTGAAAAGAGTTCTTGTCGCACAGAAAATGGCAATGGCCGATAAAACTTCAGGCAATGTAGTAACAAAAACAATAAATCCAAAAACAAGACAAAAAATACATGCCAATGTAAAATTTGACAAGCTAAAGAGTTATCTTGTATAATATATATTTTTTCTATTAATAACCAAAAAGGCTACTTACCCATCATACTCGACAAGCGCTCGCAGATGAGGGCGGTACAGCCTGTGAATTTTCTGAGTTAACGTTATATACAGGGTGATCCAATAATAATGCACGATGTTAATTGTGAGCCACACCTTAACGTCAAGTTTTTCGCCCAACTTGATTTGACATTTCTTTGTTTCAGTGTTTGACGAATTCAACCATGGAGAGGTACACAATTGAGTAGTGCGTTAAGGTTGTTGTGGCCTTTTACAAAATGGGCGTTCAAATGAAAATGCATTTCGTGCAGTTCGTGGTTTTTTTTGGTGAGCATAATCAACCAAATGTGTCCACAATCGGGAGAATTGTGCGCAAATTTCATCGAACCGGGTCCGTAGAAAATGTGAAATCACCTGTGCATGCTCGCCTAGTTCGTTCTGCGGAAAACGTTGCTGTTGTTCGCGATAGTGTGGCAGAAGAGCCATCAACCTCGATTTGTCGTCATGCCCAACAATTGAACATCTCACAGACATCACTGATGCAAATTTTGAATCAAAATTTGAATTTGCACGTTCACAAGGTTCAATTGACTCAAGAGCTGAAACCTACTGACCATTTCAAGCGTCGACAATACGCCGAATGATTGGTTGAACAGACAGAAGGGAATGGTGACTTTACAAAGAAAATCATCTTCAGTGACGAGGCACACTTTCACCTCATTGGATTTGTTAACAAGCAGAATTGCTGCATTTGGGCAAATGAGAATCCACGAGTGATTGTTGAAAAGCCAATGCATCCACAAAGAGCGACTGTTTGGTGCGGTTTATGGGCTGGCAAAGTCATCGGGCCGTACTTCTTCGAAAATGAGGACGGCCAGGCAGTTACCGTGAATGGTGTTCGCTATTGTGAGATGATAATGGACTTCTTGCGGCCAGAAATTAAGGTTGTGGACCTGGACGATATGTGGTTCCAACAGGATGGTGCCACTTGCCACACAGCCAACGAAACAATGGCTCTTTTGCACGAGAAATTCAATGGCCGTGTTATCTCACGCTGTGGCGGTGTTAATTGGCCGCCACGACCATGTGATTTGACACTGTTGGATTTCTTTCTCTAGGGATATTTAAAAGCAAAAGTGTACGTTAAGAAGCCAAGAACAATCGAGGAGTTAAAGAATGAGATAATTCAGCACATTAACGACATTGAACCTCAATTAAGTCTCAAAGTCATTGTAAGTATGGACCATGGGATAGAAGTATGCCACCATAGCCGTCGCAAGCATTTGGGCAATATTTTATTTCACACATAATTGTCATAGATCGTTCTATTATAATAAAATATATTAACACAATTCTCTGAAAACTTTTTGTTTTATTTACAATTAACATCGTGCATTTTCGTTGCACCAACCTTTATTGTACATCATGAAAAATGAACAACAAAAACATCTTGAAAACTTCATTCGGTCAATGGTTGCTAGTAATATACTAAAAGAATGGCGGCTGATTAAAATGGAGTAACAATGGTTAGATCTCGTTAAAGTTGCAAATTGAATACAAAACCCTTCTGACATGAGCATAGTTCTGTCGACCCAACTTATTTTAGTTTGTTGTCGGAGGATATTATATTGTTTTTCTTGGATCCAAGTTGGTCGCTGGATGTTATCTTTGTACGCCTGGTTCCTTTTTTTACCGCTTCCTTGCATTCTTCGTCGTATCGGTCGTTCCTACTTTTCTTTTGCTGGTGCCCCAAGACCTCTTCGGCCGCTTTTTTCAGCATATCTCTTACTGTATTCTTCGTGTTTTGATGTTATAATTACTTTCTCCCACCTGCGGGGATATATTGATGCGATTTTGCAGCGCTGACATAAATGGGGACGTGATTGAGCTACTATTTAGCTTGTGTATTAGTACCTTCAGTTAACTGATGTTCCTTGTTTGCAGCTCGTGCAGATACGGCATCGGCACTTGATCCTTATTAGGTAGAAGTCCGAATAACAGACAGCACCGCAGAACGATTTTTAGTGGAGCATTGTTAGCGCTTCGACTTAGTCGGTTTTTGGTCCACGGGTGGTATTTTATTTCCCATATACACGTCGACTAGCTGATTAGGGCACCCTCTATCTGTCACCTGAGGATGCGTCTGAAGGGGGTCCGAAAGCCCTACACAGACGTTAGCGTTTTTCAAAAAGTAAAAGTTACCATTGATCACTACAAAGGAGGTATAAGTAGGATTTGATATCAGCGCTGTAGGTGTATTTATAGTTATTGAAATTGTAATAAACATCAGCAGTTGAGCATTTTGAATTACTGCAGAGTAGAACATTTCTAAAGATAATAAAAATTGATTGGTGCGTCTTGTAGAATAGAGTATGCGTGATAAATATTTTGTAGTGTAGCTTCGTGGCTCGACAAGAACCCACCTCTTATGATCCCACAAATAGCTTGTCGACAAGCACGTGTACGCGATCGTTAAGCGAAGCTAGTTAGCTGAGCCTGGTCTTGTTTATAGCTGGCTGACATGGATTTTTAGAAAAAAAAATCATTACTAATTTTTTTTTTTGGAAATCCATATTATTTTACACTTATTTTACAATAATTAATGTTTCTTTCATCGCAAGAACATCAATAGAAATATTCCTATTATTTTTTTTTTGAACCAAGATCATTCATCTAAATTACATTATTTATTTTCGACCACTTGAATTGGATCCTACACGAATCGAAACCAAAGTACTGAATATGTACTAATATGTACAGAGCGAAAATTAAATTTAAGATGGTATGGAAATATATGTTATTCTTTGTGGGTGAACGTTAATAAACAATGTTTAAGGCTTAAACATAATAAAGAGTTTATAATAAATTTCATATATTATCATTGGTTTGACGTTTTTGTTTTTGGTCCTGCAACCTATCAGAATGTGATAAATGTTTTCTTAGAGACTAAATCGGCTTCACATCTTCTATTTTCTACTCTAAATTGTTATTCGATTTGCCATATTATACAATTGGATATATTGGATAATATTCGAAAATGCCAACTTAACAGCTATGCGTATGCTAAATTAGTGTAATGAAAAACAACTATTGAATAACAGCAATGTCGAGTTGAATCAATGAAAACGCAGGAGATAAATTCAAATGTATAAAACAAAAAAAAAGGTCGTTTTTGCGTATATGTCAATATATGTGAACCCTGAAATGCCATACAAACTTATAAAGCATGTAGCGACCTCAACTATTTCAGTGTGATTTAATAACTGACTCGTAAGACCAAATATGTTTGGGGAGTGCTATCATCATTGGTTGAACTTCAGCGAAAATACTTTAATTTTTTGCTAAGAGCCAATGAATAACTTAAAAATAAACATAACCTAAAGGAATAATACACCATAATGAACGTTTAGTCTGTTGTTTCTAAACTACAGTTGAACATTTTCAATAATGTTCTACATTAGCCAAGAAAGATGCAAGTATCAATTTAGCCTCAAAAAAAAAAAAAAAGATTTTAACCAAATAACTAATTAGAAAAAGGTTTCGGTCACTAACAGTAAGTACAGTGTTCCACTTACTTTCAAACACATCAATTTATTTTTGCTGTTCATTGAATAATTATTCTCAAAACACCATCATAAGACACAAAATTACATTTAATCGGAAACCCTTTAGTTTTTGAGTCATTTTTTTTCCTATTTCGCCTAAACTTACATAGGGGTTCATGATGCTATCTATTCATCTTCTATTTCAGATCCTAAAAAAACTATAGCACTATCCATTGTTTTGTTTTCTTTTTTAATTGTTTCATCAGAACGGTTGGTCTACTAAGTTCAGAAAGGAACCTGTAGCATACGTTTTTCTCAGCCGCTGTTTGGTATGCCTCAATATACATACTATAATCGCAATACTACAAATTTTTCTTTTCATGTTATTTTTCCGTGACTCTACTCCGTAAAACTTATACCTGCGCTACTTTCAGTTGCCTTAATCTAAATTATCTTGAAGATTTAATTTAATATATCCAGGGGAGCCGTCTAGTGGTGTCGCACAAAAGGGACAAACTGCTTGAAACCCATTGTAAGTACCTCGTTAGCAATTGATTTGTTGAATTTTCGCTAGTAACTATGACCTGTTTGACAGCTTCGTTGGTTAGCCACTGATGGTTTGTAAATACTATAAATGTAAGGTCTTCTACGAGATAACAACTCTTCACCACCTCTTTTACATGATCACTATTATTAACTATATTGAAAGTCGGAATAGTCAATTTGCGTAAACAGCAGAATTTCAATAATTTGACCCATATGTTGGTTGCCGTTTCTTTGTCGTAACAGAAATTATTAGCTATTTGAAGAGTTTTAAGATAATTCCGATGATAATGCACTAATTCATCAAGTAACTTTAATAGCGTGATAAGTTGTTTACTGCATTTCTATTTTCCGTAAACTCTTCAGAAGGCCCACTATCTCCAAATTATTGCAAGCATAATTATTACGAATTATTAGTTCTTCTAAATCAATTTGAGTTCGATAAAGAGTTTCTAATGATTGATCGTCCAGTAAACGGCACCCAGCCAAATTAAGCTTTTTTAACTTCACCACTTCGCACAGATGGATAAAATATTCCGATTCCACTGTTTCATAGCATTCTAAGCTAAGCTCTACTAAATTTACCAAATTCATTAAGTGTGTGCCTTTGATATCACAATCTAATAGTTCTAAGGATCTTAGTAAACTCGACACAAATCGTCCAGATGGTCACCCAGCTCACCCAAGACCTTCTTGTAAACGATTACTTTTCGAATCCTTATGCTCGATGCCTTACATATTTCTAAATACGTTGGAAAATCAGGGTTCCATGGATAACAAATTCCAATTTCTTCGATGTTATGGCAATAACAAGAAACTAAATGAATATGTTCATTGCACCGTATTTCGTCTATTGGATCGGGCCAAGGACCAAGACGCTTTCTTCAACTTCGGCTAATGTGAAGTTTTGAGATAGCTCATCTTTTTTTAAACGGTGTTTAACACCTCCACATGCGATTTGTGATGTTCCATCTCTTTGAATAGTTAACATCTACCCTAACTTTTGGAAACAACTTCCAAACCAAATTTAGTTTGTTGTACAAAATTAATGGCGAGATTGTATGCAAACCATATCTTGCTCCGGAGCTTATTCCGTTAAATTAATGACGTAGGCACTGCCGATATTACATCGTAAAACTTATTGCTAACCTCCAAGTCCTTCTATATATTTATCCATAACTATGCCACCTTCCTTGACAAGGCATCCTCCATCACTTGGTTGTCGTGGGGCTTCATGTTTCGTTCAACGTCCTTTACCTAATGCCAGCCCTATTTAAGTTGAACTCCAACTGCACTACTGAAAACGATGCCTCCTTGTTCTTTACCATGGTTGTCGAGGGGGACTGTAAGTCAATTCCTTTAGGACAATATAATGACTGGTGAGCACGTAGATTATCTAAAGATGTGTTATTACCTACCACAGGCCGCACAAATAATGTTGCGATCTTTGCACTCGCACGACTTTGTCTGGCAGAAAATGGGAAATTTTTCCTGATTAGCGACTTCGGAACTTAGCGAACTCGGACAGGAAATTTTCCTCCCGTTTTCCGTTTCTGCGCTCGATTTTTCGCACAATTTTCTTACGGTTACGTCTAAGAAAAAAAGATCACAACTTTTCTTAGTTTATTTCACAGTTATGACGATTGCGTTAAGAAATTTGGTCCTTATGGAAACTTTTTATCGGTCGCGTATATTTTAATTAATGCCCGAAGCCCGATGACATTTAACCATCCCATGGCAGTGCAGCCATTTTGCCCGGGCTTTTCAGCTCTTTCTTTTCACCACCGTTTTCGTCTTCCTCCCAGCTGTCAAGACACAGTTCAGTGACAGCGAGTGGTTAAAGAGTCGTTTGCGAACCGTCGACGTCAATAACGACCTGCGGATCGTTGCCAGTGGCGTAGGGCTGATCCATTACAAAATTTCTCTGCATTTAATCTCGTATAATTGGACACCACTTACTGCGATTTGATCGCCACAGATATTTATAATTAATCAAAATTCAACATATCTAAGCTTGTGGCTAACGTGACATAATAACGAAATGGCAAAGGTGGAGACTTGAATAATTTTACATTTTATTTTTTTAATTATTTTTTAACTGTTGAAACTTATTTATTACAACATAAATCCCCTCGTAACAGTAGCTGTGAACGATTATGTGATTTTCCCTGGACTAGTCCCGGAAGGTGTTTGTTTTCTGCAGCATGCTACTAGGGGAGAAAGCGTTATGAAAAAAATAATTTCAGTTATTCCTTGAGTCTAAAATTTGTATAAACATGGGCAACTAGTATCACACCGTTTTACTAGTTTTCGATAATAAAGCAAGTAAAAATTAGAAATGTCTCTTATTCAAAACTTATTGAATTAATTAAACACCTCATTTGTATTTTCGTCAAAATTCGTACAAAATAATTGCACTCGCAGTCGCGTTGGAACTCCAGACGTTAAATTTTAACACCTTCTGTTATAAGATACGAGTACTGTACGTATTTGCATTAATTTTTTCTTTTCAAGCGAAACGAATTGTTTGTTATCGTGCGGCACGTGGCCATTTTGGTGCATCTGAGATTCTAGATACGAATATCTTATCATAGTACAGTTTATTTCAACATAGCAATGACCACAAGAACCTTCCTCTTGCATGGTTGTTGATTAGTGGCTCAACAATGCTTAGTATGTTAACAAATTAACAATTCACTCCAGAAAAGGGGAAAACCCCTTGTTTAAATAAATTTGATAATGGCCTTCGATCCATCAACTCTCAGCTTTCAAATTTATTTAAACAATTATCGCAAGCTTTATAAAGAAGAAGAAAAAGTCCACTGTTTAAATTTGCATCTTGTGCGAATACCTACTATCTCGCTTAGCGATTTGCAAGCAATGCAATTTTTGTAATTACTAGGTACATTGGTCTCGAGCTTTAAATTGGGCATATCAGTTTTTGTCGTCGGTCCGCAAGCATGGAACTGCTTAATTTCGTGATCTTCCTTGTGGTCGGTACGATTGTGGGTGTGATTTGGTTTGTGAAGCGAGAGTATGCGTATTGGAAAAATGCTGGAGTTCCGCACAAGAAGCCCTTCCTGCTGATGGGGAACATGAAGGGCGTTGGGTCAAAAAAACACTTCATCGAAGTAATCGATGAGATTTATCGCGAGTTCAAGTGGAAGTCCCCTTTCTGCGGAGTTTTCGTGTCAATAAAGCCAGTTGCCTTGATCACGGATTTGGATCTGATCAAGTCCATACTGATAAAGGACTTTAGCACATTTCATGATCGCACTCTCTACTGCAACGTGGATGCCGACGTGCTTACTGGGAATCTCTTTTTTATCCACGGCGAGCGATGGCGAACTCTGCGCGCCAAATTATCACCCACATTTAGTTCAGGAAAGATGAAACTAATGTTCCCCGCAGTGCTGGATATTTCGCAAAAATTAGTTGAGCACATAACGGAGATACTGCGAATCGAAAGAGATATTGAGATAAAGGACATCCTTGCACGCTACACTACGGACATCATTGGACATTGCGCCTTTGGAATAGAGTGCAATAGTTTGACCGATCCTGACTCGGAGTTCCGAATATTTGGCGACAAGACAATCAACAAGCCAAGGCATTCGAAAATGTTCGTGGAGTTTGTGAGTGAATTTCCGGAATTGGGAAAGTTTTTTGGAGTTAAAGTGTTCAGCGATGATGTTATTAAATTCTTCTACGATGTGGCCAAAGAGACCATTGAGTATCGCGAGCAGAACAACGTTCACTTAAATGACTTTATTGACCTGCTGATTGCAATGAAGAACGATAAGAGTGAAGATGCTCCAACCTTGACCTTGCGAGAGATAGTTGCTCAAGTATTTGTTTTCTTCGTCGCTGGATTCGAGACATCATCATCCACTATGGCTTTTAGCTTGTACGAATTGGCGTTGAATGAAGACTTGCAAGAGAGGACTCGTAAAAGTGTTTATGATGTTCTTGAAAAACATGGCGGTCAAATGACTTATGAAGCCATATCGGATATGACTTATTTAGGCCAAGTATTAACAGGTAGTCAGGGAAATATTTAATTAATTGATTTAAACTATCCTGACAATATTCTTTTCAGAAAGCCTTCGCAAGTATCCAGTGGTTATGTCTTTGATTCGGCAATCAAATGAGGAGTATAAAGTCCCCAACACAGATAAAGTTCTTGACAGATGGATGAGCGTGGTGATACCTGTATACTCAATTCACCACGACCCCGAAATTTATCCTAATCCTGAATTATTCGATCCTGACAGATTCACTGCAGATGAGATTAGCAAACGCCACCCAATGTCTTTCTTAGGGTTCGGTGATGGTCCTCGAAATTGTATTGGTAGCCGCTTTGGAATTATGCAGTCTAAAACTGGCTTGGCCATGCTTTTGACAAATTTCCGCTTCAGAATGTCGGCGAAAACGGAGATACCAGTGAAATTCAATCCTCGAAGTTTTGTGCTATCAATGCAGGGAGGACTTAATTTGATTGTAGAGAAAATTTGAATTGCGGATAAATGTGTGTTATAAGTTTACCTTAAAGAAATGTTTTTCAGAATTAAATTGTGGTAGATAACACGAAAAGACTGGTTGTAAATCAATAATCATTAAATAAATTAGTGATATTATATCCAAAGAAACTTTTAAAATTGGTACTGATTCAGAAATTTAATTGCCTTCCGCATGGAAAATGCACTCAATTTCATAAATTAGTGTTTAATTGAATTCAGTGCGTTTAACACAGGGTTTGGCTAATTTATTCATTCATTCAAAGCTAGAAAAAGCTTCATCATCATCTATGGCACAATAGCCCAAGCCAAGCCTTGACTTCTAGGATTAATTTCCTCCAATTATCACGGTTCCGCGACTTTGTCCGCCAGTTGCTCACTCCCAACTGCTGTCAGCTTCTATAATGTCTTCTCATCGGGTCCTGGGTCTTCCCATTGGACGTCTTCCTTGCGCTCTACCCGTTAGTATTATTTTGGGTAGCCGGTTTTCTTCCAATCGTTCTACATGGCCCGCTCATTACAACTTACGTAACTTTACTCTAGAGGAAGCAGGTGGATCATCAAAAAGCTCATACAACTCATCAATGTAACGTAGTCTGCGGTCTGTTCCTTTTTTCATTGGTCTGTAGATTTTCCGTAGCACTTTGTGTTCAAATATATCCACACATCAGGGTCCATGCTTCACTTCTATATATCAGCACAGGTTTGACAAGCGTTTTGTATATGTGTAGCTTATTTTGTCTATGCACAACTCAGGACCTTAAAATGGGAAGTAATTAGTAATAGACCTTTATTTGCGGCGTCTATGTGGCGCCCAAGCTCGTTCTTTGTGGTGCCTCTTCTATTCAGCTTGGCTCCATCGTAAATACGGACAGGTTTTGTTATAGTGCAGTGTTCTTCCTTGCTTGACTCATGAATTTAGTTTTAGTTTCATTAACTTGTAGACGAATTTGGTTTGTTTCAGATTCTAAGCTCAGAAATACTCCTTTTGCATCTGAGATTGAACGTCCCATAATATTGACGTCATGAGCATATGCTACGAATTCGGTGGAATTGAAGATTATTGTACCTGTAGCTGATGTCTTCCTGATGACGTGTTCCAGCGCAATATTAAAGAGCATTGGGGCAAGTCCATCCCCTTGTTTTCAGTCTGATTCCATTATGAACCTGCTCGTAACTTCGTTATTTACCTTGAACTAGGACTCTGTGTTTAGCATTGTGACCTTGACCATGCGGACTAGTTTTTTTGGGACGCGAAAGTCAAGCGTTATTTTGTATAGCTTATTTCTGTTGACAATATCGTATGCTTGATTTAAGTCTATAAAGATTTGGTGCACATCAATGTTATGTTCCCAGCAATTTTCCAGCACCTGCTTTACGGGGAACGCTTATCTTTTGTAGACCGTCCGCTTTGAACACTTTCTTGATGCTACCCTATAATACTTTCATAGTACGGCTTTGATTTTCTTTCTATGAATTCTAAGAGCACTTAGTAAGTTGTACACAGTAGAGTGATGCCTCTATAATTTTCTCACCTTAACTTGTCCCCCTTTTGTTTACAGCACATATTATACTTTTTCATCAGTTCTCTGGTAACTGCTCCTCTGACCTAATTCTGCATATAAGTTGATGCAGAAGGTTATCTAGATGGGGATCCCCGCTCTGCAGTAGTGCTGCTGGTATTCCATCTATCCAGGAGCCTAATTTTTTCGGAAGTCTCGTCGTGCTGTCTGTACTTCGTCTTTGGTTGGTGGTGAGACTGGGATCTATTGCTCTGCTTCTGGAATTTCCACAGCTTCAATCGTTATTGAGAACGCTGTGAACAGCTTTTGGAAATATTGCTGCCATCTATTTTGAATGTTTACCAATCTTTGATTACTCTTTGTGCAGTTTTGCAAAGACACGTTTGTGGGTTGAAGCCATCTTTTAGTCATCTAATAAAGGTGTATGCCGGTATGACTTCATATAGGGTCATGTTTTTTTATCTGTTGGATTTTGGTGTTGATGGTCAGTTGTTTCTTCCGTTTGGACATTTTTTTAGCTTGTCGTCGATGAGTTTGATATTGTACTTCCTTGGCCCAAGTTGGTCACTGGATGTTTTCTTTGTACACCTGGTTCTGTCCTTGCATTCTTCGTTGTGCTAGTCGTTCCTTCCCTTCTTTGTCTGGTGCCCCAAGACCTCTTTGGTTGCTTCTATTACCGCATCTTTTACTATCGCCCATACGGTTTTGATGTCATTGTTACTTTCTCCCGCCTGGGGGGATATTTTGATGTGATTTTCTAGCACTGAAATGTATGTGGACGTTACTGAGCTCATTTTGCTTAAATACCTGGTATCTTGGAGTAATTGATGCTCCTTGTTTACAGCTTCTTACTTTATGGAATTTCGACATGCGGCTCTTATGGATGTCCAAATCATAGACAGCGCCACGGAACGACTGTAGGTCGTGAATGCCGGTGGTGGCTCGTTTTTGTATGGGGGATCTGGTTGAACGTGTGACCGCCTGGGGATGCCCACATTCTCTTATGGATGGCTCGATGCGGAAAGCATGTGGAACTTACTGTGAAGTCTCTATTAGCAGCAAAGCTTATCAGGCGTTGTCCATTGTAACTAGTTTCTGCAAGGAGACTATGTCCTTGAAGTCCCCCAGAAAAACTTTCATGCTGTTTGACGGCAATGCATAGACAGTAAAATCCATGCCAGGGTGCTGTAATATTCATCGTTGATTACCTCTACCTTGCCACGTGATAGTCAACTACTATTAAAACATTACAGAATTTGGTCTTGATACGAGTCGTACAGAACCTTTCGTTAATAGGCTTGAAGTTGGTGATAATTTGTTTAAATGGGCTGTCAATAATAAAATCCACACCAAATTTATGGCTTCCTTGGAATTTGTTGCTTTTGAACGCGGTATGTATTTGCATGTCAAATATGTCTTCACCATACCATCTGATTTTTTGCGCTGCGAGGATGTTGATTCTGTATATCTTTATTTCATTCAGCTGTTGTCGCATTACATCTAGTCTGTTCAATACAACAACAATATTCCTTTATACGTTGCGATAGTCGTTGCCAATTATTCAATCCGATACGAGGCTATTGCCGTGGTTCCATGACAAGTAAATACTAAGTGGAGCATTGTCAGTGCCTTGACTAGTCGGTTTTTGGTCCACGAGTGGTACCAGAGGACGCACTCGATGGGGGATCGGAAGCCCCAAATAAACTAGTATCAGCTTATCAACTATTAAATTTATGTATAAAATTTCTCTATTTCTGCCGTTACCTTCTGTCTAGCTTCGAATTTGATAACTTGGTCTTATCAGCGTCACTTTTATCGCCTATTCATGTGACTGTTCTGAAAAAAAAGATGACGTATATCGTTCATTTTAAATGTACCAGGTCTTTTGTGGATAGTTTAACTTTGTGTTTGTTTAGGTTTGCTATAAAATACCACATGGGCCGAAAAGTTTCGTGATTTTTAATAAAAGCAAGTGTTTTTTGGGTAGAGTTATATTTATTTTTCAATGTAGCTGTCATTGAGGGCAATATCCTTGGCAAAGCAATTTTTAGTGTTTCGATGCCCTTTTTGTAGTACGAAACGTCAAATTTTCAAAATACGTCTCGGTATTCGCAATGGTTTCCTCATTCAATCTGAATTTCATTCCTTGGAGCCATTGCTTGAGGTTTGGGGGGCAGATAATAGTTGTTGGGGGCCAAGTCAGAAGAAAAAAGTGGATAAGCAACCAATTGGAATCGTAATTGGTCCGATTTGGCGATCGCTTTCAAGGACGTGTGTAACAGTGCGTTTTTGTGATGATATAATACTGTTTTTCATGATACGGGGTCGTTTTTCTTTTAGTTTGTCATTCAGTTTGTCCAATAATGCTGCACGATACTCTCTTATAACTTGTTGCAAATTCCGGCGTACCGGCATTCTCCCATTCGCAACTTCAAATTGCCGCCGTGACATCTCCACCTTCTTTTGGGCACTTCTACCTTTTTCTTTGTCTATTTAATATTTTGTATGTAGTTATTCCATTTAATCTTTATTTTTATTTCCCCATCATCTCAATTCTACCCTCTCACCTTATCTTTAATTACAAAAAATAATAATACAATAATAATCTTAACTTTCCCACTATTAACACTCCATTCATTACTTCCCATTAACAAAACTTCATTCGATACTTTTTCTCTAAGAAAAAACTAATTCCCTCCTTCATACTTACTAATTTTATTCATTAGCTCCCACTAACAAACTTTTATTTGTTGTGCTAACAAAATTCATCCGCTAATTCGATGAATGAAAAATCAACAGAAGGTGGCTCCGGTGGTAATGTCGTGGATTCTTGACCGGGCGGCCCGCTGAGGCCCTGGGTTCAAGTTCTCCCGAGCGCAGGAAAACACTCTTTTTGGGATATCGGCTAAAGCAATTGTTTCCATGTACTCGTATATGACGATTTGCATTCAAACAAACGCTATCATGGTCATGCAAATTGCCATATATGCAAAATGGAAATTGTTGCGCTTGTCGATATAGAAAAGATGTGTGGGAAGTGGCATCGAAGTGTATTGAACTTCGATAACGTTGCCCGAATACGGCAGCGGTAATTGGGAATGAAAGGATTGCGGGGTTTGGTCTTTTGGTTTTGAGGGCATTCATTATTTGGTTTTGAAAAGAAGAGGGAGTTTTTGCGTTTTTGTTGAGGTGATTTGCGGAATTTATGATTCAGTATTTGGTTTTTGGAAAGAAAAAGTGAGTTTTCGAGTCGGAAGAAAGTGAAGTGGCGACGACAACATTGAATGGTGAAAAAAAGAAAAAGTGGATTTAAGAATTGGGAAATTGTCACTCTTACGACTGTCATTAAAAACTAGCAGAGGGGGTACTTAAACCGGTGTCGCATACTGAGGCCCGGCTAGCGCTCAGTCTTATCGCGGGTCATCCGGGACACCCTCTGCTCGTGTTGCGCTACCCTACAAATAAAAACTTGACACAAAGAGGAAAGAAGGGAGAGGACGGGATCATTTTGAGAAATGAAAAATATTATTATTCATGGCCATTTTGTGTATTTAAAGAAGAAAAATAACAAAGTTCAATGGCAAATGGATTCAAATAAAGTAGAACAAACAAATTAACCCTCTTTTTTGGGTTTTGTAGAATAATTTTACAAAACCCTACTAAAATTGTGCCTGTCCGTACGTCCGGTCGTGCGTCTCAGCACTTTTTCTCGCAAACTGTATAAGCCACAAACATAAAATTTTGTATATAGGTGATGCCTTCTTCAAAGTTTCAGTACAAAAAATTGTTTACAAGGTGCTTAAGGGGGGGTCTCCCCATACTGGGGAGTGGCCTCTGAAAAAAAATTTCATCAAAGGTAGCCGATATGCGTATCAAATGAAAGGTCTTAATGGGAACTATTTAAAACAAACTAGCGAATTTAACTTCTTAGGTATTTGTTGTTGTTATTGTACTCATAAACTCCTACCTTTGTAATTTTTAAGATTTTAAAGATCACAGGTATGGAATTGCGAGGAGGGACACAAATTTTTCGTGTATTTACCCTTCCTGTTTGCCCCTCAAATAAAAAAATGCCAGTTTAAGACCTGTTTTGAAAAGCTCTCACCAAGACCTTTTATTTGATATTCATATCGGCTATCTTTGATGAAGGTCTTCAGACTCTTCTTTCAAGATTCCCTTTTATCTCTGCTTCTCATCAACTTCTATCGTGTGTTCCTCTGATGAAATCAAAAATCACATTAATGCACTTGATGTTTACATTGGAGATGGTTCTAATGATTTTCCTAACTTCTTTCTTAAGTCTTTTTTTCTTTTATTTTTGTTTTCTTATAAATACTCGTCAATAAGAGTACACCATTTTTATGCTATGGGTGTGAAACATGGACCCTTACCCAAGCATCCGCAAATATATTGAACGCCTTTGAGCGACGGGTCTTGATGCGAGTAATCCAGGCGAAGCTAGCAGGGAACCAATGGCAAATTCGATACAACCATGAGGTTTATGAAATTTTTGACGGACCGGAGGTCTCAACGATTGTAAAGCTGTGGAAGCTGCAATGGGCTGGACACATGAATCGTATGGATGAACAACGGATACCCAAAAAAGTATTCGCTAGGAAAACTGAAGGACGGAGACCAGTGGGGAAACCGAGGAAACGCTGGTCGACGAATTCATCGCTGCTTGAATTAGAGGATGCGGTCAATGGACCGAGACAGTTGGGGCTGTAGTGCTACGAAAAAGAAGAAGAGTGCACTTACGGGAATATACCATTCGCCAATTTTTTAGACAAATATGATCTATCTTCTGCTACAGATTGCCATTTCATCTGTTATAATTTGCCCTAAATTTTTGAAGCGTATTCCTTACTCCACGCTTTTTCCTTAAGTACAATATAACTTTGTAGCAGACAAGAAGAATTCATTAAATGTTAATTTACTACTTCAAGCAGAAACTTTCTTCTTTTAATTCTCTTAGTCATTTGATTCCTAAAATCGTGACATTTTGATGGAAAAATTTTAAATTTTGGGTATAGCTGGTTAATTGCTTCAGTGGCTTTCTTCCTACATTTCCTACCTGTTATATTAAGTTACATTCAATCTATTGTATATGTCTCTTCTCCCTTTGTCCAGTCTAGTGCTTTCTTTTATTTGAAACATAGATCCATGAGCTTCCTTCGCCTATTAAATCCTTCCAGGGTCGGCCCGTTCATATAAGGGAACTAACCAACGGCCTAGGGCGGTCGTGTTTGGCGGGGCCGGCAATCGGCGGGATGGCGAGTGGGAAGCGTATTAGCGACATGACTTTCCACTTCTCAAACATCAAATTTTCTTTCTTTTAATGTAAACCAAAATCGTGAATTTTAATTTACTCGGCAGACAAATCATTCTGATCTCTTTACTAAATGGCTCATTTTCCAAGAAGGCAAAAATCAAAATCATGTTTTCACAAATTTTCCATTTCAATTTTCATTGGTTCAACTCTTCTGATGCAACACCATAGTAACCTTAAAATTCTTTGAGTTTACCTGAACAGTAATAAAAGCACCAGATCGGAGCCATCTGAACTTCGCAGAGCTATAATCAAAGGTATCCTCGTCCCAGAACCGGCTGGAGGCCTGTGCAGATGGTACACCGCACAGAGCATTAATGAATTTTTTTTCTTGAAATTGTAATCTACAGATTTTATGGCCTATTCTGATCTTTACAATAGTTTTTGTTATTTTAAAAATTCACTGTTGATCAATTTGATAGATGTAACAATATGAATACAGGCATTTAAATATAAAATTTGCGGGACCGAGGCGGCATGACGTCTTATTCAGCATTAGAACTCCCTAGTCGCGGTTAAAAGCCTTGAGTTTTTGTTGCCACACAAAGTCTTTAGCTTGCGAGATTTCCAGTTAATGGCACGTATTATCCTTGCTTGTAGTCCGCATGGTGTAATGGAGAGTGCTCGCTGCGTAAGCCAAATCCATCGCACAAAAATCTAAATGAGAACCTTGGGATTGATATATATTCTTAGGGTATCTCATGCCATGATCGTATCGGAACTTGAGGTGATATGGTCAATATAACGCTCAACCATGTGATTATTAGCTTATTTTTCAACCACAGCAGCATCAGAAACTCAAACGTGATGCCACCACCGAGGTTTGAACTTGGGAGCCGCTGTGCGAGCGAAGTGTGCCCTAAGCCACTACTGCTTAAGGACTAAAATTTTAAAAGGTATATTTAAAAATATTAATAAAGGTTATAATTGTTATATCAGCCCTCCGTCCCCTCCCGAAAATAGTGTATCTAAATATAGATACCTGTCTATTCAGTGATTTTTGCATTCTGTCTGACTTTGGTAGTGCAGTAGTCATCTATTCTAAACTAATGATCTTCGATAAAATCATTCTTAATATCAATCTACGCTTACTCTGATTATTATTTTCAGCTCGCTATACTATTTGTGAACATAAAATTGAAAGATATGCACCACTGATGCAATGTTCATAGTTTCAGTGAAATCCCAACAGATATTCAGATATTTTTCATGGTAGGGGGTAAATATGTTTATTCCCTAATATGGACATTCCATTAGAAATCTTCTATATCAATCGAAGAATCTAGCCTGGAACCTTTTGACACAATGTTTCAGATTAGGTCTTGCTTTTCGTAGTTGTTCATTTTCTAGCACCGGTTGAACCACATACTGAAAAAGAAACATCCCCGCTCAACATGTTTTGAAGCTAGAATATGTTCTTTTAGTCCTCAAGGCTGCCTGAATTTAATATGCCACATGTTTACATTTATCAACTAGTTTAAGCATCCCATAGAATCTACTATCTAGACAGAGTTATAATAATATCCCATCTCATGCTTAAACAGGTTGGGTAGACAGACCTATGCTCATGTCAGAAGGGTTTTGTACTTAACTTACAAAATGCAGTAACCAGCAACGAATAAAATCAAGACGATCTTATTGGAGAAAATGTGAAATTCGAAGATCATACTATTATTAACAAAGTTGAACGAATTTTGACTTCTGAGGTATTTGTTATAGTTATACCCATAAATATCTCCTTTGATAATTTTTTCAGATTTTTTAGATCACGGGTGACCATTCGCGAGGGAGGAAACACATTTTTCATGTATTTCTCCCCCTGTGCCCCCACTGAAGCAAAAACTGACAGTTTAAGAACTGTTTTGAAAAGCTCTCATAGAGAATTTTCAGTTGATACTCATATCGGCTACCTTTCATGAAATTTTTTTTTCAGGGGCCACTCTTCTATACTGTAATCATCGATTCATGGCCTATTTTTTCGAATCCTAGAATGGTTACAAAGCCCTTTTGCTAGGAGCTCTCTCCTGCCTCTTCGACTTGTTTCAATTGTATGTACTCATTTTCATGATACCTATCACTTCTGAAATTTTCATGCAAATACTAGCAAAGCTGTAGTGTCTAAGTCGGTAAAAAGCGCATATGGCTCCATAGCCATATGTTTCCATAGTAATACAGGGCATATTGCTCCATAGTAATACAGGAAAATTCAAATCGCTATAACTTCGGTAAATACTATTCAATCTTTATGAAACTTTCAGAGAAGATCAATCTTATAAATAGTCATCTTTTTGAGTACCGTTTAGATTTTATTCAAGAAAACACAAAATCGATAAATCATACTATTACTAACAAAGTTGGAAGGTGTCAAATCGCGAGGGGGGTGTCAAATCGCGAGGGGGGGGGGGGGTACGCGAAAAGTTCGTACATTTCCCCTTCCCCTGTCCCCCTCGGTAACAATAAGGCAGTTTTAAGACTTGTTTTGAAAAGATCTTATTAAGACCTTTCCAACGACACCCTACTCGACTACTTTTTGAGGGGTCACCTCCCTATATGGGGAGACCCCCTTAAACGCCTTTGAAAAAAATTTTCACCCTTGAACTTTCAAGAGGTCACCACTTCTGACCTTTCTACAAAGTTTCATTGCTGTAATCTTTATAGTTTCGGAGAAAAAGTGCTGTGACATACAGACGGACGGACGGACGGACAGACGGACACAGGTCGTGATTGCAATAGGGTTTTGTATTTTAGTACAAAGCCCTAAAAAGTATAGCAGGCATCATGTTTTTTTCCTGCGCAAAATATGCAGTGAAGAGCAATCAGTCTCGTTGTGTTTTCGATTGAGCCACAGCTTCAAATCAGTGCTAAGGCACGCGATCCATCTCCTCTTTGTATCCTTAATCCATGATGGCTGCCTGTTTTAGGTGAGTTGTAATGATTTCACTCCGTTTGTTATCCAAAATTTCTTGAAGGAGATCTAAACTGACTTCTCATTGGTTGAAGACGTGAAGTCTTGAGGTGCATCAAGGAACTGTGCCTCTTAAGGCCAACATGTTCAGATGCTTGTAGTCTACTCTAACGTGGCTGCTTGTCGACCAGCTAATGCGGAAAGGAGTTCGAGTCGAAGTTCATAGCACAAGTAGACTACGCTTGAATACAGTTTTTCAGGCACCAATTCCAATTGCCTGTTTAAAACGTATCCAAAAGCTTTTTCGAGGCTTCAAAGCAAAGCATCCTAAATTTTTGTTCGCAAAATTGAATTTTCATCGACAATCAAAACGATATTTATTTCTGTTGTTATGCTTTTTTTATTATATAGATTAAATTTTGTTTGTTTATGTATACTATATTATAACTTTATACTCATTTCTTTTGTACTTCTTCATGTATAATACTTTTTTATTATACTTATCATATTATTTTTTTCATTACTTAGTGTATATAGTATTTTTAAATTTTATAACCAATAATGTCAAACGATTACCGTGAAGAAATAACTCCTGTAATTCAATTTAATACATAAAAATCGATAAAAATAGATATTTACTTATATTTAAAATAAGTAGAATATGTACGATGGAAATTCAATAAACCGGGTCCTAGTAAATTATCCTAGCTTTTAAATTTTTTATAATATATCTAAAATACTCCAAATGCCATTTTCTGGCAACCTCAGGTATTCTAATTAGGGTTCAGTAGTGTAGTGGATTAGAGTACTTGCTGCGTAAGCCGAAGGTTCCTGGTTTGCATCCCGTTGGTGACAACGAGATTTGCTTCGAGCGATTCTTCGCACACACTATAAGCCCGTTCAGCTATGATACGTACTGGTTTTGAATTAGAACACATTGTGGCTGGGCTGTCAGATATACGGGTGAAGCGTGGTACTGACCATATTACCTTCTTGAGTGTCGATACATTCGATCAAGATTATCTCATTATCTTAACTAACTATTTCTAAGCGAAGGCCCAAAAGGGGCTGTAGTGCTAATGTAAAATTTAAGGCAATTATTTTGCTAATTTGATATCCGCAGGCCAATTCTCTTTTTCATTTTGAAAAGCTACCGAGCCTCGCTTTATTGTGTAAGCAGACGCTTCCACAAAAAAGCTGGTCTGACGGTTTTTTAAAAAGAAAAAAAAATTAAGGGTTCAATCGTTTTAATATTGGTAAGTCTAAAAAGTATTGAGCCTTCTTTGTCATTTTTCGATTGAATATTTCTTTTATTTAAAAAAGATTTTATTTAAGTACATATTATTCATTATTATCTAGGACCCTTTGCCATTTTTAGGTAGAGCTATTATTCCATCTGTGTAGAACTTCTGTGGTTTATCGGCGAAAAACTTGGCCAAGTGATTTTCGCAGTCCCTTTCTGAAGTGAATTTCTTTTCATTAAGGAAGTTTTGCAGAGACCGAAACAAATAGTAGTCTGATGGTGCAAGGTCTGAACTATATGGTGGATGCATCAAAACTTCCCAGCCAACTTCTGTCAATTTTTGCCAGTTCATCAAAGATGTGTGTGGTCTGGCATTGTGACGATGGAAGACAACGCCCTTTCTTTTGATCAATTCTGGCCGGTTTTTTTGAATTGCTTGTTGCAATCTGGTTAATTGCTGACAGAACAGAGCCAAATTGAGGGTTTGGCCGCGTTGTACCACCTCATGATAAACAATTCCCTTACAATCCCACCATACATACAGCATAACCTTAATTGGTGTCAATTCTGGAATTGAAGTCGTTTGTGATGATTCACTTTTTTTCGACCATGATCTTTTTCGAACGACATTCTCGTATCTTACCCATTTTTCATCGCCTGTAATGATTTGCTTCAAAAATGGCTCGATTTCGTTGCGTTTTATTAGCATTTTGCAAATGGGAATTCGGTCGATCAAATTTTATTGTGTTAATTCATGCGGCACCCAAACGTCGAGCTTCTTTGTATATCCACGTTTACGGAAATGGTTCAAAACTGTTTGATGATAGATATTCAGTTCCTTAGCAATGTCATGGCTGCTTATGAGTCGGTCTTCTTCAATTTTTTGTAAGATTTTATCGACTTTTTCAGTGATTGGTCGACCTGAGCGAGGTGCATCTTTGATATTAAAATTTCCAGAACGAAAGCGGGCGAACCATCTCTTGGCTATGGATTTTGAAAAAGTATCTTGACCGTAGACACCACAAATTTTTTTTCACGGGCCTGCGATGCATTCTCACCTTGATCGTAGTGATATTGTAAAATATAACGATTGTTTCAGAAATTTCACTCATTTTTAAATTAATACAACTTTTGACACGGATGACGAATTAGAAAACTGTCCATCTGAAAATTGTAGACTGGAATGCCACCTTTCTAACGCATGTCAGTTTGACTCAATATGATTAGTATTGCCCGATATATGACAACGAATACCATCTAGTGACAAAAAAGGCTCAATAGTTTTTAGACTATTCAATATTATTGCCTCCTGAGTTTAAATGTGTTGAAGTCAGCTGCTCCTTAAGTCCTTCGAGTGTAAGTAAACTATTAAATGACAAACCTAATTCCCAAATTGATGTTTTTTTCCAATGTTCGATGACTGTCTAATTACCGTTAGTTACCTCGTGAATGATTTCTTAATTAGTTTTTCATTCAGCAATTCCTATGCAAATGAAATCATTATAGTTCCATTTATCTCTGTGGGCTACCACCCAAATTCTAAAAACTAAAATACATATCTGTTTAAATATAACTTCATTTTGTTTTCCATGGAAATTACTATTGTCAATTTTAAAAAAAGTATTCTACATGCACATATGCATGTAGTTTGCTCTTCGGCACCAAGTAAGACTTTTTTTGTTGGAAATCGGATGTTAGATAAAGTTGAATAAAAAGGAGACGATCAAGAAAATTTATATTAACTTTTGCAATTTTGATTAACGGACTTGTAGTTTAAATGGAAGTTTGTATAAATTACTGGACATGATCAAATTCAAAATTTACTTATTTAACATGATAATACAGAAGCTGGTCAATTTTTCACAAGCAATTCATAAGTAATTTAATCGATTTAGGGTTTTGTCTTGCTGCAGTATAAAATAAAAATAAGAAAAAAGAATTCATGGTGAAATATAAGATTGAATAAAAAAATGAATGCTGCTTCAGGTGGGCAATTTGGTTGATTGGATGGATGAGCTACTCGAGTGCAGGATGATTTTCTAGCTCACGATCCATACGCAATATAATTGGATATGGGCAAAGGTCTGCGTGGAATCGTATTGCGTTAAAACCTTACGGAACTAAACGTAAATCAGCCATTGAGATTTCATTCCCGACACAAAATTTGTGGGCTGATGTCAATAAAATTTTTTTAATGGCGCGGAAGCCGCGTGCATTTTTGTACGGAAGAACAAACTGGGAATGCATACTTTCAAAGAAAACTTGAAAGCCACTAACTTCAATCGCTCGATTGGACGGTTGGCACTCTCTCTCAGAAGACGGAGCCAATTTATCTATTCATCCACCCGGCACGGACCCGGTTCAAATGATGGTAATCTAACAATGTGATATGTTAGTGGATAAATGCTTTACTTGGAATTTTCATTTTCGCCATTCTTTCTGTTTACGGATGATACGAGAGAAAATAAAATTTCTAATAAAATGGACAGATTAGCACGACTTGTATCAAATCAGATACGGACGGAATTCTTGGCCCTGTTCTTTTTAACAACTCACACTATTTCCCTACGAAACCCCCAATCACTCACATAAGACAGTTCTTATATGTGACGTGTCAGGTTCACACACAATTCATGCAAATTTTAACTTTAGTTTTTTCCCCAAATTTCCATTCCTGACATCCGTACTGCTCTCTAGTATGAACTTGATCGCACTTCAGTGTGTTTTATTGCCATGGTTTTGTGCAATTCTGCTTCTCAGCGGCTCCGCCCAATGATTTTACTAAAGAGCGATGTCTTACCTCGTGAGCGACTGTTTCCATATTGTGTTTGATTTTATCCTGCGCTCTATAGCAAGACTCGTGATGGGTTCATTCCTTTACCACCGACTTAGAGACTGTGCAATGCTTATGCAGATGCAATCCTCAGCGCTCTTCGTATCTGTACCTATATCAAGAGAATTCACTTATATAACTATGACAACTGTAACAAATGCCTTCAAAGTGTAAGCTATCCAAGTATGATTTTTAAAACAGACTCATGTATACGAAAATTAAACTTTAATTTTTCTAATTTCAAAATACATGTCATCTATCGGAGAGAGGACTTCAGTGTTAAGGTTAAATTTTAATTGTTCAGGCGTCTTTATACAAGGTTTGATCTCGAAATTTATCAAAAATTTCGAAATGAGTAAAGCAGACTCCATTCTACCAAACCTTAATCCAATGCAATGTCGGGGTCCAGCACCAAATCCTAAATAAGCCATTGGATGTCGTTTATTTATCTGCTCAGGGTCGAAACGACTTGGATCAAAAATCTCTGGATGCGGAAATATGTCGGGATCATTTTGTATTGAATGGATAGGAATGAAGACAATGGTGCCCTTTTCGATAGTAAGGCCAGTTTCAGGAACTATGTAATTTTTAGTACAATGCCGCACAAGTCTCGGCACAGGAGTATATTTTCGGACTGTCTCTATAATTAAAATAGTGTCAGCTGCTACTAGAAAGAGTCTTATAAGGCTTACCTGATAAAATCTGGTCTATATATTGCATTTCCATAATCGCTTCGTAGCAAAACTCCCCTTCATATTTCAGCAGTACTTCATTGACCTCATTCCTTGCTTTCTCCTGAATTTCAGGATTCCTTGCGAGCTCAAAGAGAGCACAACTTAAACTCGATGCAGTGGTTTCAAAACCAGCAAAGAAAAAAATTGTGGCCTGTGCAACGATATCGTTCAGAGTTAACTTTTCATCACTGTAAACTTGCTCATTATCATCTTTCAATGGGATCATTAAATCCAGGAAATCATTTCTCCGAACATTGTTCACTTCACGGTAGGCAATAACATCCTCAACGGCTTTCCTGAAAAAGTTACTAAATTCATCTCGATAAACTTTTATTCCCATAGCGTTGGCTAGTCTTGGAAATTGTCCACATAAGAATATTGTAAAGCTCGAGTGACGAGGGTTGGTGAACATTATTTTACCATTGGTACGAAAATCGGAGAGAGGATTCCTCAAACTATTACAATCAATGCCAAATGCACAACTTCCAATCACATCAGTAGTAAATCGTGACAAAAGATCCTTGATTTCCACTAATGAACCTGTTTCGCACTTTTCGCTCATTACTTCAACAAATCTATTTGAAACTTCAACCACCGTTGGGAACATGTACTTCATTTTCCCGGAAGTGAAAGTGGGGGAGAGGATTTTCCGAAGCTTTGTCCACTTCTCTCCACCGATGTGCAATAAATGTGCAGAGAGTGGATCATCCTTTTCATTATAGTAGAGCGGTCGATCGTGGAAGTGGTGGAAATCCTTAATTAAAATGTCCTTGCACAAATCCAGATCCATCACAAGCAGTGCAGGCGTGATTGAGAAATATGCTCCCACAAGTTGAGCCTTGCCCTTGAATGCGCGATAAATGTCGTCAACTAGTTCACTTGTGTGCTTAATTTTCCCCATGCCTTTGAAGTTGCCGTAGGGAAACGATGGAGGTAAAGTAGGTACACCCCGACGCTGCCAGTACGAAAATTTAGATTTGATATAGAGGTAAATGAACGTTGACAAAATAATGGTCAAAGACAGAACAACTAAAATATCCATCGCGGTTACAACTTTTCAACGGTTAACAGTGAACTAACTTTTGTAGCAACTAGAAATCTACTATCAGCTATAACATAGTTTATAGCGAATTATTCTGTGTAGTTTGCTTACGACCTAATTGTTCAGATAAAGCTTGTTTTTCTAGTTTCCATGGAAAATGTATCTGTAGGGTGCATGTACAGTGAGATTGGTTTCAGATTGGAGCAGAACGTTCATTCGAGATCGCTATTTTAAGTAACTAGTAAGATCGGCTTGAAAGCATGTATACTTAACCCGTTATTCAGATTGATGTTTTCTTGCCTGAAGAAGTTTATTACATTATTTAAAGTAGAAAATCCGTCATATGAAGGCTAGAAATCCAATGTCTATATGAAGAGCAGTTTCCTTGAATTCACTTTACGCCTTCGATATTTATATGTATTGGGCACAATTGGGTGTAAGCATTACTATGAGGATAAGTTGCTCCTGTTTTATTATTTATATTATTTAATATATTATCGAATTATGTATAGTTTATTGTAAAATTTATTTTCTTAGTGTCCTAATTTTTAGTTCTGTAGATATATTCACAATTATTTAAATCAAGCGGAAATATGAAACACCATAAAGCTTGGCCTTATTATTGCATACTAAGCAAGGAGCCGCCTGGTACTGATAGGCTACCAAATATTGTATCAAAAGATCTCGTAAGAAGGGGAAATGGCCCACCGGTGATATATTTAATGCCAACTTAAAATAATTTTATTTTCCATTTTCTTATTTTGAAGCAGTAGTACGGATCCTGATAATTTTGATAAAATCTCAATACCATTAAAACTACAGAAAACCTAACCATGACTAGATTTAAGAGACATGGAAACAGTCGCAAAATAAACGTTATTTATTGAAATTATATCTTTCCATACACAAAAAAGCCTTGAATGCTGTCTGGTGTTTTGGCCTTCTGTATATTTATTGAAGTAGCTCAGGATGCTCCCGGCTTGCACATTAGTTCCTAAGTACAAAGCTCATTGGTAGCAAGGAGTTTGTGCTTTCTGTTGGACTATCAGCCAACCTGGCTGTGATGGGTATTAATTGAAAAACAAAGATAATCATACGGTTAAACATGATACTGACCATGCCACCTTCCCCAATACCGATCCGATCAAGAAATACGATTCCCTAACAAATATCAATGCAAGGTTCAAATTGGACTAGTGCGTGATTATTATTACTATTATTCTTATACAGGTATATTTAAGCATTACAAATATCCTCTAGAGAGCCTCTCTATCTAGATGAAAGCTGCGTGGATCAGTTTGACGAATTGTTTTTTTTTTGTTTTAGCACTACAATTCCTTTTGGGTCCTCGCTTAGAGATAGTTAGAGCACCTCATTATCTTGATCGTTTCTATCGCCGACCCTCGAGAAGGTGATATGGTTAGTACTACGCTTTGGCCGTTGATCAGCTGCGATAAATTTTTATTCTAAACCAGTACGTATCATAACTGAGCGGGCTTGTAGTTTGTCTGAAGAATCCTTCAAAACAAATTTCACTATCACCACCACGTTTAAATCAGGTGCCTTTGACTTAGGGGATGAGCACTTTAACTACTACAGTGCGGGGACCACTAATTTTACTGAGTTAGTGTATTGTGATTCAAGGTCAAAAATATCTTCTACATCAAGAAATTCTCTAATTCCAACTTCCTTCTTCCTTAGAGTGGTCCATATCTAACCACTACAAGCTGAAATCTAGTCACCCTGCACCTCTTAGGCTATGTTTGATATTTAACTTCCCTCAAATTACTGGTAGATACATACTTAGCAGAACAGTTGGGTAGAATCAATTATTCTATACTTTGTTAATCTATGATCTGATATACTCCTCTAATCCTTTGGATTTATAAGACTTAAATAGACTCAGTCTTTTCTACACTACTGTAGATAATAACTTTCCCAAGTTTCCACTTATTTAAACTTGCCCCTGTATTTTAGGCCTTTTTTTTTCCAAATTGAATCTTACGTTGGACAATTATTCTCAACCCATCATTTTTACCTCTAGAATTGTCCCGGATTTTGTATTCAAGTTTTGTTATTATAACATTCCGCTTTTGACAATGTGCCAATTGGATTGATTTTTTAAATTTTATTGTAGAGGATACGTTTGGTATATCCTTCTGTCCTTATATCCTTCGCTTGTCTTATGCAGAGTTTCTGTTGATCCGAAGTAATGCCTTCCAGTTCGATTATATCATTCACTGCGAAGCCAGTTATGATCTTTAGTGGAAGTTATTTTACTGCAGTTTTGTTAAACGAACGTTTTGGTGCAATTCGACCGGAGAAGGAAATATCTAGAATTCCTCTCAGCAGATAAATATATATTTTGGTTTTTTTTTCGATGGGCTTCACTTCACCTCACAATGATGTATCCACTACCTTTCATATCCAACTATTTGTGTTACGGTGACCATTATAGAAGGATGCAAATCGGAAACCTTTTTTCATAAACTTTTTTGCGCAAATGATATCGGTCGGTCCTTTTTAATGGAGTGTGAAATTCAGAAATTCCGTTCCTTTTGTGGGACAAACATGATATATAACTTGGCCAAATTTTTTCAGTTGCGACCCTCTCTGGCATAATTTCGCACATAATATATCCGTATCCCTCCCTGGCTAGAAATTGGCAAGATAAACTTATTCATGGATTAGCACTACCAACGATTGCTCATATGGGGTAAATTGGTACTATTTCTTGATGGGCGTTTCCCAAAATTCCATATGCCATATCAAGCCTGTAGATGTAATGCGAGGTCGTATGAAATACTGACCGATACTTAGTTAAAACAGGGTTGCCTAATCGAAGCTGATTCCAGCTTCGGAGAGATGTAGAACCCAAAAAAGACGGAAAAAGCATGCCGTAGAAGTATCAAAAGGTTGGTATTTCAATGTGACAGATCTTTGATGTAGTACCCGTCAAGTCTTTTTGCCTGAAAAATCGGTGACGAGGTAACGGGGTGGTCCAAGGGCTTAAGTTCTTCGATTGTTTAGAAAATTTTGATCCAACTTGATGTTATAATGATAAATCGCATTGCAGGGCCAGAAGTTCTCCTTTTATGAGTGCAAACGGACAGGATCGCAGGTTGAATTGTGATTCTAACTTCTCATACTTCCTGGCCTCTTATACTTTCTGGGTTATTTGGTCATGTAGAGCTCTGATTTTGTTGTATAGCTTTAAAAAACGAAGGGTTCTATTAAGCACTGTATTAGTCGGAATAGCCTATATGATTCACCAAGGTAGCTCATATGTTAACCTAATGTAGTAAAGGAAAAGGCAAAATCCGATACCGAATGGTATGAGGGGCACAGAGTACTAGTGATTAGAGACAATCAACGCTCCCAGTCTTTCTAGATTTGATACGTGTAAGTCATTATGACTGCCAGTAGTATTCGATTTAGTCTTTTGGGGATAATAATCGGGCTGCAAACATATAGCAGCAAGCTGTTGAGAGATGCCTTATATAGCTAATAATTTCTTGAGTTGTCTAGACTTAAACTGGACTCCAACGTCTAAAAGGATGTATTCAAGTACTCCAAGCACGTGAAAGGCACTGTATTTGACAAAATTCACAATTGCTGATGCTATAAAGTTCCACATTCTTCTACCAGCTGGAACTTGAACAGATGATCCAGGATAACAATAAGTCTGACGTATTTGGAGATTGAACGTGGTATTTGGAGGTGGAATTTGGAATTAGATCTACGTACTTGGAGATTGAACGTGGTATTTGGAGGTGGAATGTGAAATTAGATCTACATACAAGCACTAGAACATACGCCCACGAATCAAAAATTTACACATTGGTGATAGCATTGGTTTATTACGGTCTTTTATGCATTTGCAGATTTTACAGGTGACAACGTACCCCTGACTTGAACTGACATTTTAGGCCAGAAAAGGTATGTCCTTAACCACTAAAACATTCTTCCTTAGCTGCCACGGTCATGAGTATGAAAAATGAGCACAGCAGTCATTTTTGCCGACCAGCTTTCAACCTTTTTCTTCCTGAAGGGCGTTTTACTTAAGTACTTGGTGCACTTGTATATAAATCTGCTATAATCTTCAAATCAGCTAACTGCTGCTGGGTTTCTGAAGTAGACTTTTGCTCATTGTAGCTGTACGATCTGAAGTATAGGCTGTTTTCATGAGGTTCTTTTTATATTGAGTCATATTAGCTCCCTCTTGGGCAAACAATCACATTATTACACATATTTTGTTAAGTCTTGTTAATTTTATTCGCCTACTAGACAAATGGCAAAAAGTTGAAATGACTCATGAGCCAATTCAAAAAAGTGTCACCTGTGATGATCTCAAATTGATGGCTTCCGGTAGATGCTCAAAATTTTTTGACGACCATTACTACCGCGAGACATTCCTGCTCCAGCATGCTATAATTCTGCTGAGCCAAGTTTAAATTATAGGACATAAAGACTATTGGGGTTGTGTCACTGGCTTCTGATAACTGCGTCAATACAGCTTTTACTCTATGTTGACTAATGGTACGATTTTTAGTAAAGGGTTTGATGAAGTCATCACTGTGAAGTGTGGGAGCAGTTGTAAAGCTTTTTTTAAATTCCGCAAACGCTTTTAAGCTAAACTTTCATAGGATGACCTTTTTGTTGCATTTTGATAAGGGGTGATAAGACAGTTGGGTAATTTTAAACAATTATCGGTGCCACCCACACAAACCAGGGAAACAACAAAACTGCATAGCCACCTTCGGGAAGGGCAACACATTTCCATTTGAGTTTAAAACGAAAATTTATGTAATTATTCGCTCGCAAATTTTATTTCCGATGGCTTGATTACTTGGAACCTAGAAACTTTCAAACGATGAGAATTTTTCACATCTTCTTAGATTTTGCCCATTGAGTCTATGTCAGAAAGAAAGCTTCTCAAACTCTCTTGCTGTCATGTTCTTCTTTTTCGACGTTGGACTGTTACTTATCATGGATGGGCTATCTGACTAGTTAAATTCAAAGTTGCTTTTGTCAGTACTAGCCGTTTTAAATTTTCAAAGGATATAAAGTAAATTCTGAACAATAAAAATATTAAAACTTAATGGCTTTCGAAATTTATACATTATTAATGAAACACATTTCATCAAAAAAAAAACAATAGCAAATTCAAAAAAACTAACCAACAATTATTCGTTTAATGAAACTTATTGAAAAAATTTCTTTCAAATACACCCGATCACTTCTCACTTGTTTTACATACTTTGAAGACTTCCACGCTCGTTGTTACTTAAATTTATTTCCCAAGAAAAACTTTCTTCTACCCCCACCGCAAGTCAAACCAAAGAAGAAGCGACTGTTGTCTAATGCGGAATCCTTTTTATCATTTTTTTGAATAAAGAAACGCGATTCGTTAGTCTTGAGAACGTTGACCGGCCAATAAAATTGCCTCCGGTGTCCAAATCGAGTTCTATTAAAACCTCAAATCTGAGTTTTGCCTGGACCAAAGCCGCAATATTTGGAAACATCAAAAGTGAAACCTCGATCATCTATTTCGTTCTGTCAACAGTGACGTACGAGTACTTAACATTGTTTATATTCATTTGTTTTGTTTCCTCGATTTTAATTTTCGTGAATTTATGTAGGAGGGTGTGACTAAACAGTGACTGAAATCGTGGCCAACGGGGTGAGGTATCCACGTACATATTTATGTATTTTGTACAACACCGGAAAATTTATGTAATTTGACGATGAAAGAGTTCATTATCCTATTGATAATATTGCCTAGTATTAACTTTTTACGCAACGCTCTGGCCATTCTTTAATTCTAAGTTTACGAAGCTCATCCTAAATCAGCATTTGTTTTACGCATTCGTGATCTTGCGTTTTGTATTGTCTTGTAGTACTTGAACCACAATCTGTTCAGTTTCGAGGAAAATTCGATGGTCTTCTTATAAACGACTGCCCGTTTTCTCAATACGTTCGGAATTGTCGATTGTTTGCAAGCAGTACACTTTTATCGTTCATGGAAAACAAGGCAGGTCAGCTTGTGAATGCACTTCTCCCATATAGTTTACGTGGTGTAGTGCTTGGAGCACTCATCCCGTAAGCTGAACATCCCTGGTTTGGCTCTCATTAGGGGCAACGAGATTTATTTCAAGTGATTCTTTGGATGGACTGTAAGCCCGTTCAGTTATACCAGCTGAGTGGAGGAACACATGGCCAAATGGTGATACTGACCATATGGAGTGCCGACACATTTGACCATGAAAATGAGATACTCTAAATATCTCAAAGCGAACCCAAAACGGGCTGTAGTGCTACAATAATAACCATTATTGGGGGTCCAGCATCCTTGAAGCTTTTGCTGTCAAAGTGCCCTAAAAATGGGTTGTTTGAGTTACAAAAGTGAATTTCGTGATTCAGATTAATTTCTAATTGTAGATTAGAAGGATAAACATTTTTTTCTTATTGTCGTGTAATTAATCAATTTACATCATTTATCTTACCCTGCTTGAAGCAGCAACCTCAGTTCGGGAAGGCTTTTTAGGCTATTGTTAAAAAATTTTTACAATACCCTACTGAAATCGCGACCTGTCTGTTTGTGTTTCACAAAAATTTTTGTGGCAAACCATATAGAGTCGAGTGATGAAATTTTGTACGTATGTCAAAAGTAGTGCTCTTTCAAAACTTGCAATGCAATAAAAACATATATTTTAAGGTGTTTAGGTTTGTGAACCTTGAAATTTTCTTTCTTTCTTTTTCTTTCTTTTCAACTGTTAAATGTTTTCTGCCAAAATGTAAAAGGAAACAAAACCAAATATTTTATCGGAAACAGGATTGTCTACTTTAGCAGTTTAAAAGTTATCCGTGCACATACATAAAAAAATACCTCAAACACTCCAATTGTGCGACGTGCCTACAAAACCATGCACACGATGGTGACGATATTGCTAAGGACCGGGACATGACATCCTAGAAAGGCTTGAGATACATAAACATAGAAAGCAGATGGTAACATTATCAACGAACAACTTGTCACAAATTCCGATGAAATTTTCGCAATACTAGACCACACTCTCCGACAGAAACGAATGCGAGATGAACCAGAACAAACGGACATCCAACAATCCAAAAACGTAACTTAGTATCTACCTGCTTAACCCATCCTACACTTATATAAAATCATTTCCTTCCACATATCCTTTAGATACTGAAAATGACTCAAAGGAGTCAAAACGCTTCAGCTCACCTAAAGAAGCAAGGCCCAACGACTTTTTAAGAAAGAATAGAAAAATAAAATACGTGAAAACTGAGTACATACTCTTCTATGAAAAATTTGTTAAAAATAAAATGAACCAAGATAACTCGTTTTGGCCATACGATGCAGATACTGAGGGAATTACAAGCGATCATGATTGAGACATTTAGATGACCAAATATCCAGGCATCGTTCTGCAAGAGGCTATCGGCCTGACAAGTCACTTCATCAAGCAACGCACAACTTCGTAATAGCTATCAACCGTCACGTGGACCTGCTGAAGCGTATCAAAAAGCCTCTGTTTTATGATGGCACCACCTTAGCAAGATGCGAGTTCTCTCGTAAACAAGTATATATCGTAGGATATTACAAGAATAGAAATTTTGCCTGCTGTGCGACTAACTAGACATTCCCCCCGAGGATATCGAAGGAAGTATAGAATAAAGCAGAAGCGTCTTTTCCTGTGATCACAAATTTCCAGCTCACACTAGTTGGGAAACATAAGCTAAACTAACCGTGAGGGCAGGTTGGTGAGCATAGACCGATACATCAGGAAGTTCTAGTTGTCAGCGGTTCACGTGGGCAGGCTCTGGGGCACTCCCATATTTTCCAGCGGAACTATGTCTCTTATATGCACAGACATACATATATTCCATTCCTGATAGTACATCAAATGGTGAGGAAGTGGGCCTGTCACTTCTGGTCATAGCTGGTATGGTTATGGTCGGTTGAATACCCGTGGTATTTTCACATATAGCAATCAGATTGTGATTTGTACTGCAGGTAATCGATCAGCGGGGAAGGGAGAACTTGGGCTGAAGGTTGCTGGTTCGATGATACGAAACTGCCCTCCGATTTCTCTATTCGGGTAAGCAGAAAAAGAGCATCTGTTGCATGTTAGTTTATCCATGATCTGGTATCACTACAGGCTCATCCACTTCTACTCCTTCTCTGTCATCTCACAGCTGGCATTCGAGATCACTCTCAAGTGAACGAAGTGACCTCACTTCCTTCTCGCGCCTAAGTTGCCAACTTGACTCCGACACAATGGGCGTACATTGGATGTTCATGATATATGGCATTCTCGAGAGTGTGTTTTGGTGGTACCTATAATATGTACCTATTGAAGTTTTGCTAAACGTGGCTATAATAGATACACCCTTGTATGTGAAGATATATAAAACAAAAAACATTGTAGCTATGACCTTTGTGTGGGGGGCAATTGAAGCCTATTAGTGGTTTATAGTGACGAACTATTGTGAACAAGCTACAAAAGAATTATAATTAATTAATGGATAGTATATTATACATGCAATATTGGTTTTTTTATTACCTGTGCCTGTTTATTAGTCTAGATTTACGGCGTAGTGGTCGTTCCAATTTTCTGCACCTTCTTCAATACAGTTTTTGTAAGGGCGGAAATAATAAACATACAATATTTGGTTGCAAAAAGTAGAAGCTAAAAATTAATCAAATTTCTTATGATTTCAACAGCAAACAAATCAGGTTTAGCTATCAGAACAGCCTTAAATAATTATTATACACATATATAACAACACAATTCCCTTAAATTTTACTAATCTCAAGATAAACGTTATCAGTTGGCGCAAGCACTTCAGTCTTAAGATTATGTTGAAGTCGTTTTGGTGTTTTATCGCTCGGTGTGATCACAAAGTTCCTTAGCAAATTCGCTAGTAAAATGCAAGCTTGCATTCGAGCGAACCTCAGGCCTATACAATGGCGTGGTCCTTCACCGAAACCTAAAAACGTCATAGGGTGTCGCTTCTGTACTTCTGCAGGATCGAATCGAGTCGGGTCGAAAACTTCAGGGTTTGGATAATATTCTGGATCACGGTGAATAGAGAACACTGGAATGAACACCGTAGTTCCTTTTTCGATAATCAGATTTGAATAAGGGACCTTATAATCTTTGTTTGCATAACGGACAAGTCTTGGGACTGTTGAATATTTTCGTAGCGTTTCTTTGAAAGAAGAATAGTTCCTACAATATTTTAACATAATTTTGTTTTGGGTGAGAAACTTACCACTAATTATTTGATCTAAATACCTCATCCCCATAATCGCATCATAGCACATCTCGCCATTAAATTGCTTTAAAACTCCTTCCACTTCTTTTCTAGCCTTTCTTTGAATCTCTGGATTTAGCGCCAATTCATAAAGGGCATAAGTTATTGTGGACGAAGTTGATTCAAACCCGGCGAGAAAAAATAAAAATGCGTGACCAATAATCTGTTTGGTCGTCATCTTTCCTTCGTTGTTCTCTTCATTTGGATCTGCTTTCAGTGGAATCAACATATCTAGAAAATCGTGTCTGTGAACTTTATTTGTTTCCCGAAAGCTTATAGTCTCAGTTATAACTTTCGTAAAAAAACTACAAACTTCATCCTTGTAAACCTTAATTCCAAACGCTCTTGCTATGTTCGGAAATTGCCCGAATAAAAATAACGGAAATGTAGAATGACGAGGTTCTGAAAATACCTTTTTTCCATAGGCTCGAAACTCAGCAGTTGGATTTTGTAAACTGTTACACTCCACCCCAAATGCGCAGCTTCCAATCACGTCCGTTGAATAGCGCGCCAGTAAGTCCTTGATTTCAATTTCTGAGCTGATTTTCCGCGTATTTTCAAGAGCTTCAACGAATTTCTCTGAAACACTGACCACAGTGGAAAACATGAATTTCATCTTGCCTGAGGTAAACGTCGGGGATAGGAGGTTTCGCATTTTTTTCCACGCCTCACCATCAAGCCTCAGTAGTTGCTCGGTGAGATAATCATCCTTAATGTTGGAGTAGAGTGGCCGGTCAGTGAAGAAATTGAAGTCCTTAATTGTTATGTCCTTAATTAAATCCAAGTCCATTGCAATGACTATTGGACTTATGGCGAAATACGCTCCAGCAAACGGCGCTTGACCTTTGAATTTCCTGTAGATTTCATCTAAGATCTGGCTGGTGTGTTTGGTGCGTCCCATTCCATCGAAGTTTCCATAAGGTAATTTAGGCGGCACATGTGGTATTCCACGTTTCGCCCAATATGTGAACTTTTGTTGGATGTAGAAATATACTAGTCCAAATAGCAACACTATAAAATACAAGACCAAAGTGATTGGGTCCATTTTGATCAGGTCGCAATGATGGCTAATAATGCACTGAATTACGGCTCATTGTGGCTTTATCAGTTGATGCCAAAAAATTACTGATAAGGCTTGTTTTCGGTACTACGACAATATAAATACATGTATCCTCGGTTTGTTTATATCTTCTGCTTATCAAATTTAAGTACGTAAATTTTTTCAGTTTGATGATAAAACATGCGATTAATTTATTATCGTCCATGGGTCAAGATTGCATTAACTTATTGAAATTAACGTGATGTTTCCACTTTTACTGGTGGCTATAATTCTGTAAATTAGTGTTACGTTTGATATGGTATATAGTGACGCAACATATTTTTAATCAGCCAATACAAAGTATTTTGATATTTGTTGCAATTCAAATAGAATATAAGATTAGAAGACACATCACATCAGCCTTCGTTGTTGGCAAACCAAACTATTGAAGTATATAATTATTTTTAAGACGAAAAATGACAAGAAGTTAGTAAAACAAGTTGGGTAGACAGACCTACGCTCATGCCAGAAGGGTTTTGTACCCGATTTCTCCGAAATGCTGTCACCAGCAGCGAATAAGGTCAAGGAACATGTCAAAACGATGTGCACGTGCAATACAGGTATGTATAAGTATATATCTTCACTCAATGTATTACGTTACTTTTCGCCCTTATTATTTTCAATGGTTGGACTTGGACTTCTGCAGCGTTTTAATTTTTTTCAAATAATTCTAACAATTTATACCTAAAACTATTACAGTCTTATACTTAATTACTTATGATTATTTTGTTTTGTATGTAGCTACTTTTTAATTGAGTTGCATTAATTAATAGTTTTTCTGAAAAACTTTTAAGGAAGAAAAATGTTAGAAGTGGTTTTGACGTGTGTACTACATAAAGTCTCATCAGGCCATCACACTTTAGACACACATGATGGAAACTAGAACTATGACCCGTACGACGCAATGAAAGCCTTACTGTAGAGCATCCAAAAACGTATAGATTTACATTAAATTGATGTAAAAAGAGTCAAGTGATTAATGAAAAAGTTTTGCACAAAAAAGTTTACTCGGGAGAATTCCTTATATCTGTATATAATCTTTTTACAACAGGTACCTTACTTATTTTTATTGCTTCGCTTATATCTAATTTATTGACTCTTTTACCTACTTTATTACAGTTAAATCACTCTTATCTATTCTGTGTTTGCTGTCGACGATGTGTTTTGCTACTGCTGACTTGACTTCATGCTTTTTGTTTTTCTTTACCGCTTCTATATCGTCTATGTATTCTTCGTATCGTACCACTGCTAGCCTCTTCGTTTGCCCGATATACTCGTACATACGGTGGAATGGAAAAGACTATAAAGCTCTGTATGAATGAAACTTTCTTCATATTTAGGGGGGAAGTACTTTAAAACACGGAGCCTTACATTGTTACCACTCAGGTATATTATATTTTCCTGAGGCAGCTCTTTGGGTCAGAATTTTTGACAGGAAAAAAGTAGACATTCCAAACCTTCCGCACTGTGATCGATGTATCGGCGACTACCAGGCTTTTTTTGGGTACTTAGTTGGTGTGTGATGGACAATTGAAGATAAGGGAAAATGAAAAAAAGTAAGATAATTTCATTTTTTTGATAAGCAAAAATTTAAAAGATTACTATGACCCATGGGCCAAAAGAACCCAAAACTGAGGTCAAAGTTTACTGTCTTCTAGCTTTGTTAATTTGTGAAACAATAAATATGTAAACAATATTGAAATTACTAACACCATACTCCCAAGGACATGCATAGTAACAACAGAGACAATCATTATGGAAAATTTACGAAAATACACAGTTTCGGGGAAAAGATAGCAGGAGCAAAATTCACTCGTTTATACGAGTACTATCAAAAGTTATTGTGGAATGACAACTATAAACTTGCATCACGTATTAGTACTACCATGTATATGTTAAAGTATGAACTAACACGTTCGCTGATGCGGTTGTGACAGAGTGGAAAGCTCAAATTTTTGCTGGTTTGGGGCAAAGTTACCTTCTAGGGTCAAAATAACCCGCTTCTGTGGTAAGTGCATTAAAGGTCACACTAAGATGCAATGTATTTTATCAGGAAATAAGAATGTCCTCTAACAATAAAAATTAAAGCTCGTTTATTTGTAAATGAATGAAATGCTATAGCTAATGTAGGTCCCATGTTTCATAGTGTTTTCCAATAAGAGGTGTTAATTTGAATAGATTCGACGATTTTAGCTATGGCGACAGAGGAAATGTGAGCTAGTGCGTTGTTATGGTGGATGAGCACTTTTTTATTCGCCGAATGGGGCCTTTTTTCTACGATTCGGGATCGAATCTGCCCAATGATTCAGCAGAGTAGGGCCCTGGCCCTGTGACCGTTTTTCCCTTGTCCAGGTAGTCGATCGAAACCACACTTTGTGAATCACAGAAAATGATGGCCATCACGTTTTCGGCCCATGTGACAGTCATTTCTTTCTTTGGAACACGATTGCCAGGTGAAGTCTATCGTTTCGAGTGCTTTCTTACCTGTAGTGTGTACTGTGTGGCCATATTTCATCCCCAGTCACGAAACGATGCAGAAATAGTTTCAGATTGCTCTTAAAAAGCGTTAAACACTGCTCTGAAGTAGTTTCACGGTAGCGTTTGTTATCCGGAGTGACCAAACGCGGTATCCATTACGCCGGCAGTTTTGTCATGCCCAGGATATGACTCACGTGGTCATTTGAGATGCCTACTATCTCGCGCACTTTCAATTAGCGATCTGCCAATACGAGTTCGTGGATTTTTGTCACCGACTTGCGACCACGTTGAAATTCGCTAAACCAAATTTATATGGTCGCCATCGCAGGAGCAGAGTCAGCATACACAGCATTTCACTGCACGATTTCCCTTCCAAAAACAAGAATCGAATCACCGACCGATATTGCTCTTTCCCCATTTCTCGAAAACCCGCGGACATGCCCACTTCCACAGAGGGTCAAAATAAAGCTACGAGTTTGATTTGGCTGAAATTTTGACAGTAGCCGTCTACGAGAATGTGCTACACGATAGTCAATATCTCTTGCAATAGTGGTACCATCCAGCGATGGTGCTAAGTACTTATTGGACCGCCCTCGTAGAGTGTTAAAGAAGTTAATACTCTGCCTTTTAGCGTCAATAAGTCCCACTAGAATAGAATATTTATCAGATATATTTTTCTTGCTGAAATCTTGCCTTCTATTTGAAATTTCAAATGGATAAATCAAGCATATACCAATTTATTTATTGCCAAGCACATACCCTTACAAGAGGGATTTCAGGATATTAGTTTATATAAGGCCTTGGAAATGGATGGGGAGTAGTATTTACGTAGTATTTACTAAACTTGTTGAATGCCTTACAACATCCGTTTAATGGCTCATTGTCTGCATATGTAGTGTGATGGCGATCTACGGAAAGTATTGGTGATTGTCTTATGATTCTAAGGGGTTCATTCGAAATAATTTTTATTTGCTATGTACTGAACCTTAATATTGTCTCTCAGAATATCAAATGCTAGACATACAGATATCATCATTCTCCTTGAATCTAGTGATTTATTTATTTATTTAGGCCCAGATCAACAGGAGTAATCCCAATTACAGAGTTGGTACAAAAAATAAAATATGAAAAAGTTAGGAATACATTAATTCGCAACCAAAAGAGACTAATGCGAATACAATACTAAAACAAATTAAACAGTAGCAAAAAAAAATAATTAAGAAAATCCAAAAAGCAAAGATTTAAGTGAGTTCTTAAAAATAAGAAAGCTAGAAGGAAAAGAACCAAGCCTAAGTTCATTGTGTACCCGGAGCAGACGCAACATAGTTGAATTATAGTATAATTCCGTTCTTGCAAAAGGTATACAAAGTCGAGAAGGAAGACGATTTAGTCTATCAGATTCCCTCCATCGTATATCATTTGCCAGTGGAGAATAAATCAGACGGTGGTGAAGTTTGAGTAACAAACACTCATCTAAAAACGTACGTCGAGCTTCAAGGGAAAGAAGTTTTAATAGGACAAGACGTTCATTATAAACTCTGTGAGGCAGATTGAATTTATAAAGCAAGCACCTTGTGAATTTTCGTTGAATACTCTCAAGATCTACAACTGAGTAAGCATGGTGCGGAGACTAAATCTGAACAGAGTATTCCAGAATACTCCTGACCAGAGAAGTATATTATAGCAAGGCAGAGGATAATGAATGAGGAGAATGAATCCAGACAACCTAGCCGCTTTAGAAGTGACATGCGATACATGTTTATCAAAGTTTGGAATCAAAAACGGCTCCCAGATCTTTCATTTTAGACACCAATAGCAGAGGATGATTATTTATAGTATACGTAAAGGAAAGGAAATGAGGCTTGAGAGAATAACTCATAGCTTTACACTTGGAAACGTTTAAGGGTAGTTTGTTTGACTCACACCAGTTCCTTAGGACAACGAGGTCATCTTGCAAAGATCCACAATCTGATTATGTATTAATACACCTATACAATTTTAAGTCATCCGCATAAAGAAGTGAGTTAAATTCAAATCGATGCGGAAGATCATTAATAAATATGATAAATAGAAGAGGGCCTAAAATGGAGCCTTGTGGTACAATGACGTTGGATAAAATGGTGGTGACACCACATCACGGAGGGATACAGAGCAAGACCGATTTGATAGAAAAGAAAAAATCCAGGATACAATGGGGTAAGAGAAACCATAACATTTCAGCTTATTACAGAGAATATCATGCGGGACCATATCAAATGCCTTACTAAAGTCGATGTATATAACATCAACTTGCAAGCAAGCATCAAATGATTTGGCGATAAAGTTAGAGAGTTCCAACAAGTAACTAGTCGCCGAACGCTGCGGAAGGAATCCGTGCTGCGATTGAGAACAAAACGGCAAATAACAATTAAGGAGTCTAAGATACATGATTTTTTCAAAGATTTTGGGGAAGCACGAAATAATGGGAATAGGGCGGTAGTTTTTCACAGATGATGCATCACCATCTTTCAGTATCGGTGTAATAAACGCAGACTTCCATGCAAATGGAAATGAGGCCTCTTCTAAGCTTATATTGAAGAGAATAGCAAGAGGAGGGAGATGGCAGGAGCTAGTGATTTAACAAAAAAGCTAGAAACCCCATCAGGACCCGGACTCAAGCTTGCATCTAAATTAGAGATCACAAACTCAACATCACTAGGACAAATGGAAAAGGAAAACATGCACTGTGGATATGAAAAATCAGACTGGAACGAATTTGATACATTGGCGTTGTGGTAAATAGACGCGAAATATTAAGCAAAGAGCCCTACGATATCAACTGGTGTATCAGCATTAGAACCTTCATAATACATCACATCAGGAACAGTGGACGATGTCCTCAAAGAGCGAATGTAAGACCAAAAAGGCTAAGGCATGTTAGCTTTTAATGATTTCTCAATGGAAAAGTAATAGTTTTTCATCGCAGTCTGAATCTCAAGTTTAGCCAAAGCTCGGAGTCTTGAAAATTCTGCATATGCTTCATTAGAGCCAGTCAATTTAAAAAATCGATGAGCTCTATCTTTAGGTTTCAACGCAGCGCGAACTCTACAAGTGAACCAAGGTGGTTGCGAAGACTCTGATCGACAGTAGACTGGAGTATTTCTGGCGATAAGACAATTCAAATAAGAGTAGAATTCATCAAGAGCAGAGTTAACGTCCAAATTAAGGAAAAATGAACACCAGTCAATAGAAGACAGACCCTCAGCAATGGCAGCATAGTTAGCCTTACGAAAGTTATATTTACAAGGGAGCACATCATGCCTACGTTTTAACAAAGGGGAGCAGAACTCCATGCGCAGTGATGGATAATGACTGTCTGCAGTCACATAGACGTTCATGGATGGAAATGACAGTGAAATAGATGCAGCACTATTCGTAAAAATTAAGTCGAGAATGCGGTCGTTACTATTCAAAATTCGATTTAGTTGGGAAAGGGAACAATGGGACATAAAGGAGGAAAAATAAATGAAAGACGATTGGAACTAATGATTTGTGCATAGTTAAGAGGATCCCAGTCAATCTGAGGTGCATTAAAATCACCACAAAGCAGAAGTAGTAGTAGAAGTAGAAGTAGTGTATTTTGATAGCATTAAAAACAGACAGCTCATCAAGAAAAGTTTCAAAGAGAGCAAGTGAAGATTGACACCGTATATAAATTGATGCAATAAGCAGGAATGAGTTATGCGTTATACGAAATCTTACAATGAAACATTCTACAGGAACAGATGGAAGAAAGTCATAACAAGGTACACTGAAAAATGATTTCTTTACACCAATAAGAACTCCACCACCAACTGATTTGCAACTAGAAAGCGAACAACGATCTTGTCTATAAATGTTATGAATTGGGGAGATATGAATATTAGAAACAAATTCATTCAACCATGTTTCCGTTAGGCAAAAAACATCATCATTAGCGGTAATTATTGAAGCAGAAAGATCTTTAAGCTTGGTTCTCAATCCTCTTACATTTTGATAATAAATTGAGAAATGACTGTTCACATTTATCAACGGCGAAGACACTTCTCTGGGCGCTCCAGCTCTAAAAAATTACGACGATCTCTGGCAACAAACAGTTTAACAAGCAATCCAGGAGGTCAAAACTCCGGGCTCTTTAGTTGACTCATGGACGCAGGCACGATAAGCTTAAAAGAAGCAAGGAGTTTGTTAGGTAATTTCTCCTTGGTTAGCTTCTTGCAGCTGATGATGCATGAAGATGCCATATTAAGTAGTTGAAGCCGATAGCTATATAATCGTGGGCTGTGGAAATTCCTAGGGTCATAAAGGGATCTTAGTGCAAAAAGAAGAAATTGTTTTTGGACCGATTCTAGCTTGTCAGCGTGGATATCAAAAACAGGGTTCCGAATCAGGATGGCATATTCAAGAATAGGGCGCACTATTGAGATGTATAGTGATTTAGTAGCCCAAATATTCTTGAATTCCTTAGCTCTTCTTTTGATGAACCTAGCATTTTATTAGCCTTGGATATAACTCCATCGTACTGTAGTTCAAAGCAAAGCTTTTGGTCCAGAAGGTCCACAATGCTATCGACTCTACAAAGTGTTGTGTTGTTGATGTGATAGTCAAATAAAAAAAGGCTCTTTTTTCTTGAAAAACTTATTACCGGGCATTTGTCCAAGTTCAGGGAAAGTTGATTATTGTTGCACCAAACAGAGAGGTTGTTAAGCTTAGACTGAAGGGACATCATAAACTTTAAGGTCATCAGATGAGAGGTCTGATATGAAAATATTGAATAAAAGAGGTCCAAGCTAACTTCTTTGAGGAAATCTAGAAAGAACATGAATTTGTTTGGGTAATAGTCCTTGAAATTTGACAATTAGAGTGCGGACTTTAAGTTATGAAAGGAAACAGCTGGGTAACAAGCTTGTAATACCAAAATTACGGAGTTTATTTATTAGAACATCATGATATACACGATCAAATGCTTTGCTAAAATCTGTATACGAGTATATTGGGTCAATCTGGTGACTCTTCTCCATCTCACATAGAATGCTTGATGTCATAATGAGGAGATTGGTGGTAGTAGATCAATTTTTTGAGAGCCCGTACTGCTCTTCATTAAGCCGCGGTTCTATAATAGGGGTGATTTTGTTGCAAAGTATCAGTTCAAAAAGCTTTGGAATAGCCAATAATATAGCAATGCCTCTGTGATTTTGAATACACCGTTTATTATACTTCTTATGGATTGGTATTAGGTACGAAGATTTCCAGTAAGAAGGAAAAATGCTGCTAGAGAGGGATTTATTGAAAATGATGGAGAAAGGCATGATTAATTGTTCTTTGCATTGAATCAGAAAGCTAGGGGGAATACGATCAAGACAAAGTCTTTTATTTGAATCCAAACTCGCGATTGTATGAGCAATTACTTCTTCAGAAATTGAAACTTATGTAATCAATGTTGTTGAACACGGCATTTTAGAAATTCTTAGTTTCTCGGGTTTACAATAAACCTCTTGAAAATAACATACAAAAAACTCGCAGATTTGCTCTTACGAGTCAGAAACAGAATCGTTAAAAACATACATGACGGGCAACCTTGAGTCTTGCGCTTGACGTTTACAAAATCGAAGAACCCAAATTGATATTTTCGCCAATCAATTTACAGATAATTCATATGCTTCTCGAGATTTTATTTGAATTCACTAGGAAGCTCATTATATTTTGATCAAATATCATTGCTGACGTTTGTTTTACATTTAATAATTTTATAGTATTTGCTCCTTTCATTTCGTTGATATCTAAGATTGCTATTTAGTCAAGGTTCCGATAGCTTAGGTTTCTTCTTAATTTTTGGTAAATTCTTTTCAACGGCGTGTAGTAAAGTGGGTAGATATAAAATGTCCGTAAAGGACTGCAGCGATGGTCTGCTGCCTCGGCGAGAGAGGATGGTGGGATTTGCCGAGGTTGGCGTTGTCTGAGGACGTGTGAATGCGCTGGCAGGCTAGCATTGTGGTGTCGTGGGGCGGGTTCACAAGGGCCCTACATCCACGAATTTCAGGGTTCAAATGAATATCGACCAAAGTCGAGAATGAGGTAACCTACTAAGGGTTCAAAATTGCTGACTCAGGGGACAAACCGGGCCTGGAGAAATTAGACGGACTTTAGAGGACTTCATCATTACCGACAATACTTATGGCCCCCAAATAAGAGTGGGGGATCCTGGTGGAAGCGGTGCCTCCTCGCACCCTCCCAACTGGATCAAGATCCAAATGTAAGCGTGTCCATATATTTTCCATTTAAGTGAAAAACTCATACAAACATAATTTGCATGAATTTTTCCTTTAAATGAAAAAAAAAAAATGTGGCAAATTTATGTCATAGTATTATTTGAGGGGATCGCATAACACTATACCATAAATAGGCGCGTGAGCACCTGAAACGCATAAAAAGGGGTGAGCTCACTCGATGGCTAGCTCATTATAGTGGAGGGGCCAGCCAACGTGGCGGGTCCTATACCCGGTCAGGTTCTACGAAAGCAAAGACCAACGGTATTATTTAAGTCAACATCTTTTATTCATCTTGAGTATCTGAACTCAAGAAAAAAGGAGACAAAAGGTAAAAGAAAAATTGTTTTCCCGGAGAATTTTGGTAACAAATATAGAAAAAATATACATTAAACATATTGATAAATTTTTAATTAATGAAAGCCATTTTTTTAAATAATTGAAAATTAAAAAAAAATTATAAAATAAATTTATATGCAAAGCAAAATAAAAACCAAAAGGGTACTCAACCTACATCCTTGCCAGGTGCCCGCTGATGAATGTGGGTGATGCAATATTGCTGAAATATCAAATTCATTTCTTTTAAGTACGTTACGAGCGCTTGCACAAAATTGTTTAAATTCCGTTATAGCTACTTTTCGAATACAACTCATATCACTTATAGTTTAAAATTTTTAATAAATATTATTCAACAGGCAGGAATCTGGCTCCATTAATCTTCTATTCCGAAACTTATATCACATGATTGGCGCCGAAAACCACCAGTTACTGTCACAGGTTTCTATACTACCAAAAGTTTGCAAAATCTTAAAACAGTTTGAAGAAACAACTAGTTTAACTATAATTTGTATCTACTCCGCCGAGAGAAAGTAAATTAATGTCCAAGCAAAGTTTCTTTTATCGAAAGCTTATTACTCATTTGAAGCCGCACTCAACTGCCCACAATAGTTCGTGAAATAAACGCCAATCGGTCCATTTGCCCACCAAGACACAATCCCACAAATTTAGTGCTAAGGAATTGAATTGAATGCAAAAAGATAATAATACTAAAGTTATGTAACGAAAAAAATGTCAGGAAAATTCCAACATCGTAATCAACATGTCTCTGCAACGACTTCAATCGCTGGTGATTGGTTCGCGCGTTCGTCCATTCATGCAAACCTTCGTGTAACGAGTCTCAAACAAAATAAGTAGAAATGCGTCAGCATCCAGTAAGTGAAAGTTGGTCGCTGATTGCTCGGGAAATTTATTTTTATGTAGAGCGATTTCAAGAGATCAAAATCTCGTACTTCACATAGATACAAGTACACTCCGTTTGGTTTCAACCATTTCTATGCAAATCCGCTTTCTAGATGGTTTTCTTGAGTAAGTAACTAGAGTACATTCTTGACATTTACATATCACAATGGATTGGTATTTTTGCCTCATTGCTAGTATTCGCTGGGCCGAGGATCACCGACAGGAATTCTCTGTTAATCTTAATTTTTCTTGCACAAAAAATGGTTCTTTCTTTATAGTTTTCCCCTTTATGAAATTGAAAGTTTTAAGCTACTAAATGTGCAATGGTATATAACATATTTTTAGAATTTTGGCTCATTTGCACCAATCAATTGCTAAGGAATCTAAAAATTTCTTGCTTACATTACTTTTCAATTCTTATCGTTTCCATACAAAGTCTTTTAATAAACTGCAGAGAAATTTGGTTGAATTGCTTTTACACATATTTTCAATATTGACCGGGGTGATCTGTTTTTTTATGAAATTTTTGGTGGTTTGCAGACTTGAAAAATCCCTGGAGGATACTACCACTAGTGTTGTGAAATGTTACAATACTCTTTCGCACTAAACTGACTGGGACAAATGCGACAACTTTTCACCGTTTCAGCGAGCAAATGTCATCGATCCACTGCACTTATCCGCGCGACAATCATGTCGGATATTTTGTTGCGAGAAATCGCGCCAAATTGGCACTAAGTAATTTCAACGAATTGCACTGGTTGCGAATTTGATTGCATTGAGCACTTGTAGTTTATAATGACTCTAACACCACTCTTTCCTCGATTTGCTCACTGTTTTCATTTATTTTAAAGGCTGCAAGCTCTCCCAATTGCCCCTACTGTTGCTGGTGCTGTTCTCGTGAAGTGTTCGCGGTGACGATCAATAACAGACTCCCCTTTTTGTTGTCAATCGTCCACTTCTAGATATCGCAACGGCACTTGACGGGCCTCCGTTCATTCCGCTGCCCGCTTGCCTTCACCAATGCAATACGTGCTTGTGCAGCGGGAAAAGGTGTTGCCTTGTCCGAGCTTTAATTGGAGGCTTGAATTATTAAATTAATAAAAAAATATATAGAAAAATAAAAAAATATTCGAAAATGATAAATATCATAAGGAATATAACTATAAAGAAAAATTTAAATTTAGTAGAGGGGAAAAAGAATAATATAAAATTTAAATTTAAAATAAAAAAAAAAATTTTATAATTTATAAGACTACGAATTGGAATAATAAAATTTTTCAAATCTGCAATTAAAATTTGGATCAGTGTCATGCCAGTTTTTGAGCAGTTTGCTAAGGTGACTGCTCGATTACTACCGGCGTCAAGAGTCATCCGATAAAAACAAGATGAAGCGTCGAAAGAGTATAAGTCCAATCAACAGAACAAAGCTGTTTTTTAATGCTTTCATAGTCAGCACTGCAAAAGTCGTATCCAATTGAATTATTGTATGACATTGTGTTAGAAATATCAGAAGCGGAAATCTCAATTGTAAGTGCAGAGTGATGAAGACTGTTAGAACCAAGGAGCTCTTAGTCATCGGTTGGATTGACCACTACATCGTCATATGCATTAGTAAATATTAAGTCTAACCAATATCAATTTTGGTTAGACGTCGGAGCTATTTGCTGCAGATCGTTGCCAGAAAAAGTACTCATCAAGTTAAAATCCTGACTGTCAAGAAGATTGATTGGGAGAAGACGATTATCGACTTCGTCAGTTACGAATTTCAAATTCGGTCGATTAACGTGAAAGTATTATTTACGTCTTCCGAAGTTATATAAACCCAAATTTTTTTGCATTATTTGCTGATAATGAAAAAAGAATCTTCTTTCGTTAAGGTTAAGCTAAAGTTTTTTAATGCATACATAAGAAATAAGAAATACTAGTTTACTCATTGGTTTATAGTTATCTGTTTCTCATTTTGAACTTCATTTTTCATTCATTGATTATTTTATTTCTTGGATTACGGTGGTCCAACCATAATACACGATGTTAATCGTGATTTCTTTGTTTCAGTGTTTGACAAATTCAACCATGGAAAGGTACACAATTGAATAGCGCATTCAGGTTGTTGAAGCCTTTTACGGAAAGGGGCGTTTAAGTCAATGTACATTTTGTGCACTTCGTGATTTTTTTGGTCAGCTTAATCCACCAAATGTATGCACAATCGGGAGAACTCTGCGTGAATTTCAACAAACCGGGTCTGTAGGAAATGTGAAATCACCTATGCATACTCGCCCAGTTCGTTCTGCGGAAAATATTGCTGTTGTTTGCGATAGCGTGGCAGACGACCCGTTAACCTTGACTTGTCGTCGTGCCCAACAATTGAACATCTCGCGAACATCACTGATGCGAATTTTGAATAAAGATTTGAATTTACACGCTTACAAGGTTCGATTGACTCAAGAAATGAAGCATACTGACCATTTGAAGCGTTGGCAATACACCGAATGGTTGGTTGAACAGACAGAAGGGAATGGTGACTTTACAAAGAAAATCATCTTCGGTGACGAGGCACATTTTCACCTCAATGGATTCGTTCACAAGCAGAATTGCCACGTTTGGGCAAATGAGAATCCACAAATAATTGTTGAAAAGCCGATGCATCCACAAAGAGTGACTGTTTGGTGCGGTTTATGGCCTGGCGGCGTCATCGGGCTATACTTCCTCAAAAATGAGGACGGCCAAGCAGTTACCGAGAATGGTGTTCGCTATTACGAAATGATAACGGACTTTTTGTGGCCAGAAATTGAGGCTATGGACCTAAACAATGTGCAGTTTCAACAGGATGGTGCCAATTTCCACACAGCCTACGAAACAATGGCTCTTTTGCGCGAGAAATTCAATGGTCGTGTTATCTCACGTTGTGGCGATGTTGATTGGCCGCCACGATCATGCAATTTGACACCGTTGGGCTTCTTTCTTTGGGGATATTTAAAAAAGAAAGTGTACGTCAATAAGCCAAGAATAATTCAAGAGCTGAAGGATGAGATAATTCAGCACATTAACGACATTAAACCTCAATTATTTCTCAGAGTCATTGAAAATATGTAACATCGGATAGAAGTATGCCACCGTAGCCGTGCAAGTATTTGGGCGATATTTTGTTTTACGCATAATTGTCGTAGATTCTTCTATTATAATAAAAAATATTAGCATAATACTCTGAAAACTTTTTGTTTTATTTGCAATTAACATCGTGCATTTTGGTTGGACCACACTTTATATGACTTTTTGGACGTCTTTTGCCCTGTAAAAGTTTGTAAAAAGCTACCGAAAAACTGGCCTCATTGCTTTGATATATAGTCAAATTCATGTTCAGTTACCCATTCAAAAAAACGTTAAATTCTGTACTACACCTTAATCTCATCTTTTCCTTCCCACCACCTTACACCTAATGTAAAACTACAATTTGAGGTTAAATAAACATTTGTTCATGCAAAATCATTCCAGCATTTGGTGATTTAATTATACCCACTCAGAGTCTTGGGCGTTGAGCCCGCATATCACTAGAGCAGAAGCGCTCACATTGGGCCACAGGATATTTTATGTAATCTAAAACTAAATCGTCTACATAAGCACATTTGAATGTTCGGTTATCTTGGCTGTTATTGTGCTTCTTAGCTTCGTATAATTTACACAACTTTTTAGTATATGTTATGTGGCATATTGTGTTCTTACTTATAAAATTTGCCCTTAAGTATTGTTTGACTAGGTAGTCTGTGTGGTCAAGTGGTTAGAGCATGAACGCATAACCTGGAGGTCCCAGGTTCAAATCTCGTTTGGAGCAACGTGATTTAGTTCAGGGGATTTTTCGGACAGACTACGAGTGTTCACTCAGTGGTGATATGTACTGATTTAATCAGATCATATCATAGCTGAGCAAGCGCACGGGAGCATGGTACTGACCAAACCAACTTCCGAAAAAATCAATACGGTCATGAAAATGAGATACTCTAACTATCTCTAAGCGAAGGCCCGAGAGGGGCTGTAGTGCTACAAAGCAGAAGAATGTTTGACTAAAGTTGTGTATGATTTTGACTAGCATGATTTACATCGTACGAATGAGAATAATTTAGTAAACTGAATTATTTTTTCCTCTCATTTCATACACACTTAAAACAGAGTTCTTTAATACTCGTACAAAGCCTAGACAAAATAAAATACAGCTCCCCAACACAACTCTGCATTAAATTATTTAATATCAGAATGCAAAAGCTCAAATTTCCACACGACAATGTATATAGGAGGAAAAACAGAAAAAACACCCAAAGATATTAAACTTAATTCAAGTTTGTCAACAAGTAAACATTCGGCGACCACTTATGCCGCAGACTTATCTGATAAAATTATCTCTTCGGTAAGAAGTGAAGCAAAAGAAAAATTCTAGCTTTCAGTCAAATTTTGTTTTCGCGGACATTTGTCGGAAATGGTTTTACTTTCCCTGCCTTTGACTTGTGTTATTATTTTCATTTCGATTTATTCGTATTTCAAAGGAAAATTTTCTTATTGGAAAAGTCGTAATGTGCCAACTTTGCCAGCAACCCTCCCGTACGGAAATTTCGAAGCTATGGGAGTAACAAAACATACTAGTGAAATAATTGATGAAGTTTACACAGCATTTAAAGGACAAACACCAATTGCTGGAGCCTATTTCACGTTAAAACCAGTTGCAGTAGCTTTGGATTTAGATTTGATCAAGGATATGCTTATCAAGGATTACCAGCAATTTTCAGACAGACCTATTTACTATAACGAAGAGAAAGACCCCCTCTCTGCTCAGTTACTTAGTCTTGAGTGTGAAAAGTGGGAAAAAGTAAGAAAGGTCTTAACTCCAGCTTTCTCAGTGGAACAACTTAAATCAATATTCCCAATCATAGAAGAGATTTCCAATCGATTCATCGACGTGATCGAAAAAGAATGGGAACACAGTCCTATAATAGATATGAAAGATCTCATAGAGCGATACATGACTGATATGTTGGGGAATTGTGTGTTTGGTGTTGACTGCAATAGTTTGAAGTGTCCTGAGACGGATTTCCGAAAGTTTGTTAAAAAGTTATATGCAGAGCCACGGCATTCAAGTTTTGTGATGTTTCTCTGCATGCAGTTCCCACGCATCGCCAAATTTTTAGGCATCAAAGTGTATCGAGACGATGTGAGTAACTTCTTCACTAATACGATAAAAGATGCGATAACCTTCCGCAAAGAAAACAACATTTATCGAAAAGATTTACTGGGTTTCCTACTTCAATTGAAATGCGAGAAAAATGAAACTGACAGCGAAACAAAATTAAGCAGGGAAGAGATAGTAGCTCAACTCTTCATCTTCTTCAAAGCCGGCTTTCAAACAACATCATCAACTATTTGTTACGCTCTTTACGAGCTTGCCCAAAATATTGCATTGCAAAGAAAGGCTCGGAATGAGGTCAACAATGTTTTAAAAAATCATAATGGGGACCTCAGCTTTGAAGAAGTTTTAGACATGAAGTATATTGGTCAGATTGCTAGCGGTAAGTTTCTCGTTCCTATAAGCCAACCTAGGATAATTGTATCCTTTAATGTTTCAGAAACAATCAGAAAATATTCACCAATTCCAAGGCTTATTCGTTGCGCGAAATCGGACTACAAAGTTCGAAACACGGATCTGATAATTGAGAAGGGGACACCTATTTTCATACCTGTTCATTCCATCCACAAAGATTCATCGATATTTCACGAACCGGATAATTTTGATCCAAACAGATTTGAGTCTGATAAGAGGACCAGTCGACATTCAATGGCATTTATAGGATTTGGTGATGGCCCTCGAAATTGTATTGGACAAAACTTTGCGCTAATGCTTATTTGCATTTCACTAATAAATGTGTTGAAGCATTTTGAGTTAAAGCCATCACATAAGACGCCAAAAGGTCTATCATACAATCTTAATACAGAACAGTTATCACTGAAAGAAAATATGTATTTTGAAGTTAAAAAAATTTAAATCTAGTGAATCCTTAGTCAAATAAAAATATCATATTTTATTCTACCTCCTCCTCGGTTGCTTTTTTTATTGAATTAAATCACATCAAATGAAATTTACATAAACACACCCAATATTTGGTATATACCAAAATTATGCCTCGAGAACAGTATTAATTATTAATGTTTTACAATCAAAATCGGACAAGTGCAAGTTGAACTCGTGTGGAGGGTATTTCGCAAGAAGAATTGGCTATTTACCATGTATTTGTAAATTTTTTGGTGGTAACTAAAACATTGAGCAAACAGGAGTACGCTCTTGTTAGAAGGGTTTTTTCAACATATGAAATGCAGATATTTAAGTTACGTAACTAATGTGCATTCTCTTACTCAACGAACACTTCTACGATATAAATGTTAAATCATTTAAATCATATGTTTAAAATAAATCATCTTTTACTCTAATTTAATTGCAGTATAGCAATATTATTTAGTGTTCAAAATCTCATAGATATCGAAACTCTGAAAAAAATAACAGGATAAGAGAATCTTGTGTTAGGCAAACATGATAGAAAATTTAGTTGAATTTAAGGTTTCGTGTCCGTCTTTATAGGCGAGAATATGAAATTCATAAATCCTACTAGTATTAAAAAAGTTGAGTGAATTTTGACTTCTGATATATTTGCCATTATTGTATTCCACAAGTGTTCAATCGCGAAGCATCATCATCATTTTTTCGTATTTTTTCGCTTTCGTTGCCTACCCGTTTATCGTTGTTGTAATTTTAATAACGGATAATATATATCATATCCCACCAAGATCTTTTATTTGATTCCCTTTTTGACTTTCTGGGGTGAAATAAAATTTTTAAAGAGTCAAATCCTTGCATGGAGAAACCTACCTCAAAATATTTTGATTTTTTTTGGGCTATCAAACTTTCATTAACCAGAAACGTATGAGCTGTTTGCAAGATTTGATTTCTGGTTTCCTAGAAAGCTTGCTGTAATGCACTGACAGATTGATGGATGGAAGTAGTGTTTAATAGGTTATTGTGTAAGCAGCAGTTTTAAATTAAAACAGGAACACGATATTCACTTTCAAATGTTTATTTTATTACGCACACAATTTTTCGTATACACACGATATGACCGACAGCAGAAGACTGTGTTCTGTCCACATTCTTTCTTATCTCTATCCGGTAGTCTCTTTTTTTTTAATGCTAGGTTTACATATTCATATTTCCTAATTGCTATATTTACACATTCATTTCTGTTATCAGTATTACCACACTTCGGCCGCCCTGACTCACAATCGTTCCGATTGTTTAAATAGCTTATACTATTGTTTAGCCAAGGTTTCATATTCGCCGCTTCCCATACTCCCTTGTAAGATATCTGACTTAATTGCAAATTCTCTGTATCTGCGACAACATATCTACCGTTCGGTAGAACCTTCATCACTGAATAAGGTCCTTTTAATTTGGGTACCAACTTCTTGCAAACACCTGGAGTGCTTATAAACTTTTTTATTATTACATAATCTCCCTCCGTATATACCTTTTTGATTATACTCTTATCTTTAACCTTTTTATTGTAATCTTGTCTTTTCTCTATCTTCTTTGTAGCTTCTGATTTTAGTCTCATCAAATCCCTATCATCTGTACTATCTTCAATTTCTTTCAGTTTGGCTTTTAGAAAATCTATTGTTAATCATTTTTGTTGTACTCCAAACAATGATTGACTTGCACACGTGCCCGTACTCCTGTGAACAGTATTATTCATAGTATACTCTACCTCTGGTAACACATAATCCAACGAAAACTTAGTCTCTGAGCCAGTCATTTTCGCTACCATCGAAGAAATAGTCCTGTTTAATCATTCAACTTGGTCGTTCACCTGAGGAGAACCCGTAGCTATCTTTATGTGTTTTATATTACATTCTTTCATATACCCTGCAAACACTTTTGAAGTAAACGTACTTCCTCTGTCTGACACTATCGTGGTTGGTCTACTGTACCCATTGAAATAACTTCTTAAAAAACTCGATACCTCCCTAGTAGATGTGGTATTGACAGCATATAGCTTGGTAAACTTAGTGAAAGCATCTACCCCCAAAAGTACATATTTCTTTTTAACGTTTTTCAATATCAACGGACCAAGATGGTCAACATACAGTGTTTTAAACGGAACACCTCCCTTTAGGATATTGTGCAACAAACCCTCATGTCTCCCATTCCTTGAAGAGTAAACCATACATTTTAAACAGTTGGTGATATGTTCTTTAACCTTATCCCTCCATTTTGGAAACAAGTACATTCCACTTATAGCAAGTACTACCTTGTTAAATCCCATGTGTCCCATTACATCATGGTACTTTTGAATTATATTCTCTCCATATTACATGGTACGTAAAAAAGTATATCTGTCTCTAGTTTTTTAAATATGCTAACCCATTCCTCATTTTGTACAAACTACTCTTTTCATTTTCTAATTGACTTTTCATTATACTCTCATCTTTATCTTGACTTATGGCTAAATTCTGCTGAAATGTATTCTCCTTTAATATTGATATACTAGTCATTCTACTCAATGCATCCACGTGTCCCATTTTTGACCCCTCTCTATGTTCAATTGTATAATTATAACTCTCTAACTCTAAGGCGCATCCGGCTATTCTTGGGTAAATATCTTTTTTATTCAATGTTAGCGTCAACCAGTTACAATCAGTTATTATTTTAAATTCCCCCCTTGTAGATATATTCTAAATCTCTTTAATGCTTATGTTATAGCCAACGTTTCCAATTCAAAACTGTGACACTTCGACTCTTGATCCATCATACGCTTCGAAAAATAGAGCACTGGATGAAACTTCCCATTAGTTTTCTTCTGTAACAATATTGCCCCAAAACCGAGTGAACTAGCGTCACAATGTGGTTCTACTTCGTCTCTTGGATCATAAATCGCTAAGATGGGCGAATCTGTTAATTTTGATTTTAAATTCTCAAAACAATGTATCTGTTCCTCTTCCAATTCAAACTCAGCATCCTTACGGAGTAACCTATATAATGGCTCGACAATAATTGAGAAATCCTTAATGAATTTCCTGAAATAAGAGCAGATTCCCAAAAAACTATGCACTCCGTTTACATTTTGCGGTATTGGAAAATTCTTTACTGCTTCTATGCCTTCCACATCTGGTCTTATTCCGTCTCAAAAAATAACGTATCCCAAGTATTAGACCTCAGATTCTAAAAACCCACACTTATCTAACCGCAACTCCAATTTATTCTGAACTAACCTATCAAAAACATCTACTAATATACTTAAATATTCTTCAATGTCATCTGTTGTGGCCTTTATATCATCAAGGTATATCGATATTTCCTTAGCTCGTATAAGATCATCAAAAACTTCATTGATATATCTTTGAACTGTCGACGGCGCATTTCTAAGTTCAAAGGCATTTTTGCAAATTCATACTGCCCTAAGAGAGTCACAAATGACGTAAACTTAACTGATTCCTCACTCATTACTACATGGTAAAATGCACTCTTTAAGTCCATCAGTGAAAATATCTTTTTATTAACTAGTTGGTTAAGTAAATCATGTATAAGAGGAATAGGATAATTATCTTTTAATGTTACCTTATTCAAAACCCTATAATCCACACATAAGCTGATGTCCCTCGTTTTCTTCTTTACTTAAACAATCGGCAACGCGTACCCCGACTTGCTGGTTTTTATAACTCCTGAATTAATTAAATCGTCTAAGATCACTTGCAATTTCTCTTTTTCACGATATGATAACCTTCTAGGTGAGCATTGGAATGGTTTTTCATCAGTCAACCCCAATTTCATTTCATACCTAATGTTCGCAGATTCAGTGCGTGTACAATAATGATCCTCAAACAACTTTCTTTTATTATCCTAATTCATCCTTTCACTAATAACTTTTTCATCGTCTATCTCAATTTCAATATACATCAAATCTTTACACTCATTATATAGCTCTTTTATACCAGCTGTCTTGTCTAGCTCATCTTTCAATTTCATCAGTTTCTGCTTACTATCTTTCAAAAAATCATTTCCTAAAATCACTGGTAAAATCATTGTGTCGTCCTTTAAACAAACATGCTCAACCTTACTCTCTGAGTATCATCAAATAAAATACTACCATCAATTGTACCGATAATATTCAAAGGATTTTTATTAATACCATAGTATCTACATTGTACTTTTTCCTGAGATACTAACGCCTCTGGTTCAAACCACTTCTGAATCATGCTTATGGGACTGCTGGTATTTATTACTGATCCTAACCATATATCATTTTTTAAAGTAAATACAAAGTTTCTTACGCACTCGTCCCTCTCATCATCGTCAATCCTCAGCACTCGTTTGGTTGGCTTTCTTTTGGAGCATTTTTCCTTTCGACGCTCATTTGCCATATGTCCCCTCACGCATTCACGAATGCCTCCCTGTAACTCAAATGCAGCATCCTCGTTTGATGTCGTATTGCCGTATCAGTGATTCTCTCGACAATATATTCCAGCAGCTCGTCATCACTCATCATAACTTTGTTTGGTAGAATAATTTTGTCATAGAAATATTCCTGGAACATCTCTTCCAGATTCCACATTCTATCTACCGCTCCGTTACTAGTGTGGTCACACGATATTTGAATAGCGTGTTCATCTCACTCATCAGTTCATCGACTGGTGTGGTTATCATATCCACCTTGCTATGTAACCGCTTCAAAGCGCGACCGCTCAATCGACCAGCAATCAACGTCCTCACATTATTATCATCCAATTTGTACGTTGTGATGATGTTTTTTAGTTTTTGTAGCCAGTGTCCGAAATCATCACCTGTTGCTGAAAATTTGGGTAGCAAATCTTTTACACACGCAAAGGAGGCGCTCGTCATACCAACACCAGCCGTTGATTTTTGCTCACCAAACCGTTGCATCATCATATTCTCCTTCCTTAAACACTCGTTCTCTCTCTTTTCCAACTCCAACTCTCGTTTCATTAGCTCTAGTTCACGTTTCATCATGTCCACTCTTTTATCTCGAGGCCACTCCCTCTTTTTGTATCTTTTGTACGGCGTGTCTGCTCTTTCTTGCTTGTCACTGCCGTTCCCTCAAACGCCTGCTCGTCACTTGTACCGTACTCACTTTCCGACGATTCCACTACTACGCCGACTGCACCACCACCACCACCACCATCCACCTCGCTCGTCATTTCGTCATGAATCGGCCTCTCTCTGTCTTCTTCGGGAATAGACATTAACCGCAACGCTAGCTCACTCTTATTTCCCGTCGTCGTCTGTCCTGCTTTCTCCAAGCACGACTTTAACCACGCCGCGGTCAACTTCTCCAATTTATCCGAACCAGACATTGTTCCGTTCTTTTTTATCGATCACTCACTTTTTACTGTTAGTTTGTTGTTTTTCTATTGATCACTTACTTTTTAGGGGTTTGTAAAATAATTTAACCAAAACCCTACTTAAATCGCGACCGGTCCGTCCGTCCATCTGTTCATCCGTGTGTCCTTCGGTCCCTCGGTCCGTTCGTCGTCCGTCCGTGTGTCACAGCACTTTTTCTCGCAAACTACTAAAGCTAGAAACATCAAATTTTGTATACAGGTGTAAAATGGTGCTCTCTTCAAAGTTCAACTACAAAAAAATTTTATAAGGTATTTAAGGGGGTCGCCCCATATAGGGAAGCGGCCCACGAAAAAAAAATTTAATCAAAGGTAGCCGATATGGATATGGATGAGAACTTTTCAAAACAGATCTTAATTTGACATTTTTCGCTTCGAGGGGCGCGTAGGGAGGGGAAATACACGGAAAATTTGTGCCCCCTCCCCTCGCGATTAGACAGACACCTGTGATCCGCAAAACCTAAAAAAAATTATGGAGGTAGATGTTTATAAGTACAATATCAACAAATACCTTAGAAGTCAAAATTCGCTCAACTTTGTTAATAATAGTATGATATTCGAGTATCACATTTTCCCCAATAAAATCGCATCTGTATCCTTAAACAATACGAAATTCGATGTTTGCGTAGTCCTGCGAAAGGTCCTTAAGCTTTGTAAGTTTGATGAAAATCGAATGATATACACGGAAGTTATAGTTGTTTGAAATTTCTCCAATTACAACAACAATAACACATGATTTTGGTATTTTATGGACTTTTCATCGAATCAGTCACTGTAGTTTTTATTTGATCTTCTTGAAATTTTCAAATAAGGTCAATAACATTAATATTTTTGAGAATTCATGATTTGGCTGATTTTCGCAACAAAATGGCGCCCGTTGAAAATAGAAAATCAATGGATTTTCCTTTGAACGTGCACATTTCTTTGACGTATTTCTTGACTTTATTCGTTCCTGGTGAGTGCATTTCTGAGAAGTTTTGTACAAAACCCTTCAGACATGAGCGTAGGTCTCTCTACCTGACTTGTTTTTTTTCATATGTTTTCTCACAATTAATACGCGCTAATACTGAACACGTTCCCAATCGATTGCTGCAGGACACGATCCAAATTCTGATATTGTAAGCATCAGTTTTAAATTAAAACAGAATAACTGAACTTACATATATGTTTATAACAATTTATTATCTGCCGATTTTCAATATGTGATCCATACGTGTGCAACTCAATTTGATTAGCAAAATATTTGCGCCACTATAAAGGGTCTCGAAATACGAACGTCGACAGATTCTTTTTATGTTAATAAATATCCATGTGGTGCTAAAAAAATTGCAGTAAGATGTCTAGTAGCAGGCAAGCCAAATTCTTTTTCGAAACCTTACGCTACATACGAGAAATTTACCTTTACGGCTGGTGCTGCCAACGGGGATTTTCTTTCCATTGCAATGTCTTGTATTATTTCGGACGAAAACTGGATCTTGTTTGTTCCTCCCTGAAACGCCACGTGAGTGCATGCATCTTCTGATGTAGGCTTCACAGGGTTGCCAATCTTCCTCTTTGGGTTAGGGGCTTCTATGCTATGGGATGTTAAACTCCTGAAGATAGGTCTAGTTATCTGGACTTAGCGTTGTGGGGGCACCAAATATACCCAGTTTCCCATTTTCTGATAGGAGCTAGCTTCCCCGTTGAAAACAGAAAGGTAACTTGTATCGTCGGATGGTTAGGCAGACAATAGTAAAATCCAGTGTATATTTTGCACTGGCATAAAGGGCCCGCCCCATGACACCACAGAAAACTAGCTGCTAGCACGCGTACGCGTCATCAGGCAAGGACATCCCAGCCCAGCTCGGGAGCTTAGCTTACTGAGGCAATTAACATCGCTGCTATCCTTCACGGACGAAACTCTTTTCTTACAATTCACTACAGAGAGGAAGAGGGGAGGATGCAAATTATTCGTAAGAATTTCATCCTGGATACCTAGATAAAAATACGGCCAGCTTAAGACCTGTTTCCAAACCTCTTTTAATGACCTTTAATTTGACATTTTTATGTATGGAGATATAGGGTTTTTCAATAAGAGGTGTTATTTTGATATTAAAAGAAAAATGGCATTTTTTTAATATAAACGATCAGATGTTTATTTCATTATAAAGAAGAAAGTATGCCGTTAATAGTCAAAAATAACATCAGGCAAATGACCACCATGACCACGCTTACAGGATCATATACTTTTCATGAAATTTTCCATAACCAAATTGCAAAGTGGTTGCCCTATGTCCTCATGAATTCCATCTTTGAGGTCTTGAATTGACGCTGGGCTATTGGCGTAGACCTTTTCTTTCACGTGGCCCCAAAGGAAGAAGTTGCAAGGTGTTAAATCACAAGAGCTTTTCAAAATAACACCTCTTATTGGAAAACCCCATACATCCCTAAAACAACTTAAAAAATTTTTGGATTGAAATTCTCTAAACTCAAATCTGGATCAACTTTGTCGATAATCGTATATTTTATGAATGTTACGTTGAAAGTATGCTTACAAATCAAAAGAAGATCTTTAAATTTTTCAAAAAATAGTATCTAATGGATGCATGTGCCCAGTGAATTTCACAATGATGGAGCAATGAACACCTAAGTTGGAGCCATTAAAGAATTTAACAATTCCATCAACAATACGTGATACTGTCGAGATACACGTTTAAAATGATCTTAACACTACAGATATGGAGGAATTTTGATGAAAATTTTCAAAATGGTTCGCAACATTGATATGTTGCTACGGCTACTCAAACAATGAAGTCAACACACTGAATACAAAATGAAATACATACTCGTAAGAACCAGTATATTAGTTTTTCAAGCTCAATTTATGACTCGTGTTTTGATATTCACTAGACGTTGTTTGAGTTATTAATTGCCTTACGAAACCCTTCTGGTAGGGGCGCTCTATAAATACCTCAACTTACTTGTCTACAATTTGCTTTACATTTTGTTTATATGTAAGTAATGTAAATTATAATGAAGATGAAATTTTCTCACAAAATATCATCTATAATTTTATATTTAGTACAATTTTGCATTTAATATTCATAACAAAAGCCAATCATATAAAGTTTAACAGCCCAACCAAGTATTAACCGCACATTAAATGTTCGGCACTAAATAATTATTCAGGTTCAAAGCTGGCAATAGAGATATTACTGGTCGCCAAATAGTTAACTTGGCACTTTACAACCTGAATCACCTACCATGGACTGGGTGTTAATATTAATCTGGATTGTTAGTCTATCGTACGCAGCTTATTCGTACTCAAAGTGGAAATTAACGTACTGGTCATCGCGTGGAGTCGCGTGCATAACGCCCACTCTTCCCCATGGCAACCTTAAAGGCGCCACCAAAACCCGACACAGCCGTGAAATATTCGACGAAATCTACAAAAAATTCAAAGGGAAATCACCGTTCGCAGGATTGTATCTGAGTATCTTTCCAGCTGCATTAATCATTGACTTGGACCTCATCAAATCAGTGTTGATTAAGGACTTCGATTACTTCCAAGACCGCCCTCTTTACTACAATGAAAATCGTGACCCACTTTCCGCACACATTCTCGCATTACGTGGAGAAAGATGGAAAAATCTGCGTTCAACACTTTCCCCCACATTTTCCTCGTCGCGCACGAAATACATGTTCCCTACAGTGGTCGATGTGGCAAGGACACTTGTTAATGTAATTTATGAAGAAATAAAGTTTAACAGTGTGATGGATATGCAGGAACTGATGGCTCGCTTTACGACTGATGTAATTGGAAGTTGTGCCTTTGGAATTGATTGTAATAGTTTGAATGATCCTGATTCTGACTTCCGTAAATATGGAAGGAAGTATTTCATGGAGCCGCGTCACTCCCAGTTTACAGTGTTTCTTATGGCCAAGTATCCTAAATTAGGACGACTCTTGCTGTTCAAGTTGGTGCCGGATGAGATTAGTAACTTCTTCTTAAGGATAACGCGAGAAACGATCGAGTACAGAGAAAAGTACAGTGTGCATCGAAATGATTTGATAGACATGCTGCTGCCTTTGAAAGCCAAAAACGAGAAAAGCAAGCAGCCTGGCGAGCTAACTGTGAATGAAATCGCTGCTCAAGCTTTTACATTTTTCTTAGCTGGCTTTGAGACATCATCAACTACGTTGTGCTTTGCGTTATATGAGCTTGCGTGTAATCCTTTAATTCAAGCCAGAGCACGGAGCCAAATAGCTGATGTAATGTTGGCATATGACGAGGAGATGACTAATGAGGCGATTGCCGAAATGGGATATGTGGATCAAATTGTTAGTGGTAAGTTTAAGATGGCGAATTTAAAAGGCATTAGACATATAAAATTTAAAAAATTAACCTAATAAAATTTTGGTACCCACCATTAAGTTTATACTAATTAATAATACTCGTGTATCTTGCAGAAACACTTCGAAAATACACGCCCATCCCTCGACTTCTACGCTATACAACCGAAGACTATCGGCTACCAAATTCAAATTTATCGATTGAGAAAAATACACCAGTCTTCATCCCGATTTATTCAATTCATAACGATCCTGAAATCTACTCAGAGCCAGATATTTTCAATCCTGATCGGTTTACTGCTGAAGAAATAATGAAACGGCACCCAATGGCTTTTCTTGGATTCGGTGACGGGCCGAGAAATTGTTTGGGAATTCGATTTGGACGCATGCAAACGAAAATCGCACTGGTACATTTATTGAGGAATTTTGAATTCAAATTATGCGCCGATACACCAAAATCTCCGTTGCGATTTTATAATCACATCGAAATCTTGACTTGTATGGATGGTATGAAATTAGAAGTAAAGAGGATTTGACGAAAGAGTGAAGAAACAAGTCTATTTTGTATTTATATTATATTTTTGAAGGCTATTTAAGGCTCAGCATAGTTGAAAAGACACTGTCTAGTATTATGATAGGGAAAAGGAAATTTTTGCATCAATTTTTAGGCGAAAAGGAGAAAACAAATGCAAAGTTAATTAAAAAATCTCAAGAATGAAAAAAAACTACATCGGCTTCAAAATGCTTCAAACAATACATTTTATGGAATTGGTGACCAATCAGTTACTCTCTATTTATGTTACCATTGAATATAAGTGGGTGTCATTTTTTTAAGGTCTTTGTAAACAAGTTTTTTTCAAAGACATACTAGTTCGCAACGTGTCTGTCTGTCTGTCCATACGTCACAGCAAGTATCCTCAGAAACTATAGATGCTAGAAAGCTCAAACTTTGTGAAAAGGTCAGAAGTGGTAATCTCTCAGAAGTTTAGGTCTTACCAAACATTTCAAAATTTTTTAAGTTTATTTATAGCCAAGTGGCCCTTAAAATTTTTTTTAATTAAAGGTTGTCGAGTAGGGTATCAAACGAAAGGTCTTAATTAGAACTTTTAGAATCTGAACTCAAAAGGTTATTTTGTATATCAGAGGGTCCAGGGGGAGACAAAATGTACCAAAATCTTGTGTGTCCCCCCCCTCACGATTGGATACCTTTGAGCTGAAAAATCAAACAAAATAGCTCAGAAATTGAAATTCACTGAACTTTGTTAATAATAGTATTATTTGTAGATTTTACATTTTCACCCATAAAATCGTAACGATACTTTTAAACTCTTTGAAATTTTGCAATTATAAAGAGTGAAATAAGATTTTTACGCTCACAAAATTTTATGAAAACCCAATCATAATCAAGTGAGTTGTAGCCATTTCAATTGTATGGAATTACAACAACAATAACACGTGTTGATGGGTGATAAATATTTCAAATTTACCTAGGCACTTTTATTTTCCTCCAACAGGGTTATCAATTTCGTGGTAGGAAAGTATAATCCTGCCATTTGACATATGTCAGAATTAAATGTCATCCAAAACGTGTTTTTTTTTGGTTGGAGGTTTGCCATTTAGAAATATGGATCGTTTAGCAGTCAAAGAACGCGTTAAAATTATTAAAATTTATTATAAAAATGGTGATTCTGCTGTATCAAAATTTAGGGCTTTACGAGCCGATTACGGTCGATATAATCGACCTACACAGCAAACAATTTCTAAAAAGGTGAGAAATTTTGAGGAGACAGGATCAGTCATCGATATTGCAAGGCCTGTGCATCATCGCAACATTCATTCCGCTGAAAATATCGCTGCCGTTGCTCAAAGTGTGGAGGAAGACCCGAATTAGTTGATTCCTCGATGTGCTCAACATTTGGGCTTGTCTTACGGCTCATTGTGGCGGATTTTGCAATTGGATTTGCATGTCTATCCGTACAAAACCCAACTCACTCAAGAACTTAAGCCTCAATACCATACACAACGCAGAATGTATGCGAATTGGGTGATTGAACAACAAGCCATTGATAACGATTTTTCGAACAAAATTTTCTGTAGTGATGAGGCTCATTTTTCGCTCAGTGGTTAGGTAAATAAAAAGAATTGCCGCATATGGGGCTCTCAAAATCCTCAGGTGATCGCAGAAAGTCCTTTGCATCTGGAAAAAGTGACCGTTTGGTGTGCGTTATGGTCTGGTAGTGTTATTGTCCCGTATTTTTTTGAAAACGATCAAAGAAGAGCCATTACAGTCAATTCTGACCGCTATGGATGGATGTTAACCGATTATTTTTGGAGAGAAATTGTAGATTATGATCTGGAACACATGTGGTTCCAACAGGATGGAGCGACAAGCCACACAACACAGGCTAATCGAGCACTTTTGCAAGAGAAATTTCCAGAACGCGTAATTTCGAGATTGAGTGATGTCAATTGGCCCGCAAGGTCCTGCGACTTAACCCCTTTGGATTTCTTTTTATGGGGCTATGCAAAAGATCGTGTTTACGCGAACAATCCTCAAAATCATGAGCAATTGAAACCCAATATTCGTGAAGTTATGGCCGAGATATTGCCGGAAATGTGCAGAAAAGCCATTGAAAATCACCGCAAAAGGTTTGAGGCCTGTAAGAGGTCCCGTGGAGGACATTTGAATGATGTTGTATTTCATGTATAATGGCAAAGTTAAACCTTTATATTGAATAAAAAATTTTGCTTCCATCTGAATAGTTTATGTGTTTTTAGGTCTTTGTAAAAAAATTTTTTACAAAGACCTACTAGTTTCGCGACCTGTCTGTCCGTCTGTCCGTCCATCTGTCCGTCCGTCCGTCTGTCCATCTGTCCGTCTGTCCGTCTGTCCGTCTGTCCGTCTGTCCGTCTGTCCGTCTGTCCGTCTGTCCGTCTGTCCGTCTGTCCGTCTGTCCGTGCGTCACAGCTGATTTCCTCAGAAACTATAGAAGCTAGAATGCTCAAACTTTGTGGAAAGGTCAGAAATGATGATCTCTCAAAAGTTAAGGCCTTAAAAAAAATTAAAAAAATGTTTAAGGGGGGTCCCCCCTAATAATGAATTGGCCCTTAAAAATTTTTTTTCATCAAAGGTAGTCGAGTGGGATATCAAATGAAAGGTCTTGATTAGAGCTTTTAGAATCTGAAATAAAAAAATCATTTTATGAATTAGGGGGTCCAGGGGAAGGCAAAATGTACCCAAAATTTGTGTCCCCCCCCCCCCCCCCTCGCGATTGGACACCTTTCAGCCGAAAAATCTGAAAATTATCACGAACGTGGACCTTTATGAGCACAAGGGCAAAAAATACCTTAGAAATCGAAATTCACTCAACTTTGTTAATAATAGTATGATTTGTAGATTTTACATTTTTGCCCATAAAATCAAAACGGTACCTTTAAACTTCTTGAAACTTCGCAATTATATAGACTAGCATAAGATATATACGTACACAAAATTTAATTGAGATCGAATCATAATCAAGTGAGTTATAGCCATTTCAATTATATGGAATTACACCAACAATAACACGTGTTTATGGTTGATATAGGGTTTTCCAATAAGAGGTGTTATTTTGATATTAAAAGAAAAATTCCACTTTTAATACAAATGATCGAATGTTTATTTCATTATAAAGAAGAAGATATGCCGTTAATAGCAATAATTGACATTGAGCAAATAACCTCTACGACACGCTTACAGGACCATATCCTCTTCATGAAATTTTCCATAACCAAATCGCAAAGTGGTTACCCTATGTCCTCAATAGCCTCACGAATTTCATCTTTGTGATCTTGAATCGACGCTGGGCTATTGGCATAGGCCTTCTCTATCACGTGGCTCCAAAGGAAGAAGTCACAAGGTGTTAAATCAGAAGATCTATTCAAAATAACACCTCTTGTTGGAAAACCCTATATATTTAAAATTGACTTAGGCACTTTTATTTTCTTTCAATTTTCATGAAAATTTAAGGAATAGTGTTTAACTTGAACATGTTCAATCGGCCGAGCATTCAGAAAAATCATTTAAGCTAGATTAAAATGGCGGCTGCACTGTGCTTATGAAAGAAACTGTGCATCTTTTGTATAAATTTGAACGATTTCATATCTAAGTATTGGATGAATAATTCAAGTTATCGATTCACGCCATTAGAAAACTTATTTCTAACCCTGGGATGTTTACAAAGACCTTCTGGTAGGAGCACCCTCCTGCTTACTCAACTTGTTTAGCTTTACTTTCCCAAGCGTAAAATGGATAACCCTATAGTTCATAAGACTTATCATTGTAACGTAGTCTCCAATCTGCTCCTTATTTCATTTGCGCGTCAATTTTTTGAAGTACTTTGCGACCAAATATATCCGGGGCTTTTTTCGATTTGCTCGTCAGGATCCATGTTTCACTTCTATATAACAGTACAGGTTTTACTTGTGGTTTGTAAATACGAAAATTATTTTACCTGTGTGCAACTCTGGATCCTAGGATGGGAAGTATGGAGTAAAAGCCTTTATTTTCAGTGTTTATGTGGCATCCAATATAGTCCTTTTCTCTGCCTCATCTATTCAAGTTGACTCCAAGGCATACAAAGTTAGCCACACTTTCAAGATTGTACTCACCTTCGGTCAAATTTTATTGAATTGGAATTTTATTCCTCGGTTGAGGCATAAAGTAGGCAAATTTGGCTTGCTTCAGATTCTAGGCTCAAAAATACTCCTTTGGTATCTGAGGTCGAATGTGCCATAATATTGACGCCATCAGTATATGCTACAAATTGTGTAAACTTGAATATTGGCTGATGTTTTTCTGATAATGTGTTCCAACGCAATATCAAAGAGCATTGGCGTAAGTCCATCCCTTTGTTTTAAGTCTGATTCCATTATAAATCTGACCATTACTACAACATTTACCTTGACTTGGGACTCAATGTTTAACATCAGGACCTTAAACATGCGCACTAGTTTTGTTGGGACATCAAAGTCAAGCTGATTTTGTATATCATATTTCTGGCAACACTGTCGTATGCTTGCTTGAAGTTTACAAAGAGTTGGCGCTCACGATGTTATATATTCAGGACCTTTCAAGCAACCACTTTACTGAGAATATTTGATCTATTGTAGACCATCTACTTCGAAGGCCTGCTTGGTACTCTCCTATAATACTTTCATAGTACGGCTTTAATTTTTTCTCTATGATTTTGGAGAGCAATTTATAAGACGTACATAGTAGTGCGATACCTTCATAATTTTCGTAGTGTAAAATGTCCACCATTATTTTATTATTTTATTTTATTTTACAAAACAAACCTAACAGGCCAGAGGCCCACTTACAAGGTTTAAAATCAAAAAATATAAACAGAGTAACAAAAGACAAAAGAAAGATATAGAAAAATTCAGAACGTAAACTAATATGAAAGATAGCAAAATAGAAAAAAAAATTTGAGTTTTTGAAAGAATTACATGTTAAGAATTTTAGATTTAAGTAACGATTCAAAAATGAAAATTGAATGAGGAAATGAACCAAGTTCCAGATTATTATGCACTCTGGGAAGACGCACCATGGCTGAGTGATAATAAATGTCAGTTCGTGCGAAAGGAGTAATTAGTAACTGACTGGTGCGAGTATTCCTAACAGGGATCCGCCATTGAATATTATTTGCTAGCCGCGAATTAACCAGACGATGCTGATGTTTAAATAGAAAACATTCATCTAAATAAATACGACGAGAACACAAGGTGGGTAAATTAAGAATGGAGAGTCGATCAGGATAGGAATGATAAGGAAAATTGAATTTATAAAACAAAAATTTAGTAAATCTCCTCTGGACAGTCTCAAGAGAAGAAATAAGATAATCTTGGTGAGGCGTCCAGGCTTGGGAAGCATATTCTAAGATACTTCGAACAAGGGAGACGTATAGTAAAGTAGCAGAATGAATATCATGAAATATGTGAACATGTCGAAGAATGAAGCCAGACATCTTCGCTGCTTTATTCGTGATGTGCTGAATATGAATGTCAAATTTGAGTTAGGAATCAAAAATAACTCCAAGATCTTTAGTTTGGGTAACACGAGAGAGGGGTAAGTCATTAATAGAATAGTTGACCAAAAGGGGAAAACGTTTCAATGAAAAAGACATAACTAGACATTTAGAGATGTTTAAGTCAAGGTTATTCAAGCGACACCAATCATTAAGAACACATAAGTCATCTTCGAGAATTCTGCAATCATCAAGATTTTCAATTCGCCTGAAGAGTTTCATATCGTCAGCATAAAGCAAGGATGAGGAATTTAAACTAGATGGAAGGTCATTTATGAATAAAACAAACAGGAGTGGACCAAGAATAGAACCCTGAGGAACACCAGAAATTGGGCAGAAGTAAGAAGAGTTTAATTTTTGCAAAAGAACGCAACAAGAACGGGAAGTTAAGTAAGATTCGAACCAGGAAAGCAAATTTTCAGGGAAACCATAATATTTCAGCTTAGTTAGTAGTATAAAATGTTGCACTGTACCAAAAGCCTTGCGAAAATCAGTATATATGACGTCCGTTTGCGCGTGAGAGTCAAGCGCAAATCTGAGAGCTCCAATAAGTTAGTGGTAGTTGATTTTTCTGGAATGAAACCAAGTGCCTGATTACAAAGTAAAGGAGATAAAATAGGGATAAGTTTGGCGTGCAAAATTCTTTCATAGATTTTGGGAAAACCAGACAGAATAGATATAGGTCTATAATTGGAAACATCACGGGGATCACCGGACTTTAAAATTGGGGTGATATATGCTACTTTCCAACAGCCAGGGAATTCGCCTGAAGAAAAGCTCAAGTTGAACAAAATTGAAAGGGGAAGAGATAGTACAGAGGAAAGGGATTTAATGAAAAAGCAGGGAATTCCATCAGGGCCAGGGCCAATGCATCCATTTAAAGTGTTGATGACCGTCTCGGTTTCAGAGGGACTTATCAAAAAGCTAGACAGGATTTTAGGATGGGAAAAGTTGGGAGAAAAGTTACACACGGCTGGTGGAGTATTAAATGAAGAGGAGAAGAAGTTTGCAAACAGTTGAAGAACAGACTCAGGAGTGGAGCTTGTTAAGTTGCCAAAGAAAACATTGTCAGGTATACAGGGAGAGGACTTAAGAGAGCGAATGTACGACCAGAATGGTTTAGGTTGATTGCTGCACAAGGATTGCTCGATTGAAGCATAATAATTATGGAGAGCTCGTTTAGTCTCGGTTTTGGCGATGGAGCGTAGTTTAAAATAATCACCGCGAGCTTCAGCAGACCCATCTGATTTAAACATCATTCTGGCTCTCTCTTTGCTTTTTATAGCACGACAAACCTCAGAGGTTAGCCAAGGAGCGTCTGACTGTTTTTTTTTGACGACGGACCGGTGTGAAATCAGTTATTACCTGATTCAGAAGATGATAAAACTTGGAAGTAGCGTCATCACAGGATAGGCCAGAGAAAAAATCCGACCAAATTACCGAGCTGAGGGCATTAGATATGGCTTCAAAGTTAGCTTTCTTAAAATTTAAAGACAGAGGGAGGGTTAATTTTTTGCACCGAATATCGGGAAAATACAACTCAATACTCAAAGGAGGATGATGGGGGTCATACGGAACATATGGATCAGCGGAAGAAATAGACATATTATTTGAAAGGGAAGAGCTAATGAAGATAAGATCAAGGAACCGATTATGTATATTAGGGAAACAATTTATTTGATTGAGGGAGCAATAAGACAGAAATGACGCAAAAGAACTAGAAAGTTGACTATTTGACATAATACTTGTAAATTCAGTGAGGTTCCAGGTAATGACTGGTGCATTAAAATCACCGCATAAGAGAAGAAAGTCTTGAGGAAAATTAGTTAGAATATAGTTAGCCAGTTCATTAAAAAAGGTGACATATATGTTCAATGGGGAATTACAAGGAATATAAATGGAAGACACTAACAAGTAAGAACCAGGGCTAGGGAAAATTCTCACCAAAATACATTCAATCGGGGGTGAGGGCAGAAAGTCACAACATGCAGTAGACGAAAAACAATGCTTGACACCAATAAAAACTCCACCACCGTCTGACTTAGAAGACACACTAGAATCGCGATCACGACGGAAGATATTATGTACAACAGACAAATCAAGGTCACTCACTGAATCGTTCAGCCAGGATTCCGAAATACAAATAATATCATCATCTGCAAGAGAACAGGCTATTAAAGAATCTGGAAGCTTGGTTCGAAGTCCTCTAACGTTCTGTTAGAAACATTTCAAATGGTTGGTTTTCTTGATACTATTGGTCAATAGAAACTGTTTGTTGTCTTCGCTTCCGAAATTTCCTATTATCAGGAACAAACTCCTTCACGAAGACTCCACTGGGCCAGAACTCCGATTTCAAGATGATAGAGACGTCCGCAGAGATGTCGATTTTGAAAGAAGATAAATAACGTTTTTCGTCCGTTAATTTCCGACATTTGAGAATAGTCGGAGATCTACGCAGCTTCAGACGAATGAAGTTTAAAATCTGGTCAGTAGTAGTTGAAGGGCCAAAACGCGAGACGAAAACTCGAATAGGAGGTGATACAATTAAGAGAGGATCCTCATCATCAGTAGATTCGTACTGTCTCTCTTGGATAGATTCAGATGAACTCTTACCTTGTTGAGACTTTTGTTGCAATGAGGAAGAATGAATCTGATGAGACGTCTGACGCTGATTTTGAACGGAAGCCATACTTTTGGTGGTAATCTTTACACGAGCAGGAGTAGCATCACGTACAGAAGGCACATTTTGTACATTTTGCCTTCCCCTGGACCCCCTAATTCATAAAATGATTTTTTTATTTCAGATTCTAAAAGTTCTAATCAAGACCTTTCATTTGATATCCCACTCGACTACCTTTGATGAAAAAAAATTTTTAAGGGCCAATTCGTTATTAGGGGGGACCCCCCTTAAACATTTGTTAAATTTTTTTTAAGGCCTTAACTTTTGAGAGATCATCATTTCTGACCTTTCCACAAAGTTTGAGCATTCTAGCTTCTATAGTTTCTGAGGAAATCAGCTGTGACGCACGGACAGACGGACAGACGGACAGACGGACAGACGGACAGACGGACAGACGGACAGACGGACGGACGGACAGACGGACGGACAGACGGACAGACAGGTCGCGAAACTAGTAGGTCTTTGTAAAAAAATTTTTTACAAAGACCTAAAAAAGGTTTCAGGCACCAAAAATAAATAAAATTGAAGGAGCACGAAACACAAAGGCGTTAATCTGACAGGAGCAGCTAACATAGTCGGTTTTTGGTTCACGAAGGGTTGTCTAGTTAGCAAGTTAGGGAACCCTCTATCTACCAACTGAAGACGCGTCCGATGGAGAACCGAAAGTGTAATTATTTTTCTTCGTCAGCCGGTCTTCTGAGAAATCTAAACCTGCTTCCATCCATTATAGACGTGAAGTTTTGGAATGTGCTAACAAACTGTACTCAATAAGCAAACAAGCCCTGACGCACTTATTCTACTTCAAGGTGGCTGATGGCCAGCTAGCTAGTTCGGAGAAGAATTTAGTAACTCTTTGTAGATGCATCGGCTTTTCAACAAGCTCGCGTGGATCATCATTTGCCCAAATGTGACAATTCTGCTTGTTAACGAATCCACTGAGGCGAAAGTGTGCCTTATCGCTGAGGATGATTTTCTTTGTAAAGTCACCGTTCTCTTCTGTCTGTTCAACCAACCATTCGTCGTATTGCCGACGCTTGAAATGGTCAGTAGGCTCAGTCAGCTCTTGAGTCAATTGAACCTTGTAAGCGTGTAAATTCAAATCTTTATTCAAAATTCGCATCAGTGATGTTCGTGAGATGTTCAATTGATTTCACATTTCTTTCAGACTTGATTTGCTAAAATTTGCGCAAAATTCTCCCGATTGTGGACACATTTGGTGGATTATGCTGACCAAAAAAATCACGGAGTGCACAAAATGCATTTTGATTTAACCGCCCATTTTCGTAAAAGGCTTCAACAACCTTAACGCACTCCTCAATTGATTACCTCTCCACGGCTAAATTTGTCAAACACTGAAACAACGAAATGTCAAATTAAGTTTGGCGAAAAACTTGACGTGAAGGTGGGGCTCACAATAAACATCTTGCATTATGGTGGGACCACCCATTCAGCATCTAATCATCATAAGATAACGATCCATGCAAGAAGGTATCGTTATTTCAAAAGAATGTTTTGAATATCCAAAAGAAAACATGATGATGTTCTCAAAACATTTTATTCATCCTTAAGCAGATCGAGAGACCAGGAGGATATGGAGCAGATTCTGGTCAAATTAAGAAACGTTGAAAAGATCTGCAGTATTCAAATTAACAACACGTACATCATAAAAAGGAAATTTATACGGAGCCGTAGATATCCTGTAATACGAATTCAATGTCTAACGATCCCGCTTCATTATGTGTATAGTGTCCAAACTTTATCTATAAAGTAGGAACCTTCTCGTCAGAAGAGAAGTGGAACTCTAGAATTAAAGGCCGAAATTAAAAAACTCAAATTCTGTTGCACATCCTGGAAATTAAAAGTTCAACAGTGATGCAGGCTTCAGTATTTTCTTCATGAAAGGGGTACTAAAGAATTTGAATCCAGCGACAGTTCAGAAGTAAATAGAAAACAACCTTACGGTTGCAGAGTTGAAAAGATACATCACCAAAACAGCAGTATCCGCAGTAAATTGAACCAACCCTTTCTGGACACAAAATCCTGCCATTTCAACGTCCTCACCCTTACAGGAAGCTTGGCTTAACAAATCTCACAGAAATGAGGAAATTTTAGACACTAATTGGAATATTTTCAGGGACGATAGGGATGTTTGCAGCACTGGGCAGACATGTGAAGATGAGTTATTGATTACGGTACACAGTTCTCTTTTGAGTGAGGTTGTAAGCAGAATGTTGAATAAATCAAAGGGTTGTGCAAATAAAGCTGGAGAAATTGAACCTTTATATTGGCGTTTTTTATATCCCTCCAAAATCTATTGATGATGTCTACAAGGATACGTGCAATGTTACAACTGCAACTGCTGCAACAGCTAACGAAGAAGATTTTAGTCAACCAAACGTAAGGTTTTATGTCGATTATCAGCTTCTCTTATGGATTAGCAACCTTAATACTTCAAGCTTTCTAGCCTAGACAGGGATCTCCTATAGACCAAAACGACCATCGATAAAAAATCAAAACGACCATCGATAAAAAATCAAAGACTAGCTTCTATTAATCCGAAGCTCACCTTTTGATCCTATTAAAATATACGCTGACAAATCTTGCGCTCTCATCTATTAATTGAAGATATGGGACTATATTAGACTATGATCAATTTTCGAAAGGGTGATTCATAACAAGTGTACACATTTTTGTCGAAAAAAACATAGTTTTTGTGAAGATTGAGCTGTAATGTTTATTCATTATAAAAATTCCCTTACAATTAAATATAAAACATTGCTTCGGGCATATGTGCATGCTTTACAGACTATCAAACGATGATTGTAATTTTCGATGACATTTTCGCACATTTCCGGCGTTATTAGGCGTATGTTGGCTCGAACATTGTTTTTTACTACTTCAGAGTCTGGGGAGCATCAGCGTAAATACGATCTTTCAGAAATCCCCAAAGGAAGAAGTCACAAGGGCTCAAATCACACGATCTCGCCGGCAAATTAATGGGTCCATTTCGTGTAATTATTCGATTTCACGTAGAGCGCGAAATGTTTGCACTGGCAATTCATTATTTTTGTAAAAAGTTTTAACAATAATAAAACGTTTGGCTGATGTGTATGATGCCATAGTTAAAATTGTAAAAGACCAAACTTACATAATCTGTCAATATATGGACCTAAAATTGGTTGTAAATATGAGTTAAGGCCCATTCACATGTGCACACTTGTTATGAATCACACTTTAGTTTACATGGGAGACTGGCAAGCAATCACCTATATCCTAATCCTGGAATCTCACGTGCATAGCCAAGACACCTTAGCAGGACACGGATCGGTACTTGTCTAAGGACCGAACATACTCATCCCAGGCATCCGTCTATACCAAACTGAAACACATATCCACATACCTAATCCCCATATCGACACTAACCTAATACAAACACACCTATCCCGGACTCACACCTTCCCATCTCAGGCACCCATCTATACCACCCTAATACACACACCCACACACCCTCGACAACAATCCAAGGCATCCATTCTTATGACAGGCTCAAACCTACCTGGGATAACAAAGTACCCCGCTATACTACCCTAATACCTGCACCCACACACCCAAGACACAAATCATAAGTTCCACTGCCGACAGCTACAAGCGCCATTAGTTCCAGTTTCCCCAACTACGTTGCGCGCAAAATCAATCCCAATCCGTATGGAGAAAGTGGTCCAGAAGCAGCGTTCTCTAGCTACTCAAGAAAATATTTTAAGTTGTTGACAGGGGGTCTTCCTATACAGGGGTGACTTAAATTTTTTTTTATTTTTGTAGACTTCTAGCAGCCAAATTTCTCAATATTTTTTTTCAGGGGCCACTCTCCTGTACTGTTATCATCGATAAATGGCCAATTTTTTCGAATCCTAGAATGGTTACAAAACACTTTTGCTAGGAGCTCTCTTCCACCTCCTTGACTTGTTTCACTTATGAGCATTAATTGTAGGTACTCATCTTCAGTCATTCATTAAATTGAATCAAGTGTTCAAAGCATGCACCTTAAACGTTGAAGTTGGGAAAAAATAACTCAAAATCATTCAATCTTCGCATTTAAAACAGCCACTATTTTGTTTAACGATTACTGATACCACTAGCTGAAGCGATTCTCAAAGATATGCATGACACGTTTCATTCCTGAAATTTTCATGCAATCCTAGCAAAACTGTAGTGTCTGAGTCGGTAAAAAGCGCATGTTGTTCCATAGCCATATGTTGCCATAGTAATAAATGCAGCGCATATTGTTCCATAGTAATACAGGAAAATTCAAACCGCTATAACTTCGCTAAATATGAATCAATCTTTATGAAACTTTCAGAATAGATCAATCTTATAAATAGACATTTACGTTATGAACTTCATTGAATTTAAGGTTACCGTTAAGATTTTATTCAAGAAAACATAAAATCGATAAATCATACTATTACTAACAAAGTTGAGTGAATTGCGACTTCTAACGTATTTGTTGTTATTGTACTCACCAAGGCCTACGTTTCTGTTTTTTCCAGATTTTTCGGATCACAGGTGTCCAATCGCGAGGGAGGGGACACACATTTTTCGTGTATTTCCCCTCCCTGTGCGCCCCTCGGAGCAAATTTTGTCAAACTAAGACCTGTTTTGAAAAGTCCTCATCACGACCTTTCATTTGATACCCATATCAGCTACCTTCAATGGAATTTTTTTTCGGGGGGTCACTCTCCTATATGGGGAGACCCCCCTTAAATACCTTATACATTTTTTTTGTAGTTGAACTTTGAAGAAATCACCACTTTACACCTACACACAAAATTTGATGTTTCTAGCTTAAGTAGTTTCTGAGAAAAACAGCTGTGACACACGGACGGACGGACGGACTGGTCGCGAAACTAGTAGGGTTTTGTAAAATTATTTTACAAAACCCTAAAAAGGAGCATCAACAAACAATTTTGTTTTGTTAAAAAAGTTGGCCGAATTTTTACTTAGGAGGTATTCGTTGCTCTTGTACTCATAATGACCTACTGCCATGTTTTCATTCACATTTTTTAAGCCCAAAGATGTATTTTCACGACGTGAGGGGGCAGCGATTTTCCACATATTTTGCATCCCCTACCCCCTCGTCACGTGTATCAGCGCGCTTTAAAAACCCGGTTCGAAGAAAAAAATTGTTCATGGGAAGAGGGTTCCTTGAAAAGCTCATAACATTATTTTTATACGAAGCCATTCGAGAGGTCATCACGTTTAACCCATCCTCTAACCTTCAAGTTTCTAGCTATTGTAGTTTCCGAGAAACCTTGCTGTGACGCAGGCTTGAACGGCCGGACAGACACAAAGACGGACAGACAGGTCTCGATTTTGGAAGGTTTTTGCGGATTTGTGTTTCAAACCTCAAAAAATAAAAATTTTATCAATTTTAATTATGGTTCGTGGAAAAAATTAACCTACGTTCTGATGTGCTAATAAAAGCGATGCCACAAAACAAGAGGTAAATTGTAAATAGTTTTTTAGCGCTGCAACCCAAATAGCTTATCGGGGAAGACAGCTTTAACCGATAAAGACAGTTTAAGAGTGAATATTTCAGTATATTCTTGGCTTTCGCTACAGTCAGTTTGAAATGGACGCGATAATTTTTGTCTTACTTGCGGTGGTGCTACTTAGTGGGGTCGTATATTTCTTCATCAGAAATAAATTTTCATATTGGGAGAAACGTGGAATACCTCATTTACCGCCTAAACTGCTCTACGGAAATTTCGATGGAATGGGACAAACCAAGCACACTAGTCAGATAATCGATGAAATCTACCGGAAATTCAAAGGACAATCTCTATTCGCTGGAGCTTACTTCACCATAAGCCCGAATGTGATTGCAATGGACCTCGATCTCGTCAGAGATATTACAATTAAGGATTTCAACTGTTTCCCTGACCGGCCGCTCTACTGCAACCCGAAGGATGATTGTACTAGCGCGCAATTGTTAAGATTAGGAGGTGGAGCTTGGCGAAAAAGCCGAAATCTACTCTCACCAACATTTACTTCTGGGAAAATGAAGTTTATGTTTCATACGGTCGTCGATGTTGCAGAGAGGTTCGTTGAGTTTGTGGAAAAGACTCAGAAAACAAAAAATGAATTTGAAATAAAGGATTTATTGGCTCGCTTCTCCACGGATGTAATCGGAAGTTGTGCATTTGGGATTGAGTGCAATAGTTTGCAAAATCCAAAATCTGAGTTTAGAATGTATGGCAGAAAAGTATTTTCAGAACCTCGCCATTCCACGTTTCGATTATTTTTGTTTGGACAATTTCCAAACGCGGCAAGGGCTATGGGTATTAAAGTCTTTAAGGATGACGTACGTGAATTTTTCACGAAGGCCATTACTGAAACCGTGAATTACCGGGAGGTGAATAAAGTCCATCGTAATGACTTTCTTGATTTGTTAATTCCGCTGAAGGTTGATAAGGATGAAAAGACTACCGATGAGAAGATGTCAATAGAGCAGATTGTTGGTCATTCATTTATATTTTTCCTGGCTGGTTATGAAACAACTTCATCAACGCTTACACATGCATTGTATGAGTTAGCTCTGAATCCTGCAATTCAAGATGAGGCCAGAAGTGAAGTTCGAAACGTTATGAAGAAGTATGAGAACAAGATGTGCTATGAAGCAGTTATGTCAATGCACTATGTCGATCAGATAATAAGCGGTGAGTACCTGCTGAACTTAATCAAGCCCATTATTGAATCAAGTCTTTTTCTGTATTCTCAGAAACTGTTCGAAAATATCCTCCAGTTCCACGGCTAGTGCGATGCGCAAGGAAAGATTATAAGGTCCATAATTCTAACATAATCATCGAGAAGGGAACCACAGTCTTCATACCAGTGTACTCAATTCATAGAGATCCCGAAATATATCCAAATCCTGAAATTTTCGATCCGACCCGTTTTGATCCTGAAGTAGTAGCTAAAAGACATCCTATGGCATTTTTGGGATTCGGCGAGGGACCGCGACACTGCATTGGCGTCAGATTTGCGCGAATGCAAATATGTATTTTACTAGCAAACTTGTTGAAGAAATTTGAGTTCAAACCCTGCGATAAGACTCCAAAGCAACTCCAGCATAATCTTAAAATTGAAGTCCTTGCACCATTGGATAATGTTTATCTCGATATTAATAAGATTTAAGTGGGTTATATACAGGAAGCTAGTAGGATTCTACTAATAAGAAAGATAGATAGGAATAAGTTAGGGAATTAGAATTAATTCATTCGCATTTGATACAGATGAGTTTTTATAAGATTGCTTTATGCGTTGTTCGTAGATCAAGAGATACTTAATGCACGTTGATATGTGAAATAATTTTTCAAAAAAGCTATTCACGCTTGAAGGAAATCGTAATGATTGTTTTGAACGTTCTGATACGATCGAGCTTTCCCGAAGAAAATCTAAACGTACTTCTCATCTGTTAAAAACGTGAAGTTTCGCTTCATGCCAGTGGACTGTACCTAAAAAGAAAGCTAGTCCGCACACCCTTAGTCTACTCCGAGTTTGCTGCTTACAGGCACGCGAGTTTCGGCAGGAATTTCGGTCTCAGGTCTTGCGCGAGTAGATTAAGTCCGAATTCAAATACAACTTATCAGCTACCGATTTTAATGCCCGTTTAAAACGCGTTCCAAAAATTTATCGAGAAAAACATTTTGTCGTTACTTTACGGCAGCTTTTGCGCAGCGTTTTATTGATTTACAACAACTAAAGTCAATCTGGGGGTTTCCGATCTCAAGACCAACGCACTCCCCGACTTAAGCTACTCGAATTCTAAATTACATACTCTATGCTAAGGGAAAAAATGAACACAAACAATGGCATCGGGTAACTGAACCGGGAAACCAATCATTCGCGGAGTTAAACGCAATTCCGACTTTTCAACGCATACTTACCTCCCGGCTTCGCCTCCTCCTGAAAAACTAGCTACTGGAAATGGAAGATATGGTTGAGTTAATAGTTCATTTTATTTTGTAAATTATCCTTGGAAATTCCGAAAAAGTTTTTTTTTAAATAGACAAATTTATTTAAGTTTTCTGATAGTTATTTTTTTTGAAGTGCAAGTTTTCAATACATATATTTTGCAACAGTACCATGCATTTACTATTCGGATATGGATTTTTTATTGGCTTAGGAAATATTATTAAGTAAATTGTTTAATATAAACAATGTTTGGAATAACCTATAATATTTGAAATTTTGGATTTTCTTGAATTAGAATATATGCTTAACAGCTTAAGTATTTTAATACGTTCAGTTTTGTGTTTTATTTTTATTTATTGTTGTATGCAGACGTTTTTGCCTTATATTTCTTTTTATTATGATGATATATTTTATTTGGTAATTAGTTACGTATTTGCTTTTCTTAAACAGTTAAACATTTTTTCCTCGTTTTAAACATATAGCTCGTTATGTATGTGTGATTTGCATTTTTTATCATTTCTTTTATATTTTAACTGTATGCCGACATTTATTGACGCCATTCTTGTGAGAAGGAATGTGAACCATAATCTCTTATTGACACCTAATTTACAAACGCTAGAAGCTACTGCAATTCAAGTGCAGACGGATTCTTTTGAATTCATGGTAGCCCCGGTATACTTCAGGCAGCTACGCTCATTGAATACATTAAAAAACTTCTGGGCTTTCAGTGTCCCATACTCCTTGCTAGAGACACAATACGGTTACCGAAATAGTTATTCACTCGATATTGGTATATCATGTACCTTTGTACACGATGTACGTATCGAAGTCCTCGACGAATTTTCATAGGATCACAAACCGGTGCTCTTCTTAATAGGAGGAATATACATGGACGAATCCCTATAAGTAAAGAAAAAACTGATAGGCAAGCTTTCCAAGCCACACTGGCTAAAAAAAACCATTATTCAAACACCTGAAATAGCCAGCGACACTGGAATAATGATAAAAGAAATCAAAAGCAAAATACAGGCAAAAGAGGACAATACAGCCACAACTTTGACTAGGGTGACAAACCCCTATGAACTCCCTAATGACATCAAAAACCTAATAAGGAGGAGGAATCGAGTTCGGAGAAGCGCTAGGAACACAGGTGATCCTAGATTACGCCAGGAAGCAAATCGAATTACGAACAAACTTCGTGATTGGATATCAAAATTCCGTAATGAACAATTGTAGAGCTTCTTGCAAAGCCTGGAGTCTGGGTGCGACGATTTCAGGAGGGTTTCCAAATGTTTTCGTATTAAAAACAAGCTTCTAATACCACCAATTCACGGCCCTTACGGTACCAAATTCGACGGTTCTGGTAAAGCGGAGGCCTTCGCAGATACTCTAGAATAACATTTCTGTGAAAATTTATCTGATGAGGAGGACCTTGACGAACATGAAGATCACGTCAATCGGTTGGCCAACAGGTTCATGAGGTCAGATATTACCAGACTTCGACCTAATACAAAGCACCTGTCTTTAAGAGTTTAAAGACATCATACAAGTACTGAACAGACGAAAAGCACAGGGATTTGATTTGATATCAAATACCATGGTAAAATGGCTCCCGGATAACATTGTTGATGCAATAACAGCGATTATAAATGCAATTTGCTGCTTGCAAAAATACCCCAAAATATGGAAATCGGCAATAGTTATTGTTGTTCCAAAACCTGGTAAAAACCTCATATTACCACAAAACTGGGAACCTAATAGCCTATTATCCTCTCTGTGGAAAATAGTAGAGTGGGTGCTACTAAATCGACTAACTGAGTTTGTTACCGCAAAAGAAATAGGTCCAGAAGAACAATTTGGCTTCAAGTCAACACACTCCACAGAACTCCAGCTTACTAGGGTGGTCCAACACATTAGAATAGGGCTAAACTGCTGGAAATCAACGAGTTTGATTATGTCTGGCATAGCCAAAGTCTTCGATAAAGTCTTAGGACTTATTTACAATATGCATGAATCCCGAATGCCACTGTAGCTCATCCAAATCATTGGCTCCTTTCTAAACGGCCGGTCATTTCGCGTGAAAATTGCCAACCACCTCTCAACCATGCGGCAAATTCAAGCTGGAGTCCCATAAGGATCAACCATCTCCCCCATACTAAACAACATCTTTACTGCAGACCTACCTCGGCTGCCTTTGAATGTCCATAAGTCCCTATATGCCGACGATACTTGTATTCTATACTCATCCAGACAAGCAAGAGTCATCACCACCAAACTGCAACTCTCCATAGACATACTTTTGAAGTATTTTCGTAAGTTGAAGATCAAATTAAACGCAGACAAGACCCAGGCATTATTTATAACTAAAAATAGACAACAACAACCGAAAACTCTGACTGTTGAAAACAAAAATATTGCCTGGTCAAGAACGGCCAAATACCTAGGACCAACACTCGACAACAAACTCTCCTGGACCGACCACATGCGTAGCAAACGAGGACATTGCTAAAACGTGCTATCCCAACTCTATCCACTCTTAAGGCCAAGAAACTCAATATCAAGAACCGTCTGCTGATCTACAAACAAATAATACGATCGACGCTACTATATGGTAGTACCGCCTTCTACCAGGCGACAGGGAGCAACAAAAAGGCACTATACAAACCTTCGGAATCCCATGATATGTTAGAAATACGGACATATACAAGGACTTCAGGAATCGAGCCTGTCAAAATATACGTACGTGATAAAGCACTTAAACTGCTCGACAAAGTAGACAGACCTCGTAACAATACCCTGGGAATCCTTAGACGCAACACAATCCCAAATGAAATTTATCCAAGTATCCACGCTAGCTTTAAAAAAATATAATTGACTACAAACAAGAACAAAATAATATTATCGTTAATCACGGTGAGCAAATAATTGCTCACAGATAGAAGCAAGCTAGCGTGGTAAATCACACCAGCTCCAAGGAAAATGAATCTGTAAGAGACATTTATTGACAGTCGCATAGGAGTCTTGACGAGTCAACATCTCCTGCAATTGATGGTTGAAGAGTTGAAATTTGAAAATAAAGGGTAAAGAATACAAGATGTAAGAGAGAAGAATACAAGATACAAAAGAGAAGAATAAGAAAGAGATAGATCATAGGAAGGAGACGGAAGAGAAGGAGAAAGAAAATAAGAAGGGATGGAAGATAGAAAGAGACAGAAGAGAGAAGGAGACAGACGATAGAAAGCGATAGACATTAGAAAGAGACAGCAGATAGTAGAATCGATTTGAAAGAGATAAAAAAAGAAGAGTACAAGGGACTCTGGGTGAGTATTTTAGTATTCTTTTGCTGGCCCGATTCAGTCTCAGTCATTTTTCCAAATTTCGAATATATTTTATATTGAATTGAAGGTTATTTGGTGGATATCAAGAAGTATATAGATAGTTCTTTTTAGTGGTCTGGATGTCAACGGATGGCGGCGTTGTTACCGGACGTGGCGTAAGAGAAGAAGATGAACAAATTGCTTTGCTGATTGTTCAACTTGACAATATTACGCTAAAATGAGACCAAGTGTTTGAAACACTTGCAAAAATGAATGCCGAGCCAGCCGGCTAGTGAAAGAAAAACGAATTGCTAGCTGAAAAACAACTTAGAACTAATTAAATTGCTAAGACAAACTATAAATCTCAACAAGATAGCCCTCAGATAAAAAACGAAAAGTGAGGACGTCTTCACTTCAAAAGTCTTGTTCTCCTTCTGAAAATTTGAAAAGCGTGATGTAAATTGTCTGCATGAGTAGCAGAAAAGATAAAGAGGATGAGATTTTCCCTGCCTTTCTCCCACCGAAACTAGCTGTGACATTTAAAGACATGGCCATTACACCAAAACCAAAATCAACATTGCCAAACACTACAAATACATAACGTTTCCTACAAACACAAGAAACCAAAACAGTGCCAATCATTTTACGAGAGCCCTCAAAATGGTCCCAAATACTTGGTATTACTAAAATACTAAATATCTCATACTCATCCGCGAAAAGGGTCAACTGTGGCATACAAATTATACCAACAACACCAACAGATCGTAGATGAAAATATAATACAATACCACACTTACATACTTCCGAAGGATAGACAGTTGAATGTTGGCATCAGGGGCCTGTATGGCCTTTCAGTCAAAGAGATCAAGGAAGACTTACAGTCTCAGGGCTTCAACCTGATTGAAGTTTACTATATCGAAACGAGGGAAGGTCTTTCTAGGGTAGTCAAGGCTCTCCTCCCCAAATCTGCAACTAAAATCTGCTTGCTAACTTATGTGCATTGTGAAGGTGCAGCGTCCACATACAGGTTAGTGTACGTGCCACAATTGCCAACAATTTAGACGTTCTTCTAGGTTCTTCTCGATGCATTAAATGCAATTTTCGATGCGTTAAATGCAATTCACTTAACCATTCCTCAATCTGTTAAAAAAAAAAAATCTATTAGAAGACAAAATGTGTCACCTTTGGCGGAGCACATCCAGCAAGCTACGGGAGTTGTCCCGAGAATTCGTGAGAAGATCGTTCATACAGGTTGTTGTGACGTAGCTCACACTACCAGCACAAAAACAAACAAATCCGCCCCAGGCAGTTCCACGCACAAAAAACAACCTCACAATATGGACCAAATGTTTACCAAAATGCAGACACAATTCCAAAACATGATGATGACATGGCAAACACGATTCGAACCATGTTCGCTGCATCTGAAAATGTCGTCAACACTAAACACTAATGAGTTTAATGGACCAGGTTTCAATTTTGACGTGCAATTCAAATTTCTTGCTTCAGCATACTGTTGAACTGCAACAATTTATATTTGATTATAAATTCAATATCATAATGATTCAAGAAATCTTTCTGAAGCCTGGAAGACGATTCCATATCTTTAACTACATAATGTACAGAAATAATAGAAGGACGGGTAGAGGAGGCGCAACGGTTATTCTCGTGAGACGAAACGTGAATCACTATCTCATTAATAAACTCACGATTCAGGCCACAGGAATCAAGATACGAACTGATTTTCTAGAGTTCATTGTGATTTCTACTTGCAATCTTCCAGGAAATATCAATTTCTTAAACGATCTTATAGCCCTATCTTCATCGTAGGAGAACTTGATGCCACCCACTGCCTATGGGGAGCGGTGAAAAGCAATAAAACTGGGACCGAGCTCAATACATTCATCAAAACAAAACACTACAGCCTCCATATCCCCAATGAACTAACACAGTATGGGTCTCGAAATGGCATTGCACTGGACATTGGAATTTCATACAAAATGTTCTATTAAATGTCTTCGGTGAACTGTCTTCCGACAGCAAACTAGTCCTCATTCTCATCAAAATATCTTCATTGATGTTCCTATGCAGGAAAAGAAAACGACTCACTGGGACGCGTTTAAGGTCGCATTGGCCAATGAAACTAATTTTTATTCACCTGGAACGGCCGATGACATCGACAACACCATTGAGAACGTAGGTCAGAAAATTTTACAGGCAAAAGAGGACCACACGGTAAGAACTGCAAGAAGGGAAACGAATCTCTATGAACTCCCTCAGAACGTAAAAAACTGATAAGGAGAAGGAAACAAGTTTGGAGGAGAGCTAGATATACAGGTGACCCTACGCTATGCATAAACGCTACTCGGATGACAAATGAAATCTGTAATAAAATAGTGGTGTTACGAAATGAGCAATGGGAGAGCTTTCTACAGAATCTCGAGCCTGGGTGTGCTAGTTTCTGAGGAATGTCCGAATGCTTTCAGATAAACAACGAAATTGTGGTATCATCCATTCATAGTCCAAATGGGATACAATTCTCCGATGCGGGTAAGGCTGAAGCCTTTCCAGATTCTTTGGAAGTGCAATTCCGTGAAAATTGTTCAGATGAGGAGATATTTGAAACTGAAGAAAGAATCGAATCTTCTGCCAACAGACTCTTGATAGATAACATTTCACATGAAGAAGGATTGCACCAATGGACTTAGATGAAATTAAGAACATTATACAGACACTCAATAAACGTAAAACACCTGGACATGACACCATTACAAACGCAATGATTTCCTGGCTACCGAACGATATTTTAAAAATACTTACTGGTATTATTAATGCAATATCCCAAAATATGGGAATCAGCGATTATTATTGTTTTTTCGAAACCTGAAAATGACCCACGTTTTCCTCAAAACTCCATTAGTCCCTTTTCATCGCTGTCGACAATTGGGGAAAGGGTACTTCTGCATCGACTCAGTGAGGTTGTATCCGACAAAGACTTTATACCAAAAGAACAATATGGCTTTAAAGCTAAACACTCTACTGAGCTGCAGTTAGCTAGAGTGATTCAACCCATCAGAACAGGCTTAAATCGCAGGAATTTAACAGCCCTGATAAAGTCTGGCATGTAGGACTCATATTCAAAATGCATCAATTCGATTTGCACCTGCAGCTCACTTAAATTATTGGCTCCTTCATGAAATGCAGAACATTCCGTGTCAGAATTGAAGAACAACTCTCAAGTCTGAGACCAATTGATGCTGGAGTTCCTCAGGGCTCAGCCATCTGACCTGTCATACACAATATATTTACTGCAGACCTTCCCACTCTGCCTCTAAAAATAAAACTATTACACTACGCTGATGATACCTATATAAAGGGTTTTCCAATAAGAGGTGTTATTTTGAATAGCCCGCTATTTCAGTAGATGTCACTTTTGAAGCTGTAATTTTTTGACATTTGGCAAGTAAAAACTACGCGATCAGTAAAATTGGAACGATACATGCTTCAATAACGCATTGAAATCATTAAAATTCACTATAAGAATTGTGAAAATTTGGCAGAGACGGTTCGTAAAACTCGAACATTTTTGGGTCGTCGTGAAGCACTTTGTCGGACCGCAATACAGAAATTCGTGGAAAAATTCGAGCTGTTGAGACAACTTAGTGATGTGAAGAATAAAATCCGTGCACATCACTCAAGAACAGCCGAGAATACTGCTGCAGTAGCTGAAAGTGTTGAAGAAAACGTCAGTTAGTATATTCCTTGTCGTTTTTCGGAACTAGGTATTCCGCAAACGTCATTACACCGTATTTTGCATAAAGATTTGGGTCTTAAGGCGTATGAAGTTCAGTTAACGAAAGAACTCAAGCCGGTCGATCATCAACAATGTCGTGTCTTTGCTGATTGGGTCCTTGAAATGTATGAAAAATCAACGGCGTCAGCCCATTCCCACCTCGGTGACCTTGTCAACAAGCAAAATTGTTGCATCTGGGGCTCGGAAAACCCAAGAGTTATTGTTGAAAAGCCTCTCTATCCTCAACGTGTGACTGTTTGGTAAAGTTAATGGTCCGGCGGAGTCATTGGATCTTACTTTTTCGAAAATGAGGCTGGAGCAACAGTTACGGTGAATGGATTGCGCTATCGAGAGATTATTAATCATTTTTAAAGATCGGAATTGGATGGTATTGATCTGGACAACGTTTACTTTCAACAAGATGGCACTACGTGTCACACAAGCAACGAAACCATTGATCTTTTACGGGAAAAGTTTCCGGACCGTGTTATCTCTCGAAGAGGTGATCACCATTGGCCACCGAGATCTTGTGATTTAACACCTTTTCCTTTAGAGTCACTTGAAAGAAAAGGTCTATACAAACAGCCCAGCGTTGATTAAAGATCTCGGAGGTGGAATTCGTGACGCTATCGAGGACATAGGGCAGCCACTTTGCGATTTGATTATGGAAAATTTCATGAAAAGGATATGGCCCTGTAAGCGTGGTCGGGATGGTCATTTGCCTGATTTTATTATTTACTATTAACGACATATCTTTTTCTTTGTAATTAAATAAACATCCGATCATTTATATATTAAAAACTGGAATTTTTTTAATCATCAAAATAACACCTCTTATTGGTAAGCCCTGTATTTAATACAGCATGACAAGCAAGAGTCTTCACTTCAAATTTGCAACGACCAATAAATATTTTATTAGAATACTTTCGTAAACGGAAAATCAAGATTAATCCAGATAAAACACAGGCACTCTTTATCACAAAAAAAAAGAACGGCAAACTCTACAGAGACTTATCGTCGTTAACAAGACATTTGACTGAACACCAACGACAAGAAAGTCACATAGAAACAACACGTACAAACCAAATGAAGACACTGCAATGGACTTCTCTCTTTTTTAAGAATAGGTAAAATCCATAGTATATTAGAAATACTGACATCTACAAGGACCTAAGAATTGAGACGGTTGAAAAATACGTGCGTGATAAGACACTAAAACTCTTTTATACAATTGACAACCATACTAATACTACCTAGGTATTCCTTCGAACTTTACAAAACAGGGATGAGCTGAAGTTCCCAATTATCTGCCAAATAACACTGTAAAAATTATTTCTTAAAATCATATAATAACTAAAATTGGCTCAGGATGGTAGATGAGTGAATGACACTAACTCCACACCCTCCACATTTATTTATTGCGCTAAAAAGGATTCAACTCTTGCCTACAGAACGGAGTTTTCCGAGTACAATGAACGGTAGCGAGGTTCATGTTGATCAGCTAAGAGAAGGGGAATTCTGGATCATCGTCTGCATATCGCCCGTCATTCACGCTAGACCCGACTGGGAAAGTGCTACAGAAACTAAGATGCTGAGCTAAGTAAGACTCACTGATGTGATTCGTGCTACTGAGGACCTATCTCTTCGGCAATACAGCTTTAGAGCTGGACGCACTGCCATTGATGCAACTGCAGAGGTCATGGACCTGATCCAAAAGGCAGAAGCATGTGTTCGCGCTGAGCGGTTGATCGTTCTGTTGGCGACATTCGACGTTAGGAACGCCTTCAACTCCACAAGATGGTTGGGTATTCTGAATATGCTGGAAATCTATTTTCAAGTTCCCGAATATCTGATGTGGCATCTGAGGGACTGACTGACATGACACAGGGCCAACGTAGAATGAAAGTTACATCGGGTGGTAAAAAGGGATCTATCCTTAGTCCAGACCTGTGGAATGTGTCTTACGATGGGTTACTGGGACTGGAGATGCTAGGTGCTTCACGTTTGATCGGCTAATGTAGACGACGTTGCGTTACTAGTGACTAAATGCACCGTTTAATAAGCGCAACTTAGGCTAGGTATGCTAATGCAATGACTCCGACTGAGTGACTGCTTGTGGGCTCCGTCTAGTACTAGAGAAAATCAAAGTGGTCATCTTGATTAAAAAAAGAGTCTCAAGAACAAGGATGGTCAGCATTAGAGTCATACTAATCAAATTGAAGCTGAGGTGAAGTACATGAGGCTACTGATTGATTCGAAGATGAGTTTCTCTGAGCAAATCAGGGCAACAGCTGAGAAGGCTGCTTTGGGCGTATCAGCTCTGAGTCGAGCAATAACTAACGTGGAGGACCCAATTCATCGAAAAGATGCCTCGTGATAAGTGTCGTAGGGATATTTTTACTGTATGGGCAGATATATGGGATGGTGTTCTCAGTAAAGAGATGAACCGAAAATACTTGGCACAGGTGCAGAGAGGAGACGCACTGAGGACCGCATCTTAATATCTGATAGACTTTGATTCGGTGGTGAGAGTTATTGCAAACGTGATACCTGCTACCTTCCTTGCTAGAGAGTACTATACTATTAACCTATCTTGAAACTACAACGCAAGCGAGATGGTTACCTTCTAGGTGAGATAGCGCTCACTCAACGATTGGTAGTAGTTTTGGGTGAATCGTGGGAAGGGAAGGTGGACTGTGTGCCTCTTGCTGGATTTGAGGCAGTGGTTAAATTGAAGGCATGGTGAGACTGAATTCCATCCGACCCAGCTTTTGAGCAGGCATGGGTGTTCTCAGTGTAACCTGCACAAGATTGGTAAGTAATGGTCCCTCGGCTGTCGAGTTTGCCTAGGAAAACAATATCTCCACACATTTTCTGTGCGCAAATAATCGAACGAGTTGTGACGAGACCTCTAAATGGATAATTGCAAATGGAACCATATGGTACATTATATTCGGGTAGTCCTAAAGGATAAAAAGGATTCAGAGCAGCAGGGGATGTCGTGGCTGAGGGATCACTTGCGTGGAAATTCCTCTTCCTCGCTTCTTTCTTGCGAAAGAAGGGATCTTCCAGCTTGAAGGTGCCTCACAGCATAGCAAAACGTGACCCGAAGTAATGTGTCAAACGGTTCCAGGTTAGGTTTTCAGGTTGGCAGGGAAGGGGTTAAGTGGATAGTCCAGTCGTTTGTGTGCGTGGTGATCTCATATTCAGTGCATGAATAGTATTCACCTTCCAACCATAAAAAACCCTCAAGTGGAAGCTCCAAGGAACGAGATTCAGATCGAATGAGGAAGTCATCTCAAATACCTTGTTGTATTTCAAAGGTTTGGATGTCTTGTACTAGAGAAAGGGCATCGAAACTCTGGGAAATTGCAATGCAAAGTGAATCACCCACAAAGGCAGCTATGTTGAAGAGTAACTGTAACTCTGCCCACAAAATTGTTTTCATTAAAAATACCGGGATTAATAAGCGCATGTAGTATATGAAGAATTTTTTCGCTGTTGATCACAATTTTAACTGATTTATTGAGCTTAATTACTCTTCAATCTGCCTCATGAATGTTAAAATTTGATTTTTTGAACAAATCTAGAGCTTAGTGTACCTAGATCACAATTGGCAGAGTTAACTTTGCTTTGGTGTAACTAAAATATTGGCTCAGATACCCACTGCTAAATGACGTTCATTCAGCAAGTACTTTAAAAACACTGAGGATTCTTTGGTATCAATGCATTTTAAAGTGGTTGATGTTCTTTAATGTTTAATAGTAATGCTCTTTACTTTCTCTTCAATGCCAAATGACAGCAAAACTTCACCGTGATTGTTCTTCTTCTTCGTAGCGCTCCAGCCGCTCTTGGGTATTCACTTCCTGCAACAAGTGTCTTCAAATGTTTTGGTCGATTGACCACATCCTGTGATTTGAAAATAAACATCCTTGTCCACCGAGTCATACCAGCATTTTCTCGGTTTCCTTACTGCGCTCCACCCTTCAGTTTTCCCAATGAATACCTTTTTGGGTATCCATTGTTCATCCATATGATCCACGTGGCCAGCCCATTGCAGCTTCCGCAGTCTTACAATCGTTGAGACCTCTGGCCCGTCAAAAATTTCATACAACTCATGGTTGTATCAAATTTGTCTTTGGTCCCCATCTAGATTCACTTTGATTCTTCGCCTCAAGAACCGCTTTTCGAAGGCGTTCAATATGCTTGCAGATGCTTAGGTATTGAGGTATTTTATCGTAGCTGCGTAATGAGTGTTGTTCATTTTCATTGATTTGTAGCCGTTCTAGTTTTGCTCCGTTGTCGAGTTTCAGAAAAAGCTCTTAGGCGACTGTCAACAAACGTGACAAAATGTTGATGTTGCCCCCATAGGCTAACACTTCGCTTAACTTGTATAGTAACGCACCTCCTGTATCGACAATTATTTATTTGGTGATTTATTCTTGGGGTAAATTGAATAGCATTGGGGCCGGCCTATCTCCCTGCTTCAGTCCGATATTTGTGTCAGAGGCGTCAGTGAGTTTTTTATTGATGCGGACTTGGGAGGTTGTCGACATCATTGTAATTTTTGTAAGACGGATTAATTTCGCTGGGATACCAAAGTAAAGCATTATTTGGTACAGTACGTTACGATCAATACTGTCGTATGCTTGATTGAAGTCAATAAAATTTGGTTTACGTCTCTGTTGAACTCCCAGCATTTGTCAAGTACCTGCTTGATTGTAAACAATTGGTCTACCATCGATCCAACTGCTCTAAAGCCACCTTGATATTCTCTAGTAATACTGTTGGCTTATGACCTGATTTTATTTTCTAAGACCTTTGAAACTATTTGAATGCCATACACAGTATTGATATGCCTCTATAGTTTTCACAGTGTAGCTTGTCATCTTTTTTGTAGATAGCAAGTATAACTGATTAGCTCCACTCCTTTAGCATATATTCTATGGCAAACATGCTGTATCACTTTGTGGATGGCTTTCTATACACCGCTGCCACCATATTTAATGAGTTCCACCGGAATCTCATCGATGGCCGGCGCTTTATTATTCTTTTTGACCTTGATGATGGAACAAACTTTATCCAGAGTTTGTGAGGCCAATGAAATCTCTTCGGGAATATCTTTAGAGTCCATTGTTTTGGAGCTGTGCAAAAGATTTAAGATCTTCCCTTGATCCCATTTTCATCAGTGATGATGTTGCCGATATCATCATGACAGACCGTTGTTTAAGGGTGATAACCTCGCTTCAAGCTTTTCACTACTTTATACGCTTGTCTTGTGTTGTTGCTCGCTAGACTTACATTGATACTTCTCAATTGGTTGTCAAAGTATTTTCTCAATTCTAATGATCTTATTCCCTGCCTTTCTAAAATTAAAATAATGTTCGTTTTTCGTCCTTGCTTTCCTACCTAAGTATTGCTTGTACGTCTGATTCTTTTTATCTAGCGCATTTTGGCACACATCATTGAACCAATCATTTCTTTTATGCAGGGGTTGATGTTCGATCGCCTGTTCTGCCACGGTGTTGATTGTCGTTTTCACTTCTACCCAGAGCTCGTTGCTTGTTTTCGATGAAATGTTTGATAGGATGGGAGCCAGACGGTTATCGGGGGCCTCCGTGAAGTTTTTTGCCACAAATACAATTTAAAGCCTTTCGATGTCAAATTTCCGTAGAGGACTGGTCTTCGCCGAATACGCTTTCAATATACGACATCGATAGGTTAATTTGATCATGTAATGATCTGAGTTGCAATTGGCTCTTGGTTATGTACGAACGTCAAGTATGCTCGAGGCCCAACGTTGTGATCAGAACAGGGCCGATCTAGTTTTGTGTGTTGTTATCCGGTTATGCCCAGGTCATTTTATGTATGCGTCGATGTGGGCGGCAAGTTGTGCATATGACTAGATTTCTGCTACATGCAAAGTCAACCAGGCAGTAGCCGTTATCATTCGTTTCATCATGGAGGCTACATCCTCATCCTCTCATCATCGATGAGATTTATCATTGCCAACCTTAGTTTTGAAATCTTTTAGAATTATTTTTGCGTCGTTTGTAGGCACTGAGTCGACTAGTCTTTCCAGGTGATTGTAGAACGTTTCCTACGTTTCTTCGTCCTTTTCTTGGATGGGGGCGTGAACACTTATCAATTCACCATGACTAGCATCCATATAATTTATAAGCACGTTTTCTAGTCTGTTTGAACCATTGCGCACAGCAAGGTTACAATCAGATGATTTTTTGAAGTGCCCACTGCCACAAATGCTTCTTTTGAAGGGTAGGATGCATACTTTGTTTCTTTTTTTTGTAATCAGCGGCTCCTTGCTAAATTTCCTTAATTTTATTATATATTTTGAAGCATATTTTCTACTATATTGGTATCAACTTTGGAAATCTGGCCCGTTAAGCTCATGTAACTCTTCAATTGGTCCTCTTAGTAGTATCCCTTGTACAGGCTCACTTCTCTTTTTAAATCGAGTGCGCCGTGGGATCCAGAAGTTCCGTAAATTTGAGCACTGCTTGGTCTTGATTCTCCTCTTTTGATTTCTGACCCAGTTATTGAACCTCTATACCTAGAACAATCCTTGAATACAGTTACTCAAAAATCTTTTATATGCTATACAAGTTTTTAGGCAATCTTGGGTCTAAAGATTTAGGTAAATCACATAAGTTCATGTTCAGTTACACAATATCAAAAAACACGGCTTTAAATTTATTTTGTAGGCATTCCCCTGGAGTAGATTCTCCCTCTCCCTCTTCCCGCCTCCCACTCATTCTGAAACTTTGATTTTATATGTAAATTTCATCATTTATTCATTTGAATTCTTACCTACTCATTAACTTGTCCTGGTCTGAAATTCGCATTTCACGATCACAGGCCCAATGCGTTCACGTTGAGCCATGGAACATTTTATCCACCATTCAACAGGTTTGGTGTCATGCAATTGTATTTTCAATCAAAAGAATAAACATTAGGGTACCTTAACTCCGGTATTTGCCCAGCTTGTGCTGCCAGTAAAAGCTTGCGGTATGCTAGAGATACCAACTGAGCTACCGATCTGTAATTCCAGGACGATAAAATATTTGGAAAACTCCTTGAGCCCTTGTCAGCTTTTTGTAATATTCCTAGTGACAATTGGTTTTTACCCGTGCTTCAACTGTTCCTTTGTGTATCATAACAGTATTTTGGTTCCCCTATGTTTAAGGTCTTCTTTTTGGCCTATTGGCCTTAGAAAATAACATACCTAGTGCCAGAAAGAGCGTACGTCCACTCCATTCATGATGCATGATATGTGTCCGACAGGTTTTGGCATTTCCAAACCTGGCTGTCAAATCCTTTATCTTATCATTTCTTGCTGCAACTCCGGGAAGGTACCCTTACGTGGCTTCTAGCGATGCGCATGCTGTGATAAAAGTCCCTGCTTCAAAAAAACATGCGCACTTTGTTGAAACTAAAAATTCCATATAAATACTGGAGTCCCATTACAATCTTATCATTACCATCAAATAAGACAAAAGATTTAAATGTTGTGTCTAATCTTAATACAAATATATAAAGTACATAAATCAAAACGGTTCTTATCTAGACTCAACTGGGTTTATCACTTTACAACTTTACAATATCTAAGTACATTCCACCTTCTGGTGATGTAAGGAAACTTTTCTTTGATATAACCATCGGAACAGTTGTTTGTGAACTTATCTTAATCCTGTAATTTTTCAAAATAGTGATTAATCCAATATGTGATTGCATTTTCCCAAAACGAAGTCCAATACAATTACGAGGACCATCACCAAAACTCAAGAAGGTCATTGGATGTCTGGAGTTCATATTTTCTGAAGTGAATCGATCTGGATCAAATTTCTCTGGATCAGGATAATATTCAGGATCATGGTGTATTGAAAACACTGGAATTTGAATTGATGTTCCTTTTTCAATGATCAAATTTGTTCCGGAAACTTTGTAGTCCGAGATACATTTTCGGAAGACTATTGGCAGGATTGGATACTTGCGTAGAGTTTCTGTGAAAATCAGGATAAAATACTATTAGAATCAATTTTTTTTGCCTTAGATATGCTAAAAGTGAAATTCCTTTAAATAAGGCTGATGATTTTAAGCTGAGTTAAGTTCTATAATTAAAGCAAACATAACTTAACTACAATAAGAGCTTTCCAACCTGAAAGCTTAAAAAATAAATTTTCAAATTAAGTCTTTCGCAATGCACATAACTAGAAGTCCCTTAACAAGAAGATTAAGTAGTATTGGAGGTGTCGCTTAAAGGGCGGCTTAGTTGTTGGAATCGCCCATCAAATCAACAAGCCGAACATTGGAATCGACCTAGATTAAATTAAAATCCTAAGATGACACTCATAGTGACCTAGAAAATAGGTTTTGGGGAGTTGTCAATTGTGTTTAGCGTATTCTTGATAAGCTTAAATATTAGACAAAGAATTACAATAATTTTGAGAACTGGAGAAAAATGAACAGCCACTGGTGCTAATATTACAATACAAGTGAAAGTAGCCACAGAGTGCTCCTGCCACGAAGGCACTGTTAATAAATTAGTAAATCAAAAACAAAGAAACCTTCAATTGAATTAGAAAAATAATATAAAGCTGGAGATTTTCCGAATTAAATCAGTCCAATTTGGGGGGGCTTTGGGGTTCTACAAACTTGCACATATTTTTATGGGCAAAATTGAAGTAAAAGAGTCTCCTGGCCAGACCGGTCAACCAAATTCTCTGCGGCTGATAATAGAATCAAAAGCAATAACCATGCCACTGAAATGTACGTTGAGCGATGAGCTAGCTCCCCGAACCTGTAAGACCCTACATTGTTTCGAAACCTGCAACAGAGCCTCGGAACAGATTGGATCACCGGCAACTGTGTTGGATCTTGGAATGTCAGATCACTGAATTAGGCAGGCACAGATAAGGACCGTTTACAAAAGGCCAGTCAATATAAATTAAACATACTGGCAATCCAGGACACGAATTGGGCTGGAGGTGATATTCAAGATATTAACAGTTTCATTACCTACAAATGACACAAAAATAGTTCTGGGTAATTTCAACGCTTAGGTTGGCAATGAGCTATCTCTTCGGGGAATGGCTGGAGAATATGGACTTCATGATGAAACAAATGGCAACTGCCAGCGCCTAATTGACTTTACATGCCTTAGATTTGCTAATCTTGTCATACGTTCGACTTACTTCCCACATCAAAGCATACATAAAATGACCTTGGGTATCACCGGATAGCAGCACACAAAATCAGATAGGCCATGTTTCCATCCAACAACGTTGGGCCTTGCGCATACTTGATGTCCGTTCATTCCGAGGAGCCAATTGTAACTCAGATCATTACTTGATCAAATGGACCTATCGATGTCGTACATATGTCGAAGGTGTATTCGGCAAAGATTAGCTCCCTACAGAAATTTGACATCCTAAAACTCTAAACGAAGCCCTCGATAACCAGCTGACCCACCCTATTAGGCACATAGCAGAAAATAAGCAACGAGCTATGGATGAAAGTGAACGTGATAATTAAGATCGTGACAGAACAGCCGATCAGTCATTGAGCCCGGCGCAAAAGAAACGTGTTAAGCAAATATAGCCCAGTCATATTAGGTAAAAAAAGGGGTCAACCTCGGAATGAAAGATAATAAGCTGCAAATTGGTATGAACCTTTGTTTTGTCATTTTAAATGTTGTCTCAAAAGTCACAATCGTTATCGTGTTCGCGTCTCAAGATATTCAAGGTCAAAGGTCACAAAAATCGGTTTTTCGCGAATATCTGGCTTCCTATCGGTTAAATGAGATTTGCATTTATTATAAAAGTTGTAGGCTATAAAATTCCCTACAACTTTTGTTTAAACTTTTTTTTCATACGACCAACCGTTTTGAAGGTAGAGCGCGAAGAGTGCACATCGTACAGTCATATACGGCCTAATGCAAGGTCAAGCGTGAGTTATGGTTATCAGTACGTTATAAAGTCAATTATTTACTTGGAAATTATAATTATTAAACAATGCCTATTATTTATGTACTAACTATTAATTATTTATATTTAATTAAAGTAAGTAACTTGATTATTTATATATAATTATTCATATTTAACTCATCATTGACACAGCTATTGCCTTATCAGAACATCAAAAGACTGCTGTCATCATAGGAGAAGATATCGATTTGCTCGTTATTTTAATTGGACGTACTCAGTCACATCATCAGGAAATTTTTTTGAAAAAAGTTGGCAAAGGCAATGTCAAAACACAAATATATTCTACTAAAAGTTTTGACCAATATCCTCGTACTAAAAAGCACATTTTATTTTTACACGCATTCAGTGGCTGTGACACGACTTCTGCGCTATTTAAAAAAGGAAAAAAAACTGTTACTAGAGCATTGGAAAAAATTCCTGATTTAGATAAACTGGTGGAAGTATTTCAACAAGAAAACTGCCCAAAACAAACATTATTAGAAAATGGAGTGCGCATCTTGTTGGCATTATATAATGCTCCAAAATCTGAGGACAACATTGATCATTTCCGCTACACGCAATTCATCAAATTTACAAAACTAAATAAACCTGTACAACTGTCAACACTTCCACCAACAAGTGTAGCAGTTCATCAACACATAAAACGTGTCTACTACCAGATTCAAACGTGGTTAGGGAAGGACTTAGAACCTAAAGAATGGGGCTGGATGCTTGAAAATGAAATCCTGGAGCCCATACGAACGTTATTACCTCCAGCACCAGCCGAACTACTAAACGTAATATTTTGCAATTGCAAAAATGGTTGTGGTTCCCGCTGTGGATGCAGAAAATCAGGGCTACAATGTTCTTTAGCTTGCGGCCAGTGCAACGGACAAGCTTGCCTCAACGCTTCACTGTATCCAAGTAATCCCGATGAAGAAAATACATATGATCCCGATATTCTGGAAGGTTTGGAGATGAACATGACAGATAATGAGGATGATGACAATGAATCGAACATTTTTGAGCGAAAAGAAGAAGAAGACGACGAACAAGAAGAAGATAATTAGCTTCCATTTCCAATTTCATTACAATTAAAATCAACAAAGATACTTTTGATATTTGAACTCACATTTTGATAAATGTATATTATGCCGTATTTAATAATAAATAAAAATATGTGTAAAATATTTACTCTTACTATCATTTTAACTTAAAATAAAACTAAAATATATAATCCAGAATTAATAATATTTTATACTTAAATAGTTAAATATGAATAATTATATATAAATAATCAAGTTACTTACTTTAATTAAATATAAATAATTAATAGTTAGTACATAAATAATAGGCATTGTTTAATAATTATAATTTCCAAGTAAATAATTGACTTTATAACGTACTGATAACCATAACTCACGCTTGACCTTGCATTAGGCCGTATATGACTGTACGATGTGCACTCTTCGCGCTCTACCTTCAAAACGGTTGGTCGTATGAAAAAAAAGTTTAACAAAAGTTGTAGGGAATTTTATAGCCTACAACTTTTATAATAAATGCAAATCTCATTTAACCGATAGGAAGCCAGATATTCGCGAAAAACCGATTTTTGTGACCTTTGACCTTGAATATCTTGAGACGCGAACACGATAATGATTTTGACTTTTGAGACAACATTTAGAATGACAAAACAAAGGTTCATACCAATTTGCAGCTTATTATCTTTCATTCCGAGGTGAAAGCCCTAATATGACTGGGCTAATATTGTAGAACCAGGCGTACAAAGAATATGTAGGTAGGAAAACCAGGACAAAGAAAGAACATGATGAGAATTCCAGAAGAGTTGCAAATAAGAATAAGACCAATTGAGAAGTATCGATGTAAGTTTAGCGAGAAACAACACAAGGCAAGTGAACAAAGTAGTGAATATAGTTATTAGCCCAAAATCGCCCAAAAAATCGGTAATGGCTGATGAAAACAGAATCAATGAAAGATGGATATATTATTTCAAGAACTTGCTCAATCCTCCACACAGCTCCAACCAAAACACACGATGTTAATTGTAAATGAAACAAAAAGTTTTCAGAGAATTATGTTAATTATAATAGAATAGAAGGATCTATGACAATTATGTATGTAACAAAATATCGCCCAAATGCTCGCCATGACTACGGTGGCATACTTCTATCCGATGGTCCATATTTTCAATGAATTTCAGACATAATTGAGGTTCAATCTCGTTAATGTGCTAAATTATCTCATCTTTTAGCTCTTGAATTGTTCTTGGCTTATTGATGTACACTTTTCTTTTAAGTATCCACAGCGAAAGAAATCTAATGGTGTCAAATCACATGATCGTGGCAGCTAATTAACATCGCCACAACGTGAGGTAACACGGCCATTGAATTTCTCGCGCAAAAGAGCCATTGTTTCGTTGGCTGTGTGGCAAGTGGCACCATCCTGTTGGAACCATACTCGTATATCGTCCAGGTCCATAACCTCGATTTCTGGCCACAAGAAGTCAGTTATCATCTTGCAATAGCAAACATCATTCACGGTAACTGCTTGGTCGTCCTCATTTTCGAAGAAGTACGGCCGGATGATTGTTGCAAATTCCAGCGTACCGACTTTCTCCCATTCGCAACTTCAAATTGCCGCCGCAACACCTTTTCGTTTGTGTATTTATTTTTAATTAACATTTTTCAAATTTCCTTATAATTTTATTTCTCCATCATCATAATCTTACCCTTTTTCCTTATTTCCAACTACAAAAAAATTTCAATTTTCCCTCTAACAACATTCTATTCATTATTTCCTACTAACAAATTTTATTTTTTCATACTAACAAAAATTTATTCACGTTTCCTTATTAATAAATTTCAATTTCATGCCCATCAAGAAAGAATTGAAGTTGTTAATTTGATGGATGGGAGATCAATAGAAACATGGCTCCGTTGGTTGCTTCGCGAATTCTCGACCGGGGGTTTGCTGGAACCCTGGGTTTAAATTCCCCCAGCGCAGGGAAGCACTCTTTTTGGGGTATCGGCAAAATCAATAGTTTCCGTATATGTATATGTATCACTTTGCATCTAATCAAACGCTTCTTTGATTATGCAAATTGCCATGCAAGTATATGAAAAAATGAAAATTATTGCGTTTGTCGGTACGGAAAGATGTATGGGTAGCGGAATCGAAGTGTAATGAACTTCGATTACGTTACCCAGATGCGGCAGCGGTAATGAAAGATGAAAAGGATTGCCGGATGAGATTTGATAGAGGTGAACTGGGAGATTGAGTTCGTTGAATTGGGCAGTTGGTATTTGAATGGCAGATAAAAGGGATTGTTTTTGGCGACGCTGTTTGTTAATTCGGGGAGGAGTATTTTGGCTTGTGAAGGTGAATAAAATTCGTTTGCAGTTTCGAGGAAAGTTTTGGAGTAGAATTTGTGCGAAAAAGTCTTGGTTCTAAGATTCGGGAAGTAAATTTCCAATTCGAGGAAAAGAAGTTTATGGTTTCGGTGTTTGGAATAGGAGTTTTCTTGGTTTTTGGTCAATTTTTGGTTGTGAGGGAAGCGGTGGTTAACGATAGTGGAGGGTGGAAACAAAGAGTTTTTTATAAGGCGATGAAGAAAAGTGTGAAGACGAGGAAATATAGTGAATAAGCAAAAGATAATGAAAATTGAATTTTAAACGAATGAAGTGAAAAAAAAGAGTAGTGTGATTTGTGGTCGTGCTAAAGAAACCTATTATTTGCTTTTTATCAGAAGTAGAAGTGGCCAGACGAACCGTTTCTTTTGGATGTGAATTATTTTTTTTTCTATTTAAAAAAAAAATAGTGTCAGTAATTGATTTTAAAACAAAAACTAATTCCATTTGAATAGATGACAATTTCAAGAAGCTGACACGCGGAGTGGTCGCCGTTTGTTTTTTTTATTTATCGTTTCATTCTTTTTGCAGAAGAAAAGTTAACTTGTTTTTCACAAGTTTTAGCAGTACCCCCTTCCAGTTGCAGAGCACTCCGCAGCTTCCAAAGAAAGGGTGAGTAATTACTTTTTTGTTCTGATTTATCTGTGAGAAATTGAATTTGGTTTTCTCTTTTGACGATTTTTATAATTTGTTTTTAACTAAATTACTCTGAACTAATTTCACCGAAGAGGGGGGTTTGAATTAATTCAGAAAATTTAATGAGTGTTCATTACTAATTATTTTTATTATTGAAGTGATATTGTTGAAGCACAATTAAAATTTGTAAATAAAAAACAGCCATGAAACACTGATAATATTAGATTTTCATTTCTTAAAATGACCTCCCCCTTTCCCGTCTCTTTCCCTCCGTACTAGTGTTTTATATGTAAGATGGCACAGCACAAGCAGAGGGTGTCCCGGAAGTTCCACGACACGACTGAGCGCTAGCCGGCCTCAGTATGCCACCCCGGGTTACACACCTCTCTGCTAAAACTTAATGTCTGCAACTGTGGTGACTTCCGTGGTTGCAACATGATGCCACCAGCCCATAAACCCCTCCAAACAGTCACTATTTGTAGATGCATCGGCTTTTCAACAATCACTCGGGGATTCTCATTTGCCCAAATGCGGCAATTCTGCTTGTTTACGAATCTACTGAGGTGAAAGTGTGCCTCGTCGGTGAAGATGATTTTTTTGTAAAGTCACTTTTCCCTTCTGTCTGTTCAGCCAACCATTTGGCGTATTGCCGATGCTTGGAATGGTCAATAGGCTTCAGCTCTTGAGTCAATCGAAACTTTTAAGCGTGCAAATTCAAATCTTTATTCAAAATTCGCTTCAGTGATGTTCGTGAGAAGTTCAATTGTTGGGCACGACGACGAGTCGAGATTGACGGCTCTTCTGCCACACTATCGCGAACAACAGCAATGTTTTGTGCAGAACGAACTACTGGGCGAGGATGTACAGGTAATTTTACATTTCCTACAGACCTGGTATACTGAATTTCGCGCACAGTTCTCCCGATTGTGGACACACATTTGGCCGATTATGCTGACCAAAAAAATCACGAAGTGCACGAAATGCATTTTGATTTGAATGTCCATTTTCGTAAAAGGCATCAATAACCTTAACGCGCTGCTTAATTTTGTACCTCTCCATAGTTGAATTTGTCAAACACTGAAGCAAAGTAAGTGTGGCGAAAAACTTGACGTTAAGGTGGGACTCACAATTAACATAGTGCATTATGGTTGGACCACTCTTTAGATATTCAGGGAAGGCTTCCATTGGCCTCACCTTATATGGATGAAAATTATTCCATCATAGAAGCCCAAAAGAATAATAAAGCGCCATATTTTGATGAGATTCCAGTAGAGCTCATTAAATATGGTGGCAAAGGTGTTCAGAAAGCCATCATTAAGATCATCAATTACATTTGGCAACAAGAATATATGCCTAACGAGTGGAGTTAATCAATTATATTCCCTATCCACAGAAAAGATGACAAGCTACAGTGCGAAAACTACAGAGGCATATCACTATTTTGTACGGTGTATAAAATATTTTCAAAGATCTTAGAAAATAAAATCGGATCACACGCCAACAGTATTGTTAGGCAGTATCAAGGTGGTTTTGCAGCAGGCAGATCTGCGGCTGACAAATTATTTGTAGCCAAGCAGGTACTTGAAAAATGTTGGGAGATCAACATAGACGTACACCAGCATTTTGTTGATTTTAAGCAAGCATAAGACAGTATTGATCGTAACATACTGTACCAAATAATACTTTGCTTTGGTATCCCAGCAAAATTAGTCCGTCTTACTAAAGTAACATTGACTTTGACAGCCTTTCGAATCCGCATCAATTACCAACTAACCCTATCCGTTTGACACAAATATCAGACTAATGCAGGGAGATGGGCTGGCTATAAGAAAGCTGCCTGTCGATACGCGAGGTATATAACTATACAAGTCGAGCCAAGAAGTAGTCTAAGCAAGCAGCATCAACATTTTGTCACAATTATAAACAACTGCCAAAGAACTCTTTCTGAAACTCGACAGCGGAGCCAGGCCAGCATTTGTTCGGCTTCCCCACAGGCCTCCGCCCTCCAGTTTTAACAATGAATACTTTTTTGGGTATCCATTGTTCATCCATACGATTTATCTAGCCAGCCCATTGCAGCTTCTGCAGTTTTAAAATCGTTGAGACTCCCAGCTTGTCAAACTTTTCATACAGCTCATGATTAAATCGAATCCGCCATTGATCCCCGTCTAGTGTCGCTCAAATTATTCGACTCAGGATCAGTCTTTCGAAAGCGTTCAATATGCTTGCGGATGCTTGAGTTAGGGTCCATGTTTCACATCCATAGCAAAGCACAGGTTTTATCACAAGATCGTCAAAACTGAGTAAAATATTTTATTTGCAAGCTGTATTCTTTGCATATTTCGTCTCTTTCATTACTGGTTCTCGTTATTTTGGCGCCCAAATATACAAATTTGCCCACATGTTCAATATTCTATTCACCAAGTGTGATATTTTGGGCATTTTAGGTATTTCTCCTCGACTAGGTTATGAAGTTTGCTTGATTCTCATTGATTTGTAGCCCTACTAGTTTAGCTTTGTTGTCAAGTTTTAGGGAATATTCTTTGGTGTTGGTCAACGATCGTGACAAAATGTTGATGTCGTCCGCATAGGCTACTACTTGGCTTGACTTGTACCTTGTATAGTAATGTACTTCATGGTTCGACAGTTTTCTAATGATATATTCTAGAGCTACATTGAATAGCAATAGGGCCAACCCATCTCCCTGTTTTAGTCCGATGTTTATGTCCAAAGCGTCGGTGAGTTAGTTATTGGTGGGAACTTGGCAGGTTGTCGATGTCATTGTTATTTTGGTAAAGTGGACAAGTTTGGCTGGGATACCAAAGCAAAGCATTATCTGGTAGACTCCGCTATGATCAATACTGTAGTATACTTGCTTAAAGTCAACGGAAATTTGGTGTACGTCAATGTTGAACTCCCAGCATTTCCCAAGTACCTGCTTGAATGTGAACAATTGGTCTGTTCTCGATATACCTGCAGCAAAACTCCCTTGATACTCTTTAATAATACTGTTGCCGTATGACCAAATTTTGTTTTCTAAGATCTTTGAAAAAACTTTGTACGCCATATGAAGTGGTAATATGCATCTATAGTTTTCGCAATGCAACTTGTCACCCTTTTTGTTGATATGAAAAATAATTGATTGGCGACACTCATTTGGCATATATTCTTGTTGCCAAGTGTGCTGGATGACTTGGTGAAAAGCCTTCTGAACACCACAAACACCATATTTAATGAGCTCCACTGGAATCTCATCTGTGCCTGGTGGTTTATTATTTTGTCGGGCTTTAACAGTGGAATAAACTTCATCCAGAGTTGGTGAAGCCAATGGAAACTCTCTTGCAATATCCATAGGTTTCGATGTTCTGGAGCTGCGTGGAGGATTTAAGAGGTGATGTCCATCTTTCTTCAATCTCGGATTGCCGATATCGTCACGACAGAGCGTGGTGTTTGGCTGATAACCTTATTTCAGGCTTTCACTACTTTGTATGTTAGTCTCAGTTGGTCTTCATAGTATTTTCTTTTCTTAGTTCTAACTTATTTATTTGCTACTTTTCTGAGATTTTCATAATGTTTGCTCTCCACCCTGGTTTCTCTACCTAAATTATTCTTTAGGACTTAGATAGTACAACAAATTTCATCCAGAGTAGGAGAGGCCAACGGAAGCTCTCGGGGAAAATTGATTAGCTCCGATGTTCTGGAACTTTGCAGAAGATTAACGGGGCTCTTGAAATATGATGCCCATCTTTTCTTAACCCGGTTTTCATCAGCGATGATATTGCCGATGTCATCACGGCAGAGCGTGGTTTTGGGTTAATAAGCTCATTTCAGGCTTTTCACTACTTTGTATGCTTGTCTTTTGTTATTGCATCGATACTTCTTAATTGGTCATCAGAGTATTTACTCTTCTTGATTCTAAAGATCTCGTTTCTACTCTTCTGAAATTTCCATAAGGTTCTCTCTTCATCCTAGTTTTCCTACCTACATGTTTTTTGTACGCCTGATTCTATTCATCTTGCGCACTCTGGCACTCATCACGCCACTAATCATTTCTCTTGCGCTAGGCTTGATGTTCGATCGTCTGTTCTGCGACGGTTTTAATTATTGCTTTCACTTCCACTCATAGCTCGTTGCTTGTTTTCAGCGATGTGTCTGATAGGATGGGGGCTAGCTGTTTGTCGAGGCACTCCATGAGATTGTTTGGCACAGACGCCGTTTAAAGCCCTTTGATGTCAAATTTATGTAGAAGGCTGGTATTTGCTAAATATGCCTTCGATATACGACATCGATAAGTTGATTTTATTAAGGGGTTACATGCCTTTCACGGCTTTAATTATATAATATCTCTAGAATATTGCCCTAAATCCTCAAGTTGATCCGAGTAATGGTTTTGGAGATAAAGCCTTAAAAATTTGGGCGCTCGAGGTCAGCTAGGCTTAGAGCGCCGCAGGTATAATGGAGCAGCTGCTCGTTTATTGTTAGCCGTAATTCTTGTCCATTTCTTTCACTCTCTAAGGGAAACTAGTTGGAAATATTTCAGTTGGTGATTTCTCGTTGAACCATGAGGTTTATTTTGAAGTGATAAGTGTTCGTTGTAAATTTTATTCGATTAAACATACCGTTCAAAGTTTCTAGAGTCTAGAGAAAGGAAGGTGCTTGTAGAAAAGATAGACCCAAGAAAAAGATACAGTCATTTAATCCGAAAAATCTTGAGATAGATGATAATTCTTTCATGAGTGCGTTGGCAAAAAAATCAAAAGGCGGTGATCAACAGCACGTGCCAGAGGAAGCCACGCCCGAATATTTGATCATTGACTTTGCTTTAGTTTTTTCTACACTTTCGTATTTTGGGCGGTGTTCAAATATTATTAAAAGTGCAGGTGAAGATAAATTGTGTAATGGATAAGTAGATTTTAAGCAATGCTCCAAATTCGGTCTGGGATTTGAAATTGTGGTACAATGTGAACGATGTGATCCAAAATATATTATATCATGTAGAAAATTGGCAGAATGTATGAACTGAATTGGCGGTTCATTTTAGTTATGCGAATATTGCGCTTGGGTCTTGCTGGATGCAAGAAGTATGGCGGTTTGATGGATATAAGCAGTTCCTTTTTGAATCAAACAACATACGATGTTTACATTAGTAAAAAACATGAATGTATTGTGACAGATACTGAGACACTGTTCTCGTTTGCTGCTAAAGAAGAAAAGCAATTGACGAGTTTTGAAAACAACCATAAACCTGGTGATGGGACGTGGAAAAATCGTGGTTTCGCATCAGTGTCAGTGTCAGTTTTCTTATTGGATATTAGTCAGGAAAAGTCTTGGATGTTATTATTAAATGTCCTTACTGTAAATTATGTGAGTCTTGGAAAAAAAACTAGATACGGCAGAATTTGAAGAGTGGAAAGAAGAACACATCCAAACTTATCAATGTACAGCCAATCACACTGGAGCATCTTGGAACATGGAAGTATCTTCAATTATTGAAGTGTTTAAACGTTTTATTGTAAAACATGGCTTGAGGTTCGTAAATTATATAGGAGATGGGGATTATAAAACATACTCTGGTATTCTCGGATCCAAACCTTATAGTGAAGATTTTGTTGTCAATAAGAAAGAATGCGTTGGACATATACAGAAGAGAATAGGCACCCGGTTACGTGATTTAGTGAAGAAAAGATAGTCAAAGGCAAAAAAACTCAAAAAAAACTCTTTCTGGTAAAGGTAAATTGACAGGTAGATTAATTGACAAGTTGACTGCATACTATGGTTTAGCGATAAGAAGAAACTGTGATCCAGTGGATGGAAAATGAAAGATGCGATATGAGCAACTTACTTCCACTACAGACAAAAACCCTCAGCATCAAAATTGCACTGAAGGTCCAGACTCGTGGTGCACCTGGCAGCGAGCATCGGCAACAAATACTCTTTCATCGTTCAAACATGATTATACTCCATTACCAGATTATATTTTGACTGCAATAAAACCTATTTATGAAGACCTGAGTAAGGATCAGCTTTTGGAGCGGTGTGTTGGTGGTCTCACACAAAATTATACCGAAACTTTCAATCAGTTGATCTGGAAAATTACTCCCAAAGTACTTCCGGCTGGTTCCAAAATCATTCTAATTGCTGCATTAATCGCTGCTTGTACTTTTAATGAAGAAGTATCAGCATTATTATTAATTATACACGGTATGGATTTGAAGCTTGTTCCAAATTCCCATGAATACGCCCGAAAAATGGATGAAGACCGTGTGTGCGCAGCCGAAAAAAAATCTGCTAGAAAGATCGCGAAGCCAGGATTCATTATAGACAAGAGCAAAAGGATGACCTAGATATTGGAGCTGCAGCAGTTACTTTACTTTATGGCCCAGGAATCGATGACTAAACGTAAGCTAAAAAAATATTTTTTTTCCCACTTTTATTGTCACTTAAAACTTTAAACGCGTTTTTCTCGAAACTGTGTTTTCAAAGTCGGTGGACGATATTTCTCGCGAACTACTCAACCGGTCTTAATGAAATTTTACACAGGTCTTCGAGATATAATTGACAAGGTCTTCAACGAAGGATTTTTTTTTTTCATTTAAACTATTTAAAAAACAAACCGTCGAGGAATTTTCACCAAAATTTGTTTGTTTTTGTAAAACGTCTGCCAAAAATGTAATTTTCACTTTTTTTCCTTCGTCCAACACACAGTTTATTGTTTTAATTAAAACACGCATTTTTTATTTTTACTTCAGATGATCCTGTAAGAAGTTCTGCTGTCCACGCGGAGGCACCTTTTTTCCGAGACGACGTCGTAATGGCCGAGTTTTGAATATATTCCTTTGAAAATTTCACAAAATTTTTGTAAAATATGTACCTTTGGAATAATAAAAAGTTAGAATAAAATATTTCATTTTTTATATGAAAAAAAAAATTATTGAAATTAGGCCGTTTTTTGCTAGAAGAAACCCGTGTAACTCCTTAAGTAATGATTTGAGTTACAATATGCTCCTTGGTATATACGGACGTCAAGTATGCTCGAGGCCCAACGTTGTTGGATCAGAACATGGTCGATCTGGTTTTATATGTTGCGTGCAAAGTCAATCAGCTACTGGCCGTTGTCATTTGTTTCATCATGGAGGATATATCTCTAGTCGTTTTCTGATGAGATTTTTCATTGCCAGCGTTGAAATCATCTAGAGTTATTTTTGGACCGTTTATCGAGTCAACTAGTCTTTCTAGTTGATTCTAGAACGTTTCTTCATCCTTTTTCGCTCCGAGCGGGTACGTTTATCAGCCAAACTTAGAAGAATTTCACTTTGCACATATCGCACACAAGGGTTCACTGATTGTCTTCAAATAAATAACGTGTAATTTGAAGTCTCAATCCATAATGAAGGCAACTTGGAATTCTCGCTTTCCAGCAGGCTTACCACTTTTGAATATTGTGTGCGATCTCATATCTTGAATATCACCTCCAGTTTAACTCATTTCCTGAATTGCCAGTACGTTTAATTTACATTGACTGGCCTGTTGTAAAAGGTCTTTAGCAGCACTAGGCTAGTTCAGTGATCTGACATTCCAGAGTCCAATACCATATTCCTTTTTTCGGTTGCGGGGTCGTCGCCCTAGATCTAATACACTCCCAGCCTCTGTGGTAGGTTTCGAAACAATGTGGGGTTTTACAGGGATATGTTATTGCTTTCGATTCTATTATCAGGCGAGGAAGACTCATCTTAACACTTTTACCTCACCACAAAGGACGTGTAAGATGGATTTAGTAGCAGAGCTGCCAGTGTATTTGCAGTTGTTAGCATTTCTCGGCATTTAGTGTCCCATCTTTGAGGAACCAGTAAACCCAATGTGGTTGGTCGTGGAATTTAGGATAAGGAATCTTGGAAACTGGAGGTGGGGAAAACAAGAGGATCCCTCTTCCTTTGTCAACTTGGCTTGGGACCGTTACCGGTGAAGTTGCTTGTAATACAAATTTGCACAGTTTGAAGATAACTTGAAGAAACATTTGCGGTAGCCCTATATCATTTAATGGCTTCATTAATTAACGATAATGTTTTCTATTTTGAATCATAATAGCGCTCATTATATACTCAAATGAACACGAGCTAAGCGAAGGTCATACTGTTTGAAAATTTCAACTAAGAATCAAATGATAGACTGAATCAAATGATCGACTCATCAGTTTGATTCTATTGGGTTTTTATTTGACACAATTTTGAATTGCTCTGGCAGAACGCTATACTTTTTTCAGTGAAGCACTCATGCATTGTTAGAAAAACATTGTAACACCGAATTATACTATATATCTTTGAATTGAACATATGATGTTGATTGTAAGAGCATGAGTTTGATTCAAATTAAATGAAATTGGGTCAGCATTTAATTGCCTGATCTCGTCACGAATTAAAACTAACATATTTCTTTTCTCAGTGTTAGCGAGCTGCAAGGTAGAGCGCAAGCTAAGTATCTATTTTGAAAGCTGAAAAAGCAATGAAAGACACCGTGGAAACTTAGAACCCCACTTCGAATAACAATTCAGTGAATAATGTCGAGGAACCGCGATGATTGGATGTCAAGGCTTAGATGATGATAAAGATATACATACGATTGTTGTGATTTTCTAGTTTTAATCGACTGCATTATTTATTTTAAGGTTATTTTACTTTAATGCGATCGTTTATTATGAATTCTATCGAAGAATTAATTGACTTTATTCATTAATTGACTATGAAGAGTGTCAGTATTTCATAGCTTGAGTACAAAACCGTTTGACAGAAGTGAATTTTTGTTTTTTCGATTCAAGTATCTTTTTTTTGGTGGATATAACATCAAAATGCACCAGCAGTTTTATTGTCAATGAAAGATTGATCCCACCAGCTGATTTTCCCAACGACATTTATTGATAGATCGTTTTTGGTAATTTTAAAGAATTTGTTTTAGCATTGCAGCCCCTTTTGGGCCTTCACTTAAAGATAGAGTATCTCATTAGCTTAATCCAATTTGTCGGCACACGAGAAGGTGATATGGCCAATACCACTCTTTGGCCGTGTGCTCGTCCACCCAGCAACGATACATTCTGATTACTTGTATAAACAAGTGCGCATCATAACTGAATGAGCTTATAGTCCGAAAGGATGTACTAATGTTTTTCTGAAGGCAATGAGAAAGATAATCAATCTTGAGGTCGGCTAGAAATCAAGATATTTCAATGGCTATTGTTTGCGTTAATCATCCAATCGGAAAGTTCTGACCATCCTACGCTCACCTACTTATAAATAAATTCAATCGTAATACATACCCATAATAATACGTTCTACCAACGACATCTCATTCATTGCTTCATATGTAAGCTTGCCATCATATTTCTTCAAAACTTGATTTATTTCCTCACGACACTTATCCTGCAGATCTTGATTTAATGCAAGTTCATAAAGCGTGAAGGTTAACGTCGACGATGAAGTTTCAAATCCGCCTACGAAAAACACAAAAGCTTGCGCGGCCAATTCTTCGAACGTGAGCTTTTTAATTATCTTCGACCCCTCGCTTTCGTCACCCTCAATGCGATCGTAATTTTTCAATTGAATCAGCAAATCCATGAAGTCGTTGCGCCGAATGTCGTTCTTCTCGCGATAGTCAACTGTCTCTCGTACAATGCTCAGGAAAAATTTGGTAACATCATCATGCGTTCGTGAGAGACCCAGCATCTTGGCAACATTCGGAAACGCACTAATGAGCATGTTAACATATTGACCATGCACTGGAACTTCAATGTGCTTGCGTCCGTAGCGCCGAAATTCAGCATTCGGATCCTTTAAGCTGTTGCAATTGATGCCGAATGCACAAGTCCCGATAATGTCCGTTGTGAAACGCGCCAAAAGATCCTTCACTTCGACGGTCTTGTCGACTTTTATAACTTCACTTAAATTCTCATTGAATCTTTCAGCAACCTCCACCACTGTCGGGAACATGAACTTCATTCGTCCAGAAGTAAATGTCGGCGAAAGCTTGTGACGCAACGCCTTCCACTTCTGACCATCCAAACCGAACAAGTTCGCCGATAGGGGGTCGTCTTTTTCATTATTAAATATCCCATGATCGGGGAAATGGTTGAAATCGCGAATGAGAACGTCCTTGATGAAATCAAGATCAAGAGCGACAATCACTGGCTTCACAAAATTGTATCCTCCTGCGAACAGAAACTTTCCTTTGAATTTGTAGTAAAGACTGAAGTACTCCCTCCAGCTACGACCCGCTCTAGCCCACACGGTTCCGTACGGAATTTTCGGTTCAAGGTAAGGGACATTGCGGTCCTTCCAGTAGGAAAACTTCTTTTGAAAATACAAGTAGACGCCAGGCACGAGCACTATAATTGACCACAAAATTACGGTTAACGCGTCCATCGTGGAAATGAACTGAAGACAATAAAATCACTATCGTACGTCGCAGAAAGTATCTAAAGATTTTCTGTGCTCGCTATTTATTGTAGAAGCTCGTGTTGTAAGTCAAGATAAGATTAGTCAGAATATACGGTTGCAAATCACGGTGAGCGGTTGGATGATCGCGGTTGAGGATGGTTTGTGGATGCGTTTCTAATTATTGCAGTGGCGGTTTTGAGTAGTAAATGTTTCTATTATTTTCACGTTCATCATGCTACTTAGGATTGAATGAGTCAGAACAAATAATTAGCAAAATTTTGTTCAAAATGTGAAATGCAGCAGTAATTGAAATCTCTATGAACTGCTTTAAATGCCAAAAACTTTATACTCTGAAATGAAAATTTTTGCTTTACAATTAATTACATATAAGTAGAATTAGATATAAATAACAACCGAAAATTAGATGATGGAATGCTATAGAAGAGGCTTTAGGCTTGCCCAAACTTCTTCCAAAAAATCCTTTAATTGGGGCCACCGAACTATGCTCTGTTAGCGGAGGAGGCTCTGTAGTTGCTGAAAAAACTTTCTTTGTACAACATATTGGGTGTACAACTTAATAACCGGAAAAACCTTACAATATATTTTATTCGAAGCATTGTCCATCGGAAGCTACAACATTTCCCCATCTTTCAGGCAATTTATGAATTCCATCCCAAAAAAATTGCGCCGGCTTTGCGGCCAAAAACGAATCTATCTAATTTCGGATGCCTTGCTCTGAAGTGAAGCGTATTCTGGTGACGGCGTTTTGTATCGAGCGAAATAAATGAAAGTCAGAGGGAGCAAGGTCCGGACTATGAGGCAGGTGGGCCAAAACTTGCCATCCACTATTTTCCAAATAGTTTTTCACGGGTCTTGCAACATGCGGCCGAGCGTTGTCATGATGAAAAATTATAGCCTCATGTCTGGTCGCATATTCCGGGCGTTTTTCGATGATGGCACGCTTCAAACGTATCAATTGTGTTCAGTACAGGTCACCTGTAATTGTCTGGCCCAATTTCAACAACTCGTAATATAACGGCCCCTTCTGATCCCACCAAATACACAGCATAACCTTGGCCCCATGGATATATGGCTTCGCCGTTGATTTGGCTGGTTGGCAGGGGTTCACGTATGCCTTTTTGCGCTTATCATTGTCATGATGGATCAATTTTTCATCCTCAGTTACGATGCGATGCAAAAATGATTTCTTTTTATGGCGCTCAAGCAGCATTTCAGACATACAGAAGCGCCGTTCAACGTCTCTCGGCTTCAACTCATAGGGGACCCAATTACCTTGCTTCTGAATGTATCCGGCGGCCTTCAAACATTTTAAAATGGCTTGCTGAGTCACTCCCAACAATTTGGCAAGTTTTTCTTGCATTTGACATGAATCCTCAATTCTTCGTCTTCAAATGTTTTTGGCTGTCCTGGGCGTTCTTTGTCTTTGATGTCAAAATCGGCACTTTTGAAGCGTTGAAAGCATTCAAAACACTATGTTTTCGCTAAAGCATCGTTGCCATAAACTTTTACAAGCAAATGATGACTTTGCGCAGCAGTTTTCTTTGCAAAAAAATGACCCAACAGAACCTCCCGCAAATGCTGTCTTTTTCTCCAATTTTTGAAGTTATTCATCGTGAAAAATAATAATGATGCACACAAGATAAAATTGTTTTGTTTACTGATTTTGATAGCTATCAAATGTACCTTCGAAATGACATATATAAAGTTCAAGCTTTCACAATATTTGTTAGTACGGATATCTAGCGTCAAATTTCGTTTATTAAGCTGTACACCCAATACATGCACAAAAGTATGCGTGAAGCGACGATGCTAAGATTTCTTGCTAATTTTGCGATTTCACTTGGTATCATTTTCGATTGCCTGGATATATGGGTATATTATGTATTTATGGAACATTTTCTAGGGTTTTGTAGGAAAATTTAACAAAACCCTACTGAACTTGTGACTTGTCTTTACGTCCGTCCATAGTCTTCTATGGCATAGCTTCAATTCGGCGCTTTGTCTCCAGTAGTATGTTACGAAATATAAATCAAATCCCGGAGCTACTCCTGGAAGGTTAGGATTCCTTGCACCCCAACATTTACTCGGAATATTACCAAGGAACCACTCCACGCGGTGCATACTGGTGGGAAGGACTATGGTAATGTTAGGATAACCAATATAAATTATTAGCGTTAAGTGAGGTTGATTTTTAATACTTTCAATTAGAATTCTTTGTTTTTAATCATATTGTAAAATTTGCTTATAAATCGCGCGTCCTGTTTAAGTACATCGTTTAAGTGAAACCCAGAAAAATTGAACCAATGTAAATTATTAGCGTTAAGTAAGGTAAGGTGTCTGTGTGGTCTAGTAGTTAGAGCATGAGCCCATAAGCCGAAGGTCCCAGGCTCAAATCTCGTTGGGTGCAACGTGATTTAGTTCAGGGGATTTTCGGACCGACTAGGAGTGTTCACTCAGTGGTGATATGTACTGATTTAATCAGCTCATATCATAGCTGAGCAGGCACACGGGAGCATGGTACTGACAAAACCAACTTCCGAAAAAATCAATACCGTCATGAAAATGAGATACTCTAACTATCTCTAAGCGAAGTAAGTAAGAAGTAAGGTTAGGTATTAATTACTAAGCGACAAAATAAACAAAAAGGAAGCAGCTTCTCTTTGCCACAGAACTTCAGCCCCGCTCTCACGACGAGGAATGGCAGTCAAATTCATGAAATTCTTGGCACTCCCGATTATATCGCATCTGGAGCACTACAATATGAACCATCATCATTGCAAACTAATGTCTGGTTGGTTGGTGTATTGGTCTGTGCATTGTTGACTGGATGTACACCAGTTGGTGGCGGTATAAAACAGGAGACGTTTTCTTTCTCCAAAAGTTCACATCCTTCCGTTTCATCTGAATTGTCAAGACAGTCTTTTTCATTTGAAGCATACGAGTGGTGGTTGCTTTGAGTGAAATAAGTTGAGCGTGTATTGCTATTTGTACTTGCTATGGCAGCTTGCTTGTATTATGGCAAACGTGTAAATTTGTTGCAAAATATTCAGTAGAGAGTACAAAATTGAGATTATTACAACAATATTACGATAAATAGTATGAAATTTCTCTTACGCCGTTTGCAACGCGCCAATGTCTTTTTGAACTACATAGAATTTATGCTTTTTACTAACTAGACCCCATATAACGGCGCAATTTTCAATTAACACATGAATTGGTATCATTCACATTGCATTAATCCGCATCGATACAGTGAGAATGATTTGATTACACCAAATACGTACATGTAAATATTCACGGTAGTAGTCCACGTTACTTAGTGGTTAGAGCAGTAAGCCCGTAAGCTGAAGAAGAAACTTTTACGGCGTCAATAAAAGCGTATACAAGTCCATTAGATTCGGACAGGAGATTGGATACAGCCCGGCAAAATGATATTGGAAGTGGATAATGGCATTGTTACCCACGAATAAACACGTATACCTAATAGGAGTTTGAGCTTTAGAGGGATCAATTTCGAATGCACCACAAGCAGGATGCCTTGAAGCCAGTGTGGCGTTGTTGCAAGAAGTCCAACAAAGTGAATGGTGACTTCTCATACATTCCACCTTTGATGAAATTAAAAGCGTATCCTTGGCTGAATGCCCGCATTGCAAAGGAACAATCTTCCGCCACTGAGTCATCCAATCCGTCATCGAATGAGACTTAATTCTCAACGCTGCACTGTGTCACGACATAGCTGCGTTTCCAACTGAACGATGGCTTATGAAATAATTTGAGCCATAGTCGCAGCTTTCCCATATCATCATTCACCCTAAAACTATCGGCTAGGGTTGTTAGCCAGTTAACTACATTCCCATTTGCATAGTTATTAAAACTGAAACTGTTTCGCATCCTTTTCCATCGTCGCCAATTGGACAATTTTCGTTTCCATCGCAGATAAATTTGTGCGATAAGCAGGTTATATTGTCGGCACAAAGAAACCATTCCGGCATTAAACATGATCGTTCCTTGCAATTCTCTTCATTCAAATGATCGAGGCAGTCGTTGTGGCCGTTGCACTAATATCTGGTATCGATGCAGCTTCCATCTTTACATGGAAATTCATCTTCACGACACACATTCTTACAAAAAGGTTGTGACACTAGGAATACATTAACAACGATCAACAGTCGTATATAGGACTTTATTGCAAAAGTAAAGAATCTTGCGGGTACCCAACTTCTTAGTACCGCGCTGGTTGAGACTGATGGTGGTATGAAGATGTGGCAACAGCGTTAGCATTGCAACATTGTCCGATGCTTCATGTTAGCGTGCAACTTTGTCCGCAGTGCAACTCTTGCATTGTAGCATTGTCCGATACTTCAACCAACGCAGCAATTGTCTCAAGCAAACATGCCATATCAATTTACATGACCAGAGCTCCACTCAGAATGTCTGGTGGTCACACGTGTGCATAGTCAGCGGTTCTAACGCAAGTGGAACGTTTTGTTGGAAGTTGATTCGCGTCGACGAGAAGATAAGAACACTTCATTCCAGACCTCACGAGAGTTAGTAATTGACGAGCATTCAGTAAAATAAGTTTTTATCGAGATTTATCATAAGTCATCGTGTTATTGTAAACAGCGGAAATTAGAGAATAATAGTTTTTTAGCATCTTGACCACCGCGTATCGAATTTGTGGACCATAACTGTTGATCCTGCCTCACGCGAGAGGAACATAGCGCCCGGCTTTACATAACGAACATTCTCACGTGTGTAGTGCTCCTTTTTTTACGTTAACGTGAATGAGAAACCAGCCGGCGAAAGAGGTGAAGGGTGAAGTAGCGAACACTTTAGTGGTAAATTTGGTGCTCGCAGTGAAAACTGACCGTCACGAGATGACACTATTGTGCGTGCTCGTGGTAAATATCGCGTCCCTAGTGTACATATTGTACAGGGCCACGTCTGCGGCGTAAAGCGGTGCGCGTAAGCGAAAACCCCCCCAAGCTCGACCGTAATTATTGAAATGCCAGACGAAGACAAAAACGACATCCCTCCAGCCACACACGATAGGGCGGAATCCGAAGCCGGAGAGATAAGCTTTGTGGTGGTTCGAGCAGATTGAGGCTTACTTTGGGGCGAGCCACATTACAGGAGACAAAGCGCGTTTCCAACTGCTCGTCACCTGCCTGAACATAAGACTTGCGAACCAGGTGCGTGGTGCGGTGTCCAAGCCATCAGTGGAGGGAAAGTATGACAACCTCAAGCGCGAAATTATTAAAGCCTTTGCGGAGTCCACCTAGCAGCGTATCCAGAAACTGTTGTCGGAGGTTGCATTGGACGATCAGTGATCGTTACAGCTGCTAAGCCAAATGCGAACACTCGCCCCTGACAGCATCTCGGAGGAGACACTGAAACAGATGTGGCTAGACAGGACATCATGTTGCGCAGCATTCTGTTAGCAAACGATGCCTCATTGCATAATCTTGTGACGATTGCCGATAGGGTCCATACACCACCGGATCGATCTCGCATCACGACTCTGCGGAAGGCACTCTGCCGATAATGAGAATCTTGTCAGAGCTCTCTAAGCTGACGGCAGAGGTTGTGGGGCTGGCACGCCAAGTCAACAAAGACCATAGGAGCATAGCACAAAGGACCGAATGCACGTGCTCATGTGCCGGTAAGCACAAGTACCATCGCAATTACGCCCACTGTCGCCCAAACCTCCAACCGAGGCTTGCTGGTATCACACCCATTATGGATCAGACGCCACGAAATGCCCACCGCCATGCTAGTTTGGCAGGCAGCAAAAAAAACACGGCGATTATCACGCCGTTTGGGTTATTTGAGTTCGTTTGTATGACCTTTGGCCTATGCAACGCGGGCCAGACCTTCCAACGCTTCATGCACGAGGACTCAATAATGTATTCGTCTACATAGATGACATATTGGTGTTTTCACTGGACCCCCAGACGCACCAACAGCATGTATCGGAGGTATTGAGCCGTCCACGCCAATACGGACTTGCTGTTGATCAAGTGCCAATTTGGGCTAGACGAGGTTCGATTTTTGGGGCATCCGATTTCATCTGGTGGATTGAAACCTTTGCCTGAGAAGATGCGGAGCATATCCGCGATTTAGAGGCCCAGGACAGCACTGCAGTTATAGTCATTCCTAGGAATGATTAAATTCTACAGACGGTTCCTGCTGCATGCTGCTCAAAACCAACGTCCGCTCCGACAACTGATAGAGGGAAACAAAAAGCGTGATAAAACGGAGCTTAAGTGGACCGACGAGGCATCGGCGAAATTCGAGAGGTGCAGTTCAGAACTAACCAAGGTTCCGTCACTTGCGCATCCTGATCCAGCGGCTACATGATCCCTAACTGTGGACGCATCGGATGATGGACTCGGAGCTGTCCTGCACCAGACAACGGGCACTGGAACAGAGCCTCTGGGATTCTTCTCACGCAAGCTAAACGACACCCAGCGATGCTACAGCACGTACGACCGGGAGTTGCTAGCCATTCACGAAGCCATCAAGCACTTCCGGTACGTGTTGGAAGGCAGAGTCTTTACGATCTTCGCCGGCCACTAGCCATTACAGTTTGCGTTCTAGCAACGACTGGAGAAAGCATCACCGAGGCATCAACATCAGCTTAATTTTATCTCCCAGTTTACAGTTGACACCCGCCACATTCCGGGCCGGAATAACTTCATCGCGGATAACTTGTCTCGGGTGTGTACAATTTCCAAGACCGACCTCCTTTCTCTCACTTCAGCTCAACAAACCGATACAGAGCTCAAGGCTTCGTTAGAGGACCGAACAAATAAACTCGACTGGCTCAATGCTTTTTAGACTTACCAATATTTTCAAAGATCTTTGAAAACAAAATCGGATCACACACCAACAGTATTATTGGGAAGTATCAATGTGGTTTAGAGCAGGTAGATCGACAGGTGCTTGAGAAATGCTGGGAGTTTAAAATAGACGTACACAAAATTTTCGTTGACTTTCAGCAAGCATACGCCAAAAAATGTTTTGCTTTGGCATCCCAGCCAAATTAGTCTGTCATGTTACAATGATTATGACGGCAAGGACCTCCCAAGTTCTCATCAAGATCGAACTCACCGTTGCCTGTGACACAAATATTGGACTACAGTAGGGGGACGGGCCCCATTGCTATTCAATTTGGCTCTGGAGTACATAATAAGAAAGCTACCAGTCGATACACGAGATACATTACTATACAAGTCGAGCCAAGTAGTATTGCGAAAACCGGCCTATCGGCATTCTCCCATTCGCAACTTCAAATCCCGTGCTTGCAACAGATGGCGCCCAAACTTGGTGGTTGTTGATTTTATAATTTCTTATTAAATTTTAGTATCTGTTGTAACCGCGGAGGCAACCGCAGTTGCAGGCATTATGTTTCAGCAGAGGGGTGTGCAGCCCAGTCGTGTCGTTGGACTTCCAGAACACCCTCTGCTCGTGCTGAGCCACCCTACATAAAAACATTAACACGAAGGGAAAAGGACGGGAAAGGGGGAATTCATTTCAAGAAATGGAAGATTATTATCTTATCGAGACATGGTCGTTTATTTAATTCACCAAAAAAAAAAGAATTCTACAAGTAAAAATCAAAAGTTTTTACTCCCCTTTTAAATTTATGTTAGGATTTTATAATAAGAAAACAAAAAAAAAAAAATAGTTTGATAAAATAAACTAACAGTGTATAAAAAAAAAGCAAATCCAAATAATTACTCACACTTTCCTTCTTGAACTCCGAGCGCACGGCAAAGAACAAAAAAAAATTCGGAGCACCTGAAACTCAATCTTTAATTTTAAAATTGCTGTTAAAGAAAGTCCAAAATGAAAATGCAGACTGGCCACTTTTCACAAGATACTGAATACACTCTCTTCACTAATCCATTGTCCTTTCAATCTCATCCAATAGTATAATCTCAAATTCAAAAATTGAATTTTTCACCACTTCATAGATAAAACGAAGTATTTCTCGGAAAACTTTCCTCTTAATTTTTTTTGTTTTTCTTCTCGTCTTTTAATAAATCAAATTAGGACACTTTTCTATTTCACCTTTAACTGCCCTATACAACCATTAAAATTCTAATCCACAATATAAGTTTCTTGATTTTATTTTCCACACAATCTTTGGTTTTGTGTTATGCCGGATTATTTTTATTTTCGGTTCACTCCACTTAACTAAGTTTTTCCTGTGTTATGCTATGGGTGTGAAACATGGACCCTAACTCAAGCATCTGTAAATATACTGAACGCATTTGAGCGACGAGTCCTGAGGCGACGAATTCGATACAACTATGAACTGTGTGAAATTTTTTGACGAGCTGGATATGACAAAGATTTTAAAACTACGGAAGTTGCAATGGGCTGGCCAGATGAATCGCATGGACGAACAACGGATACCCATAAAGGTATTCGTTGGGAGAACTGAATGCTGGAGATCAATGGGTAAACCGAGGAAACGCTGGTCTGACTCGGTCGACGAAGACAGTTCATCGCGCTCGGATTTTGAAATTGGAGGACGCGGACAATAGACCGAGACAGTTGGAGCTTCTATTTGCAGGAAGTGAAGGTCCGAGAGGGACTGTAGTGCTACGAAAAAGAAGATGAAGTTAAGTTTCGATTTATGTAACAATTAAAAACTCATAATCCAAAACCCAAAACCCAAATTAATCACGATAACTATATTAAAATTAACTTATTTCTAAGATTATTAATTAAAATTATATTGCCCCCCCCCCCCCTATGTTGACACTTTGAGCATATGTCAATGGACTGAAATGAATAAACAAACAAGGTTATTTGGCCATGCCCAAGTAAAAAAACTTTTCAAGAAGATACAAATTATTATGATGACGTGTTCTAGTGCAATATTGAAGAGCGTTAGGGCAAGTCTATCCCCTTGGTTTAAGCCTGATTCTATTCTAAAGCTGTCCGTTAGTTCACCGTTTACCTTGGCCAGGGACTCTGTGCATAGCATTTTGACTTTGACCATGCGGACTAGTTTTGTTGAGATGCCAGAGTCAAGCACTATTTTGTACAGGAAATTTCTGCCGACACTGTCGTATGCTTGGTTGAAGTCCACAAAGAGTTGCTGCACATCGATGTTATATTCCCAGCCTTTTTTTGAGCACCTGCTTTACTGAGAATATTTAGTCTATTGTAGACTACCCACGTCGCAAGCCTCCCTGGTATTTTCCGATAATAATTTCATAGTACGGCTTTGATTTTCTTTCTTTGATTTTGGAGAGCACTTTATAAGACGTGCACACTAGAGCGATGCCTCTATAATTTTCACACTTTTATTTTTCCTCTTCTTGTGTATAGAACATATTATACTTGTCCACCATTCCTTTAGTAACTACTCCTCTGATAATATTCTGCATATTAGTCGATGCAGGTTATTTAGATGGGGACTCCCACTCTAGAACGGTTCTACTGGTATTCAATCTTTTCTAGGAGCCTTTATTTTTGGAGGTCCCGTACTGCTGCTTGTACTTCGTCTCTGGTTGGTGGTGACACTTGCTTCAGTTGTTGTTGGGGACGCTTTGAATAGCTTCTGGAAATATTGCAGCCATCAGCTTTTAATTACGACAGGTTTGCCAATGATTGCTCCTTGTAGACTTTTGCCAGGACTTGCTTTTGGATTGAAGCTCGATCTTAGTTATTTAAAAGAGGTGTACGTCGATCTGACTTCATGTAGGGTCATGTAGTCATTTATCTGTTAGATTTTGGTGTTGATGGTCAGTCGGTCCTTTCTCCAGTATACTTTTTTAGCTTTACGTCGAAGGCTTTTATATTATTTTTCCTTGGTCTGAGTTGGTCAGTGGATTTATTCTTTGTACGCCTGGTTCCTTTTTGTAATCGCTTGCCTGTATTCTTCGGCATACCAGCCATTGCTATTTTTCTCTGGCTGGCGCCTCAAGACCTCTATGGCTGCTTCTGTTACCGTATCTCTTACTGTCTTCCATATGGTTTCGATATTATCATTACTTTCTCCCGAATGCGGGGATATCTTGATGCGACTTTCTAGCGCTGACATGTATGTAGATATTACTGAGCCATCATTCAGTTTGCGTATCTGATACCTGGTAGTAACTGATGCTCCTTATTTACAGCTGTTAGAGATGCGGTGTCGGAACTTGGCCCTTTTAAAGTAGTGGTCTGAGTCACAAACAGCGAATTACAATGCGCGCATGTCGAGAATGCGGGTGGTTCCTCATTTTTTTATGAGAACATGGTCGATCTGGTTGAATGTGCGACCATCTGGGGATGTCAACGTTCTCTTATGGTTGTTTTGATGTGGAAAGCGGGTGGAGCTTACTGTGAAGCCTCTACTAGTCGCAAAGTCTATCGGACATTGTCCGTTTTCACCGGTTTCTGCAAGGAGGCTGTATCTCCGGTTGTTTCTCTAGGTGCCGTTTCTCGGCTGATTTTTGCATCCAAGTCACCCAGAACAATTTAAATGTCGTTCGACGGCAATAAATCGAAAGCGCATTCCAGGGTGCTGTAAAATTTGTCCTTAATTGCGGCTCCCTTGTCTTCTTTGGGCGGGTGACAGTTGACCAGCCAGACATTAAAGAATTCTATCTTGATATGAACAGATCCTTCCGTTAACGGGTTTGAAGTTGGTGGTACTCGTAATATGTTCAAATGTGCTGTCAATAACGAAAACCTCGCCAAACTCATGGCTTCCTTGCAGTTTTCTGCTTTTAAAAACGGTGTGCGTTCGCATGTCAAATATGTCTTCCTCATGCCATCTGGTATCTTGCACTGCAATTATGTTGATTTTTTCTTTTTTGACTCAAAATTTGGTTGTCCCGAAAATAGCCGAATATGTAAGTAGTTTTCGAAGGGAAAGTAAAGAAAAATTACCTCATCTACAGGTCTTTATATGCAGATAAGCTCTCTTTTATTTTATACGTTAATGGAATGTACTGTGTATATAACTCCACAATATAGAAATATTGCACAAAAAATTCTCCACCAAAGGTGCATTATAATTAATGCGATTGAGCTCCTCCATATCTTTTCATAGTAACCTGCAGGATGGCTAGCGATGCAATGAGAATTATTGCACAAACATAAAATATGTATCGAACATAAGAATCAAGTGGGTGACCATGGCAGCGTATAAAGATTAAAGCATTGTTAGAAAATAGGTTTCATGCTCCTATTTTTAACGCCACGCGTAGCAAGCCTTATGAATGGATTCGTCATGGGTAAATAATTGGGGCAAGGATGCAAAAGAGAAAGAAAAAAAACGATTTACAGCAGACATGCTATTAAATTCTAGGCTGTTAAATTTATGATCTGTAAGAATGTAGTTTTTTCGTTAGTGAAACTTACCATATACCTCACTGATCCTGAACACTTCCTGATTCATAGACGTTTGTTGACAAAGTATTTTTACACATCCTTTTGCCCAGCTTATCAATATCTGTGTTGTCACAGCAGAATAATCTAACAGCTCAAATGGCATATCTGATTGCTATTTCATCTCATTAATTTCAATTTTCACTAGTATTGTATATTGAAACCTATCAAAAAGTAAGCTCATATTTGTGATAGATTTGACATGAAAAGGACATAAATGTAAATCGTAAATCATCCCTAGGCACTACAACTCACCATTTCGAAACAAATACTTACATTATTTGTCCTTCTTCGAACTAACACGAATTGGGAAATGTGAGGGCATGTATCCATCCTTCATTTCTTGTGACAAGATTTAAGTGTGTTAGGGGCATAGTATCTTTCACATAGGCATAAACCGCCACAAATCAGATTATTAAATTATATCAAAATGATAAGGGTCACAAATAAAATATAGAAATTCTCTTGATCGTAGCAATCTAAATTCGGTCCAGGCACGTAAGCCTTAACCAGAAGTCGTATTTGTTCAAGTAGGGCGTGAAATTGATATTTTTGTTGCAGAACGCAAATGGGAACGTATATATGTATGAGATAGTGTTTTGTCCCTATCAGAAATCCCGTTTACTGGATAATCTTTGCGAGAATGAATTTCATCGAATATATCATGCATATGTTTAAGGTTTTATTATGTAGATTGAATAGGAGAAAGGCTGGCTGGCGAGCCAACCAGCAGGTTTTGTTTAGTAATGTTAGGTAAATTGTACTTTAGCGGGCTAATGCTACGTTTTATTTATTTGCCCATGTTTGAGACAAGTTAATTTAATAAAAGTCGCTTTTATGTAAAAAATATTTTTAGAGCTTGCACTCGTTGTTTATTGATCGAGATATTATAAAAGACTGACTGAAATGCTGACAATTTAATTTGGACTTGATTCTATCGGGATTCGCAATGATACTCGTAGAACTTTTCCAATTTCCATGAATATAAAAATGCATTGCCCGATTGCCGTCGCGATGCAGCCCTAGCGTCAGCATAATTGAGTTTGTGGGGAAAATGCTAACTCGTCCACCTTTAGATGCGATAGTACTCGATCGCTTAGACAAATTTGATGTGGATCATTTTCCAATGACAACGATGATGTTGCACCAGATCGTGGTTGCTCTGGCATTCACGTGACCTTGATTTGCGTAACATTTTTCTTGGCCCTGAACATGGTTATTGTTTTCCAGATGATGAGGACTGTCCGATGATGGTTAGTATGCTATACGTAGCTGTTCGATGGATATTGGTCTCGATACGCATTAACTAGATCTGATTCATGTCATTCTCATGCAGGTCTTTCATTAACTCCAGTAAAGATCTTCTTTGTGTGCTTCGAAATCTGGAGAGAGTTGCAATATGGGTGTCAAAGGGTTTATCATTGTTATTGCCGGAGACACACTATTCTGTCGTGTTGTGTTGTGTCGCGTCAGCAGCATATCGATTTCATACATTTAGTATGGTTGGAAGCATATTTGTGTGTTGTGTTGTGGCGTATTCTGTTCTGGCGCGACGCCAGAGCGTCACAAGACAACACAACAGGACAGAATAATGTGTTTCTGGTCATGTCCCATAATTAAACAACGCGTTTCCTTCACAATGTGTTCGTTTATTGATGGCTGATATATTAATTGAACTTGTTCGGGAAAGAAATGTGTTGTACGACACAAAGTGCAAAGAATACAAGGACCGAATGATGAAGGTTGCAGCTTGGGAGGAAATAGCGAAAGTATTAAGTGAACCAGGTGAGTAAATGAAATAGTATTTTACTTTTCTTCTGAAAATGTAAATATTGTCGAGGTACATGCAATAGGTCGAATGTAAAATATAATAGCTTACTGGAAGGACAATTTGCAGGACTCAGAACTGTTGGTCATATTGATCATATTGTTTGCCTTCTGACCTTTTGCCTGTACCACGACGATGGACTAGATGACCAGTGCTGTGATTTTATGATTCAAACGTGATAAATAGCTTATGAATTTTCACTCTTAAAAAATTTCATTTGGACCAATTATTTTAGTAAATTATATAATGTATAAACTTACATTCCAAAATGTTTTGTCTTTGAATATCTTTTTTTAAGTATCAATTAATGAAATTTGAAGTTAGGTGGCTATAAACATTACGTTTTAAGACGCAGCCCCCAGTAAAACTGCAAATTCCATCTCATAAATATTGTGAATATTTCCAAAAAAAATTTTAAGTGGAAATCAGAATAAACCTATGGCTATTGAATCGGTTAATAACATTTTGCGAATAGTTTGTTGCAAAAATTACAAAATACCAACTAAATAGCATGATTTCGTTAAAAAATGTAGTAAATCGTGGAAAGTACTTGATGTACCGAGTTGATTTAAGCTTTTCAATAGATCTAAGTTATTTACACTGAATAAAGTCATCAAAAATTTGAAAAAAAAAATTCCTACCGCAAAATGTGTAATTTGCACACACTGAACAAATATCAGGCATGCATAATAATTTGTATCAAATTTCCACATTTTGTTCTAGAATTTTTTTTTTAATTTTTGATAAGTTAATTCAATGTAAATAACTTACATCTATTAAACGTAGCTTAAAACAACTCGGTACATTAAGTAGATTCCGTGATTTAATACATTTTTTAACGAAAACATGCTATTTTGTTTGAATTTTGTAAATTTTGCAAATAACTTTTCGCAAAATGCAATCAATTGAGGCATTAAAATATTTTATTCAGGCGAATTCATATGCTTTATAGACATTAATGCTTGATTGCTTATTCTACTGTTGAATTATCCAGTGTAGTCCTGCGAATCATATGTATTTTCCACGGTACTTGCTCTTCTTGGCTGATGAAATATTCCTTATGTTTATCTCTGACATAAATAGCGTCTTGAGATGTATTCCTTGTCAAAATTTTTTTTAACGGAAATGATGCATCAGAGACAATTGTGTCTGGCATATGTTGCGAATTTTTAGTCATTGGTTCATCCTGTGGAACAATCAACGCCTTCTGCTCAAATAATTTTCCCATAAATGATTTTTCGTATATACCGCCATGGCTGTTTCGTCCATAAGCGCCCACGTCAATCATGATAAATTTGTATTGAGCGTCTACAAGCGCTAGTAATACAATGGAATTTTGTTGTTTATAATTATAAAAAGTAGAACCAGCGTTGATTGGACAAATGATGTTCACGTGTTTTCCATCTAATGCTCCAATATAATTTGGAAAGTGCCAAAAAATTTTGTAGTCTTTTGAAATATTTTTCCACATTTTTTCTGAAGGTGTAGGCATAAAAATAGGTGACTGATTCTTAAAAATAGCTTCACAAACTTCTCGTACTATAACTCTCACAGTAGAAAACCCCATACGGTAGCTGAGCGCTAGTGACCGAAAAGTGTTTCCAGTAGCTAAAAATCTGGAAGTAAAGAATTTATAATTATTTTAGCTGTTTCCATTACCTATCTAAAAATCTGACAGTCAAGAAATCATAATTATTTCATCTGATTCCAGTAGCTCAAAACCGGACAGTAAAGAAATCATAATTATTTTATCTTTTGCAGTAAATAAATGCAAGGATGAGTGGACAAAGCTCAGAAACGCTTTTGCCAGTGCGTTGAAACGACGTAAAAACAACAAGTTAGGTAAACAGACCTACGCTCATGTCAGAAGGGTTTTGTATTCAATTTTCAAAATGCAGTCACCAGATTGAATAAAGTCAAGAAGCATGTCAATGACGATTTTATTGGAGAAACAATGAAATTCGAAGACCATACTATTATTAACAAAGTTGAAAGAATTTCGACTTCTGAGGTTTTTGTTATTGTTCTACTCATAAATATCTCCCTTGATAATTATTGCAGATGTCCATTCGCGAGGGAGGAAACACATTTTTCATGTATTTCCCCCCTGTGCCCCCACTGAAGCAAAAACTGACAGTTTAAGAACTGTTTTGAAAAGCTCCCATGAAAGCTATCATTTCATACTCATATCGGCTACGTTTGATGAATTTTTTTTCAGGGGCCACTCTCCTGTACTGTTATCATCGATTAATAGCCAATTTTTTCGCATCCTAGAGTTGTTACAAAGCCCTTTTGTTAGAAGCTCCCTCCCGCCTCCTTGACTTGTTTCACTTATGAGTATTAATTGTAGGTACTCAGCTTCAGTCACTCATTAAATTGAATCAAGTGTTCAAAGCATGCACCTTAAACGTTGAAGTTGGGAAAAAATAACTCAAAGTTATTCAATCTTCGCATTTAAAACAGCCACTATTTTGTTTTACGATTACTGATACCACTAGCTGAACTGATTCTCAAAGTTATTCATGACACCTATCATTCCTGAAATTTTCATGCAAATACTAGCAAAACTGTAGTGTCTGAGTCGGTAAAAAGCGCATGTTGTTCCATAGCCATATGTTGCCATAGTAATACATGCAGCGCATATTGTTCCATAGTAATACAGGAAAATTCAAACCGCTATAACTTCACTGAATATGATGCAATATTTATGAAACTTGCAGGGTTGATCAATCTTATAAATAGACATCCATGTACTGAATTTCGTTGAATTTAAGGGTACCGTTAAGATTTTATTCAAGAAAACATAAAATGGATAAATCATACTATTACTAACAAAGTTGAGTGAATTGCGACTTCTCACGTATTTGTTGTTGTTGTACTCATCAAGGCCTACATTCGTGATTTTTTTCAGATTTTTCGGATGGAAGGTGTCCAATCGCGAGGGGGGGGGGACACAAATTTTTCGTGTATTTCCCCTCCCTGTGCGCCCCTCGAAGCAAACTTTGCCAAACTAAGACCTGTTTTGAAAAGTTCTCATCAAGACCTTTCATTTGATACCCATATCGGCTACCTTCAATGCAATTTTTTTTTCGGGGGGTCACTCCCCTACATGGGGAGACCCCCCTTAAATACCTCATAAAATTTTTTAGTAGTTGAACTTTAAAGAGATCACCACTTTACACCTATATACAAAATTTGATGCTTCTAGCTTAAGTAGTTTCCGAGAAAAACTGCTGTGACACACGGACGGACGGACGGACGGACGGACAGACAGACAGACGGACAGACGGACAGACAGGACGCGATTTTAGAAGGGTTTTGTAAAATTAGTTTACAAAACCCTAAAAAAAGTGGACAAGCTGCGGCAGGCTTCGTGCCATGGTTGCATGAAGAGAGCATGAGTTTTCTCTTTCCTTATATGGAATGTCAGTTGACAAAAACAAATATTCTGACCCCACTCAAATCACCATCTGCTTCTTTAGATGACCCTTTTGAAAGTGGTACAACAAGTGCAAGTTTTACTTGTAGTTATGAATCTTTCCGAATACGATTCAGTTTGGCAAGTGAAACCCCAAACAAATAAAAAAAAAAAATAGAAGATCTCTTCGATTTAATGAAATCCTCCCATGAATTAAGACATCTAAAACTTAACGTAAAACAAGATATGGATGAAACTGACTTATTCTTTCTGAGTATGAGTAAGGCAGTTAAAAAGCTGCCAAAACTGGAACAAACTAAAATTAAATTAAATTTGCACACCGCTATCTCCCAAGCCAAAATACAGCAATTGGAAGACAAGGAAAACATTATACAACCGCTAATTAACATTTTGTCGGAACAAATAATCCAGTCAGCTCCACAGGATCCGCTCTCCATAAACATTGAAGCTCCAGCAGGCTTTCCGCTACCAACAAACAGCCAGTCAACTCCAAAAACTCAATTTTTAACAGACGTTCCGTTAACAACATCAAACTCAAAAACATATTATGAGAACATCGATTTTCAATAATAGACGTAACTAAAACTAATTATTATTATTCTTATAATTTTTGAAAATTGTTAGCTTCTTTCTCAATCATATTCAAAAAATAATGTGAAATAATACTTGATTTGAATGTTTCAATTTAATTTTTAAATAAATCAAACTTACCTTAAACATAACGCAAGTCTTTCTCTAGTTCCTATTGATTTGTGAGACTTTGTATCTATTTTTTTATGTCTCCTTCAATCAGTGAATGAATTTCCTCAAATTGAGTTTCGTTCATCCTGAAGTATTCATGGATTTTCTCTTCGTGACTTTCTAGTTATTTAACTAGACAATGAAATTCACTTTTTTGCTGTCTCCGTCTGTTTATAGGGTGAACCCGGTATCTTCTTTTCTCTTTTTTCTCAAAAAGGGTCATTTGTAAGAGAAATTGAAGATCTTCATCAAAATCACTATCCAAGTCCAACGAAAACATAATGTCCAAATAAATACTGTAAAGGCAGATTAAAACTGCTAAAAGTTAAATAAAAACTAAAAAGAAGACAGGGATTCAATATTGAAAAAATGCCTGAGGAATAAAAACCCACACACTGTACTCAAACTCACAACTTTCAATGCAGCGCCACAATACGACAGATTAGTGTGCACACTCCATCTGACGCTACAACACAACACAACACAAAAGTGTGTCTCCGGCATATCTCACTATTGGTAAACGTCCTTCCATTGGTCACAATACTGGTGTTTTGTATTTTCAAGATTTAAGGTCTTTATTTGGTGATTTTTCATTTTTTTTTACATATATACAATTCACCAATAGCTAAACCTAACAATATACATGCGGGTTGTGCCTCAGGGCTTTTCCCGGAGTTCAAAAATACAGGGTTATCCATTTCGTGATAGGAAAGTATAACCCTGCCACTTGACATCTGTCTGAATTATATGTCATCCAAAGCGTATTTCTTTTAGTTGAAGGTTTGCCATTTAGAAATATAGATCGTTTAACAGTCGAAGAACGCGTTAAATTTCTATAATTTTACTATAAAAATGGTGATTCTGCTGTATGAACATTTAGGGCTTTACAAGCCGGTTACGGTCGACATAATCGACCTACACAGCAAACAATTTCGAACATAGTGAGAAAATTTGAAGAGACTGGATCGGTTATTAATATTGCAAGGCCTGTGCATCATCCCAACATTCGTTCTGCTGAAAATATCGCTGTCGTTGCTAAAAGTGTGGAGGAAGACCCGAATTTGTCGATTCCTCGACGTGCTCAACATTTGGGCTTCTCTTACGGCTGATTGTGGCGGATTTTGCATTTGGATTTGCATCTCCATCCATACAAAATCCAACTCACTCAAGGATTTAAGCCTCAATACCATACACAACGCAGAATGTATGCGAATCGGGCAATTGAACAACAAGCCATAGATAACGATTTTTCGAACAAAATTTTCTGTAGTGATGAGGCTCATTTTTCGCTCAGTGGCTACGTAAATAAACAGAATTGTTGCATATGGGGCTCTCAAAATCCTCAGGTGATTGCAAAAAGGCCTTTGCATCCGGAAAAAGTGACCGTTTGGGGTGCATTATGGTCTGGTGGTGTTATTGGCCTGTATTTTTTTGAAAACGATCAAGGAAGAGCCATTACAGTCAATTCTGACCGCTATGGACGGATGTTAACCGATTATTTTTAGAGAGAAATTGAAGATTATGGTCTGGAGAACATGTGGTTCCAACAGGACGGAGCCACACAACACAGGCTAATTGAGCACTTTTGCAAGAGAAATTTCCAGGACGCGTAATTTCGAGATTGAGTGATGTCAATTGGAACCCAAGATCCTGCAACCTAACACCTTTGGATTTCTTTTTATGGGGCTATGCATAAGATCGTGTTTACGCAAACAATCCTCAAAATCTTGAGCAATTCAAAACCAATATTCGTGAAGTTATGGCCGAGATATTGGAGAAAATGTGCCGAAAAGTCATTGAAAATTACCTCAAAAGGATTGAGGCCTGTAAGACGTCCCGTGGAAAACATTTGAATTATGTTGTGTTTCACGTATAATGGTTCAATCTTTACATTAAATAAAAATTTTGTTTCCATCTGAATATTTTATGTGTTTTCTTTAGCTTTACTTTCCCAAGCGTATAATGGATAACCCTATAATTTACTTTAATTACCTTATAATATTAATTTTTTGGTAAAAGAAAACTTTGAAATGTTGGCACCCATAACATTATCATACATTAATAGATTATAAAGGAAGTTTGTAAGAATCATTTACTCTAACAACTAGTTTTAAAATTTTAAAATTTATTACTTTAAAATTTAGAACATTATTTCCTTAAGACTACCTTAACAACTACTCATTCGCTGCGTCCATAGAGCGGTTGACCGTCGCTCTACTGATAACTCCTGCCTTTTGCTCCTTGGTTCTTCTGATTCCTGGTTCTGCAAGCTTTTATCGGCACCATTCCTGTCCCTGGTACAGCACCTCGTTACGTCCTCCCGTCTGTATAGTCCTGTGCAATCCCGAAGGATTTTTCGCTCCACTAATCCTACCTTGCCTCATTTTGTTTTTGGAGCTCCTATCCATAACATCACCGAATATGTGATGATCGGACGAATCAATGTTTTATAGGCCAAAACCTTGACTCGCTGGCTCGCTGTCGAATGTTTCCTGAAAAGAGGTAAAAGAAGATGATACGCATAAGTCACTTTTTTCAAAATATTATCAACGTGAGCACTAAAGGTAGGTTTCCTGTCGAAAACTACCCCCAAGTACTTCGTTCGCCTAGAGCAATGCACCATCTGCCTATTCAACTTAACCCTGGAGTCACAGATGCCTCTTGTACTACGACCGAAGTTGGTGTGGGGGTCCTTGAACACAATCAGTTCACTTTTCTTTGCATATATCCTGATCGCCGATTTCCGTTAATATGCAGTAAAAGATTCCAAATATTTTCGGAGCTGCATCCTAGCAAAGCACAAAATGTGCTCAGATGGCACACCAACAAGTCGTCAGCGAAGAGGTTCACCAGGATTCCAGGCTTATATTCATCTCTTACACCCGGTACGTCGGAAGTGAATATGTTGAAAAGAAATGAGCCAAAAAAGATCCCTGTGGGACCCCCGAGTCAATACAAAATGGGTCTGACCTAGCTCCACCAGCCACCGCAAAGGCAGTTCGTCCCCTCATGAAGCTGCCTATAATTTTTACAATATGGGCCGGAAAGCCAAGATTTCTCATTTTGTAGAGAAGCCCAGGACCAGGCAAACTACAACAAGCTTATTGTTGCACCAGCTTCTCGTTATATCACCTTGGAACACCACCTCGTTATATCACCTCCGTGGAGTGAGCTTTTTTGAAACCAATTTGTCTTTCTGGCACAATTCTTGCCCCGGCAGAGAATTGTAGGATACCTTCAAGTATTACCCTTTCAAGAAGCTTACCAATATTTAAAAGCAACGAAATCGGACGAGTATCGACTACGTCAGTACTGCCCGACTTCTTGGGTATTGCGAATATTTTTGCACGTTTCCATTGCCGAGGGAAGTAGCAAATGTTAATGAAGTTATTCAGAATGATCGCGAGGAGAACAAAGAAAACATGGGGAGGCTTTTTAAGCATATAATTTGAGATTCAATCAGCCCTTGCTGGTTTTCTGGAATTTTGCTCCAGTGCCAACAAAGTGAGTCGCTCAGGACTGACAAACATACCATAACCAGTAGGTGCGTCAGAGGGATTTAAAACAGAGAACCGAGTCAAGCACAATTGATCATTGTCGCCGTCGAAATTCGTTGTGGTGCTGCTCACTGAAGAAGTAACAGAAGAGTCCTCACTTACTTTCTCTCCTTGAAGAACTTTGGCAAAATGTTTTGCGATAGAGTCAGCGATGGCTTCGTCATGCATGAGCATGGAGTGAGGACCCCGATTAGCCTTTTTCTGGCCGTAATCCTATTGATATGAGGAAACATATAGGGACCTGGTTTGATATTTTCCAGGGCCCGTTCAAATCGCTCGTTAGCAAAAGCCTGGTTCTCCTCGAGATCATTCGGTTTAGAGACGTAATCACTATGTGAATACGTTCATACTCCCAGTTGATGATATTTGAATTGCGGTAGTATATTCTTGCGAGTAGCTTTCTAACCTGACTACGTCTACGCTGAAGCTCCAAGATGTCTTCTGGTAAATCTCGATAAAAGTAATTCGTCAAGGATTTCTTAATGGAGATCTTTGAGACGACCGTATCTAGGGTTGAATTTATACAAGTGACTCCCTCATCGATTTCAGGAATAGACAGATTTTTTGATCTTTTGATCGAAAATCCCTTCAATTTTCCGTCAAGGTCAGCACTTACTGCTGCCCAATCGATTCTCTTATATGGAATGAAAAGTTGAGGATCTGCAACCTCAAGTTTCATACCCTTTTCCACTGGTAACGTCAGCTCAACCAAAAGATGGTTAGACTCGGCCTTAGGAACTCCACACTCAAAATTCCTCCAACTGTGGGAGAGATTTAGTAGATTGGTAGACATAATGAAGAAGTCAATAATATACGAGCTTCGGCGGAAGGTAGGCTCTTTCGTGGCAATCAATATGAGACTAACATTTGATTGAACCCAGTTAGAGATAGCTGTTCCATAGCCATTGGATGCGATATTTCCCCACGAGGGATGCTTCGAATTAAAAGCACCTCCCATGGCATAGAAATCGAATTGTTTGCACAGAGTAAGCACTGTGTCCAAGTCGTCAATGAGCTCCCTCACCGAGTGACCATGTCAAACATAGATCCCCACGAACGCAAAGATGCACCCTCCCAGCATGGAGCTTATTATTTCTGCTTCAATACGTTTCAGACTTGGAAGGCAGTGCCTTTGGACTCTCAGGTGGGCCATCCCTCTGGGCCATCGCACCTGGTGATCTTGTATTTCCCCAGATGCACTCTGTGTCTTTCTTTGAGTCTTGCTTCCGATATAAATAAGAAGTCTGGTCTATGGGCGTTCAAGTATTCTTGAACGAAATTCCTTTTATAGTGTGGAAGTAGTGAACATATGTTAAGGATGGAGAGTTTAATGGAACTCATCACGGTACATACTTTGAAGGCGAATTCTAGGTACGCAGCTTTTTTCTCACTAGGGTTAATAAGTTTTTTATAGGGGGGATAAAAGAGTCCACTTTTCAAATGAGTGTGAACAAGTCACACCCAAATAATTGTTGGTAGTCAGTTCTCAAACCCGTATTTCGGTGATTCTGCGATTGCTGCATTTGTTACTTTTTTTGGTGCTGTATAGGCTATGGTGCAGGCTGCTTCTCTGTACCTTGCAAAAGGCTAAAGTACGAGACTCCTCCACGTACAGTATTTTTTAAAGAGGCGATGATGAAATCCCTCCTTCCCACTTTTTTCTTTTGGAGATTCTTCCTCCTCTCTTCAACTTCTTTTGCTTTAGGACAACTTCTGAAGCTTGCAGAGTGCCCTTTGGTATTGTAGTTGACGCAGAAGATCTCCTCTTTTTTCTCGTCCTTCGAGATTGGACATTCAATGAACTTATGCTGTTTTTCGCATTTTACGCATTTAACTTCGAGTCCGCAGTTGAAAGCGACGTGGCCAAATCTTTCGCAGTTGTAGCACTGGGAAGTACAATTTTTCTGCAGACAATCCCATTGTTTCTTCTGGTACAATAGGACCTTTAAGTCCATTGGTTTCTTCACTTCAAACCGGTTCGAACTGGACTAAGAAGGATGAAAGCGTCTTTTTTTCCCTCCTAGAGGTTAATGGCGAACCTTTTTGCTGAAAGGATATATTCTGCGAGATTTCAGCTGGGCCACGACATCATTGTCGTCGTATGAGCTGTGCATGTCTTTGAGAAGGAGAGTCAATTTTCTCTATCCTGGAAGAGTGTAGGTGTAGCAAGCCATCTTCCCACACTTTAGAAAATTACGAAGGCCGGTGTGATTCTCAGCTGTTTTTGGGTGGAGCCAAGTTCGTGAAGAGCTCTTCACCATCGCGTGGAGTCTGGCTACTTTTCAGAGTTTCGTGCGCAAGCCCTTTTGACGCTATTCCTGAAAGTCTTCAGGTCAAGCCTATAGCACACTATAGCAGGTACCCTCTCTGTTTTGGTAGCAGCCACGCTTGGCTGATGGGGCCTCGATTTCCCTTTATTTCCCTCTAGACTCGGCTTTCCATCCAGCTTGGGTATGGTCCCCGAGAAACTAGCGGAAGCTATTTATGTCACCCTTTTGAGCTGGGAAAAATCCCGCTCGCTCACTTCAAGGGTCTTTGACAGCTTTGATGAGGGCTCCTGCGTTGGAGACCCCATCGGCCTCTTTCTGGCTTCCGGCTTTACGATAGCGTCCACCTTGTCACAATTGTCCATGGAACTTCCACCCTCATCCATTTCCATGTCACTGGAGACACCCGGGACTTACAGTTGCATCTTGCAACTAGCAAGCAAAAAGAGGATGCACTCCTCCTTTATGTCCCCCCCGAATTCCTCGCAGAAACGCTGCAAGTTTTGTTTTTTCTCACGTTCCGCGTGAAGCCAGATTTAGCGGCGGACAGCTCCCAATATTCATTACTTTCGACTATACCCATAGATTTCAAAACAGAACTTGGAGTACTGTAGCGGGAAAATAAAAAAAAATTAGAAACTGAAACCCTTATTATCTAGTAATTGAAAGACTAAAAAGCAAAATAATTATATCATAAAGAAAAATAACACTTAAAGAAGCCTTAATAATAATATTTTCGTTTGTTTTCAACTCCAAAATCAACTCCTTTTCCTTTTCTCCACTCCACTTGTGCTGGCACTACGCGCTTTGCACGGCTGCTTTAACTCATTTTCACAAACTCCAAACAAATTATTCCTCCAAAATTCCGCAAATCCTGAAATTTTTACTTTCCTCTAAAATTCAGTATTCCGAAGAAAACTTCCGAAAAACTCTTGCTGCTCAATCCGTGCTGCCTCAACGACTGCTCGACTCACACTCCCTGATCGTTTTGTATTTTCAGAGGGTATGTTCCATTTTATTCGTAGAATAGGTGAGATTCCTTCCACTGATGGTATGTGTGGGTTGCTGGCACTATTGCAGATTGGTGTGAGGCTTTTCAGCAGGTTCGGTATACATGAAGTGTTTGTGATGCCGGCAGTTTCACTCAATTTAAATATTGAAAGGAAGTTTATTTCTTTACAATTACTAATGACACCAAATAATTGTTTGCTATTTTTCAAAATCTTATTAAAATTGTTCTTTTTTGCTTTCATTAGCAAGGCTTCATATGTGAGGCTAGTAGTAATTGTAATGTTAACGATATCTGAAAAAATTGCAGTGTTTGCTAAAGTCTCTTATTTGTTGAATATGGAAGTACAATTAGTTCTTTATCTAATACATCAGTCGCAATTTTAATTTCGGATCTTGATGAGATAATTTAATTTATGACTCCCAATTTCAGCCAATGGAAAGCTAAATCATGGATGAAAGTTTATATGGAATGTCTAGTATTCTTTGATGATTTGTTTGGCTACTTTCTTTGAACAATTTTTGAATTTAGTTAACAATCAAAGTAATTTTATTGATTCCGTCGTTGAACATTTGATTGATTTATTATTTGAAGTAACCGAGCAGCTACCTAGGCAAGCTACTTGAAGAATCTTTGCGAAAAAAATACCTTCTCATGAAAATAACAACGCAATAAGTGCGGAATAATTTGATACGCAATTTATTAATATTGTTATTTTTTACCTGCATCAAACCCTGCCACCACCACTGCTTCCATTATCAATAAAAAAATTTTCAAAAAAAAAAATAAAATAGAAAATAAAATAACATAAAAATACAAGCAAAAAAAATGGTAATGGCAACCGCCTTTGCGACGCAATCTAACGAAGAAATCTTCTGTTACCGTCATGAAGATAGAAGAGCAATGTGATCGATTTAAAACTGATGTTAAGTTAGTTTTCCTCGAATGGATGTATCGGAGAAATCTGAGATCGGAAAAAGGATTTTCCGTGGTTGTCTCTTCTGAAATTGTGAGATTAAACTTGTTATTTGACTTACCCCACAGGAAATCATAAAGTGCACGTTAGTGGGTTTGCATTGATTGCATTGGAGGATTTAGTGGCTTTGATTATCGTTAAATTCCGATCTTAATTTGTATCTTGCACAGGTTATCTATTAGCTGATAAATTTATATTTATATATTTTTTCTTTAAATACCAAAATAACACCTCATATTGGAAAACCCTATATATGTGAGAGGTGAATTCTTCCAAGCTCCTCCTGCTCTATTTTTGGGATTCAGCCTCTTCAAAAGGTTTTTCTAGTAGCAGAATGGGTTGTACAGTTATAGGAGATTTTCGAAGTATCTGGAGGGCCCATCTCTTTTAAGACATCTCATTATCGCAGTATTCCATTGTCACCCCCATCGTTTTATTAGGGCTACTCCAGCTGAGGCATCACAGACTCGACTAACTCACCCGAAGACGGGAGCGGGTGCCACTCATTTGATCGCCAAATGAGAAAATGACTGACTGAAGTGGAACTATTAAACTTAAAACGTTTGCCGTTCACAGCCGCCCAGCTGTGAAGGTTAACTTCCAAAGATCCACACAAATCTAAAGGTTTTACCACCGGGAAAATAATAGTTTCTGGCCCCTTTGCGACTTGTTATCAGCAACGAGAGAAAAAACTTAAAATCCACCCTATTGTACATACATTTCACTCGTCAAACACTTCCACCACAAATGATTTTCCAGGATTCTCTGCCTGATTCTCGTCACGGAAAAGAATTCCTGAGCCACATTTCTCACACGCAGTAAAGTGAACAAAATACAGCAAGAAAAGAAAATCTACGTTTTACGTTAACAGAAATTTTTTTCCTCCTTTTTCCAATAAATTTCTCAAACATATAATGGATTCAAATCAAATGCAAAGGCACTTACATTAGTTTACTTCCTACGCTAACATGGGGCACATTTCTTCCATTCCTTAATATAGCCACCGCCAGTTGTTTCTTTCTGCAGGAACTTCTTCAGTGATCTCGTTCAATTTCCCCGATGTTCATTTCCTACTGTCTGGACAATGGTGTGCTTCCTTATGTTCAGCGTACTTCCACTCAACTTGCAACTTTTCACTCCGAGAATTGGCGCCATCTTATCTCCGCCAATCAATGAAAACTGGAATAAGAGAAAGCGCGCCGAAATTCCCGGACATGAATACCCCTCCTTTACGCTACTTCCCATCCACCGAGAAAATTTCATTTCAGGTTTGACCACCCTCCATTAGTGGTTTCTCCCATTCGTGGGAGTGGTTCCCACCGCTTCGATTTTACTCACAACAACTCTTTCGTTCTCGACCCTGGTGAGAATACAGTAAATTACGTGAGTGCATTTGGCTGACAGTTCGATCTGTCAGTAATGTTTATTTACATCTCGACGTGAGTTAAGGAATTCGTCGATAATCCTGGCGTTCTAATCCTTCTGGGTCGAGGTGTTAACATTTTTAGTCTTCCTCGTCCCCAGCGGGGGTCATAACGTTATGTATCGTTGTGTATCGTGTGCGATGTTTATCCACCAATTTTTGTAATTTCGGTCATCGATTCTCCCCCAAAAAATGTCATGATTTCGCTGGATTACCCTCCTGTGGTGGATAATTGTAAATCAATGCATTCGAACATTGATCGACGTACTTCCTTTTGAATTGTCAAAGCAGCATCAAGAGCTAGTTCGCCCGGCATCTTCTTCTCGATGTCAAATCCATATCATTACATTTTTTGTGCCGAATGTAACAGCTTTGTCCAGAATCAGTTGATTTGATCTCGCTCTTCTTTATCATTTCGACGTTGGCTACACGGTATCTTATGATCGAATGAGCCTTTTAACACATACATACGTAAGATGTATATCGTCAGATGATATTTTGATCAGGTGTTCGTGCGGCCATTGTATAACGAGGGCGACGGTAGAACTCATGCAAGAGTAAGTAACGGAATGAAGCGGAAGGTTTTAAAAATTTCAAACTTCACAGATTTCGGAGGCCGGAAAAAACTCAAATTGTATGTTCTTGGAAAGGATTCTGCATTCTGAAACAATTCGACTGATTTAATGTATGCAGCTGATTTCTAGCAGGAAATTAGAGCCAATTTGCAGCAAACAAACATTTTTAACCCAAATTTTACGTTTCGGAACGCATAAAAAGTCATAGGAATGGAACCTAGCTGAACGACGGAATGAAGTTTACAGTTTTGAAGATTGGTATTCCCCAAGTATTGGTCGCTATGAACATAAAAAATATTATTACCGCGTCAAAACTTCAAATGACTCCAGTGTTGATCTTGATTCAACACTTTATAAAAAAAGAAGATGCTTTCTTAAATCTAAAATGGCTGTGGTTGCATTTTTTCATTATTCATGAAATATTCATATAATACAAAACTGCAAAGGTTCGTCGAAAAATTCAAAAAGTGCCAAGTTAATGACGGTGAAGCCGAATTTACTGTGGGGTGTAGTAATCCAGAGGCCTATAGACTCAGCAATTGATGGATATCGGCAGAATATAGATAGTTTAAAGAAACGTAGATTGGCAGTGGAAGAAATTGCAAGTTTGCACCAGCCATTCATATTTAAAAATTGTAAATAACCAGTCTAAGCTTTTTTCCATTTATATCAACGGGGCCGGATACTTCGAACTGCCTCTTACTAAGTTACTGAGCTAATTTTCAATCTTGTTTAGAATATGATTTAAAGAACTCTTCAAGATTTGGAGGCTCTCTAGGATCGGAGGATAGTTCCCTAGGACCGGAGGATAGTTAAATAGTTTTTTTGAATGTTCAGCCATTTGAACCAAACACTATTCCTGATGAAAATCCGAAGAAACTAAAAGCGCTGGGGTCGATTTGAAACATGAATAAACCAACACATGTTATTGTTGTTGTGATTTCCTGCAATTTAAATGTTTATAACTCACTGGATTATGTTTTGGTTTCTATAAAATTTTGGTAACATGAGGATCTTGTGTTAATCTTTACATATAACAACATAACTTAAAGAAGTTTAAGCGTACCGTTTTGATTTTTTGGGAGAAAGCGTAAAATTTATAATCATCAACCATTTCTCTTTCTTGATAAGGATACCATCTAAACAAAATAATTGATTCGGTCATACTATTATTAACAAAATGAGGTAAATGTTGATTTCCGAGGTATTTGTTAGCCTTGTACTCGTATAGACTAACCTCTGTTATTTTTTGAGATTTTTCGGCGCAAAAAAGTCCGATCGCGACTGGAGGAAGCACAAATTACATTTTGCCTGCTCCTAGACCCCTGATGCATAAAATGACTTCTTTGTTTCAGATTATAAAAGTTCTAATCAAGATCTTTCATTTGATATGTTAGTTCGGCAAGATAAGTATAATCAAAAGAATTTCGCGAATTATTAGACTCTTAAGTGGTTATTTACTAATCATTTATCAGCTGCTAGCATGCTTGGCCTTAATAATAATCTGCCAGTTAGTATTTACTATTGCAGATTTGGGGTCTTTAACCTGAAGGGATCAGCGATGACACTTCACATATCAGCCATGCATGATCAGCTGGAAATGTTGCATGTAGCGTTCATATAAAAATAATTTTTAATGTTAACCTGTCGGCCTGAAATTTCATTCAAATGCTAGTAAATATTTTTTGGGTGGTTTAGCAATCTTCCCTAGAGATAGGCGAGAAACATACGCGTAACCTGAAAAATGGAAAATGGCAAATGTACACAGAATATTTTGGTGGGGAGTTTTGTTGGAATAGTTGCAGTGTACCGCGTTGTGTTGTTAGAAATTTGAAATGTATCTAATCAGAGCGAAATGAAATATATCTAATCATTTGACTCCCTACGCAACAAGTTATTAATAAAGGCAGAACGATACCGCAGCACTGGCGAGTCTGCAAAGAGTTCTCAGACCGTAGTTTACAATCAATACTAATAGTGGCAGCGGAAGGATGGATATATTTTCGTTTATTCTGTGGTCCGTGATCGGGTTGATATCCGTTCTTTACTTATTCTTCAAAAAAAGGTATTCATACTGGAAAGATCGAGGAGTACCCTATGCTGAGCCCAGGATACCATTAGGGAATATAGGACTTAGAAGGGTTCATTTGAAAGACATTTTTGGAAGGATCTATAAGGAGAAGAATGGTGGTACGTTTGTAGGAGGATATTTGTTCACAACTCCCATTGTTGTGCCGACACACCTTGACTTTGTTCAAAACATATTGGTGAAAGATTTCAGCAGTTTTCATGGCCGCGGGATGTACGTGAATGAAGCTGATGATCCCTTGTCGGCACATATGTTCACATTGGATGGAGAAAGATGGAAATCGATTCGCACAAAATTTTCTCCTGCCTTCACATCGAGCAAGATGAAGTTCATGTTTCCCACGGTAGTCGATGTTGCTCATCGGTTCCATGAAACACTTGACGGCCTTGTCAAAATTCAAAGGGAGCTGGAATTCCAGGAACTGTCGGCCAGATTTACAACCGATGTTATCGGGACTTGTGCTTTTGGGATTGAGTGCAATAGTTTGAAGGATCCAAATGCAGCTTTCCTCCATTACGGAAGGAAATTTTTTGAGGAGCCTCATTTAAATAATGTGATACAACTGTGTGTGATGCAAAATCCTGACTTAGCGCGAAAGCTGCATGTGAAAACAATGTCAAATGATGTCAGTGAATTTTTCCTAAATAGTGTTCGTGAGACTGTTGATTTTCGTGAGAAGAACAATGTCAGACGCAATGACTTCATGGATTTGCTCATACAACTGAAAAATGAATGTGGTGTAGACGGAACATCGAAAAAATTGGGTCTTACGTTCGAAGAAGTTGCTGCTCAAGCATTTCTATTCTTCTTAGCTGGATTCGAAACTTCTTCGACTGCACTGATGTTCAGTTTGTATGAGCTTGCTCTTAATCAGGAAATTCAAAATAAAGCCAGACAAGAAATAAAGGATATTCTTGAAAAGCATGAAGGAAAACTAACCTACGAAGCTGTTCAGGAAATGACATACATCGATCAAATTATTAGTGGTGAGAAATTCTGCTTTAAATGCTGGCCTGAGTTTTCCTGTAGCTTCCCTTACTTATCTTTCAGAAAGTCTTCGCAAATATCCACCAGTTGTATTTTTGCTTCGAAAATGTGCTCGAGCCTACAAGGTCCCCAATTCCGAAGTAACAATTGACAAAGGAACCGTAATCTTTATCCCCGCTTATTCAATCCATCACGATCCTGAAGTGTATCATGATCCTGATAGATTCGATCCTGATCGTTTCTCCGCAGAAGAGATTAAAAAACGTCACCCGATGTCATTCTTGGGATTTGGCGATGGACCTAGGAACTGCATTGGCTTACGATTTGGGAGAATGCAAACTTGTATTGGTTTGATTACGCTCTTGAAAAATTATCGATTCAAACGGAGTCCAAAAACAACAGTTCCTATGAAGTTTAATCTTGGTAACCCTATGTTAGCCCCCGCGCATGGAATATATTTATCAGTAGAGAATGTTTGAACATTGATTTTATGGATGATTATTACTGAGTTATAGCTAAATATAATTAAGTTCTTTTGAGTTTGATTTTCTGTCATTTGAGACTGTGGGTTCCTGCAAAAACTTCGGTAATGATATGTTATATTTTTTCTTCTCCTTTGTAACGCTACAGCCCCTCTCGGGCCTTCACTTCCTGCAGCAACCGCTTCCAACTGTCTCGGTCCATTAACCGTCTCCACCAATTTCCAAATCCAACCAGTGATTTATTTCTTTATTTATTTATTCCATCTTACAGACTAAATAATCCAATTACAAAATGGAACGCAAAGAACAATTACAGCAATATTTAAATGAAAAAGAATAATCAAATGTCGATGATTGACAGTTAAACTAGTAGTAACTCTCTAAGTTTTTTCATAAATGCTATGTAAGAAGAGGGGAAAGGACCAAGCTCTAGATTATTATGATTTAGTACGATTCTTAAAATTTGTGAATGGAAATATAAATCAGTTCTAGCATATGGGATAGCGAAATAAGAATTCATCCGAAATGAACGAGATGTTTGTCGAAAACGCAGCTCAGAAAAAATATTTAACGGGACTTGATGGTAGCAGAGTTTATACAAAAAACATTGGTCTAAATAAGTTCGTCGGAATATTAGAGATGGAAGAGATGGGAATTATAAACGACTTTCATAGGGCTGATACGGCAAATTAAACGAACCGAAAAGAAAACGCGTGAACATTCTTTGGACAGTTTCTAAAGAAGACACGAGATAGGAATATTGGGGAGACCAGATAACAGAACAGTATTCAAGCAAAGGGCGAACAAGACAAACAAATAGGCGGACAGAAGAAGAGATGCTATTGAATTTATGTACATATCTAAGGATGAACCCGGAAACTCTAGACGCCTTAGTATCTAATCACATTTAAAATATGTGCATCAAATTTGAGTTTTGGATCAAAAGTTACTCCAAGGTCTTTATGACTGAACACTTCAGAGAGCAAAGCATCATTTAATATGTAATTATAATTAATAGGAGAGTCATGGAGAGAAAAAGTCAGTTAATGACATTTAGTAGTGTTAAGACATAAATAGTTTGAAGCACACCATTTATTTAGAGCATTCAGATCAGTTTGGAGGAGCTGACAGTCTAAATGGGATTTGACTGCTCGAAATACTTTGAAGTCATCAGCATACAAGAGGCAAGAGGAATTAATTACAAAGGGAAGATCATTTATGGACAACAGAAAGAGAAGAGTCCCAAGAATTAATCCTTGTGGAACACCAGATGAAGGATAAAAAGGACTAGACGTAGTACCAGAGAGACTTTCTCGACAGGGACGAGACGATTGATAAGATGACATCCAAGATAAAAGAGCACACGAGATGCCAAGAGCTTCAAGCTTACGACAAAAATTCACAGTGTCAAAAGCCTTGGAAAAATCTATGAAGATCACATCAACTTGCGCTTGGTTATCCAAAGCTCTTGCAATACTGTTTGTAAACTCTATTAGACTAGAGGTAGTGGAGTATCCTTTGAGAAAGCCATGCTGCCCTGGAGCAATAATAGGAGCTAATGAGTTTGAGAGTCGATTATGAACCAACCCTTCAAGTAACTTTGAAAGCAGGAAAGTAAGGAAATAGGGCGATAATTGGAAACTGACGTAGGATCACCACTTTTAAAAATAGGCACAACATTAGCTGTTTTCCAAGGGTTAGGGAAAGTATCAGTACTCAAACTTAGATTGAAGAGGAGAGATAAAGAAAAACTAAGCGATGAGGCTAACGACTTCACAAATATGTTTGGCAAACTATCCGGCCCAAGGCTATTATGAGGATCAAGAGCATTGACCAAAGCTTCGACTTCAGATACATCTGTACAAATAAAGGAAATTGGGAAGGGAAGATGATCAGGTAAGACAACGGGATGCACAGCTGCAGCGGGAGAAGAAAAAGTCGAAGAGAAAAATTGGGCAAATGAGTCAGTAACTTCTTGAGGAGAAAAAACCTCTGCACCATTCCAACGGACCTTACTAGGACTGGAAGAAGAGAATTTCAGCGACCTTATATAAGACCAAAAAGGCTTTGTATTATTAGCCTCAAGAGAACCATCCAGACTACTAAAATAAGATTTCAGAGCATATCTGATCTCTTTTTTAGCAATATCACGCAGCCTGCTAAAATTACATCTTGATTCAATAGTGCCGAGTGCACTCGCTTTGTACAGCAAGGCTTTTGATTTGCTTTACTGGATATCTGAAGAGGCGTAAAACAGGGAATACGGTTATAAATATATATGTAAAATTTATCCAAAGCAGCCTTAAAAGAAATCTTGCCAGTTGACTGAAATTAATTCTGTATTAATAGCTTCATAATTAGCTTTAAAAAAGTTAAGTTCTGGAGTAGGATGAGGTTTGTTAAATTTAATTTCATTGACTATAAGATCTAAAGATAAAGGAAGATGGTGCCGATGTAAGGCTTGAGATACAGATAAGTAGCTGACTGGAACATTTGATAGAGCAAGGTCAAGGAGACGACCATTAGGATTGCGGATATGATTAAATCGAGAAAAAGAGCAATGAGATAGGAAAGATGACAGGGTTATAGAAAAAGGGTAAACTTACGAGATAGAAGGTGTAGGATAATTTTTCCACTCTATTTATGGTAAGTTAAAATCCCCGTAAACTAATATTTTGGCGTGAGGGTGTCGTAAAACTAGAAAAGAGGATAGATCATCAAAAAACTTCTCATAAACAGTTAACGGTGAATTACAGGGAATATAAATAGACAAAATCAAGAACTCTGTACTGAGGGAGAAAAATTTTGAAAATAACACATTCTAAAGTAGGAGAAAAACAGAAATTAGAACAAGGAGAACTAGGTAGAGCTTTGCTAACCGGAACCAAAATTCCATCACCATCAGCCTTATAAGTAGCAATCAGGTCACGGTCACATCTATAAACAATATGATCAGGAAACATTTCACTGCTCAAAATGTTTCCATTTAGCCAGGTCTCGGAGAAGCAAATAATAGAATCATTACTAACTTGATAAGAGATAAAGAGTTCCTCAACCTTGGCCCTTAGTCCTTGAACATTTTGGTAATAAATAGAGAAACACGTTTTATTAGGAGAAGAGAAGTTACATTGAATAGTGTTAAGGTTTGAAAGTGATTCATTTAGGTTTAAATAGGATACAGTGGAAAAAACATTATGATTATAAGAATATTCATCAAGATTACTTGTGACCAGAGCTTTTTGATTTCGTTTACTGCCCGACGAAAATTTTTTCGTCTCGATTCAAACACCAGCAGGCCAGTAATATGAATTCCGGACAATATCAGTATTTGCAGAAATGAGGAAGTACTTTGTCCGTTAAGTTTTCCTTAGTCAACTTATGACAACTAAAGACTTTATCGGATGATCCAAACTTTTTATTGACATAACGCTTTAGGTCCTCAACAGAAGTTTCGTACGCCACTCTAGATATGAAGATATTCTTCAAAGGTATAGAAGCACAAATGACAGAAGAATCGAAAGAACGTGGTCGACCGATTTCTGATGTTGAATTGAAGGTGGTATTTTCTTTGGAATCGCTTCCCGGCTGTTAGACGAAGAAATAGGTGACTTGATGATAAGTAAATTGGATTGTTGATTCATAGAAAGTGACCTCAACAGCGAGTTGCTCCTAGTGACGAATGATTGACCAGATTTCGCTGTTTCTACATAATTGCATCAATCTGGCTGTAGTATGAACGCTGGCTGTATCTGCATATCTTGTTGACCGAGTCAGACCAGCGTTTCCTCGGTTTCTCCTCTGGCCTTAAGCTTTTAGTTCTCCCATCGAATACCATTTGGGTGTCCGTTGTTCAGCCATACGATTTGTGTGGCCAGCCCATTGCAGCTTCCACAGTCTTACAATCGTTGATAGCTCTGCCTCATCAAAGCTTTCATACAGCTCATGTTTATATCGTCATTGATCCCTTTCTTGCTTCACTCCGATTATTCACCTCAGGACCCGTCATACAAGGGCATTCAATATATTTGCGAATGCTTGGGTTAGGCTCCATGTTTTGCACCCATAGCATAACACAGGTCTTATCACAGATTTGTATACTTTTAGCCTGTGAATGCAGCTGGCCTTCAAGATTGTCAAAACTGAAAAAAATATTTTATTTGTGAGCTGTATTCTTTGGCAGATTTCGTCTCTTTCATTACTGGTTCTCGTTACTTTGGCGCCTAAATACCCTAATTTGCACACATTTTCGATACTGAATTCACCAAGTGTGATACTTTGAGTGTTGTTATTTTTGTAAGACGGACTAATTTAGCTGGGATACATAAGCAAAGCATTATTTGGTACAGTACGTTACATTATACTGTCTTACGCTTGCTTAAGATCAACGAAAATTTGGTGTACGTCTACGTTGAACTCCCAGCATTTCTCAAGTAACTACATGACTGTGAACAATTGGTCTATTGACAATCTGCCTGCTCTAAAACCACCTTGATATTCCCCAATAATACTGTCGGCGTATGGCCCCATTTTATTTTCTAGGATTTTTGAAAATGATTTTACGCCGTACAAAAAAAGTGATATGCCTCTGTAATTTTCGCACTGCAGCTTGTCACGTTTTTCGTGGATGTGGAATATAATTGATTGGTTCCACCCATTTGGTGTACGTTCTTATTGTCAAAAGTGGTGGATGACTTTATGAATCGCTTTCTGAACACTGCTGTGACTATATTCGATGAGCTTGGCTGGAGTCTGATCGATGCCTGGCGCTTTATTATTCTTTTGGGCCTTGATGGTGGAGCAAACTTCATCTATAGGCTCTGATGCTCTAGAGCTGGCGGAGAATGAAGGAGGTTCATGAAACATGATGCCCATCTTTCCTCATTCTTGGTTTCATCAGTGATGATATTGCCGATGTCATTACGGCAGAGCGTGGTTTCGGGCTGATAACCATGTTTCAGACTTTTCACTACTTTGTATGCTTGTCTTGGGTTGTTGCTTGCTAGAATTATATTGATGCTGCTCAATTGGTCACCATAGTATTTTCTTTTCTTAATTCTAATTATCCTGTTCGAAACATTTCTGAGATTTTCATAATGTTCGCTCTTCGTTCTGGTTTTCCTGCCAACGTAATCTTTGTACGCCTGATTCTTTTTGTCCATCGCACTCAGGCACACATCATAAAACCCATCACTTCTCTTGAGCCGGGTTTGATCTCCAATTGTATATTCCACCACGGTCTTAATAGCCGCTTTCACTTCCATCTAGAGCACGTTGCTTGTCGTTAGCGATGCGTCTGATAGGATGGGAGCCAGCTGGTTGTCGATTTTTTCCGTGAAATATTTGGCCACAGACACCGTTTTTGTAGCGGACTGGTCTTTACTGAATACGCCTTTGGCATATGACATCGATAGGTTAATTTGATTCAGTAATAATCCAAGTCGTAATTTTTATATCGTGTAAGTGTATGCTTAAATATGAGTAGAAGTAAAAGCACGCAAATTTACTCATACTCCTTATGCAGTAGCTGGTGTTCAGTTTCACCGATTAGATAATAATTTCAAATGGTATATTTACAGCGAATTCCATTATTTTACAACCAAGTAATAATATACTTTCCTTTTTTAAAACTCATTATTCATTGTTTCCACCCAGCAAAATTAATCTTCGTGTACGTACACATTGTATCAAATAAACACTTAACTGTCGCTACATTCGAATTCTCACGACAAATTTCAGCCGAAATGTGATCAGCTTCAAGTTCAAGATCACAACCATGTGAAATACTCGGCAAGCGAAATTCCAAACAATTGAAATCTTCACATATGGAAATCGTCATGAGAAAGTTTGTCTGCACGAACATCATTGTCAGCAAAAATATAATATAAATCGTTTTTGACTAGCAATAAATTTCCTAGTTGTTTACCAGCAACTCGCTCTTTCATTTCAAGCTAGAGGTAATAGTGCCTTGTAGCTTAATTTCATACAAACTATAATTAGACCAAGTTCAAGTGCTTGCGTCTAGAACAACAACAACCCTTGCATCAATATAACTCTGACCAAGTTCCAAGTGCATGGATTATATAACATTCATTGCGCAATTAGACCAAGTTCAAGTGCTTGGGTTCTAAGTTAACAAAGTGAACATCGACCTCTTGGTTAATGTAGAATCTTTCCCGGACACTGATCGGCGCTTCAAAGAACTATTCTTTCACATTGAAGATGACGAAACGACAACAGGACATCGATTAGCCAGAGTAGAGTGGTTGGTCTTCCGATGCAAGAAAAATCTGCTCGAACAACATTCGTCCACTAAATCCCGATATCTATGAAGTCAAAACTTAGATTTTGTTGCAGGATACCAATGAAAACGACCACCAATCATTGTCATTGAATGATGTGGATTATGAATGATACGTATTTGACGATTTGTATATTGCGGTTCACCGTTTATTCCATCAATATCTTTTGGCATTTGGCAAAGTGCACTACTCTCTTCTAAACCATTTCTAGGGAAGTAGAGTGGCGCTAGCACCTCATAAATACCCCCTTGATGTGGCTTTAAGCACAGTATAACAATTTCCGTTTTTGATTGCTCTAAGAATTTCCGTATAGTACGTCATGCTATATGCGCTTCTAAAACCGGTGGGAAATTTCGTTGAGTAACATTTATTGTACATAAAGCGATCGTTTTTAAATTTAAATCCTTTGATTTGCACAGCACGTTTCTATAGCAGGAATACACGGAATATTCGGCAGCTGTTTCGTATTTTTCACCAAATCTAGGTCTTCACCTGTTCTGCATTCTCGTATATCGCCTAAAATTTCCTCTTTCAGTTCGCGTATCCGAATATACGATCCGATATACTATTTCGTTCTGTCAAAGTTTCATTTGTTGTACCCGTAATAGCATCAACTGGCAATAGCGTTATATCACCATCCCAAATAATGAAGCGATTATTGATCTCTTTCGATAGTGGAAACGGGCTAATCCGATGCCGTGGTCTGCTAACAATAATCGATGAGTAATCCGTTAAATATGATTTTGATGTGTTATCGATTGAGCCCCAGGTTGGCCGAGAGTCCACGTGTAATGGGAACAACCACTGACGGCATTCTAACTACGACAATCCATCATAATTAAATTGATGAAATGCTCATCGGGAGGGCTCTCACAGGAAAGCATGCGCAATGAAGGAGATAGTTTCAATATAACGAATTCATTCTACACTGATTTATATGAATGCATTTTACGATTATTTTACTTGAAGTTTTAATGAGAAGAAAAGGAACACAATTTGTTGAAGATTTGTTAATGGGTAGGTATTTTGGAGAAAAATTGAATAAACAAAAAGAAAAATATAATTTGAAACAAGCAACGCTATTTATTTGTTTTTCCGACTAATATATATATTTCGGGAGTAAATGTTCTCCCTTCTTCAGTGTCTAATTTTCCCGAAGAGAAATCGTCAAGATGTACAACATATATGCTAAAGCTAATTAGTCATTAATTACCGTACTTTGCAAAAGGATGCAAATCAATGAAATAACAGGTCATAAAGGCATATTTCAAATGTGGGTCAAATGAATTTCAGTGGAACTATTAATTTATTTTAAATTATTTTAAAAATTTGTAACCTGAACTTAATTATTGAGAAGTAATTTTAAAAGAGGTGAATCTCCATTGCCAACATCATCATTAATCGTTTTTCCATAGGTTGCCGCATAATCCAAAGTGTCTCGTACGCGTCCAGTTTCCTCAAATCTCGTATTTCTTTGATAACTTCCAACTGCTCCCAATTGACGTTGTGTCCTTCGCAAATGTGACGGGCTACCGATGATCGAACGTCTTTTACTTTATTTTTCGTTAGTGCTGATTGTGCTTCTTGAACATGCCCGTTGAACCGGGCTTTCACGCTGCGTTTTGTCTGCCCAATATATACTTTTTCGCATTGCTGGCAGTTAATCTTGTAGATCCCTCACTTTTCATGTTTGCTGCTTATGTCTGATTTTTAAGCTGAAACTGTGAGCTTCTGGTCACCACTTGGATACCGTTTTTCCTCATCATTCTATTCAGAGCACCGCTAAGAGTGAAACCATCGTTAAGAACCAAGTAGCAGAAATTCCAGATTTAGTCGTGAACAGATCGTCAGAAACCTTCACCGAATCCCAGTTACACTTACTAAACATGGGCTTAAATTATGCGATCAAATGTGACAAACTGCCCACAGAGGATATTGTGATGGATGTAGAAGCGGCCATAAAATATATGCCCATCAAAAAAAAACACCACATTAGAGAAGAAACAAGGGAAATCATTCAATCAAGGGAAAGTAAAATTACCCACCACGGCAGAAACGAAATCAAGCTCCTGAAAGACTTGAAGGAAAAACCTGTATATTTTTTAAAGGCGGACAAAGGACATAAAGTAGTCATCATGGGCAAGGACCGCTACGATGATTTAGTGGTCGAAAAACTCACGAGTGGGGACTTCTTCGAATTAAGGAATGATCCACTCCCAGACTCAGTAAAAAGGGTTGAGAAAACGTTAAAGGAGTGCAAAGGAATAATGGAGGACGTCAGTAAACTACGAGTTCCCAACCCTGTTTTGTCGAGAATCAAATGCTCTCCGAAAGTCCATAAAGAAGGCAATGAACTACGAGAAATAATAACGTCTATAGATGCTCCGACAACGAAAATTGCCAAATGGGTACTGGAGGAATGTGGAAAACTAGACTAACAGGCAATCAAAAGATAAACGAAGGAGAACAATTGGTGTCATTTGACGTGAAGTCTCTTTTCCCTAGTGTTCCTGTGAAGCAAGCGTTGGCCCTTTTAGAAGACTCGCTGGCAAGAAAAGACCCATCAATCAACGGGAAAAGTAAAGCTATAGCCATTACAAAATTAGCAACAGTCTGCATGGCAGAAAATTATTTTACCTTTAGGGGTCGGGTTTTCAAGCAAAAAACCGGCGCACCTATGGGCAACCCGTTGTCACCTTTACTTAGCGAAGTATTTTTAGAATGGATGGAGAGCAAAATTGAAGAGTCTAGTTGGATTTCCAGGATTTGGTATCGTTATGTGGATGACGTGATTGCCGTTATAGAACGGAATGAAGCCCAAAAACATATTAAAAAAAACTCAACTACGTGCATAAAAACTTGACCTTCACAATGGAAGTCTAAACAAATGGCACTATCCCATTTCTAGATCTGAAAATAACAAGGACAACAGGCAGTTTTGATTTCGATATACACCGAAAAAATACCAGCACACAAAGAACGGTACCAGTTACGTCAAATCACAGCTTTTCGCAAAAAATGGCATCTTTCCGGACTTGGCTACATCGAATGATTACCGTCCCCTTAAGCCAAGAAAATCGCAAAAAAGAGGAAGATTACATCATGGACACAGCTGTCAAAAATGGATATGACCCCATGTTAGTGAAACGGATGGGGAAAAAATGGAAAAAAGAGCTCAACGACGCAAGCTCACAAAACTGAGTACACTGAAGGACGAACCAACGCAAAGAGCAGTAATGATCATGTCGGAGGTTAGCGGTGCCCCGAATAGAATGATGAGGAAAAACGGCATCCAAGTGGTGACCAGAAGCTCACAGTTTTAGCTTAAAACCAGTGTAGTGCAAATCAAAGGCATAAGCAGCAAACATGAAAAGCGAGGGACCTACAAGATTAACTGCCAGCAATGCGAAAAAGTATATATTGGGCAGACAAAACGCAGCGTGAAAGTCCGGTTCAACGGACATGTTCAAGAAGCACAATCAGCACTAACGAAACATAAAGTAAAAGACGTTCGATCATCGGTAGCCCGTCACATTTGCGAAGGACACAACGTCAATTGGGAGCAGTTGGAAGTTATCAAGAAATACGCGATTTGAGGAAACTGGACGCGTACGAGACACTTTGGATTATGCGGGAACCTATGGAAAAACGATTAAATGATGATGTTGGCAATGGAGATTCACCTCTTTTAAAATTACTTCTCAATAATTAAGTTCAGGTTACAAATTTTTAAAATAATTTAAAATAAATTAATAGTTCCACTAAAATTCATTTGACCCACATTTGAAATATGCCTTCATGACCTGTTATTTCATTGATATGCATCCTTTTGCAAAGTACGGTAATTAATGACTAATTAGCTTTAGCATATATATTGTACATCTTGAGGATTTCTCTTCGGAAAAATTAGACACTGAGGAAAGGAGAACATTTACTCCCGAAATATATATATTAGTCGAAAAAACAAATAAATAGCGTTGCTTGTTTCAAATTATATTTTTCTTTTTTTTTAAATTACAGCGCCAAGGCATGGAGATTTTCAATAGAAAAATTTAATCTTTCAAGAGAACACCATCACTGAACTAGTAGAAATTACTATCGAAGTAATCCACGATTACAGGGGAATTAAGCATTGTCGTGTTACATGTTTGCCGGTTAGAATCGCACCGCATTTGTTTTTCTAATAAGGTCCAATTCTTGGGCTTCTTCTCTTTCTATTGTTTATAAATGATCTCCTCTTTGTAATTAATCCCTCTTTCCTCTTGTATGTTGATGACTTCAAAGTATTTCGAGCAGTCAAATCCTATTCATACTGTCAGCTCCTCCGAACTGATCTGAATACTCTAAATAAATGCTGTGCTTCAAACTATTTACGTCTTAACATTGCTAAATGTCATAAAATGACGTTTTCTCTCAAGGACTCTCCAATCAATTTCAATTATATATTTAATGAGACGTTGCTCTCTAACGTATTCAGTCATAAAGACCTTGGAGTAATTTTTGATCCAAAACTCAAATTTGATGCGCATATTTTAAATAAGACGTCTAGAGTTTCCGAGTTTATTCAGAGGCATGTACATAAATTAAATAGCATTTCTTCTTCTATCCACCTATTTGTTTGTCTTGTTCGCCCTTTGCTTGAATTGTTCTGTTATCTGGTCCCCCCGATATTTTTATCTCGTTCCTTCTGTAGAAACTGTTCAAAGAAAATTGACGTATTTTCTTTTCCTTAAGTTGAATTTGCCGTATCAGCTCTATGAAAGTTGTTTATCCTTCCTATTTCTGCCATCTCGAATATCCCGACGAACTTATTTAGACCAATGTTTTTTGTATAAACTCTACTACCATCAAGTCCCGTTCAATATTTTTTCTGAGCTGCGTTTCCGACAAACATCTCGTTCATATCGGATGAATTCTTATTTCGTAATCTCATATGCCAGAGCTAATTTATATTTTCACTCACCAATTTTAAGAATCATATGAAATCATAACAATCTCAAACTTAGTCCTTTTCCCACATCTTACATAGCATTTAAGAAAAAAACAAGGGACTTACTATATCAACTTACAATTATCGTCATTTTATTATTCTTTTTCATTTCAATATTGCTTTGCGTTCCATATTGTTATTAGATTATTCAGTCTGTAAGATGGAACAAATAAATGAATAAATGCATCTGTTTACTTCCTACACTAACATGAGTCCCCATTCTTCCATTTCTTAATATAGCCACCGCCAGTTTTTTCGTTCTGCAGGAACTTCTTCTCGTTCAATTTCCACGATGTTCGTTTCCTACTGCTCGGACATAGATGTGTTCTTGTATATTCGGCGTACTTCCACTTAATTTGCAACTTTTCACTCCAGGAATTGGTCTTGTTATACTTCAGCGTCGTCTTATCTCTCCGCCAATAAATGATAACTCGAAAAAGAGAAAACGAGCAAATCTTCCAGGCCTAAATACTTTCGGTTTACGCTGCTTCACATCCACCGGGAAAATCTCGTTTCAGGATTCACAACCCTCCTTTCGTGGTTTTTCCTGTTTGGGGGAGTAGTTCCCGTCGCTTCTATTTTACTCCCAATAAGAACCACCTGATGGCGTCCCTGGCGGGAATAAAGTAAATTACGCACTGAATGCATTTGGTTGACAGTTGGATCTATCAGTAATGTTTATTTACATCTCGACGTGACTTAGGGATGCATCAGACTACGACTATTTAGCCGCACTCTTGTCGCAAGTTACACATGGTTAAATGGAAGCCCGCACACTACGATTTTCGACAATTTTGTCCAGGTTGGCAGTCGCAGGAATTGGCGATTTTTCCTAAAACCAGTTTAGCAGGTAGTTTCTATGATACTCGTGCAGGCGCACATCATTTGGACATTTGACGCTGACGTGCATGGAAGTTTATTGCATAGCGCAGAAATGATTTAGCGCATGTGTTCCTGGCAAAGACATACCTTCAAATGAGCATTTTAGTTCTGCGCATGCCTGAAGTTCCTTCGGAGATCTTGTCGCAGTGTGTTCATGTTGCGTCTAAAAATCGCTGGTTACGACAGTAAAATCGCAATGTGGCCGAACCCTTAAGGATTACGTTGATAATCCTCGCGTTCTTATCCTTTCGGGTCGAGGCATTAAAATGTTTAGTTTTTTAGTTTTTCTCGCCCCCGGTGGGGGTTATAACGTTGTGCCAACGTATCGTGTGCGATGTTTATTCACCAATTTTTGTAATTTCGGTCATCGGTTCTCTCCCCAAAAATGTCACGATCTCGCTGATTTATCCTCCTATGGTGGATAATTGTGAATTTATGCGGGAGGAATAAATGATGTAAAACGGCACAATGCCGCTAGCCAGTAAGGAGAGGAGGTAAGATGCCTCTTTAGGGTTGCAAACTGTTGGTGACTGTTTAATAGTTGCAAACATAATTTTCAAAGTTTGTTTATGAACGATGTTCGTGTCCTCTATGAAGGGCTAGATGACTGTTTAGAGTTGCAAACTGTTGTTGACTATTTGATTGTTTCAAGCATAATTTTCATAGTTTGTTCATAAATATTGTTTGTGTCCTCTTTGTAGAGCTAGATGACTACTAAGAGGTGAAATAAGATCAAAGAATTAGCTAAACTTTTTAATTGGATCATTTCACCCTTTTCACATCAATTTAATGTAAATCTATACGACAAATTTGCTCTACATTTGAAGCTTTATCTAACGTCGCGCGGATATCGATCACTCTTTCGGATGGCTCCGATAGCTTTTTAAATTACTTTTTATGGAATTGTTTGCAGCTACATATAAATGAGTTGCATATTTTGAATAATAATTTTTCTGAAAAATTATTAGAGAAGAAAAATGTTAGATAAAGCTTCAAATGTAGAGCAAATTTGTCGTATAGATTTACATTAAGTTGATGTGAAAAGGGTGAAATGATCCAACTAAAAAGTTTAGCTAATCTGAATTAAAGTCTTGCATCAACAATGCAGAGGTCTAAATATGAATTTGTGTCAGGGTATGTTGGCAGTTTCAACCCATATAAATTGCACGTATATTCAATTTAATTCTCTGTTATCCATAATTTCAGGAATATACCTCTTGGTTTAGTGTTAGCGTTCAGCCATAATGTATGAGGGCGGTCCAAAAAGTACTTAGCTTCACCGCCCGATGGCACCACTATCTCAAGAGAGATTCGTTAACCTGTAGTACATTTTTGTAGACGGCTACTTTCAAAATTTTGGCTGAATCGGACTCGTAGTTTTGTTTTGACGTGTGTGGAAACGGGCGTGTCCGTGGACTTTTAGAAAAATGGAGAAAGAGCAATTTCATCCGGCGATTTGATTCTAATTTTTGGAAGGGAAATCGGACAGCGAAGTGGTTTTTGATAACCAGGTGACCCAAAAATGGCTACCACAGAGCATAAGCTAACAAAAATGTACAAGCTCATATTAGCAGATTGCCGACCGAAGGTACTCAGGATAGCTGAGACAGTAGGCATCTCAAAACACCACATGGACCATATTCAACATGAAATTCTGGGCATAAGAAAGCCTTCGGCGCTATGAACGCCATATTTGCTCACCCTGAACAATGATCGCAGCCGTGAAACCACCTCAGAACATTGCTTGGCGCTGTTTAAGCACAAGTCAAAGGAGTTTCTGCATCTTTTTGTTATCATTGACAAAATACAGCTCCACTAAAATACACCAGAGACCCAGCCGAAACAGTGGAATTCATCCGGTGAACGTACTCTGAAGAAGGCAAAGACTGCCCTATTGGCCGGAATGTTGATGGCCACCGTTTTTTGGGATTCACACGGTGTGATCTGCATCAACTACCTGGAAAAAGGCAGGACGATCACAGAGCTTTACTCTAGCGAATTATTGGGCTGATTCAACGCCGAATTGCAGAAAAAAGGCCCATTTGTCGAAGAAATATTGCTCTTCCACCATGGCAACGCACCGGCTCACACCTCCGCCGACACCAGAGCCAAATTAATTGAATTGGGCTCTCCAGATTTGGCCCGTGCAACTTCTTTTTGTTTCCCAACTTGAAAAAGTTTCTCGTCGGGCAGAAATTTGAGCCAAATGAGGAGGTCATTGCTGCCACAAAAGTCTACTTTGCAGACGGGTTTAAGAAGTTGGAGCATTGCTGGGTTAAGTGCATTGAGCTAAGAGGAGATTATGTTGAGATATAAATCGCCACTTTTCCAAAATTTGCGTTTTTCTTTTTTAAGCTAAGTACTTATCGGACCGCCCTTATATGCTTGATATTCAGGTCCTTAGCAAGAATATAACAACTCAGCAATTTGTTGAATTCAAGTATTTCAAATAAGGAATTGAACTCTTCCTGGAACCTCAGAATGTTTCAACCAGTTTCATAGGAAGAGATAATGAAGAGGTTATTCCCACCTGGCAGTGAAATTTTGATAACGGATACCTCAAGAAATTCAAAGCATTTGAATTCTACTTTATCAATATTTTAGAAACAAAAGGGGCTTCTAGCCAATATCCCGGTACCACCTCCCCTATTACCGTTTATCCTATCGTTTCTCACTAATTCAAAATCCTCAAATGTCATGGAACGCCATGAATTGTGGTTGATTTCAGTGAGAAGCATGATGTAGAGCTTTTGCGAAACAATGAACTCATGGAGATAGTCACGTCAACGTCGTGTAACAATGGAGTTGACATTGTATCAGATAAGCCGAAGCCTATTCATGGGAAATTCGACTGGATGACAAGTTATTTTGGGGCATTTGAAAGACCTGAACGCTGAAAAATAAAGTTAATTTCCAAATCTTGTTTATCGTTTCGATCCGATAAAGAATTAAATTGCTCGTAAATTTTAAGAAGCAGCATTATCTGCTGGTTCTCTAGCGGCACTCCGGTGTACTTGAGTTTGTTTTGGAATAAATTTAACTTTTGCATTTTGATATCAGAAGCAGAATGACCAAATCTTTGACATCGGTAGCACTGGTTGACTTATCTTTTCTGGAGGCGCTCCCACCTCAACACTCTGAAATTCAAGTACTTTATTTATTGGAGGGCATTTGGAGTGCTTTTGTTTGAAATTTGTACCAGACCAAGTGGTGAATTCTTCTTTTTTAAGGTCGACCTTCTTGTCGCAGAGGCTTTGATGGAAATAAATTCAATTTCTGGTGCAGTTTCCTCGAGAACATGAAGAAGATCAACCGTATCCGCTCCACAGTCCAGACCCTTCAACATAAACGATTTATTTTTTCACTTTTTGGGGTATAGTAAAGTGTAGAAGCTGTTTGGAACCCAGCGCATCTTTAGTTGACTTGAAATCAAGTAGTTTTTCTGCATTAACTTTTTTGATTTCGAAAGTACTTAATTTATTTTCGGCTGCCTATAGGTAAACCAAATCTCTTCCACTTTGTCCGAATACATTGATTGGCGGAACTTTTTCAGCCGTTTTGTGACTTTTTCAGAGGAACCAACAAACCGGCGAACTACTTTAGTCTTCTTATTTTTATTTTTTAAATACTGAATACAATTTATATCATTATAATTATTACAATAACCTTTGATACTTTTTTCAACTTCCATTTCTTCTATTAATCCATCTAGCGCTGCAAAAAAGTTTAGACTATGGTTAGTGTCAACAACACTTTGGGTCTCTTCAGGAATCGCTTTTTTACACTTTTCTTGGGCTATGTTACCTGTCACACTTGATTCTGCAGCTGCGACTTTCGAGGCTTCATCCTTTTTTTGAATAGATCTTTGAGGGATTGCACCTCTAACCATAGTTCATAATTTTCTTCTTGTAGTTTGATTAGTTGTTCATTGCCTGCTTTAATTTAAAGCTTGCATCCGCCATCTACGGAGTTTTCTTGATTATGTTTCCTTTTATTGATTATCGCCAGTTTCGTATTTGTCGTTTCCCCGGGTTGCCCCAATGGGGAGAAGCCATCGGGCACCTCCAGACTAGCGGTTCTGAAGTTGCCTTTGAATTTTTCGTTTTTCTTTAGTAATCGAAGTAAAATAATTGTAGGAATCGAGCAGTTAAAGGGTTAAAGAAAAATTCAAACATAAAATGTCCCAGATCAATTGAAACAATCGAACCGGTACGATTGCAGATTGAATTGGAACAATTTCCGATTGAACTAGAACAATTAGCGATCGAACCGGTACGATTTGAGATTGATCTGGTACGATGAAAGATTTTTGACAGGGCAGTTGTGATTGAGTGAGGGAGGCTTGAGAGGAAACCCACGTGTGGGAATTAGTGCCGGTGCTGGTGATATTTCAGGTAATGATTTCCATAATTTAAATTACACTAACGCTCACATCTACTGCAACACCCAAACAGGAACAAAGTTGCCCATAATCGGAGCAGTTCGGACCCAAATCCATGGGATTTTCCGATAGACTCACGGCAGAGTCAGGCGAATCAATCGGACGACACGAGTGGAAGCGGTTCTTTGAACGGGATTAAATATTTTGTTTGACCAACATTCATCGCCGTAAAACGGAGTTTAATCGCCAATTGAGTGCCCCGATTGGCTCGACTGCGTCTCCGCGGCAACGCTCCAACAGCAATAATCCCACAAACACACTGCATCACCAAAATTTCTCGTCGTCAAAACAATCCGCCTCGTCGTCGTGTTGCGTCTCATATAATAATAGGAAACGGCACCAGTTAGCGTTTGGACAGAAAGGGTTTTTGGTGACATGTAATTTCAAAGAAAAAGAGTGCATCCGTGAATCTTACAACATTCTAAATGGACAATTGGCGGAAGCATGTCAACCAGCTACAGAACCTATGATATCTGAAATGGACATTACCGACTGCTTGAGACGAGAGATAGACCTTGAGCTATTGAAAAAGCATAGCATTACAAACTTTCAGGCTGCGGATACAAGAGTGAAAAATTGTATAGTTATCAAAACCGCATTTGAAGATCCGATTGAGATTGGAGTTGAGATTATTAAAAAGGATTTATCAAGAAAATTCTCCTGCCACTAGATACGTACTCAGGTTTATACAGTACCAATCGTTTGCCGCGCTAACGTTGTGGACATAGTTTTTGCTTGCAGTTCTTTAATCGATAAATATTTTGTTTCTAGTGCTGGAAGCTTTTCAATTGTTATCAACAAGCGATTCAACAATAAAGTTGATCGAGACTTGTTAATAGGAAAAATAGCTGAGCTAGTTACTGCTAAAAATTCTGCCTATAAGTTAGATTTGAGAAATCCGGATTTGTGTATTCTAGTAGAAGTGATAAAAGAAATTTGTTGCCTCAGTGTTTTACCAAACTACTACAAGTATAAGAATTACAATTTGATGGAAGTAATAGCTTCTAAAATGGATGTTACAGAATCGTAATCACAGGACCATCTGCATCGTCGTCGAGCGTTCGGAGGACCATGCGGGTGAGTACCCTTTTATGGTGTTATTTATATATATATTTTTTGCATGTTCAATTGCTACGATCACGATGATAAGATAAAGCATAAAAATAATGATAAATTGGATATTTTTTGGATACGAATGCATTATTGTTTGTCATCTTGGCTTTTTTTTGTGGATGCAAGCCAAAAAAAAGAAAATAGCGAATGTAAAAATAGAAATTGTGAAAAATGACCAGCTCATGTCCAAAAAGTGATTCATACCACTTAAATTTTCCAACATTTCTAGATTACTGTGCATTTGAATTTGCCGGCTTTTATACATTAGTCATTATATTGTTTGATACTGTTCAAAGCATTTTCAGTTTGAATTCCATATGTTGTGAATGTAGCTAGTTCGGTCAGTCCGCCAAAGCTCGTCGGGTAATGTCGAATACTATAAAAGACCACAGATAAAATATTTTTATAGATTAGCATATGCTAGAAAATTACAAACCTCGTTGGATTATATGTACTTTACGTTAAGATATTTATGTGCTTTAGTTTATATGCAAGCATATCCATTTACTTATGCTATTCATTCACCTTTTTCCTATTTAAAGAAATTCGGACACAATGCACAATACGTCGCGGTTAACAGACATAGAGATGAGTGTGCATATGCATAAGAGAGAACTGATTTTCTAGATATTTTTATTATACACGAAGAGTTTGATAAAAGTGTACGTTACGGACAAATATACTATTAAAGCGAAAGAAATTTTCATATTATTATCACGCCAAAATTAACTAGCTAAATCGCTAATCAAACAATATGCTATGTCCTCACGAAACTAGAAAACGATATCTCCTAATAATTGTTTACATACTGATAGTATCAGTCCGCTTCAAAACGAACTAAATAAAAAAATCCATTACAACTCATATTTTCTGCTTCAAATTATCTTTTATGAATGATTGATCTTTTTTGCTGATTTTGCAATTCTTGGTTTGAGGTTTTTGTTTTTTTTGATTAAACACCAGTTACTGTACGTCTTGTGTTATTTCTCTAAGCAATAAGTGGAAACATTGTCATTATTCGTATTATTTCCAAAAAAAAAAAAAAAAAAATCAGGCTCTTGCTTTAAAATAGGAAAACAAAGAAAAAAACAAAATTTATTTATAATTCTAATAAATTTAATGCAATCAAGAAAATTGCAAAGGCGATGATAAATTATATCGAAGAAAAAAAAACTAAATAAATTGTTATGTATTTATTGCACGTTTACATCGTTAGTTCTTGCATACAGAGTGCTGAACTTGTGAATAAATAGATCTGTATGCTTCATAATTATGATGTTTATGTTTAAATATATTTTGCGAAAGAATAAAATGAATAATCTTATGAAGTGCTAATTTTCCCACAAGCTCGGTCTTTCCTTTCTCCCGACTCTAACCGGGTATAGGACCCGGTACGGTGGCAGGCTTCCACCTCAAGACATGAGCCAGCCGCCGGGTACTTAAACAATACTTCTCGTTTCAGATGATATCGCGGGTTGAGTGGCCCAAGCAGAGTGCCTCTTTATGGCATAGAGTTATGCAATCAAATTGTATAATTCTATGGCATAAATTGGTCACCGGGGCACTCCCCTTCTGATGGGAAAGTTTATGCAATTCAAGTTGTATGAGTTTTCCACTCAGAAGAGGAATACCTGGCCACTGCAACAAAATATATATGGATTTATTCACGCGTCTCCAGACAAGGGCATTCTCGGCAGATACCGACACCTTCTTCTGCCGAGGCAGCAGACCATCGCTGCAGTCCTTCACGGACATTTTTTGTACATTTAAATTCACTACATAATATTTGACAGACATTAACTGAGTCAATTGCTTCGGCAATACTCGTATAAGCTTTTTCCACTAAAAATTAACTTTTTACTGACGTTTTAAAAAATCAAATTAATTTTTGAAAACTTTTGACGAGAGCGACTTGAAACACGTTTATACGCAACAAATGCTAGACGCAGCTCATTACAAGAATCGAGTTTATGCTGTAAATGATAACATTTCTTAAAAGCTTTTCACTAGCAATCAAAGCTCATTTAGATTTCTTAAAATGCTTCTAGGAAATAAGGAACTTTCTTGATTAATTTCTATTGAGCTTTAATTGAAATTCTAACATTGACTGCATTACGCGTTTGCCGGGAGCTTTTGGAAAATTAAAAACATCTTATACCAACGCGAGTAAACAGATATACGTTCCTGTTAGGAATGTTTTTTACCAAGCTATAAAATGCAGTCAGTTGTGTTTATCTACTGTAAGTTAAATCATACGTGTAAAGGAACTCATATTTTATTCCAATTATAGTTCAGTTTACAGGATCATTGAAGCAGTCGAAACGCGTCTGCTCACCTAACAAAGCAAGGCCCAACGGCATTAAAAAAACGGAGAATAGGTTTGCGGATTGCAAATTAACAAAAAAAAGACTATATATTAAGTTATTCATCTTCCCGCTTTTATGTGTGTACGAAAAAAACTCTGCGTCTTTTGGATGAACAGCCGTTCACCTCAGAAACGTTACGAATATTCGCTAAAATTTTTTAGCAAGAAGTCAGAATGAACCTTTGGTTATCGAATCAACTCATTATATTTTGCAAAAATTAATAATTCAAACAAAATAGCATGTTTTTGTTAAAAAATGTAGTAGATCCCGGAAACTACTTAACGTACCGAGTTGATTTAAGCTATGGCTGTTAGATCTATAGTGTTTGCAGTGAATTAACTCATCAAAAATTTAAAAAAGTTTTTTGCAAAAAATTTTCTAGAACAAAATGTGGAAATTCGATACAATTCAATGTGCATGCATGATATTTGTTCAGTGTGTGCAAATTACACATTTTTGCAAAAAACTTGTTTAAATTTTTGATGAGTTAATTCACTGTAAATAATTTAGATCTATCAACCGAAGTTTAAATCAACTCAGTAAGTTAAGTAGTTTCCGAGATTTACTACATTTTTTAACGAAAACATGCTTTTTTGTTTGAATTTAATAGCTTTTGCACCAAACTTTTTGCAAAATGTAATGATTTGATTCGATAGCTAAAGGTTCATTCCGACTTCTCGCTAAAAATTTTTTGCAAATATTTGTAATGTTTCTGAGATGAATGGCTGTAAAATTTACTCAAATTTGCAGTTTCACTGAGGGCTGCGCCTTAAGATGGAACGAAATGTAAAGTTTACCCAAATTTGCAGTTTCACTGGGGGCTGCGCCTTAAATAGTTTTTTTTTTGAATGTTCAGCCATTTGAACCAAACACTATTCCTAATATTTTGATGAAAATCCGAAGAAAATAAAAGCGGTGAGGTAGATTTGAAATATGAATAAACCAACATATGTTATTGTTGTTGTGATTCCCTGCGATTTAAATGTTTATAACTCACAGGATTATGTTTTGGTTTCCATAGAATTTTGGTAACATGAGGATCTTGTGTTAATCTTTACATATAACAACATAACTTAAAGAAGTTTAAGCGTACCGTTTCGATTTTTTGGGAGAAAGCGTAAAATTTATAATCATCTATCATTTTTTTTTCTTGACAAGGATGCCATATAAACAAAATAATTGACTCGGTCATACTTTTATTAACAAAATTAGGTAAATGTTGATTTCCGAGGTATTTGTTAGCCTTGTACTCGTTTAGACTAACCTCTGTTATTTTCTGAGATTTTTCGGCTCAAAGAAGTCCGATCGCCATTACATTTTGCCTGCTCCTAGACCCCTGAAGCATAAAATGACTTCTTTGTTTCAGATTATAAAAGTTTGGCAAGATAAGTATAATCAAAAGAATTTCGCGAATTATTAGACTCTTAAGTGGTTATTTAGTAATCATTTATTAGCTGCTAGCATGCTTGACCTTAATAATAATCGGCCAGTTCGTATTGCAGAGTTGGGGTCTTCAACCTGAAGGGATCAGCGATGACGCTTCACATATCAGCCAATGCATAATCAGCTGGAAATGTTGCGTGTAACGTTCATATAAAAATAATTTTTATGTTAACCTGTCGGCCTGAAATTTCATTCAAATGCTAGTAAATATTTTTTGGGCGGTTTAGCAATCTTCCCTAGAGATAGGCGAGAAACATACGCGTAACCTGAAAAATGGAAAATGGCAAATGTACACAGAATATTTTGGTGGGGAGTTTTGTTGGAATAGTTGCAGTGTACCGCGTTGTGTTGTTAGAAATTTGAAATGTATCTAATCAGAGCGAAATGAAATATATCTAATCATTTGACTCCCTACGCAACAAGTTATTAATAAAGGCAGAATGATACCGAAGCACTGGCGAGTCTGCAAAGAGTTCTCAGACCGTAGTTTACAATCAATACTAATAGTGGCAGCGGAAGGATGGATATATTTTCGTTTATTCTGTGGTCCGTGATCGGGTTGATATCCGTTCTTTACTTATTCTTCAAAAAAAAGTATTCATACTGGAAAGATCGAGGAGTACCCTATGCTGAGCCCAGGATACCATTAGGGAATATAGGACTTAGAAGGGTCCATTTGAAAGACATTTTTGGAAGGATCTATAAGGAGAAGAATGGTGGTACGTTTGTAGGAGGATATTTGTTCACAACTCCCATTGTTGTGCCGACACACCTTGACTTTGTTCAAAACATATTGCTGAAAGATTTCAGCAGTTTTCATGGCCGCGGGATGTACGTGAATGAAGCTGATGATCCCTTGTCGGCACATATGTTCACATTGGATGGAGAAAGATGGAAATCGATTCGCACAAAATTTTCTCCTGCCTTCACATCGGGCAAGATGAAGTTCATGTTTCCCACGGTAGTCGATGTTGCTCCTCGGTTCCATGAAACACTTGACGGCCTTGTCAAAACTCAAACGGAGCTGGAATTCCAGGAACTGTCGGCCAGATTTACAACCGATGTTATCGGGGCTTGTGCTTTTGGGATTGAGTGCAATAGTTTGAAGGATCCAAATGCAGCTTTCCATCATTACGGAAGGAAATTTTTTGAAGAGCCTCATTTAAATCACGTGATGCAACTGTTAGTGATGCAAAATCCTGACTTAGCGCGAAAGCTGCATGTGAAAGTAGTGTCAAATGATGTCAGTGAATTTTTCGTTAATAGTGTTCGTGAAACTGTTGAATTTCGTGAGAAGAACAATGTCAGACGCAATGACTTCATGGATTTGCTCATACAACTGAAAAATGAATGTGGTGTAGACGGCACATCGAAAAATTTGGGTTTTACGTTCAAAGAAGTTGCTGCTCAAGCATTTCTATTCTTCTTAGCTGGATTCGAAACGTCTTCGACTGCTATGATGTTCAGTTTGTATGAGCTTGCTCTTAATCAGGAAATCCAAAATAGAGCCAGACAAGAAATAAAGGACATTCTTGAAAAGAATGAAGGAAAGCTAACATACGAAGCTGTTCGGGAAATGACATACATCGATCAAATCATTAGTGGTGAGAAATCCTGCTTGAAATGCTCACCTGAGTTTTCCTTCAATTTCGTTTGTTTATCTTTCAGAAAGTCTTCGCAAATATCCGCCTGCAGTATTTTTGCTTCGAAAATGTGCGCGAGACTACAAGGTGCCTGATTCCAAAGTAATAATTGACAAAGGAACCAAAATCTTTATCCGCACTTATTCAATCCATCATGATCCGAAAGTATATCATGATCCAGATAGATTTGACCCTGATCGTTTCTCCGCAGAAGAGATTAAAAAACGTCACCCGATGTCATTCTTGGGATTCGGTGATGGACCTAGAAACTGTATAGCCCTACGATTTGGGAGAATGCAAACTTGTATTGGTTTGATTACGCTCTTGAAAAATTATCGATTCAAACTGAGTTCAAAAACAACAGTTCCTATGGAGTTTCACCTAGCTAACCCTATTTTGGCCCCCGCGCATGGAATATACTTATCAGTAGAGAAAAATTGAACATTGATTTTATGGATGATTACTACTGAGTTATAACTAAATATAGTTAAGTTCTCTTGAGTTTGATTTTCTGTCATTTGAGACTGTGGGTTCCTGCAAAAATTTTGGTAACGATACGTTTTATTTCTTCTTCTCCTTCGTAACGCTACAGCCCCTCTCGGGCCTTCGCTTCCTGCAGCAATCGCCTCCCACTGTCTCGGTCCATTAACCGCCTCCACCAATTTCCAAATCCAACCAGTGATGAACCCTCTTCGTTGACCGAGTCAGACCAGCGGTTCCTCGGTATACTCACTAGCCTTCAGCTTTTAGTTCTCCCAACAAATACCATTTGGCTGTCCTTTGTTCATCCATACAGTTTTTGTGGCTAGCCCATTGCAGCTTTCACAGTCTTACAATCGTTGATACCTCTGGTTCATCAAAGCTTTCATATAGCATGTTTGTATCGTCATTTGTCCCTTTCTTGCTTCGCTCCGATTATTCACCTCAGGACGCGTCACACAAAGGAGCTCAATATATTTGCGAATGCTTGGGTTAGGCTCCATGTTTCGCACCCATAGCATAACACTATCACAGATTTGTACGAGTATACTTGAAGCTTTGTTTTCCTGTGTATGCAGCTGCTCTTCAAGCTTGTCAAAACTGAAAAAAATATTTTATTTGTGAGCTGTACTCTTTGGAAGATTTCGTCTCTTTCATTACTGGTTCTCGTTATTTTGGCGCATAAATACCCAAATTTGCACACATTTTTGATACTGTATTCACCAAGTGTGATACATTGAGTGTTTGAAGTATTTTTCCTCGACAGCGTGATGAGCTTTGTTTTATTTTTGTTGATTTGTAGCCCTACTAGTTTTGCTTCGCTGTCGACTTTCAGGAAGGGTTCTTTGGCAGTTGTTAATGACCGTGACAAAATGCTGATGACGCCCGCAAAGGCTGCCACTTGGCTCGACTTTTATATTGATGTACCTCGTGTATCGACAGGTTGCTTCACTATGGCGCATGCCAGAGCCAAATTAAATAGCGATAGGGCCAGCCCGTCGCCATGTTTTACTCCGATACTTGTGTCAAAGGCATCGGTGAGTTGGTTATTGATGCGGACTTGGGAGGTCGTCGACGTCATTGTCATTTTGGTAAGACGGACTAGCTGGGATACACAAGCAAAGCATTATTTGGTACAGTACGTTAAGGTAAATACTGTCGTATGCTTGCTTAAGATCAACGATAATTCGGTGTATGTCTATGTTGAACTCGCAGCATTTTTCAAGTACCTTGTTACAAAATATAAATTAAATCCCGAAACCATTCCTAGAAGGGAAGGATTCCTTGCACTCCAACATTTTATTCGGAAGATTACCAAGGAACCACTCCACGCGCTGAAGGACTGGTGGGAAGGATTAAAGTAAGGTTAGGATAAACGATGTAAATCATTAGCATTAAGTAATGTTAGGTATTAAGTACTAAGCGGAAAAGAAAACAACAACTATAAGGTTCAATTGAAACTCAACATAGCAGCAATTAAAGCCGAAAAGAATGTTTGCCGAAATAAGCACGATTGTTTTCAGAGAACCATCGAAAAAGAAAATGAAGAACAAATCATTTTATTAACACCTTTTAAATCTGCACTCGCAAATCTTATAATCTGACTTCAGCAGCTAGCCAAAATGCTGGCTTTGGAGAAGGTTTATCGGGAAACAGATGAACACAAGAGTGGCGTGTCTGCAGCAACTAAAAGTGTATTTACTTTTGGAAATCAAACAGTTAAGTCGGGCACATCAAATCAACTCTCCATCTTTCTAACAATAACAGTACTTTGATTACGAAGAAACCAGATATCCTGTCGAATGGAGGTTATGCACTTGTGTTCTAGGTTTCCTATATAGGTGAGCTCATCGACATTTGGGGCAACCAAGGAAAATATAGCACCAAAAAGCAACTTCAAATTTAACGACCTCGTTTTTGTTGTAGAGACAAGGAAATTATCCAATCCAGCTGATAATTTTGTGTTTCAAGCTACTATAGTGATAAATAAGCCGAAACCGCCTTTCACAGCCAATTTTAAAAATAGTTCTGCAAATGTCAGTAATATACCGGCCGCTATTCCACAACTCAAGACTACTGGAAGCATGTTAGATGGGTTTAAAAAGCCAATGGCAGCGGAAGCTACGTCAATGATTGTATCATCTTGATCTTCAACTGTAGCCTTTGGTGCTCAGTTTGAAATGTCCAACGACAAGTGGGAATGCTCTGTTTGCTTGGTTTGTAATGAAAATTCAGCCGATAAATGCGTGTACCAAGAAGAGTACATCTGATCCTGTAAAACCTCTGGTGGAAACCGCAGCAAAACCAGTTGAACCACTGAAAAGTTCTTTTGGTGACAAGTTCAAACCAAATTCGGATACATGGGAATGTCCGACTTGTATGAAAAGAAATAAGACAGATTTAAAACAATGTGAAGCCTGCAACACTGCAGAGCTAGGGGCAACACAATCTGCGGCGACACCTTCCTTAGTGTCATCATCGTTCTCATTAGTGCCAAACATTCCATCAACCTCTGGTTTTTAAAGTATAGTAGCACGGAAAGAGCGCGAGAAATCACTAGAATGAATCAATCAAAGCGTTTAAATAGTTTTTAACTTCAAAACGACAAGAAAGAATATAAATTACCGCCCGCACATGATGTAGACAATGATGGAAACACTTCATCCAAGCATGTAAATAAAATTAAAAATAAATTAACAAGTACAAGAAATAGTTCAAAGGCAGTCGTTGGCGACGCTCTAGTGCAGATTCGGACAGTTCAATTGACATCGCTGATGAAGCTGAGCCAATGTTCGAGGTAATGGGCGAAGAAGATATTAACAATGTTGTACTCGAAGAACCATTTGAAGAGGATGATGATAGGAGCGATGATGATTTCAATCCTTCAGATCCAGAGTCAGATGATTCTGATATACAGGTGCCCGAAGCTACTAAATCAGATGACCCTCAAGCTGGATCAAGTGGAGCTGGTCCAAGTACATTAAACGAAGATGAAGAAGAGGCTGAAACGGTAAAAGCTATTATTGCTGTAATAAGAAAACAACGTTCTCATCCGCCTGAAATCAAACTTGACGACTTCATAACCGACATTAGTTTCCATGTTGAAGTGGATATTCTAGAAATTGCTAGTATAACGGGTGATATTCTTCTATACAAACACATTTGAAGTACATATCAAAGCATGTCGCGATATAGAGTTTAGCACTGATGGCAAATTACTGTTATCTTGCTCCAAGGATAAATCTGTAATGCTGACAGATGTAGAGACTGAAAAGTTAAAATGTTTTACGAAAATGCACATAATACAGCAATTTCTAGGTTGTATGTGATTGATGAGAACTTATTTCCAACAGGCGATGATTCTGGAACTGATCATGTTCGCTCCTCGCAATTCTCTTCATCCGAATGATCGAAGCAATCATTGTGGCCATTGCATTGATATTTGGCATCGATGCAAGTTTTCATCTTTACATCAAAACTCATCCTCACGACCAAACACCCGTGGTAAAGCTTCCGACGCTGGAGAATCGCTAAAATCAGAAATGAAGTAGAATACCCTACGTCAATTGAGTGCAGGACAAGAGTAGTTATCGAAATATGATATAGTTACGAGATTCTCGGGCTTATCGCCCAACACATACCTTCGCCGACACAACTACGGCGGACAAAATCACTTTAAATTAAATCGCGTCTAACGTAAACATACGCGCACGGAATCAAAAGTATCAACACAACTGACATTTCAATCAAAACAATCGGTAAGGTTGTTATCGATAATACAGTACAATGCGCAAAAGGAAGATGGCCATCAAGTAAAAAACTGGGTTTGCGCCCGAGATAGAGAGCCGTTCGGCCAAGTCGATAAAAGAGCTAGCGACGATGAAAACGGTCTATTTTTTTCACAAACTTCTGGCCAACAAAGGACGTCTAGCGAACCAACAGGCAGCGATCAACCTATTCTCAGGAGGAGAAAGTAAACATCGTGCACATTTGGGATTCATCAAATAAGAGATCAACCCATTGGGAGAAGGAAAATAAGAACTGCTCGAGACAACCGACAAATTAAATTGGATCAGGCAGATTGAGTTGAAAAGCGAGGACTTCGATCATCGGCGGGGCCCCCAACGTAGCAAGTAAGAAACGGTGTAAGTGTAAAGATTTGATAAATACTTTTGAATATTAATTTTGCATTAAATTACTGTTGAATAATATTTGCATTAATTCCTTGTGAACTAGAATTGGACTTTTTAAAATAAAATTTTGTGCCATGCAAGTATTAGAGCAGTGCTTTTGCGCATGGAGCGCGCAGTGTTGACTGAAGACTTAGCTTTGGTCTGGGGTGCGCAAGGATCCTTCCGTCTAGGACCTCAATCCGCGTTAGTTCTCTTCAGGTTTTTTTCTTGTTGTAAGTCAGTGACTATCCTGGTGTAAGTTAGTGGTGTTGGGAGAACTCTGCGGAAGTGGTGATACGCGGCTTGACGAGCCGAATAAGGGCCACCAGTGATTACCCTGGTAGAAGGACCATTTCGGGGAGCCTCAAGCTCACCAATTGGCTCTTGGGGGTAATTCTAGGGTTGGCGAGTGGCTGTTATCCACCCCCAAGGCCCGAAACTGGAATCGCTTGTTGCTGCGTAGCGCCCATTTTTTTCGTAACAACCTACATGACAGTGAACAATTGGTCTACTGACAATCTACTTGCTCTAAAATCACCTTGATATTCCCCTATAATACTGTTGGCGTATGGTCCGATTTTATTTTCTAGGAATTTTGAAAATAATTTGTATGCCGTACAAAGTAGTGATATGCCTCTATAACTTTCGCACTGCAGCTTGTCACCTTTTTCGTGGATGTGGGATATAATTGATTGGTTCCACCTGTTTGGGGTATGTTTTTATTGCTAAATGTACTGGATGACTTTATGAATAGGTTTCTGAACACTGCTGCAACCATATTCGATGAGCTCCACTGGAATCTGATCGATACCCGGCGCTTTATTACTTTTTTGGGCCTAGATGGTAGAGCAAACTTCATCTATAGGCTCCGATGCTCTGGAGCTGGCGGAGAATGAAGGAGGTACATGAAATATGATGCCCATCTTTCCTTACGGCAGAGCGTGGTTTTGGGCTGATAACCACGTCTCAGAGTTTTCACTTCTTTGTATACTTGTCTTCTGTTGTTGCTCGCTTGACTTATATCAATCCTGCTCAATTGGTCACCATAGTATTGTCTTTTCTTAATTCTAATTATCATGTTCGCACCAATTCTGAGATTTTCATAATGTTCGCTCTTCGTTTTGGTTTTCCTGCCAACGTAATCTTTGTACGCCTGATTCTTTTTGTCCATCGCATTCTGGCACACATCTGGCACACACACGTTGCGTGTCTTTAGCGATGCGTCTGATAGGATGGGAGCCAGTTGATTTGGCCACAGACGCCGTTTGGAAACTTTAGATGTAAAATACTTGTAGCGGGCTGGTCTTCACTGAATACATCTTTGACATATGACCGCGATAGATTAATTTGATCCAGCTATGATCCGAGTCGTGATTTGGATATCGTATTAGTGTATGGTTGAATACGAGTAGAAGTAAAATACGAGGTGTGTTCAAAAAATATCGCGATTTTTTTTTTTTTTTTAAATTATTTATTTATTCATGAATATCTATTTTGTCCCCTCCAAAGTAATCCCTATGAGATATTAAACACTTGTGCCAACGGTTTTTCCAATCTTCGAAGCACTTCAAAAAATCATTTTTTTAGGGTTTTGTACTAAAATACAAAACCCTATTGCAATCACGACCTGTGTCCCTCTGTCCGTCCGTCCATCCGTCCGTCCGTCCGTCTGTATGTCACAGCACTTTTTCTCCGAAACTATAGAAGCTACAGCCATGAAAATTTGTGGAAAGGTCAGAAGTGGTGACCTCTTGAAAGTTCAATGGTGGGAAAAATTTTCAAAGGCGTTTAAGGGGGGCCTCTCCATATAGGGAAGTGACCCCCCTAAAAAAAATTTTCACCACTGGTAGTCGAGTAGGGTGTCATTGGAAAGGTCTTAACAAGATCTTTTCAAAACAAGTCTTAAAATTGCCTTACGAGTACCGAGGGGGGCAGGGGAAGGGGAAATGTACGAACTTTTCGCGTACCCCCCCCTCGAGATTGGACGCCTTCCATCCGAAAAATCTGAAAAAAATCATGAATGTAGGCCTTAATGAGTACAACAACAACAAATACATGAGAAGTCGAAATTCACTCAACTTTGTTAGTAATAGTATGATTAATTGATTTTATGTTTTCTTAAATAAAATCTAGACGGTACCTTTAAATTCAATAAAATTTAGCACACAGATGACTATTCATAAGATTGACCTTCTCTGCAAGTTTCATAAAGATCGAATAAAATTTAACGAAGTTATAGCGATTTGAATTTTCCTGCATTACTATGGAACAATATGCCCTGTATTACTATGGAAACATATGGCTATGGAGCCATATGCGCTTTTTACCGACTTAGAAACTACAGCTTTGCTAGGATTTGCATGGAAATTTCAGGAATGATGGGTATCATGAAGATGAGTATATACAATTGAAACAAGTCGAAGAGGCAGGAGAGAGCTCCTAGCAAAAGGGCTTTGTAACCATTCTAAGATTCTAAAAAACAGGCCATGAATCGATGATTACAGTAGAGAGGAGTGGCCCCTGGAAAAAAATTTCATGAAAGGTAGGCGATATGAGTATCAACTGAAAGTTCTCTATGAGAGCTTTTCAAAACAGTTCTTAAACTGACAGTTTTTGCTTCTGTGGGGGCATAGGTGGGGGGGGGGGGGGTGTTAAATACATGAAAAATGTGTTTCCTCCCTCGCGAATGGACACCCGTGATCTTAAAAAATCTGAAATAATTATCAAGGGAGATATTTGTGGGTATAACTATAACAAATACCTCAGAAGTCAAAATTCTTTCAACTCTGCTAATAATAGTATCATCTTCGAACATGACATCTTTCTTGATTTTATTCGTTACTGGGTACTGCATTTTGTAAGGTGAGTACAAAACCCTTCTGACATGAGCATAGGTCTGTCTACCCAACTTGTTTAATCTTGTTCAGCTCCTCCTTCGATGCCGTCTTTATCTCGTCAAGCGTAGCGTAACGTCGTCCTTTCATGGGCTTCAGTTTAGGAAACAAGAAAAAGTCACAGGGGGCCAGATCTGGGGAATACGGTGGCTGCGGCATCATTAGTGTGTTGTTTTTGGCCAAAAAGTCGCGCACAAGCAACGATGTGTGAGCAGGGGCGTTATCGTGGTGCAAAAGCCAATTTTTGTTTTCCCACAAATCCGGGCGTTTCTGGCGGATTACTTCGCGCAAATTGCGCATAACTTGCAGGTAATATTCCTTATTGACCGTTCTTCCCTGTGGCAAGAACTCATGATGCACCACGCCCCTGCAATCGAAGAAAACTGTCAGCAAAACTTTCACATTCGACCGAACTTGGCGCGCTTTTTCCGGTCTTGGTTCATGCGGCAGCTTCCATTGAGATGATTGAGCTTTGGTTTCCACGTCATAACCATTAACCCACGATTCGTCACCAGTTATGACCCTCTGGAGCAAATTTGGTTCATCGCGGACAGAGTTTAACATCTCATTAGCAATGTTCATACGTTGCTGTTTTTGGTCTCAATTGAGCAATTTTGGTACGAATTTCGCGGCGACCCGTCTCATGCCCAAATCGTTGATAAAAATCGAATGGCACGAGCCAATCGATATGTTTAGGTCCTCAGCAACTTTTCTAACGGTGATTCGACGATTGGTCAATACCATTTTCTCCACTTCATTAATTTTTTCGTCGGTCTGTTGAAGTGCTCGGGCGTCCGGCATGCTCTTCGTCGTTCACATCTTCTCGGCTTTCTAAAAACATTTTGTACCACCGATAAACGTTGCTTCGGTCGAATGTAGCTTCTCCGTATGCCACAGTCAACATTCGGAATGCATCCGCGCACTTAATTTCGTTTTTCACACAAAATTTGATACACGTTCTTTGATCCATTTTTTGAAGAAGTAAAAATCGAAGACGATTGAAAACACGTGCAAGTAAAGCAGCTATCACCAATTAAGTGAACATTCAAAATGGCCGAGCTTGTCGGCATAAGTGACAGACATGAGTACCAACATAACGCCACAAAAAAATCGAAATTCGAATATACGTAACCCGCGAAAATTCAAAATTCGTGATACTTTTTGAACACACCTCGTACACATACTCCTTATGCAGTAGCTGGTGTTCAGGTTCACCAATTAGATAATAATTTAAAAGTGTATAATTGCATCAAATTTAATTCATAATTGCATCAAATTTAATTCTTACTTACATCAAATTCGATTATTGTATAACCAAGTAATAATATACAGGGTGCATACGGTATTTGAGGACAAATTGAGAGTAAAATTAATTCGCTTGGACTTTTTACAAAATCTAATGCAATTTCAGGAATTTTTATATAACGTTAAATTAATATATGGCTATAAAGTTATTCAACAAAATCGCCACTAGCAGCAATAACCTCTTCGATCCGGGTCTGGAAACAATTACATGCCCGAATCAAATGCTCCTTGTCCATATTGACCATAACGGCATTAATAGCATTCTCCAGCGAAGAAGTGGTATTATGAGGACGCTTATTGGTCTCACGCTCAACTACGCCCCATACGTCATAATCCAAAGGATTAAGGTCTGGGGAGCTAGGTGGCCTTATGTTCGGTGTTATGTGGTCATGAAAATGTTCGACCATCCAATCTTGTTTCGCCATCGCTTTATGTGAAGGAGCAGAGTCTTGTTGAAAAATGTATGGTCTGCCTCCGCTTACATTGTCTATCCAGAGTTTCACTGCCGTCTCCAAAACCTCAATGTATGCAGCAGAGTTCACTCGAAGTCCTTGAGTAAAAAAGTGTGGTGGAGTTACTGTTCCTCGTTGTTGGCAACACCTAAAACAATAACAGTTGCTGGAAACCTTGTGTGCATAACAACAGGAGCCTCCATACGATTTGAACATAGCCATCTGTCATTTCTGTGAGTGGTCTTTTGATCTTGGTCTGATTTTGTTGGTCGGAAAAAACCATAACATTTCAGGCACCTCAGGGTGTTTGATTTTGTTTAAAACACGTTTTGATCGTAGTACTCTCTACTATTTCGTACTGTCAAAGTTTCATTTGTTGTATCTGTAATAGCATCAACTTGCAATAGCGCTATATCACCATCCCAAATAATATAGCAATTATTGATCTCTTTCGCTAATGGAAACGGGCTAATCCGATGCCGTGGTCTGCCAACAATAATCCCTGAGTGATCCGTTAAATATGATTTTGATGTGTTATCGATTGAGCCCCAGGTTGGCCGAGAGTCCACGTGTAACGGTAAGAACCGTTGACGGCATTCTAACTATGACACTCCATCATAATTAAATTGATGAAATGCTCAACGGAGGGCTCTTACGGGAAAGCATGCGCAATGAAGGAAATAATTTTCATAAAACGAATGCATTCTACACTCAATTTATATGAATGCATTTTACGAGTATTTTACTTGAAATTTTAATGGGGAGAAAAGGGACACATTTGTTGAAGCTTTGTTGATGGGTAGGTATTTTGGAGAAATTTGAATCTTTCAAGAGAACACCATCGTTGAACTGGTAGAAATTACTATACAAGTAATCCACGATTACAGGGGAATTTAGCATTGTCGTGCTATATGTATGCTGGTTAGAATTAGACCGCATTTGTTTTTCTAACCATGTCACTTTGACTCGTTGCAACATTTTATCATAAAGAACTCGGAGACAACCACATGCTCTACTTTGAATTGATTTCACGAGTGGGGGTATCGAGATCCTATAAGCGGGACGGAAGACAAATGGAGCCGTAAGTTTTCACTTTCAAGGGGTGCTCCTGAACAATACAAACAGTCAACAAATCAATTTTTACAACTCACATGTACGTTTTATAAACTTTAAAACGATTTTGGAATCTAATTTAATCTGATTCCTTAAATATTCTCGACGTTAAAACGTGGCCAAGAAAATATCCCAGTCCTTCTCCGTGTTCACGTCGCGTCGTTGTCCAACTATAACTCCACGATCCGTCCCAAACTTGTCTTTAATTGGATTCCCGTCTACAGGGTAAATCCATCAGCTGCTCGCCTAGCCTAGTTAGGTTGCCTTCGGTAATGTAGTACACCGTTGCGGTGCACTAAATCAGTGCTCCCATGTCCAACATTTTAATTGGCAGATTTGAAATTCTCAAGAAAAATTAAATGAAGTAAAGGAAAATGAAAAAGATTCTAAATAGTAATATAAATTAAATCTTATGAAGAATATAATTAAAGGGAAACTTTTTAATTTAATATAAAGGAAAATCGATATAAAATTACATTTAATAATAATGATAAGAAAGAAAACTATTTTACAAATAACGATTATGAATGGAAATAATTAAATAATTTTTTCCTAAATCTGCCATTAAAATTTTGAATAGGAGATAGGAAGGTTTTTGAGCAGTTTGCTTGTGGGACTGCTATTTTACTACAGAGAAAAGAGGAGAAAAACGATTTTTAATCTCCTTAGCTACAGCGGCATCAGCATCTGTGATACTGCTGCATCTGCTGTGAGTGATATCTCCCAAAAGTTCGGAAGGTCCGTTACTACATTGCTAAAGACATTAAGTGTTATAGTAGACCCATGCTTTATAAAATTAACTAAAATTTTCCCACATTTTCATAAAATTCTCCAGACAAAATTCCACTGAATTGCGTTTGCATATTATCTCGGTCCTATTTCGAAATCGGTATCGCATTTCCTCCACGCGCGTTTTTTCTTAAAGTAACAGACGAGCAATGCATATGCTACAAGTCATATGCACCTTTTCTAGATCGCGTAATTGCAACTATTTCGTGTGAATGAATTGTTACAACGCATACAAATTTTTTTAAAACCGCGAAGGCACTTGCGTGGCGCGAATAGTTTTTCCAAGTGTATTCATACGCGAAGGTACAGCCAAGCCTCCTTTAACCATTTCGCCCGACGTGAGGCTTTGTTGGGGTACCTTAATTACGGTTGCGACTTACGTACGTGTAAAAGTCTTTCATGTAAAAATTAGTAACATTTCGTTAATAAAGTTTTTGTCAAGAAATACAAGTGTATTTTTTTTCAAATGCGTAACAGCGAGTGATTTAAATATTAAGCCTGTTATCTGATACATATTCGTCCATAACTTACCTATATACTGGAGGCTAACTGCAATTCCGTTGATTTGCAGCTTGATAAGCTTTATTGTTAGGACCGCATCGGCTTTTGGTGGATCACATGGTTTTTGGGCACTTGGACAGTTTTGGGAACTTTTAGTTGACTCACAGAATCCTTCTTTATATCCTGGTTCGTTGCAATTCTTGTATTTTCATTTCTTTGTGCGGTAGGGGCAATTTCAATCCCAATGTTTTTCACCCCAGAATCAACAATCCAATTGTTGGCAGGATTTTGGCCTGACTCCCTTCTGGATATTTGAAGGGCGGGATATTCTCATTTATAGTCCTTATCCAGCGTCACATATAGCTCTAGTGATAGTGCTAAATCATCATTAGTGAGCCTTGTTACATCATCCGTGTTCTTTGTTCGTTCTAATTTAGCATGATATTCGTCCAACATCTCGCATAACTTCTTAGAAATATTTGCATCTGATGATAAATTCAAAGATTGAACAAACAGTTGTATAACAAACCCATCAGAATCAAATGATGTAATCCAAGAATTTATTATATTTCCTTTTTAATAGCTATGGATTAACATCACTCATTTGATTACAACACCAGCTCCATCTTCATGGATAAGGAATGCTGTCACTACATCCAACCTGTGTTCTAAAGCAGCATCGATTTGCTGTTAGTGGGGATGACATCGCTTCAAGTGTAGTCAATACTTCCTACAACAAAACTAATATCCTACTATCCCTTCCTTCTGATCGTGTTCAACTCCCTACTTCAGACAATAATATAACGTACCATCCATATATTTCAGAGCTCAATGAATCGCAAGGGTCATTACCAAAGAAAGGTGACTTCAACCTTATTGAGGACAACACCAGTAACCAAAATCAGTACGCTATTCCGGGCTTCATCTCATTGATTTTAATGTTTGGCTTTATCATCTTCATTGCCTGAAGTAAATTAACGCGAATTGCACGAATGAAACCAACTCTTGTTCAGGCTTCAACAACTGTACCACTAGACTATTCAATAGAGATTTCTTGAACGGCGATCAAGGTGGGGAGGATATGTTCAGTTACATCAATTAGCAATATCCTTCAATTTTGTAATACATACCAACGTGTGGTGCGTGTAAGTCGCAACGTGGTAAGAATGAAAATTCGGAGTTCAAATAGTAAGTATCTGGAGGATAAGAAATAACATTTTTCTGGTGCCTTGTAACTATTGCGCTCCATATCCTGACCGTATTATAGAGTGCGGACTAACTTTTTCTTTTGAACGAGCAAATCTCCTTCTCATGTTTCATGATTTTATTCGTTGCTGGTGACTGCGTTCTGTAAGTTGAGTACAAAACCTTTTGTAATGAGCGTAGGACTGTCCACCCAACTTCCATCTCTATGTGTTCTGCATATGATTCCTCGCCTATTCAGTGATATTCTGGAATATTAGTCCGCATTTGAATTCGCTTTAGTAGGTTTGAATTCTACTGTGAAGTTAAAGTGAGTCAGATCATCGGCGTAGTAGGCCATCCTGATTATATATGGGACTTTTTTTGTGGTATGGAGGTGAATGCTATTTATGCACAGAGTGTGGGACTCCCATGCTCGAAAGAAGGCGAATAGACTACTCACTAAACACTTCCCCTGTTAACCTGAGAACCCAGCCTAGAATCGTTTGACACATTACTTCGGGCCAGGTCTCGTTTTGTTACGCTGTGAGGCGCCTTCAAGCTGGGGGATCCCTTTCCTAGCGGGACGGGAGAGGGGAAGAGGAAGTACCAGAGAAGCGTTCCCCCAGCCTCAACGCCGTCTATTGCTGTGAGTCGTTTTTATCTTTTAGGACTGCCCAAGCATAATGTGCCACCTGGTTCCATTTGTCAACCGATTCGAGCATCACCGCCACTGTATTATCAGGGGTGAGCTCTCCCGTCTCCTTGTAGAGGCTACTTCGCAGCCTGACCCATTTTATGCACACAACAAATGTGTGGCAGGCATTGTCCTCCTCTCCTGGGCAATACCGGCAGTCAGGGGACCATGACTTACCAATCTTGTACAGGTAAGACTGAAAACACCCATGCCTGCTCAAAAGATGTGTCAGATAGAAGTCAGTCGCACCATGCCCTTGATTCAGCCCCGGTCTCACATCCGGGATGAGGCGCGCAATCCACCTTCACTTCATGTAATTCACCCAAGGCTGATGCCAATCGTTGAGCCAGCGCTGTATCTCCTTGCGGACAACCGTGTCCTTCGCATCCTTGAGCGACAGGTATCACGCTTGCAATAACTCTCACCACCAAACCAGAGACTGCCGGATACGAAGATGCAATCCTCAGTGCTCCTCTTCTCTGTACCTGTGCCAAACGTTTTCGGTATACCTCCTTGCTGAGAGTGTCACCCCATACTTCTGCTCCGTACAGTAGCACTGACCCTACAGCACTCATCAAGAGGCGTCTTCTTGATGGGCTGGGTTCCCCTACGTTGGCTAAAGTCGACTCAGAGCCGATACTCCTGAAGCAGCCTTCTCAGCCGTTCGCCTGATTTGGTCTAGCATGCAGACGGCGATTCAAGATTTCCCTTCCCCTTGCTAATCAGCACGAGCCTCACCACCGTCCATCGTATCGGGAAAACCCCGTACTGAAAGCAAGCGTTGAATGTGCTGAGCAGTAAGTCAGGCAAATGTTGATAGACGAGCCCCAACACCTCAGCTTAAGCACCATCTGGACCTGGAGCCTTCCTCGCTTTCAACGAGAGGACTGCCTCTTCCAGTTCCAGCTGTGTGAAGAGTGCACACTCGACTGCTGTTTCAACATGGACAGCGTCAACATGGACGAGATGGACAGGGAAGAGTGCCCACACTATCTCGTCCATCTTTTCCGCATCATGTATACAAGGTTTTCGTAGGGCATCAAGCTTCCGCATAACTAGCTTGTAGCCAAGGCCCCACTAGATCTTGCCAGCAGTGAGCGTTGCTGTTGTTGATCAATTTGTGAAGCCATTGCCTGGCCGACTTTGATGCTGCTGCTGTCCCGGTTCCGTGCCTGTATCACGCCGAAGCTTTTGATACTCCCTTCGGTTTTCAGCAACTTCAGTTGACCGCCAGTACACTGGCAGTACACTGGGGGCTTTCCGTGTCGGGGTTTTTGACGGGGCATAGAAGCTTTGCAAGCAGTCGTGTGATGCTCATAGTTGAGGTCATCACGTCTTGAGCTCCCAGTTCTTCCGTCCCCTCCGAAGCTCCCTGCAGCGGGACACCTGCTGTGAGAACCTCAACCAACCTCTCGACGTCCGTCCTCCCGATGTTCCATCCAATTATAGACAGCCGAGAGCACGGACGTTGGGAGAAAATATTGCTTATCTCAAGCAGAATGCATTGATGATCACTGGCTTAGTAGTCCTCTAATACTTTCCAGTTGTGTATCCTCCGTACTAAGGACTCCAAGGCAAATGTCACCTCCGTTATGGTTCCTTCACAGCCAATATGGTGGAAGATCGGCGTATTGCTGGTGTTTACTCCGACGAGTACCGTTCTGGCCGCCATTTCTTGGACTCGTTTTCCCCGCGGATCTGTTTGAGGCATGCCCCATTTGATTGCTTTTGCGTTGAAGTCTCCCCCAACGAGCACGTTTCCGTCTGCGTTCGAAACAGCGCCCTCCAAAGCATTAAGCTTGGCGCGGAAAGATGATATCGATTCGTTCGGCGTTAGGTACACACTAAACAAGGTGGTCCCTGAGTGCCGAATCCACACAAAACAATCCCCACGTCCACAGCTCTCCGCCTGGAAATCAATATTTCGAACCCAGATGGCGGCAGTACCAATTTCATCAGTGTACCATGATGCTGAACTTTTGTCATGATGTCGCTCACTCAGCAGCAAGAAGTCGGCTTTCATGTCCCTCGTAAACTGCTCAAGCAGATTTTGGGCGGTTGAATTGTGGTGTAGGTTTAGCTGTAGGATGCGGGTCATTTGAGTTCTGGTTTCGCTTTGGCTAGGGCTTACTGAAAAACACGGCATTTTCCTGATCCCAAGGCGTGCCCGAAATCGGGTTTTGGATTAAACTACTTGCAAAGAATATACTGTGCCTTCTTCGTACACTCTTTTCTTTTATATCCCATTTCACCGCATTTGTTACATCGAGAACTCCTATCGGGTTCTTTGCATCCTTGTGCGGTGTGACCACAGCCAAGGCATTAAAAACATTGAAGAGGCGTTGCTTTTCGCCGTATTCCACAGACAACCCACCCAATTCGTACTTTGCCCATATTAAGAAAATTGTTCGGCGTCCTTTTTGGTCAAGTCAATTATGGCCATGCGTTATCCCCTATGGTTTTATGGTGTCAGCCTCGCCTTGATTCCGCCCACGCCAGGGAACTCCCTTTTGATGACCTCTTCCACCTCGGTCAGATCCGTGACGCAGTCAATGTCTCTTATTTCGATCGTTGCAATCGGCTCGAGCGAGACTATAGCTGCGCTTTTGCCGAGGACTTTCTTTACTGCGTCGCAGAAAGCTTCCCTACTCCCGGCCTCTACTCCAAATTTGACCAGTATGTGGCCCGGCCACGTTGGTCATACTGCTTTAATAGCAGTGTTAGTGTCTTCGGGCCTTACGTTTCCCCTAATGTCCCGCAGTACCTCCGCGTAGGATCGGCCATCTTGGGGCTTTACGAGCAGTGCCTGCTGCCGGGGTCTTCGTCGGGGCTTCTTTCTCTCCTTTTTGCATCAGGTCCTTTTTCTTATTGGGCGCCCGTAAGAACTTTAATTTCTGGCACTTTTTGAAGAAGTTTCTTTGCGCCTCCCAAAAAATCAAGAGCAGACCAGCCATACTCCATTCGCAAATAAACGTCAGTTTTGCCGAAGCTAACCATTTCACGTTATACTCCACGTTCACCTGAATGTTTTTACTTCCTCGTTGTTTTTCTTTTCCCTTCTGGAAGATGACCATTTATGGCCTTCAATTCAGCGTCCACAAAATCAACTCGATCCTGTACGGGAATACTCTCGACCGAAGATGATCGATTAGGATCTTCCGTTCTCGTGTAGCAGACTGTATTATTATTCCTCGTGTCCGACACAATAAAAACCAACTAAATCCAAAGTCCACATCGCGAATGATATTCTTATTTTTTTTCTCAACTGTTTACCTTTCTTTCAAACTTTTTTTTCATGAAACTTTTTTAAGGGCGGCCGAACCTTTCACCTTTGATTAACCTTTTCTTTTTGTGTTTTTCTATTTATGTATTATGGAATTATTATTATTTATTTTACCATTTTTTTTTTGACCTTGCAGGTTTAGGAACACATTTATGTATTGTATATTTATTCGTTAAGATTTCTAAAATTCTTATATATTGTATTTGTGAACTGTATTTAAAAGTGTGCATCTATAGAAAAATCGAGCATATAGTGTAAATGATTTCTTAGCAGCTTTTCAATAACAATCAAAGCTCATTTAGATTTCTAAAAAGCTTCTAGTAAAAAAGAAATTTTCTTGATTAATTTCCATCAAGCTTTATTTCAAGTTCTAACATTAACTTCACTACGTATTTGCCGGGAAATTTTGGAAAAGTTAAAATATTTTATAACCACGCGAGTAGACGAGAATTCGTTCCTATCAGACAGATTTTTTTACTCAAGCTTTGATAGCTTAGTTATATAAATACATACAATCATAGGTTTAAGGAATACAAACTGAGTTTCCCAATAAGAGGTGTTATTTTGAAATTAAAAAAATTCCTTTTTTTAACATAAATGTTCAAATGTTTATTTCATTATAACGAAAAACGTCTGCCGGTTATGCTGAAAAATAATATTAGGCAAATTACCACCACAACTACGCTTACAGGGCCATGTCCTCGATAGCCTCACGAATTCCATCTTCGACGCTGGGCTATTGGCGTAGACTTTCTCTTTCACGTGGCTTCGAAGGAAGATGTCGCTAGGTGTTAAATCATAATATCTCGGGGGCCAGTTGTGATCACCTCTTCGAGAGATAACACGGTCCTGAAACTTTTCCCGTAAAAAATCAATGATTTCGTTGCTTTTGTGGCACGGAGCGCCGTCTTGCTGAAAGTAAACATTGTCCGGCTCAATACCATCCGATTCCGGCCATAAAAAATCATTAATCATCTCGATCGCGCAATCCATACACTGTAACTGTTGCTCCAGCTTCATTTTCGAAAAAGTAAGGCTTCATCACTCAAGATGATTTCTCGATGATATTCCGAATCATTCTCATACGTTTCAAGGACCCAATCAGCAAAGACACGACGTTGTTGATGATCAACTGGCTTGAGTTCTTGTATCAACTGAACTTTGTAAGCCTTAAGACCCAAAGCTCAATGCAAAATAAGGTGTAATGACGTTTGTGGAATGCCTCATTCCAAAGAACGACGAGGAATGGATAAACCTGGGTTTTCTTCAACACTTTCGGCTACAGCAGCAACATTCTCGGCTATTCTTGAGTAACGTGCACGGGTTTTATTCTTCACATCACTAAGTTGTCCCAACAGCTCGAATTTTACCACCAATTTCTGTATGGTGGTCCAACAAGGTGCTTCACGACGACCCAAAAATGTTCGAGTTTTACGAACCGTCTCTGCCAAATTTTCACCATTTTTTTAGTAAATTTTAGAAATTTCATTGCGTTGTTGAAGCATGTATCGTTCCATTTTTAGGGTTTGGTCAAATAATTTTACAAAACCCTACTTGTTTCGCGACCAGTCTGTCCGTCTGTCCGTCCGTCCGTGTGTCACAGCAGTTTTTCTCGGAATCTACTAAAGCTAGAAACATCAAATCTTGTGTGTAGGTATAAAGTGGTGATCTCTTCAAAGTTCAACTACAAAAAAATTTATAAGGTATTTAAGGGGGGTCTCCCCATATAGGAGAGTGGCCCCCCGAAAAAACAATTCATTGAAGGTAGCCGATATGGGTATCAAATGAAAGGTCTTGATGAGAACTTTTCAAAACAGGTCTTAGTTTGGCAAAATTTGCTTCGAGGGGCGCACAGGGAGGGGAAATACACGAAAAAATTTTGTCCCCCCCCCTCGCGATTGGACACCTGTGATCCGAAAAATCTGAAAAAAATCAGGAATGTAGGCCTTGGTGAGTACAACAACAACAAATACGTGAGAAGTCGCAATTCACTCAACTTTGTTAGTAATAGTATGATTTATCGATTTTATGTTTTCTTGAATAAAATCTTAACGGTACCCTTAAATTCAATGAAATTCAATAAGTAGATGTCTATTTATAATATTGATCTGTCCTGAAAGTTTAATAAAGATTGAATTAAATTTAGCGAAGTTATAGCGGTTTGAGATTTCCTGTGTTACTATGGAACAACATGCGCTTTTTACCGACTTAGACACTACAGTTTTGCTAGGATTTGCATGAAAATTTCAGGAATGGTAGGTATCATGTATATCTTTGAGAATCGGTTCAGGTAGTGGTATCAGTATTCATAAAACAAAATAGTGACTATTTTAAATGCAAAGATTGAATAATTTTGAGTTATTTTTTCCCAACTTCAACGTTTAAGGTGCATGCTTTGAACACTTGATTCAATTTAATGAATGACTGAAGATGAGTACCTACAATTAATGCTCATAAGTGAAACAAGCCAAGGAGGTGGGTGAGAGCTCCTAGCAAAAGGGTTTTGTAACCATTCTAGGGTTCGAAAAAATTGGCCATTAATCGATGATAACAGTACAGGAGAGTGGCCCCTGAAAAAAAAAATTCATCAAACGTAGCCGACATGAGTATGAAATGAAAGTTTTCATGGGAGCTTTCCAAAACAGTTCTTAAACTGTCAGTTTTTGCTTCAGTGGAGGCACAGGGGGAAATACATGAAAAATGTGTTTCCTCCCTCGCGAATGGACATCTGAAATAATTATCAAGGGAGATATATATGAATATAACAATAACAAAAACCTCAGAAGTCGAAATTCGTTCAACTTTATTAATAATAGTATGATCTTCGAATTTCTAATTTTCTCCGATAAAATCGTCTTTGACATGTTTCTGGATTTGATTCGATCTGGTGACTGCATTTTATAAATTGAATACAAAACCCTTCTGACATGAGCGTAGGTCTGTTTACCCAACTTGTTTAATGAAGTAACGGATCAAGTTGAATGAAAATAATTGTACATTTTTCTTCCCCCGCTGCAACTCGACATATAAACTTTTCTTTCCACCTGTAAAAGGTGTGGCACGAGAATACTTTTCCTGGAACGTTGACCAGGCAGGAAGACCTGGAGGGTTTGACTGAAGTGGTAGTATTTGTGGGTGCAGTGAAACTTAGTAACGTTCTGGGAAACTTCGGTTGGCATGTTGTGGGGAAATATGAATTTTGTGCGGTGAGGGAACACCTTAACTCGTTCTGCGTGGTCGATTTTCTTTGTAGGTGATTTTCATCGCTAAGTGGTGGGAGCCCCAAAACTTGCATGTTTGTAACTTTGCTCCGGACGATCGTCATCTCGTTTAGGTGACCCCTGAAGAGGCTCAAAGAATCGAACGAGTGGCGCCCACGGCCGTCTTCGATCGGTGGAGCCTCCGCCGGAGTAGCCTCAATATAGCGGTAGGGCAGCTAGGGAATCGTTTATATTTTGAATAATTTTGCTTTTGTACGTAACTCACCCGACCGTTCATTGAGCTCCCTATCCAAAATGAAGGCCACCCTGAATTTTGTTATTCCAGGAGGCTTCTAACATTTGAATATTCTCTGCGATCTCATAGCTTGGGGCTAATTTCCACTCCAATTCGTTGCCTGGTTTACCATTATGTTTCATTTATATTGTCTGGGTTGTTGTAAAAGCTCTTTAACAGCATCAAAGTAGTTAAATGATCGGACATTCCAGAATCCAGTGCCACAACCCCTTTTTCGGATGTGAGAGCGTTGTCGGAGGTCCAATCTATTCCAAGGCTCTGTTGCAGGTTTTGAGACTATATACGGTTTTGCAGGGACAGCTAACCCGTCACCTGACCTCCATTCCAGCAGAATGGTTTCTACTTTCGATTTCGTATAAAAAGGATTTAGTGGCAGAGGTGCAGGTGTGTTCACAGTTTTTGGGATTTCTTGGAAGCTGTGGTTTAGGAAAAATGTAGGAAACGTTCTTTCTTTTACAACCGGGTTTGGAACCATCTACGGAGGAGTTAAAAGGTTGAACTACATAAATGAATTGTCATGTCATGTATTCTCCCTCAATCTTCTCTGGTCCACGTAATAAACTAGTAATTTCGATGAACGTGTTTTCAATGACTTCATACCCAAAAATTCAGGCGCATCAGGATATGGGTACCCATAACTTGGTTCAAATTAAAGTCTTTGATACAGATCGTTCACAGCTCCCCAAATCGGTGCAATAATAATTTTTGATACCGTCAGAAGCTTTGCAATGTCGCAATAAGTTACAAACGTGTCACATGCGTGTAGTGTAAACTGAAAATTGACGATGAAGACACTGAATATTCATTCACAAATTGGGTGTGTAGATCGTTTTAAAGGTCGTGAAAAGTATGATAGCTGAAAATTTTCAGCACAGAATTTTCTTGAACTTCATGGTTTGTGGAGCTACATCAATGGTATGAACTTGGAAAACAATCCGAGAGAGGCTGGGGAAGGAGAAACGGGTGGAAAGGCCAAACAAACTCTTATAGTAGAGCCGGTTACTTAAAAGCACATCCAATCTGCAAGTAAAAGTAAATAAATTTGACAGAATCTTTAAACAGCATTAGACGATAGTGGATTGATGTGACAGATTGGTTTACGGCGCACTATCACTAATATCACGTTGGAAAATTTTTCATCCTTGGAACAATTTATCATCACAATATTAGGGTCTGCGCATAAATTACGAGACGTGGGAATGACTGGCGACCATTGATGGACTGGGATTCTACTTCTGGTGGGTTTAAGCAAGGAATATAACCCGTTGATGATGGCGATTAAAAGCAGTGGTCAGACACTTTTGTCAGACTTTGTTAAACCCAAAACTCTTGCAGGATATCGATAATAGTTTGGCATAACCGCCAAGCGATCAAAGTACCTCGAATGCATTATGCCAAGAAACACCGTACCAAGTATTATGGACGTGGTAAGCCTTCATTCAAAAATAAAAAATAAATAAATGCTTGGAGTGGAATTACCGTAGACATATAGCAAAACAGTGTTCAAAGCAAACTTCACCCAACGCAACAAACTTATTTTGTTTGACAGCTGCACATTCAACATCGGATGATTAGTTTACTAGTTTCAGAGCAAATGTATCAAGGGCTATTTATGTCCAAAGAATGATGCAAAACAGGATGAAATGGCCAAAATAACGTATGAAGAAGCTGTCGGTGGAATTTTGTTCGCATCGCAAGTTTCCCAGCCAGACATTCAGTATGCAGTGAATAGTGCAAGTCGTTTTAACACTAATCCTGGTAAATGCATTGGATGGCCGTCAAGCTAATACTGTCATACCTTAAGTGGACAGTTGATCTGAAGTTATCTTATCAACGGAACGGGAATATCGACTTGCGTGGTTTCTGCGACTCGGATCATGCCAGTGATAAGAAAGATCGACGTTCAGTCATAGAATATGTATTTCTTCTCATGAATGGAGCCATCACTTGTAACTCCAAAAACCAACCAACTATTTGGTTCTCATTGACCAAAGTGGAATACATGGCAATGCCGGCGTCTACACAAGACGCTTTGTAGATTAAGGATTTATATCATGAAATTGTTAAGGAATATATCGATTGTACTATAAAATGTGACAACAAAGGAGCTACACACTTGGCCGGTGAGACGTCTCATTATCCATGAACGAAGCATATAGATATTCAACACCATTACTTGCGTGAACTTGTACTCATAGGTAAAGTCAAATTCAACAGCGTCAAATCAAGCTGGCAGATTTTTTGACAAATCTTTGTGATTGCAAGACAACATAATTATAATCGTAGGGTGGGCTTTCCATTAGGTATATAACAATTTTGTGTCTTTATATGAACCCATTCTTAAACTTTTTAAATAAACTATCAGTGTCAAAACGTTGGTTAAGGTCAACACTTTTACGATAGTAAAGTTCAAAAACCAGCGACATATGGAAACTTTTCAAAATTAATACCGAAATTCTGAGTCAGTGGTAGCAACTCGAAGAGCGGTTAATCTAATTTTCGGCGGTAATAATCATAAGTTAGAGTCAAAATTATTACTAATGGACGTTCTGGTGACAAAAAGACGCGTATCGCTCGAAATTAAGGAAATATCGCAGCCGTAAGTACATCAATTCAAATGAGCCAAATCAGTAGATTCCACGTCAAGAATTGGGTATCACTCAAACGGCATTTTAGTATTTTTTGCGAAAAAATATTGGCTTACTTGGTGATAACATCAAATTAACATAAAAACTAAGACCGTTTGATCATTCGAAACGCCGAAATTTCTCCAACTGGGCTCTGGTAAAGCTTGAAGAAAATTAATATCATCTTCAGCTATGATGCTCATTTATGGCTCAATGGCTTTGTTAATAAGCAAATATGCGTTATTCGTCAGCAACAAGCCAATACTTGCTTCTCGAGATCCCGTGGCATCTCCAAAAATTACTGTTTGGTGCGGTTTTCATGCCAGAGGTGGGATTGGGCCGTATATTTTCATGGATGAAAATGATCGTAATGTTACCGTCAATAGAGAACGCTATTGTGTTATGTTGGTAGATTATTTATAGGCAGAATTGGATGAACTTGACATCAATGATATGTGGTTTCAACAAGACTGTGCCTCTAGCCACACAGTACACCACACAATTGATTTATTGAAGGGCGAATTCGGTGAGGGTGTTATCTCGGAAAATGATCCAGCCGAATGGCTTCCTCGTTCATGCGATCTAGCTCCACTGGATTTCTTTTCATGGGGTTATATCAATTCGCTGGTCTATGCCAACAAGTTAGAAACTTTGGACGAGCTCAAAGACATCATCCAACGCGAAATTGCCAACGTTCCGGTGGGAATACGTGCCAGAGTTGTGGGAAATCGGGTTCAAATAATCGACCGCTGTAAACCGGCTCGTAGTTGTCATATGAGCTTAATCAAATTTCATTCATAAAATATAATGCTAGCACTTTACTTACAATAAATTTGAACGCTATATTTAAAATGTTTCATTGTTTTATTAATAAATATAATTGTTATATCCTCAATGGGATACCTTTAGGTCTTTTTAAAAGAAGTTTACAGAACCTTAAAATTATTTGAAACAGAGCAACTTATGTACATCTCAATGAAATTTGTTTCGATATTATTTATTATTCTTTTCTGAATAACCCTCTGACAGGGACGTGGATCTGTTCAGTTTTCACATTTAGGATTGTTCTATAACGTTTTCAAATCACCTATGAAAACAGGCAATAACTATGATGAGTCACATAACAGCCATTTAGTAATCAATTCAGAAACATCAACAAACCAAAAACAAAATACTCGTCGCTTAGCAAGATAAATATCAACAAATGAATTTCACAAATTATGGGACCCTTAAGTAATTATTTACTAGCCATTTATCAGCTGCTAGGATGCTTAGCTTTAATAATTAAGCTTGTGCTATCTCGAAGTCTGTTTTTACTATTTGAAGATTTGCATTGTCACCGCGACTTAGAATTTCTCTTCCAGGGGGTATTTAACTTGGAGGGATCAGCGATGACGCTTCACATTTCAGTCAATGCATGATCAGCTGGAAATGTTGCGTGTGAAATTTCATTCAAATGTTGGTAAATACTTTTTGGGCGGTTTAGTAATCTTTCCCAGAGATAGGCGAAGACAGCGTTACTGAAAAATGAAGAATGGAAAATGTACACAGAATATTTTGGTGTCGAGTTATGTTGAAAAAGTTACAGCGCGGCGCGTTGTCTTGTTAAAAATTTCAAATATATCTAATCTGAGCGGAATGGAATATATCTAATCATTTGATTCATTACGCAAGAAGTTATTAATAAAGGCAGATTGATATTGCAGCACAGGCCAGTCTGCAAAGAGTTCTCAGACCGTAGTTTACAATCAACAGTAATACGCGTAGTTGCATCGGAAGGATGGAAATATTTTCGTTTATTCTCTGGTCGTCGATCGGGTTGATTTCCGCTCTTTACTTCTTCTTCAAGAAAAAATATTCATACTGGAAAGACCGAGGAGTACCCTATGCTGAACCCAGGATACCATTAGGGAATACAGGTCTTTGGAGGGTCCATTTAAAAGACATTTTTGGAAGGATTTATAAGGAGAAGGATGGTGGTCCGTTTGTAGGAGGATATTTGTTCACAGCTCCCATTGTTGTGCCGACACACCTAGACTTTGTTCAAAACATATTGGTGAAAGATTTCAGCAGTTTTCATGGCCGCGGGATATACGTGAATGAAGCTGATGATCCCTTGTCAGCTCATATGTTCTCATTGGATGGCGAAAGATGGAAATCGATTCGCACAAAACTTTCGCCGACTTTCACATCGGGCAAGATGAAGTTCATGTTTCCCACGGTAGTCGATGTTGCTCATCGATTCCAAGAAACCCTTGACGGCCTTGTCAAAACCCAAATGGAGCTGGAATGCAAAGAATTGTTGGCCAGATTAACAACCGATGTTATCGGGACTTGTGCTTTTGGGATTGAGTGCAATAGTTTGAAGGATCCAAATGCAGCTTTTCGCCATTACGGAAGGAAAGTTTTTGACGAGCCTCATTTAAATCCCGTGATGCAACTGTTGGTGATTCAATATCCTGACTTAGCGCGAAAGCTGCATGTGAAAACAGTGTCAAATGATGTCAGTGAATTTTTCGTGAATAGTGTACGTGAAACTGTTGAATTCCGTGAGAAGAACAATGTGAGCCGCAATGATTTCATGGATTTGCTCATACAACTAAAAAATGAATGTGGTGTAGACGGAACATCGAAAAATTTGGGTATTACGTTCGAAGAAGTTGCTGCTCAAGCATTTCTATTCTTCTTAGCTGGGTTTGAAACGTCTTCGACTGCTATGATGTTCAGTTTGTACGAGCTTGCTATTAATCAGGAAATTCAAAATAGAGCCAGACAAGAAATAAAGGATATTCTTGAAAAGCATGAAGGGAAACTAACCTACGAAGCAGTTCAGGAAATGATATACATCGATCAAATTATTAGTGGTGAGGAATTCTGCTTTAAATGCTTGCCTGAGCTTTCCTTCAATTTCGTTTGTTTATCTTTCAGAAAGTCTTCGCAAATATCCACCAGTTGTATTTTTGGTCCGAAAATGTGCTCGAGACTACAAGGTGCCTAATTCCAAAGTAACAATTGACAAAGGAACCGAAATCTTTATACCCGCTTATTCAATTCATCACGATCCTGAAGTGTATCATGATCCTGATAGATTTGACCCTGATCGTTTCTCAGCAGAAGAGATTAAAAAACGTCACCCGATGTCTTTCTTAGGATTTGGTGATGGACCTAGGAACTGTATTGGCCTACGATTTGGCAGAATGCAAGCTCGTATTGGTTTGGTTACGCTTTTGAAAAATTATCGATTCAAACGAAGTGCGAAAACAACAGTTCCTATGGAGTTTAATCCTGGTAATCCTGTTTTAGCCCCCGCGCATGGAATGTATTTATCAGTAGAGAAAGTTTGAACATTGATTTTATGGATGATTATTACTGAGTTATAACTAAATATAAATAAGTTGTTTTTGATTTAATTTTCTGTCATTTCACACTGTGGTTTCCGCCGATAATTTCAGTATATTGGTGCACAATGCTATAATTTTTGCATGTCACATTCATTTTAAAGAATAGTAATAGATTCAAAGGCAGCAAAAAGCATCGTGGTTCTTTTGCAAGAATCAATTACTTTAGCGCCCATGAATCACATATTCTAATGAATGCTATCATAAAAACCCCCTTGCCGAATGAACTACAACACCGATTTCATCACAATAGTTTCCACCAAAATTGGTCGGATTTTTTCGTATCAAGTCTTTAAATTACATTATCGACAACGATATGCACAAAGGATGGAAAAGAACATGAAAACCTGGTGACTTCTTTTACATTTGGATGCCTGTGAGCCCAGAAATCTAAAACAAGTTGGGTAAACAGACCCACGCTCATGTCAGAACGTACGAAATGCAGTCACAACCAACGAATAAAGGCAAGAAGCACGTCAAAGAGCTGTGCACGTTTGTAAGAAAATCCCTTGCTTCTGCATTTTCAACGGTGGGTATTTTGTTGCAAACTTACAAAATTCACTCAAATCTTGAATTCCCAAAAATGTTTATGTCATCAATCTTATTCGAAAATTTCAAGTAGATCAAATCAAAACTGCAGTGTCTGGTTCCGAAAAATACCCAAATCGTATGTGATTGTTGTTATAATGGGAGGAATTTCAAACGGCTCTAATTTTCGTGAATGTGAACCAATTTTCATCAAACTTGCAGAGTATAAGGATCTTATATAACACTGCCTATCGATTTTGAATTTAAGGATAGCCATACAATTTCATTGGGGAAAATGTGAGATTCGATGTTCATACTATTAATAACAAAATTGAGCGAAAAACAACTACTTCCATAATTTTTTTTTAAATTTTTCAGATCATAGGTTCCCAATCGCGAGGGGTAGGGGGAAGCAATTTTTCGTATATTTCCCCTAATGTGTGGTAGTAAGCGCTGCTGCCATATGGCTTGTATCTATCATCAGTTTTGGTAATAGGCTGTATTGTAGCATTTACGTGGCAATCAATCTCATCATTTTCAGCGCCTCTTCTTTTCATTTTAGCTCCAAATTACACAAAATTATCTACACGTTCAAGGTTATAATCTCCGATGGTGACGATTTATCGGACTGTAGTGTTCTTCCTCGTTTGAATTATGAATTTAGTTTTCGTTAATTTGGCTTATATTCTAAACTCAGAAATGCTTCTTTGGTGTCTTAATAGAACGTCATCGGCATATGCCAGCAATTGTGTGGGCTTGAATACTAATGTAACAGTTTTTTCAGCTGATAGCTTCCTTTTGACGTGTTCAATATTACAATATTACAGAACACTGGGGTGAGTTGTAGGCCTCATTCCACTATAAAAATGTCCGCTAGTTCACCATTAACTTGTCCAGCAAATCTTTGTTTAGCATCGTGACTTTGACTTGGCGGACTAGTTTTGTTGGGATGCCAAAGTTAAGCATTTATTCATTTGTAAGACGTTTATGCTCCGAAAGTTGAAAAAAAGTTGAAATATACAATACTTGTCAAACTTGCATACGCATCAATTACCTTTTACTACAACAACAATAATCCGTCTCTATGGAAACATAGGGGCCTCACATTGACCCAGACACTTCGATCTTGTAAAAATTTTTGAAGGAAATTATATCATGATCACGCTTATGAGCTTGATGAATCAATGATATCTGTGCTGGCTGCTTCAAAAATAATATGAATAAATTGCGGACTTTTACTTCTATTTAAGCGTACGCAAATATGACATCAAGCTGCAATACGGGTTTATTTTTGAATGGCTAAAGATCCTGAGTAACATTACATGAGTTAAAGACAAAACTCTTCTGGCTGGCACCTACTCCTGTCTACTCAACTTGTTCTATTTTTCACACTGTGTATTGTTCTTATAAACATTGTAAAATCATATAGAAATTTTGTTGTAATACTTTAGAACGGCCACATTTTGCTATAAGTCACTAGCATAATCAATTGAGTAAACATAATACTGAGAGAAATGCATGAATAATTATTTTCGAGTTTTTTTTTCATCCAAGTACTCACCAGAAGCTAACTTTGCCTTCGATGGATTAGCATGATCTTCATTTAGATGTGAGGCAATGTTCATAACTTTTTATTTAAGTCAGTTGCATTTGATTTTTGCACATCCTGGTTAAATCGAATCGAAATATTCCGATCGCTTGTGAGAGTCATGAAGTTATGAACATTGCTTGACATCTAAATTGAAATCATGCTAATCCAACCAAGGCAGAGCTAGCATCTGGTGAGTACTTCAATGACGAAATTTCAAAAATAATTTCTGATACATTTCTCCGAGGAAATAAAAATTAATAAAAACTTTTCCATCTTCACGCATGTACAATACACCATTACTGAAATTATCGGCGGAAACCACAGTGTGAAATGACAGAAAATTAAATCAAAAACAACTTAATTATATTTAGTTATAACTCAGTAATAATCATCCATAAAATCAATGTTCAAACTTTCTCTACTGATAAATACATACAAATACAAGCTGTCTTTTTCTATTTTCAGTTCACTTGATTGATATTTCTCATCTGTATATAACGCAGATATTAAAATCAACAAGTTGGGTAAACAGACCTACGCTCATGTCAGAAGGGTTTTGTATTCAAAACGCTGTCACCAGATCGAATCAAATCAAGAAACATGTCAAAGACGATTTTATTGGAGGAAATAGGAAATACGAAGATCATACTATTTCTAACAAAGTTGAACGAATTTCGACTTCTGAGGTTTTTGTTTTTGTTATACTCATAAATATCTCCCTTGATAATTATTTCAGATGTCCATCCGCGAGGGAGGAAACACAATTTGTTCGAATCCTAGAATGGTTACAAAACCCTTTTGCTAGGAGTTCTCTCCCGCCTTCTTCACTTGTTGCACTTATGAGCATTAATTGTAGGTACTCATTTTCAGTCATTCATTAAATTGAATCAAGTGTTCAAAGCATGCACCTTAAACGTTGAAGTTGGGAAAAATAACTCAAAATTATCCAATCTTCGCATTTAAAACAGCCACTTTTTTGTTTTACGATTACTGATACCACTAGCTGAACTGATTCTCAAAGTTATTCATGACACCTATCATTCCTGAAATTTTCATGCAAATCCTAGCAAAACTGTAGTGTCTGAGTCGGTAAAAAGCGCGTGTTGTTCCATAGCCATACTCGTATGTTGCCATAGTAATAAATGCAGCGCATATTGTTCCATAGTAATACAGGAAAATTCAAACCGCTATAACTTCGCTAAATATGATTCAATCTTTATGAAACTTCCAAAATAGATGAATCTTATAAATAGTCATCTGTATACTGAATTTCATAGAATTTAAGGTTACCGTTAAAATTTTATTCAAGAAAACATAAAATCGATAAATCATACTATTACTAACAAAGTTGAGTGAATTGTGACTTCTCATGTATTTGTTGTTGTTGTACTCACTAAGGCCTACATTCCTGATTTTTTTCAGATTTTTCGGATCACAGGTGTCCAATCGCGAGGAGGGGGGACACAAATTTTTCGTGTATTTCCCCTCCCTGTGCGCCCCTCGAAGCAAATTTTGCCAAAGTAAGACCTGTTTTGAAAAGCTCTCATCAAGGCTACTTTTAATGAATTTTTTTTTTCTCGGGGTCACTCCCCTATATGAAGAGACCCCCCTTAAATACCTTACAAAAATTTTTTTGTAGTTGAACTTTGAAGAAAACACCATTCTGCACATACATACAAAATTTGATGTTTCTAGCTTAAGTAGTTTCCGAGAAAAACTGCTGTGACACAAGGACGGACGGACGGACGGACAGACAGACGGACAGATAGGACGCAATGTTAGAAGGATTTTGTAAAATTATTTTACAAAACCCTAAAAACCAACTCCGCCATTGCGTGTTCCAAGTTTGGTTGGTAATGGCGAAAAATCCCCTTCTCCTTCTTCTTATTAGCGTTACAGCCTCTCTCGCGCCTGCAAAACAACGTCTCCAACTGTCTTGGTCCATTGACCGTGTCCTTCAACTTGGAAATTGTAACAGCGATGAATTGCTTTCGCCGACCGAGTCAGACCAGCGTTCCTTTGCTTTCCTCACTGGTCCCCGGCCTTCAGTTTATCCAACGAATTACTTGTTGGGTATCCGTTATTCGTCCATACGATTCATGTGGCCAGCCCAATTGCAGATACAGTATTGAAAAGCTGCGTCTTAATTTTCAATACTGTATCTGCCAAGCGTGATATTTTGTGCATTTGAGGTTCTACGACTGCGTCATGAGTTTTCTTTTATTTTCAATTTGTAGCCCTACAAGTTTTGCTGCGCTGTCGAGTTTCAGGAAAAGTTCTTTGGCGGTTGTTAATGACCGTGACAAAATGTTTATGTCATCCTCATAGGCTACTACCTAGCTCGACTTTTATAGTGACGTACCTCGTGCATCAAAAGATCACTTCCTTATGACGTACTCCAGAGCTGAATTTAATTGTAATGTGGCCAGCATTCTCCCAGCTTTAGTCAGATATTTATGTCAAATGCATCGGCGAGTTGGTTATTGTTGTGGATTTGGGAGGACGTTAACGTCATTGTCATTTTGGTAAGACGGCCTTATTTGACTGTGGTGCTGATGATGAATGTTATGACTAATGCTGGCGTATGTTTGCTTTAAGTCAACGATAATTTGGTGTACGTTTATGTTGCACTCTCAGCACTTTGCAAGTACCTGCTTGACTGTGAACAATTGGTCCATTGCCGATCTACTTGCTCTAAAACCATGTTGATACTCTACAATAATGCTGTTGGTGTTTGGTCCGATTTTATCTAAGATGTTTGAAAGTATTTTGAACGCCGTAAAACGTAGTGATATGCCTCTATAATTTTCATGCTGTAGCTTGTCACCTTTTTTGTGAATAGGGAATATAATTGACTGGTTCCACTCTTTTGGCAAATGTCCTTACTGCCGAATGTACTGGGTGACTTTGTGAATAGCTTTATGAACACTGGTGCTAGCATATTTGATAAGTCCACCGGATCTTATCGATGCCCGGCGCTTTATTATTCTTTTGGGCTTTGATGATGGAGCAAACTTCATTCAGAGTTGTTTAGGCCAATAGGCTCTGATGTTTTGGAGCTATGCAAAAGATTATGGAGGTTCCTGAAATACCATGCCCATCTTTCCTTAATCTTGGTTTCATCAGGACAGAGCACTGTTTTGGGCTGATCATAGTATTTTCTTTTTTAATCTTAATGATCCCCTTGTTTCTCCTTATTCCTAGCTTCCATCAATTCCCAGTAACTGGTCTCGGGGTGGGAAATTAAATACCGAGAAATGTCAATAACTGCAAACACACCTACGTTTCTACGGGGAACGACTGGAGGATATAGCCTCCAAGGGGAAAAAAATCACAACGGCCAGCGTTTGATTGAATTTTCTTGTAGCAGAAATCTTGTCATACGTTCGACTTGCTCCCCACATCGACGCATACGTAAAATGACCTGGGTATCACTGGATGGCAACACATAAAACCAAATCGACCCTCCACTCTGATCTAACAATTGTAGACATAAAGTACATTTGACATTCGCACATACCAAGCAACCAATTGTAACTCAGAACATTACTTGATCAATTTACCTATTGATATACTATGCCAAAGGCATCTTCGGTGTCGACTAGCCCTCTATAAAAAGCAAATATCGAAAGACTCTAAATGGTGCATATGGGAACAATGTCAGGAAGGACTTCGAGAACTATTTGGCTTCTATCTTGTTAGACGCATTGCTGAAAGCAAGCAACGAGCCCTGGATGGCGTTAAAGACCCTGACATAACACGCAATTGGGCATCAAGCCCGGTGGAAGAGAAATGACTTAACAATCAGGCGTACAAGGAATACTTAGGTAGAAAAAGCAGAACGGAGAGAGAACACTAAAAAAAATCTACAAAAAATAACAAATAGGATTATGAAAATACAGAAAAGAAAATACAACTAATTGAGAAGGATCGTTGTAAGTCCAGCGAGAAGCAACACAAGACAGCCATGCAAGATAATGAAAAGCCTGGAGTCAGTTTATCAGTCCAAAATCACACTCTTTGTGATGACATCGGCAATATCATTGCTGATGAGATCGAGATTTATCAAATATGTGCATCATAAGTCAAGAACCTCTTAAATCTTACGCACAACTCTAGAGAGCTTCCATTGGCCCCACCAACTCCGAGTTAAGTTTGTTTCACCTTCAAAGCCCAAAGAATAATGAAGTAACAGGCATCGATAAGGTTCCAGTGGCGCTCATCAAATATGGTGGCAGCAGTGTTCAAGAAGCTATTCACAAAGTCATCCAGAACATTTAGCAACAAGAACATATGCGAAAAGAGTGGAGCCAATCAATCATTTTCATTATCCACATAACACGTGACAAGCTACGGTGCGAAAACTATAGAGGCATATCGCTACTTTGTGCGGCGTACAAAATATATTATTGGGGAGTATCCATCAATCAGATACTTGAGAAATACTGAGAGTTGTGCATAGACGTCCACCGAATTTTTGTTGATCTTAAGCAAGCATACGACATTAGTTATCGTAACGTATTGTACCAAATAATGTTTTGCTTTGGTTTTCCAGCTGAATCAGTCCATCTTCCCAAAATGACAATGCTGGCAACGGCATTCCAATAATGTCACGATCGTTGATTTATTGATGCACAATTGTCTTCGTACAGGGTCGGATTAGGCGCTGCAGGATTCGAAGAATAATAGCTTGGGAGCTTAGACTTGTTGCACTATTACTTGTATAGTTTATAGCATTTACGTTGCTTATGTTGGAGTATAAAATATAATGGTTGTTTGCATATTGCCGTTGCGATTTCTGTTTTGGGCACATGCTTATCTTTTGTATTACTTACTGCTATTTCACACTAAATCTTCTCGTTGCATTTCTATTCGTATTATACGTTTAATAATTATTTAATTTTTTGTTTCCAATTACTCAATTTTTCTTATCTTCTTTGCTCTTATGTGAACGTATTTGTAAAATGAAATCATATTTTGTAGATGTTTTACGTTATGACTACGGTGTTTATTTCGTACCATATTAAGGATATGCTGGTATTTAAGGTGGATGTGAAATATGTGTGCCATTTAAGATTTTGTAACCAATGATTCGTAGACGTCTTCGATGTTAAAAATTTTGCAATCGGTATATTCATAATCATACACCAATAGTATTATTGGGGAGTATCAAGGAGACAGTGAACAATTACTGTCAAGCAGGTACTTGAAAATGCTGGGACACACAAAATTTTCCTTGACTTTAAGCAAGCATACGACAGTATTGATCGTAATAAATGTATAATAACCGACTCACAAATGCCTTTGACACAAATATCCGACTAAAACAGGGAGACGGGCTTGCCCCGTTGCTATACAATTTGGCCATGGAGAACATCAACAAGGAGTTATCTGTAAATACGCGACGTAAATTACTATTGAGGTCGAGTCAAGTACTGGCCTATGCGGACGACTTCAACATTTTGTCACGATCCTTAACAACTGCAAAAGAACTTTTCCTGAAACTCGACAGTGAAGCCAATGAAGATAAAACAACGTTTATGACGCAGTCACGGAAAAATACCTCAAATACACAAAATATCACACTTGGCAAATAAAGTATCAAAAATTAAGGCAAATTTGTGTGTTTAGGCGCCAAAATAATGAAATCGGGTAATGAAAGAGACAAAATAAGTCGAAGAATACAGCTCGCAAATAAAATACTTTATTCAGTTTGGACAATCTTGAAGACGAGTTGCATACACCGAAAAACAAAGCTCCAAGTATACGAATGTTTTATAAGACCTATGTTATGCTCTGAGTGTGAAACATGGACCCTAATGCAAGCATCCACAAATAAATTGAACGCCTTTGAGTGAAGGGTCCTTAGGCGAATTGTCGAAGCGAAGCAAGACGGATCCCAATGACGAATTTGATACAACCATGAGTTGTATGAAATTTTTGACAAACTGGATTGTAAGACTGTGTCAGCTGCAATGAATTGGCCGCATGAAACGTATGGATGAACAACGGATACCCAAAAAGGTATTCGTTGGGAGAACAGAAAGCCGGAGACCAGTGGCAAAACCGAGGAAACGCTGATCTGACTCGGTCGAAGAAGACAGTTCATTGCTGCTCGGATTTTGGAATTGGAGGAAACGGTCAATGGACTGAGACTGTTAAAGGGGCTACTTGCAGAAAGCCAAGGCCTGAGAGGTGCTTTCGTGCTAAGAAGAAGATATTCATCATAATCATTACAAGTATCCTCTATTGTTGCTCCGTCCTTAGCTCGCGAAGGGATAGTACTGCGGATGATTGTATTAAACGGAATTTGATCATCTGACAAATTATTTGCAAAGTTTTCTGATGCAAGGCTGCAATTTTCCACAAGAACCGTTGTTTCTAATTCAAAATAATTAAAAAATTAGAAAACGAGACAATAAACTACATCAAATGCGTGACGAGATCAATAATCAAATTTTTGCCTTTTTTCTTTTCTCTTTTTTGCGAAGGTTTCTCAAGCAGTTTCCCTAGGTGGACTGCCCGAACACACAGCATATTGAAAGTATTCAATGCACGCGTCTGGAGGCAAACAACTAGAGTGAAATCAGACGGAGACCGTTGGCAAATTCAATGCAACCATGAAATGTATGGAATTTACGACGAATCGGAGTTCTTAACGATTATTAGACTGTGGAAGTTATAATGGGCTGGCCCCATGAATCGTATAATTGGATACCAAAAAAGAAGAAGAACTGAAAATCAGAGATAAGTGGAAAAACCGAGGAAACACTGGCCTGACTCGATTGACGAAGATAGTTCAGCGCTGTTAAGTTTTCGAAATTGGAGGACATGGTCAAGTAACCAAGACAGTTGAAGGTGCTATTTGCCGGAAACGAAGACCCCAGAGGGGCTGTAGTGCTGCGAAGAAGAAGAAGGTTGCTCAAAATCCTGAATTAGAAGTAGTCATCCAAAAACATTTTCAGAATGGAGAAAACTAAGGCTCGATTAAAAAAACTGCTACCAGACAGAAAAAGAATACCTGCTCTAATGTTCGCACTTCCGTAGTTTCATAAAATAATCTATGAACGATCCTTCTTCTTCATCGTAGCACTACAGCCTCTTTCGGGTCTTCATTTCCAGCAAATGGTGCTTCCAAATCTCTTGGTCCATTGACCGCATCCTCTGATTTTGAAATCCGGGCAGAGATGAACAGTATTTGTCGACTAAGTCAGACCAGCTTCTCCTAGCTCCCCATTGGTCTTTGGCCTTCAGTCCTCCCACCAAATACCTTTTTGGGTATCTGTTGTTCGTTCGTTCGATTCATGTATTTTCCGCAGGCTTACAATGCTTGAGATCTCCAGTTCGTCACATATTATAAATCTCATAGTTGTATCGTAGTCACAATTCGTTCCCTTCTAGCTTCACCCCGACGATTCGTTCCAGGAGGACTAGAGTCCATGTTTTAAACCAATAGCATAACAAATGTCTTATCATAGATTTGTATACTTGGAGATTTGTTTACTTGTGTACTCAGCTACTTTTCAAGATCGTCAAAACTGAATAAAATATTTTATTTGCGAGCTTCAGCCTTTGGTATATTTCGTCTCTTTCATCACCCGTTCTCGTTATTTTGGCGCCTAGAAACACAAACTTGCCAACTGTTTCAATTTTGTATTTGCCAAGTGCCTCAAATTAAGTGTATTTGAGCTTTTTTCCTCGATTATGACATGAGTTTTGTTTTTATTTCATTGAATTGTAGCCCTATTAGTTTTATTACACTGTCAAATTTCAGGAAGTATTCTTTAGCAGTTGTTAATGACCTTGACATAATGTAATACCATTTGCATAGGATACTACTTGCCTCGACTTGAATAATTCTGTACCTCGTGAATCGACAGGTAGCTTTCTTTTGTCGTATTCCAGAGCCAAATTGAATAGCGATGTGTTCAGCCCATCTCCCTATTTAAGTCCGATATTTGTGTCGAAGGCATCATTGCACGAACTTGGGAAGTCTTTGACGTCATTGTCATTTTAAGGAGAAGAACCTATTTGGCTGCGATGCCAAAGCAAAGCATTATTTAGTACAGTAAGTCACAAACAATGCTGTCGTGTGCTTGCTTAAGGTCAACGAAAATCAGCTGCAGTCTATGTTGAACTCCCAGGATTGGTCAAGTATCTGCTTAACTTTGACCAATCGGTCTTTTGTCGATCTCCCTGCTCTAAAACTATCTTGACACTCCCCAATAATACTGTTGGCATAAAATCCGATTTCAATTTCTAGGATTTTTGAAAATATTTTGTACGCCGTACAAAGTAGTGATATGCCTCTATAATTTTCGCACTGTGACTTGTCACCTTTTTCGAGGATAGGGAATATAATTGGAATCCCTCTGTAGATATCTTTGGACTCCGATGTTCTGGAGCTGTTCGGAGGATTAAGAACGTTCTTGAAATATGATGCCCATCTTTTCTTAATCTCGGTTTCATCAGCAATGATATTGCCGATGTCATCACTATTTTGTATGCTTGTCTTGTGTTGTTGTTCGCTAAACTTACATCTATACTCGTAAATTGATCATCAAAGTATTTTCTTTTCTTAATTATAATGATCTTAATCAATACATTTCTGAGATTTTCACAGTGTATTCACTTCGTCTTGGTTTACCCACCCTACATAGTCTATGTACACCTGATTCTCTTTGTCTAACGCATTCTGGCACTGATCTTCAAACCAATCATTTCTCTTGTGTCAGGCTTGATGTCCGATCGTCCGTCTGTGACGGTTTTAAGAGCCATTTTCACTTCCATGCAGAGCTCGTTGTTTGCCTATAACGATGCGTCTGATAAGATGGGAGCCAGCTAGTTGGCAATGTTGTCAATTAAAATCCATAACTTAACTATTCGCTTTAGGTATGTGAATTAATTTTTGTTGGTGGTAATTAATTTGTATCTTTCAGAATTGAATAACAAAAGGTCCATTAGGTGGTTCACCTCCTGAGTGGGCCTTTCTCGAGGCTGTCCACGAAGTTATTAGAGGGTTCGAAAGCATAGACACGAAAAATTTACTACATGAAAGTATATCAATGGGTTACATAATAATTTATTAGTAAATTCAAGCAAAAAATTTTTCCTCGTACATAAGATTTACTTTTCTTATAGTAGAACGTTGTTTTTGACTTCTTCTTCTTCTTTGATGCATTAAACTTTTTGAACTGTGAAGATGTTTATATATCTAATCTAGTTAAAATGGACTGGAAATACTCGTTTAATTTTTTCAATATAAACTTTTGAGTAATTGCAGTAGGATCACCCTAATTTGAAAATGTTGAATGCACTGAAGAAGACAGCAAATAATAGTCGAAAACGGCGTTCTACGATAAGAAAAAGGAATGTCAGAAGAAAAACTAGGTGATATTCTGTACATCTATTATGTTTAATGCAATCATGTTTTGAATGTACTTCTTGGTGCGAACGGCTTAAAGGTAATTTTTTTATCAAATATACTTCAAATTTCAGCAAAATGACAAATTACTTCATAAACCAAACATTAAATTCATTCCAAATTCATAAAATTGCAGATAGCTATTCATTTTTAGCAAGTGGGGAATCAATATTCACATCAACATCACCACTTGGTACAGCTGAGGCAATTAGTACAATCAGTTCTGAAGGCCTAGAGGAGTTATTTTCGGAGCTGTTTGTAGAACCTAAAAAAAAAGGGAAATCGTGAGGGACTTTTTCTGAAAGGAAATTTTAATAGAAGTCGGAGAAACGAACAAAGCAATTTATGCAAATAAAACAAGTTAGCGAAAACTCATGCACTTTGAACAACGAATCGTGGAAGCTGAAGAGGCGAGAAATGAACCTCTCAAGCTTTAGCTTTAAACTCCATATGAACTATTCAACAAGATATTCTTTGTAAACTCGAACCTTACAGAAAGTTGACTGTAGAGGTTTCTCTAGTGGTTACTGACACACAATAAAGTAAACTATAAAGCACAAGGTTGACTGTAAATTTTTCTTGAACGCTATACTGCCGTATTCTGCAAACCATTTACTTGGAGGGATTGTGTCATTTAAGCAAAAATATGGGTGTTTTTCTTGCAGCACCTTAACTCCTTTATTTTGCTTTTTCACAATTCAAATAGCTCTAATTTGGCGAACAACGCCCACTTCACTTTTCTTAAGATTTACTCAAAATATACTTTAAAATCTAAAGGGTGGTCCAACCCAAACGCACGATGTTAATTTTCAATATATTTAAAAAGTTTTCAGAGAATTATGTTAATGTTTTTTTAACTATAATCGACAGATCTATGACAATTATAAGTAAAACAAAATATCGCCTAAATACTCGCCACGACTGCGGTGGCATACTTTTATCCGATGGTCCGAATTTTCAATGACTCGGAGACATATTTGAGGTTCAATGTCGTTAATGTACTGAATCATCTCATCCTTTAGCTCTTGAATTGTTCTTGGCTTATTGACGTACACTTTTACTCTTTAATATCCCCAGAGAAAGAAGTCCAACGGTGGAAAATCTCATGATTATTGCAGCCAATTAACATCGCTACAATGTGAGATAACACGGCCATTGAATTTTTCACGCAAAAGAGCGATTGTTTCGTTGGCTGTGTGCCAAGCGGCATCACCCTGTTGGAACCACATAACCTCTATTACTGGCCACAAGAAGTCCGTTATCATCTAGCAATAGCAAACACCATTCACGGTAACTACTTGGCCGTCCTCATTTTCGAAAACGTACGGCTCGATGGTGCCACCAGCCCATTAACCGCACCAACTAGTCCCTCTTTGTGGATGCATCGGCTTTTCAACAATTACTCGTTGATTCTCATTTGCCCAAACGTTGCAATGCTGCTTGTTAACGAATCCACTGAAGTGCAATCGTTCCTCGTCACTCAAGATGATTTTCATTGTAAAGTCTCCATTTCCTACCGTCTATTCAACCAACTATTAGGCGTATTGCCGACGGGTAAAATGGTCGGTAGGCTTCAGTTCTTGATTCAATTGAACCTTGTAAATTCAAATATTTATTCAAAATTTGCATCGGCGATGTACGTGAGATGTTCAATTGTTGCACAAAACGACGATTAGAAGTTGACGGCTCTTTTGCATCACAGTCGCAAACAACAGGATGTTTTCCGCAGAACGAACTAGGTGAGCATGCACAGGTGATTTCACATCTCCTACAGACCCGATTGGCTGAAATTCACGCACGATTCTCCCAATTGTGGACAAATTTGGTCGATATGCTGACCAAAAGAATCACGAAATGAATTTCGATTTGAACGCCCACTTGGTTAAAAGGCGTCAACAAGCTTAACGCACTGCTTAATCATGCACCTCTCCATGGTTGAAATTATCAAACATTGAAATAAAGAAATATCACATTAAGTTGGGCGAAAAACTTGACGTTAAGGTGCGACTCACAATTAAGATCGTGCATTCTGGTTGGAACACCCTTTCCTATATCTTACAGTTTAATATATTTTCAAATTTTAGATAGCTTACCAGACTGATCTTGGTAAAGGCTTTGGGATTTATTAAATGTTATGTGCAATCCTTTATATTTCTTGAACGCATTTTATGAACAAAGCGCGACTTGACTTCGAATTTTTGAAGTACAAATGTTTTTGATTTGTTATGAGATATAAATAAATATATTTTGAGTAATGAATATGAAATATTGATAAATATATTTTGGAAATAAAATACAAGCTCGCCGATTTATTCACTTAATGCTATTCTTATGGCCTCTGCTCCTCTGTTTCAATAAGATGCTCTATTCTCTACTTACGGTTGCTGTTTTTCACGCCTTTGCTCATGGTTGCTCTGTTCCTCAAGCCAATTTTAGTTTTTCTAGTCGTTCCTTCGTTCAAACTGTGAAGCGTACAACATGCTTTGATCAGAAGAGGCACATTTTCAACTTCACTATCAATTATTTTACCAATGCGTCGAACACGAGCCTTTAAGTGTCCAAATGCGTTCTCGACAAGTCTTCTTCATTTAGAGACTGTATAATTGAAGTTCTTCTGTACTGGGTTACATCAGCATATTTCAAAATTCAAATGCGGAGTCTTCAATAATGAAAATTGGAGCCACAACGCCTGAAAATGGGTTTGAAATTTACTGCTAAATAACATTTTCCAATTCAGGTTTTAACAAAGACTTTTTAAATAAAGACGAATTATTGCAACTCCCTGGTTATCCGGCATTGATGTATATTAATCTATATCTGTTGGAGAAACAAACATATACTAGCAGATATAATATAAAACTATATGTACCGTTATTCGACTAAAGCTAATAAAACTGTAGAGTACCAGCCCTCATAGTCATTGTAGTCTGTTGCTTCTTCAATATGGGGCCTTACCTCAAAATGGCTTCTATCGTAAATGAAATAAGATGAATTAAGAAGTTTGATCTCAAAAAGAAAGTTACTTATGTTCCCAAAACATTGCGGGAGGCCAAGTTTTTCAAACCCATTTATTTTTTCTTCAACGATTTCCTTTGTTAAAGGAAAAATGTTGAAATATTTTCCCCTTAAAACGTCCCACACTCAATTTCAAAATTCAATCACAATCTTGCAAACAGTGCTCTTACTAACGCCTAATAAGTTCGCTACTTTTCGATACTCTGCCAAAGAGCCAAGTGCGTAGATTGCTATTGCCACTCATTTCTTCAAATCAACAACGCTCCTAAAAGTAGTATCATGTCTTGAAATTGATTTGACCGCAACGCATAAACTTTCAAATCACCCTAGTCATTAGGAAATTTTCGTTAAAAAAGGTCATCACTTTTTGCGACGCCATGTTCCCAAAATGTTTGTGAACGAACCTTAAACAATATAACATCATTTTATTATGTCGGAATGTAAATATTACTCGTTTATGCGTAATAAGTCCATCTCTTTGGGGATGCTCTCCAACTTAAAATTGCGTCTGGTAATAGCACCCTTTTGCGGTGTGCATTTCAAAGCACCTTCAAGTGCTTTCGCTTTTGAGTCTTTAAATGTTTCAATAACAATGATGAAAACCTACATCTAAGTTGAGCTATCACCAATTGTTTTTACAAAACTTCCGCTTGACTGAAGGAATGCATAATAATTTAAAATTGGTATTTACACTTTGAGTTTTGTATAATTATACTTCACACTTTACACTATAATTAGATGTATGCAAATAAAGCACTTTAAGGAAAAAAGTCAATGTAACACATCGCTTAATAAATCCCGAGACTAACCCAGAGATGGTGCTCGTAGTACCAAACTGGTCACGTTTCCATAGACTGCAAATCTTTACATGAAACGTTAAAAAATTTCACGTCGATGATTTTTGAAAAAAAATGTTATTTTGGTTGATAGTCCCGGGACGTATTGAACGATGTTTTTTTTTTTTTTTTTTCTACCTAACCTTCGTTAGGTGTGTATTGGCTATGGCTAATTAGCACAAGCCACCGATGTATCGATTAATGTCCTCTAGGGACTTATGGTAATATAATGCTTTTTTCTAGTTTTTCTTTTATTTGTTTTGTGATTTTATTGTGTTAATGTGTTATTATCCGTTTGGAATGGTTAATAGATTTTTGGTTTAAGTGTTTTTCTTGGAAGGTTAAAAGTTAGTTTTTGGGACTTGAGAGGACTATTCGCGTGAATTTAAAGTTCTAAATTTGCTTCTTCAAGAAAGTCGATTAATTGAGTTAGTGCTTTCTCGTTGTTTTTATTGAAAAATTTTGCTATTGGATAGTTATTTTGAAAGATTTCATACTTGTTCCTTAGAGTTTCAAAGTGGTCACAGTTTAGAATTCTGTGTTCAAGATCGTCTGTTATATCGCACCATTTGCATCCTTGGGATGGAACTATTTTTGCTTTTTTTAATCTTTTGTGATTGTAGGCTCGGTTGAGTAGAATTCTGTTAATTTGCTTTTGCGTGTTGCTGCTTGGTGTGAAATCATGAAACCATGGTTTGGTTCTGTAAATAAGGTCCGTTTGTAGCCAAGGGCTGTACGCTAGGTTTATGATGTTTTTTCGGTAGTATTCATGCCATTCTATGTTGATGGAGTCATTAATCATTCTGATAGAGTCGTCCCATTCCAGAAATGAGTCGACTTCTTCTCCTTCTATAGTGGCCAGTTTAGCTGCTTTGTCAACCAATTCGAAGCTGTGGAACTTTTCCACTTTCGGTATCCAGTATAATAATAGTAGTGCGTTGGGTCTATTGTTGATTGTTTTTCTGATTTTTTCTGTAATGAGTTTATGGTTTGTGTTGTTTATGATCTCGTTTATTGTATTTTTGGCGTCGGTGAAAATGGCTATGGTGTTGGTGGGTTCAGCATCCGCGTTGTTAATTGCTTCCTGGACTGCTTTTAGTTCTGCATTTGCTGCTGTAGAGTCTGTGTTCAGGCAGTATTTTAGTGTCTTTTTGGAGTTATAGCAGTGTATGGCAAAACCAATGCCTAGTCTGTTTTTTGCCGCATCCGTGAAATATATCTTAGCTTGGTTGTCCGTGAGTTTTTGTAGTACTGCCTTAATCGACTCGTTGAAATTTTCGTAGTTTATTTCCTTGAAATTGTTGGGGATGTTGTGCATGAAACTATTGGTTTGAAATTTTATGTTGTGTGGGTTTGGTAGTGCAGAACCTAAACAGGTGTTGTTGTAGATGTCGACATATTTTTTGTAAACTGTGGCATAGTTCGAGTTTTTTTGGTTTTCCGATATCATTTCTTTGAAATCTTGGCGGAAAAGGTTTTTTCCTATTTCTTTAGCGAGGAGTTGTTCAGCTCTTAGTCTAGCTGGTAATTCTTTAGCTAGTGCAAGCGTTAGTATATTTGGAGCTGTTGTGGGTACCCCAAGACATCGTTTTATGGCTTTGGCTTTCAGGCTGTCTATTTTGTTTAGAAAATAATTTGGCGCATGAACAATGTTTGTTAGATTGCTTTCTATTACCGGTCTTATTAGTGACTTAAAGGTGTTTAAAGCCTTTTTGGGGGTAAGTCCATGTTTGGGGGAGCTGATTTTGAACGCTATGTTAATTGTTTTGTTTGCTTTACTTAGGGATTTATTATAAAATTCATTAAAGTGATTCTGGTTGTTAAAGTTTCTGCCTAGGAAAGTGAAATTTTTTACCCAATCTAGTTGTTTGTTTCCATATTTTATTTTGTTAGGGTGGTTTTTGTTTGTATAGAATTCTATGGCTTGTGATTTTTCCAAGTTCAATGGGAGGTTTAGTTTGTTGCATAGTTCTGTGAACTTGTTGAATTTTGTTTGTAGATTATTGAGATTGTTGGGTCTGTTTTTTCCTTTGCTTATGATTAGAAAGTCATCCGCAAATTGAATGAGTGTAGTTTGACTGTCAGTGATTTTGTGGAGGCTAGTTGTGTAGAGATTAAAGAGGAGCGGGCTTAGTACGTCCCCTTGCGGAAGTCCATTGTTAATTTCGGTCGAATCCTTGCCTAAATGTAATTTCCTGTACATTAGGAAGTTTAAGATCCACGAGATATAATCCTTCTTGATGTTGAAGTTGGACATGATTTTGAAGAGTTCCGCAATATTTACTCTTTCATACGCACTATAAATATCACAGTTGATAGTCATTATATTTTTTGCTTTCTTATCTTTGTTGAGGAGGTGTATTACAGTGTTTATGCATGAGATTGCCGACTTTCCTTTTCTATAAGCGAAACAGAAATTGCTTAGATTGTTTTGGTACTCAATGTCACTAGTAATCCTATTTTTTATTAGGCAGTTGATTATTTTCAGCGGGATACTTATGAGGGAGATCGGTCTATAGCTTTCTATTTTGTGTAATGGTTTGTTTTTCTTGGGGATAGGTACGATTTTGATGTCTCTTAGCTCATTATGTATGTTGTTATTTTTGAAGCTATCGTTTATAGAGTTAAGCAGTGCTGATTTATTGTAGTGGTTTAGGGAGTTTATAATATTGTAATCGATTTTATCCAGACCCGGAGATGATCTTTTTTTGCGTTTGTCTAGTACTATGAGCAGTTCGTGTATTTTAAAGGGTTCAGCTGGTTCTATGTTGTTTGGCATGTAGGGAGTCCAGTTAGTGTTTAGCGCCTGATGTTTATTTTTTATTATTTCAAGAAAGCCTTTATTGTTTTCTGTGTCCCATTGCGATCTCGGGTTGTTGTTGTTGTTGTTTTTGATTGCATTGACTAGGTTCCAAAATTGTTTTATATCTCCACTTTGATTTATTTCATTGATTTTTTGATCCCACAGTTCTCTTTTTGCCTTAGTTACAGTTTCTCTCCATTTATTTTGTATCGCAAGAAACTTTGCTTCATTTTCGTTATTTTTCATTTTACGGAAATTTGTCCAGGCTTTCGTTTTTTCCCTCCATAGGCTGTTTATCTCTTTTGACCACCATGGTTATGGACTGTGTTTGAATTTCTTCGCACTTATTTGGTTACTTTTGATTAGCTCATTAATTTTCTTCATATTTTCTTCCAGATCGTTAGTGAAGTTGATCGTGTTGATGTCCTCCATGATTTTCTTTCTGTTTGGTGTTCGTCTTTTCTTTTGGTTCCTATTCTCGACCTGCAGTGTGAATTCTATGGGGACGTGCTCACTCATGCCTATTTTGTATTTTTTGGTGTTCCATTCATTCCAGTAGTTTATATTATTAGTTAGGGTGATGTCTGGGGTTGACATTTGAGTGTTCTGTTGATTGGTTTTCCTAAAGAAAGTGAATGTGCCTGTGTTGAGTGTTGACAGTTTATATTTGTTTAGCGCGGATTTGAGGATGTTTCCTTTTGCATTGTTTGTTTTGTCTCCCCAGTATTTGTGTCTTGCATTGAAGTCGCCTCCAATTATGCAGAGGTTTTTGTCGTTTACCACTTTTATAATTTGATGTATTTGTTCTTTGAATGTTGAGCTATTTATGTCAGGGGGAAAATAGCACGCGCAAATATTTACGTTTGGTTTTTGATTTGTTGTGGTGATTACAATTGCTTCAATGTCTCTGTTACTTAACGGTATTTCTTTAAATTTTATTTTGTTATTAATTACAATGGAGACTCCTCCTCCTTCTTTCTCTGTTCTTATTTTGTTAATTAGTTGATGGTTTTTGATTTTTATTATCGGTGATTTTTTTGTTAGGAGTGTTTCTTGTATGAGTGCAATGTCTATCTTGTTTTTGTTCATAATGTACTCTAGTGTATCTTTATTTTTGGAAATGCTTTGTATGTTGTACTGTAGAAATTTAATATTTTTGATATCTTTCATGTAGTTAAGAGTTGTTGTTTGTCAGCCAGTTTGTGTATTGTAAGTTGTTTGTATTAGGTCTTTTCTGACAGTGGTTTGTAAGTGTTTGTATTGTTTCTTGGATAAAATTTGCTTCAATTTGTAAGTATTTGGTGATGGTTTGGTTTTTACAATTATTGTTTAGTAGATTTATTAACTTTTCTACTGGTGTGACATGATTTGCTGTTTTGAAGATGTTTTCTGCCAGATTATTTTTCTCCATAAGCGTATTGTTAGACTGTAGTAGTAGATGACTACTCATTGGCAGGTTTGTAGTATAATTGGTTGTTCTTGTGTTTCGTGTTTTTGTTGTTTTTGTGTATGGTTTATTTAGCATTAGTTTATTAATTGTATAGTTCGAGTTTCTGTTATTTGTAGCTTTTGTTTTTGTTAGTAGTGGGAATGCTGAATCCATGGATTCGTTGTCCTTCAGCAGCTCGAATTGGTTGTCGTTGTTCAATATGTTTCTGGCTTCTTTGAGTGTTACATTTTTAATGGAACATACTTTCATCTCCATATCGTAGTTAATCCATTTGGGGCAGTTTTTATCCATGGCGCTGTGATTTTGGTCTCCACATAAGAAACATTTTGTATTTTTACATTCTTTGTCTAGACATTCCTTATCTCCACATTTTGGACATCTCTTATTTTCTCCTTGGAATTCCTTACAAAAGTATTGTGTGTGTCCAAGTCTGAGGCATTTCAGGCATTATTTTGGCCTGAGGTAGTAGTATTCAACAGGCATGTTCAGATATTCTAATCTGACTTCGTCCGGTAGTTCCTCTCCTGAGAATGATATCTTCACTGTTTGTGTTGGTATGAAGTTTTCTCTGTTTTCCGGATCCCTTCTTTTTATCCTGTAAACGTTCACAATTTTGATGTTCTTTTGTTGTATTCCATGTGAATTGCTTGGTATTCCATTTTTGGCAATTTCTTCTTCAATAATGTTTAGTAGGACTCCTTTGATTATGCCATGCCTCATAATAAAGTTGTTAGGGATGAATGCTCTTAAACCAAAGTTTTTAAGGTTTTCGTTCATGACTATTTCGTTGGCATCTTCAGGTTTGTTGAACAATAGCTTGATCCTGTTATAACCTACTTGTTTGATGTCTTTGATGTTTTTTAATTTCATGTTCTTATTCATTGCGTAGAAAGCCATTGGAGTGAGCCTCATTTTTTCATTAGCTTTTTCTTTAGATGGGTCCATTAATACGAAAAATTTTTTCCTTGTGTCGTATTTGTCATATTTGTTGATGTTTTGTCCTTTTTTCTTTGATTCCGTTGTATGTTTGTCGCCTTCTTTTAGGATATCCATATGTTTTTTCAGCACCTGCTCAATAGTGTTTTTAGGTTTTGCTGTTTTATTTAAAGTATCAGCCATGAAGTTTTCTATGTCCTCCATTGGCGTGGATATGGTTGGCGAGGTTTTTGTTTCAGTTGTTTTTTCGATGTCTTTTTGTGTGCTTGATAGTTGACCTATATTAACTTCACTGGTTTTTTCCGTTTCAGTCGTGTCCATTAGTTCGTTGAAAATACCGTTGACATTTGTATTGAGGTTATTATCCTTGCACATGGAGTTTCCTTTAAAATTCCTTTTTATCCTTTTGGCATCTATTTCTTCATTTATTTTCCTTAATATTGTCTCTTTTCTTTCCCCAGGGTCGGGGGGTTCCTTCTTTTTATTTAATTTATCTTCCATCATAACATTAAATGTAGACTCTTACCTGGTGTCGTACAAACTCTAAGGAACCGGGTTTAGACTTTATTTGATTCTACTTTAATTGAATAATTCTATCTCACTTTATTCTAATGTTAAATGTTGGGGGGATTAACAAACCCTATCTGACTTTATTTAGACTTGTGAAAGTTAAAGGATTTTGTTTTTCTCAAAAATTTTGTTTTTTGAACTTTTAGGTTAAATTTTACTTCACAAACACTCACTAAGCACTCTGTACACTTCGAAGTTTGTATGAAGAATGAATGTATTGAACGATGTGTTATGAACAATAAACATCAAAGTTATCAAAATTGACATTTGTCAAATTTTTACAATGACAAGTAAAATGTGATAACTAGATGGAAACATTTACAAATCATCTCAACGAAATTCTAAGATTTGATTTAAGTGGAAACAGGGTACTAACAGTTCGGCAAGATTGTATCGGCTAGAGCATATTTGGTAACTGCGATTCAAGAAATTAAGGGAAAAAACGATTAATCAATCAGACACCTTTGTTATGTGAAATTTAAAAGTGGCGATGAACTTGATTTTAAGCTAAATCAAAACAAACTTATGATGAAATTGACAAAGCAATATAATATTAATGCTAAAACAATTGTTAAATTGGAAAGTAAATTAAGTTGAGGGAAAAATGGAAGAACAAAGTTGAATGTTATATTAAATTAAAGTAAAAATTTTTTAAAATTATAATAAAATTATGAAAAGAAAATGCATACTCGATTCGATAAAACCTTGCAAAGATGCTGGAAGTCGGTATGGAAGCAAAACGAAATTACCGGAATGGCGGAACGATCTAACATCGTGCCGCCACAAGCTTTTTAAAATATAGTAAATTATATAAAGACTCTTGTTTCTCGCGTCCTATCTGTCCGTCTTTCCATGCGTACAGCAAGTTTCCACAGAAACAATGGAAGCTACAAAACTCAAATTTCGTGAAAAGGTTAGAAGTGTTGGTCTCTCAAAAGTTTTGGTCTTATCAAGCATTTCAATTTCTAAGGGGGTCCACTTTATAATAAAGTGACCTTTTAACATTATTTTTTATAAAATGCAGTTGAATAGGGTATCAAATGTAAGGTCTTGGTTAGCACTAACAGAATTTGATAGGAAAAAACATTTTATTAGGGGGCCGAAGGGAGAAAATGCATGGAAATTGTTTCGAGCAATAGGATGGTTACAGAGCCCTTCTATCAGCAGCACTCTCCTCTTCAGTAATTTTTTGCAGAAGTTACGGTGTATCAAGAAGTACACTTGTATTTGTTGCAGACCAATAATGTATATTTTGCTTATTGACCAAGCCATTGCGCCAGAAATGAGCTTCATTTCTGAAGATGATTTTCCGAGAATAGTAATTCATAGTCATTTTCAAACGTTACTGGTTCGTGAACTTTACCATGATGAAAGCGTTGACTTTACCCATCGTTTTGTCTTTGACAATTGCTTAAAAAAGTTTAAGGGGGCGTTCATATAAAGATACGAAATTGTTATGTCCCTAATGCAAAACCCTATATACCATTTATCCAATAAGTTCAAATCTGTACCCTAAAATTCACCAAAAATGTTATGTGTAAATATTTCTATTAAAAGTTCTCATACTATGTAATTTTCAATAAAATTGTATCAAATATACAAGAATTACAGCAGTTTGAACTACCCGATCAGAACAATAACTATGCACGGTTTTAAAAATATTCGTGCCTTCATCGAACCTGACACTAAACTTTTGATTGGGATCTCCACAGAAGTTTCAGATGAAATGAGTAACAATAACGTCTTTAAGATTACATACAGTCAATGGTTGTTGGTAATATTGCAGGAAAATGGCAACTGCTTAATATGGAGTAACAACGGTTTTTCTTTGAGTTCAATTATGTCTTTGTTATAGATTTCGTTGGTTTTCTTGAGCTCATTGATGACTGGCGTCTACCTTTCGTATTTCGGGTACAGAACTCTTCTACCCTTGGCGTAGTTCTGTCTACCCAAATTGTTTATGAATACAAGGGCAACAGAAGAAATCAAAATTCACTCAACTTTGTTAGTAGTAGTATGATTGGCAAGTTTCTCGTTTTCTCCCGTACAATTGAAACGGTGCACTTAAGCATGTAATTTTTGTACCATAAGATGCTTTCGTTCCCTAAATTTTAAAGAAATTGTATATAAAGGACACAATTAATTATAGTCACCATCAACAAGTTCAAAGGAATATTAACTTAGCGATTGCATCCTCTGCGATCTCACTCCCACGGATTTGAGTAAATATTTCTGTACTTAGCTACTACCAATAGATCGTTAATACTAACTTGCCGCGGGAAACCCTCGGAGATAAATCTAACGCAGATTCAAATACAACTGATATTGTTATGCACTACATTCTGCAACTAATCATGAGGGTGAGTAAAATGCCTCGCTCCATTCAAAAGTTTATTGATACGTTCGATTTTAGCGATATCCCACCCCCTCAACAATCGTACAAGAAAATGCCCGTATTATTTGTTTGGAAAACATCAGAATTTTGGCCAGTCACGCTTCCATAGCTATTTCAGTAAAGCATGCATTGTCCAAGCTTGTCATCTTTGCTGAATAATCAAAATAAATCGATTTCCCCATGCAGTGCTCACATTTCATTCATTAATTTGTACATACATATGTACATATGTGATCAAGATAAAATATTTGCAATGTAACCATGACTCAGAATATTTCGCCGTTTGAAGCAGTTAGTCCCAAGAATCTCAGATCGGTTAGACGGAGAGGCTCTAGTTAACGTGCGTGAAACCAGACGAACATGTGAGCTGCTCAATGACTGACGTCGATGAAAAAAGATAATGCCAAATGCTCACCGAAGATATTATTTATGAGTATACGAGTATATATTAATTTGGGTGGCTTTCAAGTTATACATAATCCACTGGCGTTCAAGTTTTCTTGGTATGTGAACAAAGATAACTTTTATCTTACTCTAAGACAAAGCTCTGAATATGTGTTCTAATCGAAATTGAATTCAATTTACCTTACTTGAAACTTGCCGGTTTTTTTTTACATAAGAATTTATTAAAAAAGGCTGCATGATGGTTTGCTGATCATTTTCCTGCGAACAGTTTTGGTGTATTGTTATAACTAGAAGTGGTAGAAGCAGTGCTGAAGATGGATCTATTTTCGGTAGTTCTTTGGTCAGTTATCGGTTTGGTATCCGCGCTTTATCTCTACTTTAAAAAGAAGTATTCCTATTGGAAAGATCGTGGTGTAACTTACAAAGAACCCAGGATTCCGTTGGGAAACTCAGGGCTCTGGAAAGTCCACTTGAAGGATATCTTTGATAGCATCTACCAATGCAAAGATGGAGGACCCTTTGTTGGAGGCTACTTGTTTACAACCGCCATTGTAGTTCCAACGTCTCTTGATTTTCTTCAAAATATATTAGTGAAGGACTTCAGCAGCTTTCACGGACGTGGAATGTATGTCAATGAGGTTGATGCACCTTTATCAGCGCACATGTTTTCATTGGACGGTGAAAAGTGGAAATCGATTCGTTCAAAACTTTCTCCAACTTTCACCTCGGGCAAAATGAAGTTCATGTTCTCAACAGTTGTGGATGTTGCTGATCGGTTTAAGGAAACCCTCATGGGCATTGTCGAATCTCCAATGGAGTTGGAGTGTAAGGATCTTCTCGCCAGATTTACCACAGATGTGATTGGGACTTGCGCATTCGGGATAGAGTGCAATAGCTTGAAGGATCCAAATGCAGCTTTCCGGTACTACGGCAGAAAGATTTTCGAGGATCCACCATTGCATCCAATCATTCAACTTATGGCAAATCAGTATCATGGTTTGGCTCGCAAGCTGCATTTGAAAACTGTGGCACCAGACGTTAGTGAATTTTTCATGAATAGTGTTCGCGAAACCATTGATTTCCGCGAAAAGAACAATGTGAGGCGCAATGACTTCATGGATTTATTAATTCAATTGAAAAACGATCCAAGCATACCTGATGCACAGTCTGGGAGACTGACCTTTGAGGAAATCGCAGCACAGGCATTTTTGTTCTACTTGGCAGGATTCGAAACATCCTCGACTGCAATGACGTTCAGTTTGTACGAGCTGGCGTTGAATCAGGAGATTCAGAATAAAGCTAGAAAAGAAGTGAATGAGATTCTTGCAAAACACGAAGGAAAACTGACATATGAAGCGGTACAAGAAATGACTTATATTGATCAAATCATTAGTGGTAAGCTCTTATGTTGTTTGTATTTCATTCTTGACATTTATCAACCAATTTTCTTTTGTGCTTCCAGAAAGTTTACGAAAATTCCCGCCAATTGTTTTCTTGCTTCGTAAGTGCACAAACGACTACAAAGTACCAAACTCTAAAGTAACAATTGAAAAAGGAACAGAAATCTTTATCCCTGCGTACTCCATTCACCATGATCCAGAAATCTTCCACAATCCAGATAAATTTGATCCCGAACGTTTTTCCCCGGAGGAAATCAAAAAGCGCCATCCGATGTCATTCTTGGGTTTCGGTGATGGTCCACGAAATTGTATTGGATTGCGTTTTGGACGAATGCAAGCCCGCATTGGTTTGATAACTCTTTTGAAACATTTCCGCTTCCGACGAAGTGCCAGGACTCCAGTGCCAATGGTATTCGATACCGGTAATTTAGTGCTCTCACCTTTGGATGGCATGCATTTGTCTGTTGAGCGAGTTTAGCTAGTCGAAGAGCGAACGTGTAGGAAATAAGTATGAGATTATTGTCCAAAGCATTTATTTAATTTATGTGAATAGGTTATACATTTTTAACTTAAATGAAACGCTTTCTGTGTTGATTTGAAGAATGCATTCCCGATTAATTTTATATTTTTAAGGCTTAGAGTATCTTCGTATGCTTCAGCACTCCTTTTCTCGATTTCTATTCATTTAGTTACAGCACTTAATCTATTTATCATTTTTAAATTAAGATTCAATTGCTGAGTTTTCAATCAGTGGAAAAGGATACAATTTCGGACTTTCATCTGAATTTTTATATTATTGTGTAAGGAATAATTTCAACAGTAACAGTGAGCCTTAGCAATATTATTTATTTTGTGACTAAAAAGTAAATAAAAACATGGATTATTAGTCTGGATGATATTTAGGGTTTTCCACTAGCTTACAAAGCCCTATTGAAGTCGTAGCCGTCTGTATATCCACATGTTTTCCTCGACAACCATATACAAGGAGCTTTTCAAAATAAATGAGACTTTTGTCTTAAAAAATTTTTTGGTGGCGCCATCTGTGAATGAGATAGTGCGTTGGAAAGTTACATCCCTCCTTGACTTCCAGTATCCATACAAATTTTATGATGGACGCCTCTCTAGCGTTCCATACATAGAGTTTACTACGCGAGACGCTGGTCCTAAAATTTTTAGTAGATACAGGTGCAAACAAAAATTTCGTTGCACCCAAACATGCGTTCAATGCCAAGTTAGTCTCGAAACCTTTCAACATCCAATCTGCTGTGGGAGAAATAACTATAGATAAAATGGTGACAGGAAAATTTTTTAAAAGTGTAGGCAACAACATCTTAGTAGATTGCTTTGTGCTACCAGGACTGAGGTCGTTCGACGGAATTATAGGGGACGATACTTTAAGGGCCCTGGACGTTACCATTGATAGAAAAATGACATACTCAAAATCAGGCCAAATATAAAAAGCGCTCTAAAGCCAAAGGAATCTAAACAGGTCAATCACGTGGAAGTCGTATGTGACCACCTTCCTCAAACAACTCGGAATAAGCTGCAAACCATCTTGGATAAGTATGTCAAGCCTTTTGGCTCTATAAGCGATAGCGAAATCATCGAAACAAACGTAAGGGTTGATATTAAAACTTCCACATCCGACCCTATCTACACTAAATCCTATCGCTATCCGGTTAACTTAAGGCCCGAGGTGGATAAACAAATTAAGAAAATGTTAGAGGATGGAATTATTTTCCCATCAAGAAGCCCATATAATTCACATATCTGGGTCGTGCCCAAAAAAGCCAATTCAGCAGGTGAAAAGCAGTACAGATTGGTAATAGATTTTAAAAGGTTGAACGCAGTTCCTATATCTGACACTTACCCAATGCCAGATATCACAAACACGCTTGCGAGTTTTGGAAGCTCGAAATATTTCACCACCCTGGATCTAACATCCGGGGTTCACCCAATTCGTATGCGAGATAGTGATATCCCGAAAACGGCCTTCTCCACTGGAAATGGTAAATTCGAGTTTACCTCAAAAACGCGCCCAACATATTTCAAAGAATGATCGATGACGTTTTAAAACACTTTATCGGCCAAATATGTTTTGTTTATATAGACGATATTATTATCCTGGAGAAATCGGAGGACGAACATCTGAAAAATCTGGAAACCATACAGTCTCAACTCGTGAATGCGAATCTAAAAGTTAACTTAGATAAGTCTTCGTTCTTGAAGATCCGTGTTGAATATTTGGGATACATTATCTCACAGGATGGTATCCTTTCGGATCCTAAAAAGATAGAAGCTATTACTAGCCTCCTACAAATTTAAAAGACCCGAAAGCGTATCTCGGCTAGGCGTCCTACTATAGGAAATTTATCAGGGATTTTACAAAAGTTTGCGAAGCCACTTACAAATTTAACTAAAAGAGATAACGCTCAAGTTAAAGCGAATCAGTCTAAGAAAAGACCGATTTCGCTTAAAGTTTCTGAGCTCAAAGCCTTTAACGAAATAAGGGCACTCCTAACATCATCGCAGGTATTGGCGTTCCCGGATTTCAAGAAGCCCTTCAATTTAACTACCGATGCTTCTAATTACGCGATCGGTGCAGTTCTCTCGCAAGGTGACATCGGCAGAGATTGACCTACTACTTATGTTTCAAGATCCTTAAACGCAACAGAAGAGAACCATGCCACAAACGAACGAGAATTGTTAGCTATCGTGTGGGCGTTGGCTAAACTAAGAACGTACTTGTATGGAGCAAAAAAGTAAGAATCCTAACGGACCACCAGCCACTTACCTTTGCACTGAGCAACAGCAATCATAACGCTAAACTTAAAGGCTGGAAAGCCAGAATAGAAGAATTTAACTATGAGCTCATCTATAAACCCGGAAAAGCTAATTTGGTGGCCGATGCCCTCTCAAGATTGCCATTAGAAGTAAACGCCCTTATCTCAACATCAGGAACGACGCATAGTGCTATTGAGGATAATTCCGATATCAACGTACATTATGAAGCACCGATTAATGTTTTAAGGAAGCAACTAATTTTCTCTGAGGGAAAAGAAATGATGGCTCACAAACAACCACACCCTGGGTTTGACAGGCACCATATCTGTCTTGCAGCTATCACGAAGGAGGCTTTCGCCGAAAAGTTAAAGCAACTATTAAGCCCCAATCTTATCAATGGAATCAAAATTTCCGAAAAATTCATAGTGCTGCTACAGAATGTACTATATTTGAAAAATGTTACTTTCCTAAGATGAGTAAATTAATTAAACAATATACGAGACCATGTGAAATATGCAATGTCAACAGATATGATCGCAATATTCCAAAGCTTGAATTGCAGGAAACACCAGTTCCAGAATACCCATCGGAAATCCTGCATATGGACATCATATAAATTGCGAAAAATACGTAACGTGTATGGATAAATTCAGCGAATCCGCAAATTTTTTTCAATAAAGAAGATATCCGCCTTTTACCTACGGGAAAAGATGGTCAAAATTCTACATTATTTTACAGTACCGAAAATTTTGGTGGATTCATAAGCCCAGTAGTCATGAATCTCACATGTTAGAAGCACTAGGGGTCAAAGTGTGTGTGTAACCCCTCCTCAAAAGAGTGAAACCAAGGGAGCTATAGAAAGGCTCCATTCAACAATAATAGAGTTGGTTAGATGCCTTCAGCAAGAGTATAAAGAATTCAATCTAAAGGAAATAATAGCTGTTGCTGTCGATAGATACAACAATACGTTTCACTCTGTAACATGAGTGAAACCTGTAGATGTCTTTCTACGTAGATCACAACAAATAAATTACCAAGGTATCGTCGACTTTAACATTAAACTGAAAAATGATCTAAAGCATGAAATTCTTCGCAAGCAGAAGAAGCAAATCAATGCACATAATAAACTGAGGTCGAAACTCACAACGTACCAAGTTGGTGATGTAGTATATAGAAGGGATAAACAAACAAAGACCAAAGACAAACCACTTTTTAAAAAAATGACAGTAGCTAAGGACAATCGTGTAACCATCACCACTGATTCAGGCAACAAAGTCCATCTGAAAAGTAATATTCCTTTTTCAGACTAATTGCAACGAAAGCGCGGGCTTCAATACACACTTACGAGTATACGGGATCAATAGTCACCATGAGACAAGGAATTGGCAACATCATGGACGGAGACTGCAAGATAATTCATTCAATCAATTTGGGTAAACTCAACGGTGTAGCGGCTAACATGAGGTCCATTCTACGGGGTCACGTCAACAGATCCAGTATTCTGCTTCTTTGACCCTTGCTTTCTAGTTGGTCAAGTAACGCATCAATCATTTCTAGTGGATGGTGGCCTGGAAGTGGCTGGCAGGTAACCCAGACGCTACTGACTGGGATAACATAGTCAAGTTGCAAAACAATATAATTGCCAACAATAATAAACGGTATAAATTGAGCCACTATACTAACGGACAATGACATTAGGATAGTTGCTGACCTTAAAACATTTAACAATGATAAATTTGAGCAATCCGTATTCAATTGAAAGTCAATGTTTCAGGACGGGATCCCCGACATAGCTCTAGCCTGCCAACTTGCTAAAGAGGGTATAATCAATTCAAATCTTTTGAGCAGTTCCAAAATCAGTAACCTGTTTGCCCAAACTGAAACCCTCCCATATGAGAACAAAATTCAGGCTATCGGATTCGCGACACCTTTGGTAATTTCTAAAGGCTCGTTACTCCTATATTTTCTGAATCTAGCCAAAACTAGTAACGTCGACCTTAATCATGTAATTATCCGCCCAACGATAAGAAGCAACAAGATGATACATCTTAGCCATTCTGACTTCTTTCTAGCACAACCTAACAATTACGCACTAAGCGGCAACTGCTCTCGCTTTTAGGATGTTACCATTTGCAGACCAAATCAATTGATAGCCTTACCTCCTTCTGATTGCATTGTTAAAATACTACCTGGATCCGGTACAATATGCGACTACCAGCATTTAATAATTGAGTCAGTGAGCTTTTGGAAAGAAACATAATCTATCTTACGAACTTCAATGGAAGCCTTAGACACAATAACGTTACGCGAGTCCTTAATGGGACATATCTTATTAGCCTCCAGAATGATACGATTTGGCTTGATGATATAAAATATACCAGCAGGGAAATAAGAACATTCCAAGTTCTACCATCAATCCTTAGTGCAAATTTGACTGAAAGGGGCACTAAATTAGATACCCACCTCTTGCACAAACTCCATTTGATAAAGTAGAGAAATTAGACCAAATTTCCGTAAATAACGCTGTGTCAATCTCTTCTGAGTTAATTTTGTTCATCTTAGCCCTATTTGGAATCTTTATAGTATTTTGACTACGACGCTCAAGATTCTTACCTATTACAAACCCGACTTCAACATCTCGGATGCAGCCCATTGTTTTACCATTCCAATCTGTTAGATACTGATTTATAAGGCGGGGAGAGTTATCACCTTCCACTGACCTTTACATTTTTCCTCATCATTTTTCCCCACGCATTTAAGATATTACCTTACACTTACCTTTCCTTCTTTACTCATCACTTTTTCACGCGCATTATCATTTGATTCGACCCAAAATTGTATTCAGGCCATTACCCTCTTCATATTTATAATCACGCAACACGCGCATTTTGTTATGACCTGAAATAGCATTCGAAACTAATCGATGACCAAGCTGATCGTTTCATCTGTAGCGACAACCATTGTGCAAACGCTGCTGCGTATGCTAAATTAAGTTAATTGCACCCAGGTAGCATTATGTTTCCTTAGCAATTAAACATTATGAATTTAAGTGGTCAAGTTATTGAAGCGCTTTTTGTATTCCGCGAGTTATTTAGTGAAGAAGTGTTAAATAAAACAAATTGTAAATTTACAAATTGTGTTCTTTTGCAAACCGCAGAACAACTAGTCATAACATATATATATATATATATATATATATATATATATATATATATATATATATATATATATATATATATACGATTTATATATAAGTACATACATGTATATATATTTTGTGTGTGTGTGTGTGGTTGTATGTGTGTGTGAGTATACATAGGATATACTGAAATTTATGCCTGGAGGTCGCAATTTTGTTTTGATGTTCGCCAAATTTTCAGAAATATTTCGACTAGTTTGAATCATTCAAATCGGTTAAGCAATAACAATGTAGAGGATGTCTTAGATGAAAACCCGTGATTTCTGTTCTGACCAAAGTATAGCTCCGGGAAGCGGCTAGGCAAAGTTGGAAATTCGAAAATTTCTCAAAGCTATAATTTATAATGGATTTGTATGAAGCCTAAAATCAAGGTTGACGTTGATGAGATCATCTATTAAATGTATCAGAATTAAATTGGATTCCTGTGAACGCTGCAGATTTTGACCGTAGTGGTTTTTGCATAGCAGTAATAAATTATATTTTATTATACATGGTACAATGTATTCAAGAAACTGAGTTTTGAAAGGTTTGAAATTGTGGCGGTTATATTATATTATATTCAAAATAACTCAAAAAAATTCATTCCATTCATAAAATATACTGTACATAAAAATACTTTACTTTTGACACATTGAACAAATCATGTAAATCTAGATACCTACGAGTATATTATTTTTAGAATTGTATATATAGATTGTAAATTAATGAAGTAAGTTCAGTTCATTCAACGAATTCAGTTCTTTCTCAAATATTGTATTGAGAAAGTCAATTAATAAATATAATATAGTTTATTCAGTTCGTTCTTAATTATTGTATTGTTTGAATTTATAATAAAATATTATTCAATATATAATAAAATATCTTTCTAATTGTAGAAAGAAAAGTTTATTCTTACAATCACAAACCAACTACCAAGAACAAACGATTGGTGACCCCGATAAGGCACAAGCGCCTCTTATTGAAAATCCAGGTCTTTTTCAACACGTGACCTTGCAACAGAAGTCATCGTAACCTCTAAGAAGGATGAGCAGTACCACGCTATCTAAGCCCGAGCTGCTATTGCGAATATAAAAACCGAACAGAAGCAAACTGTCGAAGCTATAGCTGATAGCGTTCCCTCTTCGGCAAAGTCAGATTTGTAGGAAGTAATGTAGAATCAAAGGAAAGTCCTGTTGGTGTCAGTGCTACACTACGCGAACGAGAGAACCACACCAATCTCTCTGCTATCAATAATTCTATGCAAGGAATCAACAAAACAGTCTCAGATTTGGCAACCATCACTGAGAATTTGGCACTGAATGACAGTGGCAAAGGCAGACTAGTTCAAGACCTCTAGACTTGAATTTTTTAGGAAAATTTGTGAGATTCCCTCGCAAAAGCTGCGACTTGCGGGTCGTGGAAGATCGAATTGCGAAGAAAGTGAAGGAATCTGATTTTTCGTGGCGATTGAGTCGGTTTGTGCGATTGACTCACACCTTGATAGATGAAAATTCTTGTGTCAATTACGAGCGACGGTAGAAATATTATTTCGTTAGAGCAGAAAAACAAGCGAAAAGGGCAAATCACGATTTTATTTGCAATTTTCGCCAATTGGTGGTACATTTACGGTCGTGTGTCAGCCGCCCGCCAGCGAAACGCAAATTAGAATTGTGAGCAATTTCGAATTTAGTTATAGCATCCGGACAGAGCCTTAAGAGCAAAGCAAAACAATCATCAAATCAGCAGGCAGCCATTGATTTAGTACCGCGAATAAACCGAAAACAGGCAGAAAACGGCGAAAAGTTCTAACAGAAAATTCCAATCAGCGAACTCGTAAGACATCAAAAGTGGGAAACGAATATCCAAGAAGGAATTTAAGTAAGAGAATTTATGTACAACATTGCATTCTACACACATTTTAAATTCACACATATATACCAGAATTTTTAAATATTTCAAATATTTCTAAATATTTTTTTTTTAATTTGTAGAACTTTAAATTTTAACAATTAGATCGCAGATTAAGGGTAGAATATATCTTACGACAGGGGGGATATATCCAGCGTAGCGCACCCAGAACCCTTAGGCATTTATTTTTGCAGAAATATTTATATCATTATAAATTAAATTATGTCTCAAGATAATTTTCATGATGCGAGTCCTTCAGGGGATTCTACATTGAATGCTGTAGCAGTAAAGCTTCCTTTATTTTCGAAGGAGTTTCCCGAAACATTGTTTAAGCATTCGGAGGCTCAATTTGCTCTGGCTGGGATTACGACAGAGCTAACTAAATTCAATTATGTTCTGGTAGCTCTTGATCCTGAAGCAATTAGGACAGTTACTGATCTAGTGAATAATCCTTCATCCACTACTCTCTACACAACTTTAAAAGAAGCTTTTATTTCCAGACTTTCAGCAAGTGAGAATACGAGATTAAGTCAATTAATTTCGAATCTCACTTTAGGAGGTAGACACCCCTCACAACTTCCTCGTGAGATGAAACAACTTGGGGGTTATAAAGTTGGAGATGATCTTTTAAGATCATTATGGCTTCAAAGACTACCGGAAAAAATGCAAGCAATATTAGCATGTAACCGGTCCAGCTCTTTAAATGATCTGGCATCAAGTGCTGTTAAAATTTTTGAAGTTTCAAATAGACCATCAGTATTTTCATTTGCAAATTCCTCCAAATCAGAACCTAACGTTCAACAACAAATTTCAGAGTTGAAAAATCAAATTTCAGAACTTACTAAGGCTGTTAGAGAATCATTAAGATTTAGAAGTCCAAGAAGGAACGATGGCCAGTTTCAAGGTTTCCGTTCACGTAGTTCGTCCAACAGACGCTCAAAAGATAGAGGATTTTGTTGGTATTATGCTAAATTTGGTGTCAATGCACATAAGTGTATTGAGCCATGCAAATTTATTAACAAAAATTCTAAGGAGACTTTCAATAATTCAAAAAACTAAATCCTCTTAAGTCTCCGGCCGCAAACTTAAGTAGTATTTCTTCTAGCCGCCTTTTAACTCTCGATCATTCTTCAAAGTAGAAGTTTTTAATCGAAACAGGTGCGAAAATTTCTGTGATTTCGAAATCAAATAATTTGAAATTAATTCCATCGGGATTTAAACTTTCTGCTGCTAATGCATCTTCCATTGATACATATGGCAGAAAGTTATTAACATTAAATTTGAGACTTAGAAGAGATTTTTTATGGCACTTTATAATTGCCGACATTACACGTCCCATTATAGGAGCAGATTTCCTTGGTCATTTCGGTCTTTTAGTAGATGTAGCTAATAAAGCTTTAATTGACCCAGTTACCAATCTTAAATCAATAGCTTCTATTTCTAAGGAAGATTATTCAAATTTATCAATTCACGTTCAATCGGATGTTGATCCGATTGTTAAGGAATTATTCATTAAATTCAAGTCGATTACCTTAGAATCTGATTTCACTAAAGTTCCAGTACATAATATTAAACATAAAATTGTCCCTTCTGGATCTCCAATCATGTCCAAACCTAGACGTTTAGCTCCGGACAGATTAGAGTCAGCTAAAAAACAATTTAATTTTCTTCTGGAACAAGGCATCTGCCGTCCTTCAGGCAGCAAATGGTCCTCACTATTACACATGGTAAAAAAAAGTAATGGTGAATGGCGTCCTTGTGGAGACTACAGACATTTAAATGCCATAACCATTCCAGATCGTTATCAGATTCCTAATATTCAGGGTATTACTCATTTTCTGACCGATTGCGAAACATTTTCAACTTCAGATCTTACCAAGGCATACCATCAAATTCCAGTTGAACCCGAAGATATTCCAAAAACAGCTATATGCACACCGTTTGGACTCTTTGAGTTTACCCGAATGACCTTTGGACTATGCAATGCTGCGCAAACTTTCCAGCGATTTATTAACCCGGCACCAATGACGTGAAAAAAATTACATCGTCAATGACACTGGGTCAAAATGACCCGATTGGTTTTATTAACGAATTTTTATAAAATTCTAATAAATTATCTAATTTTAATTTAATTTATTGAATCTTCTTGCTTTGTCAATAAAATAAAATGATGAAAATACTAACATACTTTGTAAATAACTTTTTTATTAATTATTTCTTTATCACATGCAAATTCAACTTAAAAAATATTTTTCGATTTTTTTTTACAACAATTGTCGGAAAATTATTTGGAATAATGAACATTGTGAATTCAGGAAGAGATCATATACCCTGCCTATATCAATAAAAAAATTAGTCTTTTGTTTCATCAATCAGTGACATGGAATTACTACAGTTTTCACAGTACGAAATTACGTGATCGGGGCATATGTACATGTTACATGAATTACAGGTGTGAATTGTTTTTTTATCCTTTTTGGATGGACATATTTGACATCTTCTGCGAGTGCCGGAGACCTTTTGGGAGGGTTCGCCTTGTTCTATACCTGTGAAATCCGCAATTCTTTTGCGCATCTGTCGAGGCAAATTAGTAAGATTTTTGCGCCAGAGCAAATGTTCCTGAACCATACAAAGACCTAGATTTTTCAAGAAGTGTCGTCTTTTTGTATGCATGTCATTATTATTAGCGCGATAAATTAAATTTGCATTTATTCCTGCTATATTTAACATAGCAAAAAAGAGTGTCAAAGGCCATCTTTTTGAGTTTCTGGAAACATTGTACGTTGCACATAGTTCATCAGCCACATCTACTCCACCTTTGGTTGAGTTATAAAAAGTTATAATCTCTGGTTTCTGCTTATCATCTGTGCAGTCATCAATATGATCATCGTGATGTAAACTTGACGTCAAAAGGACAACTTTGTTTTTCTTTGGGATATACGAGATTAGAGTTATCTCTTTTCGATGCCCGAAAGTTGATGAGTTTTCAGGTTTTCCTCTTGTTGTTATAAATTCAAACGGAATTTGCTTTTTATTTTTGCGTAAAGTACCCACAGAAGTAAGTTTGTGTTTACACAGAAGATGAGATATCAATTCGTAGCTGGTAAACCAATTGTCAAATGATACATTACGGCAAGACTTAGAAATTGGCAATACAATACGATCAACCACATCGAATGGTTTGTTGCTGACTGAATATGGGCCACTGGGCTGCTTGCCGGCATAAATTTCCAAATTAACCACGTAGAACGTTTTCGCATCAACTAAAGCAAATATTTTGAGACCATATCTAGCTGGTTTAGACGGTATGTACTGTCTAAATTTACAGCGACCTCTAAATGCTACTAACATTTCATCAATGGTGCAGTTCTCTCCTGGCGCATACATTTTGTTGCACTGTTCGACAAACGTCTCAAAAAGTTCCCGTATGTGCGCTAAATTATCCAGCTTTTGTCTTTCATCACGTGTAGACTTATCATCAAAACGTAAACAGCTCTGTATAAAGTAGAATCGTTGAATTGACATTGTGAGTCTAAATATTTCTACGCCAGTGCCATCTGTTTCCCACAAGTCATTCAAGTTTTGTCGATTAGAACGATAAAATCCGGCAATATATAGAAGTCCAATAAATGCTTTTAGCTCACTCATTCCAACTTCACTCATGTATCTATGTTTGCTCACATCTGCACATGCCGGCTCTTCTTTTTTGGATATGAAAGTTGGTATATGTTCGAATTTTGCACAACATCGCACTATTCACAAATAAGTCCCAACATTCTGACACCGATTTGGCACTTTTAGCAGCTGGTTTTACACCAAGTGACTCCGTAATTATATTTTCTGATCTTGTACGTACATTTGGTCGTGCTGGTGCTCTTTCCCATCTTGTTCCATCTCTTCCTTTGAAGAACCGTTGTTGCAAAGTCAATAGATTACGATTATCCAACGAATCAGATTCTGTCTCACTCAAATCGCTTGCATCTTGCTCACTTACGCTGCTATCACTGCGTTCAGACAAGTGATCTTCGTTTTCGATGTCAGAAGCAGGAATCGGATCTTCACCTTGAGAATCTGACTCTTCTAATGCCGCCAAAATACGCTCCGGGTGGTTAGCGAGTGACATTTTTGTGAAAACAACTAAAAACAAACAAAAATCGTTAAAAAAACACTGAACTCATAAATAAATGCATGTCACGAAAATACCACACTAACGATGACGCCGGGTCAAAAGTACCCACTTTGAGTTGTCGCACGTGTATCTCACTGGGCGGGTGGCATTGCACTGAATGCAGGGAAGTTGCAGGTAGAGATGGAATGTAACTTCAGCTACACAAGCATTCAAACGCATAATAATTGTAGAAAATAGACTATGACTGTTTAAAATCTCCTCGGGTCAATATGACAGCGTCATTGGCGCCGGGTTAATTCTGTATTGGAAGATCTAAATTCTTGTTTTGTATATCTTGACGACATCCTGATTGCATCTAAATCAGTTTCTGAGCATGTAGATCATTCGGAAATTATTTTTGAAAGATTATAAGAAAATGGTCTTGTAATTAACATTAACAAATGTAAATTTTTACAGACTGAGATAGAATTTCTTGGTCATTTCATTTCGTCTGAAGGCATTCGTCCAGCTCCAGACAAGTGTCAAGATATTCTTCAATTCAAATTACCTGAGACTATTTTAGAACTTGACGATTTTTAGGCATAATAAATTTTTATCGACGTTTTTTGCCCAATGCAGCTCAACATCATGCATTACTTAACAGTTATCTAATAGGAGCTAAAAAGTCAGACAAAAGAAAAATTAACTGGACCACAGAAGCCATTGAATCTTTTAATTTTTCAAAACAACAATTGTTCGAGGCAGCAGTGTTAGCTTTTCCTAACATGGATGCTCCTTTAGCATTTTTTGTCGATGCTTCAGATATTGTCATTGGTGCAGCACTCCAACAACGCATAAATGATGACTGACAACCCGTAGGTTTCTTCTCTAAGAATTTCAATCAAGCTCAAACAAATTATAGTACTTATGACCGTGAATGGTTGGCAGCTTATCAAGCAGTAAAATATTTTAGATTTTACATTGAAGGTCGTTCTTTCACGCTGTTCACAGACCACAAGCCATTAATATATTCATTTGGGGAAAACCCAGCTAAAACTTCTCCAAGGCAACTCCGTTAACTAACATTTATTAGTGAGTTTAGTGGTGATTCTCTTTCTAGGATTTCTCAAATAGAAATTCCTAGTACAATAGATTTCAAAGCCATTTAAGAAGCACAAATTGTAGATGAATGTTTGACAAATTTGAGAACAAATTCGAAATTTAAGTTTAGTCAAATTAATTTGCCAAATTCGGATATTGAAGTTTTTTGTGAAATTTCTGATAAAACTATCAAGCCTTACATTCCAGAAAAATTTCGTGAACAAGTCCTTAAAAATGTTCACAATTTAACACATCCTGGAATACGAACTACTCGTCGCATTATTGCAAACAAATATTTTTGGCTTTCATTAAATAAGGATGTTGCAAACTGGACTGGAGATTGTCAACGCTGCAAAATTTCAAGGCATAATAAATGTGAAATTAAGACTTTTCCATTGGTATCTAAACGCTTCAAAGCAATTCATATGGATATTATCGGACCACTTCCTTATTCACAAGGTTTTACGTATTGCTTGACAATTATTGACCGATTTTCAAGATGGCCAGAAGCTATTCCCATGACAAATATACCAGCTCAATCTTGTGCGGAAGCTTTATGCAGTGTTTGGATTGCACGTTTTGGAGTTCCTGAAACCATAGCTACTGATCAAGGTAAACAATTTGAATCACAACTATTTGGTGGACTAGCAACGACTCTTGGTTTTAAGCGCAACCGTACTACAGCTTATCATCCTCAAGCTAACGGTATGATCGAAAGATGGCATCGTACGCTTAAAGCGGCCATTATGACACATAATAATCCTTCATGGACTAAGAGCTTACCTTTTGTGATGTTAGGTTTGAGAACAGCAATCAAAGAAGATCTTAATACTTCTCCAGCAGAGCTACTTTATGGAGAAAGTATCAAAATTCCGGGTGATTTTTCAATTCCATCATTTGATAACCAAATACAAAACGACTTTGTTAAAGATCTGAAAACTGCTATGTCGGTTCTCAAACCTATTCCGGATGCAAATCATGGTAATAATAACACAAAAATTATTAAAAGTTTATATACATGCACCGACGTTCTAGTCAGGGTAGATTCGGTTCGTCCATCGCTTAAACCACTATACCAAGGCCCCTTTAAGATATTGCAAAGAAAAGAAAATATTTTACAATTGAGATTAATGATAAAGCGTGTAATATTTCGGTAGATCGATTAAAACCTTGTTTTCCGCAATTAAGTAAAAAGTAATAAATAATAATGGAAATATAGAGACCTAAAAAGTATCGTTTGACATCAGTAAAAATAAAACAAGATTTATAATAAGATATTTATGGATGGCAAACGTTCCAATAAGTCTCAAAGAATAATTTTACATTAAAATTAAAAAAAATAAACAGTAACAGTTAACTAACCCCACATAACAAGTTTTCCTTTTATCGCGAAATATAAATATTTCACTAGGGGGAAGTTCTGTGGCGGTTATATTATATTATATTCAAAATAACTCAAAAATATTCATTCCATTCATAAAATATACTGTACATAAAAATACTTTACTTTTGACACATTAAACAAATCATGTAAATCTAGATATCTATATTATTTTTAGAATTGTATATATAGATTGTAAATTAATGAAGTAAGTTCAGTAAGCTCAGTTCATTCAACGGATTCAGTTCTTTCTCAAATATTGTATTGAGAAAGTCAATTAATAAATATAATATAGTTTATTCAGTTCGTTCTTAATTATTGTATTGTTTGAATTTGAATAAACATAATAAAATATCTTTCTTATTGTAGAAAGAAAAGTTTATTCTTACAATCACAAACCAACTACATACCAAGAACGAACAAAATGAAAAATTTTACCCCTAAAAAGGGTGAAATACACACTTTATAGAAAAAAAAAGATAACCGACTTCGAAATGCCCTAGAAAGGATATAATATATTATTATGGATGCGGTGCCAAATCAATCTCCCCATTTCAACATAAATACCTCCAACATCTGTACCAACACAAAAGAATCGTGGAAAAATGATATTGGCATCACTTCCATAAAATTTATTTCATACTTTTTAGGGCAATCCGAAGTCGGTTTTCTTTTATTTTTCTAAAAGTTTTTTTACTTGTAGCTTCAGTTCTGCTGCATCGGATGTGTTCTTGGAAAATTAATAAATACTCGTCTATAGATCAGTTGGGTATGCTGGCGTATGCTCTGACCAAAAATATTTTGTGTCCAATCTATAGCCAATTTTTCTTTTTGAAAAATCAAAAATAACTTCAAAACATCTTAAAAAGAATTAAATAGGTCTGATGGAATCGGTGCCATCAGAAAGGTATCTCGCTGTAACATCAACTACAAGCCAGCTTACTTGTATAATCAAGCTCCTGAAAATTGATGATTTTACTCCTATGCATTTATAAAAGTCACGTTCCATAGAATTTTGAATTTGTTCACTGATCATTTTGCCAGTCAGACTGAGAATCCTTAAATCTATCTAATACAACGTGCAATGTTTAAACATCTCCATTCGTTGGCGTGCATCAAGTCATAAACGAAGGGGTGTCACATACGAAAAAATGTATATTTACGTCAAAATTACTATTTAGAATTCATTTATCAATGCCTCGAATACCAAACTGCAATAGCCTACTCTTTTGCTATCTTTGAGATCGTCTAAAGATACAGGCAATCAAATATTCGCGATATCAGTATGACTTGCTCGAATCGATCGTTTTCATTTGTTTGTGCTTACGCCGCGGGGAGACCCTGAACTTGGTGGGAGGTATAATAACAATTATCGCTTGAAACATTTGAATAGGTGGCGTGCGACAAGTTTTGATGAAAATAGCTATTAGGTGCTTAATGCCTCCTAGAAAATTGCATTTATGTCTAATCACTTATATGGATGAGATGCAAACTTGACAAAGATAAGTGGTAAAGTCCTACGTAGTTGTGGATATTTTCATCTACGCTGAAAATTGCATATATTTACTCGTATGTATCTTATCACGATGACTTCTTATGTATTATATTTGGTCAAATCGGTTCCGCGCTACATAACGAGTAGCTATAATAGCCAGCAGAGAAACTCGTTCCACACAGTTCTGCTAGAAGCTTTCTGGTTAACTGTCCGCAGTGATCGCGCTAGTGGAAACAATGGACACATATACGTTAATTCTTTGGACAGTGATTGGTCTAGTAGCCGCACTGTATCTCTACTTTAAAAAGAAATACTCGTATTGGAAGGATCGTGGAATCGCCTACGCAGAGCCCAGGATTCCGTTGGGAAATTTTGCACTCCGGAAAGCACACTTGAAGGATATTATTAGTGCAGTTTACAAGTGCAGAGATGGTGGGCCGTTTGTTGGAGGCTACCTGTTGACGACGCCGTTTGTGCTGCCAACATCGCTTGACTTTGTTCAAAATGTTTTGGTTAAGGACTTCAACAGCTTTCACGGACGCGGCTTTTACGTTAATGAAACCGATGATCCTTTGGGTGCTCATATGTTCTCTCTGGATGGCGACAAGTGGAAATCGATCCGCACAAAGCTTTCTCCCACCTTCACATCAGGCAAAATGAAGTTCATGTTTCCTACTGTGGTAGACGTTGCAGATCGATTCCAAAGAACACTTAATGAAATTGTGAAGTCTGAAATAGAGTTGGAATGTAAGGACCTCCTTGCCAGATTCACCACCGATGTTATTGGAACTTGTGCCTTTGGATTAGAGTGCAATAGTTTAAAGGACCCAAATGCAGCTTTCCGGCATTATGGCAGAAAAATTTTCGAGCAGCCTCCAATATCCCCAAGCGTGCAATTATTGGTGAATCAATATCCCGATTTGGCTCGGAAGTTTCATGTGAGAACTGTTGCCAAGGATGTCACTAAATTCTTCATGAAAAGTGTTCACGAAACTATTGTTTTCCGTGAAAAGAACAAAGTCAGACGGAACGATTTTATGGATTTGCTCATACAAATGAAAAACGAAGAGAGTAACGACGACGGAACTTCTAAGAAGACGGGCAGACTTACATTTGACGAAGTTGCTGCTCAGGCATTTGTGTTCTACATAGCTGGGTTCGAAACATCCTCAACTGCTATGATGTTCAGTTTGTATGAACTTGCATTGAATCAAGAGCTACAAGACAGAGCCAGGGAGGAAGTGAATGAAGTTCTTGCGAAACACGAAGAAAAGTTGACCTATGAAGCTATGCAGGAGATGACTTTTATTGATCAAATTATCAGTGGTAAGTATTACTTTGACCGATTTCCGTTTGATATTCTGTTTCTATGTTTGAATTTACTTTCAGAGAGCCTTCGAATGTACCCACCAGTTGTGATATTGATGCGCAAATGCGCCAAGGACTACAAAGTACCCAATTCGAAAGTGATAATTGAGAAGGGAACAGAAGTGTTCATTCCTGCCTATGAGATTCATCATGATCCAGAAATCTACCATGATCCTGAGACATTTGATCCAGATCGATTCTCGCCAGAGGAGACTAAGAAACGCCATCCCATGTCATTCCTGGGATTTGGTGATGGTCCTAGAAATTGCATTGGCTTACGTTTTGGACGAATGCAAGCGCGCATAGGTCTAATAACACTCCTGAAAAGTTATCGATTCAAACCAAGTGCGAAGACTTCAGTGCCAATGAAGTATGATCCCAATAATCTGGTCTTGTCACCCCAGAATGGAATGTTCTTATCCGTAGAGAGAGTCTGAAGTCTTGTAGTTTAGTATAGTTTGTATTTCATAAATATCTATTTTCTAAGTGATCCTTCCAAATTAGTTAATGCCAAACATTTTTTTAAATAAAGCTTTTATAGTTTGTAATTTTAATTAATCAATGAATTTCACTTTGTAAATGGACCAAACGTCTGTTTTTTGACTGCTGCGATTTAGTTCTGATACGTTTTTTTCCTAAATCCATAACTTGCGCTAATTTGGGTATTATCAATTCGATTTAGTTATTGACGCATTGGTCATAATGTTGCTATGGAGTTAATTAGCGATAAGTCGTAAGTGATTAGATGCAGTTTAGTCGAAAAAGACACTATTATCTTGCGTACAAAAGATAATTCAAAATAAATCTGGCTTGCGTTATTTTTAAATTTATCGATTTGACTTGCTGGAATTTGCATCAAAACACATGCAAATATATTTTATCTGGTTTCTGGGTATTTAAGCATGTACTTTATCTTTTGATCAGTTTATTTATTGAAAAAACAATTTTCAAGAAAATACAGAGTTGGAATATGAATGGGTATAAGAAGTAAATAATCATCTTCTTGTCATATTATTTTTTGAATCGATCAATTTAATGTGCCGTATTATTATTATTTTCTAAAGGACTAAAGGACAACGATTTCCAATTGATAGCTTGTCATTACATTTTAAATTTAACTTCGCCGGTCCCAAGCCCGGTTGAGAAAGGAGGAGGGAATGTCTTGTTGCCCCAACCCATAGCCTCCATGATTCTTCATCCCAAACCCCTCAATTAAATTGTAGCAAATGGTCGCGGGGTGCACATTGGGTTTACTGGTTCTACAATAATGGGACATTTAATGCCGAGAAATGCTAATAACTGTAAATACATCTACAGCACTGCTACTAATCCGTACTTACACCTCCTTTGTGAGGACGTAAGAGGGTGAAGGCGTATCTTCCGCGCCTGATAACGGGATCGACGTAAGGGCTTTGCCGCCGAAATGGAGGTTGGACGACGGGCTAGCTCCCCGTCCCTGGAAAACCTAAAAATGTGTCGAAACCTGCATATGGGCCTCGAAATGGATTTGACTCACGGCAACGACCTCGCAAACGAAAAAAGGACTTTTGCATTGGATCCTGGAATATCAGATCACTAAATTACCCTGGCGCTGTTAAGGATTATTAAAAATACTAGCAATCCAGGAAACGAATTGGACTGGAAAAGACATTCAAGACATGAGATCACACACCATATTCAAAAGTGGGAAGCCTAGGAGATAACGAGAATTCGGGGTGGCCATCATTGTGGATAGGGAGTTCAAAACACATGTCAATGATTTTAAGGCAATAAACGAACGGTTGTGTGCGATACGTATAAAAGCAAAATTATTCAAAATCTGACTGAAAAATGTTCACGCCCCCATGGAAGAAAAGGGCAAAGATACTAAGGAAATCTTCTACAATCACCTGCAAAGACTGGTCGACTCATTCCCTAGAAATGATACAAAAATAATTCTGGCTGATTTCAATGCTAAGGTTGAGTTATCTAATCGGGGAACGACTGGAGGATATAGCCTCCACGATGAAACAAATGACAACGGCCAGCGCCTGATTGACTTTGCATCTAGCAGAAATCTAGTCATACGTTCGCATTTAAAACATGACCTGAGCATCACCGGATAGCAACACTCAAAACCAGATCGATCATTTTCTGATCCAACGTTGGGCCTCGAGCATACTTGATGTCCGTACATATCCATCTCTAAATGGAAGTGAAAGCGACTATTAGGACCGTGGCAAAACAGACGATTGAAAATCAAGCCCGATGCAAGAAAAATGATTGGTTCGATGATGGGTGAATGCGTAGATATAGGGTTTTCTAATAACTGGTGTTATTTTGATAAAAGTGGAAAAATGCCATATTTTAATATAATGATCGTACGTTTATTTCGTTATAAATAAGAAGGTATGCCATTAATAGTGAAAAATAACACCAGGTAAATGACTACCACGACCACAGTTACAGAACCATATCCTTTTCATGAAATTTTTCATAACCAAACCGCAAAGTGGCTGCCCTATATCCTCGATAGCCTCACGAATTCCATCTTTGAGGACTTGAATCGACGCTGGGCTATTGGCGTAGACCTTCTCTTTCACATGGCCCCTAAGAAAGACGTCGCCAGGTGTTAAATCACAACATCAATTCAAAATAACACTTCTTATTGCAAAACTCTATAAAAAGAATCAATCAATATTATGACGACTCATTGAGAAGTATAGGTATAAGTTTAGCGAGCAACAACATGAAACAAGCATACAAAGTAGTGAAAAGCCTGAAACGTGGTTATCAGCCCAAAACCACGCACTGTCGTGATGACATCGGCAATATCATCGCTGATGAAACTAAGATTAAGGAAAGATAGGTATCATATTTCAAGAACCTCTCTAATCCCCGGCACAGCTCCAGAACATCACAGCCCATAGATGTCTACGAAGAGGTTCCATTGGCCCCACCAACTCCAGATGAAGTTTGTTCCACCATCTAAGCCCAAAGGAATAATAAAGCGCCGGGCATCGATGAGATTGCAGTGGAGCTCATCAAATATGATGGCAGTAGTGTTCATCAAGCTATTCACAAAGTCATCCAGTACATTTGGCAACAAGAACATATGCCGAAAGAGTGGAGCCAATCAATTATATTCCCTATCAACAAAACAGGTGACAAGCTACAGTGCAAAAATTAAAGAGGCATATCACTTCTTTGTGCGGCGTACAAAATATTTTCTTAAATCTTAGAAAATAAAATCGGATCATACGCCAACAGTATTATTGGTGAGTATCAAGGTGGTTTTAAAGCAAGTAGATCGAAAATATACCATTTTTTCAGCATAGACCTACACCAAATTTTCGTCGACTTCAAGCAAGCATACACATATTGTGTATATCAAGGTGCCCTTAACCCACCTTGATATACACAAGTATATCAAGGTGGGTTTAGGGCAGGTAGATTGTCAATAGACCAATTGTTCACAGTCATGTAGGTATTTGAGAAACGCTGGGAGTTCAACATAGACATACACAAAATTTTCGTTGATCTTAAGCAAGCATACGACAGTGTTTATCGTAACGTACTGTACCAAAGAATGCTTTGCTTTGGCATCCCAGCCAAATCAGTCCGTCTTACCAAAATGGGAGGCCCGTCTTACCAAAATTGGGAGGTCGTGGACGACCTCCCAAGTCCGTATCACCGATGCCTTTGACACAAATATCGGACTAAAGCAGGGAGATGGGCTGGCCCCATTGCTATTCAATTTGGCTCTGGAGTACGTTAAAAGGAAGCTACCTGTCGACACGTGAGGCATATAACTATACAAGTCGAGCCAAGTAGTAGACTATGCAGACGACATCAGAATTTTATCGCGGTCATTAAAAACTGCCAAAGAACTTTTTCTGAAACTTGACAGCGAAGCAAAACTAGTAGAGCTACAAATCAATGAGAATAAAACAAAGCTCATGATGCAGTCGAGGAAAAATACCTTATATACACAAAATATTACACTTGGCGAATCCAGTATTGAAAATGTGAACGAATTTGTGTATTTAGGCGCCAAAATAGTGAAAATGGGTAATGAAAGAGACGAAATACGCCGAAGAATACAGCTCACAAATAAAATATTTTATTCAGTATTGACGACCTTGAAGACCAGCTGCATACACAGGAAAACAAAGCACCAAGTATACAAATCTGTGTTAAGACCTGTGTTATGCTCTGGGTGTGAAACACGAACCCTAACCCAAGCATCCGCAAATATATTGAGCGCCTTTGAGCTATGGGTTCTGAGGCGAATAATCGGTGCGATGCTAAACGAGGACCAATGGTGAATTCGATACAACCATGAGCTGTATGAAATTTTTGACGAACCGAAGGTCTCAATATTTGGAATGTTGCAGAAGCTGGAATGGGCTGGCCACATGAATCATATGGACGGACAACGGATACTCAAAAAGGTATTCGTTGGGAAAAATGAAGGCCGGAGACCAGTGGGGGAGCTGAAGAAATGCTAGTCTGACTCAGTCGACGAAGACAATTCATTGCTGCTCAGATTTTGCAATTGGATGATGCGGTCAATAGACTTAGACAGTTGGAGGTGCTATTTGCAGGAGGCGAAGGCCAGAGAGGGGCTAAAAAGAAGAAATTGACATTCATAGTGAACACATTTCCTTGTCTTTTGTCGCAGACGAGGTTTCATATCGAAAAATCTCGATTCGTGTTTCACTCAGCCGGAAAAATTATAGTAAAACTGTGAATATATGATGCCACCAGCCGTTGCTGCACAACCACAGGTTTCATGCCCCCAGCAATCCGATTTGCCGTAGGTGAAGATAAATGTTGATTGCGAAGACCTAAGTTATAAATTCACAGAAAATAGCATGCAGTTCCAAGGGACATCTGTAGTTGATAATAAGCCCTATGAAGTCACTTTAATTCTCCTTCGCAACAGCAAGCCAGATAAAGTGCAAATTTTAAATAATGAGTGATCACTGGAAATCAAGGTTTACAAGCCTTTTAAGCCAATGTTGACAAACGACAAAAAGAAGCCACACTTCGTAAAAGTAGACTTTAATGAAATAGAAGGATCATTTCAGTGCATAAAGCAAACACAAAATCGGTTACAAGTTCAACGGTTGCTGCCTTTTAAGTTACGTATACATGCAAATGATGACCTCCAAGAAACAACGAAGCACCGAATAGTTGTGGCAGAAGAAAATCAAAGAAAAATATATACACACGAGAGATTAAACCAAATCAAATCGATATTGGATGTAGAGTAAAATGGGAAAGCCGGCATGCTAACATTCCTCCAAAATGTGAACCAATTTTGACGTCATCGGTGATGCCAGCAGCACATGGAACGGCCTCATCTCAACCGCCTTTAAATTCATTAGTTCCGTTATGTCCCACCGCGTTATCATCCGTGCCAAAAAGTGTGAATCCGGCGTCCTCAATAAACCATCACCCATATAGTACAGGCAATGAAGCAACGATGTCGCCATTGTCTACGTCCTCTGGTACTTCCTTCATTTCAACTTCATTAATCTCTCGTCGTGAGGATTTTTCAAATTTGATCAGCCATAGCAATATAGTATGGGTACGAGCACGAGTCATTATCATAGCATTATTCCAAATAACTATCACTATATAAAAAAAACCACAGCAACAACAATAGTAACAACAAACATAATAGCAACAATCCAATATCAAGCAGTAGAAGCAGAAATAACAAATCGTCACCACTCTATAGAAACTCAAATGATTGCAATAACAGGTTCAACAATAGCCAGCAAAAAGGATTTTCATCCTCTGTCTCGTCGGTTTCATCAATGCTAGATAGTAGTAACGCTGTTTGTTCTGATGAAACAAATAGCATTGGGGTTGTGGATAAAAAAACAGTACCGTCGCCATCTGCTAGCTTGCAAGTGACTCCTGATCGCGGCTCGTCTATAAATCATGGTAATGATGATTTATTTGGTGAAACAAAGACGATGATAATATGACTAGCAGCAATAGTGCACGAATGGGTAGTGTGAATACAAATGCGATCAGTAACAGTAACGTGCCAATCTAATACCAAAATTATGAAATCAGCCATTTTACTAGCATAAATTCCGTTGAGCAACGGAGAAAATAGAAGGTTTAATTTGAAAAGAACTTCGCAGAGTACCAAGATTTACTGCAGATAATAAAAGGAGTTGCAAAGAAATTTAAAATGCTTGCTCTATAGCTGGAAGAGAACAAGAACGATCCATCAACTTTTCGGGAAATAGGCAAATAATTTTGAGTGAATATGAGAAAACAAATCGAGATCGTGAACATCAACAGATTAAGGCCAGATTCGATTACTTCCTGCGAAGCTAGCTCATATAAAAGCATAATTTCGGCCAAACTTTGACATCATCAAATGATAGCGGCAATGGAGTGCCCCTGGAATCATCACTGCAACAAAACTCAGACTCAATGGAAAATGAACATTTTGGTCATATGAACCCAAGCATCAACAAGAGTCTAAATCTGAGCAGGAGACATGCGCAAGTTCATCTTCGCATAGATCCTTATCCTCGGTGATCATGACTTCAAATGGAAGCATTTCGCTACCCGGTATGCTGTCATCGGAGAGTTACTGACGGTTGTTGACAATTGCGGTGAAAATAACACACAATACTAACAGAGTGTCAGTCACTTTGACATTTAAACTCTGATGGGCGAATGTACTAGATGAAGGGAAATTTGGATTTGAATTGCCTGATGAACACCAGTTGGGGAATTGCTGATGCGAGCCGTACCGCAATCGAAAGTGAAATTGCCCAGAAGTAAAATTAACGGCTTGCCGGTTGAAACCGAACCGATGAAAAACCTGGAAACAAAAAATGGGTCTCTTTTTTGGTGGACAAGGATCGACAACAGAGGATCGAGTACGATGAGCAACAAGAAATTTTATCCCGGAATTCATCGAAGGAAGAAACTAGAGCAGCGACAGAGGGATGTACTTTACCACAGCGACAGCGAAATAATTAACGTCAGAGACAGGGAAGATTGGCGGTAGAATTTTAATAAGTAGCGCGCTGGAAGGAGAGCTTCGCGACGCAGGTTACCTCGGGGGCCCCCAAATAGGGACAGTAGACGTTAGTTGAAGACCTTTATTTATATCGAGCTTTTGATTAATTCATTTCTTCTTAAATCGTGGTTATTATTAGAAAAGAAATATTGATTCTGAAGTGAATTGTACACCTGGCTCGGGTGTGTTTTCGTTTTTAGCGCGGGTGTGTTTTAGATTTTACCTTGGATTTCCAGCGCAACTAACGTCGGGTGAGCTGATACCGGCGAAATAGTGCAAAGTAGTTGCCCCGGCTTAGTCTAATTCTCCCTTGTTACACGAAAATAGTGGGTCTTATTTCCAGCTGTGTGAGAGCTGTTCTGTGACCACGTTTCTTGCGTGGCGGCTATTTGGGACTGGGAGATAAGCAAGTGGCGTCTCCTATGACCGTCTTCGATAGCAGGCCGGGTCTAAAGTCCCTAGCTGGAGGAACTTTCGCGTGGAGGGTAACAAGGTTATTAATAGAAAACCAGATTTCATAACATATTATTGTAACATTCAATAATTAAGTATGAAGCTGTTATTTTTAAAATTTTTATTTGCAATTTTTTTTTTTATATTATTTCAGGTTTTTTTACATTTGATTGCTAAGAATAACTCCAGAAATCGATAGAAAAATAAATGCTAAGCACTTTTCAGACTCTTAAAGTTTTTTTGATAAGTCAATCGCTGTTGAGTTATTAATGATTCAAAATGGTTGTCGTATGAAAATACAGATTTTAATACGGGTTTTCACAAATAACTCCAAAACTATGCGTTTCTTGAGAAGTACTGCTTCCGCAAAAATTAAAGGTGTTGAAAAAATCCCGTTGGTACCATCAGCCAGAAAGGAAAATTTCTCGTCCCTGCTTTGAAATTAAAACACAATTTAAGGAAAAGCAAACGTAGCAGAAGAGTCTTCCTACTAGAAGGGTATTGTAAAATAATAAGTTAATCTAACAACGTCTTCTGAATATCAAAGCTTGACTCAGACAAAGGAGGGCGGTCGAATAAGTACTTAGCCCTGCCACCCGATGGTGTCACAATCGCAACGAAGATTCAATTTCATAGAGTACCCACATTGTTGTAGACGAATTCTGTCAAAATTTCAGCCAAACTGGACTGGCAATTTTCTTTTGACCGCGGATTTTAGAGAAAATGGAGAAACAGCAATATCGTTCGGCGATTCGATTCTTGTTATTGGAAAGGAAATCGCACAGATAAATCAAAGAGCACTTGGATGCTGTATACGGTGACTGTTCCTGCGATGAAGACCGTAACAAATGGGTTTCATGGTCACACGTCAGTTTTTAAGGAGCCACGTCCAGGTGCCCCGGAAACGGCTACCATGGAGGATAACGTGACAAAAATCCATGAGCTCGTACTAGCAGACTGCAGGTTGAAAGTGTATGAGAAAGCTGAGAGTAGGTCGTATCCTTCATGACATTTTTGGCATTTTCGGTGCAATGGCTGTCACGTTTGCTCACTTAGGACAACAAACGCAACCATGAGACTACTTCAGAGCAGTATTTGACGCTGTTTAAGCGCAAGCTGAACGAATTTCTGCATCGTTTTATGACCGTTGACAAAACGTGGCTCCATTGTTACATACCAGAGACCAACGAGCAGTCAAACCAGTGGATTTCACTCAACGAACGTGTGCAAAGAAGGCGAAGACTGTCGTATCGGCCGGAAAGGTGATGGCCAGCGTTTTCAAGGATTAACAAGGTGTGATATGCATCAAAAACCTTACCCCGCCAAGCGGATGTGCCAAAGATTCATCCGTGATGACTGTCTCAAGCCAGTGTTAAGGGGAGGGAAGGGTTGAAGTGAAGTAGAACTGGACGTGAAGCATTTTTCAGGTCATAGAATGTGAATCTGAAAGGAAAGCTAAGTGGAAGCCGGAGCAGTGAGAGATCTTGTTTAGATAGCAGAACTGACTTGCCGGAAGAACAGGAGCACTGAAGTACCGACATATGGAAGGACCGAAGGAGTAGATGGCCGGAAGGAAGAAGTGGAACTGAGCGTAAGAAGTCGTGAATTTAGTAGCGAAGGGAAACGCAGGCCTGAAGGTGAGCTGGCTAATGGGAGAAGTGGAACCGGATGAACGTCGTAGCCTAGTAGGAAGGGGAGGCGATTTACCTTGAGGCATGTTGGGTGGTGGTGCAAGATGACAGAAGGGAGAAGTTGAACCGAGTGAACCGAGCCAAAGCCTAGTGGCGAGGGGAAGCGGAGACTGGAGGTGAAGTGGCGGAAGGGAGAAGTGGAACTGAGCGAAAGGAGTCATTAACATAGTAACGAAGGTAAGTGCAGACCTGAGGAGTGTTGGCTGATGGGAGAAGTGGAACCGAACGAACGGCGTAGCCTAGTAGGAAGGGGAAGCGATGTACCTTGAGGCATGTTTGATGGTGATGCATGACGACTGAAGGGAGAAGTTGAACCAAGTGAACGGAGCCAAAGCCTTGTAGCGAGGGGAAGCGGAGACCTGGAAGCTGAACAAATGGCGCAAGCTTAGTAGGGAGGTGAAGTGAAGGACCTGGAGGCGTGGAGTTGTGAAGGTATTTGACTGTACATGCAGTCAGTGGCACGTGTTGCATATGGAGCAGTACTAAAGCCAGGGTCGAGAGTTGTAGTACGCGACTACTTTTCTCTGCCCTAAAATATAAGATGCTTGTCATTTTGAAATACGGTTGTCAAAAGCGCAAGGAGATTTGCTGAACTCTGAGAGAAATTTTCAGACTCTAGTACTCTTTGGGAGAGACCACCTCACGCACCTGAGGCGGGGAACCTACTTTGGTTTGGGAGCCACCTAGGCAGTGTCACTTAGGCCGAATGTCACGAAAAGCTGAGCAGAGCTTTGATCTATACCACGGGCTAGGGGGAGCCCATGACAGGTTACTGTCACCCCCTACACGGTAGAGGAGCCTGTCCTTGGCTGAAACGTGGTGGCTGTGGCTTTAAAAGCGTAGAAAGTAGGTTTGAGCATACGCCAGTTGTGTTGCGGGTATCCCGAAATAGAGGGTAAACTGAGACCCCAACGTTCGGGCTGCGGCACGTTGATTGGCGCTTCAAATCAATTCCCGTCTCAAGGAGACCATGAGGTTAGGCCTATTTGTGGCAGGTGCTTACGTAAAACTTTTCGACCCTATGGACCAACTACCTGAAGAAGGGCAAAATGGTCACACGGTTCTACTATGCTGGATTATTGGGCCGATTTGATGCCAAATTGCGGGAAAAAAAGGCCACATTTGGTGAAAAAAAGTGATCTTCCAGCATGACAACGCACTGGCTTACACCTCCGCCATCGTCATGCCTAAATTGATCGAACTGAACTACAAACTGCTACCCTATCTACCGCATTCTCCGGTTTGGCCCTGTGCAACTTCTTTTTGTTTCCAAGCTTAAAAAAGTCACTCGCTGGTGAGAAATTTGAGCCGAATGAGGAGTTCACCGCCACCACAGAGGATGCCTACTTTGCAGACCTCAAGAAAACATTTTTTGCAGACTAGTTAATGAAGTTGGGGTATCGCTCGGTAAAGAGTATTGAGCCAATAGGAGATTATGTCGGGAAATGAATCGCCGCTTTTTAATAATTTCCGTTTTTCTTTTGTAAGCTGTGCTTCTATCAGACCATATGCATATATACAATGAATTGGCCTGGGAAAAAAAGTATGTGGTTATTTTCTATTTTTATTTGTCCAAATTTTATTTTCAGTCTGTTGACTTCAATGTTTGATTAGTCATGGTAACATATCAATTTTTAAAATATTTCTAAAATTATCATCTAAAACCTCACAAATCTGTAGTGTTTGGGCTTTTTGCGAAGGTGTATTTACACAGTATTACGTGTAATAGTTGTTGTAATTGATAAATTTCATTTGTCTATAACTCAGCTGTTTACGGTTGTATTTTTTTGAAACTTTCAGGAAGCTTGCATTTTATATAAGAAAATCTGAGTACAAAGTTTCAGCAAATCATAATGTCATTCTTCGCTTTTATAGATGAAAACGTAAAATTCATAGAATGTACTATTATTATCTTCTGAGGTATTTATTGGCCTTGTACTCATAAACACTTACTTTCCTTATTTTTCTGTACAAAGTTGTTCAATTGCGATTTGGCGTACATCTCCCTTCTCCCTGCACCCCAAATGATTATGTTTAGGACCTGTTTTAATAAGTTCTCACCAAAACTTTTTATTTAACACCCATATTGGTTATCTTTGCCAAAAAAAAAAAATTAAGAGTCGCTCCTTTTAAACACCATAAAATATTTTTTCTTACAAAGTAGGCCGCCATTAATAAAATTATTCAAGCTAATTATTTTCTATCTTAAATTCAAATTTCATTCACATCGAATTGCGGCTTTAAGAAACCTTTGAAATTTCGATCTTCAACTAAAGCGGCATTTTGTTTTTGGAGACCTAATCTCTAAACTTTTGACATACATAGCTCTTTAGATACATATAAACTATTGAATTGCATTAAAATCAGTTGAAAGGTATGGTCACAGCTAGAACAACAAATTTTTGCACGTTTTTCGAACTTTTGAACTACTGATTATCTCGAAAAAGGAAAAACAATCAGCAGCGCATATGATGCAGCCTTATCGCAGCGTTTGAGTGATGAAGTCAAGAAAAAATGGCCCCGTCTCACGAAAAAGAAAGTGTTGTTTCATCACGACAACGCACCAGTCCGCACTTGCGTCATTGCGATTGCTAAAATCAAATTCCTCACGCATCCTTTTTGCCAGATTTGGCTCCCTCAGATTATTTTCTTTTTCCGAATTTGAAAGAATGGCTCGGCCCCAAAAGAGTTGCCAACAATGAAGAGGCAGAGTCTACCGTTAAAATGTATTTTGAGGAGCTTGACGGTTCCTACTATAAAGCGGGTATCGAAGCTATTGAACATCGTTGGGAAAAGTGTATCGAGCTGAAAGGAGAATATGTAGAAAAATAAAAAAAAATTTCGCAATGTTTTGTCGGGTCGGGTACTTTTGGGACCACCCTCGTATAGTAAATAAAAACACTCAGTTATGTCTTTGTTGCATACTTTATTTCTGTTTATTGGAACGACGCATACCAACGGTCAGATCGAGACCCAATTTCCGTGTTACGGTTAAACGGTTAACCGTGCTATCTCTTTATCTTTTTCTTTTCAACACTCGGCCTTCTAATGGCTGCATCGTCCCCGATACTTGCTTCCTTCTCGGACAACGAATACTCCAATGAAGTCTCAGCGGTCATGCCTGCATCTTTCTGGATATGGCTTCATATGATCAGATGACATCGTAGTCTCCTTGGATCCTATGCCACCGATTTTGTCAACTCCGTACCGTTCATTAGGGTTATCCGTCACAACCCGATAAGGGGCCAAAAACTTCCTCTGGACTTTAGACCTCCTTCAAATTGAGCCTTTTCGATAGTTACGATATCGCCGACATCATATGAGCTTGCGGCTTTACGCCGTCGATTGAACATTTTGCGATTTTCTACTAGAACTTTCTTCATGTTGTCCATAACGCTGCCTCTCAGTTCCGACCGTTCCTTCTGGAAGATTTCTACGATTTCAGTTTTAAATATTTCACGCAGCTTCAAGTCATCTTTTGTACGTATAGCTGTTCCAATCAAATTGAAGTGAAATTCCAATACTACGATTAAACGAAGAATTTATGATCTGTTGGGCTTTGTCAACGAGCTTAAACTACTTTGCTGGGTTTTCTATAGGCAACTTCATCGAGACTGGGATAATCCACTCGGCTTAGTCTCTCTACTTGACCATTTCCACGTGACACACCCGTCGTGATGGGAATATGTGCTATTCCCTCATCTCTGCAATATTTGGCGAAAGCACTCGAAGAGATGTGGTTCCTCGGTCTGAAAAAATTCTACGTGAGTTTTCGAAAACAGTAGCTTGTTTCTGCAACAGCAAATATAACTTCCTCCGTTTGTTGTTGACTTCGTTGAATACAGCCACACAAACTTGGTGAATGTATCTGTAACAGTGAATATGTGTTTTGAAAAACTAACTGGTCGACGGCATCGGTTCAAGATGATCAACGTGGTAGGTATCTAGTGATCCACCACCTTTGTCAATTGGATTTAATAAGCCCTCCAGCTTTCCGTGTTCTTCTTGGCTTATATACAGACTACGCATGTATCGCATGTATTTCCTTATGCGGGCTTGCATGTGCGGGAACCAAAATTCCTGTCAAAGAACATATTTGGCTTTCCTCGCATCGAAATGACCACTAATAACGTCGTACAGCATTGCCTTGGTGTACAATCACTAGAAGATCTCCTCTTTCTACGCGGTAAAGAAATTCTTTGTCACAGTTTGAAGTCCTTTTGTTTCTCGTCGTTTATATCTTGAATGATTTTTTTGTAGTTCGCTTTCGTTCTGCTGAGCTCAGTGCACTCATTTTATTAATGCGTCTACTCTCTTCTCGATAAGAATACAGATGCCGGATATCGGCTTAAAACATCTATGTGCTTCATAGCCCTGCCAAGTCGATGTTCAAAGTTATAATTAAAATCGTCGATTAACAACACCTAACGTGTCACTCTTAAGGACATCTCCTTTTTTGCGCTAGTTAGGGCAAGAGCTTGACAGTCTGTAACAATCTTGATCGGGTTACCCAACAAAAAAAACGCAAATCTTATTCAATGCTTCCACAACGGCTAAAATCTCCAATTCATAGCTCGTAAACTTCTTCTCTGCAGGCGTTGTCTTCTAGCTCGCATAGTAAACTGGATGTAACTTTCCATCTTCATAGTCTCTCTGCAAAAATATGGCACTGAGACCTTGCCTAGACGCGTTCGTATGTAATTCTGTTTCGGATCCGACTCGATACAACTTGAGAACGGGACCATGTGCAAGTATGTCCTCTAGCTGTTGAAACGCTTTAGCCTGGTCCTCTTTGAATTCAAACTTTATTCCGTCTTTAAACAGATTAGAGAGAGGACGAACTATAGTCGAAAACCCTTTGATAAACTTACGGAAATAGCTGGTCAGTCCTAAGATTCCTTCGCTGTTTTTGGTCATTTTAACTCTGTTAGACCCATCGTTTTTTCCTTTCCTGGCATAATAGTGCCGTTTTCGACAATGTATCCTAAGCACTCTTCTCTCTATTCTAGGAATATACACTTTCCCCAGTTAAACGTTACGCTGTGTTCACTTGCGACCTTGAACACTCTTTTCTCTAAACCATCTGGTTCATCTTTGGCTGGAATTATCAAATCATCTAAATAAGGCAATACAGTCACATCCGCCAACAGGTTTCTAAATACTGCTCTTAAGTGCCATTGAAAAACTGCCGGTGAGTTTGAGATACCAAAAGGAATGCGCAAGAATTCGAAGTGCCCATCCTGTGTCATGAACGCAGTATACTTTACGCTATTCTTTTCTACTGGCACATGATAGAATCCGTTTTCTAAATCCAGAGTAGTAAATATGGTAGCATCCTGCAATCTATCCAGCTGGTCCTCGATCAAAGGCAATGGAAAACGGTCCCTTATAATCTTCTTGTTTAATAGACGATAGTCTACACACATTCCAATCTTTCCATTTTTTTCGTTGCTAGTATTTTAGGGCTAGAATATTCCGACGAACTACGTCTCATATTGCCCTTTTCGATCAAATCATTGACTAGATTGCTCACGATATCGCGCTGCTCCGCCGACAAGCGTCTTGGATTTTGTTTATTGGAATATCGCCCTTTAGGATAATTTTCATGACCACACCGGTATTCATTGTCGGTCGTGGTTTGTAGTTTTCAATCGAATCTCTTGATGTACGGCCTATGGTTTGGTCTTTAATGTGCGGCAACTGCATACTTGGCCCTTCAATAACGTTTATGCGCATAATAGCCGTGTTCCTATCAATATTTTCGTCGTATCATCGTCGAGTTTATACACCCGTCATAAAAATAAAACCTGCCCCCTCGTTTCGTAGAGATCCGTCTTTCCATAGAAAACATTAGAAGGCTGCTAGCGTCGCAACATTTATCTTGGGTGTAGTGTGCAACACCGAGCTCGAGCGCACTACCCGCGAATGTTGTATGTCAGCAAGCACGTCTGCATTGTCCTCGGTACGACTACCACTGTCGGCACTAAAACTATCACCAACTGATTGGCTTCGCCGTAACATCTCTATTTCATGACACGCTAAGGCGAGTTCCCGTTCGGCTAACTCTTTCTCGCGCTTATATGAAACGATTTTGCCCTCACGGACAGTCTCCGCCACTTACATACTTGCATTAATGCCATCCGCCTCGCCTGACGCACCGTTTACTGCACTGTTTTCCACCATTTCTCAAAACTCCACCATCCACTGTCCCGATAGATTTGCTGTGGCACTGCGTTTCACTAATTCGGCATTATCTCCCCATAGACTAAGGTCTTTTGCTCTTAATATTTCTTTTAACTGCGGCACCGTGAGCCTACACGCATCTTCTTCCACTTCGCTCTTATTCCGTGATTTTTCAACACAGGTAGCGTCACTGTTTTTTTAAGGTTTTGTAATATAATTTTACAAAGCCCTACTAGTTTCGCGACCTGTCTGTCCGTCCGTCCGGCCGTGTGTCACAGCACTTTTTCTCGCAAACTACTTAAGCTAGAAACATCCAAATTTTGTATGCGGGTGTAAAGTGGTGCTTTCTTCAAAGTTCAACTACAAAAAATTTTATATGGTATTTAAGGGGGGTCTCCCCATATAGGGGAGTGGCCCCCCAAAAAAATGAATGAAATGAAAGGTCTTGACGAGAACTTTTTAAAACAGGTCTTAGTTTGTTATTTTTGCTTCGAGGGACCCGCTGGGAGGGGAAATACACAAAAAATTTGTTTCCCCCCCCCCTCGCGATTGGACACCTGTGATCCAAAAAAATCTGAAAAAAATATGGTGGTAGGTGTCTATGAGTACAACAACCACAAATACCTTAGAATTCGAAATTCGCTCAACTTTTTTGTCACTAGATGGTGTTCATTGTCATACATCAGGAAATACAATCAGATTGAGTCAAACTGACATGCGTTTGAAAGGTGACATTCCAGTCTACAAGTTTCATATGGACAGTGTTGTAGTTTGTCATTCGTGTCAAAAGTTGTATTCATTTAAAAATGAGTGAAATTTCTGAAAAAATCGATATATTTTACAATATCACTAATATCAAGGTGAGAGTGCATCGCAAGGCTCGTGGAAGAATTTGTGGTGTCTACGATCAACATACTTTATCAAAAGTCACAGCCAAGAGATGGTTCGCTCGCTTTCGTTCTGGAAATTTGGATGTCACTGATAAAGTCGATGAAATCTTATAAATTGAAGATGACCGACACATAAGCAGCCATGACATTGGTAAGGAATCCATCACCAAAAAGTTTTGAACCTTTTGCGTAAGGCTGGATACACAAAGAATCTCGACGTTTAGGTACCGCATCAATTAACAGAAAAAAAATTTGGTCGACACAAATTTTTGGTACATTTTGCCTTCCCCTGGGCCCCCTTATTGATAAAATGATTTTGTTATTTCAGATTCTAAAGGTTCTACATAATTGGAATAATGGCTATACCCAAAAATGGTAAAATATCATAGATAATAATGGACAATATGTACTTAAGTATTTTAAATAGAAGAAATATTCAATCGAAAAATGACAAAAAAGGCTCAGTAATTCCTTTTCAACCGTATCACTCATTCACGTTTATTTGATACCCATCGTTTTCGTTTCCAGTAAACTATGGCACAAATTTTCATGAAAGCTTTATGAAAATGATGTCATAGTTAAATGAAAACTTGGCTATGCATTTCAATGTTCATTTTTAGAAATGAAGATCAGTTATAGAAAGAAACGTATCGTCGTTTAAGGTTCCGATCCCCGTCGGTCTTTAGTATGGAAATCACAAATTTTATATTTTTTGGCATATAATGTATAATATTATCCCGAAAGTAACGTATAAATTTTCAAACAGCTGTTAACTCTATAATTTGCAATCACTCAATACTTATTATTTATTTGGGGAATTTAGCGGGATTTGCTAAATTCCCCGTATAAATAATAAGTAAGTCACATCTACGTCTAAGGATGTAAGAAGGATCTTTTTATGTGTTCATCAGTGGGCGAAGAATGAATATAGAAGAGAAAAGAAATCATAAAATTTTCCACTGTGAAATTGCTCTGAATTATGCTGAATTGTATTTATGCTGCATTTAGAATCAATTTATTGGTTATTTCCGCTAGAAATGATTGACTAAAATGTACCGTTTATTGAGAAACCAAATATTTAAAGATTCGCAAAATAATTAACATATCTGGCATTTTAGTCCAATATGTTGTCCATCACTTGAAACCCCAACAGTAAAAATACTTATATGCGTCAATCAGTTGTGCTGAAAAATTGAGGTGAAAGTCGGATTTCAACGGTAAAATTCCCTTTTTGTTATTTGATTTTCTTTTCCTTTTAACGGGACCTGACAGAAAGTAAAGCGTTTCAGGATGTAAACAGGACTCTTCTATCTATCTCCGTTCAAAAGTTACGCGTAAATATACATAAACAAGTTGGGTAGACAGACCTACGTTCATGTCGGAAGGATTTTGTACTCAACTTACAAAATGCAATCACCAGCAACGAATAATATCAATAAACATGTCAAAGAGATTTGTTCGTTTAAAAGAAAATTGTTTCTCGATTTTCAACTAAAAAAAAATCACTCAAATCATGAAATCCCAAAAGTATTTATTCCATCGATCTTATCTGAAAATTTTAAGAAGATAAAATCAAAACTGCAGTGTCTGGTTCGATGGAAAGTCCATAAAACACTAAAATAATGTGTTATTGTTGTTGTAATTGGAGAAATTTCAAATGGATATGACTTCCGTGAATATGATACAAATTTTATCAAACTTACAGAGTATTAGGACCTTGTGTAAGGTTGGGTTTGAAGGCATCCAAACGATTTTATTAGAGAAAATGTGAAATTCGAAGATCATGCTATCATTAACAAAGTTGAATGAATTTTGACTTCTGAGGTAAGTTCGTACATTTCCCCTCCTTCCCGCCCCACGGTATCGATACGGCAATTTTTGATTTGAAAAGATCGCTTTGAGAAATTTCCAACGACACCGTATTCGACTACCAATGGTGAACAATTTTTTTTGGAGGGCTACCTCCCTATATGAGGAGGCCCCCTTGAACCCCCTCTAACCCACTTGGAAAAATTTTCTACCCCAAAATATCAAGAAGTCATCACTTCTAACCTTCCCGCAAAGTTTTATGGCGGTTGCTTCTATAATTCCGGAGAAAAAGTGCTGTGACATACAGAGGACGGACGGACCGAGACAGGTCGTGATTGCAATAGGGTTTTATACATATTTTAGTACAAAACCCTTAAAAAGCAACATAAAGTCAGTTAAAAAAATATGAGGAGACCTTCCACAGAACCTTTGAATGCAATTTTGATAGCCAGACAGTCAGAAAAAATCATACCTGATATGCCTAACCAGTTTGGTAAATGCAGCTGCAGTCGTTTTGGAGAAAAACTGCTATGGTGTACCGACGGACGAACAAACAGGTCGTGATTTCAATATAAAACCCTAAAAATGTCAGATATATAAGAATGAATATTTGTTCCAAAATCACTTTTATCAAAACAAAATGTAGTTTGACTTTTTAATTGTTAATTCTACGATATTGTACTGTATTGTATAGACATACTTATGTTAGTAATCTTGCTAGTAAATATGATACAATATTTGCAATGAAGATGGATTTGGTCGAAATTAATTGCGAAATACATAACAGCGGGAGCATCATGATTGCTTATGAGTTAAAATAAAGATTAAGCTTGCACTACTGAAATACTGATAATATTTGGATTCGAGAATGACTGTTGGTCTTTATCAGCGGTGAGCTTTACCGTATATAAAGCATTTACCAGCTTTCAAAAGTTACTCATAAAACCTTCGTTTCTAGACCAGTTTAACCTAGCAAGTTCTAGGACTCTAGTTAACGACTAGCAGTTAGTTGCTGAAAAATCGATATGTTTTCGATAATTTTCTGGTTTGTGTTCGGTTTGATATCCGCGGTTTACCTTTTCTTCAAGAAAAAGTTCTCGTATTGGAAAGATCGCGGAGTGACGTACCCAGAACCTAAGATTCCATTTGGCAATTCTGCTCTTTGGGGCGTCCACGTAACGGAAGTTTTGGATAAAATATATAAGCTGAAGGATGCAGATCCTTTTGTTGGAGGCTTCATCGGTCCCAGACCCATTGTAGTACCAACGTCTCTTGATTTGATTCAGAACATATTAATTAAAGATTTCAGCAATTTCCATGGGCGCGGCGTATACGTTAATGAGGTTGACGATCCTTTGAATGCTCATTTGTTCTCCTTGGATGGTGAAAAGTGGAAATCGCTTCGTACAAAGCTTTCGTCAACATTCACATCAGGCAAAATGAAGTTCATGTTCCCAACGGTAGTGGAAGTTGCTGATAGATTCCAAGATTCCATAAAGGACATGCTTAGATCGCACACGGAAATGGAGTGGCAGGATCTGTTGGCCAGATTTACAACCGATGTGATTGGAACCTGTGCATTTGGGATCGAGTGCAATAGTTTGAAGGAACCAAATGCTGAATTTCGTTACTACACCAGAAAAGCAACTGAGGATTTCAACCTATTATTTCTGATGTTAGCAATGCAATTTCCAAACTTAGCTCGCAAGCTGCATGTGAAAATAATAAAAAAGGATGTCGATGAATTCTTTTTTAAAAGTGTTCGCGAAACGATTGACTTCCGAAAGAAGAATAATGTAAGGCGGAACGATTTTATGGATTTATTAATTCAATTGAAAAATGATGAATTTGAAGATAATGAAACCTCTAAGAATTCGGGAGGACTCACTTTCAAAGAAGTTGTCGCTCAAGCATTCTTATTCTTCGGGGCTGGCTTCGAAACGTCCTCAACGGCTTTGATGTTCAGTTTATATGAATTGGCATTGAATCAAGAAATCCAAAACAAAGCTCGCAATGAAATCAATGAGGTGCTGGCAAAGCATAATGGAAAATTGACCTATGAAGCAATGATGGAAATGACTTACATCGACCAAATTGTTAGTGGTAAGAACTTTTTCTTTCTTATCTTTATTATGATGAAAAATCAGACCTTCCTTCATTAAATTCTTTCAATTGAAATTGCAGAAAGCGTTCGAAAACACCCTCCAGTAATATTTTTGATTCGAAAATGTGCCCGTGATTACAAAGTGCCCCATTCGAAATTAATCATCGAAAAAGGAACAGAAATCTACATTCCTTCTTATTGCATTCATCGTGATCCAGAAATTTATGATGATCCTGAAAGATTCGATCCTGACCGTTTCAGCCCAGAAGAGATTAAAAAGCGCCATCCTATGTCGTTCCAAGGATTCGGTGATGGTCCGCGTAATTGCATTGGATTACGTTTTGGAAGGATGCAAGCCCGCATTGGCTTGATAACTCTTTTAAAGAGTTTCCGCTTCAAAAGGAGCCTGAAGACTCCAGTTCCAGTTGTAATTAAACCTGAAAGTGCTGGATTGTCTCCTAAGAATGGAATGCATTTTGCGCTCGAGCTACTCTAAACTTTTGATGTATGAACAGTTTCACGAGTAAAGATATATTTTGAGCATTATGTTCTTTTTGTTTTTGTAATTTTATTAGTATCTTCTTGCAATTTTGCCATATAAACTCCCAATTCTTCTTCACTTGTGGAATTGGAAGTTGAATTTTGAATCGTAATTCTAAGAAAAAATGTTGCTTCCTTTGCGGCTATAATTTACTTTTGAGTTGCAGGAACTCTTTCCAGACCATGGCGATTTATGTTTTGTTATATAATTTTTGAAAGTCTTGCATTTGGTACCGGCTTACGAAAGTTAAAATTGGTTAGCTACTTCATGGTGTACGAGTTAATCATCCAAATATATATGGATGGTAGTTCTCAAGGCTGAAAAAATTAAAGCATCTAGATTCAAACTCATTGCCCTCATCAACGAAGTAATCCCAGATACACCTGAAAGTGAAGAGCAAATTAGGTGGTATTGAGTAAGGTATCTCAAATTAAAAATAATTGAAAGGGGAACACAAAGCGAAGAAGATATAGATTTTGTTAGAAAATTTGGAAAGCCATCAGGGCCTACACTGGTGCTGTTGTCAAGATTATTTAAGACTTGCTCAACCTGCAAGGGGTTTGTACGAAAATTAGAAGAGGAAAAAGCGCAAGAAGATTGGTTGAAGGAGGGGGAACGTTTAGCCCTACCAAAAAAGGAAGAAAAGTAAGAAGCAAAGAGTTCACAAGATTCTTGACGAGAAGACGATGTTCATCTAGACTAAAATTATCAGGGGCATGATGAGAGGTCCTTAAAGATTTTACGTACGGCCAGAGCGCACGAGTTTGATTCGACATTAACGAAGTTTCAATGTGGTTAACATATGCATGAAGTGCAGAAGTGGCAATTTTCTTGGCCGCGGCACGACGCTCTTTAAATTTAAGGAGGTCAATTGGAAGACCACTGGATAAGAATTTTCTGCGGGCAGCATCTTTAGCTTTAATTGTGGTGGAATTAAACCAAGGAGGGTCTTTAGGTCTTCTTGCTGGACACACAGGAGTGAATTGTGAGATTAAGGATGAAAGAAACATATAGAGCTTATCAACACAATCTTCAATGTGGAGATTGCTGAAGAAGGAATACCAATTCACGGCATTAAGGTCAGCTTCCATGCTCAATAAATTGGCTTTTAAAAAATTAAAGCGGGAAAGTGAGGAATTCTTCAAAGAACGAGAAGATGAAATTGCAAGCTCAATAGAGAGTGGTGGATGGTGAGGGTCACGTTTGACAAAGGATGAGAGTGCCACCGATTTGGACAGAGAAGAAGGTAACAAGTTGGAAAGAACAAGATCAAGCAATTTTTTATTGGCATTAGGAAAAGTGTTGTATTGGGTGTGAGAACAGAGGGAAATAAAAGAAGAAAGAGCAAAAGACACGCTACCACTAGAAACTCGGCAGATATACAAATCATTCCAAACAATAGAGAGCAAATTGAAGTCACCACAGAACACTATATGGGTAGAAGAGAAACAAGCATTAATGTAGCTCGAGAATTCTGCAAAGAATCGTTCGTAAATAGTAGCAGGACTATTACAAGGGATATACACGGATTACGAGGAAGGAAAGAGAGTCAAATAGAGAGACTAGCACAATTATACACTCAACAGGTGAAGTGTTGTCCACAAGCAGAGATAAAATTATTATATTTGGAGATTTTAGCAGGCCCAATTTAAAGTTTGTAGTTGGCGAACTTGACAATCGTCTCATTCCATTGAATCTTCGAGACGATATTGATTTCAACCTAGTTTCTTCATTGTACGGCAATGATTTACAGCAAGTAGCTTGGACACTCAATTCTTCTGGCAATTGGTTAGATCTAATTTTCACGAATGCTTATGACGAGGTGGTGGTTAAAACAACTAATGATGTGGAAAACCTTTTCAAAAAAACCCTTCTCCATTCCACATTTTCAGTTGATTATTTCATCTTTAATGACACAAACAGCCTTACGTACAACAGCTCGATTGTATTTGATTTCCGTAATGCTGATTACGACAGCTTTAATGGTTATATTTCTAATGCAGACTGGACTAGTAGGTTTTCGACGCTAGACGTAAATGATGCAGTAAACTCTTTCTTCCAGACCATTTTTGACGCCGTTGGATGTCATAAATCTGAAAGCAAAAAGAGGAATAAACTGCCTGAGAAATGGTTGGATAGTAGTCTTTGAAATTTAAGAAACATAAGGAATAAGCTCCTCAAAATTATACAAAAACAACCCAATGTCAGTGATGAAATTCAAAACGAATATAATGAACTGGCAAATAAATTTAAATTGTAGTCACGCGAGGCCTATGCAATGTATGTTGATTTTATTAGTGAAAGCATAATCCAAAACCCAAAGAAGTTCTTTTATTTTGTAAATGTTATTCGCAAAGCTCATAGTTGTCCTTGACAAATGATCTTTGAAGACCGATGTTTCTTTATCTCGGAAGAAATCTGTAATTCCTTTGCATATCATTTTCAATCAATGTATTCCTTACCAAACACCTCACCCCATGTAGATAACACTAACGCCGGTTTTCAACAGCGCTTCAGGAACTCTTAGTTTCTGAAGATGATATCATTAATGCAATGAAAACACTTGGTCTGAACCATGGACCTGGCCCAGGTTTACTTCCGCTTTATTTTCTATACGAGTGCAGCGAAGTACTAGTTTTACCTCTCCATATCATTTTTAATAAGTCACTCGTAAGCGGAAAATTTCCAATACACTGGAAATCTTCTCACCTGACTCCAATTCATAAAAGCAAAAGCAAAGGGAGTGTTCAAAATTATAGAGGAATTGGCATTTTACCCCCCCTTCCCAAAATGATTCGAGAAAAAAGTATGCTCTAAAATATCGCCCGTAATAGAGCAGACCATCAGCATGACTTCAGGAAAAACCGATCCACAACAACCAGTCTAACAGTTATGGTCTCATACATACTTTGTGCAATGGAAAAAGGGCACCAGGTTGACGCAATTTAATACTGATTTTAGTAAAGCCTTTGATCGCAACAATCATAAGATTCCGTTAGAAAAATTGCGCACTTTTGGAATCATTGGCCCATTGCTTTGCTGGCTAAACTTTTACTTCAAAAAACGGACCCAAATCGTTACATTTCAAGCGTAGATGCCCAAAGAAATTCAAGTCTACTTCGATGTACCTCAAGGCAGTCATCTCGGACCTCTTTTTTTCAACATATTTATATCAGACCTTTCTGATGTGTTATCCGATATACCCCATTTGTTTTATGCGGATGATCTCAAATTATATTATACTATGGGATAACATCCCACAGTGATTCGATATTCTCACAGAACAAGATAAATGCTCTGCCTGAAACTCGAAGAATGTCAGGTGATTAGTTTTTTTCGCAGAACTTCAATTTTATTAGCTGATTATCTCCTTGATAATACAAACCGTTCCCGAACAGACAGCATAGTCTTGGATAAGAAACTCCGTTTTAATTTACACTATCATGAGGTTCTCTGCAAGGCTAATAAAATGTTAGGCTTCATCAAACGGCGTGCTAATGAATTTCAGAATATGTGGGTAACAAAGACATTATACTTATCATTAGTCTGCCCTATTCTCGAATATGCATGTGTCGTCTGGTATCCTGTTTCTGATGTTCATACAGAAAGATTTGAGTCTGTTCAAAAATAGTTCCTGCTATTTGCTTTACGATCTCAATATAACCCACATAACTTTCAGAGCTTGCCTTCATATGAATATCGGTTGTCTATTCTAAATTTATCTTCACTTGTCTCCAGTAGAACTATGTCATGCTCTTGCTATGCAGTTGATATCCTCCGTGGTGCCATTAAAGTTCAATATCTGATTGACAGGATATTCTTGAACGAACCAGTAAGATTTACAAGACATTCACGTTTGCTGGTGGAAAGTCGACATCTTACCATCTACGGAGAAAATGAACCGATTAATATCTGCAAAATATTAAATAGCTTGAGGCATTGCTTTTCCCCAAACATACCCAGACTACAGTTCAAAACCAATCTACCAATGTTCCTCTCTTCCTAGTCCTATATTTTTTTAAGGGGTTTTGTAAAATAATTTTACAAAACCCTACTAAAGTTGCGTCCTATCTGTCCGTCTGTCTGTCCGTCCGTCCGTCCGCGTGTCACAGCAGTTTTTCTCGGAAACTACTTTAGCTAGAAACATCAAATTGTGTATGTAGTTGTAAAGTGGTGCTCTCTTTGAAGTTCGACTACAAAAAAATTGTATAACACTCCCCACATAGGGGAGTGACCCCCCGAAAAAAAATCATTGAAGGTAGTTGATATGGGTATCAAATGAAAGGTCGATGAGAACTTTTCAAAACAGGTCTTAGTTTGGCAAAGTTTGCCTCGAGTGGCGTACAGGGAGGGGAAATACACGAAAAATTTGTGTCCCCCCCCCCTCGCGATTGGACACCTATGATCCGAAAAATCTGAAAAAATCAACAATGTAGGCCTTGATGAGTACAACAACAACAAATACGTGAGAAGTCGCAATTCACTCAACTTTGTTAGTAATAGTATGATTTATTGATTTTATGTTTTCTTGAATAAAATCTTAACGGTACCCTTAAATTCAATGAAATTCTGTACACAGATGACTATTTGTGAGATTGATATACTCTGAAAGTTTGAATCATATTGAGCGAAGTTATAGCCGTTTGAATTGCCCTGTGTTACTATGGAACAATATGCGCTGCATTTATTACATACAACATATGGCTTTGGAACAACATGCGCTTTTTACCGACTCAGACACTACAGTTTTGCTAGGATTTGCATGAAAATTTCAGGAATGATAATTATCATGTATATCTTTGAGAATCGGTTCAGCTAGTGGTATCAGTAATCGTAAAACAAAATAGTGGCTGTTTGAAATGCGAAGATTGAATAATTTTGAGGTATTTTTTCCCAACTTCAACGTTTAAGGTGCATGCTTTGAACACTTGATTCAATTTAATGAATGACTGAAGATGAGTACCTACAATTAATACTCATAAGTGAAACTAGTCAAGGAGATGGGAGAGAGCTCCTAACAAATGGGCTTTGTAACCATTCTAGGATTCGAAAAAATTGGCCATTAATCGATGATAACAGTACAGGAGAGTGCCCCTGAAAAAAAAATCATCAAACGTAGCCGATATGAGTATGAAATGAAAGTTTTCATGGGAGCTTTTCAAAACAGTTCTTAAACTGTCAGTTTTTGCTTCAGTAGGGGCACAGGGGGGAAATACATGAAAAATGTGTTTCTTCCCTCGCAAATGGACATCTGAAATAATTATCAAGGGAGACATTTATGAGTATAACAATAACAAAAACCTCAAAAGTCGAAATTCGTTCAACTTTGTGAATAATAGTATGATCTTCGAATTTCATATTTTCTCCAATAAAATCGTCTTTGACATGTTTCTTGGTTTCATTCGATCTGGTGACTGCATTTTGTAAATTGAATACAAAACCCTTCTGACATGAGCGTAGGCCTGTTTACCCAACTTGTTTAACTTGTATTTAGTAACTTTTAACTTGTATTTCTTTGTGATAATTTATAATTTTGATGTAATACCTTGTTTGGTAAATAAATAAATAAAAAGTAAATAAATAAATTTATTGAGGAAAAGAAACATCCTGAATAAGCAAATGACCTTGAACTGGGTCTAAGCTTCATTGATTCAAAGCTTTTAACATCTTTGATTGACTTTTAAAATCTTGTTTATATTTCACGAATTTGCTCATATTAATTTCATTAATACTAGGTTTGATTACGCGTCTGGTAAAGGTGCTTGCTTGCCCAATATCTTTGATTGATCACTTGAGGAATTGGCCGGCCAAAATGCAATTTCTTTAATCAATATCATGCACGAGACCAAAACATGCAACGAAATTTCACATTTCTCACTTCAAATTACTGAGCAAAGAATGTATTTTATTTTTTCACTATGTAGTGATTGAAACAAGCTAATCTCTGTATACAAATGTGGACATTTATGATGCAATAGTAGCAATGAACTGCGATTTAGTTAACATTTTTCATTTTGACTAACTGATTTCTGTGATAAGATTTTATTATATACCTGTATCAATTAGATCGCCTTGATAAGTACGCTTGAATGATTGTTTTCAAACCAAAGCTATTATTACATAGACGTAGCAGGATACCCTACACATATCTAAATTTTGAAAGCCCGATATATGCTCTTATCATAATTGAGAAGTAAATAACATAAAACGCCGGCTTGCTTTTATTTTACATGTGGAATTATTAATAAACGTTGCACGGTGGTTTTTGCATTATTTAAACATCAAGTTTTGAACGTTTGCTTTGAATCAGCAGCGGCCGCGTCCCGGTTAAAAATGAATACGATTTCGATTATACTGTGGTCGGTGATTGGTATCATTTCGGCGCTTTACCTCTACTTCAAGAAAAAATACTCGTATTGGAAAGATCGCGGAGTGCCTTATGCTGAGCCAAGGATTCCACTGGGGAATGCTGTACTCTGGGGAGTCCACTTGTCGGAAGTTATGGATAGAATTTACAAGCGAAAGGATGGCGGCCCTTTTGTAGGAGGATACTTTGGCACAAACCCTATCGTAGTGCCAACGTCTCTCGACTTTATCCAGAATGTGTTGGTGAAAGACTTCAGTAGCTTCCATGGGCGCGGCTTGTACGTGAATGAAGTTGATGATCCTTTGGGAGCTCATATGTTTTCTTTGGATGGTGAAAAGTGGAAATCCCTTCGCAACAAACTCTCGCCGACATTCACATCTGGGAAAATGAAGTTCATGTTCCCTACGGTAGTGGAAGTTGCAGACCGATTCCAAGCAACAATCAAGGAAATTCTAAAATCCAACGCGGAGCTAGAGTGTAAGGAGCTGCTAGCTAGATTCACAACCGATGTTATTGGAACGTGTGCTTTCGGCATCGAGTGCAACAGTTTGAAAGATCCAAACGCAGAGTTTCGCCATTACGGCCGAAAGGTATTTGAAGAACCTCCATTAAATATACTATTGCAACTATTAGTAGTTCAAAGACCCGATTTAGCTCGAAGGCTTCATGTAAAAACAGTTGCTAAGGACGTGCATACATTTTTCTTCAAAAGTGTGCGCGAGACGATTGACTTTCGCAAGAAGAATAACATTCTACGCAACGACTTTATGGATTTATTGATTCAGATGTACGATGAAAATTTTGGAGATAGTGAACCATCCACGAGACTGGAACGATTAACTTTCGAAGAAGTTGTAGCACAAGCATTTCTGTTCTTCTCGGGTGGTTTTGAAACATCCTCAACAGCTATGATGTATAGCTTGTACGAATTGGCATTAAATCAAAAAATTCAAAATAGAGCCCGAAAGGAAGTGAATGATGTACTTGCAAGACACGCAGGAAAGTTGACCTATGAAGCAGTAATGGAGATGACTTACATCGATCAAATCATAAGTGGTAAGTCTCTTTTTCAAACCCAGTTCAAACTAAACATAAACTTGATACTGTTCTAAATCAGCTTCCTTTATTTCGCAGAAAGCGTTCGCAAATATCCGCCAGTGATATTTTTGATACGAAAATGTGCTCGCGATTACAAAGTACCAAACTCGAAAGTTACTATTGTGAAAGGAACCGAAGTTTTCATTCCTGCCTTCTCCATTCATCGTGATCCGGAAATTTATGATGACCCAGAAAGATTTGATCCTGATCGTTTCAGCCCGGAGGAAATTAAAAAGCGCCACCCTATGTCCTTCCTAGCATTCGGCGATGGACCACGAAACTGCATCGGATTACGTTTTGGACGAATGCAATCGCGTATTGGGTTGATAACTCTTTTGAAAAGTTTTCGTTTCAAACGGAGTGTCAAAACTCCTGTTCCACTTGTACTGAAAACAGACAATGCGATATTGGCTCCCAAAAATGGAATGCACTTATTGCTTGAGCAAATTTAAATATTGTTAGAAATAAAATGTTACCACAAGCGTTTCTAAAATGCAAAAAAAAAATTGGACGATTTACATTTTTAGTTTGCTTATTACATATCTAATTAGACTAGTTGATGTCATTTTTCCCTAGAAGTTATCGAGTTATCGAAGCTTGTATTGACATTTTCGTGCCAGTTCGTTAAACGGAAATGCATTTCGGTGATTTCATTCAGTATTATACGTACTTTTGCGAAGTAAAGATTTTTTGCAGCGTTGTATATTTTCAACTGCATAGATATCTTTCTCCATGCAGCAAACCAATACCTCCATTGGTCATTGTTTGCTGCTTTAAGTACCATCTGCTATAAAGATTAACATTTCAGTATTAACAAATGGTACCCCAAGCTTTTATAATGTATATATGAGGACGGTCCAATCAATACTTAACCCCTCCACCCGTTGGCACCACTATCGCAAGGGAGATTCACTATCATGTAGTACATTTTTGTAGACAGCTACAGTCAAAATTTCAACTGGGTTGGGCTCGTACTTTTGTTTTGACCATATGCGGACGCAGGCGTGTCCGCAGATTTTAGAAAAAATTAAGAAACGGCAATATCCGTCGGTTGGTCGATTCTTGTTTTTGGAAGGAAAATCACAAAGCGAAATTCAAGACCGCTTGAATGCTGTATACAGTGACTCTGTTCCTGGGATGGTGACCACAAAAAATTGGTTTAACGAGTTTCAAGGTAGTCGCACGTTGATTTTGGATGACGAAAATCTAGGACCTCATATGGGCAGACCGCCGATTGAAGGTGCGCAAGATAGTTGAGATAGTAGGCATCTCAAAAAACTGCGAGAGTCATATCCTGCATGAAATTTCGGATATTTGAAAGCAGCCGGCGTGACGAGTGCCGTGAGTGCTCATTCCGAAAAACAAATGCAATCGTGAGACTACTTCCAAGCAGTGTTTGACGCTTTTTAAGCGCAATATGAAGGAGTTTCTGCATCGTTTTGTGACCGTTGATGAAACTAGGCTCGAGTAGTACACACCAAAGATCCAGGTGCAGCCAAAATAGTGAACGTGTTCCAAGGAGAGTGAAGATTTTCTTATCGGCCGGGATGTTGATGGCTACTGTTATCTGGGATTTACAAGGTGTGATCTGCATCGACAACCTGGAGAAGGGCAAAACGGTCAGAAAACTTTAGTGTGCTGAGTAATTGGACTGATTCGGTGCTGAGTTGTAGAAAAGAAGGCTCCATTTGGCGAAGAAAAAGTGCTTTTCCGCCTTGACAACGCGACGGCTCACACCTCCGCCTTCACTGCCACCAAATTGGTTGAATTGGGCTATACTTTGCTAAGCCATCTACTGCATTCTCCATATTTGACCCCGTGTGACTTCTTTTTGCTTTCAATCTTGCCTGGCCAGCCGCAGCTTCGTTTGAAAGACAAAAGTTTCACATTTTTGGGCTTTGATTTATCTATGGCTCATATAGAACTGAATATTATTGAACATTCCTTCAAGATTTCTTTGAACCACTGATACTTTTCTATCTGCTGTATAAACAACCAGATCATCAGCAGGTGCCACTAATAATTATGATGGTGACCCGTTGAAATTGAAGTCGTTCAAAGAACTGTGCATAAAGACTAAAAATAACAGAAGCGCCGTTACTGTTCCTTGCCGTAGACCATTCAAGACCTTGCGCACGCTGTCATAATATTTCTATTTGTTGGAAGGAATAATGTTCAATACAACAAATATATTGTATTGAATATTATTTCTTGCAACAAATAGATCATTGTCACAAAGTGTGAGGAATATCATGGTGGCGAAGTGGGAGGGAAAGATTGCCAGGTGGAGGTTAAAATAACTCCATACTGTGTCGAAGGCTTTCTTTATATCAGTGAGACATGCCTTAGTACATTCTCTATTGCTTATTTCTAAAGAATGTCTAAGGCGTCTTATGTTATCACATGTTTTATCCAATGCCTGGTGCGGAACTTAAACTGGCAACTCAGCATAAATTGTCAGTGTGTGCGCTTAGAGCTTGGTTGAGTGTCATTTTAAAAACCTTGCTCATGTTATGTAACAAGCTGAATAAGAGATAAATTTCCTGGCATAAATAGTCTATCTCTTCTTTCAAGACAGGGGAGACTTTTGCAATGTGCAATAATTTCCAATAGTAGCTTCTCACTTCTATTGGAGTACTATATTAGGAGTACCATCAATACAACTTGATTTCATATTATTTGTTTCTCCAAATATCAGATGGAAGCTTTCATAGTTTATAAAACAGTCAAAAAGACTAGAATTTGATACACCCATGAGCCTGACACTATGCCGCTGCTACATAAACAAAATGAGGTAGCCGAGACTTGACGTCCCAGAAAGACTTAAAATACATACTATATATCAACATGGAAAGACAGACGGTAACAAAACTAGCGAAAAACTTATTACGAGCTCTGACGCAATTTGCTCAGTAATAGACCACAACCACCGACGAAAATTGTATCAAGACGAATCCGAATAAACCAACATTCACCAACACCAAAAATCATAGTACCCTCTATGTGGCCTAACGTGGGGCCTACCTGCTTAACCCACCCTACACTTATATGAAATCATTTCCTTCCACACATTCTTTAGATACTGAAGATAGTTCAAGCGACTTAAAACGCTCCTGATAATCAAAAGAGCAAGGATCGATGGTTCTCTGCAAGGAAAACATCATTCATGTTCAGAAAAATAACTGACCAGAATAACTTCGTTTTTGAGTATCTCCTTATAAAATCGAAAGCTAAATACTTGCAGTGAAAGAATGACAATGAACGAGAGCAATTTTTTCAGCAAATGCTTCAATTTTGCCGATTAATATCTCCTAGATGGTAATGCATAGGTATAAGGATGTGAGTATTATTTTGAACGGGATTCAGTATAGTTTGGTTCTGAGTTTTACAAGTTTTCCAATATGGCATACAGCTCAGGTATACTGCATAATTGGACCATTGAATCTTTCCTTCCCGACACTGGAAATTAAGAGGACTTCAGTATGCGCTGCTTATGGGCCTTCCTCTATGCCTTAGTAAGCTACAATATCCGCTTTCCCAGAAATCGTTCATTGTAAATCAATATTTTTTGATTTGATTGGCTTAAGACTTAAATTACATGAGGTACCCCTATATCTCAATAAACTTTATCGATGTGGCAGAATTTATTGCCAATTTATTTCCGGTGATGTAAGCAACTAGCAAATTCCCGATACCACCACATCAGCCCCTAACACGTATCTCACCTCTCCTCCATATTAAGCTAGATCATCCACTTTCTTACGGAACATTCCTTATAAGTGCATATTTTATTGCATATTTATTACGCATCAAAAAACTTTATCGCTTCAACCTTCTCCGGAAAACCATTTTGTCAAACCCTATTACAAATTTCACCCCCGGGAAGTTATCGAAATTGTCAAAATATTTTTGCACTCTATATAAAAACAAGGGAAGTTGCTGCCAAAATTTTACGCAGAACTCGATTTTATTGCTTCAACCTTCCCTGGGAAGTGCGACTAATGTGGTTTAAGACTTAGGCTACATCAGCCATCCCTGTATCTCAAGAACCAATGCGGATAGAGACATTTTCGAAGTAGTATAATTTATTGCTAATTAATTGCTGGTCATGTAAGCAATAAGCAAGTCCACGCAACCACCCCTTCACCCTTTATCGCGTATCTCACCTCTCCCCCATATTAAGCTACGTTCCCCACTTTATTGAGAAGTATTCCTTTACTGCTAATGTATTACGCAACAAAAAATTCTATTTTGTCACCCTTTCACTGGAAAACCACCCCACCAACCTCTACTACGTATATCACTCCTTGGAAAATCGTCGAGTTGTTAAATTGTTTTGTAAATTAAATAAAGTCAAGAGAAGGAGTTAGTGTTAAACTTTTTTCATGCAATTCAACCAAGATTCTTGCCAATCATTGAGTGAGCGTTATCTCCCTCGCGTCCTCGTTTTGTCGCAAGTAAATAGTGCGGCGCTAATTAGCATGGAGGCCAGCAGGTATCACGGCTGCAATAACTCTCACCACCACATCAGAGACTGTCAGATACGAAGATGCAATCACAAGTGCTCCTTTTCTCTGTGCCTGTGCCAAGCGTTTTTAGTAGACCTCCTTACTGAGATCGTGGCCCCATTATTCTGCTCAGTACAGTAGCACTGACCTTACAGCACTCATCAAGAGGCATCTTCTTGATGGATTGAGTCCCGCTACGGTGGCCCCAAGTAGAATCAGATTGGATACTACCAAAGCAGTCCTCTCAGCTTTTGTTGAAGCTCATCCTCGAGTCAATCAGTAGCCCCAGGTACTTCACCGCTGGCTTCGATTCGGTAAGTTTGTCTCAAATACCGATCATCCATGCTCTCTTGACGTCAAATACACATTAAAGAACAGCCATAATCAAGCATTGACTGACACATGTCAACTTCTATCACTATACATCACCAACTTCTGTACGTCTATATCCATCGATTTAACGGCGAGTACGCTAAAAGAAAAACTTTCATTTAATAACAGCCGACGACTCACCGATCAACTACTCAATCTTATATAGACCACAATCGATCAGTAATATTCTAGGTTCAATAACAACACATAGATTGCCAAGGACGGTCTGGGATATCAAATGTTCTCACTTATGTCAGAAATATTCTTACAATTTTTGGAAGAAGCCTTTACACCCAAAACTGTCAAAAGATTCAATGAAATACTCGTATTTTGCACATGATATATGGGTGACTACTTACCTATATGAATGAAATACACCCGAATTTAAATTTTACTATAGAAAAAGAAACAAACAGACAACTCAGCTACGAGGTGCGACAATCAAGTAATGAGACTGATTTTATTGCCGTGCTTGTGTTAAACTGCGACCTTGAAATTTCTTTCCCCGGCATTCTTCTCCTCTCCGTTGATTTATTTACCATTGCTCTAGCTTGTTTAGTTCGCCTGCTGTATCGTGTTGAATAGACATGTGTTGTTGATGCTTGTCACGAAAGTGGAGAAGAGTGTGATAAAATTTTGCGCCAGATTGGACGAAACAGCTTCAGAAACGTACTCTAAAATTGTAGAAGTGCATGATGGTAGTGCTCTCAGTCGTAACAAGGTGTTTTAATGGCATAAAGAGTTTAAGAAGGGGCGTGAAAGACGAGGCACGGAGCGGGAGACCAGTCAAGGTGCAGACTGACGTGAATGCACAGCATTGTGTGCCCTAATACGTGAAGATCGGCGTTTAGCAGCTCGAATGTTGGCCTCAAAACTGGGCATGAACCGTGTAACTGCCTGACAAATTTAACCGACGATTTTGGGATGAAAAAGTTGTGCGCGAAGATAGTGCCAAAGAACCTTTCTGAGAAGCAAAAGCGTTTCCCAGTATTTGGCCTCGGAAGCGATCACTGTGTTGCAACAGCCACCTTATTTGTCCAATATTTCACCCAGTGAATTTTTTTGTTCAGTAGAACAAAATCGGTGGCCAAAAAAACCCACTTTGAGTCAATTACGGACATCGTGCCATGACGAGGGCACTCGCGGACTTCCCAGCCGAAGCATTCCAGAAATGTTACGAAGCATAAAAAACGCGCTGGAATCGTTGTACAGCTGCCAAGAGGAATACTTTGAAGGGTATGGCAGAGGTGTAGAATAATATTTAAATATACAGTTTTCATGGAATCAGTCTCATTACTAAATTGTCATACCTCTTATATGGACCTAACCGTGACATGCTAACAAACATGATTAGACTACAAAATGTACAGAAAACCAATCACAACTGATCACACACTACACGTAAGATCTAACCACCTAGCAGAACATAAACTAGCAGCATACAGATCAACGGTCTAGAGAATCCATTTTATCCCTAGGATTCCTACTAACTACCCCAACAAACTAAGCAACATTTACAGAATAGCTAGTAATAAGGGATAGAAACAACATATTGACAAAGCTGTTACACAGTACAAACAAAAAGAGGAACGCTAACTGACTGAAACTCAGAAGAACGGCCAACAGTGGATTTCGTTAACATACGTCGATAAAGAGGCAAACGTCTTTAGGAAATACAAATTACAAACTGCATTCAAAGCTAACAACAATATCGGGAACCAACTGAAACTAAAACTGAATGACGCATCAATGTATGAGAAGTACTTGCCTTTGTTAAACTTATGGGAGGAAATTTAACCTGAACATAATTCGTAGTTACAAAAACATATTGAGTTTGCATAAGTTGGAAAATTAAAAATAACTCTCTCACCTCTATGCATGGGGGTCAACATCACCGGTGTGTATCTAATAAGAGTGATGGCCTGATGAGAATCAGTACACACTTCGAAACCACCTCCTTCGAACATTTTTCTGCTCAGTTTTTTTTGTCAAGAGGACCACTTTGGTTCACTCCAATATAAAACTGAACCCACGAGCAGTCATCTAGTCTCTCACTCTGCACATTAGTATACCTAGCCTAACTTGCACTTGTTCAACAGCGGTCCATTGGCCAGAACCGCAATATCATCCGTATGGCTGATCAAGTGCGACTCATATGGCATCTCCAGTCTCAGTAGTCCGTCGTAAGACACGTTCCACAGGTCGTGACCAAAGATAGATCCCTGGATAATACCCGATGTTACTTTCATCCTTCGTTAGCCCTGTGTCATGTCGTGGAGCAGGCTTCGATCCTTCCGGTAGTCCTTCCAAGGGCGTGATGATGCTCATAGTTGGGTTCACCACGTCTTAAGCTACCAGTTCTTCCATCCCCTGAAAATTGTGGAAAGTCGAGAGCACGGACGTCAGGACAGAACATCACTGATTTCAAGCAGAATGTACTGATGATCACGGGCATAGTAGTCCTCTAACACTCTCCAATTGTATATCCTACGTGCTAAGAACTCCAAGGCGAATATCACGTCCAGTATGGTTCCTTCACAGCCAATACGGTGGAAAGGCGGCGTATAAGCCACAATATTTGCATTTCTCAGGAAAGGGGTGGAGCAATAAGATCGCGTTCTACACGATAGTTCATCAATAAATTTTTTGACAATTTCCTGGATGTGATATCCGAGGTAAGATTAGAATCAAAGATTCGTAATTAATTAGCAATAAGTTAGAAAGAAAATATGTACCTCTAATGAAAGCTCACTAATAAAGTTGATGATGTATCTTAATATGGGAGAGGAGTGGGGTACATGGTAGGGGTTGAAGGGGGGTTTCGGGAACTTGCTTGTTGCTTGTATTGTCAGCAATAAATTGGCAAGAATATATGCCAGCTTTAAAATGTCACTATCTGCGTTGGTTCTTGCCGGGGCGGAGTAATCAAATTTTTTTGGGCATAATAAATTAACAATAAAATGTGGACTTAAAATAAATCATCCCTAATAAAGTGTCTTGCTTAATAAACATGCGTAGATAGAATGTGGGGTTGAATAGGGCCAAACTACGAGTATGTCCTCGGTTATTTAAACCACTTCATCAGGAAGTGATATACTGATTTGGCATCCTCGATTGTAAGGCAGTACTTATCGGCTACTTTGTGTATAGGTAACTTCAGGTTTTTTTATGTTGGTAGTATTGTCAGCGACATCTATGTCAAATTTACATGTCAAATTAATCATTAGTGTTTGAGATACGCGTCGTTTCCGGGATGGCCTTCAGTTTCGTCTTCGCTGCGGCTGGAATCTCCTCTATCCGTAAAATAGTTGCGTGTTAGACAGTTCTGCGATACTCGTATAATGGCAGCATTTAACACTCAATCGTTTGCAAATTATATCTGCTTCTAGCTGTCTTTGAGTATGACATGACGGTACGTAGCTTGCAAAGCCTGCTACGTACTGTCATATTACACTCATTTAACTTGCTTTTAACTTATGCTAAATAACAAGTGGTAATTGTATCCAGCTCCAAGTATACAAATCTGTGATAAGACCTGTGTTATGTTATGCTATGGGTGTGAAACATGGACCCTAACCCAAGCATCCGCAAATATATTGAACGCCTTTGAGCGACGGGTTCTGAGGCGAATAATCAGAGCAAAGCTAGACGGGGACCAATGGCGAATTCGATACAGCCATGAGCTATATGAAATTTTTGACGAACCGGAGGTCTCAAGGATTGTTAGATTGCGGAAGCTGCAATGGGCTGGACACATAAATCGTATGGACGAACAACGTTCATACGTTGGGAGAACTGAAAGCCGGCGGCCAGTGGGGAAACCGAGGAAACGCCGGTCTGACTCGGTCGACGAAGACAGTTCATCGCTGCTTGGATTTCGCAATTGGATGACACGGTCAACGGATCGAGACAGTTCAAGGAGCAGGAAGCGAAGGCCCGAGAGGGGCTGTGGTACTAAGAAGAAGAAGAATTGTATCTAGTTAACCTCATCGTATTTTCTTACTGCATTGAAATTCAAATTTGCAAGCCTTAATTTACGCTAATAGGGTTACTATGAGATATACAATGAGCTTTAATTAATACCAAATATGCGTTTTCTAATCATCTAGGCTTGGGGTAGATTTCATTCATTTATGATTAGAAGCGGAAAATAAGGACTAAAATATGGGGTTCTCGATTACAAAAGATTCACCGTAACAGTTTTTTTTTAATCAATAACTTAATTTTGGACTCTATAGATGACATACTGCAATTCACTATTAGATGCTACTTAGCAAAAATAGTCAATATTATGGTGCCGCCTTTCTCCCTACTGCAGACCGTGCACTTTGCCGTTACTAACGAGCTCAGAATAAAACAATGCAAAAATAGGGCTTTCCAATAAGAGGTGTTATTTTGATGTTAAAAGAAAAAGACCATTTTTTAATATAAATGATCGGATGTTTATTTCATTATAAAGAAAAAGGTATGCCGTTAATAGTCATAAACAGCACCAAGCAAATGACCACCACGGCCACGTTTACAAGACCATATCGTTTTCATGAATTTTCCATAACCAAATCGCAAAGGCTGCCCTATGTCCTCGAAAGCCTATAGAATTCCATCTTTGATATCTTGAATCGACACTGGGCTGTTGACGTAGACCTTTTCTTTCACGTGGCCCCAAAGGAAGAGGTCACAAGGTGTTAAATCACAAGATCTATTCAAAATAACACCTCTTATTGGCAAACCCTATATGTACTTTAACAGGAAATTTTGAGAGCATTCAAGAAACTAACTCGCCAGACTTCGGAGAGTGTAAGAAACATGTGAAGAGCAGAAGAATACGAGTATAGGAATATGATAATTACAAATTGTCCACAGTTTCCTTGCAAATACAGGTAAAATTGGCTTTTATGTAAAAATTGCATCTAATTTATTCATTTATAAGTATTCACAATTATATTAAAATTCTCGACTCGAAACCTAAACTGCTTCCACATGCAGATGCATGCCGTATTTTGGTGTGAGAGTGACAGTATTTGGAGCGTACTCCATTGGTATTGTTGTTTTCGCGCATGGTTTGAATCGATAGTTTTTCAAAAGTGTAATGAGACCGATCCTTGTTTGCATCTTACCAAATCGCATCCCAATACAATTTCTAGGACCATCTCCAAATCCTTGAAATGCTTGCGGGTGACGATTCTTGATTTGTTCCGGTGCAAATCGTTCAGGATCAAAGACTTCTGGATCCGGGAAAATTTCGGGATCATGATGGATTGCGAACGATGGAATGTTCACAGTAATTCCTTTCTCTAATACAATATTTGTATTTGGAACGCGATAATCCTTAGTACATTGTCTTGACAAGTTAAAGATGGGAGGGTACTTGCGAATTGTTTCTGAAATTAATTTCAAGTTGTAAATGAACGGTAAATTGAGCGAAAAAAAATTAAATTACCTGAAATAACTTTTTCTAAGTATTCCATCTCCTTCATGCTGTCGTAGTTCAATTGTCCTTCGTGCTTCCCGAGTACCTCATTTATCTCTGCACGGACCGTATCTTGAATATCTTGATTCAGTGCTAGTTCATACAAAGCGAAGAGCATAGTGGTTGAGGAAGTTTCGAAACCAGCAATGAAAAACACAAACGTCTGGGCAGCCATTTCTTCCAAAGTCATACCCCCTAAGCCTTCATGTTTCCCTTCGTCCAGCGATCGGTTGTTTTTGATCTGTATCAACAGTTCCATGAAGTCGTTCCGTTTAACGCCATTCTTTTCCCTATATTCAACAGTTTGTTTCACCGTATCAACAAAGAAATTCGTGACGTCATCAGCGAATAGCTTAATATGCAATTTTCGCGCCAAATTCGGGTACTGAAAAACGAATAATCGCGCGATTGGTCCGATGGCCATTTCTGTGAACGCTTTTTGGCCGTACCGACGAAATTCCGAATCTGGCAACTTTAAGCTGTTGCACTCAATACCAAATGCACACGTTCCAATCACATCTGTGCTAAACCGTGCAAGATAATCTCTCATTTCTATCACTCCACTTGATCTCACTTTCTCCCCGAGAACTTCTTTGAAACGATCAGCGACTTCAAGGACAGTTGGAAACATGAATTTCATTTTCCCAGAAGTAAATGTCGAAGATAGTTTTGTACGTAGCGATCTCCATTTCTCGCCGTCCGCCGCAAACATATGCGCGGAGAGAGGATCATCTTCTTCGTTGACATACGCCCCACGTGAATGGAAGCTGCTGAAATCCGTGACGAGAATCCGTTGAATAAAATCCAGATCGGTAGCAACGGCTATTGGCTGTGCGAAGAAGTAAGCGCCAAGAAAAGGACCCTCAGCCTTTTGCTTGTAGGGTGCGCATGAACCCGCTAAAAAGTCCACATCGCGCGTGAATTGAAAGCTTCCGAATGGAATCTTTGGCTCAATGTAGTGTACTCCGCGGTCTTTCCAGTACGCGAACCTTTTCTTGTAGAACAAGTAAATGCCGGACACAGTGCCCACCACCAGCCAAAAAAGTATCGACAAAATATCCATTTTCAAGCGCGCGAGCCGATGAAGGAGTTTAGAAATCACCAGCGCTGCTATGAATGCACTGAAATTACTACAAAGATTACGTTTTCTTATAAGGAAGAAGTTGAATACGATCATTATCAAAGCTTTTGATTGTACGATTATTATTTGTAGATATTGCTCATTATTTTCGCCATGTATGGATGAAAACTTCCAAATTTACTGAATGAAAGAGTAAAATTATCTCGTGTGAGAGAGACGCGGTATTTTTTCTTTCAAAGCTTATTTGCGATATAGTGTTGTGTACCTGTATTAAAACGTAATTTGAATGAAAATTATCTCCAAAAGTTAATTGCAGAAAAAAAATGTTTTCGTAGATAGTATTTCAAGAACGTTTGTTTGGTTTCATCACTGATGTGCTTTTGTGACTTTTCATTGCAGGTACGTTTGACGGTTGAAGTTCAATACGTGATGAAATAAATCGAAAATTCATTCAATTTGTTATACTATATGTTATCATAAAAATATATCCGGAATAAAACTGATTTGAATGTGCGGAATTGTCAGTTAATAATCATAAAATTTGGCTGTTGGATACATAAGACAGGTAGGCGGGAGTATGGTCGTACTAGAAAGTTTTTGCATTCAACCTATAAAATAAGAATCTTACCCAAGCAATTATTAATAAATTCAATTAATAGCTAATAAAGTTGGAATCTGGGAAAATAACACAAATTTATTCCCTTTTCTTATTAATGTCATCCTTTGAAACATTCTCAAAGATTCATGTTACATATCGTTTCTGAAACTTTCGTGTGGATTTGAATAAAAATTTAGTGTGTGAATCGATCGGAAGCGTATATTTTTCATAGCCATCTGGTGCTGTTGTTGCACTACCGGATAATTCAAACCACGATAAGTTTGCTCCATAAATATAAGCCATTCTGACATTTTCAGAGGATCAATCTTACAATGGCCACTTGTACCATTTATTTAATTTAAGGATACGGTTCCGATTTTCCTCAAAAAAAAAAAAATTAAAATTGATAAATCATAGTATTACTAACAAAGATTATCCAATTTTTCCTTCTAAGTTGCAATGCTTGTTATTATTGTCCACAGAAAAGCCTACTTCCGTGATGTTAATCAGGATTTTCGGATCGAAGATAGCGAGTCACTAAAATTTCGTATATCTTCTCTTATCTTCTCTTATCCTGCTCCTCTGGACACTTCTCTTCTTTTTCGTAGCACTACAGCTCCTCCCGAGTCTTCGTTTGCTGTAAAAAGCATCTAACAGCAAGCGAAGGCTCCCGACACAGCGGGATTGGGGCTGTACTTTCCCATTAGATCATTGGTAAAGAAAGAGTCTTCTCGTATTACAGTCGAGTTCTTTCAAAAAAAGAGAGGACCTACTGCGTACCTAGAAAGAAGCTATTGGCTATAATAGAGGCCACTAAGCATTCCACAAGTACGTAAATATATGGCCAGAAATTTGTTCTTCAAATAGACCCTGCATCGCTGAGATGACTGCTTAGCTTCAAAAACCCCGAGGGACAAGTTGCGAGATGGATCGAAAGATTGCAGTCATATGACTACAAAATTGTTCACCGGAAGGGTGGAGTTCATGGAAATGCTGATGCCCTATCTGCGAGTTATAACGGCCAAATTCGATGAAGGTTGGTCATTGGAGGAGATTCGAAATGCCCAGCTAGCCGATGAAGACATCGGACGATTACTCGTATGGAAGAAGACGACTGGGCGACTTGAAAGGATGGATGTTTCGATGCATGGCACCACCTTAAAAAGATAATGGGCGCAATGAAACTCCCTTTAGGTAGAGGGTAGCGTACTCAAGCGGAAATGGCGGATTGCAGCTTTTCTAGGATGCAAACTATACTTCCCGAAAGCCCAATCCATGGTGTGGTTAAAAAATGCACGAAGGATCCTCGGGAGGCCACGTTGGTGTTAACAAGACCTTAGACTATTCGTTTGCCGGCTGATATATAGCTCAGAACACCCCTTGAGAAACTTCAAACGATCTCGAAGTATGCAAGTGAGCTAAGGCAACACTTGAACCAGATACATCGGACAGTGCGAAAACACTTCGAATCGGCTACTGATCGCATGAAGACCAGGTATGATCTAAAGGCAAATTCTACTGGCTTTTAGAAAGATGACTTGGAGTGGCTATACAACCCACAATGGCAGAAGTGTAGGTCTCCGAAGTTGCAGCATAATTGGGAGGGACCATACCGAGTTACAAAGCGAATCAACGACGTCATATATGGTATACAGGAACACCGTAAGCCCAGAGTCAAAATGCAAGCCATGCACTTGGACCGCCTTGCCCCATATTACATCCAGGGCGACTTAATTACAACTGGTAACACATCTTTTCGGGCGAGCTAGTGTCGCAATTCTTGTCACAACTATTAATAACATCATGATCAATATTGATTGAAAAGAAGCAACCAAGAAAAGTAAACAAATGACGTCAAAGGCGCAAGAATAGACCAAGTAAATCCACGATCAATTTCTGAAAGTGACATCACTACAGGTTCTCAGAATTGCTCAAATATTCCAGGTGGTTCTCGTCAGAATATTTACCAATATACGAAAAATGGATTGAATGACTAGAGACCCTATATAAAGCCGAGCTGAATGAATAAGGGAGATAGTAGTATTAAAAACTAAGATAAGTGTAGAGCGTGAATTGAAGGCGATGTTGATTGGTAGTGAAGTATAAGACTTTCGTTGAAACATATAGTGATAATACAAGTGAAAAGTAAATTCGTATAGTAGGGAAAGTCATTATTGTGCATTCCTAGTAAATAAACTCTTGTAACTTAATTTAAAAGACTGTGCCTTTTAACTTATAAAATTGAAGTTCTGTGAGAGAAACTAATCACCTGACATTTTTCGAGGTTCAGGTATAAGTAGTTTGAGTTGGACCATTCAAGCAGAGCATTTATCTTGTTTTGTAAGAATATCGAATCACTGTGGGATGTTTTTCCATAGTATAATTTGAGATCATCCGCATAAAATAAATGGGGTACATCGGATAACACATCAGAAAGGTCTGGTATAAATATGTTGGAAAGAAGAGGTCCGAGATGACTTCTTCCAAGATGATTTCTTTTAAGCCTTACCGACGTCATTGTCTTTGAACTAACAATAACATACAAATGTTATGCACGACTTCTGAAATTTTTTCAAAAATCGAATCAAAACTGTATTGTGAGAGTCATTTGAAAAACTTTTCTTAATAAGAATCACATGTGGCTATTGTTCCAATTGCATCATTTTCAATTGACCATAAGTTTGTTGTTTATTGCACTGTAAAATTTTCAGAATTTATGTTTTGAACTTATACATGGGATGGTAACAATGATAAATAATAATTTTTGGAAATTTTAAAGTTAATTTTAAGTTAATCGAACTAGACTTCTCGGGAATTTTTGCCCATGTACTCATTAAGGTTTACTTTTATGACTTTGTTTTGGATATTTTGGCACAAAAATGTCCAATTGCGCGGAAGGAAACAAATTTTTCATCTTTTTTGACCTCCCCTAAACTCCCCTATGGTGTCATGTTTCTTTTTTTACCTGATTCAAAAAGCTCTCACAAAGCCCTTTCTTTTGATATCAACATCGGAGATATTTTACGAGAAAAAAATGTTAAGGGTCACCCCTGTGGATGAAAGACCTCCCCTTAAAAACCTTATAAAATGGTTTTCCTACCTGGTCTTTGGAGAGGTTATCACTTCTGAGCGGCTCACAAAATTACAAGATTGTGGCTTATGTAGTTTCTAAGAAAACTTGCTGTGTCGCACGGACAGACAGACAGGTCACGAAACTAGTAGGTTTTTATAAACACTATTAAACAAAACCTTAAAAAGGGATTTAACTGTTTTGTTTCTGCCATTTCATATGTAGATTCTTCAGCTTATGAAATTTCGACATTTGATCGGTTATCGTATTGATATCGACTCAAAATCGATACCGATACGATAAATTTACAAAAACCATCGTCGATATCGATACGATATTAAAAAATTTAACTCTATACAATACCGATAATAGATTTAATATCGGAATCGTATCGTATCGTGAAGGCCTAGTGCTTGGTTAAAACAATTCAGCAACTAAGGTGGGTGACCCAAATAAAGCCTAGGTCTTAATAAGGCCTATTTTTTAAATTTTCCACTTCACGATTTCAAATGACCGCCAAGGTTTGTAGGTGTGTGCGTGTACATAAATTAACACCCACAAGCACATTAAATGACCCGTGCTGGAGCGTGTTGGAACCTGCAGTCGAAAACAAATAACGACGTGGAGCGCACGCCTGTTTTTATAAAATTCTAGCAGAGTACACTATAAGTATTTTTATTTGTACACGGTATGCTGTGTTTCGTCTAAAGGATAATTATACGTGTAGCCATCACCTCATATGAGTGAAAAAGCTGTAATATCAGTGTACTCCATAGAATAGTTGTTTTGTTTATCCATGTGCCATGCTCTAATAAAGCCTACAAAAAAATGTATAGGCCTTATTACGGCACAGGTACAGGTCTTATTAGGACAATGTTTTATGTCAGTTAGAAAAATATCACAGTAAAATAGTAAACCCTTGTTTTCAGTAACATCATGGAAAACGAATCACCGGCTTCTTCCACAAGCAAAAAAAGGGCTCAATGGACTTCACAACAGATGGAAATCGCTGTTAAAATGGTAGAAAGAGGTATCTACATATGCTACTGCAGCCAGATACAACATTCCAAGAAGAACCCTATGCAACTATCTAGCGAGTGGATCGACTACACAAAAGCTAGGTCGGTCAGCTGTATTTACTACAGAACAAGAAGCTGGATTTGTCGGAAGAATCATACATTTGGCTGATGAGAGTGCCGTTGACATCAAAGATATTGCGCGTACAGGCTTTTTCATTCTCTAAAATTAAAGAAATTCAAAACACTTTCAATGATGCCAAAATCGCCGCGGGGAAGAAATGGTTGAGGTTATTTCTCAAACGACATCCTGAATTAGCGCGTCGTAAAGCACAGATGATGAATCCAGCTCGTGCTCAAAAATTAAATAAAGATATTGTTAGCGATCACTTTTCCAAATACAAAAATGTGATGGATAGACTTGGAATTGAACCTAAATCTGAAAGCATTTACAACATCGATGAAAAAATTGTCGCATATCTTTGCACCATCAGCAAGCAGTTTTGACAGCCAAAGGGAGAAAAAGAGTTCATCAAATAGCGAATGAGAATGATGAAAGTGTGACAGTGGTAGGGTGCGGAAATGCTATAGGATCAGCTATTCCGCCAATGACATTCTTCAAATGCAAGAGACTATAGCCAGAGTTCCAGAACAATTCACCTCCAGGCTCTCTGGTGAAGATGACGCCAAAAGGAAATGTGCCGACAGAAACTTTCATACTGTTTATTAATCATTTGCATAAATACAGAACATCAGGGCCATGTCTCCTCATATTTGATGGTGCAAAATGTCACTTGGACTTTACTGTTGTTGAGTAAGCTGAGAAATGTGGCATTACTTTATATTGTCTTCCGTCAAATACCACGCACGAGGTACAGCCCATGGATAAATCTGTTTATCGTTGTTTTGAGCACCATTGGGACCAAGAGTTGATTAAATACTTCAATCAGCATCCCAAACGAACCCTTAACAAGACAAGCTTTAACGTTATTCTCTCACAAGTATGGCCGAAAAGTAAGACTATTACCGATATCTCGAATGGGTTTCGCGCTACAGGGTTGTATCCATATAACCCAGATGCTATTTTTGAAGAGGCGTTTGTGCCCTCTGCATTGTCAGAACCTCCAAATTCTACAAATAGTGAAAATATTGCTGTCTTATCTAATAAATCGGGGGAACAAGAGATTTCAACTGCAAATGTGGAAGATTCATATGGGTCAGGCACAAATATTGAGGATTTGCAACTGTCCTTGCTCTCAAAAAACATTCCGAATGCTGGAACTCCACAGAAGATAGACAATCAATCAACCACGTATGAGATTCATGAATTTTTACCAACTCCTAAGTTTAAAGTTGTAGCGACTGTTCCACGCAAGAAGTCTCTGAATGACTGGGCTCAAGAGGTAACAAAAGATTTGTTTGGTGACAGTGCTACGAATTCCACATCACAGATTACTGTAACATCGTCATGAGTAGAATATGTTCCTGGTACTTCATCCATGATAAAGATTAACATAAAGACACCAACATCAGCGTCAGTTGTTGGCTGTACATCTGCACAACCTGCAGTTGTTGCAACGCGAAAGCGAGCCTCAGTGAAGACTGCTACTTTGACAGCAGATAAGCTTACGGAATCTAAACCAAAACGTAACGATAATAAACTTTCTTGGTACTGGCCAGCTTATAAAGAAGATCGAGTTGATGATATGCGACAATGTCTTACTTGTGGCGTTTGGTATCATGAGGTGTGTGTTGGACTCACACCCGCTGATAAAATATTTTACTGTCCAGGGAATTGTTTAAAAAAAGATGAAAAAGACTGATTAATATAGTACTTTTGCATGATGAGAAACTCGTTAAATCTGATCTAAAATGATCAAAAGTAATTAATGGGATCTGCTTATACAGGGTAATCCATTTCGTGGTAGGAAAGTATAACCCTGCCATTTGACATTTGTCAAAATTAAATGTCATCCAAAGCGTGTTTTTGAAGTGAAACTTCTTTACTGGGGGTAAACATTTGCAGATGTAACGAAAAAGCAGTACCGTTTACACTCCAGGCGGACAGCAAAACGACATTCGCGCTACAATCTGTTTTCAGTAGGAATTTACTCATACTCTAATATAAATTTCCGACCAAATTATTGCATTCCGCCCGAACCCTTATTGAGAATAGTAAGGCAATCTGTTGAGTTGGTTGGTGGTTTCCTGGTATGAATGTTTGGTGGTGGCAGAAGGTGGCCATATGATGGGTTGTGATGGGAAGAGAATAAATGGGGGTCAGGTAGACGTTCACTTTGTTGTTAGGTGCAAAACTTTGTTGTTAGGTGCTAAAACTAATAGCGGGCCATTGTCCGTTAATTAATATTAGTTCTTGGACATAACACCGATGCCGCTGATGTACAATGTATGAAAGTGGTGACGACCGATTGTCATTTATGGGCATTTGGAGACCATGTTCGAATGGATGATGGTACGGTGGTACCCATGTTCGGTCCTAGCATCAGTGTCGTCGATGCGTAATGTATTGAAATTGCGACTAAGGCTGGTCGTTGGTGGATATTTGGGGACCATCAACGAATGCATGGTTGCTCGGCGGTAGCCATGCTTGGTTATAGCACCAATGTAGCTGATTTGTAATATATTGAAATCGCGCCGACGGATGGTCGTTGGTGGGTGCTTGGCGACCATGGGCGAATCCATGGCAGTTCGGCGGTAGCCATGATGTGCTATGCATTGAAGGCGAATGCATGGTGGCTCCACAGTAGACGTCTTTGGTTCTACACTGATGCTTCCGGTGAGCAGTACATTGAAGTAGCAACGACGGATGAACATAAGTGGGTAATCATGAGCAAATGCATGATGGTTCGGCGGTAGCCGTGCTTGCTCCTAGCACCGCTGCTGCTGATGTGAAATGTATTAAATTGGCGACGACGGACGATAGTTTGGGGATTGCTAGAGATAATGGTTGAATACATGATGGTTTGGCGGAGGCCGTTCTTGGTCGTAGCACTGATGCCGCAAATGCTTAATTTATTGAAGTGGTGACGACAATTGTTCGTTGGTGGGTATTTGAGGACCATAGGCGAATGGATGATGATACAGTGGTACCCATGTTTCGTCCTAGCATCGATGCCGTTGATGTGCGATGCTTGTAAGTGTTTGGTGTTTGGTGGGTATTTGAGGATAATGGGCAAATGCACGGTAGTTCCTCCTAGCCCCGATGCTGCCCATGAGCGATATATTGAAGTGGCGACGACAAATGATCGTTGTTTGATATTTGGGGCTTTGATTGAATAGTGGTTCCGCGGTAGCCGTACCTGCTTCCGGCATCGATACCCCGCATGTGCAATGAATTGAAATAGCGACGACGAATTATAGTTTGTGGGGCGTTAGAGATCATGGACAAATATATGATGGTTCTTTGTTTTAGCACTGATGCGACTGATGTGGAATTTGACGACGAATGGTGGTTGGTGGGCTTTTGATGAACATGAGCAAATGCATTATGGTTCGGTGGTAGCCGTCCTTGGTCCTAGAACCAATGGTGCCGATGTACAATGTATTGAAATGGAGACAACGGATATAGGTTTGTGGGCCATTAGGGATCATGGACGGATGCATGGTGGTTTGGCGTTTACCGGGCTTGCTTCTAGTAGCAATGCCGGTGATGTACAATATATAGAAATGGCGATGACAGATGATGGTTTGTTGTTCGTTGGTGATTATGGGAAAATTTATCGTGGTTCTGGATCCGTTGTCCTAGCTATGATGCCGCTGATGCAGAATGGATTAAAGTGGGATGGTGGATGAGAGTTTGCGGATATTTGATGGTTATAATCGAATGTATGATGATCCGATGGTAGCCACCATTGGTTTTTCTTTGCGAAGGATGTTGCTTAAAATATTATAAAAATAATTGATTGGATGATAATAACTTTATAATTGAGATCAAATTGATGATACGAGAATATTTTATTCATATTTGATAAATTGAGGATAACACAGTTATTTGGATAGAATTATCAGTATCATAATACAAAAGATCGTATTTAAGCAAAAACAAGCTAATTACCGCTGTGATAGAGCCTCATAAATATTTTGAGCATAACAACTAGTGGAAAAATGAGAATAAAAACTACTGTATCGTTAAGATCCTTACATTCTTGATAATTTCAGTATGTTTCTATGTTAATGCATTCAATTATTCATATATTTACGCATATATATATATATATATATATATATATATATATATATATATATATATATATATTCACCCAAAAGCAAGACGTTTCACTTTTGTCGGGCGTGTACTCCACACGCATTTTATTTTTTTTTAGTTGAAAGTTTGCCATTTAGAAATATGGATCGTTTAACAGTCGAAGAACGCGTTAAAATGATTAAATTTTATTATAAAAATGCTGATTCTGCTGTATCAACATTTAGGGCCTTACGACCCGATTACGGTCGACATAATCAACCTACACAGCAAACAATTTCGAACACAGTGAGAAAATTTGAAGAGACTGGATCAATTTTTGATATTGCAAGGCCTGTGCATCATCGCAACATTCGTTCTGCTGAAAATATCGCTGTCATTGCTAAAAGTGTGGAGGAAGACCCGACTTTGTCGATTCCTCGACGCGCTCAACATTTGGGCTTGTCTTACGGCTCATTGTAGTGGATTTTGCATTTGGATTTGCATCTCCATCCCTACGAAATCCAACTCACTCAAGGACTTAAGCCTCAAGACCATGCAAAACGCAGAATGTATGCGAATTGGGTGATTGAACAACAGGCCATTGATAACGATTTTTCGAACAAAATTTTCTGTAGTGATGAGGGTCATTTTTCGCTCAGTAGTTACGTAAATAAACAGAATTGCCACATATGGGGCTCTCAAAATCTTCAGGTGATCGCAGAAAGGCCTTTGCATCCGGAAAAAGTGACCGTTTGGTGTGCATTATGATCTGGTGGTGTTATTGGTCCGTATTCTTTTGAAAACGATCAAGGAAGAGCCACTACAGTCAATACTGACCGCTACGGACGGATGTTAACCGATTATTTTTGAAGAGAAATTGAAGATTATGATCTGGAGAACATGTGGTTTCAAAAGGACAAAGCCACAAGCCACACAACACAGGCTAATCAAGCACTTTTGCAAGAGAAATTTCCAGGACGCGTAATTTCGGGATTGAGTGATGTCAATTGGCCTGGAAGATCCTGCGACCTAACACCTGTAGATTTCTTTTTATGGGGCTATGCGAAAGATCGTGTTTACGCGAACAATCCTCAAAATCTTGAGCAATTGAAAACCAATATTCGTGAAATTATGGCCGAGATATTGCCGGAAATGTGCCGAAAAGTCATTGAAAATCACCTCAAAAGCATTGAGGCCTGTAAGAGATCCCGTGGAAGACATTTGAATGATGTTGTATTTCACGTATAATGGAAAGACTTAGTCTTAATATTAAATAAAAAATTTTGTTTTTATATGAATGTTTTATGTGTTTGTTTAGCTTTACTTTCCCAAAAATGGATAATCCTACATTTAATATAAGTATTGACAACGTTTTGTATTCATTAAGAAGTTGAGTTTTTACTTGATTTTATTAAGGCTTTATTAAGGGCTTTACACAGGGTTCCCAATAATTATTTGTTTGTGTTCACAAAAGTGTGATTTTTGTTTCCAAAGCAATTTCGTTTGATTTATTTCAAAGTTTAATAAATAAATATAGTATTTCAAATTACCAGTGCATTGTTATTATAAACCCGCTAGCTATATAATAAAAAAATGTAGGTAGGCCTTATTTAGGTTACCTACCTTATGCAATAGTTACAAGTGAATCGCCTGGTTAATGTGCTGGAGTGATTAATGCGTGATTAATACTTGTATTATCATACAGAGTAAGTTTTTGATAAATATTCAGTTGCATTTCATATATCTTTAACCCTGCAAAAATCACGTTGTTTTCCGATTTGTTTTAAAGCTTGCTAAAATCTTATTCAAAGCTCTCGGCTAATTCACACCACTCTCGCGAAGCTGTGCATGTGTACGACCAATAAATTGGAAGACTCGATTGCATAAGCATAGTGGGTGTGTTAATTTAATAATTGTCTGTGCTTTTCGTCAAGTATCTTGTTTTGATTCCTATTCATAGTCAAGGTCGATACTAGATCTTTATGTCTATTGGCGTGTCTTGCGTATGCTTTTATTCTGAATATGATTTGTAGTATTGCATTCAGAAGAGTTTACGAGCTTGCCCACCGGAGAAAGCATATGCAATAACTACATGCATTTATTGAATTGATATTAGTACATTCTCCTAAATTATTGCACTGGCAAAGCTTAGGCGATCATTTACAACATTCCTTAAATTTATGGACAGAATGTAGGAATTCAAAAAACTTATTTAATAAGAAATAAATTTAAGGATTAATTTTCTTATAATTTATTCCCAATTCAGGTTTAAAGGAAGTATGGAAAACAGGAAGATAAAATAATTATATTGATTGTAAAGGCGAAGAAGCAATAGCTGCTGCGATTGAAAGTTCGATAGTTTCATTCGTTAAAGTGCACTTATTAAAAAATAGAAAACTTAAAAACATTATGCTTTACGCTTGATTGATTTATTTCGATTACTTTGCATACGTTCCCGCGTTGAATCGTCTCTATTTTGAAAATAATAAGCCATTTTATTGCCTCCTTCAAATTTAGCAGGTGGATAAATTTTCAATTCCCCTTTAAATTTTCAAGGTTGAGATTTTCCTGGTCATTTTTCCTATTTTCTAGCTTCAAAGTTTTCCTTTGTACATTTTGTTGTTTACAAGCTTAAGATTATATGCTTGCTTTATCTATCGAGTGTGTTAGATGAAGCACTCAATAGAAAATTGATGCTAGTCTATTTGTACAATAATAACAACGTACTCACGCTAGGAGCTTTGCACTACCGCGTCAAAAGCTAGTTTGGACTCTACACACAAGTGGCGTATATGATTTCGCTTATATCATTCTGATTTCGAAGCTAGAACTGGTAGCGTGGGCTAAAGTTCCTCCAATTAAGTTAATTGATTGAATAGTTGAATTATTTAGCGTCCCAAGAACAGCTGTAGATCGCTTACTCTCGTGTGAAAAACCTTCGCGGTTGCAGTTATCGTCGACACTTCCGCGATGGTTAGCATACCGGTAGTGCTGTGTTTCATAGTTGGAATTATTTCCTACGTCCTCTATTCATTCAAAAAAGCATACACATACTGGAAGGACCGCGGTGTGCCTTACGCTGAGCCCGTAATCCCATTAGGAAATATTCCCACGCGCAATGTGCACTTCAAAGATGTTATCCAACCACTTTACGACCAAAAACCTGCCGACTTTCCCTTTTTGGGGGCTTACTTTTTCCGAACGCCCATTGTATGTGCAACGGATTTAGACTTCGTGCAAACCGTGCTAGTGAAAGAATTCAGCAGTTTTCACGAGCGTGGCATGTACGTTAATGAAAAAGATGATCCACTCTCTGCACACATGTTCTCCGTGGATGGAGAAAAGTGGAAAACTTTACGGGCCAAACTCTCACCAACATTCACTTCTGGGAAAATGAAGTTCATGTTTTCCACTGTTGTGGAAGTCGCGAATCGATTTCACGCTGTTTTAGCGGACATTGTGAAAACGAAAGCTGACTTGGAAATGAAGGAGTTGTTGGCGCGGTTTACAACAGATGTTATTGGATCCTGCGCATTCGGCATTGAGTGCAACAGTTTGCATGATCCAGATTCGGACTTCCGTCGGTACGGAGCAGCAGTCTTTGATGATCCCCCACACAAGCCTCTTGTGCAATTCTTGATGATGCGATATCCAAACTTAGCGCGGAAACTCCACATGTTGACAGTGAAGAAAGAAGTCAGCGACTTCTTCTTGGACACAGTGCGGCAGACCATTGACTTTCGTGAGAAAAACAATATAAGGCGTAACGACTTCATGGATTTGTTGTTGCTGCAGAAAAATAACAAGCTAGTTGACGAGAAAAATATGAAGACCGAGGAAGGCTTAAGCTTCGAAGAGATAGCGGCTCAAGCGTTTCTGTTCTTCTTAGCCGGATTTGAGACGTCTTCGACGACGATGATGTTCAGTTTATATGAACTTGCGGTGAATCCTGATGTTCAAGAAAAAGCTCGAAATGAAATTGAAAGCGTGTTGAGCAACTACGATGGAAAGCTTACGTATGAAGCGGTTAAAGATATGGTTTACGTAGACCAAATTATTAGTGGTATGTTACAAAATCAAAATGCGATACTATTTCTACTAGGGATTTGTTTGTAAAGATATAATAATTTTGGCCAACAAAATTATATTAGAAGTTGGTAATTGCTTTTTATAGTCTTCAGCTCGTAACCATACGTTTTATGTATGCAAACGTACATGTTTTATTTATTCCAGAGGCTCTTCGAAAATATCCACCACTTGTGAATCTTGTCAGACAAGCTGTCCAAGACTTTCGTGTACCGGACACCAATGTGATAATTGAAAAGGGAACAAACGTAATAATTCCAGCCTATGCTATACAGCATGATCCAGAAATATACCCAAATCCCAACGTTTTTGATCCAGATCGCTTTTCACCAGAACAAGTAAAAGATGACATCCACTTTCGTTTTTGAGCTTTGGGGATGGACCACGCAATTGCGTTGGACTTCGTTTTGGCCGCATGCAATCGAGAATTGGACTTATAACATTGCTAAAAAATTTCAAAATCAGGCCTTGTGCTAAGACAACTATTCCAATGGTATTTTCAGATACAGCCCCAATGTTATCACCCTTACACGGCATGCATTTAGAGGTAGAGAAGATTTGAAAACAACTTGGTGCAATCTGATGTTAAGAACCAATTCTGAACGATGATTTATATTTTACTAGAAATTGGGCATAAAAAATTAATTAGAGTATCTAAACAGTTATTCTTAAATGAGTCAGAAAGCTTGCGGCCTCTAATGTTTTAGTTGACTTGAAATGTGGCAAAGAATGAGTACTTAAATTTAAACAGTCATTATTTCCTGGAATGTATTTAATAATATTAAATTTATCCTTCCCATAATTTCCTTATTTTAAAATATTCTAAAGGTTTCTGTTATTACTTATAAGAATACTATAAGTAAGTTTATGTTAGTTTTCTTAAGAAATGATAATCGGCATAGAGACTAAAAATTTTGAAATAAATTGGCGTATTTTTGCATAAATGACGATATTTTTACCTACTTCTGCACACTCACACTCGTGACTAAGTTCAATTACTTCAAATAGTTTTCTAGGAGGAACATTTATTAACATTGGCGCTGATGCGAAAAAATATCACAGTTGCATACAAATTGTACCCTTCTGTCAGAAGGATTGTGGACCCGACCTATGAAATGCAGACATTCACGTCACGTTTTTACTTGGTGATTTTTAATTTTTTTACATTTATACAATTCATAATTAATTTAACCTAACAATATCCTATACCCTTTGCCTTAGGGCTTTTCCCAGAGTTCAATAATAATTTACTTTAATTAGATTAAATATTAATTTTTCGATAACACAAAACCTTAAAATGTTGACACCCACAACATTATCAAACATTAATAAATTACAAAAAGTAGTTTGGTGCAAAATTCATTTGCTCTAACCTCTAAAGTTTTCAAAATTGATTTCCTTAAAATTAAGTACATTATTTCCTTTAGACCATCTTAAAACTACTCATTCGCTGCATCCATTGAGCGGTTGTCGGCCGCTCTCCTAACTACTACCACCCTGTGTTTCTTGGCTTTCCTGATTACCGATTCCACCAGCTTTTCTGCATATGATTTTATTGGCTTCATTCCTGACTCCTGGTACAATACCTCGTTGGGGTAGATCATCCGTCCTCCCACCTGTATAGACCAGTACAACCCCGAAGGATTTTTCGCTCCACTAATCCAATCTTGCCTTATTTTGTTTTCCGAGCTCCGTTTCATATCATCACCGCATATGTGATGATCGGACGACTCGAGGTTTTATAGGCTTAAACCTTGACTCGCTTGCACGCTGTTGACTTTCCTGAAAAGAGGTATAAGAAGTTGGTAAATATTGTTAATATCAGCACTGAAGGTACCCTTCCTGTTGAAAAGCACCCTCAAGTACTTCGTTGCCTAGAACAGTTCACCATTTGCCCATTCAACGTAATCCTGGAGCCACAGATGCCTCTTTAACGACGACCAAAGTTTTTGTAGGGGTCCTTAAACACAATTAATTCACTTTTCTTTGCATTTACCTCAATTCTTCATTTCCGGTAATATGCAGTAAGAGATTCCAAATATTTTTGGAGCCTCATCCTAACCAAGCGCAAATTGTGCTCAGATAACCACACTAACAAGTCGTCAGCGAAAAGGTTCACCTGCATTCCGGGTTTACATACGTCTCAGGTATTCACCTCTGACGTGCCGGGCGTTGAAAACAAATGGGCCCAATATAGACCCCTGTGGGATCCCCCAATCAATACAAAATGGGTCTGACCTAGCTCCACCAGGCACTGCAAAGGCTGTTTGTCCCCCATGAAGCTGCCTATAATTTTTACCAGATGGGCCGGAAAGCCAAAATTTGTAATTTTGTAGAGAAGCTCATTGACCCACACAGCGTCAAAAACTTTCTTTCCGTCAATCAGGCAAGCTATAACAAGCTTATTGTTGCGCTAACTTTTCGTTATATCGCCTTGGAACACAGCCATAGCATCGTGGAGTGGGCTTTTTTGAAGTCAAATTGGCTTTCCAACACGACTCTTATCCCTGCAGAGAATTGGGATACAAAAGCAAAGTATTATTTGGTACAGTACGTTATATTAGTCGATCTGAGATAGAGTTACTTGCTGATCAGATGCATATTGGTACTGGCAATGTGTCCTGATGGTATTCCTAATACTTTTGCATAAGCACTTAACCTTACTCTATGGTCTGGTTCTTTGCGCGCTATCTGGAAGAGATTTCTTGTTTTTCAAATTTGTAAGTCCGGAGAAAACTCTTCTTTCCACTTTCAGCAAGATCCTTGAACGCATAGTCTACAATAAATTTATTCTGTTTTCCTGCGTCAGCTAGCTGCTGAACAACATGGGTTTGTTAAACGTAAATCCACTCTCTTTTTCCTTCGGTCGTTTTTATATTCCATGTTTAATGATCTGACTCATAAAAATCATGTGAATCGAATATATGTCAACTTTTCAAAAGTTTTTGACTTCGTCAACCATGGTTTTCTTATGCATAAACTCAAGACCTTATGTTTCGGTTTAACGCTTCCCAGCTGGTCACATTCCTACCCCTCTTTAGGATCATAAGTGTATTGTAACTTTCAGATCTTGCAACTCTTCTTCCTATTGTCCTTGTTTAGGTGTTCCACAAGGCTCTATTCTTGGTCCCTTGTTGTTTTTAATCTATATAAATGATCTCCTTTCCTTAATAAAATTTTCTCTCACGCTGATGACCTCAAACTTTTCAGAGTGATTCGTGTCATCGACGACTGCTTGGCGCTGCAAGTTGATATCGATAATTTTAACCTTCTGGAGCAACACCAATTTCTTTCGTTTGAATTCTTTCTCATGCTCTATACACGAAAGAAATCATCCATTTCATTTGGATGTTAATAATTCAATGGAGTCTGTTGCAAAGCACTTGCAGACATTAGTAGAACAGTACTTAGCCCGGGGTCGCATACCTAGGCCGGCTAGCATTTACTCGTGCCGCAAATCATCCGAAGGAAAGTAAGAGAATGGAGGAGGTTATTTTGAAAACTGGTTTTCTTGTACGGACCCATGACTGTTTTATTTACCAAACAAATAAATATAATGATCACAATTTCCTAGTGAAACGTAATCAAGGAGAAATAAAAAGACACCAAAAAATGACTATATAATAATAAACAATTCTTGCTGCACTCAAAAACAAACTAAATTCGCGGCAAAAAATGGAAAAAAATATAAAAAAATCAAATATTGTACTCATTCTTTCCCACGACGGTCCGCGAGTGCTTGGCAAAGGACAAAAAAGAAATATGGGGCCACTGAAAGGTAGTCTTCAAATTGGTAATTTGTTTTACACTTTTTCACCAAAAATAACGCTCGTTTTGGAGCACTAACAAGTGCATTCACTCTCTTCACTGGTCAATAATCAACCCCAGTTAATAATTTTTTCGGCGTAGAAATGCATCCTGCAGGCAGAAATAGAAACCAGCTATTGTTGAGGAGTTTTGGGAATAATTTGATATACTCAATGGTTGTAGAATATATCGAATTAGGGTAAACTAGGAAACTGGGAGGAAATACAAGAACTCGATTTGCTATATTTGATTGATGCAATGCGGGTAGAAGTGTTCTTTATTACATTATCAAAGTTTATTTATAATAAATTTTTCCGCAATCATTAAAAAGAAATTATTTTAATTAGATGCAAGTTCATGAAACCAAAATGTGCAAGCCAAGGCATTTTAATCGAAGGCAAGTTCATTAAACCAAAATGTGCAATTTTATTGATCGCATAATTATGCAAGCTTGTATTTACAATAAATTGAACGCGTTGAACTATTATCATCAAACAATTAAGATGAATGAATTGAAAGGTAGTATTGACATAAATTGAAAAATATTGAACCATAGGCAATATGCTACATTGTGTTTCATAAAAATAATGATATTGATTAAACTGTTGAAGTATGCTCGCTTGCATTTAAAGTTGATTGGAGGAATTCAGCCTCGATAATTTGGTTTGCTGCACTTAGTTCAGGAACTGAACAATAATATAATTCAAATTTAATTTCCACTAATTCATTGTAGTAATCGAGCACTCGCCTAAGCAAACTGCTCGAAAACCTTCATAACATCTATCCGAAATTTTAATTGCAGATTTCAAAACAAATCATAAAACAATTTGAAATCTTTTTATTTTTATTATATATAAAGCTTAGATCATTTTTTTCTATATTAAATTTAGATTTAGTTATAATTATTTTCTTTGTGAGTTTTACCTTTTCCTATTATTACTTAAAATTTTCTAGAATACTATTTTTCTTACTTCAAAAATTCAAATCTGCAATTGAAATGTGGATATGGCAACACATTTCCCGCTGCACATGCATGTATTGCATTGGCGAAAGCAAGTGTTTTGTTGAATGAATCGGAAGCGGTTTGAGTACCGGTGCGACGGATAGAGCACGGGATGACTGACAACAACGGAGAGTCTGTGATGAACCGTCACCGCGAACACGTCGCGAAGCCCAAGTAGCCTTCTACTTTTCTACTTTTGGAAACCGCTATCGGGATCAAGATTGGGTGGTCTGCGTGGAATTGCGTCGGCAATCACGTTGGGGAAGATAATATCTGATATATGTGTTGTTTTGCGGATTACCCAGGTTGCCGTTTTGTCATAGTTGATATTTCGGATGCGATATGACGTGATTTGGTGAAATTTGTGCGGATTAGAATTGTAAAAAAGTCGTTTCGTGTAAAATCGTTGGTGTTAAAAGCACAGTGCATGTGTAAATTTCTTTGTGAGAATCCATTGTTCATTCCTACGTGTGGTTCGCATTCGTTGACGCCAATAGTGGCCGGTGGTCAGTCGGCACAAGGAGTTAGCGCTAACGGAATAATCATCAGAGTTCCTATAGGAAGAGATACCGCCATGAATGGAACGGATATGTATGATGCAAAATTCAGTCTTTCCTCTTTGGGCCCTGTCGCAAGCAGGAACATTAATTAGAAAAAACAGGAATTCATATTTCCATTTGGAAAGAAATATTGTTATCGATCTTCATGCACGCCCCATAGATGAAAATAAATTAGAGTGTTTAACACTAGAGGTAACTATAATAACTATAAATGAAAATAGTGGAAAGGACCTAATGGGGACATGCGATAGTGCTGGTGAAAGATTTTATCCACGCAGTTTATTCAACCAAGGCATTTCTTAAATGATAAAAATCAAAGAGGGGAAATTCGAACTAATGCGGTAGTGTATAAATAAAGTTATTGTGAAAATTGTGAGCACTTCAGGCTGTGTGAGTTAGGGAAAAGTGGAAGGAAACTCAAGTGTACCATCAACATGTATGGGGGAAGTGTTTTTGCTTGGGTGTGCATAGCTTTCTCGTTCCCTTCAACCATATGTTAAAGAGTTGGTTTTTAGCGCCCAGAAATAATCAGGTCCCTAAAGAAAAACAAAGTTAAGGCCTCTTGGTTATCTGATGGGCTCAATTCTAGTAGGAGTTGCCAGCGTCGCAATATTTTGTCTGTGTTGCTTTAAGTAGGAAAATTCGAGGGCGTGGAAATGTCGGATGGGATTGAGAAAGTTGATATAATATCTGAATGAGCTTGATACTGTTTATTTTACGAACCAAGGTTGGATACTGTGTGTTTGCAAGACATAAGTGGCTAAAAGGAAATGGGATGATGTTTCCAGAAAGTGAAACTTTGTCTGTAATTTAAATTGAAGATTTCATGTAAATAATTAGTTTGGGGTGTACAAAATTAAAATGCCGTCGCCCTGTTTTTTGTTTTCCGGTTCGACGTCAAGTGTTCATTGAGCGCGAGCTCAACAAATTTTCTGATGTTTTTTTCTTTTCTCTTTCGCCTGAGCCAGCAACTTTCGGAGATCGGAGGATACCGTCGAATTTAAACAATGGTTTAACTTTGCTAAATAGAGCACTTTACGACGACCAGGTGTGAGTTTGTTCATAAAACAGGGCGCAAATGTCGCAAAAAAATTGGATGACAGTCGCTTCGCATGTGAAAAAAAGTACAATTGGTCGAAGAGATTGAAAAATTTGACGATTCAACCATCGACGATATTCAAACATTAAGGGACCAAAGACTCAAGGAGTTTAACGAAAAAATTTAACGAGCTGAATTGTACCCGAAAAGTGGCTAGAGCGGTTTAAGGGAATTGTTTTATATACAGTGCAAAAGTGTGATTTGGAATTTTCTTCCCCAGTTCAATGAAATTGCAGGATTCACCCACATCATCAGCTGGCACCCGGCGAGGATGTTGGGTAAGTAACTTTTTGTAATTTTTTATCATTATTGATTTTCTCAAATTTTTTTCCTAATTTTTTTTGCCTTTCTATACAATTCTAAATTTCCGTAAATTCATCTTAAATTTTTTGTCCTATTATTGATTTTCTTGAGCTTTTCTTAAATTTAGTTTTTGTCTTTTTTTCTAAATTTTCCCAAAATTTTTCGTCTTTTAGCATAACACTTAGTTTTTTTAAATTTTTTTTTTTTTGAAAAGAAAAGGGGAGTTGATTCCTTCACAATTTATTTCACCACTGTGAATTGTGTCAGCAATACTTCATCGAAAGAAAATACATACATACTATATATAGTATACATGAGATTGTAAAAATTGATAAAGTGAACTATAAAAATAATAGAAATAAAAATGTTTAGTTCGAGAGGAAGAGAACGTTTGGTCTTTCTTTCATTAGCCCTGACCGGGTATGGGACCCGCAACGATGGCCGGCCACTCCACTATAATAAGCTAGCCATCAGGAATACTCCACCTTTGCTTTTCGCATTATAGGGGCTCTTGCCTTCCGCTCACGTGCCGTTTTATGGTATGGTGCTATGTGATTCCACCACATAGTACTATAACATAAATTGGCCACGTTTATATTTCTCATTTAATGGAAAAATTCATGCAAATTATGTTTGTATGAGTTATTCGCTTAAACGGGAAATATATGGCCACGTTTACATTTGGATCTTAATCTGGTTGGGAGGGTGTGAAGGGGCACCGCTTTCATCTGGATGCGCCATTCTAATTTGTGGGCCATAAGTATCTTCGGTAATGATGAAGTCCCTTTAAGTCCGTCTGTTTTCTCCAGGCCCAATCTGTCCTCTGAAACAGCAATTTAAAGGCCCTTAGAAGGTTACCTCCTTTCTCGACTCCGATCGATAATTATTGAACATCTTCCGAAATTTGTGGATGCGAAAAATATTTCTGTAGGAGCTCTTGTGCTGGGGAAAAGAACCTGCCCCACGATCCCGCAACGCTAGCCTGCCAGCACATACACGCGTCCCCCGACAAGGCCAATCTAGGCGGATCTAACCATCCTCTTTCACTGAGGCAGCAAACCATCGCTGCAGTTCTTCACGCACTTTTATATCTATCTATTTCACTACATCATAAATCAAATTAAAATTTTGTTAGAAAACATTTCTTTCTCCTTTGCTTCTTTTCGTCCTTATAGTTTATTAATTCCGACACTTGGCAGTTCACAGCATTGGGCTCATGTTTCGAATACTTGATTAATTCATCCTCTCCTTTCACTTGTCCACTGCATCAGTTGATACTGATTTCCACTATTAAGTTTTATTAATTTTATTTTCAACACAATTTTTGTGGTTACATTATAACGGGATATTTAGACCGTAATTCAATTTCGCATCGACTTTCTCTTAGCTAATTTGAAAAAAAATTTAGATAAATTCAGGCCCCTTGCCTTTACTGCTCGTCTAAAACCTAAACTCAACTTCTATTCAGATCTGCCACAAATGAAATTTCATTACCCTTCACAACTCGCAGAACTTCTTCCTTATCGCACAGAACACAAACTTTCGCCACTAACGTTTGCCATTACCGTCAATTAACCGTCTTCACCAAAAACTTACTCCCAATCCCGCAACCCTTTTTTCCCAACCAACCGCTACCATACAGAGGTAATGTAATTGAAGTTGAATACACTCCAATTCCGTTCTCTATGTTCATCTTTTGACTTCGCCAAATGCGATTCGCATATAACCATGATAACGCTTAGTTACATGCAAGTTGTCATACACAGGGAAACAATTACATTCGATAAAACTTAAAAAAATTAAGTGCGCCCGATGTAGCTCGAACCTACGATCCAAGTGGACCCCCAGGTTTAGAGCTCATCACGATATTCCCTAAGCTAACTTCCGATAATCTCTCTTTCATCAAACAGGCAAGTTCACTTGCGCAAGGCATTTGAAAGCTTTCATTGATATTATTGTAATGGACAATGGTATGGAATTTTGTCAGTAGGAAGAATGAATTTTTGTTAGTATAGTAAAAAGTAAAATTTTGTTGGTGGGAAATAAAGAATAGAATTTGTTCGTGGAGATGATAAGAGTATACCATTTTTTGTATTAAAAAAACGATAGGGTAGGATATAAAATATTAATGAAGATGGGAAATTAAAGAACAGGTAAATGGTTAGGTATTTTTATTAAAAAAAGGAAGAAAAAAAAATAAGGTAGGAGCACCCGAAAAAAAGGGTGAAGTTTAAATTTGTTAACGAGAGAATGTCGGCACGGTCAGAATTCGCAACAAGTCTCTCTTAAAGATCTCGGTGTTAGCTTTGATGATAAATTTCACTTTGATCCCAATATTGCGTTTCATACTGAGATCTTCTGAAGGCTTCACTAAACATCTCTTTCAGTATTGCGTTGAATCTGTCATGAGTGCGCAGTGAATTGGAGTATCGTTTCCAAATCGGAAGTCCTCGCCGGTGATACTTAATAGATGATTTGGAGTCAGAAAAGCATCGATCTACCCATTCACAGTCTTTTATATTTTATTAACCTTACTGTTCCTTTAGCAAACGTTTAACTTTTTTATACGCATCTGCTTAATGTCTCAGAGGACTTCGTCTAGATAATCACTGCAAAAATCTTCTCTTAATCTTTGACGACCAGTCTTTTGCAATCATATCTCTGTTTTAGTATCTGAATGCGCTAGTAAATCTTCGCCTGCTTTTACTATTCCCTCTGCTTGCACTGATATCCTTCTAAATTCACCATTCTTACGGCTACCACGGAGTCATAACTCATGGTCATAGTTGTACGCATTCATCGTTTTTAGGGTTTTGTAAAATAATTTTACAAAACCCTACTAGTTTCGCGACCAGTCTGTCCGTCTGTCCGTCTGTCCGTCCGTCCGTCCGTCCGTCCGTCCGTCCGTCCGTCCGTCCGTCCGTCCGTCCGTGTGTCACAGCAGTTTTTCTCGGAAACTACTTAAGCTAGAAACATCAAATTTTGTATGTAGGTGTAAAGTGGTGATCTCTTCAAAGTTCAACTACAAAAAAATTTTATAAGGTATTTAAGGGGGGTCTCCCCATATAGGAGAGTGACCCCCCGAAAAAAAAATTTCATTGAAGGTAGCCGATATGGGTATCAAATGAAAGGTCTTGATAAGAACTTTCCAAAACTGTTCTTAGTTTGGCAAAAGTTGCTTCGAGGGGTGCACAGGGAGGGGAAATACACGAAAAATTTGTGTCCCCCCCCCTCGCGATTGGACACCTGTGATCCGAAAAATCTGAAAAAAATCAGGGATGTAGGCCTTGGTGCGTACAACAACAACAAATACGTGAGAAGTCGCAATTCGCTCAACTTTGTTAGTAATAGTATGATTTATCGATTTTATGTTTTCTTGAATAAAATCTTAACGGTACCCTTAAATTCAATGAAATTCAGTACGTAGATGTCTATTTATAAGATTGATCTATCCTGAAAGTTTCATAAAGATTGAATTATATTTAGCGAAGTTATAGCGGTTAGAATTTTCCTGTATTACTATGGAACAATATGCGCTGCATGTATTACTATGGCAACATATGGCTATGGAACAACATGCGCTTTTTACCGACTCAGACACTACAGTTTTGCTAGGATTTGCATGAAAATTTCAGGAATGATAGGTGTCATGTATATCTTTGAGAATCGTTTCAGCTAGTAGTATCAGTAATCGTAAAACAAGATAGTGGCTGTTTTAAATGCGAAGATTGAATAATTTTGAGTTATTTTTTCCCAACTTCAACGTTTAAGGTGCATGCTTTGAACACTTGATTCAATTCAATGAATGACAGAAGATGAGTACCTACAATTAATGCTCAAAAGTGAAATAAGTCAAGGAGGTGGGAGAGAGCTCCTAGCAAAAGGGTTTTGTAACCATTCTAGGATTCGAAAAAAATTGGCCATGAATAGATGATTTCAGCACAGGAGAGTAGCCCCTGAAAAAAAAATTCATCAAACGTAGCCGGTATGAGTATGAAATGAAAGTTTTCATGGGAGCTTTTCAAAACAGTTGTTAAAGTGTCAGTTTTTGCTTTAGTGGGGGCACAGGGGGGGAAATACATGAAAAATGTGTTTCCTCCGTCGCGGATGGACATCTGGTATAATTATCAAGGGAGATATTTATGAGTATAACAAAACCAAAAACCTCAGCAGTCGAAATTCGTTCAACTTTGTTTAAAATAGTATGATCTTCGCATTTCATATTTTCTCCAATAAAATCGTCTTTGACATGTTTCTTGATTTGATTCGATCTGGTGACTGCATTTTGTAAATTGAATACAAAACCCTTCTGACATGAGCGTAGGTCTGTTTACTCAACTTGTTTAATTTCAAATCTCACTTACGACGATAAATACTTGAATGCTTCTTTATTAACTAAAAATGTTCTTCAAATATTCTTGTTTATCTAGTTACGTTATCTTGTTGTAACGAAATATAAAATCAAACAAAAAAAAACCTCCGGAGCCACTCCTGGAAAGGAAGGATTCCTTGCACTTCAATATTTCAATCGGAATATTATAAAGGAACCCCTTCACGCGCTGAAGTACTGGTGGGAAGGACTAATTAATCAAGTAGAGGTAATGTTAGTATAAACAATGTAAATTATTAGCGTTAAGGTTAAGTATTGAATAAAAAAAAGTAAGCAGCTATTCTTTGCCACTGAACTTCAACTCCGCTCCCACGACGAGGATTGGCAGGCAAGTTCGAAGCTAGGGAAGCGCAACCTCTCAAAAAAACGACTTCGGTGTGCACAAGCTACTCAACTCCAAGATGCTATGTATATTGTTTATCATTATCCGACGGTATCGAATATGAAGCTAACATTCTAACATAGTGCGATGTATTACTATTAGACGTATGACCACTAATACTAACTGATGACTCCCTGTTGATGGTGATCCCACAAATAAGTCTAATAACAACAACAATAAACAACCATTTATTCTTTCTAATGAAACGAATAAGCATAAAATTCCTGCGGAAAGAATCAATTCCCAGCGATACTTAAGAATCGTAAACATGGAATTGAGGTGGTCAAGCACATAATGTTGTATGTTCAAACACAGGCGCGGCATTGTACGTTGTTTTTACAAGGGCTGTTGAGTTATGCTGTCATGGTTGATGATTGGATTTCAGGTATCAGAATAAAGTAGAAGAAGTGAAGTCGAGTTTAAGCCAATTTCAGGGTGCTAGGAGACTCTATCTAGCTCAAATAGAACATGCAAAACAGATAATTGCCAAGAAGAATATTTCTGATGCTTTTGAAGACAATAGTGCAAGGCAAAAGGATCATTTCGAAAAATGTGGCGAACTCTGACGAGCACTTTACATCGATTCAGATCAGTTTTGCGTCGCAGTAAAGCAACTATTGAAGATTTAAATCAAAACTCGGGGTCCTTTTTCAAGAAAGTCAACGAATATTCTAATCTGAAAATTCCCTTGAGATATAACAAATTTCGCGATAGATCTAAAGAACCTCTTGCTGCAACCAGAGAATAAATGTTTAAATGTTTCACTACCTTCCAAGATAACATTTATTTCATGCATCCGGCGCAGATTGTAAATATCCAAATATCCATTTCCGAAATTCACGAAGAGTTTGAATAAATACTGAAGCTTGTAGACGAATTGCTAGAGAAACAAGTTATTATGCTGAAAGACGTTGAACAGTTGGCGCGAGGCCCCTATAGGAGATTGCAGACAAATTTGTTCGAGGAATAAATAATGAACCTAATATACCTGATTTGGATGGAATTTTGACTTGGTTGTATGGCAGTACAGCAAATGGACCCACTCAATCGACATTTCCGAATTGCTTGGATCAAGCATCAACGGGATTGTTCGTTGATGAGTCTCAGTGAAGATGGCCAATCAGTAGTCGTGGAAAATGAACGTTTGCGCGAAAGGCTTGAAAACATGCTGAAAAGAGAGTATTTGATGAAATCCTGGGACTTATCGCCCAACACACCGTAATATCCCTTCGCGGACACAATTATGGCACCGGTAACGAAGAGGACTACTGAAATCCAACAGGGTAAACCTAATACGCCACCATAAACGCGTACGGTCTTTATTTTAAAATAATTTGCGATGCTTAAATAGTCATGCACATAAACACATGCATCAACACAGTAAATGACACTTGAACCAAAACAAGTTGATGTGGTTGATATCGATAATGCAGGACTGTGCGCGAAAGAAAGATGGCTACCAAGAAAAACTGGGTTTGCTTCCGAGGTAAACGCTGTAAGGTTGAGCGGCCGGGGTGACTGTTGTGGCCTTGAACTTGGGGTCTTCAACTCAAATCAAAGGACCGGTGCGACAAGGTGATAAAAGAGCCAGCGACAGTGAAAGCGGGCTCTTTTACGAATATTTGGACAGGGAAGAAGGAAGAACAGGTGTGATACTAGAAGGAAGGAGCGTCGAAGAATCTAATCAGACAACGAGGGAACATTTGCTCCTGGCAACAAGGGAAAAAATTGATTCAGACAGCGAGCGAGTTGAAGTGCAAGGATTTTGACCATTGACAGGGCCCCCAACATAGGAATTAAGGAAAATTTATAAGTGTACGGATTTTGAGTTTATAAATAATAACATTGCATGATACTTGAGATTATCTTTGAATTATCATTTAATTTGTGGACGAAACTTTCTTGTTTTGTGATAGTGTTTCAGCCAGTGTATTCGCGTGTGTAGCGCGCAGTGTTGGTGGAAGGCGTAAATTACGTCTGAAATGCATAAAAATCCTTTCCGTCAGGAACTTCAATTTGCTCAGTCGATCTTTAGTGGAAGTTTTTTCTTTAGTGAAAGTGGTGATAGGCGGCTTGACGAGCTGGGTAAAGGCCATTAGCAATTTTTTTTAAAGATCGAATCATTCAGGGGAGCCTCAAGCTCGCCAATTGGTTCCTGTTAGCAATACTAGGGTAGGCAAGCGGCACCTTCATAACACGGCTCCACGGGCTAGCCAGGACTTCAATACCCCAACCGGAACCGCTTGGTGTAACGTAACATTATGTTTTTAGTTTTGCTTCCAAAGTCATCACTACTAATCTGAACTTTTTAATATTACTTGTAACTTTTTACTTTAATATGTAATGTTTCAGAATAAATTTTACCTTTTTAGCTTAATTTTTGGCTATGTTTCCTTACATCATCTATATTGTTATTGGATTATATCTAAATATATAAGCTTCCCTAATAAACTAATATGTTAATTTCGAGGTCCCTTCGTGGTTACTAAATTTGATAATAGCTTAGATGTTTTAAATTGACTTTATGTTTGTAAAACGTTCAGGGTGGTATAAATAAAGTATATTTTCATCTTTATTATCATCTTACACAAAATCGATACCTGTTTCTGATAGTTTTTACAAATTTTTATTTTTTCACTTTGGATATGTATGCTATGTATAGTTGATTTGTTGTTGTAACGCTACAGCCTCTGTGAGCCTTTACTTAAATTTTGATTGTTTCACCACTTGACAAGATAATATAGTCTGTATCATGCTTGCCCATGTGTGCGGCCAGCTGTGATACGTTCTGATTTCAAACAGGTACATATCACAACTGTATATGCTCTTAGTCCATCCGAACAATCACTCGAAACAAATCTCGTTGTCGTCAACGGGATTTGAACAAGGAGCCTTTGGCTTATGCGGTCAGTTGATAGTTGATTTTTATTCTTTCAATTTCGTGTTTTGATTTCTATCGTACAACTTATATATGTATGTTACAATATTTGGTATTGATTTGTTGTTACTAGGGAGTTTAGAAATGCGTCGATAAGTTTTTTTTAGAGTATTCAAAAAGGCAATTTTTCAGCCTTCAGGGGCAATATATTGTAGTACTTGTGTAATATGAAGGGACGGGAGAGTTTTTGCAATTCATATTCCCGAATATCCATGCCTTATTTACAAATAATGACGAAACTAGCCCTTTTATATAAATCACACATAATTTATTCACTACAAAGTAATAATAATTGTTGAGAAGCTCTTCCTTCGAAAGTCATACCGCTTCTACTTGCAAATGCATACCATATTTTGGTGTGAGCGTGAGAGTATTTGGGGCGTATTCCATTGGTATTGTTGTTTTTGAGCATGGATTGAATCGATAGTTTTTCAAGAGTGTAATGAGACCAATTCTTGACTGCATCTTGCCAAATCTTAGCCCAATACAATTTCTAGGACCATCTCCAAATCCTTGAAATGCTTGCGGGTGACGAGCCTTGATTTGTTCCGGTGTGAATCTTTCAGGATCAAAAACTTCTGGATCTGGAAAAATGTCAGGATCATGATGAAATGCAAAAGCTGGAATGAGCACAGTGATTCCTTTCTCCAATACAATATTTGTATTGGGAACGCGATAATCTTTAGTGCATTGTCTCGTCAAGTTAAAGACGGCAGGATATTTGCGAAGAGTTTCTGAAAGAATTTAAAGTCTTAAGTGCACTCAGTGTTAAGCAAGAAAATATTCCTACCTAAAATAACTTTTTCTAAGTACTCCATCTCCTTCATGCACTCGTAGCTCAATTTGCCATCATTCTTGCCGAGTACCTCATTTATCTCAGCGCGTACCTTGTCTTGAATATCCTGAGTCAATGCCAATTCATACAAGGCAAAGACCATAGTGGTTGAAGACGTTTCAAAACCAGCGATGAAAAACAGAAATGCTTGAGCCGCCATTTCTTCCATCGTTATACCTCCTAAACCAGAGCATATATACTAACAAGCAACTGCACCAGCTGTTTTTCCGATTAGAAAGGGACGTAAAATAACATAAGAGAAATTATTTTGCATTTCTTTCTTTCCTTTCTAACAATTTGAGAGGAAAATAAATTTTACTCAATACATACACAAATCGATCTCTAATTTTACGCAATACATACACAAATCGGTTTTTAAGTTAACTACCGTTAGATGCGAAATTTGTTCTATGTGAATTTGCTTGTTAGTAGATATGCTCTGTCCTAAACCTTCAGATTTTCCGTCATCAAGAGACTGGTTGTTCCTCAACTGTAGCAACAGTTCCATGAAGTCGTTTCTCTTAACACCATTCTTCTCTCTATAGTTCACAGTTTGTTTCACAGTGTCAGTGAAAAAACTCGTGACGTCATCCGGAAGTAGTTTGATATGTAATTTTCGGGCAAGATTTGGGAACTGAAAAGCGAAAAATTGCGTAATTGGTCCTATTCCCAACTCACTGAATGCCTTCTGCCCATAGCGACGAAATTCTGATGAAGGCGACTTCAAGCTGTTGCACTCAATACCAAATGCACATGTTCCGATCGCATCTGTGGTAAATCGTGCTAAGTAATCTTTGATTTCAATGACTGCACATGGTCTCACTTTCTCCTCAAGAACTTGATTCAGACGATCAGCGACTTCAAGGATAATTGGAAACATGAGTTTCATTTTCCCAGAAGTAAACGTTGGGGACAGCTTTGTGCGCAACGACTTCCACTTTTCACCTTCCACAGAAAACATATGCGCGGAGAGGGGATCATCTTCTTCATTGACATATGCTCCACGTGAATGGAAGCTGCTGAAATCCTTAACGAGTATGTGTTGGACGAAGTCTAAATCTGTTGCAACCGCCATGGGCTGGGCGAAAAAGAAAGCTCCAAGGAAAGGGCCTCCATCTTTGTGACTATAGAGTGAGCATCCAGCTTCTCTGAAGTCGATATCACGAGTGAATTTAAAGTTCCCGAATGGTATCTTTGGCTCAATGTAGTGTACACCGCGGTCTTTCCAGTACGCAAACCTTTTCTTGTAGAACAAGTAAATGCCGGATACAATGCCGATCACCAACCACAGAATTATCGACGAAATTTCCATTCTTGAACTCAGAAATCACGACTGCGGCGACGAATACTCGTACACTGAAATCACTACTTAGATTATCTTTTCTTATATGCCCGAAGCCGAATACGATAATTATCGCAGCTTTTGATTATGGGTTCGATCATGAATTACTGAGATCGGTAATTGTTTTGGCCATATATGGATGAGAACTTCCAAAGTTGCGGAATGAAATAGCGAAATTCTTTCAAGCGAGAGTGGCGAAATTATTTCTTTCTCAAATTTCGGCTTGATAGCACTCAAATAAAGTCGAGTAAATATTATCTTCAACAATTATCTGCGAAAAATTTGCTTTGTAACTAGTACTCGTATTTTAGGAACGATTGGTTAGTTTCATTATTCAGCTGGTTTTCGACAGTTTCCGGTTAGCAAGTTTGACGGTTGCAGTTGACTTTAAATGCGATTATATAAATCTATCTAATCAATTATGCAACATTAGATAAAGAATTATACCGGAAATCTACACATTTTATGTAAGTGTAAGATAGTTGCATAGTAACCTTAAAATTCTTCAAGTAATTTGGAAATAGGGAAATGTTTATTTGAATGGCCGCGAAGAAAATTATTACAATTCAGTTGAGTTAATTGACCAGAAATCTACTTTAATAAGTTACATTAATAAATAAATACAATTTTTATTTCGTGTAAAAGCACCGAAAAAATCCTGAAGGATTTTCACGATCTAAATCTCTAAGTTTTTAATACGATAAATAAGGCGCAGCCGCTAGTAAAACTGCAAATTTGGGTAAACTTTACAGCCATCCATCTTAAAAAATATTCCAAATACTTGCAAATTTTTTTAAGTAGGAAACAGAATGAACCTTTGACTATTTAATCAGTTCTTTGGTTTTTGCAAAAAGTTTATTGCAAAAACTACAAAATTCAAACAAAATAGCATGTTTTCGTTAAAAAATGTAGCAAATCTCGTAAACTACTTAATGCACTGAGTTAATTTAAGCTACGTTTTTTTAGATGTAAGTTATTTACATAGAGCCTACTCATAAAAAATTTAAAAAAAATTTGCAAAAAATTTCGCAGAACAAAAATGTGTCATTCTGAACAAATATCATGCATGCACATTGATTTGTATCAAATTTCCACATATTGTTCTTGGAAACTATTTGCAAAAATCTTTTTAGGTCTTTGTAAAAAATTTCGCGACCACTCTGTCCGTCTGTCCGTGCATCACAGCTAGTTTCCTCAGAAACTATAGACGCTAGAATGCTCAAACTTTGTGAAAAGGTCAAAAGTGATGGTCTCTCAAAAGTTGAGGCCTTTCCAAAAATTAAAAAAAAAATTTAGGACCCTTAAACAATTTTTTTTAACCAAAGGTAGTCAAGTAGGGTATCAAATGATAGGTCTCGATTATAACTCCTAGAATCTGAAATAAACAAATCATTTTATGAATTAGGAGGTCCAGGGGAAGGCAAATTTACCAAAAATTTGTGTCAACTCCTTACGTTAAGAAGTTTCCGTACTGGGTGTACAACTTAATAACCGGAATTTGACGCTAGATGTCCATACTAACAAATATCGTGAAAGCTCGAACTTTATATATATGACATCTTGAAGGTACATTTGACAACTATCATAATCAGTCGACAAAACAATTTTATCGTGTGTACATCATTATTATTTTTCACGATGAATAACTTCGAGAATTGGAGAAAAAGACAGCATTTGCGGGAGGTGTTGTTGGGTCTTTTTTTGCAAAGAAAACTGCTGCGGAAAGTTTCGTTTGCTTATAGAAGTTTATGGCGACGATGCATTAGCGAAAACACAGTGTTTCGAATGATTTCAACGCTTCAAATGTGCCGGTTTTGACATCAAAGACGAAGAACACCAAGGACAGCCAAAAAGTTTGAGGACGAAGAATCGGAGACGCTACTCGATGAGGATTCGTGTCAAATGCAAGACGAACTTGCCAAATCGTTGGGAGCAACTCAGCAAGTCATTTCAAAATGTTTGAAAGCCACCGGATACATTCATAAGCAAGGTGATTGGGTCCCCTATGAGTTGAAGCCAAGAGATGTTGAATGGCGCTTCTGTATGTCTGAAATGCTGCTTGAGCGCCATAAAAAGAAATCATTTTTGCATCGGGTCGTGACTGGGGGATGTAAAATGAATCCATTATGACATTCTCAAGTGAAAAAAGTCATACGTGAAGCCCGGCCAACCAGCCAAATCAATGGCGAAGCCAAATATCCATGGCGCCAAGGTTATGCTGTGTATTTGGTGGGATCAGAAGGGGCCGTTATATTATGAGTTGTTGAAATCAGGCCAGACAATCAAAAGTGACCTCTACTGAACACAATTAATACGTTTGAAGCGTGCCATTATCGAAAAACGCCCGGAATATGCGACCAGACACGAGGCTATAATTTTTCATCATGACAACGCTCGGCCGCATGTTGCAAGACCCGTGAAAAACAATTTGGAAAAAAGGGGATGGGAAGTTTTGGCCCACCCACCTTATAGTCCGGACCTTGTTCCGTCTGACTTTCAAAGCATCCAAAATTGGATAGATTCCAAGCCGGCGCAATTTTTTTGGGATGGAATTCATAAATTACCTAAAAGATGGGGAAATGTTGTAGTTTCCGATAGGCAATACCTCGAATAAAATATATTACTATCTTGTTTGAATTTTGTGATTTTTGCAACAAACTGTTGTCAACATGCAATGAACTGATTCAATAGTCAAAGATTCAGTCTGATTTGTTCTAAAAAAAATTTTGCAAACATTCGTAAGATTTCTGAGAGGGACGGCTGTAAAGTTTACCGAAATTTGCAGTTTTACTAGGGGCTGCGCCTTAATGATTGTTGAAAGGATACCCTAATATCTTCCTCTCTTCAGCAGTTCAGTGCATGTTTATGTTTGATTTTTTGCATATACGACTTGTAATCCATTTATTTAGTCACTTTCAATTGAAACAAATATGAGTGCGGATTAAGGCTAAGCACTCTTGTCTTAAAGGTATTCAAAAGCATTTTGCTGCATAAAAACGTAGCTCCTTAAAAAACTCATTTAATTGAATTTCATTGAAACATTATCATACGAATACAGTTGGATGCACCAAAATTCAATCAAACCTGAACGTCCACTCACTAAGGCAACTATTTTGTTTCCGAAATTTAGGAAAAAAGATTCCATATCCACGGCTCTGTGGTACGTTCAGCACATTCTACTATAGAAGTACTAGAACATTGTTACGCCACAGTGTCTACCGCAGTCGCATATATTGAAAAATAGCAGGATTATTTGGCTCTCCAGCTGTGCCAGGGTTCCTTTGAAACTTGCTTGCACTAAGTGAGCTCAAAATTAAAAATCCCGCTGGCATCACCAGCAAGACCGGTAAATTTCTAGTAGGTACTCATATTTTTAAAAAGAAATAGTCACTTTATTGGCCCTCACTTTGAAAGCCGAACACTTTTTAAGGTCATGTAAAAGTAGCAGGGGAGTACGACCACCTGAAGGGTATTGTAAAATAATAAGTAAACCAAACAACGTATATTCCATGAATTGAGTTCAGAAAAAGATGAATGTACATTATGTATTTTAATTTGCCACCATTTCATTTTCAGTCTGTTGACCGCAATGCTAAGTAGTCATGGTAACATACCAATGTTTCAAAATATTTCTAAAGTTTTCCTCCAAACGCTTGCACATCTGTAATGTTTGGATTCTTTCTTCTTCTTCTTCTTAGCACTACAGCCCCTATCGGGCCTTCACTTCCTGCAAATAGCGCCTCCAACTGTCTCGGTCCATTGACCGCATCCTCCAATTTCGGAATCCAAGCATCTATAAACTGTCTTCGTCGACCGAGTCCATTGGATTCTTTGCGAACGTGTATTTACAGAGTATCACGTGTAATTGTTGTTGTAACTGAATAATTTTAAGCGTATATAACTCAATTTTTACGAAACATTAATAAAGACTTTTAAATTAGAAAGCTGAGATACACATTTTTAAGCAAATTTAAGGGACACAACTTTATAAATGAAAACATAAAATTCATAAAATGTACTATTTTTAACAAAGTTGATGGAATTTTAATTTCTGAAGTAATTGCTCGCCTTGTACTTATAAAGACCTACTTTTGTGCTCAAATTCAGATTTTCTTGTTCAAAGATGTTCAACCGCAAGGGGCAGGACACCATTTTCTTATACATTTTTCGGCAACATGCAAACCTCCTTGGAAACGCTTCTTGTTTATAGTAGAGGGGTCCAAGCGAAAATTTTCCGTGTTACTCGAACGCGTCAGAAAATCATATTGGGAGAAACCTTGCAGCCTGTTATGTACGCCTATCAAATACTTGTATGCATCTTTAATATAGTGGTATGCTTTTAGGGCAGGCCGTCAGATTAGTGGAAGAAATCGATCCTTAGAAAAACTCGAGCGCATCAGATTAAGGACAGGTAAGTTAAGTACATCCAGAAAAGTGTATATTTCAATAATCTGACAATTTGAGCGTGACATAAGGAAATGGGAGAGTCACAATTATTAATTATTTTTGTGTCGTTTGTAGACAATGATTCGACTAGTCTTTCCAGGAGATTGCACCACCCACTTTTGAATATTGTGTGCAATCTCATATTAATTTCCTGAATTGCCAGTATGTTTAACTTATATTGACTGGCGTATTGTAAAAGGTCTTTAAGAGTATCAGGGTGGTTCTGTTATCTTACATTCCAGGATCCAATTCGAAAATCATTATTCGATAGCGAGGTCTTTGCTGTAGGTCCAACCCATTCCCAGGCTGTGTTGCAATTTTCGAAACAATGTAAGGTTTAGCAAAGTTGAGGATTTGATCTATCGCCCAACATCCATTCCAGCGGCATAGTTATTTCTTTCCATTTAATTGAAAGAGCAATAGTTCTTTGTTTGTCCTTTGTAATAGAACGACTCTCGTCCCTAATTATTATGATTAATTTCCTAAAATATATTATTGTCACTCGTTGCAACAAATACAATTGACTTAAAATTCTCACACGAGCATTGTTAAACAAGAGAAACAAAGCTAGCAAGTGGGAAGAAGTGACGTGAGTGCAACGGTTATCGTTTTACGAGACGAGCGGCTTTATTTGCTTCATGTGCGACTGTAGCACCACCAAATGAAGGAGCTATAAGAGGCTCTCAAAGCTGCATACATCGTAGACGGTTTCATAACAGCAGCAATATGTAACAATAAAATACCCATATATATTATCAAAGCAAACCAAGAATTTCCTAAAAAATAAATAATGCCTGTGTAGAATATGTAAATAACTCCGCCATAGACGGTCCCAAGCCCGTTTGAGAAAGGAGGAGGGAACCTCTTGTTTCCCCAACCCATAGCTCCTCATCCCAAACCCCCTAATTAAATAGCAGTAAATGCTCTCGGGGTGCACATTGGGTTTAACTGGTTCCCCAATAATGTAACATTAAATGCCGGGAAATGCTAATAACTGTAAATACATCTACAGCTCTGCTACTAAATTCTACGTACACCTCCTTTGTTACAACGTAAGAGGGTGAAGGCAAATCTTCCGCGCCTGAAAACGGAATCGACGCAATAACCATGCCGCCGGAATGGAGGTTGGGCGACGGGCTAACTCTCCGTCTCTGGAAAACATTTAATTGTTTCAAAACCTGCAGATAGGCCTCAGAATGGATTGGACCTACGGTAACAACCTCGCAAACGAAAAAAGGACTATGGCATTGGATCCTGGAATGTCAGGTCACTCAATTACCCTGGCGCTGTTAAGGACCTTTTACAACAGGCCAGTCAATATCAGTTAAAAATACTGGCAGTCCAGGAAACTAATTGGACTGGAAATGATATTCAAGACATGAGATCGCACACTAAATTTAAAAGTGGGAAGCCGACTGGAAAACGAGAATTCGGAGTGGTCTTCATTGTGTGTTCAAATCGCACGTTATTGATTTTAAGGCAGTCAAAGTACGGTTATGTGCGATCCGTATGAAAGCGAAATTCTTCAAAATCTGGCTCATTAATGTTCACGCCCCCAGCGAAGAAAAGGGCGAAGAAACGAAGGAATCGTTTTACAATCACCTGGAAAGACTGGTCCGCTCATTGCTCACAAACGACGCAAAAATAATTTGATGATTTCAACGCTAAGGTTGACAATGAGCTCTCATCGGGGAACGACTGAAGGACATAGCCTCCACGATGAAACAAATGACAACGGCCAGCGCCTGATTGACTTTGCATGCAGCAGAAACCTTGTCATACGTTCGACGCATTCATAAAATGATCTGGGTATCACTGGATGACAACACACAAAGCCAGATCGATCATGTTCTGATTCAACAACTTTGGGCCTCGAGCATACTTGACGTCCATACATACTGAGGAGCCAATTGTAACTCAGATCATTACTTGATCAAATTAACCTATCGATGTCATATGTCAAAGGTATATTCAACGAAGACCAGCCCGCTACAAAAATTTGACATCGAAAGGCTTCAAACAAAAATTTCACGGAAACACTCGACAACCAGCTGGCTGCCATCTTATCAGACGCCTCGTTAAAAACGATCAACGAGCTCTGGATGGAAGTGAAAGCGGCTATCAGGACCGTGGTAGAACAGACGATCTTACATCAAGTCCGGCGCAAGAGGAATGATTAGATCGATGATGAGTGCCACAATGCGTTAGATAAAAAGAATCAGGCAGACAAAGAATACGTAGGTAGAAAAACCAGGACAAAGGGAAAACACTATGGAAATCTCAGAAGAGTAGCCAATAAGGTAATTAGGAGAACTCTCCGTTTTTTTTTGCGCTAGCATAAAAACAAAAAAAAAACTTTATTTTAATTCACAATCTACACAGCCGCTGTACGGCAGTTCAATCTCACTCTACTTCAAAATAATCAATTCACGTCTACTTCAAATTAACTCATTCATGTCTACTCTCTCTGCAAGGGAGTCCGCTCACTGCTCGATTGTTGTCTTGATCTACTTCTTCCCTACTAATTATACTATACTAAAGGGTGATTCATAACAAGGTACACATTTTTGTCGAAAAAAAAACATATTTTTTGTGAAGATGGAGCTGTAAAATTTGGTCCCTTACAATTAAATATAAAACATTACTTCGGGTATATCTGCTTTACAGACTATCAAACGATGATTGTAGTTTTCGATGACATTTTCGCACATTTCCGGCGTTATTAGGCGTAGGTTGGCTCGAATATTGTTTTTTAATGCTTCATTAGTCTGGGGAGCATCAGCGTAAACACGATCCTTCAGAAATCCCCAAAGGAAGAAGTCACAAGGAGTCAAATCACACGATCTCGCCGGCCAATTAATGGGTCCATTTCGTGAAAACCAAAAAATTTACGTAGAGCGTGAAATGTTTGCACTGGCGATTCATTATTTTTGTAAAAAGTTTTAACAATAATAAAACGTTTGGCTGATGTGTATGACGCCATGGTTAGAATAGTAAAAGACCAAATTGTCATAATCTGTCAATATATGGACCTGAAATTGATGATAAATAAGAGTTAAGGCCCATTCACATGTGTACAATTGTTATGAATCACCCTATAGTAATGCCGATTGTCGGTAGAAAATTTAACATTGATTCAAATTTCTTCTCGCGTTTTTATAGTTTAGAAATTCTAGCACTCGAGTTTTTGGCCATTGTTAGAACTTGCACTTGCCACTTGATTTGTTCATTCTTTTTTGTTTTTTATATTTCAATCACTGTGCATCCACTTGATGTCAATTTTAAATTCCGTCCATTCGGACTTGGTCTATCCTCTGTTAAGAAGTCCGTTAACTGCACGACAATTTTAATTATAATTTTTATCTTCTAACTAGTAAACTTGCCTTATGTATTCTTATTAAAATAACTCAATAATAATAATCACAACAAATTGTTTTTTCTCATTTGCGACCGGCCAATAAAACTTTGAATTTTTCCCAACTCGTGATTTTTTATCCACGTACAAATTTTCTTACACTGTTCATCTCCGTCTCAAACAGATTCCTCGCTTTTCAACCGTCACTATCCAAGACTCAATCTCATCTCTTCCAAATCCAGCCTCCAATTCAATCAATTCCGCCATCGTTTCATTCCCATCGCCGTATCCGAGTAACGTAATCGAAGTTCAATTTACTTCGATTCCGCTACCCACACATCTTTTCCATATCGACAAACGCAACAATTTCCAATTTGCATATAAGACGATTTGCATAACCATGAAAGCGTTTGGTTATATACAAATCGTCATAAACGAGTATACAGAAACAATTGCTTTTGCCGACATCCCAAAAAGAGTGTTTTACTGCACTCGGGAGAACTTGAACCAAGGGTCCCAGCGGGTCCCAGTCGAGAATACACGACGCTACCACCTTCTGATGATTTCCCATTCATCGAACTAGTAACTTTAACTATGCACATTTCTTAATGGGCATGGGAATGAAATTTGTTGAGAAATTTACCTAATAAATTTTTCTCAAGAAATTCACCTAAAAACTAAACTGGAAGAGCAGGAAAGAAAGAGGAGGATACGTTTAGAGAAATGACATATATCGGTTTGCCTTTTGCCATTGCATAAACATAAAATCACATATTTTTAGGGTTTTGTACTAAAATACGAAACCCTATTGAAATCACTACCTGTACCCGTACGTTCGTCTGCATGTCACCGCACTTTTTCTCCGAAACTATAGTAGCTACAGCCATGAAATTTTGTGAAAAGGTCAGAATGGGTGACTTCTTGAAAGTTTTGTGGTGCACATTTGTTTCAAAGGGTTTCTGTCTCCCCATATAGAGACGTGACCCTTCAAAATTTTTTTTTACCATTGGTAGTCAAGTAGGGTGTCATTTCGAAAGTCTCAATAAGATCTTTAAAAAAAATCTCTTCAAATTGTGAAAAGTGCAAATTGTTGCAATCAAACGTCATACAGTGCCCATATTCTTTATCTTTGAGATATCGAACGTAGTCGATTGGAAGCATATAGCAATTCATCCATTTCCATTATCTCGGTCATCAAAGTGACGAGTACCCTGATTGTGCAAAAATTAGGTGCTGGGATATTAGACAAACGGTGAAACAGGGAACATCTGACACTCCCATAAAAATTAAGTGAGCTTGTTTCGTTCAATTACTCACCTCGCATAAGTCTGCATGCACATCTTCTTCTTCCTCGTAGACAGCAGATTTCGGGATTATCTCTATATAGTCCCGGGAAATTTAAAAAGGAAATAAAAGTCTGAGTACTCTTCAAAATCAACTTGTTTCATTATCTTATGTTTACAAAATCATCACAAATGCAGGAAAATTCAATACAAAACAAATCAATGTAAATCACTTACAATAAACGAACAACTTATTTACATACAACCTTGAAGCTCGCAATTAAAAAACAACTCAACTAATCTATGATTTCCTTAATAAATTTATTATTTTTCTACTTATATCAACTGTTATCATTAAATAATGTTATCAGATATAATACTTTGTCACTTAATTTCACAAAATTCGGCTTCAACTTAAGTTAATTGATTACTTTTTCTCATTAACACATTAATGTTTGACATTCTAAAATCAACTTATTAAATTTTCATCTATAATAAACAAAGTATGTTCCAGATATCGCGATTAATATTATTAAATTAACGAGGTAAATTTAAGGTACTAACCTTTTACATCTTATTTGCATTACGGAAATAAAATCTTAGAAAGACTAACGCATCCAATGTTTCGTCCCCAAGCCTAGTTCTCAATTTATTGCACTTGTAAGCAGACGCTGAGAAAGCGCGTTCCGCCTCGATGGAAGTCGGAGGTATTGTCTACAAATATTTATAAATTTGTTGCAAATTGTGACCTCGAGTTTTAGTTGCTTCGAAAAGAGTCATTTTTTGCTGGATTAATTTTGAAAAGTCTGTTTCTTTGATACCTTCAAGAGTTAATGTTTTCATACTATTGTTGATTTCCAGCTGCAGCTTATCTTTTAATGTTAAAGTCATCGTACTGCAAGATGTCGATTCCATTGGTGCATTAGGATAATTTTCGTCACTACTTACGCTAAAAGTGGTATTCAACCTTTAAAATAATGAAATTATCTGTTTTTTAATTTTGAATTTGCTTGGACATGAAAATAAATCTTTTACATCATCATCTAAACAACTACTCTCATTGTGAGGATTTTGTAAATAATTTAACACGCCACTTAATTCATTACGTTGGTGATGTTGTGAGCGTTTTAACAAGTGTGTCTTCAATCTAGTCACCATAATAGACTCATTCTCATTCAACTGGTTAAAAAGAAACTTTAAAGTTGCATCAGCCGTGCACAAATTTGCGTCAGAACGACAAAATGCTTCTACAGATAGCTTAACTGGCGCCAAGACATTGATAATTTCATTTATGATATCTAAATCAGATTCATCGAAAATCTCTGAATTATTCAGGTCTATAGGAGCTTTTCGAACGCTATTCTTTAAAGGAACAAAGCGTTCAAGCATTGTGAAGAGGTTGTTCTATCTCGTCTTACAGTCAAGCAACAAAATTAGCTCTTTTCTATGTTCCTTCCTGCTCTATATATTTTTGAAGAATTGTATAATTCTTCATAGGTGATCTTTTGAATAGAACAGCTGTGGGACGAACTTTTTTAACCACGTTTTTAGGGTATTGTAAAATAATTTTACAATACCCTACTAAAATCGCGTCCTGTCTGTCCGTCTGTCCGTGTGTCCCACCACTTTTTCTCGCAAATTACATAACGTAGAAACATAAGATTTTGTAAGTAGGTGCGAAATGACGCCCTCTTCAAAGTTTCAACACGAAAAAAATTTGTAAGGTCTTTAACCCGCGAACGGTGACGTCAATTTGACTTACACCATTAGTGACCCCTGTCTCACGCACCGGTATTTACAATGGGAAATTTTCCAAAATATTTTAGTTACTGTACATTACTTTTTTTAATTATAAGTGCTTTGACAATAAAACAAAGATAGTTTACTAATCACAGCTCGTTTATCCGACATTTAGTTATTATTAAACAGTTTCATTTAAAACACAACAATTAATATATTTATGAAATTAATTCAGTCTTTGCAATGTTTAGGCACTTAGAACTCATATAAATTAAACTAAAAATGGTATCCTACCAACAAAAAACAACAAAAATATGAATATGAAAAATGGCTATTCTTCACTCAAGCAACTTCTACAAGAAGGCACTACATGTTCCAGTCACAAATATTTCTTGCACTTGTGGCAAGTGAATTTGCTCTTCCTGTTCTTTTTCCATCCGCACTCATAGCACCGGCCATTTCTTGATGGACCAGCTACCCTAAATACCTCGTCTATCTTCAAAATTTCTGCCAGTCTTAGTCTCAATGACCGTGGCAAGTTCAACTGCATCTGTCGTTCTCTTATGTGAGGTTCAATCAATTTCATTGCCAAATTTTCAATAAAATGACGACGTTTAAGTTTTGAATTTTGATTGGTGGCAGTATATATCACCCGACTATATATAGTACTAACATTCAGCATTGTATAAAAGACTGCCATAGGCCAGCGTCTTGTTGCTCGAGCACAATTGTAATTTGCACACAAACGATCGACGACATCGACACCGCCCTTGGTGTCATTGTAGCTTAGAATTATATCTGGCTTTTGAGTTTCGAAATCAACTTTAGCATCATTGTGCATTGTGCTAATCAGAAGCGCATTTTTTCTTGCTTTCGGAACATGTGAGACCAATACCATATTATCGCGAAAACCAAACATATTTGACTTCACATTTCGACCACGCAATATATTGAAGTCAGAAGGAATTTCTTTCTTATTCTTCCGAATGGTTCCGACTGGTGTTAGACCTTTTTGAAGCAATGCTTCAGCCAAAGGAATACTCGTGCACCAATTATCTGTGGTAACGTTGCGACCAGTATTGAAAATGGGCTCGCGCAATCTCTGAACAACAGCCAAGCCAGAATTGTCAAGGTTGTATGGGCCTGCAGCTGATTGTTTTCCCGGATAAATTTCCATATTGTAAGTGTAAAACATTTTAGCATCACATAGAGCTTGAATTTTGATACCATACGGATTTTGCTTATTGGGAATATACTGTCTAAATAAGCACTTTCCACGAAAAGCTTCCAACTTTTCATCGATAGTTACAAATGCAGATAAAGTGTAACCATCCTTACAATTTTGGACAAATTTCTCGAATGTGGCAAATTTTGTCTAGTGCTTTTCTTTGTTCCCTTGTGGTACCATCATCAAACCTTACAGTTCGCAGCAGAAATTGAAACCTCTATGCAGACATCGAAAGCTGAAATATTTCAACTGAACCGCCATCCGTTCGAAACAATTCTTCAACGTTTAGGTGATTCGATTTTTTTACTCCACCTAATAGAAGCAAACCTATGAAGCAAGAAATTTCGTTGAAATCAGTCTGTTTGACATGTGTTTCTTTGGCATAATTATCCTTCATTGTCGAAATATATTGATTGGTGAACTTGACAATAATTTCAATTATAGTGTCGTCAAAAAAATGTCTCCAAATTCCAAGGATGTCCTTTTCACCGGATATAGCTCGCTTAGGTCCTGGTAACTGAGTTACTATATTGAAACTTCTTGCACGAACAGATTGGTGTTAGGGTTTTTTGCTCCATTTCGTACTTTTATCTTTTCCTAAATAAAAGGCGTTGTTGTTACCTGAATATTCTCTGTCACTCAAGTCCTCTTCACTCTCCGAATTTTCATCTGGTGAAAGATTCGCCGGTTCGATATCACTTTCAGCTTCACTGTCCGAGGATATTGATTGTCTGTCCTCATCGAGTACTTCTTGTAGAAGAGCTTCGAGACGACGCTGTTCACTTACGTCAGACATGCTGTAAAAAAGTTTACAATTTGTAACATACCTTGAATATTTTCGTGAAATATCCATGAAATCATGCAATAAACTTACTGATCATAGGATAATGTATTCTACGTCTAGCACTCGTTGCGTGTAGACGTGTTTTTAATTCGCTCCTGTCAAGAATTTTTATAAATTAAAATAATTTGTAAAAACGTCAATTAGAAAGTAATTTTATAAAGAAACTTATTACATCGTCGAATTTTTCGAACAATTTATCGAGTACCTGGACTTTACCTGCGAGAAAGTTTCAAGAAAGAAAAAAAGTTTTTTTCACCGGGGGGATGGAGGAGCATAACGGCTTCCCACCGCTGGGGGACCAAGAGCCAGGCATTTTGAAAATTACAAATGATAAACTAAACAAGCGGAAAAATGAACAAGACAAGACAAGACAAGAATTGTGAGCATGGAAAGCGAATTACGATTTCAAGCGAAGATTATGAAAAAGTAACCATGGAGAATGCAAGGGTTACGAAACAAAATGACGAATTAAAACTCCGGATACAGAGTTTGAAAGATATGGTCCGGACGTTGTCAAATGGGAGCAAACAAAAAGTGAAGCCACAGAATACGTCCGGCAAAGAAGAGCCGATACTAATTAAGAAGAATGAAAAACAGGAAACAACAAGCAAGACCAACGGGAAAGGAGTACCAACATATAAAACGAAATCGCAAGATATGAGCAAGACAATCCATGATGCGGAAAGTATCCTGAGCGCAGGAGGAGCGAACGATAGCGCCAATTATTATGCGGTGCTGTCTGCAATGAGCGAAGAAATGGACGTCGAGATAGAGAGCAACGATAAGATAGGTAATATTGATAGCGATAATAATTTCATTAAATATTTAAAATTAAAAAATAAGCAAAAGGAGAAGAAGCCAACCGGTGTGTCTGCTGGTCCTCCTAATAAAATTAATAAGGCAAATGAAAAAGTTCCTCCAATAAACGTTTTTGGGCAGCGTGGAGGAGATTTGGTTCGGTTATTGGCAGCCGAACATTAAATCGAAAACTTTGAAATTAAGAGAGTGACCGGTGATAAGCTCTCGATCAAGACAAAGACACTGGCTTACTTCAAACAGGGGAAAGATGCTCTTAATAGTGTCCAAGCTCCCCACTTCACATATACGCCAAAGGCGGAAAAAAATCGGAGCTTCCTGTTGAAGGGCCTGGACTGTGGGGAGAACATAGTTGATCTCCTTGAGATGTTGCAGGAAGCAGCACCACCTGTTAAGTTCATCTGTGTGAAAAATTTTGCTACAAGGAGATCAACTGTAGAAGGTAAAATATTACCATTTCATTTAGTCCGAGTTTCCAACGACAGCAGTCCGAGTGCCCTCCAACAGGTAAGGTACTTAAACTTTAGAGTTGTGAGGTGGGAACGGCTACAAAAAACTGAGGTCAACCAGTGTTACAGGTGTCAAAGATTCGTTCATTCGGCTGCCAATTGTGCAATGCACTATCGCTGTGTTAAGTGCAAAGATATCCACGCCCCCGGTGAATGCAAATTGGCTCAGATGGAGCCAAAAAAAAAATTGTATTGTGTTAATTGCGGTACATTTGGTCACCCAGCATCATACCGAGGATGCCCTCGGTATCAAGATGCAAGAGCTAAATTTTCCCCAAAGCAAACCAAAGTAAATCACAATCTGTTACCTCCCAACTTCATCAAACCCGGGGTATCATTTGCACTTGCTGCCAGAAGACCAGCAGATAACAATATAAATAAAATAAATAATGTAAGTGGCAATAATGAGCTGCTTCTTAAAATCTACCAGCAATTTGAATCGCTTTCAGATAGAATTAATAAGCAAGACCAAAAAATCAATTTCGTTTTTCAAAGTTTAGGTCAACATGCTCCAAAATAGTTTGTCATCCAGTCACATTCCCATGGATAGGATTCGTCTCATCTCGATCAACGTCAACTCCATTGTTACTATACATCGGCGTGATTATCTCCTTGAATTCATTGTTAAGCAAAAGCCTGACATCATGCTTCTCACCGAAACCCACCTCAATTCATGATACTCCATGACATTCAAGGATTTTGAATTCGTAAGAAACGATAGGGTAATAGGTGATGGGGGAGGTGGCACCGGGATATTGGTTCGAAGACCCTATCATTTCCAAAATATTGAAAAAGTCGAATTCAAAAGCTTTGAAACTCTTGAAGTGTCCGTTATCAAAATTTCACTGTCAGGTGGGGATAACCTCTTCGTTATCTCTGCCTATGCAACTGGTGGAACTGTTCTCAGGCTCAAGGAGGAACTCAATTCCTTGTTTGAAATACTTGCTGGTGACCTGAACGCCAAGCATACATCATGGCTGAACGCCACCAATAATCCAAGAGGTGTATTCCTGAAATCGTGGATAACAGAGAACCAGATTGAATACAGGTGCAATCTATATGGGTCGGAGTTCCCAACATACCCTAGGACAAATTCATATTTGGACCTCTGCATTGCTGACGCAAGACTTGAATTCAACTTTAATAGTCCTAAACGGAAACTGCAGGTGCTTCCTTATGATAGCGAGCATAACGCAATCGTAATGGAAATCAATCATCAAAGGGATGATTTCTTCCTCATTCCAGTTCAACACGAAAATCATCGGTTGAACTTCAAAAAAACAGACTGGGGAAAGTTTCAAAAGAAGTTTAATCGGGAGTACCAGAAGCAATGTCCCCCTTCTGATGGTGGCAACTCTTGCTCAATGGTTCCTAATGACAGGAATCTAACTAACGATGAAATAGATGTCTATTTGTCGAAGTTAGAGAAGCTGACCTTGGAAACGATTGAGAAAGTAGTTCCCAAGATTAAACTTCGAAACAATATGGAAGGATATGAAACACCAGCCATCGCAAGGTTGAAAAGATTTAAAAGCCTTCTTCTCATTCGCGTCAACAATATTTATCGACGATTTTTGGATTACAACCATCCCTCGTTGGCTTTGTTGAAATTACATCTGAAGAATGTCCGGAACTTAATCCGATCATACTTCAGGAGTGAGGTCAGCAATCAATGGGCGGAAAAATTGAGGGGTATTAGCCCACAGGACCCAGACGGCGTGTTCACGAAACTGAGTAGCATATTCCGCAAGAAGTCTCGAGTGAAGGTATCGAATCTTGAAGTCACTAGTGATGAGATAAATCTTCTCGATAGGGCTGGTATCGAAATTGATAGCACGACTCCGGATAGAAATGAAAACAGGATTATATGTGAAGGATTGGATAAACTTGCCCTGATTGGAACACATTTTGAATTGGTTTATCTACCAAACCCTGAGAGAGGGAATGAAATAATTTCAGAGATCGTTGAAGTTTCCGACTTCAAGTCAAGCCTGAACGGCCAATCAATTCTTCATTTCAATGAAACATTAACATCTGACCTCATACCGAACTTGAATCTTATTGATTATTTTGACAGCTATGAAGACTTGTGTTTCATATTTCGCAGGATAAACAACAAGAAATCATGTGGTACTGATGGTATTCCAAATGTAGTTCTCCGACATTTGCCGGAGGTTGCTATTAGGAATTATTGCATATTGTTCAACAACATGTTGAGCAATTCATATTTCCCAAATGAGTGGAAAAAGGCTAAGGTATTTTCAATCTTGAAGAAAGTAAAAAGAATCTTCATGCCCAAAAAGCTATCGCCCAATCAGCTTGCTGCCTAACATCAGCAAGGTGTTTGAAGTGATACTCAACAGAGCATTAAACGCCCACATTGAGGAAAATGAGTTGATGCCGAATTGCCAATTTGGTTTTCGTGCCAGGCATTCGACCACACATGCAATAACGAAAGTAACCTCAGACATCTGTTGGAAACTAAATGATAGACAATGTGTTGGAGCATGTCTCATTGATATGGAGAAAGCCTTCGATACGTTGTGGTTAGATGGACTAGTTTTTAAACTCCTTCAGGACAAGTTCCCCAGACACCTTATCGCCATGATGTGCAATATGTTATACGGGAAATCGTTTGCCGTAACTGATGGAAATCTGACAACAATGCGCGAGTTCAAAGTCTTGAATGGTCTACAGCAGGGAACAGTTACTGCGCCTCTGCTCTTCTCAATCTTTATTCGCAAGCTATTGAATGGCTTTGATTTTAACGTCTCGCCAACGCGATCATTGGTAGCGTTTGCTGATAATCTGATCATCTATACGGCAGACCGAAAAGCTACAATAGTTCAGAGCAATCTCCAAAAAATGTTCAATGATGCACAGCTGTACACTGACAATTGGCGAATGAAAATCAATGTGCAGAAGTGTGAAACAATCTCATTTCGGACAACGCTGCAGGGGGTCAGTCAAGACCTGAAACGTAATTGGAAAGATTTTCACATCATGGCTGGTGAGGGTAGTCTTGAACGGGTTCCACAAAAATCCTGTGTTCGATATCTCGGTGTTTATCTCGATCAGTATCTGTACTATACTGAACATGTGAAAATCATGCTCAGTAAGGCACTTAAAGTAGTCATGGCCCTTCGAAAACTCTTTCATTCCAGATACATTGATCAAAAGGTCAAAATTATCTGTTAAAAGACACTGGTTAGACCAGTTTCGACATATGGATATCAGATCTGGTACAACCAGAGCGCCAGTATTATGGAAAAATTAAGAGTTTTCGAAAGGAAATGTCTTCATGCATGTACTGGTTTGTACAGAAAGCCTGAGACGGATTGGAAATATTATATATCGAATAGAAAAATTTATCAAACTGCTGAAGTGACTAGAGTCGATATCTTCATATTGAAACTTCTGCGGAATCATATCGCAAGATCTGTGACTGTGAGTGAAAACCCTTGGATTTCACAGCCGTTCCACCCTACAGACGGGTATATAGCGACTTGCCTCGCTACTGGCTTCATTCCTCCAGAAGCATTCGTGTATTTGGACATGAATGGATATGTTTTTGATTCTGACGGCGTTCCAATCATATATCACATATATCGACGGGCCACCGATAAGAAGATAAAATATCCTCCGAATTTGAGTTCACGATACCAACAATTCCAATGGAGATACTCATTTGCTAGATTCTTTGAAGCTGATCGAGTTGAGACGGGGCAATCTAGGTATTGGTGGCTGAATGACAATGTCTAAATTATTCGTGTGTATTTTCAGTTTTGGTGTTTTTCGTTATAGAGTTTTTGAGTTTCAGCTCATTATTGCTACATTTAATGTTGTTGTTTATTTTTGTTAAAAATTAAGGTATAGGCTAGGTTTATATTATGTTTATTATATTAGGTTAGAGATAAGGTAAAACGCTTAGGTTAGAAACATTGTTATAGATTTTTTTAAGTATAAGATAAAGTTCTTGATATCATTTATTAAAATTAAGTTAAAACATATTAGGTGTAGGATCAAAGTTCACTGTAGTGTTAAGATAATAAATAATTTTAGAATAGTGTTGGTTGGTTTTTTCTCCTTTTTCCAATTGAATCGTAAAAATATGTAATAATCCATTGATTTGAATTTGCTATAGCTTCTTTTTTTAAATGTGATGAATGATAACGTACAAATTTAGAGAGCCATTTGGGCCATTAAGTTTTTTTATTGTTATTGTTTGGAATTTGCTTTATATTCTTTTAAAATTTATAACGATTAGTATTAAATAAAGCGCTTTTGACTTGACTTGACTTAGAATAATGTAAAAAAATAATGACGAAAGTCAGCGAAAATAGTATATAGCTCTGGTAAAATGCAAAAAAAACCAATAATGTAACGATGACTATTTCACTTACGTAATTGGTGACGCCGGTCTCACGCACCGGGTTAAAACCAAAACTCAAGAACGTGTACCTGCTATGACGTCACGAAGTCAACTAATAGTGGAGGGCGTACAATGCAGCAGCTACTCGAAATCACGAGATAAACCGACGGCGGGTAAAATAGTTCTTCAAATTTTTAAACGTACCCAGTCTCACAGATATATGTGACACCGTTGGCGGGTTAAGGAAGTTCTCCCCATATAGGCTAGGTGCCCCTGAAAAAAAAAGTTTTCATCGCACGTAGACAATATGGGTATCAAATGAAAGGTCTTAATGAGCACTTTTCAAAACAGGTCTTAAAATGACAAATTTTGCTTTGGGGGGTGCAGGGGAAGGGGAAATGTACGAAGATTTTGTGTCCCCCCCCCCCCCCCTCGCAATTGGACATCTTTCACCCCAAAAATCTGAAAAAAAATCATGAATGTAGGCCTTTATGAATACAACAACAACAAATACATGAGAAGTCAAAATTCACTCAACTTTGTTAGTAATAGTATGATTTATCGATTTTATGTTTTCTTGAATAAAATTTATCGGTGCCCTTAAATTTAATAAAATTTATAAGATTAATCTGTCCTGAAAGTTTCATAAAGATCGAATGGTATTTAATGAAGTTATAGCGATTTTAATTTTCTTTTATTACTATGGAGCAATATGCGCTGTATTACTATGGAAACATATGAGTATGGCTATGGAACAATATGCGCTTTTTACCGACTTAGGCACTACAGCTTTGCTAAGATTTGCATGAAAATTTCACGAATGATAGGTATCATGAATATCTTTGGAAATTGGCTCAGCTAGTGGTATTAATAATCGCCAAGCAAAATAGTGGAAGATTGAATAATTTTCAGTGATTTTGCCCCAACTTCAACGTTTAAGGCGCATGCTTTTAACACTTGATTCAATTTAATGTATGACTGAAGATGAGTACCTACAATTAATACTCATAGATGAAACAAGTCGAGGAGGCAGGAGAGAGCTCCTAGCAAATGGGCATTCCTGGATTCGAAAAAATTGGCCATGAATCGATGATTACAGTACAGGGGAGAGGCCGCCTAAAAAAAAATTCATCAAAGGTAGCCGATATGAACATCAAATGAAAGTTCTTTATAAGAGCTTTTCAAAACAGTTCTCAAACGACAGTTTTTGCTTCAGTGGGGGGTGCAGGGGGGATGGGAATACAAGAAAAATGTGTTACCTTCCTCGCGAATGAACACCTGTGATCTAAAAAATCTAAAAAAAAAATATCAAGGGAGACATTTATGAGTATAACAATAACTAATACCTCAGAAGTCAAAAAGCGCTCAACTTTGTTAATAATAGTATGATCTTCGAATTTCATATTTTCTCCATTAAAATCGTCTTTGACATGTTTCTTGATTTTATTCGATGCTGGTGACTGCATTTTGTAAGTTGAGTGAAGAACCCTTCTGACATGAGCGTAGGTCTGTCTACCCAACTTGTTTTTTAATGAAAACGTATTTAAGTAATAAAAACACTTTTCAGTTAACTTTCGCTATTTATATTTAATTTTAAACACTACAGCTGTTTCGATACACCGTGTCTTCCTCAGATGTTAATACTACAAAACGTATTTTATTTAAAATCTGGTAGGCCGGGAGCTTGGGAGGTCGAACATTATTCCTGGAGTCTCCCGGATAATGCGGGAAAGTTGGAAACCCTACCTAAGCCCCAGAGGGCCTCATATCATTGATACGGCATAGCTGCACCTGTGTTCTTTACAGTCTTCTGTAATAAACGTTGCTTAACAAAATCAAAAAGAATAGTTAATTTTCAAAATGCTGCGGACTTTATTTTCTAAATAAAATAAATTCTGTTTTAATTTCGGAATGTATAGAAAGGTCTACATAATGCAAATATCAACCGTTGTCAGCGGCGACGCTTGCGGATTTTTCACACATTACATACCTGAATACTATACGCTTTAATCGCTACTGCTTGGCCACTCTTGCTAGAAGTTTTCTTTCAAATCCTGTTAAGTCTATTTCGAACCGCAAACTTTAGATTTCAGTTAGTTTTTGACAAATATATAGTTGCCTTTAATAATTTTTAACCATGGAAAAATTACGTTCTCTTGTTACACGCAGCGGCATGCGATGCACTTGTTGGCCGATTTTTTTTCATTTGTTTTAAAGCTTGCTAAACGATTATTGAAAGCTCTTCACACAAGCTCACACAATGCTATGTACGAGTATGTGTACAACGGCTACATTGGCAGACGCGATTGCATAATCATAGTGCGTGTGTTTATTCAAGAATTGTCTGTGCTTTTCATCAAACATTTTGTTTTGATTCCTATTTTCTATTTAATCGCGATACATGAGCGATTTCACAGTCAAGGTCGGATATTTGATTTTCATGTCTATTGGTGTGGCTTGCATGTGCTTTTATTCCAAACATGATTTGTATTATTGTGTTCAGAAGAATTTACGAGTTTGTCCACCAGCGAAAGCGTTCGGGAAATCTGCGTACATTCATTGAGTTGATATTAGATAATTCCTGGTAAAGTTAACGTGAAAATTTACAGCATGAATATTCAAATACATATTCCTGGTCGTTTTAGATTCGAATCAAATAAAAATTATGGTAGTTTCTTAATTTTATGGAGAGTATGTAGGAATTCAAAAGACTTCCTATTTAGAAATAAACTTGAGGATTCTTTTCCTTACTAAATATTTATTCCTAATTCAAGTTTAAACAAGTTGCGTAGACAGACCTATGCTCATGTCAGAAGGGTTTTGTACTCATAGCCCAGTCATATTAGGTAAAATAAGGGGTCAACCTCGGAATGAAAGATAATAAGCTGCAAATTGGTATGAACCTTTGTTTTGTCATTCTAAATGTTGTCTCAAAAGTCACAATCGTTATCGTGTTCCCGTCTCAAGATATTCAAGGTCAAAGGTCACAAAAATCGGTTTTTCGCGAATATCTGGCTTCCTATCGGTTAAATGAGATTTGCATTTATTATAAAAGTTGTAGGCTATAAAATTCCCTACAGCTTTTGTTTAAACTTTTTTTTCATACGACCAACCGTTTTGAAGGTAGAGCGCGGAGAGTGCACATCGTACAGTCATATACGGCCTAATGCAAGGTCAAGCGTGAGTTATGGTTATCAGTACGTTATAAAGTCAATTATTTACTTGGAAATTATAATTATTAAACAATGCCTATTATTTATGTACTAACTATTAATTATTTATATTTAATTAAAGTAAGTAACCTAAAGAATGGGGCTGGATGCTTGAAAATGAAATCCTGGAGCCCATACGAACGTTATTACCTCCAGCACCAGCCGAACTACTAAACGTAATATTTTGCAATTGCAAAAATGGTTGTGGTTCCCGCTGTGGATGCAGAAAATCAGGGCTACAATGTTCTTTAGCTTGCGGCCAGTGCAACGGACAAGCTTGCCTCAACGCTTCACTGTATCCAAGTAATCCCGATGAAGAAAATACATATGATCCCGATATTCTGGAAGGTTTGGAGATGAACATGACAGATAATGAGGATGATGACAATGAATTCTTCTTCTTGTCGCTCAAAAATGTTCGATTCATTGTCATCATCCTCCTTTAATAATTATAATTTCCAAGTAAATAATTGACTTTATAACGTACTGATAACCATAACTCACGCTTGACCTTGCATTAGGCCGTATACGACTGTACGATGTGCACTCTTCGCGCTCTACCTTCAAAACGGTTGGTCGTATGAAAAAAAAGTTTAAACAAAAGCTGTAGGGAATTTTATAGCCTACAACTTTTATAATAAATGCAAATCTCATTTAACCGATAGGAAGCCAGATATTCGCGAAAAACCGATTTTTGTGACCTTTGACCTTGAATATCTTGAGACGGGAACACGATAACGATTGTGACTTTTGAGACAACATTTAGAATGACAAAACAAAGGTTCATACCAATTTGCAGCTTATTATCTTTCATTCCGAGGTGAAAGCCCTAATATGACTGGGCTATCAACTTACAAAATGCAGTACCCAGTAACGAATAAAATCAAGAAAGATGTCATGTTCGAGGATCATACTATTATTAGCACAGTTGAAAGAATTTTGACTTCTGAGGTATTTGTTATAGTTATACCCACAAATATGTCCCTTGATAATTATTTCAGATTTTTTAAGATCACGGGTGTCCATTCGCGAGGGAGGAAACACATTTTTCATGAGAACTTTCAGTTGATACTCATATCGACTACCTTTGATGAAATTTTTTTTCAGGGGCCACTCCTCTCTCCTGTAATCATCGATTCATGGCCTGTTTTTTAGAATCTTAGAATGGTTACAAAGCCCTTTTGCTAGGAGCTCTCTCCTGCCTTTCCGACTTGTTTCAATTGTATATACTCATCTTCATGATACCCATCATTTCTGAAATTTTCACGCAAATCCTAGCAAAGCTGTAGTTTCTAAGTCGGTAAAAAGCGCATATGGCTCCATAGCCATATGTTTCCATAGTAATACAGGGCATATTGCTCCATAGTAATGCAGGAAAATTCAAATCACTATAACTTCGTTAAATATTATTCGATCTTTATGAAACTTACAGAGAAGGTCAATCTTATAAATAGTCATTCGTGTGCTAAATTTTATAGAATTTAAAGGTACCATCTAGATTTTCTTTAAGAAAACATAAAATCAATAAATCATACTATTACTAACAAAGTTGAGTAAATTTCGACTTCTCGTGTATTTTTTGTTGTTGTACTCATTAAGGCCTACATCCATGATTTTTTTCAGATTTTTCGGATAGAAGGTGTCCAATCGCGAGGGGGGGGGGGGGGTACGCGAAAAGTTCGTACATTTCCCCTTCCCCTGCCCCCCTCGGTACTTGTAAGGCAATTTTAAGACTTGTTTTGAAAAGATCTTGTTGAGGCCTTTTCAATGACACCCTACTCGACTACCAATGGTGAAAATTTTTTTTAGGGGGGTCACTTCTCTATATGGGGAGGCCCCCCTTAAACCCCTTTGAAAATTTTTCCCACCATTGAACTTTCAAGAGGTCACAGCTTCTGACCTTTCCACAAAGTTTCATGGCTGTAGCTTCTATAGTTTCGGAGAAAAAGTGCTGTGATACACAGACGGACGGACGGACGGACGGACGGACGGACGGACAGACGGACACAGGTCGTGATTGCAATAGGGTTTTGTATTTTAGTACAAAACCCTAAAAAGGGTGAAAGGCAGGAAGAAACAAGTTAGGTAGACAGACCTATGCTCATGTCAGAAGGGTTTTGTACTCAACTTACAAAATGCAGTAACCAGCAACGAATAAAATCAAGAAACATGTCAAAGACGATTTAATTGGAGAAAATGTGAAATTCGAGGATCATACTATTATTAACAAAGTTGAACGAATTTCGACTTCTGAGGTATTTGTTATAGTTATACCCATAAATTTCTCCTTTGATATTTTTTTCAGATTTTTTAGATCACTGGTGTCCATTCGCGAGGGAGGAAACACATTTTTCATCTATTTACCCCCCTGTGCCCCCACTGAAGCAAAAACTGTCAGTTTAAGAACTGTTTTGAAAAGCTCTCATAGAGAACTTTCAGTTGATACTCATATTGGCTACCTTTCATGAAATTTTTTTTCAGGGGCCACTCCTCTGTACTGTAATCATCGATTCATGGCCTATTTTTTCGAATCCTAGAATGGTTACAAAGCCCTTTTGCTAGGAGCTCTCTCTTGCCTCTTCGACTTGTTTCAATTGTATGTACTCATCTTCATGATACCTATCACTCCTGAAATTTCCATGCAAATTCTAGCAAAGCTGTAGTGTCTCAGTCGGTAAAAAGCGCATATGGCTCCATAGCAATATGTTTCCATAGTAATACAGGGCATATTGCTCCATAGTAATACACGAAAATTCAAATCACTATAACTTCGGTAAATACTATTCGATCTTTATGAAACTTTCCGAAAAGATCAATTTTATAAATAGTCATCTCTTTGCTAAATTTTATTGAGTTTAAGGGTACCGTTTAGATTTTATTCAAGAAAACACAAAATCGATAAATCATACTATTACTAACAAAGTTGAGTGAATTTCGACTTCTCGTGTATTTGTTGTTGTTGTACTCATTAAGGCCTACATTCGTGATTTTTTTCAGATTTTTCGGATGGAAGGTATCCAATCGCGAGGGGGGGTACGCGAAAAGTTCGTACGTTTCCCCTTCTCCTGCCCCCCTCGGTACTTATAAGACAATTTTAAGACTTGTTTTAAAAAGATCTCATTGAGACCTTTCCAACGACACCCTACTCGACTACCAATGGTGAAAAATTTTTTTTGAGGGGTCACCCTCTTATATGGGGAGACCCCCCTTAAACGCCTTTGAAAAATTTTTCCACCCTTGAACTTTCAAGAGGTCACCACTTCTGACCTTTCTACAAAGTTTCATGGCTGTAGCCTCTATAGTTTCGGAGAAAAAGTGCTGTGACATACAGACGGACGGACGGACGGACGGACAGACGGACAGACGGACACAGGTCGTGATTGCAATAGGGTCTTGTATTTTAGTACAAAACCCTAAAAATAATGTAATTCATTGGAAAGATAAAGAAGCAATAGCTCCTGCGATTGAAAGCTCGATAATTGCATTCATTAAAGTGCCCTTATTAAAAATTAGAAAGCTAAAAATTTATAAATCATGCTTGATTGATTTATTTCAGTTACTTTGCAGATATTTCTGCTTTAAATTGTTGCTACTTCGAAAACAATTAGCCATCATTTTGTTGCCTCCTTCAAATTTAACAGGTAGATAAAATTTGCAAATCCTCTCTAAATTTACAATTTTATTCTTGTATATAATTAGTTATTTACAAACTTAAGATCATATGCTTGCTTTATTTATCAACTAGCTGTTGGTATGTTAGATAAAGCAATCAATAGAAACTTGATACCAATCTATTGTATTAACAACATACTCACGCTAGAAGCTTTGCACTACCCCGTAAAAAGCTACTTTGGACTCTACAAAGTAGCGTAAATGATTTCGCTCATATCTTTCTGATTTCGAAGCAACAACTGATGCCGTGGGCTAAAGTTCTTCCAATTAAGTTAGTCGATTGAATTTTTGAATTCTTTAGCCTCAAAAGAACAGCTTTAGTTCACTTACTCTCGGGTGAAAAGCGTTCCTGGTTACATTTGTCGTCGATGCTTCCGCGATGGTTAGTATACCGGTAGTGCTGTGTTTCATAGTTGGAATTATTTCCTACGTCCTCTATTCATTCAAAAAAGTATACTCATACTGGAAAGACCGCGGTGTGCCTTACGCTAAGCCAGTAGTCCCATTAGGAAACCTTCCCTTGCGCACTGTGCACTTTAAAGATGTTCTCCAACCACTTTACGACCAAAAACCTGCGGATTTTCCGTTTTTGGGAGCTTACTTTTTCCGAATGCCCATTGTATGTGTTACGGATTTAGATTTCGCACAAACCGTGCTAGTGAAAGAATTCAGCAGTTTCCACGAGCGCGGCATGTACGTGAATGAAAAAGATGATCCGCTCTCTGCACACATGTTCTCCCTGGATGGAGACAAGTGGAAAATTTTGCGGGCCAAACTCTCGCCAACGTTCACTTCTGGGAAAATGAAGTTCATGTTTCCCACTGTCGTGGAAGTCGCGAATCGATTTCACACTGTTTTAGCGGACATTGTGAAAACGAAAGCTGACTTGGAAATGAAGGACTTGTTGGCGCGGTTCACAACAGATATTATTGGATCCTGCGCATTCGGCATTGAGTGCAACAGTTTGCATGATCCATATTCGGACTTCCGCCGGTATGGAGCGGCAGTTTTTGATGATCCCCCACACACGCCTCTTGTACAATTCTTTATGATGCAATATCCAAACTTAGCGCGGAAACTCCACATGTTGACAATGAAGAAAGAAATCAGCGACTTCTTCTTGGACACAGTGCGGCAGACCATTGACTTTCGTGAGAAGAACAGTACAAGACGTAACGATTTCATGGATTTGTTGCTGCAGCAGAAGAATAAGAAGTTCAATGACGAGAGAGATATGAAGACTGAGGAAGGCTTAAGCTTCGAAGAGATAGCGGCTCAAGCGTTTATATTCTTCTTAGCCGGATTTGAGACGTCTTCGACGACGATGATGTTCAGTTTATATGAACTTGCATTGAATCCAGATGTTCAAGAAAAAGCTCGAAATGAAATTGAAAGCGTGTTGAGCAACTATGATGGAAAGCTTACGTATGAAGCGGTTAAAGATATGGTCTACGTTGACCAAATTATCAGTGGTATGTTATCAAAGTGCGATACTATTTCTATTAGTGATTGCTTAGTAACGTACGATAATTCTGGCAAACAAAATAAATTAGATACTTGTCATTGCTTTTTATAATCTTCTACTCTCAATCTTACATTTTGTCTACGCAAACGTACATGTTTTATTTATTCCAGAGGCTCTTCGAAAATATCCACCGCTTGTGAATATTGTCAGAAAAGCTGTCCAAGACTTCCGTGTGCCAGACACCAATGTGACAATTCAAAAGGGAACAAGCGTATTCATTCCAGCCTATGCTATACAGCATGACCCTCAAATATATCCAAATCCCAACGTATTTGATCCAGACCGCTTTTCACCAGAACAAGTAAAAAATCGACATCCACTTTCATTTTTGGGCTTTGGAGATGGACCACGCAATTGCGTTGGACTTCGTTTTGGCCGCATGCAATCGAGAATTGGACTTATCTCATTGTTAAAAAATTTCAAAATCAGGCCGTGTGCTAAGACAACTATTCCTATGGTATTTTCAGATACAAACCCGATTTTGTCACCCCTACATGGCATGCACTTAGAGGTAGAGAAGATTTAAAATTGAATTAGTGCAATCTGATATTAAGAACAAATTCTGAACAATGCATTTTATTTTAAAAGATTTATATGACCGTGTAAATAGCTTTTTCTAAATATTTTTGTATTGAATGGATCGGCAAGCACAAAGCCACTAATATTTTAGTTTTCATGATTTAAAATATTGTAAACGATGAGCAAACTTAAACCATCGTTATTTTCTGGAATATATTTAAGAATATTAAATTTATTCTCTACCGAATTTCCATATTTAAAAAAATATATTTCTAAAGGTAAGTAAGTTTATCTTAGTTTCCTTAAAAAAAAATGGTAATTGGCGTAGAGACTACAGCTTTCGAAATAAATTGCTGTATTTTTCATGAATCATATTTTTACCTTCTTCATTACCCTCCCACCCGTGACTAGGTCCAATTCCTTCAAATAGTGCTCACGGAAGACGCATTTACAAACATTGAAAGAGTGGAAAAATAATATGGTTGCATAGAAATTGTAAATGTTTCTTATTCAAAGAAAAACAACAAACAAGCCGAGTAGACAGGAGTACGCTCCTGTTAGAAGAATTTTGAACTCGGCCTATGAAATGCAGATTTTTACGTTACGTAACTAATGAACACACTGAGACAATTAAAAGTAGCAAGTGAGTCCTCCTCCCAGAAGGGCATTGGAAAATAATTAGGAAATCAAACAATATCCTCTGAATGTCAACAGTTGACTCAGACATATATTCCACCAATTGAGCTCGGTAAACTAATCTATGGTTATTGCGTATTTTATTTTTTGTCTGTTGACCTCAATGTTTGAGTTATCATGATCGGAAACTCGTATCAATGCTTTAAAATATTTCTTAAATGTTCATCAAAGTCAAAGGAGCTTTAAAGTCCAGTCAAATAAGACTTTGATGGTTACAAAAATTCCCATAGAGCTAGAAATTGGTATGAATGTTCAGAATACTATTATAAATGAATTGTGAAAAGTCCCCATCAATCCTCCTTGTGCAAAAAATTTTTATTCATGGTGAAAGTGTGCAAAAGTAGGTTTTTCGCGTTTTCAGCTAAACGGTGGGTTTTACAGCAAAAACAGTGATAAAAATTGTAGATCATCCAATTCCCTACAAAAAATGTATCCCAACTTTTTTTCATAAGTACTGCCATTTCCTTGATATAGCGGTTGAAAGAATTGAAAAAAATATTTTATACGTAATATGCACGTTAATGTACTTTTATATACATTTTTGAACCGTTATACGAGTAAACATAAGAGTCCCTATGTCTTGTACATACAAATTATGAAATTCTTAGAATATAAATGAACGTCAAAAACTCCGCCCCTATTTTCATTTAATCGCATTGGCCTTGAGTAAAATCTGTCTTCCATTCGATTGTCAGCGTGGCGATGCTCGTAGACCTGCTCGTTTCAAAGGTCTCATACTCAACAAAATACTGTTAGTCGTAAGCATTCCTTCTTAGTGACAACTCGTGGCTATATAACTGGCTGCGATACAACATCAGCATTTTTCAATAGGGGCAAAACCACGGTTTTGAAATTGTTCGAGAAACAAAATTCAATTAATTGTGCTGAAGTTTTTAAAGATAGTAACTCTACTCCGAAAGTTATAATCACTAATGGAATTCGCTTTCTTCTTTCTATGTACGGAGCTCAAAAGAAAATTACCTGCTTGGATAAACTCCGATACTTATCTTTTGTAAAAAAAAAAATAAAAAACAAGTGCAATTAGCCCCAACCTCTGCTGCTGCTCAACAACATCTATTCCGGGTATATTATCAAGTGTGGCTTGGTAATAAAATGGATCCAGAAGACTGGGGTTGGAAGTTAGTTGACAATGCATTGGAACCAATTCAAACGTTACTCCCACCTGCACCAGAAAAACTCCTTAACACCATTTTTTGCAATTGCAAAAGAGGTTGCAATGCTAAATGCGGCTGTAAAAAAGTTGGACTGTTTTGTTCTTTAGCATGTACCAATCGTCAAGGATAGTCGTGCTCCAATGTTGAATCGATACTAGATGAGGATAATTACGATATCAGTGATGAGACATGTGATGCATCACTTTTAGAACATATTTGTATCCAGCAGGAATATGAAGAAAAAGAGGAAAACGAGGACAGTACACTAGATGTTCCATTGGATTATTATAAATCCGACGAATAATTTTTCCAAATTATTTTTTCATTTATATATTACATAATTTACACAGCTTTTATCATTTTCACTACTCAATTTGAATTCAATAGGAGCACAATAGACCATGAAAACGGTCTACCGGGGAAACTACGTTAAAAAAAGCGCCAAGCACACTACCTCATGTGTGTGCATATTACGAATAAAATATTTTTTTCAATTCTTTCAACCGCTATATCACAGAAATGGCAGTACTTATGAAAAAAAGTGGGGACACATTTTAATAGAGAATCGGATGATCTACAATTTTTGTCTGAACTATTTTTGCTGTAAGACTCACCGTTTAGCTGAAAAACGCGAGAAACCAATTTTTGCACACTTTCACCATCAACAAAATTTTTTGCATAAGGAGGATTGATGGGGACTTTTCACAAATCATTTATAATAGTATTCTGAACATTCATACCAATTTTTGGCTCAATGGGAATTTTTGTAACCTTATTTCAATTTTAAGGATTAATTTGACTGGACTATTATTTAATACTAATCGTTATAAATTAAAAAAAAAAATATAAAGGCGATTCCGAACAATAAAAATATGAAATCTTAATGGCACAAATGGGTATCTAAATTTATACGTGATCAGTTAAACACATTTGATTAAAAAAAATACCAAAGCAAATTCAAATTAATTAAGATTTTTATATTGTCGCGTGTTATTGGTTCGCGGCCAATAATTTTAATGTTCTGGGAAAGTGAAAAAGCAATGTCTTATAATTTAAGTTAAAAGAGTTTATTTAATTAAAAATGCACAATCATTTATTTAACTATTTCACGTAATTTTAATTTTCACTATTCAAATTCTAACACTTGTCCATAAATTTCTTATCGCAATTGTCTTCTAAATCACTTCACTATTACGAAAATCACTTTTCTACTACTCGAATAATATCGCTTCCCACACACAATCGCAGTTCTTATCGAGGTCGAATGAATGACCCCCCCCATTCATTCAGCTCGCCTTTATATAGGGTCTCTACCTATTCACTCATTTCTCGTACATTGGCGAATGTTCTACCGAGAGGTACCTGGTAGATTCGAGCAAATTAATGAATGGAGTGACGTCACTTGCAGATGTTGATCATGCTTGTGGGGTTCTCGTGGGTTCGAGTAAATTTATTTGTTGACGTTCTTAATGATTATGAAGACAATTGCGACAGCAGCTCGCAGAATTATTTGTACATGTAATTATTTGTACATGTAACACTGCCCCCACCTCAGTTCTTTTCGCCCCGAAAAGATGTGTCGCTATTTGTAGTCAATTCTCCCTGGGTGTAATGGGGCAAGACGGTCCAGATGCACGATTTTCATTTTAGCTCTCGGCTTACGATGTTCCCGTATTCGGTATACGACGTCGTTGATTCGCTTTGTAACTCGGTATGTTCCCTCCCAATTATGTTGCAACTTTGGAGACCTACCCTTTCGCCGTTGCGGGTTATAAAGCCACACCATGTCATCTTGCTGGAAGCCAGTCGAATTAACCTTTAGATCATACCTGGTCCTCATGCGGTCAGTAGCCGATTCGAGGTGTTTTCGCACTGTCCGATGTAACTGGTTCAACCGTTGTCTTAGATAACTTGCGTACTCCGAGACCGTTTGGGGTTCCTCAGGGGGTGTTCCGAACTTTATATCGGCTGGCAGACGAATAGTCTTTCCAAAAATGACTTTGGCTGGGGCTTGGTCCGTCGATGCATGTCTGGCAGCTCTGTACGCCATCAAAAATAGTGGGATATGTCGGTCCCAGTCCCTTTGGTTCTCGTCAACCATCTTGGCCAGATGTTTATTGAGCGTGCCGTTGAACCGTTCGACCATTCCATCGGATTGGGGATGCAGCGGTGTTGTCCTCGTTTTCCGTATTCCCAGTAGTTCACACATTTCGCCAAAAACTAGTGACTCAAAGTTTCGGCCTTGATCTGAATGTAATTCGCAAGGTACGCCGTACCTACTGACCCAATTTAACACTAGCTGTTCAGCTACGGTAGTTGCTTCCTGGCTGGGAATGGGGTAGACCTCGGGCCACTTGCTGAAATAATCGGCTTCAACCAGCGTATATCGATTTCCCAAATCGGATTCAGGAAAGGGTCCTGCGATGTCAACAGCAATCCTTTCGAATGGCACGCCTACGTTATAGGTTTGCATTTGTCCTCTCAGTCGTCGCTTTGGGCCTTTGACGGAAGCGCAAATTGTGCATCTGCGACACCAGTCCTCCACGTCTTCTCGCGCGTGGAGCCAGTAGAACCGTTCCCGCAATTTCGCTAAGGTCTTGTTAACACCAAGGTGGCCTCCCGAGGATCCTTCATGCATTTCCTTAATCACATCGTGGATTCGGCTTTTGGGTAGTATAGTTTGCATCCTATAGGAGCTGCCATCCGCCGTTTCCCATTTCCGCTTGAGTACGCCACCTTCCACCTGAAGGGAGTTCCATTGTGCCCAATAGCTTTTCAGGGTTGCGCCATGCATCGAAACGTCCTTCCAGTCCGGTCGCCCAGTTGTCTCCTTTCATACGAGCAATGGTCCGATATCTTCATCGGCTAACTGGGCATTTCGAATCTCCTCCGATGACCAACCTTCATCGAATTCGGCCGTTATCACTCACAGATCAACGGGCGGCTCCTTTTCCTCAATCCGTTGGCAATGTTTGCAGTTAGCTGGACATGGATGACGAGATAGGGAGTCAGCAATTCCATGAACTCTGCCCTTGGAGTTGGGGCCTCACTAGGTCTGGTCGGATAATCGATCGGGTTGCACCAGTGTCGACTGTTATGGTGCAGTGTTCTCCGTCAACTTGACCCGGAAGGCATAAGTCCGCTTCTCCACGATGTAGTCTTGACACGGTGATGGTGGTGCTGGGGACGTCGATCCTCCTAGCCAACCTCTGCCCCACGAAGTTGGCCGTTGCAGTTTGATGGGCCTCCATTCTAGGCTCCTGACTCGATTTGGATCTCCACCATCCTGGACAATACCTCCATTTTCTTCGATTCTTGCAGTCTCTTTGCAGGTGCCCCTTCTCACCGCAATCCCAGCATCTAGGCGCACCATTTGCCTGCCGCTCTCGCTCATTTTCCACGCGCTCACACATGCACTCGTTTGCCATTACCTCATGGAGCCAGGCTGTGCTACGAGTTGCATTTTTCGCTGCCTCATAGTTCAGACTATAAACCAATGCGGCCTTAACCGTTTGCTTTTGAGCTAATCGCACAGCTTGTTGCAATTCGTGGTCCTTTAAGGCACTGATGAATGCTTCTGTCGCTGCATCATCTCGATGTTCTGGGTCGTAAGCTGGATAAGCCAAAAGTGCCAGTCGCTCAATGTCTTGGGCTAGCTGCTGTAAGGTTTCGCCAGACTTCTGCATCCGATTCCGTAGCTGTGCCCAATAAATCTGCTTCAGATGATCGCCTTCATAACGCATGTCGAGCGCGTTCAATATAGCAGCCGGGTTTGAGTGTAAATCAACGGGGATCGTCTGCAAAAGCTCGGCAGCTGGGCCTCTTAGAGCAAGAATCAATGCAGTTGCGCGTTCCTGGTCATTCCCGCGATTCGCCTTTGCGGCAGCTTCAAACTGGGTCTTGTGAATACTCCAGACCGTTTGCCCATCGAATATTGGTGCTTGCACATTTCTAGACGAGCCTTGCGCTGCGGTTGTAAGCGGGGCTGGTGAGGCGGTTACTACTGGCTTTGCTGCTTCCAATTCCTTTTTCATGTTTTCCATCTCATTGTTGATTCTCTCCTCGACCTGGCTGACCTTTCCTCGACCTGGTGAACCTTTTCCTCGACCTGGTCAACCTTTTCCTCGACGCCTTTAATTTGTTTGTTGAGACTACCGAGCTCCGCTTTTATTTCGGTTGACTGTTTCTCCAGCTTCTGTGTGATGTCTGCCTTGATGTCTGCTTTGATTTCGATTGCTTGTTGGTCCAGCTTCGCTGATTGTTCATTTAGCTTCGCTGATTGTTCATCTAGCTTCGCAGTCAGACTCGATGACATCAGCATTAACATTTGCATCATCGCATTTTCTGGTTCCTTTGGTTTCGCTGTTTCGGTTTCACCACCTTCTGCGCCTTTTCCTGCATCTATAGTGTTATTGGTTCGCGGCCAATGATTTTAATGTTCCGGGAAAGTGAAAAAGCAATGTCTTTTAATTTAAGTTAAAAGAGTTTATTTAATTAAAAATGCACCATCATTTATTTAACTATTTCACCTAATTTTAATTTTCACCATTCAAATTCTAACACTTGTCCATAAATTTCTTATCGCAATTGTCTTCTAAATCACTTCACTATTACGAAAATCACTTTTCTACTACTCGAATAATATCGCTCTCCACACACAATCGCAGTTCTTATCGCGGTCGAATGAATGATCCCCCCCATTCATTCAGCTCGCCTTTATATAGGGTCTCTACATATTCACCCATTTCTCGTACATTGTCGAATGTTCTACCGAGAGGTACCTGGTAGATTCGAGCAAATTAATGAATGGAGTGACGTCACTTGCAGATGTTGATCATGCTTGTTGGGTTCTCGTGGGTTCGAGTAAATTTATTTGTTGACGTTCTTAATGATTATAAAAACAATTGCGACAGCAGCTCGCAGAATTATTTGTACATGTAATTATTTGTACATGTAACAATATATTTTATGATTCGATTGGAAAAGGAAGAAAAAAACCAACCAACACAATTCCAAAATTATTTATAATTTTAACACAACAGTGAACTACATCTAATATGGTGCAACCTAATTCTAATAAAATTCAATCAAAAACATTATCTACTAAAAAATGCTATCACAATGTTCCTAACTTAAACTTTAAACGTAATGTCCAAACCTACTATGTTAAACATAACACATATCTATACTTATATTGAAACTTATCCCTAATTTTTAGCATGAACAAACAACACGAAATGCAGCAATAATGGCTAAAACTCGAAAACTAAGCAACGAAAAGGACAAAAACAGAAAGGACCACAAATAATTTAGACATTGTCATTCAGCCATCAATACCTAGATTGCTCCGTCTCAGCTAGACCAGCTTCAACGAATCTAGCAAATGAGTACCTCCGTTGGAATTGTTGGTTTTATGAACTCAAATTCGGAGGATATTTTATCTTCTTTTCGGTGGCCCGTCTGCATATGTGATATATGATTGGGACAACGTCAGAATTAAAACCATATCGATTCATTTCCAAATACACGAATGCTTTGTAGAGGAATGAAGCCAGTAGTGACAGAAATCTGAATTTATCCGTCTGCAAGATGGAACGGCTGTGAAATCCAGGGGTTTTTGCTCACAGTTACAGATCTTGCGATATGATTCCGAAGAAGTTTCAATATAACATAAAAATATCGACTCTTGTCACTTTAGCAATTTGATAAATTCTTCTATTCGATATACAGTGGTTCCAATCCGTCTCAGGCTTTCCATATAAACCAGTACATACAAGAAGACATTTCTTTTCGAAAATTCTTAATCTTTCCATAGTACTACCACTCTAGTTGTACCATATCTGACATTCATATGTCAAAACTGGTCCAAGCAGGGTCTTGTAATAGATAACTTTGACCTTTTGATCGATTCATCTAGAATTAAAGAGTCATCGAAGGGCTATGATCACTTTTTGCACTTTACTGAACACGATTTTGACATGTCCAGTATAGTGCAGACACTGCCCGAGATGAACACCGAGGTATCGGACACAGGATGAGGAAATCCTTACGTTTCAGGTATTGACTGGCCCCCTGCAGCGTTGTCCGAAACAAGATTGTTTCGCACTTCTGCTCAATGATATTCATTCGCCAATTGTAAGCGTACTACTGCACATCATAAAACATTTTTTGAAGATTGCTCTGAACTATTGTAGCTTTTCTATCTGCGGTATAAATAATTAGATCATCAGCAAACGCTCCCAATGATTGCGTTGGTAAGACGTTCAAATCAAAGCCGTTTAATAGCTTGCGAATGCATATTGAGAAAAGCAGAGGCGAAGTAACTGGTCCCTGCTGTATACCATTAAAGACCTTGAAGTCACACATTGTCGTCAGGCTTCAATCAGTAACAACAAATGAATTTCCCGTATAACATATCACACATCATGGCGACAAGGTGCTGGGGAATCTGTCCTGAAGAAGTTTAAAAACTAGTCCATCTAACCCCACCGTATCGAAGGCTTTCTTCGTATTAACGAGACATGCTCCAACACATTCTTTGTTGTTTGATTTCCAACAGATGTCTAAGGTTACTTTTATTATCGAAGGTATGGTAAAATGCCTGACACAAAATAAAATTGGCAATTCGACTTTAGCTCATATTTCTCAATGTAGACGTTTGATGCTTTGTTCAGTATCGCTTCAAACACCTTGCTGATGTTAGGCAGCAAACTAATTGGGCGATAGCTTTCAGACCGTGAAAATTCTTTTCCTTTCTTCAAGATCGGAAATACCTTAGCCTTTTCCCACTCATTTGGGAAATATGATTTGCTTAACATGTTGTTGAACAATATGCAATAATTCCTAATAGCAGCCTCCGGCAAATGTCGGAGAGCTACATTTGGAACGCCGTCGATACCACATGATTTCTTGTTGTTTACTTTGCCAAATATGAAACACAGGTCTTCAAAGCTGACAAAATAATCAAAACGATTAAAGCTCGGTATGAGGTCAGTTGTTGATGTTTCATTGAAATGAAGAAGAGATTCACCATTCAGGCTTGATTTGAAGTTGGAAACTTAATCGACCTCTGAAAGTATTTGATTTCCTCTCTCGGGGCTCGGGAGATGAACCAACTCAAAATCAGTTGCAATCAAGGCAAATTTCTGCAAACTATAACATTTAATCTTGTTTCCATTTCTACCCGGAATCGTACTATCAATTTCGATACCAGCTCTACCGGGAAGATTTATCTCATCACTAGCAACTTCAAGATTCGATACCTTCACTCGAGACTTCTCGCAGAATAAGCTATTCACTTTCATGAAAACGACATCTGGGTCCCGTGGGCTAATACCCCTCAGTGTTGCCACCTATTGATTGCTGACCTCGCTCCTGAAATAGGAACGGACTAACTTTCAGACATATTTCAGGTGTGATTTCAACAAAGCCAACGAGGGATGGTTGTAGTCCAGAATTCCTCAATAAATATGATTGACCCGAGTAAGAAGAAGGCTTTCCAATCTGTTTAATCTTGCAATGGTTGGTGTTTCAAATCCTTCCATATTGTTTTGATGGTTAATCTTGGGAACTACTTTCTCAATCGTTTCCAACGTCAGCTTCTCTGAGTTCAACAAAAAGAGATCTATTTCATCGTTAGTTAGATTCCTGTAATTAGGAGCTAATGAGCAAGCATTACCATCATCAGAAGGAGGGCATTATTTCTGGTGATCCTGTTTTTTTTTAATTTAACCGGTAATTTTCATGTTGACTTGAAATGAGGAAGATATCATCCCTTTGATGATTAATTTCTATTACAATTGCGTTATGGTCGCTGTCTTAAGGAAGCACCTGCAGTTTCGATTGAGAACTATTAAAGCAAAATTCAAGTCTTGCTTCAGCAATGCAGAGGTCCACATATGAATTTGACATAGGATATGTTGGGAACTTCAACCCATATAGATTGCACCTGTATTCGATTTGGTTCTCTGTTATTCACGAATTCATGAAGGCACCTCTGGAATTATTGTTGGCGTTCAGCCATGATGTATGCTTGGCACTCAGGTCACCAGAAAGAATATAATAACTATGCAGCCTGTTCAATTCGAGTATTTCAAAAAAGGAATTGAGCTCCTCCTTGAGTTTGTGAACATTTCGACCAAAGATTATCCCCACCTGGCAGTGAAATTTTGATTACAGACAATTCAAGAGACTCAAACTTTCCAATATTTTGGAAACAATAGGGTCTTTGAACCAATATCCTGGTGCCACCTCCACCATGACCTATTACCCTATCGTTACTTATGAATTCAAAATCCTTGAAAGTCATGGAATGCCAAAAATTGAGGTTGGTTTCAGTGACAAGCATGATGTCAGGCTTTTGCTTAACAATGAATTCAAGAAGATATTCACATCGATGTAAAGCAACAATGGGATTGACATTGATCGAGAATGAGACGAAGTATATCCATGGAAATTGATTTTTTGATCTTGCTTATTTATTTTTCTGAAAGAGATCTAAGCTGTTGGTAAACTTTAAGAAGCAGCTCATTATTACAAGCTTCATTATTTATTTCATTTATATTGTTGTCTGCTGGTCCTCTAATAGTAAGTGCAAATGATACTCTGGGTTTGACAAAGTTGGAAGGACAATGCGATGCACTTGGTTCGGTTCAGGGAAAATTTAACTTTTGCATCTATATACGGAGGGCATCCTCGCTATGATACTGGATGAATAAATGTACCGCAGTTAGCATTGTATAATTTCTGTTTGGCTCCATCTGAGCGAATTCGCACTCAATAGTGCATGGCGCAATTGGCAGTCAAATGACCGAATCTTTGGCACCTGTAAATCAGGTTGACCTCAGTTTTTGGGAAACGCTCCTACCTCACAACTCTAAAGTTCAAGTACCTTACCTGTTGGAGGGCACTTGGACTGCTATCGTTAGAAATTGGTACCAAATAAAATGGTAGTATTTTGCCTTTAACATTTGACCTCCTGGTAGTAAAGTTTTTCACACTAGCAGTCACTCTCGTAGCTTCGAAATTATTGATCTTATATTCAGCTGCCAGTAGCCGAACCATATCCCCTCCGCGCTGTCCAAAGAAATTAATTGGAGGAAATCTCTCAGCTATCTTATTCTTTTTGATAGGAAAACCACCAGATATACCCGCTGACTTCTTCTCCTTATTTTTTGATTTTAAGTATTCAATAAAATTATCACCAGAATCGTTAATATTACCTATGTGTTCTTGGCACTCCATCTCGATGTCCGTATCGTCATTCATCGCAGCAAGTACCGCATAGTAATTTGCGCAGTCTTTTGTTCCGCCCACGCTTCGTATGGTATCCTTTGAGCAACGGAACAAATGGAGAGGCTATGCTCATATAAGCTCCATAGAAAATGATACGACCACCTTCTGAGCATGATTGTCATTTCATTTCCAATAATTTCCACAATTTCTCCTCTCGTGAGCTCGATTGTCAATTTGACGACTAAACATGGACGCGAAATTTACCTGTCGCGTGAGATACGATTCGGAATTCAGTCCTTTTTTCGGTTCAAGAACGTGTCCGAAGATACATATTGACTTTGGTGAAAGTAATATTACACCTGGTTTAGGGATAACAGCATTTTAAGGAGTGACATTGTAAATCGGAGCGAGGAACTCAATTAAAAGTGTAATGTGCGTTATTGCTAGAAAACGATGGGTTATCGATGCGAAAGTGTTTTCTATCCTAAGTAGCCATAATGCTTTATGTGTATTCAATGCTATTTTTTTGTTCTGTGAAGTGTTATTTGCAATAAAATCATATTTACGAGTTCATAAGCGTTTGTTTACTTTCTTGTGACAACCCATTAGGTTCCCCTGAACCAGCTTTAGAATCACGGTTGCAGGGGTAGTTGCAAAAAGACACGTAGTTAGGTAGGCGGTCGCAGGGGTAGTTGCGACAACGTGTACATATGGATGTCCACTCCGGTTTTATCTTGTTCCTCAAAGATGGTATCAGCATCGTGGATTTTTGTCTTTTTCATATTTTGTAATATTGCTTTGTTTGTTTTTTGAGACTTTTGTTGGCTTTTTCTTTCGTCTTATTTGTTATGGCTTCTTTTTTTTTCGTTCATATTACTTGTTGTCACTTCTCCTTTTCCGAACATATTTTTCATTATTAGTATTTAAAATGCCTGGCCCCATGTCCCCTAGCGGTGGGAAGCCGTCGGGCTCCTCCATACCCCGGCGAAAAAGACGTTTTTTTCTTTTCTTGAACTTTTTGAAACTTCCCCGCAAGTAAAATTCAGATACTCGATAAATTGTTCGAAGAATTCAACGATGTTAAAAGTTTTTTAGAAAGTTAGTTTCGAATTGACGTTTTAAATTTTTATTTAATTTTTAAAAATTCTTGACAGGAACTTTTAAAAACAAGTCTATATGCAACGAATGCTAGACGTAGAGTCAGTGTTTGGGTCCTTTTCAAACATGTATTCACACAGTATCACTCGTGATTGTGTCATGATTGATAAATCTCCATCGTCTACAACTTAGCTTATTATGGTTCGATTTTCATGAAACAGAAAACAGAAAACATGTGCTACATATTAGAAAATTCCGGTTTTTGGTAAATTTGAGGGTCATGTTTTGATTTTAAAGATGAAACCGTAAAATTTATAAAATGTACTATTATCAACAAAATAGACCGAATTTCGATTTCTGAGGTATTTGTTGCCTTTGTACTCATGAAGATCTACATTCGTGATTTTTTTATTTTTCTGTTTAAAGATGGTCTATCGCGAGAGGGGGCACAAATTTTTCGCAGCTTTCCTCTTATCCTCGTTGTTCTTGTTTAAGACCTGTTTTGAAAAGTTTTCATCAAGAACCTTCATTAGATACCCATATCGGCAACATTTCGTAAAAAAAATTTATTAAGTCTCACCCACCTATACAGAGAGATGCCCTTAAAGATCTAAAAATATTTCTTTTTGCTCTGCAACTTGTGGAAAAACACCACTTTTGACCAATGTAGAATATTTCATCTCTCTAGCTAATGAAGTTTGTGAGAATACTTGCTTTAACGCGCGGACAGACAGGTCATGATTTTAGTAAGGTGTTGTAAAAATATTTTACAATACCCCAAAAATGCTGCTGCAATATGTATGTTAAATGATGCGTTCAAAGAAAATCGTCTTTTGGTCCTATTTAAGCAGCTGCCATTTTATTGCGGTTTAGTAAATATCATTCAGTGTGCAGAGTACAAAAAGTATTCAAGTTATTGAAGTGAAACTTCTTTACTGGCGGCTTAAAATTTCAGATGTAACGAAAAAGCAAAACCCTTTACACTCTGTGTGGACAGTAGGACGAAATTTGCGCGATAATCTGTTTTAAAGTAGAATTTTCGACTAATTTGTCACATTCTGCACGAATCCCTGTGTGCATAGTAAGGTACGAGTATTTTGTTGGGGAACTGAAGAGAATGCATGGGGGTCGAGTTGGAGTTCACTTCGTTGCTAGCTGCTAGAACTGATTCTGCCGATTTGAAATGAATGTGATTGGTGAGAGTGGGTCGTTCTCGGTGCTTGCACATTAGTGCAATGAATTGAACTGTTAATGACGGATGCTCGTTGGTGGGTACATGAGGCCGAATGCATGATGGATGAGTGGTAGCCGTGCTTGGCCCTTGCACCGATGCCACAGATGTGCAATGAACTGAAGTGGTGATGACAGATGGCCATTGTCGGATCATTGACGGCTGCATATTCGTTCAGCGACAGTCATGCTTGTTTGTAGCTCTGATTTTATTTATGTGCAATGTATAAAAGTGATGGCAATAGTAAGAAGTGTAACGAAAATGGAGATACGTTCACAGAGTGTAAGTAACTTCATGATTTTTATCAAATTTTTCGATCTAGACATGCTCCCCCTGATCGCCAGGGGCAACCAACTTTTTCTAGCGCTATTAAAATTTTCAAAAATGATATTAAAAGACCTCTTCAGTGGTATTTTATATGAAACTCTACTCGATTATATCCGGTGAAAAAAATAATTTCTAGGACTCACATCCCTATATGGGGAGACCCCCTTGAAATCCTTTTAGATTTTTCTTTTCGCCTTCCCACTACACGTTTCGATCACAAAAGAGGGCTTTTCCTTTGTCCCTCGCCCTTTTATCAACTGGTTCCCAACGGAGCAACGCTCATTACGGAGTGAGCCTTATAGTTCTCTTTTTCTTACAGAAATTGTAAGCCGGTTCGTGCGATCGGGCATTTTCACCGCAATTTTCACCACACTTCAACTGTTGTTGCCTAAATTCGGAGTCGTAGATATTTTTTTCGGAATTATCACTGTGACAGACATTTGCCGTTTTCCAAGTATAGACGTAATGTTGTTTGCTTATGTTTGGTGCGATGTGAGTGTTAGCGGTTACCAGGATTTCGAGTGGATCACTGAGGATTATCAGATAAGTAGTACTTTTATATTTTATCCCTTGGACAAGACACTTTGTGTGCATCTTTTTCTTCTTTTCTAGGTATCCCGATCTCATGGTGAATGTAGGTTTCGACTTTCAGCGGCGTTGTTTGATCCATTGTAGTCTTGCGGGTGCTGCGTCTTTTGGGGCTGGATATCATAGGCATCTTTACAGTCACCTAAAAACGATAGCTTCGAGTAGCTATCGGAATCATCACGTTTGAAATAGCAACTCTGATTATCCAAGCAACGACAATTATCACGAAGTGTACATGTAAGTCCTCACAGTTCAGCAGCCTCTTTATAAAATTCCATAGTTGACTTTTGATTGCTACTATCACCTGCGCTTTTATTACCTCCTCCATTGTTGTTTTTGTAATTACTATCGTTGTTCTTGTTATTGTTACTCTGGCTGATGGTGTTGTTAGTGTTGTTGATCATCACGCCTTGTTCCTCATCCGGCTGTTCCTTTCGCAGTTTGTTATGGTTGGATTCCCTACACTTGTCGACTTTTTCCTCGTCTCTTCCTCTAGATACTTCCAGAAATTTGCCTTCATAGCAATTACCGCCGACGTTAAGTTGGACGCTTTGATGACAATATCGTCGTGGTCGTCCCTTTCGCCATCGCAGCCGGTGACGTCACATTTGAAGATTTCGCGGATGGCATTTGCTCCTGCTGCGTTTCGTAGGGTGAGAGGTGATGAGGAGGTTGGTAATGATATGATATGATTTTGAAGTGGTTGGTCGCTATGTTCGTGGGGACTATAGTGAAACCGTTTAGGAATAGTTCGAGGGGATACCGACGACGTCGTTGCCGTCGAGGATGTCCTTTTTGTAATGGATATGTGCGGCGCTTCAGCAATGTGGTTACTATTCACTAGAGTAACAGAGGAGCTTCTGCAAAGGTTATTGCTGTAGTTATTGTTCGTGTAGTTTTGCAGTGCATTTTGTAGTGAAGTAGCTGGCCCAAAGGCTCCGTTTCTTGGCTCACAGAATGTATTGTTGATAGTGGCTGCTTCGAAAAAGTTAAGGTGACCGAATTCTTTACAAGTGTAATTCATATTTAGCACGTAAATAGCATTATTTTTGCATTCAAACAGCATGTCGTCCATGTCACTAGCATTCATAAATGGTGTCTCACTAAATTTATATCCTCCAAATGATTTTTGTTGCAGTTGCTGCGATGAATTTCTTCATCTTTTCAATTCCTTCAATGATTTCTTCCTCACGCATCCTTCTGACTCGTTCTTTCCGTGGTTGGTGATCACAGATGATGTCGTTGTGGAGGAATCGTGCACATACGGGAGTGGTATCGTGAACTTCATTGAGCCTAACTAATCTAAGTTGAGCTGCATTAATCTAACTAGAGGAAATTGAAATCTACTCTACTGTAACCATCAACATTAGAATATATTTTTATTTCTAACTTTACTAGAACTATGTACAATACATGGTAAAGTTTCCTATCCCAGTTTGGCTCAAGAATGCATCCTTTGTACCACGTTTCTCGGTGGTGGTGGTTAAGTTGGCTACCTTCTCAAATTCGCCGTAACAAAGTACTTTGTTATTTTAAGTATTGTGAATTTTGCTTTATTTTTCCACTGCGATACTATACTCTCCGACAAAAACGGAAGCGAGAAGAAACAGAAAAAGCGGACATCCAGTGATCCAACAAACAAAAACCTAATTTCATTCTACCTGATCTAATTTAGTACTAAATTACTACTTACCTGCTTAACCCATCTTACATCTATATAAAGTCACTTCCTTCCACACATCCTTTAGACACTGAAGATGATGCAAAGGAGTTGAAACGCATCTGTGCACACAACAAAACAAGACCCCGTGGCTTTTCACGAAAAAAAGAGAATTGGTCTGCGGATATCAAATAAACAAAATAATTGACTAAAATAAAAGCTACTGAAACGCGGAATGGCGGCGAGCGGGAGAAAATTATCAATACTCAGCGTTTGCAAAATGCTCGATGCCTGTGAGGCTCCATGTCCTCAGTTATACACTAAATTTTATCAGACCATAAAATACCTGAAAGTTTGTAGGGTATGTATACAATTTTTTCAGGCCTTTGTAAGAATTTTTTACAAAGACCTACTAATTTCGTGTCCATTTGCCTATCCGTCTGTCTGTCCGTGCGTTGCAGCAAGTTTCCTCAGAAACCATAACAGCTGAAAAGCTTAAGCTTTGTGGAAAGATCAAAAGCAGTGGTCTCTCAAAAATTTAAGTCTTATCAAACATTTCTAAATTTTTTGAGTGGGGTCCCCTGACACAACGGATTGGCCCCTAAAATATTCCTTTTATATAAGGTGTGTGAGTATGGTCTCGACTAGAACTTTCAGAAACTGAAACAAAGAAGTCATTTCGTGGTTAAGGAGGCCAAAAGAAAGGCGAAATGTACGAAATTTTTTGTGTCATACCCTCTCCCTGTCCTTAGAAGTCCTAGGGCAACAAATACCTCAGATGTCAGGATTTATTCAACTTTATTCATAATGGCATGATTTGTAAATGACGTTTACTCCCATAAAGGCAAAACAGTACCCTTTAACTTCCTGAATTGATACAGGATCCTTTTCCTACAAGGTTTTATGAAAATCGCATCACAAACAAGTGAGTTATAGCCATTTTAATTATATGTAATTGCAACAACAGTAACATGTGTCGATAGATACATATTTCAGGTAAACCAAGGCACCCTTATTTTGACGGATTTTGATGAAAATTTAAAGAATAGTGTTTAATTTTAATATGTTCTTGGTTGAGCATTCAGAAAAATTATTTAAGCTGGAAAAAATTGTGGCTTTTATGTGTTTATGAAAGAAACTCAGCATCTTTTGGATGAATCTGTACGATTTTGTTGCGAATTCCGGCATACCGGCATCCTCCCATTCGTAAGTTCAAATTCCTTCCGTAACATCTCTACTTTCTTTTGGGGACTCCTACCCTTTTCTTTGTATTTTTGTTTTTTTTTTCTATAGTTTTTAGATTTAACTTTAATTTTCATTTCCCTATCATATCAATCCTACCCTCTTATTCCTATCAATAATCACAAAAAAAAAATATAATAATCTTAAATTTACCACTAACGACACTCTATTCATTACTTCCCTTTAACATAATTTCATTCGATACCTTTTCCCTAACAATACCTAATTCCTTCCTTCTTACTAACTAAGTTTATTCATATCCTCTCCCACTAACGAATTTTATTTGTCATACTCACAAAAATTCATTCAAACTTCTCTACTAACAAATTTCATCTCAATGCCCATTAAGAAAAGTTCCCAATTGAAGTTGCTAATTGGAAGAATGGGAAACCAACAAAAGGGACTCCAGTGGTAGCGACACTGTTTCTCGACCGTGGGGTCCGATGGCGCTCTAGGTTCCCACTAACAAATTTTATTTGTCATACTAACAAAAATTCATCTACACTTCCCTACTTACAAATTTCATCTCAATGCCCATTAGAAAGGTTCCCAATTGAAGTTTCTAATTGGATGAATGGAAGATCGACAAATTGGACTTCAGTGGTAGCGTCGTAGTTTCTTGACCATGAGGTCCGCTGGGACCCTGAGTTCAAGTTTTCCCAAGCGCAGGAAAATACTATTTTTGGGATATTGGCAAACGCAATTGTTTCCGTGTTTATGAAGATTTGCATACAACCAAACGTTATCATGGTTATGCAAATCGCCAGTTATGCAAATGTGTGGGTGTGGGTAACGGAATCGAAGTGTATTGAACTTCAGTTTCGTTACGCGGGTACGGTTACGGGAATCGAGGAAGGGAAGGATGGCGGGATTGGTCTTTTGGAGTTGACGGCAGTCAGGAGGTGCTTTTGGCAGTGTCGGAAAAAGTGGGTTAATATTTAATTGGGGAGAAAAGTAGTCTGGATTTGGATGAGAATAGGAGTGAGTTGCTTGGTGATGGAAGCTAAAAGTGAAAAAACAATTGAATTGATTGCAAAGTTTAGTGGCGGAAGAAAAAGTAAAGAAAACCTACATATGACGTGGAATAAAGTAAAATTTGTGCATAAATAAGAGTGAGGGAAGGAATTTTTGTTTTTGGAACGGCAAAGCGAAAAGCGCGAATAAAGCGCAATTGATTTCACATTCTGCTAAGTGTTTCAGAAGCGGATGTTTAAGGAGTGATTAATTTTAAACACTGCTATATTGACATAGCAAAGTGCAGGATTTTGGAATTTCCTTCAAATTAAATTACGCAGAGCGACTGTTGGACAACGGGTGGTAGGAATATAACTGGCCGTTGTGTGTTCTATTGATTTTGTTTGGTTAACTTTTCAAATCAATTTGAAATTTAATTTGCAGTGGCCCCTCTCACTCTCTTCTCAGGGTTTTGTACTAAAATACAAAACCCTATTGCAATCACGACCTGTGTCCGTCTGTCCGTCCGTCCGTCTGTATGTCACAGCACTTTTTCTCTGAAACTATACCAGTGATAGTCATCAAACTTTGTAGAAAGGTCAGAAGTGGTGACTCCTTGAAAGTTCAAGGTCGGAAAAATTTTTCAAAGGGGCTTAAGGGAGGTCTCCCCATATAGGGAGGCGACCCCTCAAAAAAAATTTCACCATTGGTAGTCGAGTATGGTTTCATTTGAAAGGTCTCAATGATATCTTTTCAAAACAAGTCTTAAAATTGCCTCATCGGTACCGAGGGGGGCAGGGGAAGCGGACCTTTTCGGACTTCTCGCGATTGGACACCTTTCATCCGAAAAATCTGAAAAAATCATGAGTGTAGGCCTTTATGAGTACAACAAGAACAAATATATGAGAAGTCAAAATTCATTCAACTTTGTTAGTAATGGTATGATTTGTCGATTTTACATTTTCTTGAATAAAATCTTAACGGTACCCTCAAATTCAATAAAATTCAGCATAAATACATATGACTATTTATAAGATTGATCTTTTCTGAAATTATCATAAAGGTCGAATGGAATTTAACGAAGCTATAGCGATTTGAATTTTCCCGTGTCACTATGGAATAATATGCGCTGTAGTACTATGGAAACATATGGCTATGGAACCATGTGCGCTTTTTACCGACTTAAGACACTACAGCTTTGCTAGGATTTCCATGAAAAGTTCAGGACTGATAGGTATCATGAATATCTTTGAGAATCGGTTCATCTAGTGGTATCAGTAATCGTAAAACAAAATTGTGGCTGTTTTGAATGCGAAGATTGAATAATTTTGAGCTATTTTTCTCCAACTTCAACGTTTAGGGGCATGCTTTGAACACTTGATTCAATTTGATGAACGACTGAAGATGAGTACCTACAATTAGTACTCATAGGTGAAACAAGTCAAAGAGGCAGGAGAGAGCTCCTAGCAATAGGATTTTGTAACCATTCTAGGATTCGAAAAAATAGGCCTTGATTCGATGATTACAGTACAGGGGAGTGGCCATGGAAAAAAAAATTTCATCAAAAATTGCCGATATGAATATCAAATGAAAGTTTTTTATGAGAGTTTTTCATAACAGTTCTTAAACTGAGTTTTTTTGCTTCGTGGGGGCACAGGAGAGAAATACATGAAAAATGCGTTTCCTCCTACGCGATTGGATACCTGTGATCTAAAAGATCTGAAAAAATTATCAATCGAGAAATTTATGGGTGTAACATTAACAAATACCTCAGAAGTCCAAATTCGTTCAACTTTGTTAATGATAGTATGATCATCGAATTTCAGATTTTCTCCAATAAAATCGTCTTTAACATGTTTCTTGACTTTATTCGTCGCTGGTTACTGTTTTTTTTTAGTTGAGTGCAAAACCCTTCAGACATGAGCGTACGTTTGTCTACACAACTTGTTTGTCTTCGCCGAGCGCTTGGAAGTCAACGAGGAAGGAGTGAGTACATATTTTGTTTTTTCTATTCATATTACAGTTGATTCACATTATCAAGTTCATTTTTTTGTAAAAAATGAAAGAAAGTAAATTCCCTTTAATTCTACTATTTTTATTTTATTCCGTATGCAATTGTTTCGTTCTCTACTTGAAAACTTTTTCAATACTACTACTCCCTAGACTGCAAGTGTCCTATTATTCATACTAAACTCTTCAAACTATTAAATTTAATCTCTAATTACAAGTAGCATGTCTCTAATCCCTCAAAGTTCTTTTACCTAATCTCTAATTACCTGATCTTTTTACCATTCAAAAATTTTGTTTTCCTTATTGCTACTTAATAACATTCATTATTTTGTAAGCTTGAATAGCCAGGTGTATCCGTTACCTGGGTTGTCGTTCCAAATATCCTGCGTCTTTCGACTGAATGTCTCCAAACTTTCTGCGACATCAAGTTTCCACCTGTTTGTAATCGTTTTGAGCATGCTCACGTTGTCCGCAGATGTCATGTTGTTCATGGACTATATGCTCCACCACTTTTGATTTGAAGTTTTTTGTATTCTGTTTTTTGTTTTTGTTGACTGCTTCCCTTAAGTGTTCGGTCCATCTGACCCCTTTTGATCTCCTCATTTGTCCAATATTACATCCACTGTATTTCGTATACGATTCCTTGTAGATTTTTTAAACAAACATATGGTGCTGCAATGAAAAACCCTCTTTCCCCGTTTGTAAGCAAAGTTTTTATGGTATTTTTGTAAGAGAAGCTAGCGCAAGAAGGTTAACTGCCACATCGATGGGTGCGTTATCTGGACAATATCTTCACGATCATCAAAGAGGATCAGGTCCAGCAAACTCTCACGGCGATCAACTCGATATACAACAGCATCAGTTTCACCCACGAGCTGGAGTTGGATGGGTGGCTACCATTCCAGGACGTGATGGTATGTAGCGGAGCTAATGGATTGGAATTCGAAATATACCGCAAACCAAGGGACACCATGTGGATAATTCCTTTCACTTCGAACCATTGCCAACAGCAATAATGGGCGACATTTAGCTGGCTTGTGAATCGAATGCTCGCGCTCGCATTGAATAAGGAAGGCCTGAAAAAAGAAACGTCCCGCATTTAAAAGTTCGCCGAGTGGAATAGATACCCTACGGATGAAGTCATCAAATTGATAGCCAAACAAACGAAGGAGATTTTCAACAAAATGTTCACAACACTAGCTGCGGAAGTCGAGCAACGGAAGAGGTTAGTTGTAATTTTTGACTCAAGGACGGTAACAATGAAGAGGGCTATGAAAAACGTAGACATTGACCAAGTTTATACAAGCTGGGCCACAAAACTGCAGAGCTTGGTAGAATCAACCAAGGACCCCATACCCAAAATGGAGCGGAGCGGAGTCTACAAGGTATCGTGTACGAAATGCAATGGATGTTATATTGGACAAACGAAGAGATCAATAGGAGTCAGATGGACTGAGCACTTAAGGGAAGCAGTCAACACAAACAAAAGATCGGATGCAAAAGACTTCAAATCAAAGGTGGCGGAGCATAAAGTCCTTCAAAAACATGACATCACTGCGGACAACGTGAGCATGCTGAAAACGATTACAAACGGATGGAAGCTTGAAGTAGCAGGAAGTTTGGAGGTATTCAATTGAAAGACGCAGGACATTTAGAACGGCGACCCAGATAGCGGATATACCTGGCTATTCAAGTTTACAAAATAATGAATGTTATTAAGTAGTAATAAGGAAAAACAAAATTTTTGAATAGTAAAAGGATCAGGTAATTAGAGATTAGGTAAAAGAACTTTGAGGGATTATAGACATGTTAGGTGTAATGAGGGAATCAATTTAATAGTTAAAGGAGTTTAGTATGAATATTAGGACACTTGCAGTCTAGGGAATATTAGTACTGAGGAAGTTCTCTAGTAGAGAACGGAACAATTGCATACGGAATTGAAATAAAAATAGTAGAATTAAAGGGAACTTACTTTCTTTCATTTTTTACATTTTAAAGTTCTACTAAAGGAATTTTTCTTTCAAATTAAATAAAACGGCCATGCCTCTTTAAGACATATTTTTCATTTCTTAAAATGACCTCCCCCTTCCCCGTCCTTTTCCCTTTGTGTTAGTTTTTATGTTCAGCACGAGCAGAGAGTGTCCCGGAGAACCCGAGACACGGCTGAGCACTAGCCGACCTCAGTATGCCACCCTAGTTCACGCACCCCTCTACTATAACTTAATGTCTGCAACTGCAGTGATTTCCGCGGTTGTTACAATTTCTTACACAAGTATTGGATGAATAATTCTGAAAGCATAAATCGATATGCTATTAGAAAACTTGTTTCGAACCCTAAGATTGTTACAAAGCCCTGCTCGTAGGAGCACTCACCTGCTTATTGAACTCAATTGTTGTAACCCAAAAGTTTTTTATTCTCGGTATATCGACACTCTTTTGTGGCAATATAACGAACATATCCTTATACCAAAGACCAAATTTTCCAGGCTGTAACTAAATTTCGAAAAGGAGGATTCAACTTACCAAATAATTTCCAAGGTATGGGTATATTTCTAAAAACTCTCAACGAAACAGAAGGCAAGAATAATCTGCTTTGAATATATGTAGTCTTCAACGAAAAAATTACATGGGGACGAGAAACATCGATTGGCTAAAATTTAAAGTTAACGAAGACAATATAAATTATGAAGGTTAAGAAATTAATTTTGCTGATGAAATATTCCTATTTGCCTCAAAAAATTTATTTTTACTCTCGGTCATACCAAATCTATTGTTTCCAGCTTTTCTATCTAATGAATATAAGCTAAATCGAGATACTCATTAAAAGCATAGACAAGAAAATTTAATGCACACTCTGCGATAAAAAAAACGTCCTAAGAATATCAACTATGTTATTTCAACTATACTCAGGCAGTTGTAGTTTTAATCTACCTTTTGATATACTCGTATGTAGATAAATACCTTGGCTGTAACGCTATTTGCCACTGAATTTTTGAGCTTTATTTCGACGAGCAATGTTAAAATTGATCGTCTCAAAGGTTAATCTATGCGCAAACGCTCTGAATTCGACTTGATTGAATAAACACATTGGAAGCTTTCCTTCAATGAGCTTTGGCTTAAAATTATTTTTTCAAATTTTCTGCGGATAATTTCGTCATACATTCCAGCACGCCTTAATTTGGTCGTAGCGTGGAAGGACAAGTATAAATTGAAGTCTGTCAGCAGATGGCAACTAACAGTGGTTGATTGCTAGTCAAAATGGGAACCTTGTCTATCGTCCTTTGCTTAGTGATCGGGTTGATCTCAACAATTTTCTTGTTTTTCAAGAAACGGTATTCGTACTGGAAGGACCGTGGCGTGCCATATGCTGAACCGAGTATTCCGTTGGGAAATCTTCCGCGCAAAAAAGTGCCGATCAAGAACTTTAGTGAAGATTTGTACAAGCAGAAGCCTGCGAATTTTCCGTTCTTAGGGTCTTACTTTTTGGCATCGCCAAGTGTTTGTGCAACTGATCTGGATTTTATTCAGTGTATCCTAGTGAAAGACTTCAGTGCGTTCCACGAACGTGGACTATACGTAAATGAACATGATGATCCTCTTTCAATGCACATGTTCGCCCTGGATGGTGAAAAATGGAAATCCATACGATCCAAATTAACTCCGACTTTTACTTCGGGAAAGATGAAATTTATGTTCCCCACGGTGGTTGAGGTTGCGGAGCGGTTTAATATTATTTTGTCGGGGCTGGTGGGCCAGAAGACGGAACTGGAAGTCAAGGACTTGCTAGCAAGGTTTACAACGGATGTCATTGGAACCTGTGCTTTTGGCATAGAATGCAATAGTTTGAAAAACCCCAAATCGGACTTCCGCCGCTATGGAACAAAAGTAATTGACGAGCCGGCACTAGGACCACTATTGCAGTTCTTCATTATCCAGTTCCCAAATTTAGCTAAGCGATTCCACTTTAAAACAGTAACGAAGGACGTTGAAGACTTCTTTTTGGGCACGGTCCGCGAGACAATTGATTTCCGAGAGAAAAATAAAATCAAGCGAAACGATTTCATGGATTTGCTTATTCAGTTGAAAAATAATGAGTCGTTGGATGATGAGCACACAAAAATTCCTGGAAAGCTAAGCTTCAACGAAATTGCCGCGCAAGTATTCCTATTCTTCCTGGCAGGATTTGAAACATCCTCTACTGCAATGATGTTCAGTTTGTATGAGCTGGCTTTGAATCCTGATATTCAGGAGAAAGCTCGACAAGAAATTGGAACTGTCCTCGCGAGATACGAAGGGAAATTGAGTTATGAAGCTGTGAAGGATATGGTGTATTTGGACCAAATTATTAGTGGTAAGTGGAAGACTAACTATGCCCATGATTGCGTTTATCTGACTTTATATCTTATTTTGCAGAGTCCTTAAGAAAATATCCACCAGTTGTTCATCTAATCCGTCGAGCAGCACGCGATTATCATGTCCCTAATACTAATGTGACGATTGAAAAAGGAACGGGTGTAGTTATACCTGTTTTTGGAATTCATCATGATCCAGAAATCTATACGAATCCAGAACTCTTCGATCCTGGTCGTTTCAGCCCAGAGCAAATTAAAAGTCGTCATCCAATGTCCTTTTTGGGCTTTGGTGATGGTCCTCGAAATTGTATAGGACTACGTTTTGGCCGTATGCAAGCAAGAATTGGCTTGATTACACTTTTGAAGAATTACCGATTTAAGCCCTCGGCAAAAACACCTGCACCCATCATTTTTGCCGCTTCAGCAGCCGTTTTAGCTCCAGAAGGAGGTATGCACTTGGAGGTAGAGAAAATATAATTTCGTTATATTTACATGATATATTGAAATATTTTATATGTTGTATAATAAATATATAGTTTTAATTAGTAGCGTTTGTTATTATTACTTATACATATATTCAAAATCGCATATTCTAATTTATGATGGAAAAACGTTATGTTTCCAAACAACAAAACTGTGATAAAAACTAAATAAATTGAAAAGTCACAAGCAAGCTCCTTCCGAGAGCGTTTTGTAATCAATATTTTTTTAATTTTGCGCATACATGGAATAAAGATACAAAATACATTGCTACTATAATATTGTATGTACCAGCTTCCATATAGGTAATACTGTAAATTTCTGCATAAAAGAGCCTTGGTGAGTGTAGTTTGTTGCACATATATACTTTTAGAGCACTACTGTAATTGCAATACATGTTCAATTTATTTTATTTTTATTTCTACAAAAAAAAAATATTCAATTATTAATTCTCGAAAATAATTTCAAACAAATCATCGCATTTTCTTACGCAGTCGATTTTGATTATTAGGACTAGGTAAGGGTGATTCATTATAAGGTTTGTTTTTTGATCTCAAATTAAAGGCATAAAATTGAATTCTACAGTAAAAATTTTATTGTCAGTCGAAATAAGTATCTATGGCATTTAATTCTTTAAAGATTATCTTGTTTAAATCTTGACCACGACTACATCGTAAATGGTCCATCCTGAGGGTCCAATTTTGAACGATGCATTCCAGCATAGCAAACAGTTTCTCAAGGCACCACCAAACTGTGCATTTCTGTGGCTCTAGTGGTAGCTGTTGAAGCTCTTCATGTTGTTCACCAGCCCAAATATGGCAATTCTTTTTAATTGATGTATCCATTGAGTCAAAAATGCGCCTCATCACTGAACAAAATTGCGCGATAAAACAGCGGATTTTAATTGGGTTGATTTTCATAATACAGCTGAACAATTTGGAAACGTTATTGCGATGTAAGTTTTTCCATGATAATTTGTCATAAAAATTACTTTACAGTTTGACAGGAGCCACACATGATCTGTCAAAAAAGCCCATTGAAAATCAAACTTTACAATGAATCACCCTTTATTTGACTGGTTGGATTTTCTGTATAGTTCAACTTGCGATTTTAATGATGGACATTGTCTACCTCGTCCTGTTTCACATTGAAGACTAGATTTTAAGTTTCAGATTTATTTAATACGAGTCTGGCAACACAAATACGAACAAGCACGTTGCTACATACAGTTTACTATTCCACGTTTTGGCATTATACATTCTACACTTCTTCTTTGTAGCACCACAGCCCCTCTCGGGCCTTTGCTTAGAGATAGTTAGAGTATCTCAGTTTCATGACCGTGTTGATTTTTTTGGAAGTTGGTTTGGTCAGGACCATGCTCCCGTTTGGTTCCTCAGCTATGATATGATCTGATTAAATCAGTACGTATCACCACTGAGGGAACCCTCGTAGTCTGTCGAAAAATTCCCTGAACTAAATTACGTTACTCCCAACGAGATTTGAACCTGAGACCTTCGGCTTATGTGTTCATGCTCTAACCACTAGACCACACAGACCATTCTACACTAATACACACAAAAAAAACAATGTTTTTATGTATGTATATTCTTATGTTGCAAAAGTCAGTTTTAAAAGATAATCAAGGAGTAAAGGATATCACGCTTCCATTAATACAATCTACTCATGTATAGCACGGTCATGGAATAAGATACTTTAATAATAAATCTCAGCGCCCACGTTCGGAGTTACAAAATTGCGGCGGTTCAAACATGCGATTTTTTTCAGATTTTTATTGCCCTCTAGTGGCCACGTTTTCTAACGGATTTTAATGAAACTTGGATTTATGGATACCTGTGCTAAGTTCTTATTTTGTGCGTGAAACTGGATGAAAATAGAAAAGTTGAAAATTTCAAACGTAATATTTTTAAGCTGTGTTTTTCACTAAAAATTTAATATTTTGCCCTGTGTAGAGTGAAACTCGGATTTCATCGAGATTTGGCACATTGATTGATGAAATCCTAAGACAGAAAAATTTTGAAAAATCTAATATTTAATGCATGCATTCAAAATTTCAGCTCCCAAAGGTCAGAAGGCAAGCGCGATTCCCTACTTTAGTAGCAACTGAAATAATGAATAATGTTCATGGAAACGTTTTTAATGGCTTAACTTAGAAGTATTTATTTTACTCTTTTGTAAAATATTTTTATATAGCTATTATTTTTTCAAAACTCTACGAAAATCGAGACCTGTCTGTCCGCGTGTCACAGCAACTTTTCTCGAGAACCACCTAAACTAGACTGATGAAACTTTCTACGTAGGTTAAAAGTGGTACCCCTCAAAAATTGCAGTGCATGAAATAATATTTTAAGGTATCCTTAGCTTGTTTTATTTCTATCAAAAATCTATTAATATATTTTTTTTTTTTGAAACATACATATGTATTTCGGGAGTAAGTTGCTCCCTTCTTCAGTGTCAGAATAATACAAGCTGAGGATAGTTTGGTAGCGCTAAACATGGGAAGGTGTGTAAGGGAGTTTCTCTATATGAAGAGGGCACCTCTTGAATATATTTTGTTTTTACAAAAGGTAGCTAATAAGCGAGGCTGACACCAGAAAACCATAGGGGACAACTCATGGCTATCATTAACTTCACCGACAAGGACGCCGAAAAATTTCGGAATAAGGTTACAGTAAGAATAGGGTGGGTTGTTGCAGGATACGGCAAAGAGCAACGTCTCTTCAATGTTTGGAATGCCTTAGCTATGGTCACAACGCGCAAGTATGCAAAGGGTCCAATAGGAGTTACGAATGCGGTGAAATGGGACATGAAAGAAAAGAGTGTACGAAGGAGGCACAATTCTTTGCAAAGATGCTGATCCAAGACCGAGTCTTGTGTACGTCTTGTGATCAGAGAAATGTCAGGTTTCAAGAAAGTCCTAGCCAAGGCAAAATCAGAGCTTCGATAACCTACATCTTGCCGTTGAGCCTACACTGCAGTTCAATCGCCCAAAATCTGCATGAGCAGTTTGCGAGGTACATGTAACCCGACTTTATGCTGCTGAGTGAGCAATATCATGATAAAAGTTCTGTATCATGGTATCTTGGTGAAACTGGTACTGCCGCCATCTGGGTTTGGAACAGTGATTCCCAGGTGGAGAGTTGTGAACGCAGGGATGGTTTCGTGTGGGTTCGGGGCTCAGAGGTTATCTTCTTTAATGTGTACCTAACGCCAAATGAATCGAAATCATCTTTCCAAGCAAACCTTAATGCTTTGAATGAGACTCGAACGCAGATAGCAACGTGCTCTTTAAGGGCAACTTCAAAGCTAAAGCAATCAAATAAGGCTTGTCTCAAACAGATCCACGGGGAAAACTAACCTTAGAAAATGCAGCCAGGATGGCTCTCGTTGTACTAAATATCAGAAATACACCGACTTTCCGCTGTGTTAGCTGCAAGGAAACCATACTGGAGATGATATTCACCTCGCAGTCCTTGGTACGGAATCGGAGATTATTAGAGGACTACTCAGCTAGTGATCATCAGTGCATTCTGTTGCAGATCGGTTCTGTTATCACCTGGCGTCTGAGCTCTCGACCTATTAGAATAGGGTAGGACATTGGAAGGATGAACGTCAAGAGGTTCGTCGAGATACTTACAGCAGAGGCCCCACTGCAAGGAGATTTGCAGGGAATGGAAGAACTGGCAGCTCAAGACATGGTGAACTTAACTATGAGCATCATCACGACTGCTTGCAACGCCTCTATGCCCAGTCAGAAACCCCGACACGGTAAGTCTCCAGTGTACTGGTGGTCAAATGAAACCGTTCAAAAGCAAAAGGAGTGTCACAAGCTTCGGCGTGAGGTTGAACGGGCACAGAATCGTGAAGAGGTATGCAACTGGCTAGCAGCATGTAAGTTGGCCAGGAAATGCCTTCGCGAATTGATTAACTACACCAAGGCTCGCTACTGGCAAGATCAAGTGAACAAGGATCCTTGGGGCCTTGGCTACAAACTAGTTATACGGAAGCTTGGTGCCCTACGGAAATATTGCATACATGATGCGGAAAAAATGGACAAGATAGTGCAGTCACTCTTTTCCGCCCATCCTGTCCGTGTTGACGCTGTCCATGGTGAAACAACAGTCGAGTATCCACTCTTCCCACAGCAGGAACTGGAAGAGGCATTCTTTTCACGGAAACTAAGGAAGGCTCCAAGTCCAGATGGTGTTCGTGCTGAGTAGTTGCAACTTGTTTATCACCATTGTTCTGACTTACTGCTCAGTATTTTCAACGCAGGCATACAGGACAGAGTTTTCTCGGTACAATAGAAGGTGGCGAGGCTCGTGCTGATCAGCAAGAGGAAGGAAAATTCTTGATCGCCATCTGCATACCGCCCGCTATGCTTTAGTGACGGACCGTCCTGTTAGTAACACTCGACGTAAGGAACGCCTTCAACTCTGCTGGCTGGATGGATATTTTGGATGTGCTGAAAACCCTTTTCAAGTTCCAGAATACCTACTCGTAATGCAGTTTTTGAGGGCCTAACTGAAGGAGCAAAGCCTGCTTTACAACACGACACAGGGCTAACGAAGGAAGACAGTAACATTGGGTATTGTCCAAGGATCTATTCTTGGTCCAGACCTGGGGAACGTGTCTTACGATGAGACTGGAGATGCCAATGAGTTGCGCTTGATCGGCCATGCGGATGATGTAGCGGATGCACCATTAAACAAGCCAAACTTAGGCTAGGTATGGTAATGTGCCAAGTGAGAGACTGGATGACTGCTTGCGGGTTCAATTTAGCACTAAAGAAAACCAAAGTGGTCATCTTAACAAAAAAGAGAATCCCTATAGTAAAGATGATCAGTATGTTACGGATGACCAGCTTTCACCCGGAGTCTACACCACGACCACTAAGGAGATCAGGATGCATGCCATTAACATACCCCAACCCCGCTTGAGCGTCGAGGTAAGAGTTGATCCATTGTATTTTTGTTTAACTTTAACAGAAACGCAAACGGCAGCAATGGATGACGAACGACATCAGAAGGGGGCCGGTCGACCATCACTCTTCCCAACAAGGGTAGCCTATGGAAACGCATCTAACACAAGCGCTCCACAAAGGCTATCACCGACTCAGAAGGCGTTTAAGGGGCCCACTTCTGGTCACCGCATCAGGTAAAGGAATGGATCAGTAACAACAACATGATGAATCGCGCTAACAGTAACATCAAATTCAAATAACAATCAAAACCGTGGCTGGATGAATCGCGCAAACAGTAACAACAACATGCGTGGTAGTCGTGGTCGTGGACGAATGCATAATCAATTCCAATTCCAGGGAAATTTCCGACAGGGTGGAAATAATAAGAAGGGGCGTGCAAAGAATCCCCTGAAATTCGATCAGGACTATGATTTCGAGCAAGCAAATAATCAATTTGAAGAGCTGCGTTCACAGTTGGATAAACTTAAGGTGGGAGATGAACCCAAACCCGAGCAGATTAATGGTGAAACTGACAAAAAGGATGATTCTGGCAATGAGACTGGTACTGGCGATCACGAGCCAGAAGAAGATCCTATCGGAGTAGGTTATGACAAGGCTAAATCTTTCTTTGATAATATATCGTGTGAAGCAGCAGCGGACCAAACAAAAGGCAAGAATCGTACGGACTGGCGCCAGGAGCGCAAATTAATAAGTGAAACTTTTGGTATTTCATCGACAAGGCGTGGCAACTATCGCTCCCGCGGTGGATATTACAATCGTAACATGAATATGCACGGTGGAGGAGGCGGTTATAGGGGTTATCGAGGTAGCAATAATTATCGGGGCCGAAATAACAACCAAGGAGGTCAACAAAGTACTGGTCTTCCGAAAAGTAAGCACCCAAATCAGCCCCAACTACAGCCGAATCAACAACAATAGCATGCAGGACAACAACAAGCAATTGTACAACTACCACAACAGCAGCAGCAACCGGTCGCAGCGGCGGCAGGCAATTAGTCCACAAAAAAATGAAATCAAGGTAGTTTTAAAACGCTGACGTCCTTTTCCCTACTACAAATGAAGCTAGAAATAAGAAAATATTGAAATGCTACTGGATTTTGAAACAAGAAAAAAAAAGGTGCGAGAAATCAAGAAATGTATAAAAATTGTACAGGCGCATGCTAATGGAAAATTTTGAGTCTCTAAGAAACAAAACCGAAATGAATATTGAGGAGCGGAAAAGGTCAGCTTTTAATGGAAATTAAAAATAAATCGGCAATGAAATCATATAAATGAGACAGAATCTGATTTGAACGAAAATTGATGATTAATGAAGTGCTGAGTATGCGTTTGGGAGAAAAGGTAGAAAACAGACAAGATTTTTTAAGTAATAGAAAAAGGAAAAAACAAATCAAATACAGAAGGATTACAACTGAATGGAAATGATTTTTGACGCGGCGAAATGAAGCGGACAAGCTTTTCTTTCGGGGACACTATTTCACAATTCATTTCACATTTTCTTTAAAAACAAATCTGAACACTGACTTGCAAACCATTCACTTATACTGTTGTCATAACAAGCGATTGAAAGCAGGGCGTGCAATTCTAGCGACAATTAAACGTTTTTAGGATGGAAACACAACTCAAAGGGAGTAAGCTAATTGATGTGGACTAATAGCATTCGCTTTGTATTAACTTCCCGCTGCTAACACGAAATGTCATTCTGCGATGTCATTCCGCGATGTTTTAGTGACCCACATATTGGGACTGCCCAGCTGATCCGAAATAATGGGTAGTGTGGACCAACTCGCATACAACGACCGTGGGTGCGGAGCTGAGGTAGTAAAGATGGTTGGTAGCCGCGCTACGAACCGCGCCAAAAGCAGAATGGAAGTTCGTCGTACGAATGGGAGGCCACCCACCTCCAATGTAGCGGGCGTCCGTTAAGGCGAGCCAATTTAAAAGGCTGAAGGATAACGGAGGCCCTCTTTTTTGGGATTGGAACGAGCGAGGAAAGATCGAAGGACAAAAATTTGGAAGCGCGAAAAAGGTGAATAAGTTTGGGATCAACATCATCATCGTTATCACGGCGCTCATCATACCGCGGTACAACACCTGTCCCACGGAAGAACAATTTCGGTTGGCGAGAAGCTCATCAGAACGAGAATTCAGCTCCCGAGGTTGGCGCAAGTAACCACGGACGATCGTTTGCTTGGGCCCCAGGATAGGGATAGCTTAGCGAAAATTAGGAAAAGGTACCTTTTAATTATATTTGTTCTTACATTTATTTAATAGATTTCATTTGTGTGAATATATTGTTTTAATCATCACCGGAAATATTCTTGCTATTGTTAACGAAAAAATAACCTAGAATGTGCGCGACGTTCAAGCGGTGAGATTTTCTTTTCCCCCGTTCAGACTACCATTTTTCTTTCAGGAGGTCGTGGCGTGGGTAAAAAGGGTAAGTTGGGGGAGGTTTAGGATCAAGTGTAGATAGAGAAGGTGAAACGTGTTCTAGTGTTTAGCTCTCGTGCCTGCGCTGTCGGATCGTTTACTCGCTGACGATCTTATTTTTAAATCCTTCCAGCCTAGGGACAGCGAGTTGGCGCCTGCGCCGTCTCCGACGGAGCGAACCGGGCCCGCAAGGCTGGACAGCGCGACAACCCTTGAAGTGTAAGTGTAGATATACCAATTGAATTGAAACCGCCGGTGAAGTACATGAGGCTACTGATCGACTTAAAGATAAGAACAACGGCTGACAAAGCTGCTTCGGCAGTATTGGCTCTGAGTCGACTTATGGCTAACGTAAGGGGACTCAACCTATCAAAAAGACGCCTCCTGATAAAAGCTATAGTATCAGTGCTAGTGTCAAGAGTAGAAATATGGGGTGACAGTCTCAGATACAGAAAAGAGGAGCATCAAGGATTGCATATTCATATCCGACAGTCTCCGATGTGGCGGTAAGAGTTATTGCAGGCGCGATACATGTAACCCTCTATGCTAGAGAGCGCCGTGCTATTTACCTGCATCGAAACGAAGATACGGGGGAGATCATTATCGGCAAGGAGAGACAGCGCTCACTCAACGATTGGCAGCAGTCTTGGGTGAATTACACGAAGAGTAGTTGGACTATATGCCTCTTCCTAGATGTGAGATCGTGGATTCTATTTTGCTTGCAGTCTTACCTGCACAAGATTGGTAAGTCATGGACCCCCGATTGTCAGTTCTGCCCCAGAGAGGAAGGCATTGCCTGCCCCATATTTTTCGCGTGCAGAAAATGGGACACGCTGCAAAGGGACCTCTACAGGGTGATGGGAGAGCCCACTCCGAATAGTACTTGCATAGTCGCGGTGATGCAAGTCGGTTGACAAATGGAACGAGGTGGCACATCACGTTTGGGTAGTCCTAAGAGATAAAAGGGCCTTATAGCAGCCTCTTCCCTTCTCCCCTCCCGCTAGAAGAGGGATCCCCCAGCTTGAAGGCACCTCGCCGCGTAACAAAACGAGGCCTGGTCCTAAGTAATGTGTCGAACCATTCCAGGCTGGGTTCTCGTGTTGACAGGGGATGTGTTTAGTGGGTAGTCCAGTGGCTTGCGAATATGGGAGTCCCACACTCTGTGATTAAATGACATTCACCTCCCAACCACTAAAAATTCAAAATAGGTCCTAAACAAGAGGCATTTGCAAGGAGGGGTGAAGGGTGAGGGGTATTGAATGAAAAATTCGTGTCCTGCCCCCTCGCGATTGCACATATGTATTTGGACAAAAAAAATCTGAAAAAAAATACGAAAGTCGGTCTTTATGAGTACAAGGCTAACAACTACTTCAGCAGTTAAAATGCGATCAACTTTTAATGGTACATTTATGAATTTTAAATTTACATCCATCCAATCGAAGGATGACCCTTAAATTTGCGGAAAAATGTATCTTAATTTTCTGATGTAAAACGTTTTCTGAAAGTTTCATTAAAATCGAGCCGTAAGCAGTCATGGTATAGACGGTTGAAATTGATCAATTACAATAAAAACTATACGTAATACTGTGTAAATACACGTTCGTGAAGAGCCCAAACACGACAGATATGTAAGAGTTTCGATGAAAATTTTAAAAATATTTTAAAAACATCATATGATATCATGAGCACTCAAACATGGAGGTCAATAGTGTGAAACTGAAATGGCGGCAAAATAAAATACATAATAATTGTATATCATTTTTCCAACTCAATTCATGTAATATATGGATGAGCCAGGTTTTGATATTCAGTAGAAGTTGTTCGATTTACTCATTGTTTTCTAATACCCTTTTAGTAGAGAGACTCTGCTGCTACTTCTACTTACCTTAAACAGTGTTTGACTGCCAAAGTGGGGGCAATGAAACGATCCACCAAATAATCGTACGTTAGAGGAATTTGCCTTTTCGACTAGTGGTGCCAACAGGATTTTTTTCCTTCAAAGCATCCAATTTTAGAGTGTTTTTTTTTATTTTTACAAAATCCCATTGAAACTGGTACCCACGAGGTGTGACAATTAATTGATGAGACAAATTCTATGAAAATCGTATATTCAAAATTATTCTACAACTCTGCCATCCCCTTCAGAATAGTCCCCTTGGGCAGCTAAACAACGATTCCAGCACGTTTTCGATGCCTCGTAACATTTCTGGTACGCTTCGACTGGGATGTCCGCGAGCACCCCCGGCTGTCACAACACGGGGGTCCCTTTAGAGGCAAAATACTGGGAAACACTGAGGGAGGTGTGGCACGGTGCGTTATCGTGATGAACGATCCTTTTGTGAGTGATCTCTGGGCGCACCCTGTTGACTCGTCTTCGCAATCTTTTCAGTACTTGGCGATAGTAGGCTTGATTTACGGTTCGCTCCGATGGAATAAATTCTTTGTGGACGATTTCACGGCTATGAAAAAAGGCAATTATCATCGTTACCACCTTCGACTTGCTCATGCGAGCTTTTTTCGGGCGGGGTGTGCGGTGGCCATCATTGTGAGCTTTAGCGTTTAGTTTCCGGGTCGTATTGGAAAAACCAGCTCTCATCGCCTGTAATAACTCGATCAAGCAGTGCGGGATCGTTTTCCACTTGTTCCGAACAGTCTTCTGCGACGGTCATTGGACGCTGCTTTTGCTCCTCAGAAAGGTTTTTTGGAATCATCGTCACGCACAACTTTTTCATCCCAAAATCGTCGGTTAAAATTTGTCTGACTGTTTCACAGTTTGTACTCAGTTCCAAATTCGAATTGTTAAACGGCGATTTTCATGGATTAGGGCACGCATACGCTGTGCATTTGCATCAGTCCGCACCTCGGCTGGCCTCCCGCTCCGCGCCTCGTCTTCCACGCCTTCAAGCCCCTCCTTAAACTCGTTATGCCATCGAAACACCTGGACACAACTGAGAGCACTATCACCATGCATTTTTACAATTTTAACGTTCGTTTCGGAAGCTGCTTCGTCCAATCTGGCACCAAATTTTATCGCGACGCGTTGCTCTTGATTTCGTTTCTCCATTTTTGTGACGAGCACCACCAACACACACCTACTCAACGTGACACAGCAGGTGAATTAAACTAGCTAGAGCAATGGTAAATAAATCAATGGAAAGGAGAAAGATTTCGGAGAAGGGAAAGAGAATTTCAAGGTCACAGGCTTACCACAAGCGCGGCCATAAAATAAGTCTCATTACTTAATTGACACACCTCGTTAGCTGTTTCCAAATGCAAAGAAGTCATTGTCAGTGCTTCCCCCATATCCACTAGAGCTAAAAATACGTCAAACTTTCATTCACTGTGGTCAACGGAATCTTCGTAAGCTTTTTACCTTCCTGTTCCTATTAGGACATCAATGATTGAAGCAGGATCTGCAGGCAACATTTCAAGTACCCAACCCATATCTCTCAGCTATATCTTAATAACATTCGATTCGGTTCTGCTAGCTTACCATCTACTCTACAGTCAGAATAACACGCTGTTTTACTATCCCTCCAGCTTCTTATCTCAAGTCTTAACATTTAATATGACTAAAGAAGAAGTAGGTAGCTATATTTCTAAAAAAAACAAGTTGGGTAAACAGACCTACGCTCATGTCAGAAGGGTTTTGTATTCAATTTTCAAAATGCAGTCACCAGATTGAATAAAGTCAAGAAGCATGTCAATGACGATTTTATTGGAGAAACTATGAAATTCGAAGATCATACTATTATTAACAAAGTTGAACGAATTTAGACTTCTGAGGTTTTTGTTATTGTTATACTCATAAATATCTCCCTTGATAATTATTTCAGATGTCCATTCGCGAGGGAGGAAACACATTTTTCATGTATTTCCCCCCTGTGCCTCCACTGAAGCAAAAACTGACAGTTTAAGAACTGTTTTGAAAAGCTCCCATGAAAACTTTCATTTCATACTCATATCGGCTACGTTTGATGAATTTTTTTTCAGGGGCCACTCTCCTGTACTGTTATCATCGATTAATAGCCATTTTTTTCGAATCCTAGAGTTGTTACAAAGCCCTTTTGTTAGAAGCTCCCTCCCGCCTCCTTGACTTGTTTCACTTATGAGTATTAATTGTAGGTACTCAGCTTCAGTCATTCATTAAATTGAATCAAGTGTTCAAAGCATGCACCTTAAACGTTGACGTTGGGAAAAAATAACTCAAAATGTTGCCATAGTAATACATGCAGCGCATATTGTTCCATAGTAATACAGGAAAATTCAAACAGCTATAACTTCGCTAAATATGAAGCAATCTTTATGAAACTTGCAGGGTTAATCAATCTTATAAATAGACATCTACGTACTGAATTTCATTGAATTTAAGGGTACCGTTAAGATTTTATTCAAGAAAACATAAAATCGATAAATCATACTATTATTAACAAAGTTGAGTGAATTGCGACTTCTAACGTATTTGTTGTTGTTGTACTCATCAAAACCTACATTCTTGATTTTTTTCAGATTTTTCGGATGGAAGGTGTCCAATCGCGAGGGGGGGGGACACAAATTTTTCGTGTATTTCCCTTCCCTGTGCTTCCCTCGAAGCAAATTTTGCCAAACTAGGACCTGTTTTGAAAAGTTCTCATTAAGACCTTTCATTTGATACCCATATTGGCTACCTTCAATGCAATTTTTTTTTCGGGGGGGTCACTCCCCTACATGGGGAGACCCCCCTTAAATACCTTATAAAATTTTTTAGTAGTTGAACTTTGAAGAGATCACCACTTTACATCTACATACAAAATTTGATGCTTCTAGCTTAAGTAGTTTCCGAGAAAAGCTGCTGTGACACACGGACGGACGGACGGACGGACGGACGGACAGACAGACAGACGGACAGACGGACAGACAGGACGCGATTTTAGAAGGGTTTTGTAAAATTATTTTACAAAACCCTAAAAATAGATATACTCATCGTATATTTGTTGTCAAAAGCTCAGGTAAGATAACTTTACAAACAAGATCGTTTGATCATTTCAAATTACGGTTTCTGCAAATCTACATGCAGTGCTTGTTTCAGACTTCTGGCCAAAAGGCACTTTGGTGAAAACTTTTTTTTTCCAAGAACAAAAATAACACCCATAATCACATCTCCATCGCCCAACGATTTAACTTTTTCTTCGTAGTACTACCATACAGCCACTTTCGGGTCTTTGGTTCCTGCAACAAGCGCTTCCAACTGTCTCGATCCATTGACTGCGTCCTCCAATTTTGAAAGCCGAGCAGCCCAGCGTTTTCTCGATTTTCTCACTGTTCACCACCCTTCGGTCCTCCCAACGAATACCTTTTTGGGTATCCGTTGTTCGTCCATACGATTCACATGGCCAGCCCATTGCAGCTTCTGCCGTCTTACAATTGGCCGTTGGTCCACGTCTAGTTTCGCTCCAATTATATGCCTCAGGACCCGTCGCTCAAGAACGTTCAATATGTTTGCGGATGCTTGGGTTAGGGTCCATAATTTGCATCCATAGCATAGCACAGGCCTTACCACAGATTTGTATACTTGGAGCTTTCTTTTCCTGTGCATTGGGCTGGTTTTCGAGATCATCAAAACTGAAAAAAAGATTTTATTTGTGAGCTGTATTCTTCGGCGCATCTCGTATCTTTCATTAGCGGCTCTCGTTATTTTGATATATAGAAAGATATATCGAAAGAAGAGCAAAGCTACTGAATGAATCTTAATGTGACTTTATTAATCTATCTTTGATATAATACTGAAGATTTGCATTGATACCGATACTGTAAGGATGAATATTCATCCTTGCAGTATCAATGCAAGTCTTCAGTATTATATCAAGGATAGACCAGCAAAGTTACATTAATGTATACTCAGTAAGTTTGATATTCTTTCAATATATCATTGATACCAAACGTTAATGCTCGTTTCCCCTTTCAGTAATGTCGACCAATAAGAACACTGTAAATGCGGAGATTGTTCAAATAAAATCATCAATAGTGGTATACTCGTACTGAAGGCATCGATACTATGATATTGAAGTTTAAAAAAAATTATATCAGTATTGTGCTATCTGGATGCCCAATTTTCATAAATCAGTTACAAAATCCAGCTGTTATGAGAACTTGCTTCTCATTCCAATATCAGCTTCCATTAAATGGTCATTAGAAATAGTGCAAATCTTCTTATTGCTTGGTTAAAACAATTCCCATTCAAAAGAATAATAGATGATAATGTAGAAAACTGTTGTTTTAGCCTCATTCATCCGAAAATTGTATGAACTGTGTGGTTAACTGCACATTCAACCGAACACTTTTTATTTTCCCGCTGGGTAATTTATTGAATCAAAGCATATCTAATCGCCGTTGTCAACGAAGCATACATAAATGATTCACCACGTAAACACCGGTTACAAGTTGTGATATTGAACTTGAAAGCTCGCAAATTAAACAATTGGAACGTTAAGTTAATTTCTGCTTTTTTATTTGGATATCTCTCGCAAAAAAGACAGCTTTAATCCGGTTCCGAATAGTACTCTTTCATCTCATTAGATAAACACAATTCGCATATGAGCGACATATCCTCGCTGGCTGAACAATGCGCGTACTTAGATATCTTCTAAAAATACTGATTAACCGAGTCATCTTACTATAATATATATATCGTGTGCCAAAATTTGTGGGTAGTGTTAATTTGTACTTCAAAGATCGCGTGCGCGAAAAGTTTTGTTGGACCCAGAGTTAATTCGATTTTCCTCACGTGATGGGGGTCCTAATGATTTTGGTGTCGCTTATCGTAACTATCGTTACTGCTGGCTATCTTGCGCTAAAGTTTCGTTATCGGTACTGGGCGAGGAAAGGCGTTTTGTACGAAGAGCCAGTTTTCCCGACTGGTATTAAATTGAAGGAAAATGGAAAAGACATTCATTTTACGAATATTTTGAACAATATTTATAAAAAGTATCGAGGTAAAACTCCCTTCGCTGGAACATTCGTTTTCTTGAAACCAGTGCCCTTGATTACTGACCTCGATTTTGTGCACCATGTCATGGTGAAGGACTTCAGTGTATTTCATGATCGAGGGGTTTATTACAATGAACGTGATGATCCCTTATCCGCTCACTTGTTTAGCTTGGGTGGGAAAAGGTGGAAGAATCTTCGAAATAAGTTGTCGCCTACGTTCACGTCTGGTAAAATGAAATTTATGTACTCCACCATACTGAAGGTGGCAGAAGAGTTCGATGCTACCATTGAGAAATCGATTGAGAAGGACAGTGCCCTGGAAATCAAGGATATCAACGCTCGTTTTACTACCGATGTAATTGGAACTTGTGCTTTCGGGATAGAGTGTAATACTTTGAAAAATCCAGATGCTGAGTTTCGGAAAGCTGGAAAGTTGATATTGGCGAGACCAAGGAATGGACGATTCACAAGGGCACTAACAACAAGTTTTCCCAGCCTTGCCGTGAAGCTAGGGATCAAAGCCCTTCGAGACGACGTTACAGAGTTTTTCATGGGTGCCGTCCGCGAAACCGTGGAAACTCGTGAAAAGGATGATATACATAGGAATGATTTTATGGACTTGTTGATAGAAATGAAGAATACAGATGATCCTAGTGGAAACCTTGAAAGGTTGACCCTTGAGCAAATAGCTGCTCAGTGTTTTCTATTCTTCTTGGCTGGCTTTGAGACATCTTCCACTGCAATGACCTTCAGTTTGTACGAACTGGCAATGAATCCCGATATTCAAGACAGAGTCAGACAAGAGATTAACGATGTTCTGGGGAAATACAATGGAGAATTTACGTATGAGGCTATGATGAATATGCCTTATCTAGACTGTATAATTTACGGTAAGTGATTTCATTCCATTCGCTGATTTATCTAACACTATTAAACTGGTAACCAAGATAATTTTTATCACTTTTCTCCTACCTGTTGGGAAAAGCCTGTTGAATTTTTGTTGAAAACAAAATGATTAATTCATGACGTTCGAGTAATATCGAAATTGTTGTGGGTTCGATTATTATCAGCACAATATTGAATGATATCTTTGATTAAATATAATCATAAGAGTGATTGAGGAATTGCAATTTTTTTGTGTTGTGGAATTGTTCAGTTATTTTATTTTTTTTATTTCAGAAACTTTACGCAAGCATCCTCCTCTTGTCTCTTTGGTACGGGTCTCTACTGAAGACTATGTTGTACCGGGTACAAATGTCACCCTCAAAAAGGGAACAAGGATGATCGTTCCAGTCTATCCAATACATCATGATCCTGAAATTTATCCTGATCCAGATGTTTTTGATCCAAATCGTTTCACAGCTGAAGAGAAAAGCAAGAGGCATCCTATGGCATTTTTGGGATTTGGCGATGGTCCTAGAATTTGTATTGGCCAGCGATTCGGAATGATGCAAGCTCGTGTTGGATTGGTAACGCTGCTCAAAAAGTATCGCTTCAAACCCTGTGATAAAACTATGAATCCTATGCAATATGATGATTGGAGTCCTGTTCTCGCACCGAAAGGTGGAATGTGGTTACATGTTGAGAAGTTGTAATTTTTGAATTTTTCCAGTTACGCTCGTTTTTAAGTTGAAATATTATAATAATAAATAAAAACTTATATAAAAATATTTGAAGCATTAAATTCTCGAACTTCTTTTTAACTGACCTCCACAGAAAAGAAGGTTATCAGTTCCATACGTACATTTTTTTGCTCTTTTTTTAGGGTTTTGTGCTACTTTTAAAACCCAATTGAAATCAGTTTTGTCTGTCTGTCTGTCTGCCCATCTGTTTGTATGTCATAGCAGTTTGGAGGTTTGGGGGTCAATAAATTTTTCAACGGTTTTATAAAGGGGGTCTTCCATATCGGAAGCGGGGCCGCAAGATTTTTTTCGCTGAAGTAGTCATGTGGGGTGTCAAATGAAAGTTCTTGATGAAAACTTCCCGAAACAGGTCCAAAAACAGTTTTACCAGCTTCGTGGAGCATAGGGAAGAAGGGGAACATACGAAAAATGTGTATTGTCTCCCTCGCGATTGGACGCCCGTGATCCGAAAAATCTTAAAAAAATATTATGGAGGTATGTCTTTACGAGTACAACTACGACAAAACCTTAGAAGGTGCAATTTGCTCAACTTTGTTTATAATAGTACATCTTTGAATTTCACATTTTATTCAATAAAATCCTATGGACGCCCTTAAACTCAACAAAATATAAAACATATTTAATAGTCATAAAACGTCCGTTTATTCTGTAAGTTTGAAGGGAATCGAATCGTATTTACGAATTTTATGGACTTTTCATCGAATCAGATACTGCAGTTTTGGTTTAATCTCCATAAAGTTTTCAGACAAGATGGCAAGAAAATATCATTTTTTGAAAGTTTTCTATAAACCACCCGTTAATTTTGAACGACGATACAGAACTGAATTCTGTTTTCAGTAACTGTTGGTTTGGCTTTAGGCAGTGGCAGCTGCCACATATGTGCTGCTGAGCTGCAGAACTCATCAAAGTTCGACAAAAATCCTCCATATGAATTTCAATAAGTTAATGGTAACTTTATTCTCAAGACCTACATTTTTATTTTAAATTCTCAAAATATCACTGTTTGGAACTAAAGGGGTTAAGCACATATAATATCTCATAACAGATCCTTGCACATACGACTATATAGTTGCACTACTGTCGCAAGTTACACTTGGTTAAATGGAAGCGCGCACACTGCGATTTGAAATAATTTTGGCCAGGTCGGCAGTCGCATGAATTTGCGATTACTAGTTTAGTAGGAAGTTTTTGTGATACTCTTGCAGGCGCGCATCATTTGGACATTTGACGCTGGCATGCATGGAAGTTTCTTTAATAGCGCACAAATAAGTTAGCGCATGTATTCCTGTCAAAGACATACCTTCAAATGAGCATAATAGTTCTGCGCATGCCTGAGGTCCCTGTGCAGATCTTGTTGGAGTGTGTTCATATTTGCGTCTTAAAATCGCTCGATACGACAGTAAAATTGCAATGTGGCCGAACCCTTAAAGTCCATATTGTCTGCTTAAAATTTGTTTTATTCCATTGGCTTCTTCATGTCAGAATCCTCTATTGTAGTTCTGCGCACCAATAAGTAAATCCTCGGCCCCATTGACTCCAAAAGTTTTGCTTTGGTGGTAAATTCGTTTGAGTCATTTTGTTTTGCATTGCATGCAGAACGTTTCCTGGCCAAATGATGTTAACTCGAATTTAACACTAGGCTAACCGATAATTTATTTGGTATCATTTCAACTTTAGCGGATCATCTGATTTTCATATGAACAATTTCTACGTTTTATAATTGGTAAACAAATCTTTCATTTTATATATTAGCTGAATTTATCTAACTTCGCATTTAAATAATCTAGTGTAGTGTAGAATGGGTCAATCTACCCGATGTTGGTAGGCTTAGTAATAAAAATCATATATTCACATGTATATCATGTACATTTCGGAAAATGCTTCAAATCTATTTAAGTCTACAGGATGCTAGTAATGCTTTTGAATGTTTTTCTCCTTCTTCTTAGTACTACAGCCCCTTTCGGGCCTTCGCTTCCTGCAAATAGCACCCCCAACTGTCTCGGTCCATTGACCGCGTCTTCCAATTATCAATATGACCAAAACCGAGCAGTGACGAACTGTCGTCGTTGATCGAGTCACACCAGCATGACCTCGGTTTCCCCACTGGTTTCCGACCTTCAGTTCTTCCAACAAATACCTTTTTGAGTATCTGTTGTTCGTTCATACGACTCATGTGGCCAGCTAATTAGAGCTTCCGCAGTCTTACAATCGTTGAAACCTCTGATTCGTCAAAAATTTCATACAGCTCATGGTTGTATCTGATTCCCCATTGGCCCTCGTCTAGCTTCGCTCTGATTCATCGCCTCAGGACCCGTCGCACAAGCGTGTTCAATATTTTTCCGGATGCTTGGATCAGGGTCCATGTTTCATAGCCATTGCATAACACAGGTTTTATCACAGACTTGTATACTCACAGGTTTGTTTTCCTGTGTATGCATCTAGTTCTTAAGATTGGTTTTTGAAATAAGATACCTTTCTTTCGTTAATTCTGGTTTCATCAGCGATAATATTGCCGGCTTCATCACAACAGAGCGTGGTTTTGGGCTGATAACCACATTTCAGGTTTTTCACAACTATGTATGCTTGCCTTTTATTTTTGCTCACTAAACTTACATCTATACTTCTCAATTGGTCATCATAGTATTTTCTTTTCTAAATCCAAATTATCTTATTCGCTACTCTTTGAGATATTCACAGCGTTCTCTCTTCGTCATGGTTTTCCTACCTACGTTCTCTTTGTACAAATGATTCTTTTCATTCAACGTATTCTGGCATTTGTCATGGAACCAATCATTTCTCTTGTGCTGGGCTTAATGTTCAATTGTCTGTTCTGCCACGGTCTTAATAGTAGCTTCTACTTCCATTCAGAACTCGTCACTTGTTTTTAACGATGCGTCTGATAAGATGAGAGCCAGCTGGTTGTCGAGGGTCTCCCTGAAATAGCCACAGACGCCGCTTGAAGCATTTCAATGTCAAATTTTTGTAGCGGGCTGGTCTTCACTGAATAAGTCTTAAACATGCGACTTCGAGAGGTTAATTTGATCATGTAATAATCTGAGTTACATTTGGCTCCTCGGTATGTCTGGACGTAAAGTATGCCTGAAGCGCAATGTTGTTGGATCAGAACATGATTGATCTGGTTTTGTGTGTTGCCATCCAGTGATACCCAGGTCATTTTATGAATGCGTCAAGGTGGGAAGCAAGTCGAACGTATGGCAAGTTTTCTGCTTGATGCGAGGTCAATCAGGCGCTGGCCGTTGTCATTTGTTTCAACGTGGACGCTATATCCTCCAGTGATTCCCCGATGAGATATCTCATTGCTCATGTTAGCATTAAAATCACCCAGAATTATTTTGGTATCGTTTGTAGGCAATGAGCTGACTAGCCAGTTAAGGTGATTGTAGAACGTTTATTTCGTTTCTTTGTCCTTTTGTTCGGTTGGGGCATGAACATTTATCAGCCAAATTTCGAAGAATTTCGCTTTTGTACGGATCGCACACAACCAATCATTGACTGCTTTAAAATCAATAACGTGCGATTTAAGCTCACTATCCACAATAAACACCACTTAGAATTCTCGTTTTCCTGTAGGCTCCGACTTTTGAATATTGTGTGCAATATCATGTGCTGAATACCATTTCCAGTCCAGTATGTTTCCTGAACTGCCAGTATTTTTAATTTATGTTGACTGGCCTGTTGTAAAAGGCACTTAACAGCGCCAGGGTAAATGAGTGATCTGACATTCCAAGATCCAATGCCATAGTCTTTTTTTTCGTTTGCGGGGTTATTGCCTTGAGTGGGCTCAATTCTGAGGCCCTTCTGCAGGTTTCGAAATATTTTAAGGTTTTCCAGGGACGGGGGGTTAGCCCGCCGCCCAACCTCCATTCTGGTGGTATGGTTAGTACTTTGGTGCTGCTATAAGGCGTAGCAGATTCGCTTTCACCCTCTTACATCGTAAGATTTAGTAGTAGAACCGTCGATGTATTTTCAGTTATCAGCATTTCTCAGCATTTATTGTCCCATTATTGGGAAATCAGTAACCCCAATCTGAAACCTCGAGAGCATTTACTACCATTGAATTACGGAATTTTGGGATTGGGGTTCCCTCTTCCTTTCACAAACAGGCTTGGGATCATCTACGGCGGACTTATTAAAAGACTCAACTGCAAAAAAAATTATAACTTCTTCTTGTCAAATCGTTTCAATAAGTCTCGAGACAACAGAAACAACATTTTTTTTCAAAAATCGTTTTTATTCATCAATATAATCTCCCTTTAAGGTGCTACAATCCTTCCAACGCCTTTCCAACATTTCTATACCATGTTTATAGAAGGATTTATCCTTTGCTTCAGAATAGGCTTCAGTTTCGGCAATGACCTCCTCATTCGAGCCAATTTTTTTCCCTGGACCATTTTTTTGAGATCAGCAAAGAGCCAGTAGTCGCTGGGGGCTAAATGTGGCGAATAAGGGGGGTGGGGAAGCAAATCAAAGCCCAATTCGTTCAATTTTGCCATTGTTTTCATGGACTTGTAGCATGTTGCATTGTCCTTTTTCATGCTCAATTTTTCATGAAAGATTGTAAATACGCTTCCAGATGATATCTGTGTCATTTTTGCAACCTCACGGACCTTCACTTTGCGATTTTTTATTACAATTTTTAACACTTCACTCACATTTTCCTGTGTAATGGCTTCAAATGGCCTACCCAAACGTTCCGCATCGTTTGTGCCCGTACGACCACGTTTAACTCAGCATACCAACGGCAACTCGTTGGTTTCAATGGAGAGGAGTCCGGAAAATGTTTTTCAAGCCATTCTGGGCTTTTACGGTGTTTTTACCCATTAAAAAACAATGTTTTATTAACACGCGAAACTCGCTTTTTTCCATTTTTCAAACAAATTACATAATGACTTTACTCTAACCTCGATAACTCTGCTGTCAGTGATCCGATTGACGTGCAATATCTATGCGTTTCATGTAGAGGTTGGTATCTATGGAAACCTGGCCAGTTTGGTACTACTGGCACCATCTCTGGGTTAGTCTCGAAACTTATTGAACGATGTGTTATTATGCTTCAACAATTTTTATGTTTAATTGGTATGTGAATGGTTTATTTGGAAATTTTAAACGATTGAAGAATAGGAAGCAAATGTGTGCGTTCAAGATAAGGTTCTATTCCATCATTTGGAAACTGAAATAGTTGCTGCGGAAAGGGCAAAATGAATCGGGCACCATGAGATTCATCAAACATTTTTCTTCCTAACAAAACAAATTAGAAAGAAAATTTGATATAGTCAGCATAAACTCAGGTCATTTTTTATTTCAGGCTTCATACAGGTTGGCGAAAAATTAATCACCATATCGGAGGATGCTATAACTTTTGCAAATGGTGTCGTACGTGAATCATATTTGATATTTGTGAACTAGACAGCTGCCGTTTACAAACAGACTAGCAATGAAGCGCTATACTTCATAAAAGCGTGGAATAATTGTGTCGATTTTTTTGACCAATAATCGGTTGGTGGTGATGGTGCAGCCTGAATTTTGACGTCAATTTTCGAATCGTGTCGTAAAAACTAGTTAAACAATCTAGCGCTTAGCCAATCAACTCGGACCCTATTACGAATTGTAGTGAAAGACTTACACATGTTTCCGTACAAAGTGCAAATAGAGCATCAGTTAATGGCTACCGTCCGTCAGTTACGTGTGAGTTACTGTCAATCTATCCGCAATCTCAACAACGAAGAGGACGATTTTGTATCGAAAATCATTATGAGCGAAGAGGTGCATTTCCATTCAAGCGGTTACATCAATAAGTAAAATTTTCATTTTTGGGGCACTGAAAATTTACGTCTAATGCACAAGCAGCCATTACATACACTCAAAGCCACTCTGTGGTGTAGCGTTCACGAGGGAGGAGTGATCGGGCTGTATTTTTTTAACGATGCCATCGGTAATACCGTCACTGTTACTGCCGAACGCCGCCGGACCATTATAACGATTTTTTGCTGCCGAAATTGCATGAGCAGGCCTTGATGAACATGTGGTTTCAAAAAAAAAATGGTGCGACCACTTCAAATCCACACATTTTAGATTAAAACGCTTTTCGTGTTTATTTTCCGCCCTAATTTTAAAACTCTAATAAGTGAAACACCTGAAACATTTTAAATTAAAATGCCTAGACGTTTTAATTTAAAAACTGGCATTTTATTGTAATTAAAATGACTAGTTTTTAAAATTATGGAGTGGACGAGGAAAAAAGGCAAATGTGGTATTTGGTCCAATCTTTGTGAAGTTAATCACTATGTTTACATTATGCCTTTCATGAAAAACATACGAAATAAATCACTTTTATATACTCACAATACCTTTGCTCGTACTCCACTGCTTCAAACACGAACTGTTGAGATTTAAATACAAGTTACGTTCCAAAATAAACGAAGCTTTTGTCATAAAAATTTTTGTCGATGTCATCTGTAAATGAGATAGTGCGTTTAAAAGTTGCATCCCTCCCTGACTTCCAGTGAAAGTTTAGTGACATTCGGTTCAGTGGAAGCGAAGTTATTGCGTCTAAAGTGACAGTATGTTTGTGTCATCGGTACAAAAATGAGTTTAGAACAAAGAACTAATATCAAATTTTGTTTTGAAATCGGTAAAACGTTTACCGAAACATTTGAATTGATGGAAGAAGTTTATGGCGATGATTGTCTACCTTGAGCCAGAGTTACACGTTTCAGAGATGGTCGTAAGGACATATATGACGATGAACATACAGGCCGCCCAAAATCAGTGATCACCGAAAACTCCATCGAAATATTGCGTGAACTTATCGAAAATGAGCCAAAATCATCGTTGGAATTCATGGAATTGTAGTTGAATATCTCCAAAACATCGACTTATCGCATTTTAACCGATTATTTTGACTTACGGAAGGTCTTTGAAGGTGCGTTCTAAAATAAGCGAGACTTTTGTCATAAAAATCCACTCTTGTGACTAATTTTTTGAATAGAAATCGCATTTTAACCATCAATCACTCATCGTATTCGCCTGATATGGCTCTCTGTGACTTCTATCTATTCGGAAAATTGCATTTGGCCATAAAACAAAAACGCTTTACGTCCGTAGCGGGCATCCAAAATGCCTGTACCGACATCCTGAAGGACATTCCGGTCAATGACCTGAAACACTATTTCGAAAGCTTTTGGATGGCGCAAAACAGCGTATCGAGGCCGGAGGAGACTATTTTGAATGAATAAACTCAGTCTCGTTTATTTTGAAAAGCACCATATGTATATATATATATATATATATATATATATATATATATATATATATATATATATATATATATATATATATATATACAGTTAGACAAAAAAGTCTCGGTATGACGCTACTTTTTCTTGATTTTTATGAACATCTCTCATGTAATTCAATATTTTTTTAACTTTAATGATTGAAATGTTTTCTACAGCTCTTTTGTAACTAAGTGCAGTGATAAATGCAGGAATTTATCCATTTATTAATATCAAGTAATTCAATTCAGTGAATTTTACAAAATTTTATATCAAAAAGTCTCCGTACGTAATTTTCAAACAATGCTTTGCATTGTAGTTATGTAAACACTGCTTTGCACAAAGTTCACAACTTTTCCTAGAGTATAGCTAGTATAGTTTCAGCCACGAGCATATTTGGATCAACTTCAGAAAATCCAATATTCCGCCATGAGTAAAGAAATTGGTGTAAATACGAGGAAATTGATCATAAAGCTTTATTGCAAAGGCAAGTCGATGGGTAAAATTTCGAATGTAATTGGTAGACCTAAGTCAAGTGTCCAATATGTTATTAAGCAGTATGGAGAAACCGGTTCGTTCAAAAGTAAGCCCCATTCGAGACGGCCAAAAAGTTTAAGCGATATAGCGCGGTGGTCAATAGTAAGAAAAATAAAAGATAATCCTAGAACCAGTGCATGTAAAATGACAGACGAGAGGAGAAAAGACTTTAATTTAATGGAAAGTGATGAAACCATTAGAAATGTTCTACGGGAAAGTAATTTCCATGGTTGAAAGCTAAGCCGAAAGCCAAGGCGAAAGCCATTGGTCTCAAAACTTAATCGCAAGAAGAGATCAGACTTAGCGAAGATGCACCAAAATAAGGACGCTAATTTCTGGAATCGAGTTGTATTTTCCGACGAGATTAAATTCAACATATTTGGATCAGATGGCAAGGGAAAATTTGGCGCAAAGCATATGAGGAATTCAATTGCAAAAATCTAATTCCAACAGTCAAGCATGGCGGTGGTAATGTAATGGTTTGGGGGTGTATGGCAGCTTCAGGAGTTGGAAATTGCACTTCATTGAGAGCACAATGGACCGGTGGGATTACCTAAACATTCTTAGAACGAGTTTGTGCGAAAGCATATCAGCTTTAGGCATGGAAAGTGATTTCATTTTCCAACAAGACAACGATCCTAAGCATACATCAATGATTGTTAAGGAATGGCTACTATATAATGTACCCAAGCAACTACACAGTCCACCACAATCAACCGACCTAACACCAATAGAACATTTATGGGATGAATTGGAGCGTAGAGTACGCAAACATGCAATAAAAAATAGGCAACAGCTTAAAGCCAAACTCCAGGAAGGATGGAACTCTATAGGATACAAAATAACATCCCAACTAGTCTCTTCGATGCCCAGACGATGGACAGGAGTCATCAAAGCTAAGGGGAATCCTACTAAGTACTTAAAATTTTTTTTTACAAAATTCCTTTTTCTTATAATTTTATTAAGATGTAATATCGTATGGAGACTTTTTTTATGTTAAATGTTGATAAATTTAACAGTGTGAGCTACTATATCGAAACGAATGGATAAGTTTTTATTTTTTTTGTTTCATCTTGTAATTATAAGTTTATAGAAAACATATTAATTACCAAAATAAAAAATATTGATATATCTGAACGGTATTCTTACTTATAGCTCTAACTATATATATATATATATATATATATATATATATATATATATATATATATATATATATAAATATATGTATATATATATATATATATATATATATATATATATATATATATATATATATATGTGTGTGTGTGTGTGTGTGTGTGCGTGTGTGTGTGTGTGTGTGTGTGTGTGTGTGTGTGTGTGTGTGTGTGCAAAGTACATAACGAAATTCGTGACCACGCTGGGGGTCAAAATTTTGCTCTGTTTTTCATAGTTTTCCGCGAAGGTGTACTGACGAAATGCCTCAGCTAAGCTCATTAACCAGTTGAATTGGTCAACCGAAAACAAAATGGTGGCGGGTATTGACGAAAATCTCTGACTTGTTGTATTCCAGGCTGAAAGTACAATTCCTTTTCTTATAAAATATATATTTACCCAGTAATTATATAGTGTCTAGGTACGCATGTGGTATTGGCGATCGACTTTGGAATAGAGATACTGGTGATAGAAAACAGCGGTGAAGTGGCCAATTTAAAGTTTGACCAATTAGTGTATTTCCATATATCGACCTATCCTATTTATAACAATTTTTCTAACACTAATGCATATTTAACTCTTACAAAATATTGACTGCTTCAGCAAAAAAAATACTTAACGAGGAAATTCCTTATTATAAATTTTCGACTTCAAAAATCTATACTACAATTTAAAAAAAATTTACTTCCTCAATGCAATTCTACACGTTGCAGTTCCCATAGAATGCTATTACAAAAAACATTAGCTCTGCATGACGTGACTGCATTCATACATTCTACATGTTAATTTCCCATAAGATAAAAAAGGTAACAAGATATCATATGTAAAGTTCTTAGACCCCACATATGAGCAATGTCAAGTGCATCGAGAAAAACGAAAGCATTCACGGTAATTAGTTCATGTTTGTTACGTAACACGTGCCTTTGTTGCTTTCATGAAATATGATGCGCAATTGTCTTCGCTTGCTGTATGTTTGAAATGTTGTACATATGAAACCATGTGAGTCAAGATGGTTCCACACGTAAAAACATGGGTTCATACAAAGACATATAAATAAATGGACGAGCAACGAGAACCTGTGTACTCGTCCACGTGAGAAGCGAATTTGCCGCATAAATAAGTTATAAGTAACTTACGCTCTCGAAACTATATGACTCCCTCTGCTTCTCCTTCCCCTTTGTTTCCATACAGGTCTTTTTTCCTCTCTTCAGAAGAATCACTTCCCCACTGACACCCGCGCACACCAACGAAATTTCATTTCACGTGCATACGATCGCGCCTTCGTTATCATTCGCAAAACAGTTTGACTACAACACAACAGATGACTCTCACAGAAAACTCGAACGTCAACGCGAAACACGTGAGAAAACTCAAGTGTCAAAGCCAATGGAAAATTCGTAAATTTTTAATATAAACAGTGAACTAAAGTGCCGATTTTGTACACGCGATCTTCAAAATTATAAACTGTTTAAACGTGAATGTGTTTCGGAGTGAATAAAGGGCAAAAACAAAAGCATATTACTTCAAACCTTAAATTCACACAGCTTCAGCAAATGTTGCTAATTACTTCGGCTCTCACGATTGGTTGCGGATCCAGTACTCTCTATATCTATGGGTTCATATGGGAAGAACTACATATGATAGATTTTGATGTAGTTTCTAGGTTTAAAGCGGGTCATGCATATTTATTTTTTTATATTGATGTGTCAATGAATTCAATATGAATTTACCTAATGGATATTTTATTATATAAGTATAAATGCATTACCGACTTCTGTTCTGACCAAGGTGTACTCCCAAATGGACGAATTTTTTAGCAGAGGTGTATTGAACTATATAATGAAGCTCACAATAAAAAATCCAAAATCGAAACGTCTGAAACGAGATGGGAGCTATTCAAAGGTCAAAAAACATACAAAAATTTTTTTATTATAGTTGCAACCAAAAATTTCAACCGATTTTGATGAAACCCAGCAGCATGATTGAGATTTGAAAAAAAAGTTAGATCAAAACTCAAATTTCAAAATGTTGCCTAGCCACAATTCGAAGTTTCAAAAGCGTCTAATAGTTAAAATTATTATAGTCAATTACCTTGTTTATTTAAAATCTGTAAAGTCATTAATTGATTTCGACACAACTTTATATTAAAATTGATATTGATGAAGTCATGTGATTTAATTTTTTTGGCGGTCATATTTGCCCAGGTTTTATAATGGATTAGGTAGGTCTGGTTTAGGGAAAAATAAGTCCAACCTGAGAACGGAACTGATTGATTTTTTACTTCTTATCTCGTTTCTCAAAGTTTACAAGTTTCGGAAATATAAAACAACAAGTTGGGTAAACAGACCTACGCTCATGTCAGGAGGGTTTTGTATTCAATTTACAAAATGCAGTCACCAGATCGAATCAAATCAAGAAACATGTCAAAGACGATTTTATTGGAGAAAATGTGAAATTCGAGGGTCATACTATTATTAACAAAGTTGAGCGAATTTCATTTTCTGAGGTTTTCGTTATTGTTATACTCATATATATCACCCTTGATAATTATTTCAGATGTCCATTCCCGAGGGGGGAAACACATTTTTCATGTATTTCCCCCTGTGCCCCACTGAAGCAAAAACTGGCAGTTTAAGAACTATTTTGAAAAGCTCACATGAAAACTTTCATTTCATACCCATATCGGCTACATTTGATGAATTTTTTTTCAGGGGCCACTCTCCTGTACTGTTATCATCGATTAAGGGCCAATTTCTTCGAGTCCTAGAACGGTTACAAAGCATATTTGCTAGGAGTTTTTTCCCACCTCCTTGACTGATTTCACTTGTGAGCATTAATTGTAGGTACTCATCTTCAGTCATTCATTAAATTGAATCAAGTGTTCAAAGCATGCACCTTAAACGTTGAAGTTGGGAAAAAATAACTCGAAATTATTCAATCTTCGCATTTAAAACAGCCACTATTTTGTTTTACGATTACTGATACCACTAGCTGAACCAATTCTCAAAGATATACATGACACTTATCATTCCTGAAATTTTCATGCAAATCCTAGCCAAAATGTAGTGTCTGAGTCGGTAAAAAGCGCATGTTGTTCCATAGCCATATGTTGCCATAGTAATAAATGCAGCGCATATTGTTCCATAGTAATACGGGAAAATTCAAACCGCTATAACTTCGCTAATTATGATTCAACCTTTATGAAACTTTCAGAGTAGATCAATCTGATAAATATTCATCTGTGTACCGAATTTCATTGAATTTAAGGGTGTCATTCAGATTTTATTTAAGAAAACATAAAATCGATAAATAATACTATTACTAACAAAGTTGAGTGAATTGCGACTTCTCACGTATTTGTTGTTGTTTTACTCACCAAAGCCTTCATTCCTGATTTTTTCCAGATTTTTCGGATCACAGGTGTCCAATCGCGAGGGGGGGGGGACACCAATTTTTCGTGTATTTCCCCTCCCTGTGCGCCCCTCGAAGCAAACTTTGCCAAACTAAGACCTGTTTTGAAAAGTTCTCATCAAGACCTTTCATTTGATACCCATATCGGCTACCTTCAATGAAATTTTTTTTCGGGGGGTCACTCCCCTATATGGGGAGACCTCCCTTAAATACCTTATAAAATTTTTTTGTAGTTGAACTTTAAAGAGAACACCTCTTTACACCTACACACAAAATTTGATGTTTCTAGCTTAAGTAGTTTCCGAGAAAAAGTGCTGTGACACACGGACGGACAGACAGACGGACAGACGGACAGACAGGACGCGATTTTAGTAGGGTTTTGTAAAACTATTTTACAAAACCCCTTAAAAAAATAATATGAAAGGTAGCCGAAGCAATTTCTCCCATCTGACCAAATATGGTGAAAATCGGATAGTTAATAAAATGCACGAAAATTTAGAGCTCATCATTTTTGTAAGCTATTTTGAATATAAATCGTAGATTTTTGGTTTACCAAGAGTAAAATTTGGATTTGAGTGGAATTTGGCACAGTGATTGATAAGACTCAAAGGTGGATATATTAAAAAATAATCCAGAATAAAACAGTTAGTTCAAAATTATGGCCCCCCAAATTTCGGACAATAAACGAAATTCGTTATTTTATTGGCAACCAAAGTGTTAAATATAGGATTTTCCATTAAGGACATAACAGTAAACAAATAAATTTCAACAAATCGATTGTCAAGCCTACTGTGTGGCCAGTAGAACCGTCTTGTTGAAACCAAATATCGTTGAAGTTAAGATCGTCCAATTCTGGCCACAAATAATCTTCCAACATAACTCGATAGCGCTCTCCATTGACGGTAACATGACGGTAGTTTTCAAAAATACGGCCCAGTTACACCTCCGGCATGAGAACCGCATCAAACAGTAATTTTTAGAGTTTTGTAAAATAATTTTACAAAACCCTACTAAAATCGCGTCCTGTCTGTCCGTCTGTCTGTCTGTCCGTCCGTCCGTCTGTCCATCCGTCCGTGTGTCACAGCAGTTTTTCTTGGAAACTACTTGAGCTAGAAACATCAAATTTTGTATGTACGTGTAAAGTGGTGTTCTCTTCAAAGTTCGACTACATAAAAAATTTTATGAGGTATTTAAGGGGGGTCTCCCCATATAGGGGAATGACCCCCGAGAAAAAAAATTTCATTGAAGGTAGCCGATATGGGTATCAAATGAGAGGTCTTGATGAGAGCTTTTCAAAACAGGTCTTTGTTTTTCAAAGTTTGCTTCGAGGGGCGCACAGGGAGGGGAAATACGCGAAAAATTTGTGTACCCCCCCCCCCCCCTCGCGATTGGACACCTTTCATCCGAAAAATCTGAAAAAAATCACGAATGTCGGCCTTGGTGAGTACAACAACAACAAATACGTGAGAAGTCGCAATTCACTCACCTTGGTTAGTAATAGTATGATATATCGATTTTATTTTTTCTTAAATAAAATCTTAACGGTACCCTTAAATTCTATGAAATTCAGCACACAGATGATTATTTGTGGGATTGATCTATCCTGCAAGTTTCATAAAGATTGAATCATATTTAGCGAAGTTATAGTGATTTGAATTTTCCTGTATTACTATGGAACAATATGCGCTGCATTTATTACAATGGCTACATATGGCTACGGAACAACATGCGCTTTTCACCGACTCAGACACTACAGTTTGGCTAGGATTTGCATGAAAATTTCAGAAATGATATGTGTCATCAATATCTTTGAGAATCGGTTCAGCTAGTGGTATCAGTAATCATAAAACAAAATAGTGGCTGTTTTAAATGCGAAGATTGAATAATTTTGTGTTATTTTTTCCCAACTTCAACGTTTAAGGTGCGTGCTTTGAACACCTGATTCAAATTAATGAATGACTGAAGATGAGTACCTACAATTGATACTCATAAGTGAAACAAGTCAAGGAGGTGGGAGAGAGCTCGTAGCAAACATGCTTTGTAACCATTCTAGGATTCGAAAAAATTGGCCATTAATCGATGATAACAGTACAGGAGAGTGGCCCCTGAAAAAAAAAATTCATCAAACGCAGCCGATGTGAGTATGAAATGAAAGCTTTTATGGGAGCTTTTCAAAACAGTTCTTAAACTCTCAGTTTTTGCTTCATTGGGGCTCAGGGGGGAAATACATGAAAAATGTGTTTCCTCCCTCGCGAAATAATGAAATAATTATCAAGGGAGAGATTTATGAGTATAACAATAATAAAAACATCAGAAGTCGAAATTTTTTCAATTTTGTAAATAATAGTATGATCTTCGAATTTCATATTTTTTCCAATAAAATCATCTTTGACATGTTTCTTGATTTTATTCGATCTGGTGACTGCATTTTGTAAATTGAATACAAAACCCTTCTGACATGAGCGTAGGTCTGTTTACCCAACTTGTTTGCGCTTAAAATGTTGTCTCGAGAAGCACATGTGGATTTGTTCCTGACCATTAGTGGATATTTTGCAACAAAGCCATTGAGCCAGAAATGAGCTTCATTGCTGAAGATAATTTTTCAATAATAGTAATTCAAAGTAATTTTTAATAATTTCCAAAAGTTGCTGGTTCGTAAACTTTACCATGATGAAAATTCTGACTTTAACTAACGTTTTGACATTAACAGTTCATTTGAAAAGTTTAAGGGTGCGTTCATTTAAAGATACAAAATTTTTATATCCCTGATGTAAAATCCTATATATTTTCTTGAAAATATTTTTAATTTGCTTACATGAGATGCATTTATACGACCGAATATTTTTCTTTAACAAGAAAATTGTTATTTACTTATTGAAGCTAATGGTACCTATGAGAAATTCTTCATTCCGGTTAGTGCTTTTTTAAATTCATTATTGATTTAACGCTATCTTAAAGCTCACTTCATTCTAAGGAAACCACGAAAGCAAGCTCCGAGCATCCTCGCATTTACCTATAAAACAATCCCTAGACGCCATTTTCATTATGAAAGCTTAGCATCTTTACGATGGAAGGGATCACAGCTAAGACATTTCAATTCTCTCAGCAGACATAAAAATTGTATTCGTTGCAAATAGTAAAATCACTTTTCGTTATATGACACTTGCTATAAATTCATAATAAACATATCCTTTACCTTCGACCCATTTCAGAGAATTTGTTTGCTTGACGTAGCTTCTAGCCTTTCGTAATACTCTCATGGCATGTCGCAATAGAGTATTACTTTATTCTCGCAAAAAAATACACCGTATTTATGAGTTGATCCACCTGTTCAAGGAAAACATCCTTTTTCACCTTCTAATAATATTTTTTCAAGTAGATACATGGTCGATACGAATTTGTTTTGTAGCAAATTGAATGTACTTACAGCGTTGAGTCTGGATTTTCAAATGTTTGCTGAAAAGGATCTTCGTTATTAACTTTCGATGATATATTTTGATAAATGAGTTTTCACAGATATTTAAGATGTTTATTGAAATGCATCTTTTAATGAGAACATATAAGGGTGGCACCTATATGTACTATTTTTATTTTATGGTTAAGTCGTGATTTATTTGAATAAGTAAACTAGATGGGAAAATTTGGATTCAATGGAATCAAGATAACCAGGATCAAAGCTGTAGACTGTTGCACCTTCTATGGAAATCCTTGAATTTAAAGTGGCAAAACCTCCCTAATTGTCTCGATTCATAATTTGGCTTTTACTTATTCTGGCTAAGATCCTGTAGATAAAGGAAGATATAATTTAAAAAACTCGCCACTCATTTCCAAATCCTTTTTTTCTTCTGTGCAAATTTTATAATTGTAGCACAGAAGAGTCTTAAGAACGTGTACTGGCTGGTTGAAAAGTTTTTAAAGCAACACCTATTAACCAGTACAGGAATCAAAATTTATGCGCTATTTCAATATTTCATCTTCTATATGAACACACACAAAAGTTTATTTCTATCAGGCAATTCATTCTTTCTTTACAAGCCGTTTGAACTTAACGTGATGTGTTGGTGAGTTTTTAAACAATAAATAAAACCGAATATCGTGCAGCGATAAAGTTTTTTGCTTTGGAAGGTTTATGAGCAATGAGCATATAAAAATGGTTAACGTGTTAAAAGAGTCTGTTCCTTTATTTTCAACTGTTCATCGATAGGTTCTAGAGTTTGAACATAGTGGAGGTCCAAAAAGTTCAAAAACACCAGAAATCATCGAGCAAGTCTATGATATTGTTTGTAAAGATCCAAGTATGACTAAGCGTGAAATTCCTAACACCACAGGCATCTTTAAAGAATGAGCAGTCTATATGAAAAAGCTATTCTGAAAAATAGTGCTGCATTCGTTAACAATTCAACAAAAACTGAATCGACAGCAAATTTGCAAACATAATTTGGAGCATTTAAAGCAGAATGAAACCAATTTTGTGCATCGTCTTCTAACTGGAGATGGGATCGAATTTACCATAGTGATCCTAAACTGAAACGAGAACATTTACTGTGGATTGAAGCTAGTTGTTCAGCTTCAAAATAGGTCAAGTAAGTGTTACATAAACAACATATCCTATGTATACTGGTATGAGCTGGGAGTTCAATTTGATGTGTATCCTATATTCATCATCAAGGCTCCCGGGGAGGGATCTCGCTGTAAGATACTTACCTGCTACTCCATTCATCTAAACTAGAATACCAAAGACGAGAGTTTATTTTATCGTTTTATTTCTTTGTAATTTATTTTTTCAACATTACATTTCACATATTGAATTATTGAAAACCATTTCTCTTTTATCCTGACTTGTCACGCTTCATAGGTGAGTGCCAGCCTGTAGAGGGAATTAACTTGACATGCTAATAGTTCGGGTTGGCCGATTGAGAATCGCGGCGCAAACCAAAACCTCACTCCTCACCATTTTGTTGCACAATTTCACTATACCTCCGTCTAAAATTTTACTCGCGTAATTACTCGATGTAGTTAAAGAATGGGTAGCAGCACGCTCCCTTATAAACTGGAACAAGACTGCTTCTCAACAGTTCCTCCACGATTATAAATATTAACTCATCTCGAGCTCTTGCTCCTACTTCGCCGTTAAAATTGCTGAGTCGATGAGAACGTGTGTGCTACATTTTGTCAACTTGTAGATGATGGGAGTCATTCTACAATATTTACGATATCATTGTAGCCAGCTTGGGGGAAATATCTTGCATATGAGCGAGGAAAGCTTTCGCCCCCATATTTGCCGCAGCTCTCAGTTGGCTGGCGAAATCTTTTAAATTTGATCGCTTTAAGCTCCCTTAATTTGCTCATACATAGAGCTTCTCGCTTGTGATCTATCGCCGACGTGTACGTGCCTTCCATATGCTGAAGCTTAACAGCAGTATGTCAGCCGCAACGTACATAGTTCCACTCACTCATTTATAACATTTTGCCTTCATTTGCTGGCGCTAAACAGCGCTAAACGATAGGCGGGGAGTTTTGTTCGCTCGTTCATAACATCAGAACAACCGGCAAAAATGGTTATGATATCAGTTTTTTGGGATTCAAAAGGAATTTTTTCAATTAATTATCTTTAAAAAGTTAAAACAATTAACTTTGAGTATTATTGTAACCTTTTGGACCAGTTGGATAAAAGAGTTCGTGAAAAAAGACGCCAGCTTACTGAAGAAAAATTTATATTTCATCAAGACAATGCACGTCCTACTCGTAACACAAGTGCTTTGACGATCGTTAAATTGAAAGAATTAAAGTACGAATTGCTTAAATAGCCACCCAGCCGCGATACGTTTTGATTTTAATCCAGTACGCATCATGACTAAATGGGGTTATCTTCCGTCCGAAGAATCACTCTAAACAAATCTGAGACCTTCGGCATATGGAGTGAGTGTTTTAACAACTGTACCACATGGACTACTCCCTCTGACTATTACCTTTTCAGGAATTTGAAACAATTTATTCGTGGAAAGCGTTTTTCGTCAAATGAAGAGGCTATTGCAGCCGCGTGAAACAGTATTTTGTAGAGCTTCCGGAAAATCATGACAAAGATAGTATAAAATTATTAAAGGATCGTTGGAATAAGTGTAGTGAAGTTGATAAAAAAACTAAGTGCTCACATTTTTTCATTCTCATTGTCAAAACGTTTGAGCTAACCTGTAAACTAATTTCAATTGAATATTTTCATTTATATTAATTATACTTGAATTTTTTCGAAAATTAATCTTACATCCAAAAAATTTAGATGACCCAATAAAGCATTACATTAATCAAAATCAATTTTTTCTTCCATCCCTGTCGTTATCGCCTCCTTCAAAACAGCGCTAATCAATTTAACATTTCTGCATAAGTTTCTCTATTTCCATAATTGAAAGACTACTCTGAAATATTAAAATCCTTCCCCACAAATCTTCAACAGCTTATGCAAAAAGATACTCGAAACATTCTCAGAATGCGCACGATAGGTACATAACGGTACAAGTAGCCAGAGAATATTGTCAATACTTCTGGTTACTAGCTCGCCTTAAGGAAGTCTCCCGAATTTTCTGGGAATCAACAACCAGGTTATTATTTCATGCTTTATCATCACGCTCTCGGTCTCTACATGTCGGTCGTTATATCTTGTGTCAGTATCTTGAAAGGACTTGCGCTTTTTGTTTGTTTTCGAGCAAGTGATTCAAGGAGAGTATGACGATAGAGATTGAGACCGATTCTACACTCTCTGCAATTTCATAAAGTATAATGATCCTGGACCGGAATTGTGGTTGTGGTTGAATAGCATGAGCTTCATGTTTATCGTAGCGAAAATGACATTTCTTTATAGAGATTACAGTCAGTGTGTAGGTGGTAAGTTGTCATGGAAATATAACGAAGAGGAGATGTTCGGCTGAGATGCTTTGCAGATTTGGCTGTATATTTCGAACAACAGGGAGAGAAGGGAAAAGACGATATATTTACTTTAAATATTTGAAGTTATTTAGGTTGAAAATGGAAATTCGTCTTTGCCTTCTATTTTGTGCTTGGACTTACATTTAAAGTCTGTGCCCGATATTTTTCAAGTCGATTTTCCTCCATTATATTTATTGCTTCAAAATTTATTTAAATTTGATTGGTAATAAGAGTAAGGTAAAAATTACAAAGATTATTATCTTTTCCCTAAAAATATAATCTACGCCATCCTGGACGTTCCTATATGTCAGTTGCAATGTGATTCTATACAGAGGAATTTACAGCCCATGGCGCACATGGTCCTTGGTCACAAACAAAAAATAAATAACAACAAGCGACATTCTTTTCCACCCATCTCAACAAAATATTCACAAAATCTTATTCCATTTCTAAAAGTAGTGCAGAACTATGGCTGCTCAACATAAATGGCAATCGGTGAACGACAAGAAGAAAACTAATATCAAAATGTCCTAAAAAGGATGAAATATTGTAAATTTTATAGCAGCAGTGCCATATCAGTTTTTCTCCATTTCTTATGTGATGGTGCATATGTTGGAAGTTTTTATATTGAAACAGAGGAATTGATTTGGCATCACTTCAATAAGATTTAGGGCATTTTGAAGTCGGGCTTCTTTTTACAATTTTTTTTTAAATTTCCTTCCTTTTTAGTGACAAATTTTTTATAGAAAATCTATTAAAATTCAATTGCTTGAATATATTGTGCAATGTATATTAAAATTTTATTTCTCAACTGCGATGTAAAATTCATACCAATTGAAATCGGCAAGGTCCACATGATTCGAATTCTGTTCTGATACCTTTCAATCGATCTTTGGTTTTGTAAAAATCCAATTCAAATTGTAACCCTGATAAGATTCTGACCTCAACCTGACATTGCCAAGTTTCATTAACATTCGTTCAAAGGTTTTTTCACTTCTAGACTAAAAAATTTTGTACGATTTTAGGCCTTTAAAGAGCTGCCTTTTTGTTTCAGACGGTTTGACGTCAGATTTTTTATTGTGCGCTCAATCACACAATCAAATGGACCGTTGTCTCGATTTTCGTCAAAATCTTTGTTTGGAAGAACAGAAACTATGGATTTTCACCTTAAATAGCCACTAGTTTGTTTTTGCTTAGCCTATTGGGTTGATTAAGAATATCGGCAGGGATATTTACCTAATACACTATTTCTGAAAATTTGGTGGAAATCGAAGCAACATTGCGATCTTCAGCATAGTTACAAATCTCTGTACATCACAAATATATATATATATATATATATATATATATATATATATATATATATATATATATATAAATATATATATATATATATATATATTGTTACATGTACAAATAATTCTGCGAGCTGCTGTCGCAATTGTTTTCATAATCAACGTCAACAAATGAATTTACTCGAACCCACGAGAACCCAACAAGCATGATCAACATCTGCAAGTGACGTCACTCCATTCATTAATTTGCTCGAATCTACCAGGTACCTCTCGGTAGAACATTCGATAATGTACGAGAAATGGGTGAATAGGTAGAGACCCTATATAAAGGCGAGCTGAATGAATGGGGGGATTCATTCATTACAACCGCGATAGAAAACTGCGACATCGTGGAACGCGAAGTAAAGACGATTGATTGTTTGAGTGCGAAGTGATTTAGAAGACAATTGCGATAAGAAATTTTGGACAAGTGTTAGATTTTTTTCATAGTGAAAATTAAAATTAGTGAAAGTGTTAAATTGTTAAATGGTTTATTGTGCATTTTTGTAATTAAATAAATTCTTTTAACTTAAATTAAAAGACATTGCGTTTTCACTTTCTCGGAACATTAAAATTATTGGCCGCGAACCGAAAACACGCGACAGTGGTGTCGAGAAGTGCGAAAGAAATATTTTGAAAGTGAATATTTGAACATTTTTATAGTGCTCAATAGGAAAATTTAAAGAAACATTAAAAATGCCACGAAGCTTAAACTTAAAAATTAATGAATTGACCATGTCGGAGCTTAAGGAAGAGTTGGAACAGCGAAACCTGGCTACGCAAGGTACAAAGGCCACACTGATTGCACGCTTGCGTGACGCAATTGGATCGGAAGGCGCGTATCTGGATTCCGGTGAGCCCTCAGATGAAGAAAAAGGCGCAGAAGATGGTGAAGCAGAAACAAAAAAAAACAAAGGAACCAGAAAATGCGCTGATGCAAATGTTAATGCTGATGCAACAAGAGCAGCGACAACAGTCATCCAATTTAACCACGAAGCTAGATGAGCAATCAGCGAAGTTAAATGAACAAACAACGAAGCTAAATGAACAATCAGCGAAGCTAGACCAACAAGCAATCGAAATCAAAGCAGACATCAAGGCAGACATCACACAGAAGCTGGAGAAACAGTCAACCGAAATAAAAGTGGAGCTCGGTAGTCTCAACAAACAAATTAAAGGCGTCGAGGAAAAGGTTGACCAGGTCGAGGAAAAGGTTTACCAGGTCGAGGAAAAGGTTAGCCAGGTCGAGGAGAGAATCAACAATGAGATGGAAAATATGAAAAAGGAATTCGAAGCAGCAAAGGCAGTAGTAACCACCTCACCAGCCCCAATTATAACCGCAGCGCAAAGCTCATCTAGAAATGTGCAAGCACCAATATTCGATGGGCAAACGGTCTGGACTATTTACAAAATCCAGTTTGAAGCAGCCGCTAGGATAAACCACTGGAATGAGCAGGAACGAGCAACTGCGTTAATTCTTGCTCTAAGAGGCCCAGCTGCCGAGCTTTTGCAGACTATCCCCGTTGAGCTGCATTCAAACCCGGCTGCTATAATGAATGCGCTGGACATGCGTTATGGAGACGATCATCTGAAGCAGATTTACCGGGCACAGCTACGGCATCGGATGCAGAAGTCTGGCGAAACCTTGCAGCAGCTAGCACAAGACATTGAGCGACTGGCACTTTTGGCTTACCCAGCGTACGACCCAGAACATCGAGATGACGTAGCAGCAGAAGCATTCATCAGCGCCTTAAAGGACAACGAATTGCAACAAGCCGTGCGGTTAGCTCAAAAGCAAACAGTCAAGGATGCATTGGCTTATAGTTTAAATTTTGAGGCAGCCAAAAATGTGACCCGTACCACTGCCCGGGTCCGCGAGGTACTGGCAGATAATTGCAGGTGTGAGCGCGCGGGAATTGAGCGAGAGCTGCAGGTGAATGGTGCGCCTAGATGCTGGAATTGCGGGGAAAAAGGGCACCTGCAAAGAGACTGCAAGAAGGGGAGAAGACCGAGCTATTGTCCAGGGTTGTGGAGATCCAGACCGTGTCAGGAGCCTAGAATGGAGGCCCATCAAACTGCAAGGGCCAACTTCGTGGGGCGAACGTTGGCTAGGAGTATCGACATCCCCAGCACCGTGCCAAGGCAACATCGTGGAGAAGCAGACAGATGCCTTCCTGGTCAAGTTGATGAAGAACAATGTACCCTAACAAACGACATTGGTGCAACCCGATCGACGATCCGACCAGACCTAGTGAGGCCCCAACTGCTTCACAAGGGCAGAGTTCATGGAATTGCTGACTCCCTATCTCGTCATCCATGTCCAGCTAACTGCAAACATTGCCAACGGATTGAGGAAAAGGAGCCGCCCGTTGATCTGCGAGTGATAACCGCCGAATTTGATGAAGGTTGGTCATCGGAGGAGATTCGAAATGCCCAGTTAGCCGATGAAGATATCGGACCATTGCTCGTATGGAAGGAGACAACTGGGCGACCGGAGTGGAAAGACGTTTCAATGCATGGTGCAACCCTGAAAAGCTATTGGGCACAATGGAACTCCCTTCAGGTGGAGGGTGGCGTACTCAAGCGGAAATGGGAAACGGCGGATGGTAGCTCCTATAGGATGCAAACTATACTTCCCAAAAGCCGAATCCACGATGTGGTTAAGGAAATGCATGAAGGATCCTCGGGAGGCCACCTTGGTGTTAACAAGACCTTAGCGAAATTGCGGGAACGGTTCTACTGGCTCCACGCTCAAGAATACGTAGAGGACTGGTGTCGCAGATGCACAATTTGCGCTTCCGTCAAAGGCCCAAAGCGACGACCGAGAGGACAAATGCAAACCTATAACGTAGGCGTGCCATTCGAAAGGATTGCTGTTGACATCGCAGGACCCTTTCCTGAATCCGATTGGGGAAATCGATACACGCTGGTTGTAGCCGACTATTTCAGCAAGTGGCCCGAGGTCTACCCCATTCCCAACCAGGAAGCAACTACCGTAGCTGAACAGCTAGTGTTAAATTGGGTCAGTAGGTACGGCGTACCTTGCGAATTACATTCAGATCAAGGCCGAAACTTTGAGTCACTAGTTTTTGGCGAAATGTGTGAGCTACTGGGAATACGGAAAACGAGGACAACACCGCTGCATCCCCAATCCGATGGAATGGTCGAACGGTTCAACGGCACGCTCAATAAACATCTGGCCAAGATGGTTGACAAGAACCAAAGGGACTGGGACCGACATATCCCACTATTTTTGATGGCGTACAGAGCTGCCGAACACGCATCGACGGGCCAAGCTCCAGCCAAAGTCATTTTTGGAAAGACTATTCGTTTGCCAGCCGATATAAAGTTCGGAACACCCCCTGAGAAACCCCAAACGGTCTCGGAGTACGAAAGTGATCTAAGACAACGGTTGAACCAGATACATCGGACAGTGCGAAAACACCTCGAATCGGCTACTGACCGCATGAAGACCAGGTATGATCTAAAGGCTAATTCTACTGGCTTCCAGCAAGATGACTTGGTGTGGCTTTATAACCCGCAACGGCGAAATGGTAGGTCTCCAAAGTTGCAACATAATTGGGAGGGAGCATACCGAGTTACAAAACGAATCAACGACGTCGTATACCGAATACAGGAACATCGTAAGCCGAGAGCTAAAATGAAAATCGTGCATCTGGACCCTTTTCGGGGCGAAAAGAACTGAGGTGGGGGCAGTGTTACATGTACATATAATTACATGTACAAATAATTCTGCGAGCTGCTGTCGCAATTGTTTTCATAATCAACGTCAACAAATGAATTTACTCGAACCCACGAGAACCCAACAAGCATGATCAACATCTGCAAGTGACGTCACTTCATTCATTAATTTGCTCGAATCTACCAGGTACCTCTCGGTAGAACATTCGATAATGTACGAGAAATGGGTGAATAGGTAGAGACCCTATATAAAGGCGAGCTGAATGAATGGGGGGATTCATTCATTACAACCGCGATAGAAAACTGCGACATAGTGGAACGCAAAGTAAAGACGATTGATTGTTTGAGTGCGAAGTGATTTAGAAGACAATTGCGATAAGAAATTTTGGACAAGTGTTAGATTTTTTTCATAGTGAAAATTAAAATTAGTGAAAGTGTTAAATTGTTAAATTGTTTATTGTGCATTTTTGTAATTAAATAAATTCTTTTAACTTAAATTAAAAGAGATTGCGTTTTCACTTTCCCGGAACATTAAAATTATTGGCCGCGAACTGAAAACACGCGACAATATATATATATATATATATGCTCCACTCGAAATGTAACTATATATATATAAATATACAATAACTTTGCGTAAGCTTACACAAAACCTGTAGCGTCAATAGTTTTTCTTCACTAATGGTATAAACGAAGACCAGGCGCTGAAGGAAGGTTCGACAACACCCTGTCTCAACATTCCTTTAGCTCCACATTGATGTGCTTTTGCAATGCTGGCTAGACCGGATAATACCTTTGTTTGATGGGCGTTGAGTCCATCTTAATGACGAAGATCCCAATCGTTCTGCTATACGCAAAAGCCAATTTCTCCAAATAGCCCAGTCATATTAGGGCTTTCACCTCGGAATGAAAGATAATAAGCTGCAAATTGGTATGAACCTTTGTTTTGTCATTCTAAATGTTGTCTCAAAAGTCAAAATCATTATCGTGCTCGCGTCTCAAGATATTCAAGGTCAAAGGTCACAAAAATCGGTTTTTCGCGAATATCTGGCTTCCTATCGGTTAAATGAGATTTGCATTTATTATAAAAGTTGTAGGCTATAAAATTCCCTACAACTTTTGTTTAAACTTTTTTTTCATACGACCAACCGTTTTGAAGGTAGAGCGCGAAGAGTGCACATCGTACAGTCATATACGGCCTAATGCAAGGTCAAGCGTGAGTTATGGTTATCAGTACGTTATAAAGTCAATTATTTACTTGGAAATTATAATTATTAAACAATGCCTATTATTTATGTACTAACTATTAATTATTTATATTTAATTAAAGTAAGTAACTTGATTATTTATATATAATTATTCATATTTAACTATTTAAGTATAAAATATTATTAATTCTGGATTATATATTTTAGTTTTATTTTAAGTTAACACGACATTATATATCTTTTCTTTAAAACGCGTAAATTTCTCAATACTTATATACCTGGAAATACTTGTCCCTACCCTATGCCCTTTTCTATTCATTGCCGGGACAGATGTTCTATAGTATTCAAGGCCACTCTCTCCACTTTGTATGAGTCAAGATTATTCGTTAGTTTGAAATTGTACCGTTGCAAATCAAGTTACTTACTTTAATTAAATATAAATAATTAGTAGTTAGTATATAAATAATAGGCATTGTTTAATAATTATAATTTCCAAGTAAATAATTGACTTTATAACGTACTGATAACCATAACTCACGCTTGACCTTGCATTAGGCCGTATATGACTGTACGATGTGCACTCTTCGCGCTCTACCTTCAAAACGGTTGGTCGTATGAAAAAAAAGTTTAAACAAAAGTTGTAGGGAATTTTATAGCCTACAACTTTTATAATAAATGCAAATCTCATTTAACCGATAGGAAGCCAGATATTCGCGAAAAACCGATTTTTGTGACCTTTGACCTTGAATATCTTGAGACGTGGACACGATAACGATTGTGACTTTTGAGACAACATTTAGAATGACAAAACTAAGGTTCATACCAATTTGCAGCTTATTATCTTTCATTCCGAGGTTGACCCCTTTTTTTACCTAATATGACTGGGCTATAAGCGGGCATGCACAGGTTATTTGACATTTCCTACAGACCCGTTTTGCTGAATTTTGCACGAAATTCTCCCGATTGTGAACACATTTGGTCGATCATGCTGACCAAAAAATCACGAAATGCACGAAATGCCCATTTTCGTAAAAGGCTTCAACAACCTTAGTGCGTTGCTCAATTGTGTACCTCTCAATAATTGAATTTGTCGAGCACTGAAACAAAGAAATGTCAAATTAATTCGGGCGGAAAATTTCACGTTAAGGTATGACTAACAATCAACATCGTGCAATATGGTTGGACCACCCTTTATAAGAATTATGAAATTGCATTACATTACAATTAAGTTACAATGTATTCTAAGTATAGAATTTAAAGTATGGAATTTTGAAAACTGAAATTTGGAATTAGACATTATTTTTCAATCAATATAACATAATTTTTCGATCAATTTTTGTTTTTTTGTATGTTGTATACTTTCGGTTTTTGAACATACTCCAGGCGTTTAACTTGTTAGCCGCGAATTGGAGATGTCCACTGGCATCTATCTTGGAGCTGGTGTCGGAGAAAGTGTTGATGCAGGGCCTTTACGCTGAGAACAGAGCTGATAACAGGTTATATAACCTACAACTAGACCACCGATCAAAAGTCCACTGTCGCCTACTGCGAACTAGTGAATTTCTCGTGGTTGATTTCCTGCGGGTTGTAGCTCGGATTCTAAAAGTTATTTATTTTTCGTTGGAGCTCGTATAAATTTTTTTCTATCAAAACATTAGGAGTTCGAAGTGCTCCTAGTGTCTGCTCATCTGTTTAAAATATATCGTTGAAAGATTTCTGGTGGGAATAAATTGGGTTTTAAAAGAACAAGTGAATAATTTATGCGCTTGGATGGTTTAGCTTTCTTCCTTTATTGAGCAATCCTCCGGTAAGTCGAGGATTCCAGATCCATTTAAGGTTAAGAACAATACTTCCTTCCCACAGTCTATGTTGATCATGGAGGCGGCCTTCATGAAATATATCCAATGATTGGAATTGATTTAGGGGATCCTCCTCATTGGCTCAGCGACAGGTTTCACATGACTCGGGTTTGGCTTGGCTGAATGATTGATGAAGCTAAGTTCACATGCTGATATTGGGGAACCTCGTCGAAGTAATGAACGTACTTGATTGCACATGTAGCTATGTTCACTGACAACACTACAGGGTTTTAATTCGCGTTCTGTAATTGGATATCAGGTGTTTCGATGTAGGGCTATAATCAAAAAACTACCCGAAGCTCTATTTCCAGTATAGTTCCGTTCATTATTAAGAGAATCGGAACAAGATGCATTTTTTCATAATGATCAAACAATGCCAAAGGTTTTCTTTATAGGAACACCATCTTCTTATAGAGTGATCGTCCATGTATAGTAATGATTCTGTAGGATTCCGCGAAATTTCCGTATGATATTGGCAATCGGAAAGTAGTTGGTAGACGTTCGCTTACAGAAGCGATCACTGATTGAAGTTGATCTGGCGCCAATAAAAGTGAATTTAGTTTTCCTTGCTTAGTATCGATAAAAGTGTCCCAGAGTGCAGCTTGTGTGCGTCAATAGTTATTCAATTTTAGCGTGAGACGTGTGGCTAAACGCGTAAGGCATTGATAGGTTTTTTGCTTATATATTTCTTGCGTCATATTGTTCTCTGTCTGAATATTGGTGTTGATTGCTTCTTGTAGTTCTGTTAAGTTTTGTTCATTGAGTCTGTACGATTTGGTCATGATATAACTTGTGGAGTTGATCACTAAGGTTTGATTTCTTATAAGCTCTCGTACGTATTGATCACTGTCATCTAATCGATTGATAACGTTGTTCATGTGTTCAGCATAATCAGAGTCAAGAACTCCAAATAGAGCGTTAGCTATATTTCCTATGGCGTTGAGAGCCCCACGTTTTATTAGCCTGGCCTTTTCTTTTATTTTCCGCTGCATCAAAGCATTAATTTTGTTGTATTCCTTCAGGAGCGACTGAAATTGCAAGATAATACTCTAACAAGAAGCATCAGTGTTTAGAAGCTGGTTTAGGGATTGTATTTGCTTTATTCCTAACCTTATTGTATATAGCTCTTGCCAATAGGACATTAGATCAAACTAAATTACCAACTTCCACTCATTTAGGATTAAGTGCGCAGGCCCTAAGTTTTCCACGCACACGCCACGAGTGACTTCAGAAGGATGTATTGTAGCTGCAGCAGCCGATCCAGGTAAGATGAGTCCTACCAAAAGTAGTGACTGTAAAACAAAGTGTCCCAATCGACGTCGTTTCCTCCCAAAAGGTCCAACCTCAGCTTTCTTGGAGGTGCTACATGATTTACTCTGGCTTTGACTTATTGCTTCTGCAGTCTGAATTGAAGGTTCGGGGTGTTCTCCTTCTATCGAATATGATTGGCCATTCACGGGAAACGGTGGAAGTTTGTGGTTAAGCCGTCACATCAGCTACATGAACCAATCCATCATTCCCTTTGAACACGTTCATGATTCTACCTAGATGCCATTTCAGAACTGGCGTGTTTTCTTCTTTTACAATAACCATCATCTCAGGTATTATATTTTTGCACTACTGCTTCCATTTATATCGACTTTGTAACTAGTTTAAATACTCAGTTGGCCCCTTGTGCCAAAATTTGTACGTTAAATCCATGACTAGCTTCCATCTTCGTCCCAAAGATATACGAGGGATTTCAGCATTCACATCCGCACAGCTAGTGAACGGCTCACCGATTAAAATATGACCTGGGGTGAGAGCCTGAAGATCGTTTGGATTAGGTGATAATGGTGTCAAAGGCCGTGAATTGAGGATGGCTTCAGCTTCGATGACCACTGTTTCTAGTTCCTTGTATGTTATAAATTGACGCTAGCCAAGTTTTTCATAATCTGAATGTTGGCTGATTTGATGGCCGTTTCTCATAGCCCACTAAAGTGGAGAGCTCTGGGTGGGATGAAGTGGAAATCTTTTCTCCTTGCCGTGCAAAACTTGATAATGCTTTCCTGGGAATTTTTTTCTAACATTCATTGCTTCAATTCAGTCAGCTGTTTTTTCGCTCCGACAAAATTTGTGGCGTTATCACAAAATATTTTTCGACAATTTCCTGTCCATGAAATAAATCGTTCGAGGGCACCTATAAAGGCTTCAGTTGTCAGTTAAGTCGCCAGTGCAAAATGAACAGTCTTCGTTAGAAAGTAGCAAAATACTGCTAGTTATGATTTATGAGGTTGTTTGCCACGACCTTTAAAATGTGTATAGAATGTTCCCGCAAAGTATACTCCAGTATTGACAAAGGGCCTGGGTTGATGGATTCTATTTGCAGGAAGATCTCCCATCAGTTAAGTTAGCAATTCAGGTTTTGCTCTGGCATATGCTACACAATTTAGAATTACGGTACGGGCTAGTGTTTCTCCCTTGGTCGTCCAATAATGCTGTCGAGCAATTGCTAACAAGGGTTGGGGACCGGCATGCTGGTGGCCTATATGAATCTGATTAAGACTCATTTTCGTGATTGGATGTGCATAGTGAAGCAGCAAAGGATGTTTGTGGCTTTGTGCTTAGCTGGAAAGCTCCAGTCATCCACCCACTCACAACTGTCCATCGGGGCTTAGGAACGGAGTCAGGTTGCTCAGCCGATTACTGCCGCTTAGTTGTCTTATCGCTTGAAGGGCTTTGATCTCCTCATTGAATTCCTTCTGCTGAATTTTCTTAACAATAATGGTAGAAGCTGCTTCTAATTCTGATACTGTCGGTGGACTTGTTTCTCGCTTTGATTTGATCTACCTGCGGATCACACTGGTGAATTGAATGACCAATGTTATGATGCATTTTAGTTTCCGAAACGAGTTTCCATGATTTATTTTGTATAGAAAGTGTGGTTCGGGTTTAGTGCTTACTAGAGTTTTTTTCGCCTTCTTCTTTTCCAAGTCAAATTTCTTTTTATACTTGCTTAGCAGGCCACATATCAGGATGCTCATGAAGAAATAAGGTCCCGTAGAACCACAATAGGCTTTCTCATAATTTTGTAGGGACCGTGCCTTGGGATGCTAAACCTGCCATCGACTGAGAATCGAATGTTGTTGAATGGTTGCCATCCGATTTGCTACAAACGTTTCGTAGGGTGCTGCCTCACTATGCATCCAATGCAACACAGCTTCAGAATCTGTCCAAAAGTAACAAGACTGTCCAGGAAGCCCTAAATCTTCGAAGACGATGGACCAGCTCAACTATTCGTTTTGCGGCACATAGCTCCAAACGTAGGATCGTAATGGTTTTGATTAGTGCTACTCTGGTTTTGGCCCACAATAGGTGCACTGTTGTTGTGCCGTCATACTGGTTAGTGCAGATGTAGACAGCGGTTCCATAGGCTTTTTCGAAAGCATCCAAGAAGACATGCAACTGCGTGCTGCAAGGAGTTTTTGCACCAAATAGATGCCATGGTACTCTGATTTTATTGAGTTCCACTAAACTTTGATGAAAATTTATCCAGGATGAATGCAGCTCCATTGGTAATGGTGCATCCTAGTCAAGCTTCAATTTCCACCAATTTTCTATGAAAGCTTTTGCTGTTGCCATCACTGAACTCATGAGCTCGAGAGGACAAAATATGTGCAATGGTAGAGAGTGCCATCCTCATTGTCCCTCTTGTTGGCTCTTTATAAGCTGGAATGTGAACTACCAATTCATATTGCTTTGGCAAGAATATGACTCCAAGCATTTTAACGTGTACTGTAAAGCGGTTTGTCACAGTATAGTGCACTTTGTGGTCTTGCGGGTGAATGTCTTTGATTAAATCGGAAAAGTTTGCACACCAGCTGTCTTTAAAATCTTCATTTTTTTGAACAACTTCTTGAAGATTGTTTTCTCGAGTCAAAAAATCATACATGTAGAAATCCTTCTGGATAGCGAGACTTCCTAAGGGATATTGATTCCTGGTATTAACTGCTAGTTGCTCCAAGCACTTAGTTGTAAGGTAAAATGCAATGGTAGTACCATATGTTACGGTATTCATTTGATAACATGGCAGTGCCCCGCTCAGGTAATTATGCCATAAGATAATTTGAAACCTTCGGTCTTGTTTGTCAATAGAGGTTTGTCGGTAATCTTCTCAATATCAGTGGAGAAGACATACTTAAAGAGCGGAATCGAAGCAGGATAGTGAATCTTAGGTCCAAAAATGTGAAGAACAAAACCAAGGTTTGCAGCTCCCGTGGGGACTTTGTTCAAGCTGTGTGACGTATTGTCTAACTTTTTCAACAAAATATGAATCAAAATCGGGTCCCAGTCCATCGAGTCAACTTTTATGTTTCTCAGGCTCAATATGCATTCTTTGGCGATATCATGGCACTGTTTGATTGATACGGCTTCCAGCCAAGATGGCTGGTTGTGATAATAACCATAAGGAAAGTAGTTACCATAAGCCTTTTGTTATCATATCAGCTTCGGAGAACAGTCCAACCATCTTCATAGTTTCCTCCGAAACCGGCATGTGTTTGATAAGTCGTTCTGCCTCATCCGTTAAATCAGCTTTCAGGTACCACATTTTTTGAGCATTTCTTTGATGAAAGAAGTCGTGGAAGGATATCCATTGTCCATAATCCCCATCGAGTCTCGGAAGAGACATATCTGGATGTGTGGCTGGGAGTGAAGGAGACTATGTTGTCCTGGCTCAGCCTTGTCTTTGTTCGTGGAAAGAATATGAGGACATCCTATATGCGCTTTTCCATTTGGTTGAAACCCACGGTGCTATATGTGGCCTTGTCACCTTGGGGTCTATGCACATCTTGCAGTCAATCCCAGTACTTCATGAACGTACTCATCTCCAACTTGTAGTATGATTTACTTTCTGCTGGGCCCTTGTATATTCCATCGATTATGAAATTAATGGAACCAATTATTGCGTCTAGCTGATATTTTAGACCCTCAAATTCTTTTTTAATTCATTTTACCTTTGATGATGGGGTACACTGTTGTTCAAGTTTCAAACTAGGGACTGGATTGATCGCACTTTAACTGGGAACCTTTAATAGTTGTTCTCCCTTTTGAGCATCTTTCAAAAGACCAGTGATAGCATCTCTTGCGGTCATTTATTTTCGTTGTATGACCGTAAAATAGTTATTGGCGAAATACGAATGCTAACCTGAGGCTACAGCATATTCTTGTAGCTGTTTATCTTTGTCACAGAAGAGCTGGAAAAGTTCATTTAATTCGGCCAGTCACCTGTTCAGGTACTCCACTGTTTTTCATGTAGGCCTATCCTTGTGGTAATTGGTGATCAACCGCTCGATCTCCAAGGCAGTAAGATGTTGCTCCCTGGCTCATTCTTCCATTTTAATTACAAGGTAGATTGACCCAAGAAAAGCTAGTCAACACCACCCTGGAAAATTAAAAAATTCTAAGCGATGGTATACCAAACGAATTTTCTTAAAATTCTGATCAGGAAAGAATATTTTTTTCAACTTGATTGCGTGATAGATCACATCAGACTCACCAAAATGTTTATAAAGCGACGAAAGGCTTTTTTTTACCGCTTATTAGAATAGTTGAAATTAACTTGGCCACCAGATACAAAATCTGTTGGTGTGTTGGTTGAACCTCGGTACAATACCGATGTTTTCAAAAAGGAATGGTCAAGTTCTCTGAAAAGACACCTTTCAGGTGTTATGAACAAATAACAGTTTTATTAGATAACATTTAACTGAAATACTAGTTGACGTAAAAATTATTTCTCAATATCTTTATGACCAATTAACCAAGTTTTAATGAAAATATACTCCAAATTTTTAAACACTGATTTAAACTTACATAAAATTCAAGCTAAATGAGGTCAAAAGGATCTTATATTTTGCTAAGCCGGAGTACCTTAAAATAAACTTGTGAGAACGAATGCCAATGAAAGTATTTGATTATGATGTTTTTTTGTTGCAACGAACTGAGTTCATGAATATCAGTGAAAATTGAAAACTAATCGCATGTGATTATTCTCAGTAAACAAATGTTATTTCACTTCACACTGTCTGCTACAATAATTTGATGACTAATCCTTAATCCCCTGCCTCTCATAGATTTGCCATCAGCTGATTGGAATTTCGAAAACATCAGCATCAGGACATTCGTACACGAGAGCGCAATCTCCCCGAATATCCTCCTCTCCAAGTTCAACCACATATGGACCAGAGATGTTGAGTTAAAGGAACTTGGCCTGCTTTCATTTGTATGTATCCTTAAATTCGAGCCCCAGCTGAATCGGATTTTATCCCTGCTTGTTCGTCCAGTTGTTAGGGAACTCGCGAAATGGGCATACCTGGCCCCTTGTCGGTAGCACTGTGAAAATCCAATTTTATTGTGAGACTTTCAATCCAGAATTATAAAAACTGAGCTGCGACTCAAAAGAACAGTTGCTGGTGGTGCTTTCTCTCCTTTCCTTATTAACTGTTTTGGTGTCTTTCAAACGATTTCGGTTGAAGAATTGCGGAGCAAAATTATTGCATTCGGTTCGCTGAAATGTGTCCCATATATGTGACGTAATTCAAAAATTTATCAATAATTTTAAGGCTCTCCTACTTAGTGTCCTCAATCATAGATTCCTTTTTGCTGGTTTTTTATTGAATTACGTTCTTTGGATAAGTTATTTCGCAATTTGCATCCGGCTTTCCTGACATATCTCCTAGTGCGAAAAAGTTCCAGCGGAAATCGGAGAATATGCATTGAGTTGAATGTGCGTGGTGAATTTGTGGCGTTCAAAGTAAGTGCTCGTGTTTTGGCGTGCAAGGGTGTGGGCTATCTAAAAAAAACGTTTGCGGTGCACTCCGATCTCCAAATTAAGCCAGCTCATGTTTCTTATGAAAGTGACTTTTGCAACATAGCCTTCCACATCCTTAATCGATAGCTTTTTGTCGCAGCTGTAAGTCCGAGCTTTAACTTCCCTTCTGACTCTAAATCTAATGAACACAGCTATTGCTGCTGGAAAACTCAAAGGGTGTGTTTGCGTAGAGTTTTAACCGCGTTGCGATACACTTCATCGTTTAGCATCATTATGCGTGTCCTGGCATCGCATGAATTACAGCATTCGCACATACTCGTCATATTTCATACATCTCGTGTGTAAAAGAGAGTGAATAAGGCATTGGATTGTGAATTGGTGTTATATATCTCCAGGGGAAAATTCTGTCTTGTATGTGTCACCCTCCACGCATTCCTCCCCTGTTCCACGGTCTAGTCAGCATCTTTCGCGTATTCTGCCAAAACGCCTCTACAACCCCGAAGTAACCGAAATAAACGACGTGTTTGTGCCTCGAGTTACGCTGCCGTCTCGACTTTGGTGGCTTTCGCTTCCACACTTTTTTCATCCCCGAATCCAAATTACAAAGACGACAGAAAAAAAAGTTGGGTAGTCCTATTGTTGATTTCGTTCGTTTGGCGACCGCCCACTCTTTGCTCTTTTCGTCTCCTGCTTTGTGCTGAGCGCTGCCGAGTGTTTGCCGTTAAGTTGGAGGCTGAAGGACTCGTTCGTAGTTCGCAACCGAAAAAAATTGGTGAAAGTGTGAGGATCAAGGACGACAGGAAGGGGTTGAATGGAGTAAGAACTGAGTTCGAGTCGCTGAGAAAATAGAAAACGTGTTGTTTAGTTTAGTTAAAGGCTAAAGCCAAACTACAGTCGCGGTTATTGGATTACTTTTGACGAAACGTCCGTAGAGGACTGCTCAAGGAATTCGAGGAAAAGAGAAGGTATGTACTTCACATTGATATCTGTATTGTTGGTGGAATATTGTTTTAAGGGAATATAAACACAATATCTTTTGGTTATTCAAGATAACGCCTGTTACACAATATTTTTGTTTGCGAAAGCATTTACGCGGTACTGACTGCTGGTTAACTTAGCAACTGCCTCAAGCGAAACAAGAAATAATGGGATTTAAGGGAAAGGGTGGAGATCCGATAAGGTGAAATTGAATTTTCCCAAGTTCAAAGCTGTCGAAGTAAATGGCAGAATACTTGACAAAGTCAAATTGGATACTGATAACGTTATTTTTGAGAATCTGTTTTAAACTTTTGGAAAATACTCTGCAGGATTTGCTGGTAAATTTAATATGCAAATCATATTTCTTTTTAAAATATTTTTAGACCTAGAAACTATCTGCACTTTCTTCACATCCTATCTCATATGTATATAAGATAACACCTGTTGGTTGCTTACCATAAGCACACACATGACCTACATTTTGAAGTTATGTAACGATTAAATCTCCTTTGGCTGGATGAAGTTTTTTGATTACGCAGACAAAGATTAAGGAACTTTTGTGAACGATATACTTTTCCTAATTGAAAATTTCATATTTTGAAGGAAGTTGTTGTTGTTGTTCTTGTAGTAAAACTACTTTACTGTCAGAGTTCACATTTTCAGGAAGGTATTCCGCACAGTATATGGGTTAGAGTGCTCGCAGCGAAAGCTGAAGGTGCCTGGTTCGAGTCGAGTTGGTTGCAACGAGATTTGTTGCCAGTGATTGTTCGGACGGACTATAAGCTCATTTAATTATATGTGCGGGCTTAAACTTCGAGTGTACCGCAACGAGATAAACAGGCACACGGCAATAGCGTTGTACTGCCCATATCATCTTCCCGAGGGCTAAAATATACGAGCGAGATAATGAGGTACTCTCACTATCTCTCAGCGAAGACCCGAAAGGGGTTATAATGCTAAAGCAATGCAAAACACAGATTCCTTTATGCTCCAGGCAGACAGCAAAATTACATTTGCGCGACAATCTGTTGCAAGTAGAAGTTTATTCATACTGTCATATAAATTTTTGATGGTTTATAGCTAACGGTTTACACTTCTTTTTGAAAATAGCTTAGTAGCTTATTGGGAAACTACTAGTGGTGGTTGCTTAGCGTGCATGTTCAGTAATGACAAATGGTGGCCATCAGATAGATTGTGATGAGAGGAGAATTCATGAGGGTTAGGCAGGAGTTCATTCTGGTGCTGTTGGCGGTAGCCATCCTGGGTCCTAACATCGACTCAGCCGATGTGCAATGTATTGGAATGGCTAGTATGGATAATGGTTTATGGGTTGTTGGTGATTAGAGGCGAATGCATAGTAGTCTAGCGGTAGGCGCCATTAGGTCTAGCATCCATGCCATCCATGTTCAACGGCTTGAAGTGGTGATGGCGGAAGATGGTTTGCGGATGTTTGTTGATTAAAATCGAATATACTTGTATGACAGCTCGATGCTAGCCATCCTTGCAATGTGCAATTGATCGAAGTGGTGACAGCAGTTGATGTTTTGTTGGTGACTGATGACCAGAGGTGAAAAATTTAAAAATTTTTAAAAAATTGATATCAACACTTAAAATTGAGTAGGACTGGCAAACTGACGCTAAAGCGTATTCTAGCAACAGCATATTATTTATTTATTTATTTATTCAAGTACATTTAACAGACAGAAATCCAATTACAAAATAGACTTAGACAATTAAATATAGTTAAATATAATTTAGAGTAAGACAAATCAATACAACAAATCAAGCAGAAAAGAGTTAATCTAAAACATGTAAGAAACGAAGATAGAGTCAAGATCAAAGTTTGTAAAATTTAGTGCTAAGGAACATTAATCACTATTCGCAAAAAGTAACATCTTTAATTTAATTTTAAAAACAAAGTATGATGTGGATAGAGAGCCAAGCTCGAGGCTGTTATGCATTCTGATGATTCGTGGCATAATTGAGTTAAAATATAAATCTGTTCGGGCGTACGGAACCTCGAGAATGTGATTAGACCGACTAGGTCATGCATACAGTCTGTACTGCAAGTCTGCGCTTAGGGTGGAGGCAATTTGTTGGTGGTACAACTTAAAAAGGAAACATTGATCTAAGAAGGTTCTACGGGACGACAGAGAAGGGAGACGAAGTATGGATAGACGACGCTCATAAGACTCATAAGCTACGTTGAATTTGAAAAACACAATACGGGTAAACTTACGCTGAACAGCTTCTAGTGAGTTCATAAGATATAAATGTCTAGGAGACCACACTACTGAGCAGTACTCAAGGAGCGGGCGGACAAGACACGTGAACAAGACAGCGGTAGCAATATTTGCAAACTTATGCAAATGCTGCATAAGAAAACCCGAAACTTTTGATGCCTTGGTAATTATGCTAATAATGTAGACTTCGAATTTAAGCTTTGGGTTAAATATTACCCCAAGATCTTTACATGAGTCTGCAGAGGAGAGAACAGCATCACATAGGGTGTAATTAAAAGTTAAAGAAACAATTTTCAAAGTAAAAGTCATTTTAAAACATTTATAAACATTAATACGAAGGGAGCTTACATTACACCAGTTATACAGGTTAAAAAGATCAATTTGGAGTTGCTGACAATCTTCAAGGGATCTAATTGTCCGGAATCCCTTGAAATCATCAGCATACAGGAGACAAGAAGAGGAAATTACAGAAGGAAGATCATTGATAAACAGTACAAAAAGAAGAGGTCCAAGGATTGACCCTTGAGGGACACCAGATGTAGGATTGAATGGAAAGGAAAATGTGCTACAGAGATTGACACGACATGAACGGGAGGATAAATATGATGAAATCCAAATATGAAGGGAACCGGATATGCCAAGCAAAGCTAACTTTTGACAGAGCAGAATATGGTTCACGGAGTCAAATGCTTTCGAGAAGTCCGTGAATATTGCATCTACTTGAAGCTGTTTCTCTAAAGCTCTTGGAATATAGTCTTCGAGCTCAGCCAAGTTCGTAGAAGTTGAACGACCCTTTAAGAATCCATGTTGCTGTGGTGTGACAAATGAGCTCAGGGACTCAAGAAGCCTGTTGTGCACAAGCCGTTCCAGCAGCTTAGAGAAACAGGAGAGGAGTGATATGGGACGATAGTTTGAGGCAGATGATGGGTCGCCGTTTTTAAAGATAGGAGCAACATTTGCATCTTTCCAGTACGTTGGAAAGGTGCCAGTACTAAGACTGAGATTGAATATAAGGGAAAGAGGAAAACACAAAGAGGAACAAAGTGACTTTACAAATATATTAGGTAATCCACCAAGACCAGGGCTAACATTAGGATCGAGCAAGTTAATAAGGGATTCAACTTCAGAAGGATCAGTGGAATAGGATGTACTTGATGCTGGATAAGTTTTAATTGAATTTAAAGGGGAGTGTAGTATGTCAGAAGAGGAAAAAGCAGAGGAAAAATATTCGGCAAACAGGTTAGAAATATCCTGAGGGGAGGAGGCTTCAGTGTTATTCCATTTAACAGTATACGGGATGGAAGAGGAAGATTTAAGGGATCGGATGTATGACCAAAAGGGTTTAGGGTTATTTGTCCGGAGGGAACTCTCTAAGCTGCTAAAATAGTTTTTCATGGCCGTTTTGATCTCTGTTTTAGCCAAAGAGCGCAATCTACAGAAATTTTGCCTAGCATCATCACTTCCGGTCAATTTATAGTGCCTATGCCCCTTATCTTTGGCTCTTAAGGCACGAAAAACACTTCGGGTAAGCCAAGGCTTCATTTTCGCATTCCGAGGAGCTTGGAGCGGAGTGTAACGAGCAATCAGATTATTAAGGTAATCATAGAATTTGTACAAGGAACTATCGCAATGAAGGCGAGTGAAGAAGGTACACCAGTTGACCGAGTCCAGATTGGTTTTAATTGCCTCATAATTTGCTTTAAAGAAATTGTAACGAATAACTGAGGCAGTTCTCTGGGGTTTAAGGGTATCAACGGATATTGCTAGAGACAAAGGTGGATGATGGAGATCAGGTTGAACATAAGGATTGAAAACGGGAACTAAAGATAGACACCTAGCTTGAAAATTTGACATGACAAGGTCCAGAAGACGACCATTAGGGTTACGGATATGATTAAACTGTGAAAAAGAACAACGGGAAAGAAAGGAAGAAAGTAACAAAGAAGGATTATTTGTTGAGGAAATACCAGGTGTTGTTAAGTGGTCCCATTCCACTGCCGGTAGATTGAAGTCCCCACAAATTATAATTTTGGAATGTGGATGACGAGCAAGAAGATAGGCAGAGAGTTCATCGAAGAAGGCTTCGTACACCGTTAAGGGAGAATTACAAGGAATATACACAGAGGAAATTAATAATGAGGAGTTATGAGGAAGAGGGAGTTTCACAATTACACACTCAACAGCACGAGCAAATTTGAAGTCAGCACAAAGTGAACTATTGAGGGATTTGCAGACTGCAATCAAGACTCCCCCACCATCAGATTTATTAGTGACGTTAAGGTCACGGTCGCAACGGTAAACTAAATAGTCAGGTAATATTTCTGCGTTTGAAATATTCTCATTTAACCACGTTTCAGTTAAACAGATAACTGCATCGTTAGTTAATTGGGGCACGAGTAGTAAGTCCTCAAGTTTGGTTCTCAAGCCACAAACATTCTGATAGTAAATAGAAATAAATGAACGATTAGGAAATGAAGAATTACTTTCAGAGTTAGATGATCCTTGAAGGTTGTTGGGGCGGTTTGGAACCTTTATCGGGATGAAATTGCCGCTTGGGCTGCATTGTATCGAATGTTTTAATAAGTGTGCCTTTTGGCCAAAAGTCGGAACTGAGTAGGCTCGAAAGTTCAGCCGGAACTGTCAGCTTGAATGAACTTATAACCTGGTCAGGAAGGTTGTCTTTTGTTAACTTTACGCACCTGAAAATACTGGGCGTGTAGCCAAGCTTCGATGTTACGTAGTTGGTAAGTGTATCCTTAGTTGTGTTGTAAGCGAGCCTTGATATGAACAACTGGAGAGGTGGGGAGACTGCTCGTAATACTCCGTTATCAGCTAAAACACTCTCTGTAGAGTTTGATATTAATTATATGTATGACAAAACTTAGTATGCACTCTGAGAAGTAAAAAAATATAGGTAGGAAATCACTATACATGGTCCTTTTGTTGCAATTCTTTACATTGTTGATAGACTATCCGTATGTCACAAGAAATCTCTTCCGAAATTATAGAAGCTACAAAGCTCAAACTTTTTGAAAATTTCAGAAGAGGTGATCTCTCAAAAAGTTACGTCTTATTTATTTATTTATTTATTGATTTTATTTCACGGGCAAAGCCCAGTACATAATAGTTTATTACAGCACCAAATTATAATACGAAAGGTTTTATAAAGAATTATGTCAAAAAATATTTGAATTGAATAATAATAAATCATGTTGGGAAAAGAATCTTATGGTACATTAGCCTTTTAAATTCATGCAATTGAATATTATTAATGTTTATGTCACCTAACTTGTCATTAACAAAGTTACTAGCTCTTACCATGATATCTGTATGCTTATACTCTGCAGAATACATATGTTTGGAAAAAGTAATATTTAATTTTTAATTTTTTTAATAGTATATTATGATTGACCTTGTCAAATGCAGATCTCATATCTGTATATATGGAGTCTGTTTGGTTTCCAAGCCTAAAATTATTATTAATGTATTTGGTATATAAAGCTAAATTAACAGTGGTTGATCTTTTTGGCATAAAGCCGAATTGCTCACCAATTATATTTTTCCTAAGGAAGTCTGACAAGTGCTTTTTGACTAGAAAATCGAATAATTTACCGAATATTCATGTTTTCACGATGGATCGATAATTTGTAACATTTTGTTTATTACCTTTTTTGGACACAGGTGTTATATAAGACATTTTCCATATTTCAGGAAATATGCCAGTACTATTAGATTTAGTATATATTATATGAAGTGGCTTTACTAGCAAATCAGCAAAAGTTTTAATAAATGACACAGATACTTTATCTGGTCCCATAGATAACTTGTCATTTAAATTTATTATTGCTTTTTTTATTTCATTTTCGTTTATATGGAATGTATGCAAGGGCATACAGTTGAAGAAATCATAAGTTGAAGTTTGAGGGTTATCGTTTCGGGCAAAAGACACTGAGGTATAATTTTGTTTAAAATGGGTTGCAAAAAGATCAGCAGTTTCTATTCCATTATTTGATGTAATTCCATTATAAAAAACTGAATCAGGTATATTTCTATTTCTAGCATTTTTTATATCTATAAAGTTCCAAAACTTCTTAGGATTTATCTTAATACTAGATTCTATCTTATCTAAATAAACGCGATGTTTTAATTTAGTCAACTTTTTACATTTTGCCCTTTGCATACAAAAATTATTATATGTTGTCACTGAAGGAAACTCCTTATATATGCTATGTAATTTCTTTTTAAGTGAATATCAGTTTTTAATTCAGAATCAAACCACGGGGGGAATTTCGAACTATAAATTTCTTTTATGGGTACGTTGTCATCTATCATTTCATAAATATGTTTATAAAAAATTTTTGTCATTTCATTTACAGCTAGTGAATTATTCAAAATTAATTCCCAATTGAGAAGAGAGAGTTTATTTTTAATGAAGTCAATGTTCATATTTTTATAATCAAGAATTTTTTCATAAAAATCAAGCGTATGCGATTGGTTGAGAGTGATAGAAGTACACAGCGGATGGGGATGGGCAGAGTCAACAACGTTTACTATAGGGTCATATGATATTGAAGAGTTTACCTCAGTGATATCAGTAAATAATAAATCTAAAGAATTTCCAAATATATTAGAATAATTAAAAATTTGTTTACAAGAACACCGATTTGATAATTTTTCCAAGATGTTCACTGCTTCACGAATTCGCCAATTTGGATAGAATCCTTGAGCGTGAGAGATCTCGTTAGTTGATGTCCATTTGTAACCCGGTAAATTGAAATCCCCACAGATGATACAATTGACATCAGGATTATCTGTAATAATTTGTTCCATTTCGGATGCATAAGCTTCAAAATTATTTACATAAGTTTCACAAAAATTATGTTCGTAGGGTGGAGCATATGTTAAGGTAAACAATAACTTTTGACTACCAATGTTTATGAGATCCGACAAAACTTCAATATTAAACTATTTTTCTGTAATTGTGTAACATTTGAACGAGTTTTTGATAAACAGCAAAAGCCGCAACCTCTGCACTTAGATGAACGAAATGTATCACGATCGGAACGAAAGACGACGTAACCAGGAATATTTAATTCTGAATCAAATACGCTGTTGTCAAGCCATGTTTCAGTGAAGGCAATAATATCATAACTGATTAAATTTGAATGAACATTTTGTTGAAATTCATAAAGTTTATTCTTCAAACTTCTCACGTTCTGGTAATAAATATTTAACGTAGTTGATATTTGCTTCACACTGTGCTTTCCTAGTTTTTTGGAAGATAATTATTCTTTTCGATGACTTGAGGCGATCCATTAACGAATTTAAGTTGTAAATTTTTTTCACCTTTTTCTTTCCTGGCATTTAGTTCTTTAATAACGTTGGTAAATTTTTTTCTTTGAGAAGCAGTCCTATCCGGAACACATTTAATGGATTTATCGATGCCATTTCTAGAGTTTACGATTAACCAATGTGCATATTCTTTATTTAAGAACATCAATCTTACAGGGCGCATAATGTTATCTTTCTTACTTCCGAGGCGAATAATATGAATATCACTTTCATCAAATGGAGCGGATGGATAGTTTTGTCGAATACAAACGATATCATCAGACGACGAAGTATGCTCTGGGATATTGTAAACAATAACATTGCCGTCTCTTTTGCACCGATCATATACCTCAGCAGATATAATTTCTTCCGACTCTTGTTTCCATATTTCAATGTTATTCTCTAAATCATGATATTTTGTCTCAAGGTCGGCGATGCACACCTCGTGATTTTTTACAATATTTTCATTGTCTTCAATTTTTTGGGCATGAATATTAACTACCTTTTCAATATTATCGATCCGTTTTTCTAATTTTGTACCCAATGTATCAATGCGAGCTCCAAGATCATTTATTATTTTTCCGCGTAGAGCTTGTAATTCTTGGATAAGAATGTTTCGATCAAGGGGCTGAGCAGCATGTGATGCAAGTGGATCAGAAGTTTGTGAGGCTTGAGATGCATTTTGCTTTTCGATGCAGCATTTAAGCGGTCCATTCGATGATTTATTTAGTCATTGATAGCAAGATGGATGATAATAAAAACCGCAAGTACACTGAGCTGCTTCTGCTAAATTCGCTATAGGGCCTTTAGCACTATTTTTGCACGCAAAACACTTCACACCAGACCCCGACATTTTGAGGTTAACTAATCAATTTTTATTTTCATAAGATTTCAACAGCTAGCCGACCACTACGCCTTCTGTTTTATTATTATTATAATTATTTTACGGGATTCTTTTCGATCAAACTACTTCACTGCAAATGATTTACTATTTATTTCAAGGGATAAGTACTTAATCAAATTTTCTGACAAGAGCAAACAAAACACGTCTGCACTCTATGAAGTGACTGTTTATATTGATATATCTTATCAAATATATCAAATTTTTTAGGGGGGTCCCCCTCTATAACGAAGTGCCCCTTAACAATTTTTTTCATTAAATGTAGCCGAGTAGGGTATCATATGAAAGGTCCTAGCACTTTCAGAATCTGAAAAATAAGTAATTTTTTGCATTAGAGTGCAGGGAGGGGGCCACATCAGTTCAACCGCTCAAGGCCTGCTTGAGCAGTTTGCGAGGGGCATGAAAGTCAACTTTTTGCTACTCAATATGAAACACCATGGTAAAAGTTCTGTATCTTTATATCTTGATGCAACTGATACTGCCACTATCTATGTTTAGAACAGTGATTCCCAGGTGGAGAGCTGTGGACGAGGAGATGGTTTCTTGTGGGTTCGATGTTCGAGGACCATCTTCTTTAGTGTGTACCAAACGCCGTACGAACCAATATCACATTTCTAAATCAATGCTTTGGAGGGCGCTGTCTTGAAGACTGACAGCAACGTGCTCATTGAGGCGACTTCAACGTTGAAGCAATCGAATGGGGCATACCTCAAACAGATCCACGAGGAAAATGAATTCTAAAAATGGTGTCCAAGATAACGCTCGTCATACTAAGCATTGGAGTCCTGAGAACGGAGGATACACAATTGGAGAGTGTTAGAGGAATACTCAGTCAGTGATCATCATTGCATTCTATTGAAAATCCGTGATGTTGTCTCCCAATGTCCGCGCTCACAACTTTCTAAAATTGTATGAAATATCGGAAGGATGGACGTCGAAATGTTTGTCGAGGCGCTCACAACAGGTGCTCCACTCCAAGATGATTCGCAGGGGACGGAAGAACTCGCAGCTCAAGATGTGGTAAACTCAATCATTAGCATCATCACGACTGCTTGCAACGCTTCTATGCCTCATCGTAAACCCCGGCATGGTAAGCCTCCAATGTACTGGTGGTCAACTGAAATCACTGCGAACCGAAGGAAATGTCAAAAGCTTCGGCGTGGGGCTCAATGGGCGTGGAGCCGTGACGAGACATGCAACCGGGTAACAGCACATAAGTCCATCAGGAACTACCTTTGGAAATTGATTAACAATAGCAAAGCTCGCCGCTGGCAAGATCTAGTAGATAATGTGAACAGGGATAAATGGGGCCTTGGTTGCAAGCTAGTTATGTGGGAGCTTGGTGCCCTACAGAAACCTTGCATACATGAAGCGGCAAAAATGGACGAGTTAATGTGGGTAATCTTCCCCGCCGACGTTTTTCCGGTGCGGTGAAAGGTGGTGAGGCTTGCGCTGATAAGCAAGAGGAAGGAAAATCCTGGATCGCTATCTGAATACCACCCGTTATGCCCACGTGACACTACCGGGAAAGTGTTAGAGAAACTCATCAAAGGAAGACTCACTCACGAAATTCGGGCTGCTGGGGATCTATCTCCTCAGCAGTACAGCTTTGGAGTAAGGATGGTGGTTTTTGGCTAGAGAGCTGGTTCTTCGGTTTTCCGGGTTTTCATCTTCAGTCTAATCGAGTGGTTATTTAGAGCCAAAACACCAGTTTTTGGATGAACCGGCTTTTTGGTTATTTTCTTAGCAAATATTTTGAATAAAAAAACTCGAATCAAAATAAGATATATATTTTCATGTCTATTGATTTACTCAGATAATTATTTAAATGAAAATGAAATATATTACCTCTTTGAGCTAAAAATAAGAGATTAATTTATTGAAATGCAATCCGACAACTTACTGTTAAGTAAGTTAAGTTAAGTGTTAAGTTAAGATCCTTCTGTTCAATCCCCAAGCAATTTGTGTTTATTATGTATTGTGTGCAAGATTTACTCCATGGAAAGTCCCCTGAAATAATAACAAGAACCAATCGAACATCGAAATTCACTTCGCGCTGGCGATTGTGGTCATTAACGTTGCCTAGATAGAGATGGAGAAAAAACTGTCTTCCAGTTTTGTGTATTCGGTAGATTAATATTCCTTTGTATCAGGTTTTTTACCGGTTCTTGAATTTGAAAGAAAACTGGAAAGAAAAAACCTATGGAAAATCCGGTTTTCCGAACCAGAAATCCAGTTTTCGGTTGAAGCGGTGCGATATTTCTCACTTCTAATAGAGCAGGATTTTCCATCATTAATGCGATTTTAGGGGTGTTGAGCATGGTCCAAAAGGTAGAGACATAAAGCCACACTAAGCGAAGGATCGTCCTGTTAGTGACATTTGACGAAAGGAACGCCTTCAACTGCACTGGATAGGTGGATACTCTGAATAAGCTGGAAACCCCTTTTCAAGTTCCAGAATATTGAATGTGTCTTCTGAGGGACTACCTGAATGACTGAAGCCTGCTTCACGACAACAGGCAGGGGCAACAAATGATCGATTCAAAGATGAGTTTCTCTGAGCGAATCATGGCAACGGCTAAGAAGGCTGCTTCAGGACTATTAGCTCTGAGTTGGCTTATGACCATCAAGAAGATGCCTCTTGATGATTGCTGTAGGGTCAGTGCTACGGTACGGAGTAGAAATATGAGGCGACCCTCTCGGTAAGGAGGTATAGCGAAGGCGCTTGGCACAGGTATAGAGAAGAGGAGCACTGAGGATTGCATCTTCGCATCTGACATTCTCGGATTTAGCAATGAGGGTTATTATAGGCATGATACCTGCTGCCTTTTTTGCTAGAGAGTGCCATGCTAATTACCTGCATCGAAGCTAGGACGCGAGAGAGATAGTTGTCCGCAAGGAAAGACAGCGCTTACTCAACGCCTCAAGTCTTGGGTGAATTGCAAGAGTGGAAGGTGGACTGCATGCCTCACCCAGGATGTGAAGTGGTGAGACTGACTTCTATCTGATCTAGTTTCTGAGCGGGCGTGGGTGTTTGCATTCTAACCTGTACCAGATCGGTAAGTTAGGGTTCCCCAATTAGCAGTTTTGCCCAGGAGACAAATCCGATGCCCATCACTTAAATTTTATGCAAAAACATGGAACAGACTGCAACGGAACCTCTACAGGGCGACCGGAGAGGATATTACAGTTACGGTTATGCTTGGATCAGTTCATAAATGGAACCATATGGCACCGTAAACTTTTAACATAGGAAATGGGCTCACAGCAGCAAGGGACCTTGGGGTTGGGGGATCGCTTGTCTGGAAATTCCTCTTTCCCTCTCCCCTCCCCCTTAAAGAGGGATCCTCAGCTTGAAGGTGTCTCATGGCGTTACAAAACAATACGTGACCCGAAGTCATGGGTCAAACGGTTCCAGGCTACGTTCTAAGGTTGACTGGGGAGGTGTTTAGACAGTAGTCTGGCCACTTGCAAGCATGAAAGTCCCGCGCTCAATGCGTGAATGGTATTCACCTCCCAACCACAAAACAGAAGAACTACTTTTCAGTGGTATTTAAATTGTTCACTGATTCTTGAACGAGAGTACATTTGTCTTAGCTGTAGTAAAGTAGAGGTTTTGTCAAAGATTTATTTGCTTGAAGCTTTACTTTCTGTACGCACCTGATTTCTAGGATCGTCAAAATCGAGAAATGTTTTTTATACGCAAGCTTTATTCATTATTTCAGAGGAGCACTAATACCCTTGGTTTGTATATTTAAAGTGTGCACTTCACCAAAGAGTGATTTTTGGAGGCCAGTTTGGCCTTTGATGAAGGTTGTTTCCACTTTGAAAGATAATCATCTAATTGGCGGAGATATAACTGTTGAGGTGAGATTTGATCAGTTTTAAGTGGCGAGATGATGAAAAAATGACAATACGGTCAGCATACTGAAGGATAGGGTGGGGTGGTGGAGTGTCAGATGTGTAGAGGGAGAAAAGAAGCGCTACTAGGACAATTTATTATAAGTCCCCGCCGTGAGAGGAAAGGCATCACTAATACCCTAGTGAGCTTAATCTGTCTAGAGATGTTTGTTAAGAAGAAAGATAAGATAGATAATTCGCCCTGGTGAGCATGGACGCTAAATGTGGGTAGAAGTTTGTGGATGAAGCCATTTTGACAAATGGTATTGAAAGTTTTTTTCATGTCAATGAGGCAGGCAGTGGTGGGAGTATTTTTGCCTCTTTCATGGCTATGCTTGTTTTTAGAATGTACAGGGTGTGTTCATCGGAGTGTTTTGGACAATTGGCAAATTAGGAGTCAAGGATGATAGGACTTCCTTGGAAAAAGAAGTCCCAAAATACTTGAATTGTGCATTTTAAGATATTGCTTTTGGTGGAAACTACGAAAACGGGACAAGAGTTGCTTGGGAATAGTGAACTTTTGCCTTTCTCAGGGATCCGGGTAATGATGGAGAGGTACAATAGTTTGGGAAAGTAAGCATTGAGGATATAGTGATTGATGAGGTTAGAGAAGAAGGGAGATAAGGATTTTGTGTATTTTTTAAGAAATTTGGCGATATTACCGACATGCCCACAGTAGCTTTTATTTTTAGTTAAGGATCTTTGGGGTGGCGATTTTTATACATTCGAAAACATTAGATGGGGTGTGTTTCGTATTTAGAGAGGTTGCACAAATAGAAAGCCGGCTTCCTGTGACACATGTGGATTCACTGAGGTGTGTTGCGATTGAGGCTTAGAAACAGGTCAGTTTTTGAGTCATATAGGTATTGGGTCAAGTCAGTGGCTTGCAAATGAATTCACAATTAACGACGGATGGTTGATTCTAGAGAGATATTTGAATTGGGTTTTATGAAGCTTGGACAGGTCTTTTGCAGCTCACTAAAGGAGCCGGCAATGTTTTTAGAGCCATCAAGTTTGCCATCAAGTTTGCCTTCAAGTACTCGCTATTATGCGCATCGATGGCATTTCTTATTTTTGAGCTGAGATCATTGGTGGCAAAAGACAAACCGGGCAAGAAAATTATTTTGGTAGATGTCATTAATTACTCGTATATCTCCACGAAGGGATAACATGTCATAGTATCCGACGATGCGCAGGGGTATAATTCTGTATAAAATTGATAATTTCAGTGTTAGTTGAAGATCAATATATTGTCATTGAATTCAATGTAAAAGCTATGGTTTGTAATGAAAAAGTCTAGGAAACTTTGGATTGGACCTCGTCGGAAAGTGGGATGTACTAGACTCAGGATGACCATCTGTAGGGGGATCCTGCCGTTACAATTTTGATTGCTATGGGAGTCAAGGAATTCCGGGTGTCAGGTGTTTGGATTTTTACTGATGTATGCTTTAGCAGTACTGCCGCCATTTGGGATGGTGATATAGCCAGTACCATGCTTTGGCCATGTGTCCGTCCACTCACTTGCGATACGTTCTAGCGTTAAACCAGTACGCATCATAACTGAATGGCCTTAAATTCTGTCCGAAGAATCATTCGAAACGAATGCCGTTGGTACAAACGAGACTTGAACCAGGGATCACTAATGATGGTGTGGAGATTTTCTGATTGTGGTCGAGAAGGCCTTTCATGAAGGAAATTTGTGCGTCTGTTTGGGACAAAACTTGGTTGCAACACGAAGAGAGTATCACTTGGTTCAAAGCAGAATGCATTCGAAGAATGGGGTTGGGAACGTGGAGTGAATCTAGAAAAACTTGAAAGGTTTATGAAATAGGATGCTTGTGCAACCAACTTGAGAGTTGCTAGAGTGGTTGGTACAAAGGAATGTGTAGTGGGAGAAATAAAAGGCTATGCCAGAAAATGATTTTGATGTCAGTTAGTAAAACGTATAATTAGACGTACCTCAACTTCATCAAAGCTCGTCAAAAATTGCATATCAAAAAGGTGTTTCTCATTTGTGCCGATAGATAACTGATTTTGGTATGAAGTTCCTCATCTTTGATACCAGTGAGGCAAAATTAGACCCCAAAAGGTGCTTCACTTCAGTTGCTACTGTTTGAGCACTACTGGATGATTTCAACCTGCATAGGAGCCGTAAAGGTTTCTGAAAACCATTAATAGTGGAAACTATAAGGAATCGGGCGTCCTTAGTATGAATTGTGTTACAGATCTAGAATTTTTCTCGACTATTAATCTTTCAATGTTACGTTTAAGCATTAAACAGTTCTTGTAGCTTGCAGTGTGGTCAGAGTCACAGTTGGTACAAAATGGGAACAGCTCTAGTAATTTTGACAATTTCCTAGCCCATGTAAATGACTACATTTTACGCAACGGTATGTTAAGTTTCAACTCTACAGCACATACTTGTTTTTTTATTTCCTCAAAGTGAATATCCATAAGCCGAAAAACACGAATGTTTTATTATTTGGTTTTGTCAAAATTTTGGTTTCAATACGACTAATCGTCAGTTTACATAGTTGCGCTTGCAGGCAGAAGTTTCATACAGCTTCAGGCGATTCCTTGTCGTTGGATATCAGCAGATATTTCTTCTACCGTGAAAGATCAGGCACGTGCATTTTTCAGCGGAAATGTTTGCAAAATATTATTTATGAAATTTGGTTACATCATTTGCATGTGAGTTTTTCAAGATATGGGAGTGGAGTCCTTAGCGTTTAAAAAATAATAATTTTTTAGGAGTTTTGTAAAATTATTCTATAAAACTCTATTAAAATTGCTACCTATCTTTCCATTTGTTGATTTGTCCATCCATCCATCGGTCTGTCCCTCCGTCCGTGACTCACAGCATGTTTTCTTGCAATGCACATAAATTAATATGAAATTTTTGTGATTGGGAGGAAAATGGTGCGTTCATTTCACATTTAGTGGATTTTATTTTTTTGCCCATAGTATCAAAAGGAGACCATTAAAAATGCTCGAATGCAGATTTCTTAGTAGTACATTTGGAGGTAACTTCCTCTGTATCATGATTGTATTTGGTGTCCTTGGTATTGAATTGATTGCTGTTGTTATTGCTGTGATCACTACTTTTTTTAGGGTTTTGGCTGCTTGCAAACATGCTGTTGCTGTTTTCGTTGTTGATGATTTGTCCACCTTCTGTTCAGCAGTAAATGGTTGGTTGGTTTTAGTAGCTTCGAATGGTTGCATAACAACACTGCGTGGCCGGGCCCGCATTGTTGTTTTTCTGCTGGAGATATGCCTCGAGCACTTTGATCTTTTTGTTAAGGCCATCTTAGTTTTTCATTGGATGCAGAACAGAGTATATCAGTTACGCGGATACCAACACTATCACTCTCCTCCATCATTGCAACGAGTTTCTTGAATTTGACTATGACCCACTGTTATTCTTTGTAAAAGTAGCTCTCATATACTCGCAAGTACCTGTGGCTGCTCTCATGAAGATTTTGGAAGGTTGTCACGCAGTGCCAGTCGCTGGTGTTGTAACATTTGTTTTGTCTTTGGTGAAGTATTCTGGCAAGCTGCAATTTTACTGGGCATCTGTTGGGGTTTCACTAAGGTCGAGCAGCACACACGCATGTGTTTTGGCTGGCAAATCGAGACTGCAAAGCTCAAGCCAAAGCACTCTCAATTTAGGAAGGTTACATAGCATCAAAGGATAGGGAAAAATGAAAGCATCTAGCAAGGAAACCTAAAAAAACCATAATAAGAATCACTAGACGCTGACAGCAGAGTTTCAAATTAGAAGATGAGGTGGCAGAAGCACGACGATTAGAAGCAACAGCATGACTTGAAACGATTTCAAGAATATTGAAGAATGGTTATCATGCTTTTTTAGTGCAATCGAAAATTTCACAAATTTTCCTGTAATTTTACAAGCGATCTTAGGGATAATATTTCTTCAACATAATTTTTGAAAAATATTTTTCAGTTTAATTAAAAAAGGACTCAATTTCAAATTTGCGATTTGGAACGGAAAAAGATATGACTTCTCAGAAATGCAGGTAATGTGCATCTATTCAAGTTTCATATCCAAGAAAACGTGAATATTTGCAGATGCATTTAAAAATATGTAATATTTGCTCATATGCAAGAAATTTCTACCGGAATACATCTGACTGAATATTTAGGTCATTTATATAAACTGAAATCCTTTTCCAGCTGTACATGCTCTACTTTAGATATCAGACATCATGTTATTACCCTGCAGCATACAAATATATCTTCCTCCAATGACTTCTAAGCTGCAATTGCATTCCCTATGTCTAAGTCCGCGGGCTAACAAGTCCCTATTTCGTATTTAATTACATTTATAGATCCCATTACTGCAGCTGAGCACTGGCATTCATTCGCTTGTAAATGATCACAGCCTGGAGTTCTTTTTCAATTTGGGCCAATGCAAATATGATTGAACTCTAATTTTGAATGCTAGTCGTTAAGCATGCTTTTGTTGGCGGTATCCTTGAACATGTAAAAATACAAGAGAATTTATGCCACGCAACGGAATAATAGCATGTATGCTTGAAACTACTGTAGTAATTAGTGGAAATGAATGTACTTTGAGTTCCAGTTAAGGGAATAACCATCCAATTAGCGGTTTGAAGGGAAATAAACAGTCTACGAAATTTAAAAGGAAAAATTATTTTTGTAATGAACGCCTCATAACTAAAGGAGGGCTTTTTGTTGAATATTGATGAAAGAAAGTATATGTCAACTTGATAAACCTTCAAAACACAGATTTTGTGAATTTAATTATGAGTCAATTTTCTATAAGTTTGGCCAGTGTAATTTCATGGTGATTTGTCCCTTAGTTTTTTAGGAAATGGTACTTCATTAACACTAATAAATTTATTCGCGAATAGAAACTACAATTTACATTTCACAAGATACAAGTTAGGCTAGGATGAATGGAGAATGAAAGGCGCGTCTTGTTGCTCGTGCAATAAACTACCACATGCTGCGACGCATGTATCGCAACTCTCTTTTCACTCGATACTCGCTGCCAAGAATCCAAGCGTCGCCAACGAACGAATGACAATCAATAGGAAAACGCGTCTATTATGCTTGAAATGACGTGTCCACACTCTGCATGTGCGTATGTTTGCATCTCAACCAAGGCACGCGGGAATCTCCCTAGGTATAATTCTTTGTTTACGCCAAGACTATGGAAGCGGAGGCGCTACAGCTACTCCCACCCCAATGAGCGTCGCGAGGTGCGAAGGGAATGGAAATGTAACGCGCTTTTTGGCCTTGGGTATATTTGCCGGTGATAGAAGCTGAGCAGGTAACGGAAGAGCGACGGTTTTTGGTGAATGAGACGGTGAGTACGGTTGCTCCAGTGGCTTTTTGATTGAGCCAATTTGGAGGAAAACGTATTCGCAAGTGGCTAGGTCCCTAAAAACGCAAGGGCGATAGTTGACATGTCTAGAAGCTTGGATTGGGCGAATGGCGTTGAACAGGTGACGGAGGTCGGTTACGAAATCTGCCGGAGTACAAACAGGAACAGGAGTAAGATCAATGAATTTGCCTGAGATGCGAAGTGATATCCCAAAGACCAGTTTTGCTGGCGAGGCCTGAAGGTCATCCTTGAAAGTCGTTCGCAAACCAAGGAGTATGGTCGGAATTACTTTCAGGCAAGATATTTCTCGAGCGCTATCGAAGGCTGCAAACAATATACATCTGAGAGAAGCTTTGAGTATGCGGTGCATACACTCTACCATGCCGTTCGATTTGGGGTGGTAAGAGGTCGTATGAATTTGATGAGCTTCTAGAAGGCGAGATAGTTCACGGTGAAGCGCAGTCTCGAATTGCGTGCCCTGATCGGTCGTAATTTCGAGCGGCATTCCAAAGCAGGATATGCAATCGTCAACGAGAGCACGAACAACGGTTGCGGCTGTCATGTCGCGTACTGGTATTGCCTGTGGCCAACGGATGTAGCGGTCTATAATATTTAGACAGTGTTCAAAATTTTCAGCGAGTGGCACTCTGATCAGGTCCAAATGGATGTGGTCAAATCTTTGATCTAGTGCTGTAAACTTTCCTAGGTCCGCTCTGCTGTGGCGATGAACTTTTGACTGCTTGGCCCACCAAAATATGTCTCTACGAAGTCTTGGTCAAAAATATTTGAGGGCGATGCGCTTAGCAGTAGCACGACCACTCGAATGTGACAAATTGTGCGGTACGTAAAATGCTTCTTTGCATAGTGAGACCGGCAAGCAGGGCTTGATAGTGCTGTCGTGATTGTTGCAAACCAATGAATATCCGTTGAGCTCGAGGCGTCAAAGCTTGAAACGAGGGATAGCTAATAGGTGTGGTAGCTGTTGATCTTTCTCTTGCTCAACGCTTATGGAGCTGAGTTTGCAGGCGGCAGAAATGGAGACCGTTCCCACGCGCAAGAGTGCGTCAGCTAAAGCATTTTCTTCCCCAGATGCGCATTCCAGCTAGGTATTAAACTACAATGCTTTTTCTGATCGTTGCTTGAGTGCATGAGGGAGCGGCCGATGATATGTATAGGTGGTGAACTGCCTGCCTTCGAGAATGCCCTGTAAATACCTGATTGCAGCGAATATGGCTAAAAGCTCCCGATTGTACGTCAAATATTTCTGCTCCGCATGTGAGAGCTTTCTCGAGCAGAACCCTAGTGAGACGTAGGTACCATCAGTTAGCTGCTGGTCCAAACCTGCGCCTATGGCGGTGTTGGATGCATCCTTGCGTAAAACGAGCCGCTGAGTAGGTGAGAGAAAAGCTGAGATTGTTACAGAAGCTAGCCTGTTTGCAACGCATGAAAGAATCGTTGGCCTTTTCGGACCAGGCAAGCTCAGCTTTCTTTTTCGTGATTCGTTAAAGTAAGTTGGAGAAATTAGCTTGGAACATAGCACTTTGTGGAATGTAGTGCCAGTAAAATTTCAGCATTTCACCGAAACGTCTGAGTTGCGTGGCGTCCTCGGGTCTTTGGAAGTCAATGATGGCCTGGGTCTTTGGCACAGGTAAGCGAAAACCTTCTTTTGACACGTGATAGCCGGAAAATGTTACCTGCAGCTGGGCAATTTGACATTCAGTCCAGTTAATTTGGAGGCGTGCTTCGTTTAAAGTCAAGAGAAATTTAGCGAGGTGTCTGAGCTGATGAGAAGATCATCCCGATATTTACGCACCAATGGTAGATTTCTGAGGACATGATTAATTGTACGCTGCATGTTTGAGTCGCGTTCTCCAGACCGAATGGGATGCCCAAAAACTTGAACAATCCAAAAGGCGTCGTGACTACTGTCTTTTCAATGTCTTACAGTGCCATCGGGATCTGATAAAAGGCTTTGTGAAGGTCAAAACTTTGCTTTGAGCATCCTGCAACAAGTACTCTATTACTAGAAGCGAGTAACGATCGGGCGGGTGATTGCGTTGAGCTGGCGATAGTCTCCGGTAGCTTGCCAACTCCATTGTCTTTCGGCACCATGTGAACAGGACTGGCCTACTCGCTCGCTGAGGGGTGGATGATTTTTCGCTCTAGCAATTTGCTGAATTCCTTTCTAGCTGCGTTAAGTCGTTCACCTGAGAGTCAACGTGGTCGGGCGAGTACTGTTGCACCACTAGCAACGATGTGGTGCTGAACAGCTAGATCTCTCCAGAGTGAGCGGAATTTTTGGCGAAATTGTCGATAAGCTTTGCGTAGATCCATGAGGCTTGATTTTGGGTGCAGCAATAATTATGGAGTCCACTCCCAGAACGGAACCAATTGAGCAAGGTGCTGATAGGCTGATACGACCATCTAGTAAGCGGTGACTCCGGAAATCTATGGAAAGTCCGTGGTGCTTTAAAGTGTGTGCTCCAAGAATATCCGTCTGCACGTTTGCGATGATAAAGCTCCACTGAAAAGGGTTGGCGTAAACCAAGGCTTAAGCTGAGCTGTCTCACTCCGAAGATAGCAATAGCTCCGTTGGCTGCATTAAAACTCAAACTCTGTTTTTGAAGGGGTTTCTTGATAATGTTTTTGTGAATAATAGAGAATTCAGATCCTGAGTTGACGAGAAATTGGATCAAGGAATTGCGATCCAAGAGGTAAATGTGGCTTTCTGAAGAGTTGCCGGTAATGGCCGCCAAAAATATCGCCGGCTTCTTCAGTTTTCCTCAGACGGTTGTGCCTGAGCGGAGAAGGAAAAAGGCTGCTTGCAATTTTGCGCGCTTCCGCCGTGCCTCGTGTGGTGCCTCGTGAGGTACCAACAGTACCCCGCTCTTTCATTGGAGCCTGGTGTAGAGGAGCGGGCCTGAGGTTTACGGCCGCTGCGTGATACTGAACGGCTTCTCTGATCTGGACCTCTCGCATTTAATTGAAGCTCGCGAGTGATGTTCGTGAGTTGGGCGATAGCCTGTTGTATTGCGGATGGCTCCTGCATTAGCAGAGTGGGTGGAGGCTGCCGAGATGCATAGCCGGTCGAAGGCGTTGAAATTCGAAATCGAGAAGTCGCCATGACAGATGGTCCTATGTCATCAGCTACAGCAACGAGCTCTTCGAGTGTCTGGCTTTTTATAAGAAGAAGCATGCAGCGCATCTGCTGTGGTAAAAGATCTAACCACTTGACTCGTTAGATGTCATCTCCAACACGTGTGCCGGAAAGTGTCCACATGTGGCGCAGTAGTTACGATGGCCTTTTATCCCCCAACCTGTACTCCAGTCAAGAGCTTATGAAGCGTAATATAACTATCTGCCACCAGTGGCGTGCGGAGAATGTCAGAAATGTCCGCAACTCTTTCAAAGACCAGTGCTCGAACAACGAGGTGATACTTTGTTGAGTCCGAAGCTATTCTGTGCACGTGAAACTGTGACTCAATCTGAAAAAACCATAGTTCGGGACTCGACCGTCAAAATGACGGCAATTTCCAGCTACTCATAACATTCACCTGTTCCTGCCCGGTGGGCTCCGGAGAAAAATGATCTGCTACGATCTGCTCGCTGTGGTTCTCCACACTCATTTTGGAGCTTGCTGATGGTTCACTTAACTGTAATTGGGAGTGTTTTTCAAATTACCATCTGACATAAGCACTGAGTACAATACACACTGCTGAATGAGTTCACAGTATTTTGCTTTTCTGTTGTTATTTTGTTTTAAATACGGGATCACCACTTTAGGGATATGAAAGGTACTTTATCAACACTAATAAATTTATTCGCGAACAGAAACTTCAATTTACATTTCACAAAATACAAGTTAGGCCAGGATAAATGGAGAATAAAAGGCGCGTCTTGCTACTCGTGCAATAAACTATTACATGCTGCGACGCATGTATCGCAACTCTCTTTTCACTCGATGCTCGCTGCCAAAAATCCAAGCTTCGCCAAGAAACGAATGACGATCAAAAGGAAAACGCATCTATGATGTCTGAAACGACGTGTCCACACTCTGCATGTGCGTAAGTTTGCATTTCAACCAAGGCACGCCAAAATCTCAGTATAATTCTTTGTTTACACCGAGACTATGGAAGCGGAGGCGCTACAGTTTTCTATTATTTTAGTAAGACAAATTTGCCATCAATTACTTTTTAGTGTTAATCTCAATACTACAGATAAATTAACTTTCAAAAATAGAAAACTATATGCGTTGGAATATTTAAAATGCACTCAATGAAAAAAACAATCGAAGACTATTCTTTTTATAGCCGAAAGCTTATATAAGAACTGGAAACTACAGGATGGATACACAATGAAGGAAGTTTCATTTCTCACTCAAATATAACCACGAGGTCGATATATGCATAAACGGACGGTTAAAAAATTCACTTAGTTAGTCAGGGAACCTTGACATACACGAGAGCAAATGATTTCATACAAAAAGTTGTTTTAAACGAAAAATAAGGTAACAAAATTGAATCAATAATAAGTGAAGCCACGTAGATGAATGCAACGCAAAGCTTAGCTTTGTACGTCTCAATTCTGTGATTCAGTTGCTTCGCTTATTTTGTTTGCGTTTAAAAAAAGTTTTTGTATGGAACCAGAAGCTTTTGCGTTTTTGAAGATTCCTGAGCTAGTTGAGTCGATTCTTTTGAACCTCTATTTTTGTATACAGCAATACAATGTTTTAAACACATATTCCTGAATTCCATTTGGTAAATTGATGTGAGGAAATATGCTTTGAATAATAGAAATCAATAAAACCATGCAACGTTCATTTTCCTAACCGCCCTATATTATTTCATGACATTCACAAACGTTTTGAAACATTTTATATGAGGATTGTCATTCAAACTACAACGTTCTTTTGGATTCAAATATTCACATTTTAATTTTTGCGATTCACTTATCGAGAATTGTGATAATAAGATCTAGGCTTTTTACATTCATGGATTTCAGAATATAAACAAAATTCGCATCGGTGCTTGCTATTTTTCATGATAGCAACATATACATGATTTCTAAGGCATCGCAAGGGTACACATAAATGAGGAAATAAAACAATGACAAATCCTTTCTAAAACAAATTTTCATAGCAATCGTAAATATTGCGATTGTTTCCTCCATTTTTGTAGGAAGAATTTTTAGTAATTTGGTTTTTATTTCAGGGATTTCATTGTTTCTCGGAGAGCTTTATTGCTATGTTTTCTTGTGATCATATATTTTATTTTCTTTACGTTGTGCTTTATTGGATTATATGATTGATATTCAATCAATTTTCTATAATTTTTTCTAAACACAAGCTACAAAGCTACTGCGTGATAATAATTCCATGTCTTTAAGGTTTATCCACTCAACCGCCATGAACCATTGCAGTATATTCAACAGAATTGCTAGAGACTTCACCTGCGGAAGGCAAGGCTTTTTTTACTCATTAATAACAATAGGAGTGTGCGGTCACCCCACCACATTTGATAAAAAAATCAATTATTTAATCAAAAAGTAATCATATTCAGTCTAAAAGATACGTATAAAGTTGACACAATTAAGAAACAAACATTTTTTCTTCATCATAGTTATTAAAATTTGTTATTAACTGACTTCCAAAGGAAAGAAGGTTGTCAATTCATCACGCATATTTTTTTGTTGTTGCTTTGTTTTTATGTATATTCACGCATACTTTTTAAACCGAGATAGACACAAGAGTCCTGTTTTCGGTAAATACTCCGTCTTTCTTCTTGTTAGGTCCCATTTCAAGGATAAGGAATTCAAGTTACGGTAAAGGACTTTCACCGTTAAAGCTAAAAAATATCCGACCTTCACCTCGATTTTTCAGCATAACTGATCGACGCGTGCAAGGATTTTAATTCTAGAGCTTTAAAATGAAGGACAACATATCGATTTTAAATGTGTCGTTACCGAATTGTATTCCTTTCTAGGACTCTCTAGGTGTTAACATTTCAATATGATACATTAATGTCGAGAAATTGAATTTAAATGATCATTCGTACGAAAAGTGCCCATTATTTGACCTTCTTCAAGGGTTTGATGGAGATACCGAGTCCTTTGGTGAGGAATTGTAATGAAAATGAGCAGTATCCTTAATTTTCTGCTTTGATGGTACATATTGGTCAATCATTTCTACCGGAAATAACCAATAAATTAGTTTTGAATGCAGCATAAATACAATTCAACAATATTTAGAGGGAAATTTAATGATGAAATTAGTAAATTCTCACTCCCTTAGAGGTAAACGTCACACATAGTATTTATAAAATTTCCTGAAGAAATAATAAGGATTGAGTGATTGCAAATTATAGAGTTGATTCGTTACTTTCCAGTTAAAATTATATATTTTATGTCCAGAAATCTAAAATAAGTGATTTCCATACGAAAGATTGACGAGAATCGCAGCCTAAAAAGATGATATTATTCCTTCTATAACGAATCATAGCTTTAGAGATGAACATGAAAATACATAGTCGAGTTTTCATTGAACCGTAGAGTACCATTGAAACTTTCATGAAAATTATGTGCTAAAGTTAACTGAAAACGAGGGCGATGTGTATCGAATAAGCATGAACGAGGATACGGTTAAGAACGATCTTTTTATGTAAATTTCTTGAGTTTAATTGCGGAGTCTATATATATAGATACACACATATGTATATATATATATATATATATATATATATATATATATATATATATATATATATATATATATATATATATATATATATATAGTTATACATATATCTATACGAGGTGTGTTCAAAAAGTATCACGAATTTTGAATTTTCGCGGGTTCCGTATATTCGAATTTCGATTCTTTTGTGGCGTTATGTTGGTACTCATGCCTGTCACTTATGCCGACAAGCTCGGCCATTTTGAATGTTCACTTCATTGGTGATAGCTGCTTTACTTGCACGTGTTTTCAATCGTCTTCGAATTTTACTTATTCAAAAAAATGGATCAAAGAACGTGTATCAAATTTTGTGTGAAAAACGAAATTAAGTGCGCGGATGCATTCTGAATGTTGACTGTGGCATACGGAGAAGCAACCTTATACCGAAGCAACGTTTATCGGTGGTACAAAATGTTTTTAGAAGGCCGAGAAGATGTGAACGACGAAGAGCGTGCCGGACGCCCGAGCACTTCAACAACAGACGAAAAAATTAATGAAGTGGAGAAAATGGTATTGGCCAATCGTCGAATCACCGTTAGAGAAGTTGCTGAGGACCCAAACATATCGATTGGCTCGTGCCATTCGATTTTTATCAACGATTTGGGCATGAGACGGGTCGCCGCGAAATTCGTACCAAAATTGCTCAATTGCGACCAAAAACAGCAACGCATGAACATTGCTAATGAGATGTTAAACTCTGTCCGCGACGAACCAAATTTGCTCCAGAGGGTCATAACCGGTGACGAATCGTGGGTTTATGGTTATGACGTGGAAACCAAAGCTCAATCATCTCAATGGAAGCTGCCGCATGAACCAAGACCGAAAAAAGCGCGCCAAGTTCGGTCGAATGTGAAAGTTTTGCTGACAGTTTTCTTCGATTGCAGGGGCGTGGAACATCATGAGTTCTTGCCACAGGGAAGAACGGTCAATAAGGAATCCAGATCTGGCCCCCTGTGACTTTTTCTTGTTTCCTAAACTGAAGAGGCCCATGAAAGGACGACGTTACGCTACGCTTGACGAGATAAAGACGGCATCGAAGGAGGAGCTGAACAAGATTAAAAAAAAAATGATTTTTCGAAGTGCTTCGATGATTGGAAAAACCGTTGGCACAAGTGTATAGTATCTCATGGGGATTACTTTGAAGGGGACAAAATAGATATTCATGAATAAATAAATAATTTTTGAAAAAAAAACAAAATTCGCGATATTTCTTGAGCACACCTCGTATGTGCAATTTTTTGATGTGTATATAATGACTTCTGACGTGCAAATGACAATATATATAAGAAAATTAAGTAAACAGATATGTTTCACTCTTGCATTTCAAAGAACTAAAAAGATATAATAAAAAACGTAAAACGAAATCAACTTACCTTTTTTCATTTAAAAAAGAACTGACTCTATTCCCGATTATTTTGATATAGTGTATATTATTAACAAAGTTGAGAGAATTTCGCCTTCTAAGGTTGTCGTTGTTGTTGTGCTCATAAACAACCTACTTTCATAATTTTTTTCAGATCACAGGTGTCTAATCGCGAGGGGGGACACAAATTTTCCGTGTATTTTCCCTCCCTGTGCGCCCTCGAAGCAAAAAATATCAGTTTAAGACCTGTTTTGAAAATATCTTATCAAGACCTTTCTTTCGATACTCATATTGGCTACCCTTGAAAAAAATTTTTTTGTGTCTCTCCCCTCTATGGGGAGACTCCCTTTAAATGCCTTGTAAAATTTTTTTGTAGTTGAACTTTAAAAAGAGCACCACTTAACATATATATATATATATATATATATATATATATATATATATATATATATATATATATATATTGTCACGTGTTATAATTCGCGGCCGGTAATTTTAATGTTCCGGGAAACACTATTTGACAAATCGCATTTTACTCTAATTTTCACTGTCTATCAATTTATATTTCAACTGTCTGTATCACGAAAATCACTTCACTATCAATCAATATCGCCTTTAATTTGTGCTCCACTCTTATCGCAGTTTTTACTATTACCCTTTCATTCATTCAGCTCGGCTTTATATAGGGTTTCTAGTCCATTTGTCGTATATTGGCGAATGTTTTGACAAGAACTAACTGGAATATTCGAGCAATTCTGAATCTCCGCAGTGACGTCACTTTCTGATATTGATCATGGATCTACTTGGTCGATTCTTGTGCTATCGAGTACATTTGTTTATTGATCCTGATCCTATTAATAGTTGTGACAACAATTGCGACAGTAGCAATTGCGACAGTAGCGGACACGTAATATTGTCTCGCCAGTTGTAGTTAAGTCTCCCTGGATTGGGAATGGGGTAGACTTCGGGCCACTTGCTGAAATTATCGGCCACAACCAGCGTGTATTGATTTCCCTATTCGGATTCAAGAAAAGGTCCTGCGATATCAACAGCAATCCTTTCAAACGGTACCCTACGTTATAGGTTATAGGCGTTATAGGCGCCTAGATTGTGGGATATCACACCTTTAGATTGCTTTCTTTGGGGTTACATGGAGTCTTTGGTCTTTAGGGATAAGCCAGCTTTAATCGACGCTTTGAAAGCTAACATTACTCGTGTCATTCGCGTGATACCGGTAGCTATGCTGGAACGCGTCATCAAAAATTGATCCTTCAGGGTGGACTATTTGCGGTGTAGTGGCGGTCAACATTTAAACAAGATAATCTTCAATAAGTTGGGTAGACCGACCTACACTCATGAAGGGTTTTGTACCCGATTTCTCCGAAATGCAGTCACCAGCACCGAATAAAGTCATGAATCATGGCGAAGAGATTTGCACGTTTAAAAGAAAATTCATTGTTTCTCTATTCTCAACGGTCACCATTATGTTGCATACAAATAAAAATCAGTCCAGTCATGAATTCGCAATAAAATTTATGTTATCAATCTAATTTGAAAATTTTAAGCAGATCAAATCAAAACTGCAGTGTCTTATTTGATGGAAAGTTCATAAAATACTAAAATCAGGTGGTATTGTTGTTGTAATTGGAGAAATCTCAAATGGCTAGAACTTCCGTGTATATCATTTGATTTTCATCAAACTGTCAAAATATAAGGCCCTTTTGTAAGACTACTCAAGTTTCAAATTCTGTTGATTTTAGGGCTACCTATACGATTTTATTGGGGAAAATGTGAAATTCCAAGGTCATATACACTATATCAAAAAAATGCACATCAGAATTTAGTATTGGGAAAAGAGTCAGTGCTTTTTTAAATAAGTAAAGATAAGTTGATTTCTTTTTAGGTTTTTTATTATTTCTAGTTAGTTCTTTTAAATGCTAGAATCAAACATTTCTGTTTACATAATTTTCTTATAAATATTATCTTTTTATGTCAAAAGCCATTATATGCGCATCAAAAAATTGCACATACACTTCAAACTAATCTCGTATTCTCATAACAAAAACCTAACGGTACTAAAATGTCCATGCAGGTTTACGCTCCCTTATGTTTTAATGCTAGCTGCAGTCACGAAGTTCTTGTGAAAGTGTTCAGTAGCTTTATTCGCGTCGATCATTTGAAAATGTCGCAAACAAAGAAAAAGGCTCCTATTGAAGTGAGGAAACTGATTATTACACTCAAAGAGGAAGGTAAAAGTTATGCAGACATTGGAAAGATCGTAGGATGACCACGTGCAACCATTCAAAGTGTTATAAAAAACTATAAAACTAATAACAGTTTCGATATTGCTCCGAGGAGAGGCCGTAAGAACTAACTGAGCAAACGTTTAGGAAGACAAATTGAACGATTAGTGAAAAACGATCCTAAAATTAGTGCTCCGAAAATAGCCGTTACCCTTGAAAATAATTGTGAAATATCCGTCAACCCCCAAACCGTACGAAATTTCCTACATAAGAAAGGCCACAAGGGCTGTGTTGCAAGAAAGAAACCATTCATTTCCAACATAAATATGAAACAAGTTGGGTAGACAGACCTATGCTCATGTCAGAAGGGTTTTGTACTCAACTTACAAAATGCAGTAACCAGCAACGAAAAAAATCAAGAAACATGTCAAAGACGATTTGATTGGAGAAAATGTGAAATTCGAGGATCATACTATTATTAACAAAGTTGAACGAATTTTGACTTCTGAGGTATTTGTTATAGTTATACCCGTAAATATCTCCTTTGATATTTTTTCAGATTTTTTAGATCACTGGTGTCCATTCGCGAGGGAGGAAACACATTTTTAATGTATTTCCCCCCCCCCCCCCTGTGTTCCCACTGAAGCAAAAACTGTCAGTTTAAGAACTGCTTTGAAAAGCTCTCATAGAGGACTTTCAGTTGATACTCATGTCGGCTACCTTTCATTAAATTTTTTTTCAGGGGCCACTCCTCTGTACTGTAATCATCGATTCATGGCCTATTTTTTCGAATCCTAGAATGGTTACAAAGCCCTTTTGCTAGGAGCTCTCTCCTGCCTCTCCGACTTGTTTCAATTGTATGTACTCATCTTCATGATACCTATCACTCCTGAAATTTTCATGCAAATTCTAGCAAAGCTGTAGTGTCTAGGTCGGTAAAAAGCGCATATGGCTCCATAGCAATATGTTTCCATAGTAATACAGGGCATATTGCTCCATAGTAATACACGAAAATTCAAATCGCTATAACTTCGGTAAATACTATTCGATCTTTATGAAACTTTCCGAAAAGATCAATCTTATAAATAGTCATCTTTTTGAGTACCGTTTATATTTTATTCAAGAAAACACAAAATCGATAAATCATACTATTACTAACAAAGTTGAATGAATTTCGACTCCTCATGTACTTGTTGTTGTTGTACTCATTAAGGCCTACATTCATGATTTTTTTCAGATTTTTTGGATGGAAGGTGTCCAATCGCGAGGGGGGGTACGCGAAAAGTTCGTACATTTCCCCTTCCCCTACCCCCCTCGGTACTTATAAGACAATTTTAAGACTTGTTTTGAAAAGATCTCATTGAGACCTTTCCAATGACACCCCACTCGACTACCAATAGTGAAAATTTTTTTTGAGGGGTCGCCCCCTTATATGGGGAGACCCCCCTTAAACGCCTTTGAAAAAAATTTCCACCCTTGAACTTTCAAGAGGTCACCACTTCTAACCTTTCTACAAAGTTTCATAGCTGTAACCTCTATAGTTTCGGAGAAAAAGTGCTGTGACATACAGACGGACGGACAAACGGACGGACGGACGGACAGACGGACACAGGTCGTGATTGCAATAGGGTTTTGTATTTTAGTACAAAACCCTAAAAACGATTCTAATACGCCTAAGAATATGTATCGAAATCTGAAGAGTTCTGGGAAAATGTAATTTTCGTAGATGAAAGCAAATATGAAGTTATCGGCTCTGTTGGACGGCGATTTGTGTGGCGCAGAGTTAACACTGCGTTGGAATCAAAAAACTTGAAACCCACCATAAAGCATGGTAAGGGTAATGTGATGGTTTGGGGTGCAATGGGGGCAAATGGAGTGGGTAATTTAGTATTTGTTGAGACAACGATGGACAAGGTTCAGTATTTGAACATTGTAAAGGACAGCTTGAAACAAAGCGCCGTCAAAATTGGCATAAACATTCTTCTAGATTAGTGCGTGAATGGTTGCTTTACAATGTTGCATCTGTTCTTCCACATTCACCCCAATCCCCCGACTTAAACCCAATTGAGCATCTTTGGGATTATTTAGAAAAAAAAGTGCGTGCGCATCGTATAACCAGCCGTGCTCAATTGAAAGACATTATTTTAGAAGAAGGAAACAAAATTACACCCGATATAACTCGAAAATTGACACTTTCAATGCAGGATCGTTTACGAGCAATAGTAGCAGCTAAAGGACATCACACTCGCTATTAAAATAGTAAATAACGTGAACTTCTTAAGTGTATGTGCAATTTTTTGATGTGTATATAATGACTTCTGACGTACAAATGACAATATATATAAGAAAATTAAGTAAACAGATATGTTTGACGCTTGCATTTAAAAGAACTAAAAAGATATAGGAAAAAACCTAAAACGAAATCAACTTACCTTTTTTTCATTTAAAAAAGAACTGACTCTATTCCCGATTATTTTGATATAGTGTATATTATTAACAAAGTTGAGAGAATTTCGCCTTCTAAGGTTGTCGTTGTTGTTGTGCTCATAAACAACCTACTTTCATAATTTTTTTCAGATCAGAGGTGTCCAATCGCGAGGGGGGACACAAATTTTCCGTGTATTTTCCCTCCCTGTGCGCCCTCGAAGCAAAAAATATCAGTTTAAGACCTGTTTTGATAATATCTTATCAAGACCTTTCTTTCGATACTCATATTGGCTACCCTTGAAAAATTTTTTTTTTGTGTCTCTCCCCTCTATGGGGAGACTCCCTTTAAATGCCTTGTAAATTTTTTTTGAAGTTGAACTTTAAAAAGAGCACCACTTAACACCTACTACCAAAATTTGATGTTTCTAGCTTAAGTCTTCTTCTTCTTAGCACTAGAGCTCCTCTCGGGCCTTCGCTAGCTTAAGTAGTTAGCGAGAAAAATTGCTGTGACTCACGGCCGGACGGACCGACATGACGTGATTTCAGTAGGGTTTTGTAAAACTATTTTACAATACCCTAGAAAGCAACAAAAATAAATAAATATACGGCACAAACTGCCGGTTAACAAAAAATTTTTTTATGTGTCACCTCCCTGCAGGCTGCTGCAGTAGTCTTGGAGAAAAACTGCTATGGCATATCGACAGACGGACACGCAGGTCGTGATTCCAAAAGGGTTAATATAAAACCCTAAAACTGTCAGACATTTACTTTTACTCGTATCAAAACAAAATATAGTTTGACTTTTTAACTGTTCATATATCTACTAGTTATGTATATTAGTAATCTTGCCAGTAAATATGATGCAATATTTGCAATGAAGATGGATTTGATCGAAATTCATTGCATAATACATAGCAGCGGGAGCATCATGATTGCGTATGAATTTAAGCAAAGATAAAGTTGGAAATACTGAAATGCTGATAATATTTGGATTGAAGAACGAGTGTCGGTCTTTATCAGAGTTGAGCTTAACCATATATAAAACATTAACTAGCATTCAGAAGTTATTCATAATACCTGAACGTTCGTTTCTTGACCAGTTGAGCCTAAAAAGTTCTAGGACTCTAGTTAAAAACAAACAGTTGCCACGTTTTGAAAAATAGAAATGTTTTCGATAATTTTCTGGTTAGTGTTCGGTTTGATATCCGCGGTTTACCTCTTCTTCAAGAAAAAGTTCTCGTATTGGAAAGATCGCGGAGTGACGTACGCAAAACCTAAGATTCCATTGGGCAATTCTGCTCTTTGGGGCGTCCACATGACAGAAATTTTGGATAAAATATATAAGCTGAAGGATGCAGGTCCTTTTGTTGGAGGCTTCATCGGTCCCAGCCCCATTGTAGTGCCAACGTCTCTAGATTTGATTCAGAACATATTAATTAAAGATTTTAACAACTTCCATGGGCGCGGCGTATACGTTAATGAGGTTGACGATCCTTTGAATGCTCATTTGTTCTCCTTGGATGGTGAAAAGTGGAAGTCGCTTCGTACAAAGCTTTCGTCAACATTCACATCAGGCAAAATGAAGTTCATGTTCCCAACGGTAGTGGAAGTTGCTGATAGATTCAAAGATTCCATAAAGGACATGCTTAGATCGCACGCAGAAATGGAGTGGAAGGATCTTTTGGCCAGATTTACAACCGATGTGATTGGAACCTGCGCATTTGGGATCGAATGCAATAGTATAAAGGATCCAAACGCGGAATTTCGTTACTACGGCAAAAGAGTAACTGAGGATTTCAACGTATTATTTCTGATGTTAGCAATCCAATTTCCAAACTTAGCTCGAAAGTTGCACGTGAAATTTACAGCAAAGGATGTCGATGAATTTTTTTTTAAAAGTGTTCGTGAAACGATTGACTTCCGAAAGAAGAATAATGTAAGGCGGAACGATTTTATGGATTTATTAATTCAATTGAAAAATGATGAATTTGGAGATAATGAAAGCTCTAAAAATTCGGAAGGACTCTCTTTCAAAGAAGTTGTCGCACAAGCATTTTTATTCTTCGGGGCTGGCTTCGATACGTCCTCAACGGCTTTGATGTTCAGCTTATACGAATTGGCATTGAATCAAGAAATCCAAAACAAGGCTCGCAATGAAATCAATGAGGTACTAGCGAAGCATAATGGAAAGTTGACCTATGAAGCAATGATGGAAATGACTTACATCGATCAAATTGTTAGTGGTAAGCTCTTTTCCTTTCTTATCTTTATTATGATGAAAAATCAGACCTTCCTTTATTGAATTCTTTCAATTAAAATTGCAGAAAGCGTTCGAAAATATCCTCCAGTAATATTGTTGGTCCGAAAATGTGCACGAGACTACAAAGTGCCCCACTCGAAATATATCATCGAAAAAGGAACAGAAGTCTTGATTCCTACTTATTCTATACATCGTGATCCAGAAATTTATGACGATCCTGAAAGATTTAATCCTGATCGCTTCAACCCAGATGAGATTAAAAAGCGCCATCCTATGTCGTTCCAAGGATTCGGTGATGGTCCGCGTAATTGCATCGGATTACGTTTTGGTCGGATGCAAGTGCGCATTGGCTTGATAACTCTTTTGAAAAGTTTTCGCTTCAAAAGGAGCATAAGGACTCCAGTTCCAGTTGTATTAAAATCTGATGGTGCTATATGGGATCCTGTGAACGGAATGCATTTTGCGCTTGAGCAAATCTAAAATTTTGCTGTATTAAGAAGGTTCCAATGAACAGTTCAACTAGTAAAAATATATTTTGAGCATTGTATACTTTTTGTTTTTGTAATTATATTAATTTTTGCTTGTCAGTATACCATATAAATTCTCAATCCTTCTTCACTTGTAGAATTAGAAGTTGAATTATTAACCATGATTCCAAGAAAAAAATTTGCTCCCTCTACAACTATAATTTATTTTTGAATTGTAGATACCAGTACATCCGATCTTCATCAGTGTACTCAGCGTACTGAAGAAGACTTGATATTTTCAACCTAAAAATAAATTATAGTCGTAAAAGAAGCAATATTTTTTCTTGGAATTAGGATTAACAATTACAGTTTGACTATAAAAGTGACGGAAAACACAATTCACTTTTATAGGAACTGAACCTGAAAAGTTAATGAAAATTTAAATTACTGTAACAAAGGGAGGCAACAGTCCACAGGATATCAATACATCGGCAAACAAGCTATGTATCTCCAGTAAGGAGACCACAGTGCGACTTCGGTACAGCGAGTATTAGCCATATTGCACCTGTCAAAACTATCTACTTTAAAACTTATTGCAAAAACGTACGTCTCGCCTACGTTTTACATCGATTCCAGTGAAATTATCAAGGGCTTACAGATCATCGAATGTGTGGACCAGATTGCTTTAGACTTTCTCGGTAAATGCGCCATAAAAGTAAGAAAAATATGGGATGACTTGAGACTCTAGCATATTTCAGTTGAAGAACTTCTTCCAGAACTTCTTATAATTGGCGATTAATGTTTTATTATATCACATTGGAATTCAAGTATTCATTTGGTAACTTTTAATTCTTCTATTTGAGCGGGCATGGGTGTTTTCAGTCTTACCTGCACAAGATTGGTAAGTCACGGTCCCCCGATTCGCCCAGGATAGAAGGACCATGCCTGCCACACATTTTTTTGCGTGTACAAAATGGGTCAGGCTGCAAAGGGAACCCTACAGGAAGACGGGAGAGCTCACCCCGGATAATATAGTTGCGGTGATGCTCGAGTCGGTTGACAAATGGAACCAGGTGGCACATTATGTTCGGGCAGTCCTAAAATATAAAAGGGACTCACAGCAGCCGGGGGCGCTGGGGCTGGGGGATCGCTTTTCTGGCACTTCCTCTTTCCCCTCTCCCCTCCCACTGGGAAAGGGATCCCCCAGCTTGAAGGCGCCTCACGGCGTAACAAAACGAGGCCTGGCCCGAAGTAATGTGTCAAACGGTTCCAGGCTGGGTTCTCAGATTGACAGGGGAGGTGTTTAGTGGGTAGTCCAGTTACCTTCTTGCAAGCATGGGAGTCCCACACTCTGTGCATAAATGGCATTCACCTCCCTACCTCAAAAAAAAAAAAAAAATTAAAAAAATGTTGCGTAAAATACGCAACCGTTTCTGGTAGTCGTGGATTTGGTTCCAGTAACGAAAGTAAAATCTGGCTACTTCACGTTCTACGTATTAATCATTCAAATTTGTTCTGTTCTCAAAGCTGAAGAAGTCCAAGTATAGATACAAACTCATCGTCCTCATCAACAAAGAGGGCCGAGATGCTTATTATGTGGTATATACTAAGGCATCTCCTTCTTTTCTGTAGCACTACATCCCCTTACGGGCATTCACTTCCTACAAATGGCGTCTTCAACTATCTTGACTCATTGACCACGTCCTCGGATTTCATAGTTTAAGGGGCGATGAACTGTCATCGTCAACTCAATTCTCCCAACGAATATCTTTTCGCTTGATGCTTGTGTGAGGCTCCATGTTTAAAAATCGTAGCAAAGCAATAGTCTTATCACATATTTGTATACTTGAAGCTATGATGTCCTTTCAATACAGCTGGTCATCATGATCTTTGCAGTCCAGTAAAAATTTTTGACAGGTATTTTTCGGGTTGTTTCATCTCTTTCATTACCGTTTTTCATTGTTTTGGCACTAAATATGCAAATTTTCCCTCATTTCGATATTGTACTTATCATTCGTGAGTTCACCAGGCAATTGGGTTGAAAGGTGCAAAAGAGGAAACATATTGGTGTGAAGTTGATCATTGTTGAACTGCTGAAAAGATCACTCATTATCCTAGCAGACGGTAAAACTGATCGGCGATTGCGAATAACCCTCTTTACATGATAAAGAGGCCAGTTGACCATATAATACTAATACATCGCCGTTTGATAGCTATTATAATGTACATATCTAGAGACACTTACCCTTGATGTTTAATCATTTCACAGGTTGTGAGTAATGATGCAGCCTTAAGTCATCAAAACTCTTCTGAAAATGGATCAATGACAGATTTTCAGCCTTTGACATACGATGTCGATATGTTAATTTGATCAAGTAATGATCTGAGTTACAATTGGCTCCTCAATATGTACGGACGTCAAGTATGCTCGAGCCCAACGTTGTTTGATCAGAACATGATCGATCAGGTTTTGTGTATTGCCATCCGGTGATACCCAGGTCATTTTATGAATGCGACAATGTGAGAAGCAAGTTGAACGTATGACTAGATTTTTGTTTTATGCAAAGTCAATCAGGCGCTGGTCGTTGTCATTTGTTTCATTGTGGAGGCTATATCTTCCAGTCGTTCCCCGATGATATAGCTCATTGCCAACCTTAGCGTTGAAATCACCCAGAATTATTTTTGTGTCGTTTGTAGGCAATGAGTCGACTAGTCTTTCCAGGTTATTGCAGAAAATTTCCTTTATTTCTTCGTCCATTTCTTCGGTCGGGGTGTGAACTTTAATCAGCCAGATTTTGAAGAATTTCGCTTTTAGACGGGTCGCACACAACCGTTCGTTTATGCCTTAAAATCAATAACGTGCGATTTGAACTCCCTGTCTACAATGAAGGCCACCCCGAATCCTCATTTTCCAGTAGGCTTTTCGACCTCATGTCTTGAATGTCTTTTCCAGTTCAATTCGTTGCCTTGATTGCCAATATTTTTAATTTATATTGACTGGCTTGTTGTAAAAGATCCTTAACAGCGCCAGGGCGATTGAATGATTTGATATTCCCGGATCCAATGCCATGACATTTTTTGTTTTGCGAGGCCATTACCGTGAGTCCAATCCATTCCAAGGCCCATTTGCAGGTTTCGAAACATTTCGAGGTTTTTCAGAGATGGGGAGTTAGCCCGTCGTCCAACCTCCATTCTGGCGGCATGGTTATTACGTCGATTCCATTATCATGCACGGAATGTTCACCTCCACTTTCTTACGTCCCCACAAAGGAAGTGTAAGTAGAATTTAGTAGCAGAGCTGTAGATGTATTTACGGTTATCAGTATTTCTCGGCATTTAACGTCCCATTATTGGGAAACCAGTAAGCCCAATGTGCAACCCCGAGAGCATTTACTACCATTTAATTTGGGGGTTTGGGATGAGGAATCATGGAAGCTATGGGTTGGGGAAGCAAGGGGTTCCTTCTTCCTTGCTCAAACGGGCGTGAGACCATCTACGTTGGGGTTTGAAAAAATGAAATCCACTTAGATACGAATCCAAAGGTTTTAAGAGCTCCAATATAAAAATGTCGAAGTGAAAAGACCCGAGATTACTGGGTTGAGATACACCAGAAGAGACATGATTTTTTTTGGACGCATATTCCTGAAATTTGATGGACTGTGTGCGATTTTGAATGCACAAGTCGAGTCAATAGTGCATAAGCCAATATTACCAAATTTATTAAAATTTTATCAACTTGATACTTATTTTCGTTTGATCATAAGAGGGAAAAGGGTGAGAAGTTTGAAGTTGCAGGTCCTCAATTTTTCATTCCTTACATGCAAATCAATTGGGCACCAGTTAATGTTAACCTTGATAGAAAGTTGAAGGAAATTTTTATCAATAGATCGCAAAATATTCTATTCCTGAAATCGATGAATGAGTTGCTTGTATAAACTCAACTCATTCTCAAAGATCTCCATTAAGAAACTTTTGACAAAATACGTTTATTGAGATTTTCTAGAAGACATCTTGCAGCTTCATCGTAGACGTAGCTTGCTTAGAAAACTACTCGCAAGGATCCATCACTGCAATTCAAATATGGTCATTCCCAGCATGAATATATCTATAGACCAAAGGAACCAAAGCTTTTGCTAATGAGCGCTTAGAACAGACCCTGAAAAGTATGAAACTAGGCCCCTGTATGTTTCCTCATATCAATAGGATAACTGGCAGAAAAAGGCTGCCCAGGGTTCTCACTTGTAATGTCTTCATGCTCATGGATCACAAATCTACTGCTAACTTTATCACAAAAAATGTTACGAAAATTCTTCAACGAGAGAAAGTAAGTGAGGGCTCTTTGGTTTCTTCGTTAGTAAGCACTACCACAAAGAATTTTGACAAGGACCATGAGCAATTGCGCTTGACCAGGTTCAAATCACTCTGATGGACCTACTAGCTATGGTCTATTTGAAAGTCCTGAGTGACTCGCTTTATTGGCACTTGAGCCAAATTAGAAAAAAATCAACAGGGACCGATGGAATGTTATAACTTAAAAAGCTTTTCCACATTTTTTTTGTTCTCCTCGAGATCATTTTGAATAGTTGCATCAACATGTTGCAACCACGGAAGTCACCGCAGTTGCAGACATTAAGTTCTAGCAGAGGGGTGTGTAGCCCGGGGAGGCATACTGAGGCCGGCTAGCGCTCAGTCGTGTCATGGGTCTTCCGGGACACCCTCTGATCGTGCTGGGCTACCTTTCATGTAATAACTAGCACAAAGGGAAAAGGATGGGAAAGTGGGAGGTCATTTTGAGAAATGAAAAATTAAAAGCTTAGTAAAACATGGCCGTTTATTGAATTAAAAAAAAGTAATTTAAAAATTCAACAAAAAGAAATAAAGCAATCTAAACAAAAACAAACAGACCCCTCAATATTTTTTTATGCAAAACAAATTATTTAAGATATCAATCAGAAGGAAAAAATAGCCAATTTCAATCAGCTGGGAAAAATATGTAAGGAATAAAAGGATGTCAAAAAAGAAACAAGGAAAAAATATTAATTACTACCTACCCTCTTTTTTTTCGTGGATCTCCGAGCGCTCGGTGTAGGACGCAAAAATAAACAGGTGGGGTCACTGCAAAATCGAATTGACTTTAATTTCAAGCACATTAGTTACTGATAAGCGGCCACTTCATCATAATTTCCAACTCGCCCGTGATTTCCCGTTAATACCGTCTTAATTTATCGTCACTTCATCTAGTAATTCGCATAAGTTAGTCCATATTTCCACTTGTTGGGAAATTCATGTTTTGAGTTTTTCTTTCCACTACTTGTATCACTAATTACTTTTTCATCCGTATCACAGCCACTAGGAAGAAACCGTTCTGCCATCAAAATCTTTTCCTCACTCAACTCTTTCCTTGTTTAACTCTCAAAAATTCCACTGAATTTCAACGTATTTAATCAATCATTTTACTTCAAAGCTTGACTTTAAACACCTTTTATTCTCCAAATTTACAAAAAAAAAAAACTATCTCCAAAAACCGCCAAAGAATTTTACTCCTTCACAAGCCAAAAACTGACTGCCCCAATCCCAACAACTTAATCCCGCAGTTTCACTTCCATTCATTCATTCCGCAATTTCTTTTTTTCAAATTACTGCTGCCGCATCTGGGTAACGTAATCGAAGTACATTACACTTCAATTCCGCTACCCACACATCTTTTTTTCCGTATCGACAAACGCAATAGTATCCATTGTTTTGCATATATGTTTGCACAATCCAAGAAGGGCTTGATTAGATGCAAAGTGTCACATATATATATACGGAAACTATTGATTTTGCCGAAACCCCCAAAAAGATTGCTTCTCTGCGCTCGGGGAACTTGAACTCAAGGTTCCAGCAGACCCCCGGTCGAGAACTCCTGACGTAACCAATGGAGCCATGACTTGTCGCTTTTCCATTCAACAGATTAAAAACTTCAACTCTTTCTTGATGGGCAAGAAATGGAAATTTGTTAAAAGGGGAACGTGAATAAATTTTTGTTAGTATAAAAATATGAAATTTGTTAGCGGGAAAAGAATTAGTTAGTATGAAGGAAGGAATTAGGTTTTGTTAGGGAAAAGGTATTGATTGAAGTTTTGTTAGTGGGAAAATTGAAATTATTAGTACATATTATTTTTTTTGTAGTTGGAAATAAGGGAAAAGGGTAGGATTTTGATGATGGGGAAATAAAAATTAACGGAAAATTGGAAATGTTAACAAAAATAAATAAATACACAGAGGAAAAGGTAGGAATGCCAACAGGAAGGTGGAGATGTTGCGGTGGCAATTTGAAGTTGCGAATGGGAGAAAGTAGGCACGCCGGAATTCGCAACAAACATTTGCTACTTCTGTCAGCAAGGGAAATGCACAAAAATACTTGCAATACCCAAGAAGTCGGTCAGGACTGACGTAGTGGATACTCGTCTGATTTCGTTGCTTTTGAATATTGGTAAGCTGCTTGATACCATAATACTTGAAGGCATCATACATTTCTCTACACGGACAATAATTGTGCTGGAAAGACAATTCAGCTTCAAATAAGCTCACTCTACAATTGATGCTCTGGCCATGTTCTAAGCCGATGAAGCGGGAAGTTGATGCAACAATAAGCTTGTTTTAGTTTACCTGACTGATGTGGAGAATGTTTTTGACTCTGCATTGATCAATAAGATTCTCTATAAAATGATAAATTTTGACTTTCTTGTGCAAATTCGTATTGTGAAAATCATACGCAGCTCCATGAGGAACGAACTGCCTTTGGGGTGGCTGGTGAAACTAGGCCAGACCCATTTTGTATTGACTTAGAGGTCCCACAGGGCTCATCTCTGACATCTTGGCGTCAAAGACGAATGTAAGCCTAGAATTCAGGTGAACTTTTCCACCGACGACTTGTTAGTGGTATCAGCTGGTCATAATTTACGCTTCGCTAAGACCAGCCTCTAAAATACTTGGAATTTCTTACTGCATTGAATCGTTGCTCTGTAATGCGAAATATTTTGGAAAAGACTATTTTATCAAATAATTTTTGGGTAGCAGATAGTATGTAAAATCACTCTCAAATTTTGAACACTACCTTTGCTATAAAATATAATGGAAACACACTATTTGAAACTGACTTATTAAAAATAATATGGAGAGGTAGAACTAATTGTTCTCTAAATTGGAAACTAAATGATAGACAATGTATTGGAGCATGTCTCATTGATATGGAGAAAGCCTTCGATACGGTGTGGTTAGATGGACTAATTTTTAAACTCCTTCAGGACAAGTTCCCCAGACATCTTCTCACCACGATGTGTAACATGTTATACGGGAAATCGTTTGTTGTAACTGATGGAAATCAGACAACAATGCGCGAATTCAAGGTCTTGAATGGTCTACAGCAGGGAACAGTTACTGCGCCTCTGCTCTTCTCAATATTCATTCGCAAGCTATTGAACGGCTTTGATTTCAACGTCTCACCAACGCGATCATTGGTAGCGTTTGCTGATGATCTGATCATCTACACGGCAGACCGAAAAGCTACAACAGTTCAGAGGAATCTCCAAAAAATGTTCAATGATGTACAGCTGTACACTGACAATTGGCGAATGAAAATCAATGCGCAGAATTGTGAAACAATCTTGTTTCGGACAACGCTGCAGATGGTCAGTCAAGACCTGAAACGTATTTGGAAAGATTTCCACATCATGGCTGGCGAGGGTAGTTTAGAACGAGTTCCACATAAATCCTGTGTTCGATATCTCGGTATTCATCTCGATCAGTATCTGTACTATACCGAACATGTCAAAATCATGCTCAGAAAGGCACTGAAAGTAGTCATGGCCCTACGAAGACTCTTTCATACCAAATACATTGATCAAAAGGTCAAAACTATATGTTACAAGACCCTGTTTAGACCAGTTTTGTCATATGAATGTCAGATCTGGTACAACCAGGGTGATAATACTAAGGAAAAATTAAGAGTTTTCGAAAGGAAATGTCTTCGTGCATGTACTGGTTTGTACAGAAAGCCTGAGACGGATTGGAAACGTTAAATATCGAATAGAAGAATTTATCAAACTGCTCAAGCAACAAGAGTCGATATCTTTATATTGAAACATCTTCGAAATCATATCGCTATATCTGTGACTGTGAGAGAAAACCGTTGGATTTCACAGCCGTTCCACCCTACAGACGAGTTTATCGCTTCGTTCCTCCCTAAGCATTCGTGTATTTGGACATGAATCGGTATGTTTTTGATTCTGACGGCGTCACAGTCATATATCACATATAAAGACGGGCCACCGATAAGAAGATAAAATATCCTCCGAATTTGAGTTCACGAGACCAACAATTTTAATGGAGATACTCATTTTCTAGATTCGTTGAAGCTGATCGAGCTGGGATGGGGCAATCTAGGTATTGGTGGCTGAATGACAATATCTAAATTATTCGTGTTTATTTTCAGTTTTTGTGTTTTTCATACTAAGTTTTTGAGTTTCAGCTCATTATTGCTGCATATATTATTGTTGTTTATTTGTTTAAAAAATTAGGGATAGGTTAGGTATATGTTATGTTTATTATATCAGGTCAGAGATAAGATTAAACGCGTAGGTTAGGAATACTGTTTTAGAATTTTTTAGCATAAGATAAAGTTTTTGATTGAATTAAGTTAAAACATATTAAATGTAGGATCAAAGTTCATTTTTGTGTATAAATTATAAATAATTTTAGAATAGTGTTGGTTGGTTTTTTCTCCTTTTCCCGATTCTTAGGGTTTCGTAAAATAATTTTACAAAACCCTACTAGTTTCGCGACCAGTCTGTCCGTCTGTCCGTCCGTCCGTCCGTCCGTGTGTCACAGCAGTTTTTCTCAGAAACTACTTAAGCTAGAAACATCAAATTTTGTGTGTAGGTGTAAAGTGGTGTTCTCTTTAAAATTCGACTACAAAAAATTTTTATAAGGTATTTAAGGGGGGTCTCCCCATATAGGAGAGTGACCCCCCGAAAAATTTTCATTGAAGGTAGCCGATATGGATATCAAATGAAAGTTCTTGATGAGAACTTTTCAAAACAGATCTTAGTTTGGCAAAGTGTGCTTCGAGAGGTGCACAGGGAGGGGAAATACACGAAAAATGTGTGTCCCCCCCCCCTCGCGATTAGAGACCTGTGATCCGAAAAATCTGACAAAAATCAGGAATGCAGGCCTTAGTGAATACAATAACAACGAATACGTTAGAAGTCGCAATTCACTCAATTTTGTTAGTAATAGTATGATTTATCGATTTTATGTTTTCTTGGATAAAATCTTAACGGTACCCTTAAATTCAATTCAATTCAATTCAGTACATAGATGTCTATTTATAAGATTGATCTATCCTGAAAGTTTCATAAAGATTGAATCATATTTAGCGAAGTTATAGCGGTTTGAATTTTCCTGTATTACTATGGAACAATATGCGCTGCATTTATTACTATGGCAACATATGGCTATGGACCAACTTGCGCTTTTTACCGACTCAGACACTACAGTTTTGCTAGGATTTGCATGAAAACTTCAGGAATGGTAGGTGTCATGTATATCTTTGAGAATCAGTTCAGCTAGTGGTATCAGTAATCGTAAAACAAAATGGTGGCTGTTTTTAATGCGAAGATTGAATAATTTTGAGTTGAGTACCTGCGATTAGTACTCATAAGTGAAACAAGTCAAGGAGGTGGGAGAGAGCTCCTAGCAAAAGGGTTTTGTAACCATTCTAGGATTCGAAAAAATTGACCATTAATCGATGATAACAGTACAGGAGAGTGGCTCCTGAAAAAAATTCATCAAACGTAGCCGATATGAGTATGAAATAAAAGTTTTCATGGGAGCTTTTCAAAACAGTTCTTAAACTGTCAGTTTTTGCTTCAGTGGGGGCACAGGGGGGAAATACATGAAAAATGTGTTTCCTCCGTCGCGGATGGACATCTGAAATAATTGTCAAGGGAGATATTTATGAGTATAACAATAACAAAAACCTCAGAAGTTGAAATCCGTTCAACTTTGTTAATAATATCATAATTTTCGAATTTCATATTGTATCCAATAAAATCGTCTTTGACATGTTTCTTGATTTTATTCGATCTGGTGACTGCATTTTGTAAATTGAATACAAAACCCTTCTGACATGAGCGTAGGTCTGTTTACCCAACTTGTTCTTTTTTGAAAAGTGTTTAATAATAACCTATAAATTTAGAGAGTCATTTTGGCCATTAAGTTTTTGTATTGTTATTGTTTAGAACTTGCTTTATATTCTTTGAAAATTTATACCAATTAGTATTGAATGAAGTGCTTTTGACTTTGACTTTGGTTCTGTATTTGTTTTTATAATGCATCTAATTTATTGACTTCAAAGTATTCACAATAATTCAACAATTCTCTATTTGATACTCAGACCGCTTCTATTTGCAAATGCATGCCATATTTTGGTGTCAGCGTGATAGTATTTGGGGCATATTCCATTGGTATTGTCGTTTTCGCGCATGGTTTGAATCGATAGTTTTTCAAAAGTGTAATGAGACCGATTCTTGTTTGCATCTTGCCAAATCTCATCCCGATACAGTTTCTAGGACCATCTCCAAATCCTTGAAATGCTTGCGGATGACGGCTTTTGATTTGTTCTGGTGTGAATCTTTCAGGATCAAAGGCTTCTGGATCCGGAAAAATTTCTGGATCATGATGAATTGCAAAAGTTGGAATGAGCACACTTATATCTTTTTCGAGGACAATGTTTGTATTTGGAACTGGATAATCCTTTGTGGATTGCCTTGATAAATTAAAGATGGGAGGGTATTTGCGAAGCGTTTCTGAAATTATTTTGAGCTTTTAAATCCACAGCGAATTCAGTGGGAAAATTAAATTACCTAAAATAACCTTTTCTAAGTACGTCATCTCCTTCATGCACTCGTAGCTTAATTGTCCTTCATGCGTCTCGAGTACCTCATTTATCTCAGCACGAACCTTATCTTGGATATCTTGATTTAACGCTAGCTCATACAAGGCGAAGACCATAGTGGTTGAAGACGTTTCAAATCCAGCGATGAAGAACAAAAATGCCTGAGCAGCCATTTCTTCCATTGTCATACCTCCTAAGCCTTCAGACATTCCCCCATCTGGCGATCGGTTGTTTTTCAACTGTATCAACAGTTCCATGAAATCATTCCTCTTAACGCCATTCTTTTCCCTAAAGTCAACAGTTTGTTTCACAGTGTCAATGAAAAAATTTGAAACGTCATCACGAAATAATTTGACGTGCAATTTTCGCGCTATGTTCGGAAATTGAAAAACAAATAATTGCGTGACTTGCCCTATGGCCATTTCCGTGAATGCCTTTTGCCCATAACGACGAAATTCTGAGTTCGGAGACTTTAAGCTGTTGCACTCAATACCAAATGCACATGTTCCAATCACATCCGTAGTAAACCGCGAGAGGTAGTCTCTCATTTCTATCACTGCACTTGGTCTAACTTTCTCCCCGAGAACTTCTTTGAAACGATCAGCGACTTCCAAGATGGTTGGAAACATGAACTTCATTTTCCCAGAAGTGAACGTTGGAGACAGCTTTGTGCGCAACGACTTCCACTTTTCACCTTCCAAGGAAAACATATGCGCCGAGAGAGGATCATCTTCTTCATTGACATACGCTCCACGTGAATGGAAGCTGCTGAAATCCGTGACGAGAATCCGTTGAATAAAATCCAAATCAGTAGCCACAGCCATTGGCTGCGCGAAAAAGAAAGCACCGTGGAATGGGCTTTCAAACTTGTGGTTGTAAAATGAGCATGCAGCATCTAGGAAGTCGACATCCCGGGAGAATTTGAAGTTTCCGAATGGTATCTTTGGCTCAATATAGGGTATCCCGCGGTCTTTCCAGTACGCGAATCTTTTCTTGTAGAACAAGTAAATGCCGGATATAGCGCCGATGATCAGCCACAGAATTATCGACAACAAATCCATTCTTGAGCGCGCAAACTGATGAATGAATTTCGAAGTCACGACTGCGGCTATGAGTACACTGAAATTACCAGTAAGATTATCTTTGCTTATAAGCAAAAAGTTAAGTACGACCGGTCATTATCTTAGCTTTTTGTTATGGGTTGAATCATTATTTGCAAATATCACATTATTTTGGCCATGTATGGATGAAATATTCTAAATAAACCTTATGAAATAGTAAAATTATCACAGGTAAGAGTAGCGTAATATTATTTTCTCCCTCAAAGCTTATTTGCGATATTGTTTTGATCGGAGCAAAATAAGCATTGAATGAAAATTATCTCTAAAAGTTATCTATAGAAAAAGATATGATCCATTGAGTTTGTTTGCGGATTGAAGTTCAATAAGTGATGAAATAAATTGAGCTTTTACTCAATACGAGTATGTTACAAGTGATCGTAAATTCATATCAGACATAGGAAAATTGTCTTTAAATTGCGTTGGATCTACTGTTGGATTTGCACTGACGACATTTTAATCCAAATACAAAGAAGACGATGACTTTTGAACTTTTTATTAAGCTCACGAATAAAACTGCAAGCACTCAAAATAGGAGAAAACTTGTTCGCAACATTTCCTGTCTTAAAAAAATTTCTGGGTCAACCTTTCAAATGGTAGAAACCTTTTTTAGGGTTTTATAAAATAATTTTACAAAACCCTACTAGTTTCGCGACCAGTCTGTCCGTCGTTCCGTCCGTCCGTCCGTGTGTCACAGCAGTTTTTCTCGGAAACTGCTTAAGCTAGAAACATCAAATTTTGTGTGTAGGTGTAAAGTGGTAATCTCTTCAAAGTTCATTTACAAAAAAAAAAATTATAAGGTATTTAATGGGGGTCTCCCCATATAGGAGAGTGACCCCCCGAAAAAAAAATTTCAGTTGAGATACCCGATATGGGTATTAAATGAAAGGTCTTGATGAGAAATTTTCAAAATAGGTCTTAGTTTGGCAAAGTGTGCTTCGAGGGGCGCACAGGGAGGGGAAATACACGAAAAATTTGTGTCCCCCCCTCGCGATTGGACACCTGTGATCCGAAAAATCTGAAAAAAATCATGAATGTAGGCCTTGGTGAGCACAACAACAACAAATACGTGAGAAGTCGCAATTCACTCAACTTTGTTAGTAATAGTATGATTTATTGATTTTATGTTTTCTTGAATAAAATCTTAATAGTACCCTTAAATTCTTTGAAATTCAGTACATAGATGTCTATTTATAAGATTAATCTATCCTGAAAGTTTCATAAAGATTGAATCATATTTAGCGATGTTATAGCGGTTTGAATTTTCCTGTATTACTATGGAACAATATGCGCTGCATTTATTACTATGGCAACATATGGCTATGGAACAACATGCGCTTTTTACCGACTCAGACACTACAGTTTTGCTAGGATTTGCATGATAATTTCAGGAATGATAGGTGTCATGAATATCTTTGAGAATCGGTTCAGCTAGTGGTATCATTAATCGTAAAACAAAATAGTGGCTGTTTTAAATGCAAAGATTGAATAATTTTGAGTTATTTTTTCCCAACTTCAACGTTTAAGGTGCATGCTTTGAACACTTGATTCAATTTAATGAATGACTGAAGATGAGTACCTACAATTAATGCTCATAAGTAAAACAAGTCAAGGAGGTAGGAGAGAGCTCTTAGCAAAAGGGCTTTGTAACCACTCTAGGATTCGAAAAAATTTGCCATGAATCAATGATAACAGTACAGGAGAGTGGCCCCTGAAAAAAAATTCATCAAAAGTAGCCGATATGAGTGTGAAATGAAAGTTTTCATGGGAGCTTTTCAAAACAGTTGTTAACCTGTCAGTTTTTGCTTCAGTGGGAGCACAGGGAGATATCTATGAGTATAACAATACCAAAAACCTCTGAAGTCGAAATTCGTTCAACTTTGTTAATAATAGTATGATCTTCGAATTTCATATTTTCTCCAATAAAATTGTCTTTGCCATGTTTCTTTATTTGATTCGATCTGGTGAGTGCATTTTGTAAATTGAATACAAAACCCTTCTGACATGAGCGTAGGTTTGTTTACCCAACTTGTTTTATACAAGAATCGTTAATCACAGGAAGTTTTCTCAGAAAATATAAAAGCTCCAATAGTTTAACTTTGTGTAAAGGTGAGAAGTTGTAGCCTTTCAAAAGTTTAGGTTTTGTCGAAAATTTGGAAAGTTTTCAAAAGGTCTCCTTTATACTGAAGTATCCCTTAGCATTTTTTAAATTGAAATCTTCTATAGGCACGTTCACCATATATAAATTTTCTGGATGTGGTAAAATCTATGAGTTGGCGTCAAGCTACGAAAATGTGATAGCGGTTAGAGAGCAAAGCAGTGAAACAGCAGCCGCGCAGCAATGAGAAGAAAATAGTGAAAACTTCTGTCAGTAAATCAGGTGGTTTTTGTGTGGGCAATATATAAGTCCGTATGGTGTAATGGTTAGAGTGCTCCCCGCTTGCGCAGCTGTTTCCAAGTTTAGAGTTCATTGGTGGCAATGAGTTCGTACTTGTGGCACTTCTGACGGACTATCGGTCAACCTAGTTGTAATGGGTACTGATTCAAAAATCAGGTAATTCCGTCACGGTCAAAAAATGAGATCCCCTAACAAATCTCAACGTTAAGGTTCGAATAATACTAGTGTGCAGTTATTATTTTTTATTTTTTCAGGATATTGTGAATAAATTTTAGAATACGCTACTAAAATAGCGTACTGAATATCCGTCGGCCCGTCCTTCTGTGTGTGACAGCAGGTTTCTCGTAAACTACTGAAGCTAGAAACATGAAATTTGGTGAGTAGGCGTAAAGTGGCCGCCTTTTAAAAGTTTCAGTATAAAATCATTTTAATAATGTGTTCAAGGGCGTTCTCCCCATATGAGAGAGTGAATCTTGAAAAAATTTTATCAAAGGTAAACTCGAAAAATCTGAAAAAATAATGAAATTAGGTCTTTATGAGTATAAGGCCAATACCTCAGAACTCAAAATTTGATCAACTCTGTTAATAATAGTTATATTGTGTGAATTTGACGATTTCGTCTCTAAAATCAATAGGTGACCCGTAAATATGCTGGAAACTTGCATGTAAATGATCTGATATTAAACGCACGTTTTCTGAAAATTTAATAAAAATTGAGGCGCACGAGGGCTGTTCGGCAAGTACTAAGCCTACAAAAGAACAACAAAAATTTCTGAAAGGGGGCAATCTATTTCTCAACATAATCTCCTCTTAGTTCGATACATTTAACCCAGTGATGCTCCAACTTCTTGAACCTGTCAGAAAAATACGTTTTCTAGTACAGTCTTGTTAGCGTTTGCCCTTCTCCAGGTAGTCAATGCAGATCCGAGAAAACGGTGACCATCACCTTTTTGACCCATAGGACAATCTTCACCTTCATTGGAGTGCATTCGCCGATTGAAATCCATTGTTTCGACTGCTTCAAGTGGAGCCATGTTTCATCCACGGTCACTAAACGACAAAAAAACTCCTTTGGATAGCGCTTAAACAACGTCAAACACTGCTTTAAAGTGGTCTCACGATTCCGTTTGTTGTCCGGAGTGAGCGATTGTGGCACCTTTTGCGTCGATGGCTTTATTTTGCCCAAAATTTAATGCCGGGTATGATCCACGCAGTCTTTTGAAATGCCTTCTGTCTCAGTTATCTTGCACGACTTCAATCGGCAGTCTGCCAATACGAGCTGGTGGATTTTTGTCACGTCATCCTCTGCGATAGCCGTTTTCGTGGCACCTGGGCATGATTTACCAAAGACCAACGCGCAACCGCGTTGAAACTCGTTAAACCAATTTTTCACAGTTGCCATCGCAGAAGCAGAGTCCCCGTACTCAGCATCTAAGCACTCTCCAAAAACAAGAATCGAACCACCGACTAATATTGCTCCTTCTCTATTTTTCAAAAATCCGCAAACACACTCGCTTCCACACGCAATCAAAACAAAACGACGAGTTTGATTTGGCTGAAATTTCGACAGTAGCCGTCTGCGGGAATGTACCACACGATATTGAATCTCTGTAGCGATAGTGGCGGCATCGGGCGGTGAGGCTAAGTACTTATCGGACTGCCCTCTTAAAGAGCCAAGTTACAGTTGAATCAAAATTTAAGAATTACAGCAACAATAACACATGATATTGTGGGCTACGTATTTGCAAAGGGCGCAGATACTTCATTTATGTAAGAATGTTGATGAACATTTTCGAAAGGCTTTGCAACTATGGTATGTTCTCATGATTACTCAAATGGCGAGGTCAGCACACTGAAAATAAAATGGCGGGGGAGTGAAATACATAATAACCGTACATTAGCTTTCCAAGCCAATTTCATAGAATATGTCTATAAGTTAAGTCTTGATAATCAAACGACGTTTTTTGAGTTATTAATTCGTTTAAAATACCCTTCTAGCGGGAACACTCTCCTGCTACTTAAACTTGCTTAATCTATTATGAGTTCGCGTCAAAAAGTTGAACTGTTTGGGATGCGAGAATGACGAATGGTGAATGGCGTTTGATGGACGGCGCCGGATTGCGGATGATGCTGAATGCTGAACGATGAATGATTGTTAATGATGAATTTTGGCTGATGATGGAGGATGCTGGCTGATGATGACATGTAATCATGAATGATTGCGGATGATGCCAGATGGAAGCTGGTGATCACAGATGGGGGCGAAAGATGTCGGATGATGGTAAATAACAGTATATTATATCAATATTGCCAGATGATGGCTGTTGGTGGAAATGACGACGGGTGGTGTCGAATGAGAACGGATGATTCCAGGTGGGGGTGGATGTTTGATGGTCGCGATGGCGGATGATGGCCGATAATGGATGATGATTAAGGATGAGGGGGGAAATGATTCCTCATAATGGCTCATGATGATTGGTGATGGTAAATTGGAGCAAATGGCACAGAATGATGGCTCATGTGTAGTAATTGAGCAGTCGCTTAAGCAGACTATTCAAAAACCATCATAACACTGATCCAAATATTAATTGCAGATTTGAACAATTTCATTATTCAAACTCATAGTTTTATAAATTATAAAATTTATAAAAATAAAATATTTTTCATTGTAAATATCAATTTTGTATTTTTTTTTTTTCATATCTTAAATATAAATTTTTACATTTATATTATTTATAATATTTATGTTTATTTTTAATTATTTAAATGTTTTCATACTCTTATAATATATTATTTTTCTCATACAAACCTCCAATTAAAATTCGGACACGGCAACACGTTTTCACGCTGCGCACTTACGTATTGCATTGCCGAAGGCAAGGTGACTGGACTACCCACTTACACCACTCCTGTCAACCTGAGAACCTAGCCTGGGACCGTTTGAACATTACTTCGGGACAGGTCTCATTTTGTTACGCCAGGAGGAACCTTCAAGCTGGGGGATCCCTCTTCTAGCGAGAGGGAAGAGGGGAAGAGGAGGTGCCAGACAAGCGATCCCCCAGCCCCAACGCCCCCGGCTGCTGTGAGTCACTTCTATCTTTTAGGACTGCCCAAACATAATGTGCCACCTGGTTCCATTTGTCAACCGTTTCGAGCATCACCAGGACTATATTATCTAAGGTGAGCTCTCCCGTCTCCCTGTAGAGGTCCCTTTGCAGCCTGTCCCATTTTTCGCACGCAAAAAATGTGTGGCAGACATTGTCTTCCTCTCTTGGGCAAAACTGGCAATTTAGAGACCGTGACTTACCAATCTTGGGCAGGTAAGACTGAAAGCACCCGTGCCCGCTCAAAACCTGGGTCAGATAGAAGTCAGTCTCACCATGCCTTCGATTTAGCCACGGTCTCACTTCACATAATGGTAGTTTATTGTAATGTGTGATGGCTGATGATAAATTACCACAACGGATGAAGGCGAATGATGGCTGATGATCATGAATCATGGTTGATGAGTTTAAATAATGACGGATCATACCGGATGATATGACATGATACCAGATGATGGTGGACGGATGTGGATAATAACGGATGATTGATGATAGTGAATTATTGCGAATAATGGTAGATGAAGCCAGATGATGACGGTTGATGGTCGATGAGAGCAAATGATTCTGGGGGATGACAGCAGATGTTGGTCGATGATTGCTGATAATGGCTCATGACGGCGTATGATGTCGGATGACACTGGGTGATGCGGGATGATGGTGACGATGATTGAAGGCAAATTATGCCAAACGATTGGTGACCGAGGATGATGACAGAGGATAGCCTGTAATGGCTGATGATGAAGGATAATGGCGGCTGATAGCTGATAGTGATACATGGTTGTGATGCTGATGATGTTGGATCATGATGGCATCTGATGATGTATGATGCCTCATGACAGCTGATGATTGAAGGTGATGATGGATGAACACTAATGATTTCGGATGATAACTTTTGATGTCAGATGACTGCATATGATGGTGGTTAACGACAAATGATGTTGTATGAAAACTGGTGATGAACTATGGCTTGAGATGGCTGATGATGACAGATGAAGGCGAAGTAGTTGCTAATGGTGGGAGTTGACGGCGAATGATGGTGGGTAACAGAGGGTAATGCTGAGTGGTGACGGGTGATGCCGGCTAATGACGGAAGATAGGTGATGATGGCCGATATAACCAAATGATGCTGTATGATAGTGGTGAGTGACGGCTCGTAAAAGTGGCTGATACTGGCAGATGGTATATAAGAACTGATAATTGTTAATGATGGCTGGTGATAGTGCATGAGAATGAATGATGTTCTTTGATGTTGGAGAATGGATTAAAATAGCTAGTATTGGCTGATAATTGAAAAGGATGATAACGATAGATGATGGTTGACAACAGATGAACATATGATGGCGGATGACCGAGAGAGGATGTTGTAGAACAGTTGATGACTGGCCATTCAAAAACTCAGTTGTTATTAGTTTTACGTTTTTGGTTTGCTCGGCTGTCCTCAATGAATGCCCTATGATTTTCTACTCAAAAATAGTCAAGTGAGATATCAAATGAAATTTCATGGTTGGAATTCTTAGAATCTGAAACAAGTCGGGTAGACAGACCTATGCTCATGTCAGAAGGGTTTTGTACTCAACTTACAAAATGCAGTAACCAGTAACGAATAAAATCAAGAAACATGTCATGTTCGAGGATCATACTATTATTAGCAAAGTTGAAAGAATTTTGACTTCTGAGGTATTTGTTATAGTTATACCCACAAATATCTCCGTTGATAATTATTTCAGATTTTTTAAGATCACGGGTGTCCATTCGCGAGGGAGGAAACACATTTTTCATGGATTTCCAACCCCCCCTATGCCCCCACAGAAGCAAAATATGTCAGTTTAAGAACTGTTTTGAAAAGCTCTCATAGAGAACTTTCAGTTGATACTCATATCGGCTACCTTTCATGAAATTTTTTTCAGGGGCCACTCCTCTGTACTGTAATCATCGATTCATGGCCTGTTTTTTAGAATCTTAGAATGGCTACAAAGCCCTTTTGCTAGGAGCTCTCTCCTGCCTTTCTGACTTGTTTCAATTGTATATACTTATCTTCATGATACCTATCATTCCTGAAATTTTCATGCAAATCCTAGCAAAGCTGTAGTTTCTAAGTCGGTAAAAGCGCATATGGCTCCATTGCCATATGTTTCCATAGTAATACAGGGCATATTGTTCCATAGTAATGCAGGAAAATTCAAATCGCTATAACTTCGTTAAATATTATTAGATCTTTATGAAACTTTCAGGAAAGATTAATCTTATAAATAGTCATCTGTGTACCGAATTTTGTTGAATTTAAGGGTACCGTTAAGATTTTATTCAAGAAAACATAAAACCGATAAATCATACTATTACTAACAAAGTTGAGTGAATTTCGACTTCTCATGTATTTGTTGTTGTTGTACTCTTTAAGGCCTACATCCATGATTTTTTTCAGATTTTTCGGATGGAAGGTGTCCAATCGCGAGGGGGGGGTACGCGAAAAGTTCGTACATTTTCCCTTCCCCTGCCCCTCTCGGTACTCATAAGGCAATTTTAAGACTTGTTTTGAAGAGATCTCATTGAGACCTTTCCAATGACACCCTACTCGACTACCAATGGTGAAAATTTTTTTTTTGGGGGGTCACTTCCCTATATGGGGAGACCCCCCTTAAACCCCTTTGAAAATTTTTTTCACCATTGAACTTTCAAGAGGTCACCACTTCTGACCTTTACACAAAGTTTCATGATTGTAGCTTCTATAGTTTCGGAGAAAAAGTGCTGTAACATACAGACGGACGGACGGACGGACGGACGGACGGACGGACGGACGGACGGACGGACGGACGGACGGACGGACAGACGGACACAGGTCGTGATTGCAATAGGGCTTTGTATTTTAGTACAAAACCCTAAAAACGGCATAAATTGTAGGTCCCTTTTTTGCTATTGGAAGTAAATCTAGAAGATGGACTCCTCAACATTTTCATATTATTGAATTTAAAATTATTATCTATTCAATATAAAAACTATCTTCTAAAACATTTATTTATTTATTTTTGTAAGCGTGCCTTCTTGCACTGTAGAATAGAAGTGTCTTGTGTTTCTTCGAAATGCTCAACTTGAAGTTGGAATTCACTGTCCAAATTGTCATTGTTTAGTTTCATTTGATACCATCGAAATGAATATTATCAGTAATTTCTTCTTCGAGACTCATAACATTGTTGTTGTGCGAGTTTTTATAAGTTTGTTTTGTTTATTTAATATTAAATAGTCTTTTGGAGTACATGCTTTCCAGCATCTTTTAGAGTACTTTCCAATGCATTTTTTTAATTTATTTTAAATTAATAGTTACCGAGCCATTCAATTTATTTATTAGCAAAAATAAAATGTTTATAATTTTCAAAAATTCTTGAGACCACCCTAATTATTCGATTTAAGTTTTATAAAATTTATTTGATTTATACAATATAGTTCCCTTTTATTTGTGAAATATTTTCAAGCTTTTATATGCTTTTTTTTCTGTTGTAGGATTTTAAAAATTTTGAATTTCTTTATACATATTGCAACATTATTATCCGAAATCTACTGATACAATGGTGATGAAAATTTGTGTGCTGTTTTATTCTATTATAAAAATTTTGTAGACGAACTATGAAGTCCCTAAGTGCATTCTAAGTGGTAAAAAAATTAAACTGAATTAAGGCTTTTTTCCTTTGTTTTTAATACTTACTGCTATTAAGCGGCAAGGGTAAATAATTTAAAAAATTTTAAGCATTCATATCTTACAGAAAACTTACATACGCAGCTTTTACTTTGCTGCAACTTTGCTCTAGGATGAACTGTTTTAAAGTTAAAAATGAGTAAAGTAGAAATAACCGTGTTTTCTATAATTTCTGAACTTATTTATTCATTTATTAATGTTCTCAACTTTTCGGAGAGGGAGGATAAGACAATTTTTGTTACATAAGTTATTTCACAACTTTTTCTGTAGAATCACAGTGCCCCCTCTCAACAGCCAACTCAAAACAAATCCGCCCTATTACTGAGACTTTAAAATCAAGCAATGCCAACATGAAGAGGTTAGTCGATTTGTTGTTGCAATGAATGTTACTCGTAAGAATGCGCAAAGAAAATTTAGTAACGGATCAGACTACGACTATATGGTCGCATTACTGTCGCAAGTTACACATGGTTAAATGGAAGCGCGCACAATGCGATTTGCGATAATTTTGGTCAGGTGGGCAGTCGCAGGATTTTGTGATTTTTCGTAAATCCAGTTTAGTAAGAAATTTTTGTGATTCTTACGCAGGCGCCCATCATTTGGATATTTGACGTTAGAGTGCACGGTAGTTTCTTGCATAGCGCGCAAATGAGTTAGCGCATGTATTCCTGGCAATGCACACCTTAAAATGAGCACATTAGTTCTGCGCATGCCTGAAGTTCCTTTGCAAATTGGACTAAACTAAAAGATCGCATGCAAACAATTTGGTTTTCTGCACATTTATTGATTTTTATAGATCTGGTAGTCCTGAAATCTCTCATCGAAGCACATGTTTTTATTCGCGCCAATCCTCGCGCCAGTATCTACCTACCTACCTGCTACCGAAGGTTTATGATCGCTTTTCGGCTTGTGTTCGGATTTTCCCGGAGGGTAGATTAAGTATGGATACTATGAGAGTATACTATGCTATGCATCATAGTAAACGTATGGGCGAACAATGGATACCCAAAATTATATTAGTTGGGAGAACTGAAGGCCAGTAATCAGTAGGGAAACCGAGATAACGCTGGTCTAACTCGGTCGACGAAGATCATTCATCGTTGCTCGGATTTTGAAATTAAAGGATGCGGTTAATGGACCGAGGCAGTTGGATGCGCTATTTGCAGAAAGCGAAGGCCCGAGAGGGGCGATGGAAGTTCTAAATTGTAAAGACGATTTAATACTGAATTTGACAAAAAGAATTTGTGCCCAACCTTCAAGCATGGAAAAGAAAGCATGATGGTATGGGCTTTTATGACATATAATAGTGTTCATTGAAGGTCACATGGATAAAAATCGCTAATTGGGAACCCTTACCAAGAATCTCCATCACAGTGCAGAACTTATGGGAACCCGGAGCTAGCTTAAATTCTACCAGAACAACGATTTGTTATGGAAAATTTCATGAAAAGGATATGGTCCTGTAGGCGTGGCCGGGTGATCATTTGCCTGATTTTATTTTTCACTATTAGCGACATACCTTCTTCTTTATAATGAAATAATCATCCGATCATTTACAGTGACTCCCAAAAAGATCCGCGCAAGTAAGAAATGTTCCTTCTTTTTCAATTTATGCTTCAATCCATGACACAAAAAGAAAAAGGAAATATTATTAATTGAACAAAACATCAGCTCGATAATTTTACCCAAAAAAATAGAAAACGTACCGCAAAATTAGAAGTAAAACGAAGGATCTAAAAAGAAGCACAAAAATATGACGCCCCAGAAAGATCCGCACAACAAGGAAACTTGGGCAAACATGTGCATTTTTATTTAAAAAGAACACATTGGAGTGACCTCTTTATAGCATATCGCCTTCGGTGATAAAGTCTTAATAGATCCGGGCAGATCATATCTAATATTGATCACAAACCGCGTGTTGTTCGTAGCTTAAAAAAACCTTGTCCTTTTTAAATTAAAATGGGCAAATACACGTCTTCAGAGAAGATCCAGTTGGTGTTTTCTAACCATATGGAAGGTAAAAATGTGGCAGAAATATGTTTGAGCCTCAACATGAAACGTAGAATTGTTTACGACATTCTCCGGAGGTATAAAGAGGAAGCCAGAATAGACTTGAAGCATAGTCCTGGTCGCCCAAAGGATCTAACGACGCTTGAAGAACGCTCTTTCGTCCGGAAAATAAAAAAAATCCAAAACTGAGTGCTCCAAAAATTGTGAGTGAAGTTTTCGCAGAATTTAAGAAAAAAGTAGGATGTGAAACAGTTCGACGAGTTTTGAGAAATGCTCAATACAATGGACGTGTTGCACGGAAGAAACCATTCATCAGCGAAGTGAATAGAAAAAAGCGTTTAAATTTTGCTAAAGAATTTATATTAAAGGAAGTCAATTATTGGGAGGATGTGATTTTTGCCGATGAAAGCAAATTCAACGTTTTGGGCTCGGATGGACGTGTTATGGTGTGGCGCAAGCCCAATGAAGAATTGAGTCCAATTGTCCTCAGGCCTACAGTGAAACACGGAGGTGGCAGTTTGATGGGTTGGGGATGCGTATCTACTCGTGGTGTTGGCAAATTAGTATTTATAGATGGTATCATGGATTCCCGTCGATATTTAGCCATTTTGAAGGAAAATTTGCGAAGAAGCGCTGCTAAAATGGGCATTTTGGATTCGTTCAAATATTACGAAGACAATAATCCCAAACATAAGGCAAGCATTGTTCAAGAATGGCAGCTGTATAATTGTCCAAAAGTGGTTCATCCTCCTCCTCAGTCACCGGATTGAAATCCCATTGAAAATCTCTGGGATGAATTGGACCGTAGAGTTCATAGCACGCCACTTTGTTCAAAAACGGAGCTCGAGAAAAGGCTTCGCGAAGAATGGGTGAAAATGGATGTGGAATACCTGCGGAAAATCATCTCCAGTATGCCAAATCGATTAAAATGTGTCATTGAACAAAACGGACATGCAACAAAATACTAGCTTACTAAAATTTTTATTTATTTTTACAATTTAGCTCTTGTGCGGATTTTTTTGAGGAATGAAATTTTCTGTTTTTTCATGGAATTTCCTTTTTTTTGGTACATTTAAAGTGAGAAACTATTTTATTTATGTGATCTGTAAGACTGTTATGTTCTGCTCATAATAAAATGTTTAAAAAAATTTTCCAGTTTTAATTGCCTTATAAAATGAGACAGGAGGAAAATTTCTTACTTGTGCGGATCTTTTTGGGAGTCACTGTATATTAAACAAGTTGGGTAAACAGACCTACGACATGTCAAAGATGATTTTATTGGAGAAAATATGAAATACGAAGATCATACTATTTTTTAACAAAGTTGAACAAATTTCGACTGCTGAGGTTTTTGGTATTGTTATACTCATAAATATCTCCCTTGATAATTATTTCAGATGTCCATCCGCGAGGGAGGAAACACATTTTTCATGTACTCCCCCCCCCCTCCCTGTACTCCCTCTGAAAGAAAAACTGACAGTTTAACAACTGTTTTGAAAAGCTCCCATGAAAACTTTCATTTCATACTCATATCGGCTACGTTTGGTGCATTTTTTTTCAGGGGCCACTCTCCTGTACTGTTATCATTGATTCATGGCAATTTTTTTCGAATCCTAGAATGGTTACAAGACCCTTATGCTAGGAGCTCTCTCCCTCCTCCTTGACTTGTTTCACTTATGAGCATGAATTGTAGGTACTCATCTTCAGTCATTCATTAAATTGAATCAAGTGTTCAAAGCATGCACCTTAAACGTTGAAGTTGGGAAAAACTAACTCAAAATTATTCAATCTTTGCATTTAAAACAGCCACTATTTTGTTTTACGATTACTGATACCACTAGCTGAACCGATTCTCACAGATACACATGATACCTATCATTCCTGAAATTTTCATGCAAATCCTAGCAAAACTGTAGTGTCTGAGTCGGTAAAAAGCGCATGTTGTTCCATAACCATACATATATTGCCATAGTAATAAATGCAGCGCATATTGTTCCATAGTAATACAGGAAAATTCAAACCGCTATAACTTCACTAAATATGACTCAATCTTTACGAAACTTTCAGGATAGATTAATCTTATAAATAGACATCTATGTACTGAATTTCAAAGAATTTAAGGGTACTATTAAGATTTTATTCAAGAAAACATAAAATCAATAAATCATACTATTACTAACAAAGTTGAGTGAATTGCGACTTCTCACGTATTTGTTGTTGTTGTGCTCACCAAGGCCTACATTCATGCTTTTTTTCAGATTTTTCGGATCACAGGTGTCCAATCGCGAGGGGAGGACACAAATTTTTCGTGTATTTCCCCTCTCTGTGCGCCCCTCGAAGCACACTTTGCCAAACTAAAACCTGTTTTCAAAAGTTCTCATTAAGACCTTTCATTTGATACCCATATCGGCTATCTTAATTGAATTTTTTTTCGAGGGGTCACTCTCCTATATGGGGAGACCCCCCTTAAATACCTTATAAATTTTTTTTTGTAAATGAACTTTGAAGAGATCACCACTTTACACCTACGCAAAAAATTTGATGTTTCTAGCTCAAGTAGTTTCCGAGAAAAACTGCTGTGACACACGGACGGACGGACAGACGGACAGACTGGTCGCGAAACTAGTAGGGTTTTGTAAAATTATTTTACAAAACCCTAAAAATGGCATTTTCTTTTAATATCAAAATAACACCTCTTATTGTAAAATCCTTTATTACGAGTATATGCGAGTTGAAGGCGAAAACTGTTCAGGAATGGAATTTTATAAATGTTAAGATATGTGAAAAATATGTCTCCTAAGCCCCGAAAAGGATATCTTATTTGACTTTTTACGTATGCCAGCACTTTTTTATGTGTTTTTCGCACCACTACGAGTAAAGTTTGGGACTTCACAATTTTTCTTACTTAGTCTGACTTTCGTTGTTTTTTGGCTGAAAATTGCAAGAAAACCAAAGAAGTATCATAATAAAGAAAAACAAAATTACTATATGAATTCAATTTCTTGTTTTCGTACTGTTAGTGTAAAAACTCAACGCGTTCCAATACTTTTTCAACTGAGTGTGTATGAATTCGATAAAATATAGTTTGTGATATTTTTATTAAAGTCCAGTGATGAGGCTTTTTCGTGAATCCGAAAGTGTTCTGGTCCAATGTCTGCCGGATAACCAAAAGATCAATGTAAGTACATTTATGTTGGGTCACATCATTTGTTATGTCTTGAAAGCCATTAACTAATCAAAATTAATTCAACAAAGTAAAAGGCATTTCAAACTTCCAAAGTATCTAAAAAATATATTGGTCGATCGATAATCTACAAATCCAATCAAAACTTGGCACAGTATTGTCTTTGGAATTTTTATGAAAGCTTCAGAATAGACGAATTTGATTAATGTAATCAATCAATTGAATTATCAAAGCTGATACTGTTATTTTGAATATCGATGTGAGTACACTTAGTACATCGTTTCATAAAAAAATCATTCAATCTTATTAAATTGCCTGTAAGCAAAAGAATTTCATGAGTTTACTCAGGAATGGCTTTTGTGAAGATTCTCCTGCTTGCTCAATTTGCTTTTTCTCTCTTCATTGACTTCAAATTTATTCAGCTTATTAGCATCCTACCATTTCAAATCATCCTACTAACTTTCCTAACTTTTCCATGCATTTCTTTTCAAGAATCACATTTGCCATCACTTGCAAAGTAGAGAACAGTGTCAGATATTCTAACATTTTTAGGGTTTTGTACTAAAATACAAAACCCTATTGCAATCATGACCTGTGTCCGTCTGTCCGTCTGTCCGTCCGTCCGTCCGTCCGTCCGTCCGTCCGTCCGTCCGTCCGTCCGTCCGTCCGTCCGTCCGTCCGTCCGTCCGTCTGTATGTCACAGCACTTTTTCTCCGAAACTATAGAGGCTACAGCCATGAAACTTTGTGGAAAGGTCAGAAGTGGTGACCTCTTGAAAGTTCAAGGGTGAAAAATTTTTTCGAAGGGGTTTAAGGGGGGTCTCCCCATATAGGGAGTTGACCCCTCAAAAAAAAATGTTCACCAATGGTAGTCGAGTAGGGTGTTATTGGAAAGGTCTCAATGAGATCTTTTGAAAACAGGTCTTGAAATCGCCTTATGAGTACCGAGGGGGGCAGGGGAAGGGGAAATGTACGAACTTTTCGCGTACCCCCCCCCCTCGCGATTGGACACCTTCCATCCGAAAAAACTGAAAAAAATCATGGATGTAGGCCTTAATGAGTACAACAACAACAAATACGTGAGAAGTCGAAATTCACTCAACTTTGTTAGTAATAGTATGATTTATCGATTTTATGTTTTCTTGAATAAAATCTAAATGGTACCCTTAAATTCAATAAAATTTAGTAAACAGATGACTATTTATAAGATTGATCTTTCCTGAAAGTTTCATAAAGATCGATTTGTATTTAACGAAGTTATAGCGATTTGAATTTTCCTGTATTACTATGGAACAATATGCCCTGTATTACTATGGAAACAGTTGGCTATGGAGCCATATGCGCTTTTTACCGACTTAGACACTACAGCTTTGCTAGGATTTGCATGAACGTTTCAGGAATGATAGATATCATGAGGACGACTACATACAATTGAAACAAGTCAAAGAGGCAGGAGAGAGCTCCTAGCAAAAGGGTTTTGTAGCCATTCTAGGATTCGAAAAAATAGGACATGAATCGATGCTTACAGTACAGAGGAGTGGCCCCTGAAAAAAAATTTCATGAAACGTAGCCGATATGAGTATCAAATGAAAGTTCTCTATGAGAGCTTTTCAAAACAGTTCTTAAACTGACAGTTTTTGCTTCAGTGGGGCACAGAGGGGGGGAAATACATGAAAAATGTGTTTTCTCCCTCGCGAATGGACACCCGTGATCTAAAAAAATCTGAAAAAATTATCAAAGGAGATATTTATGGGTATAATTTTAACAAATACCTCAGAATTAAAAAAATCTTCCAACTTAGTTAATAATAGTATGATCCTCGAACATGACGTGTTTCTTAATTTTATTCGTTGCTGGTTACTGCATTTTGTAAGTTGAGTACAAAACCCTTCTGACATGAGCATAGGTCTGTCTACCCAACTTGTTTTAACTTGGAAAAATGTTGTTCATTTCATATTTGCCGTCTAGACAAAAGTCATATTCTGCTAGCTGTGTGCAAATAAAACGTAGTTGTTGGACGCATTGCATTTTATGAAGCATGGAAAAAGATAAGTACTCTGTGTCACATGCACCGTATCCATAGAAGAAATGTTAATGGATGACCGCACATGTGCATGCTTTGCCTTTATTAAATTCTGTCATCTAACAAATTAGTTTTGATTTTCTTAAAAGGTTGCAGGCGTTATACCTCGAAGATAGCAATATGTGGGTAGAGAGTATGGTCCTGATAAAGCTCAAATATTTATTGATTTTATGAAGGAAATTCCAAATTATTAATTTTAACTATTTTCTTACGAAGCAAAAAATTCAAACTACATTGTATATGGTCTTTTCAAATTTAATGCTATGGACAATCAAAAGGTTGATCTAAGCATAAGGATTTTTTACTTGTTGATGATAAACGCGATTTGCTTTAGGGCTTTGTACTACTTACAAAACCCCATTGAAATTGGATTTGTCTGTCGGTCTGTCTGTCTATGTGTCATAGCAATTTTTCTCAGAATCTATGGCAGCTAACATATACCAAACGTGGTTCGTATATCGAAAATGATTGCCTCTTATAATTTCCTACTTAAAATAAACATTTTTTTTAACTGTGTCCCCCCCCCCCCCATATAAAAGGGGACACTTCACATTTTTCTTTAAAGAAGATAGCCCTCTGGGGTGTCAAACGAAAGGTCCTGATGAGAGCTTTCCAAAAAGGTCTTCAAGCGGTGTTTCCAAGGAGGAAGGGGAGGACAAATGTGTGAAAACTGTTTATCCATCCCGCTCGAGTTAACATCTGGGATCTGAAAAATCATGGAGGTCGATATTTAAGGTAAAGAATACTGGATAAGTCAAAATCCACTTAACTTTGTTAATAATAGTAGGATTTATAAATTTAACTTTTATTACCCACGAAATTGTACCACACATAAAGGCAGATTTGTCTGCCGAGGCATCTTGGTGCTGGTGTGTCGTGAGAGATAGGCGTGGGGCACCATTCACTCTCCATGAAGCCCCATGAGCCGTCGAGCGAGACTACAAGTTACCAGAAAGCCCAGTTGCGACTTGCCAGAAACCAACGTGCACCGTGGATCTCTATAGCTCTTTTTGCTGTGCTGTAGTGAATCAGAGGAGTTTCAATAAGTCCGTGAAGGACTGCAGCGATGTTCTGCTGCCTCGGCAGAAGAAGATGACAATATCTGCCGAGAATGCCCTCGTCTGGAGACGCGTGAATGCGCTGGCAGGCTAGCATTGCGGTGTCGTGGGGCGAGTTCATTTTCCCCAGCACGAGGACCCACTACAAAAAATTTCGCACTCACGAATTGGATGTTTCTCACGAGGCGACCGAAGTCGCAAAAAGTGTAGCTAACTACACCGAGGGAGATGATACTTGTTACGAAAACAAGAGGAATCTGAGAAGAAAGGCGGAATTGGGGTAACCTCGTCATTACCCGACGAAGCTCATGGCCCACAAATGAAAGAGGAGCAACCGGGTGGTGATGGAGCCCCTTCGCACCCACCCAACCGGAATAAATCCATATATATTTTGTTGCAGTGGCCAGGTACTCCTCTTCTGAGCGGAAAACTCATACAACTTGAATTGCATGAACTTTCCCATCAGAAGGGGAGTACCCCGGTGACCAATTTATGCCAAAGAATTATACAATTTGATTGCATAACGCTATGCCATAAAGAGGCACTCTGCTTGGGCCACTCAACCCGCAGCGTCACCTGAAACCAAAAAGATTACATTGTACCCGGCGGCTGGCTCATGTTTAATGAGGAGAGCCTGCCACCGTACCGGGCCCTATACCCGGTCAAACAGGACAAAAATGAAAAGACCGGCGTTACACTCTAGCAATCCATTTTATTAACGCATTCTATTCCCATACACCTACAAACATTAGATCACTTAAATATTGCGACACGATTTTAGTGGCTTCCAGGGCCAAATTTGAGATAGAAATAAGAAAAATTAAAGCAAAATTTGAAATATACGTAAAAAGAATCAAAGCAAAATTTGAAATATAAATAAGAAGAACGAAAGGCAAAAAAATTAAAAATATATCTGAGAAAAAAACCCAAAGGCAAAATTTGAAATATAAATACAAAAAAAATTAACGCAATAAAATTTAAAATGTATGTGTAAGCAAAATTTGAAATATAAATACAAAAAAAAATTAACGCAATAAAATTTAAAATCTATGTGTAGGCAAAATTTGAAATATAAATACAAAAAAATTAACGCAATAAAAGGGTACTTACCCCACATGGTCCGTCGAGCGCTCGATGAAGAATGCGAGTGTCCTCTGAAACTTTCATTAAGTTAAATTCTCAGATCAAAAACGTTATAAGTTTATCTAACAATTAGTGCGAGAGTTTCTTCACGATCACTTGTAGCTTTACATAAAATGGAGATTGTTCATTTTCTTGAAATTTCAATCACGTTCACACGTTAATCCCGTTTGAAATATTTCTCTGTGATAGTATCCGATTCTTTGGCGCCTCCTTCATGTGTCTTATTTTGCACACAGTTCTCGTGCGAGAAGAAAAATCGCAGCGCATAATTCGTCACGTTCTTGACTTGAGCGTACGCACCAAATCCCAACTGGCGTTCATCGTTTAGCACAGGCACAGGCCACTACCTAATGAGGAAATTCCATCGACTCCCAATTTAACCGCGTATAAAGAAATTGCCTTTCTTTACTGTGTTGCGGAAGCATTTCGCACGCACGCAAATTTCTTTTTCGGCGGATTCGTGAACACACCGACGACAACGACTACCAAGGCTCTGTCCCCCGCAAGTACACTTCCCTCTTTCTGTTCGATGTCTTCACAAGTCGAACGGCGAGGCGTTCGAAACGAGTGGCAATGGTCCGAAATCACAAAGTTCTAGGCAATTGATCAGATTTCTGAGCGATTTTTGGATTCACTGACCGGTTTCGTAAGGAAACGTGTTTCGGCCACCGATTTGTTCAATTTGCCTACGCGAAGATTACGTAAAATCTGAGCTAAACCGCACAATCTGCTAGCGCGAATCTCATGTAGCTTATCGATAAATCGCGTTCGTACAAATAATACACGGGAAACTCGCACTTATCACCTTTTCACCAGATTTGTTTATTGTCGTTGTCCAGACGAGCCAAAATGACAATCCTCCCCCGGATCTGACCACATGCGCCCCCCGTACGTGAAACCGTTCAAAAACGTGTTCGCCACATCCTACCCACAGTACGGAACATTCCCACGATTCCGCTACGTTATGTGCCATAATCTTTTACTGCACTCCAATCACTACCGATTTCCCCGGTCTTGCTTTATTTGCTTAGAAGCTCAATTCCGCGATTATTTCCGCGTTTCTTATTGTCCCCGTCCCATTTTTTCTTCGTCGTCTCGGTCGCCGTCGATTTCTCGCGCCCTTCTTATACTTCAATTCCAATCACCAAAACTTTTCCTCGCGTGCGGGAACTCAGCTACCGGCGTCCGCGCTGTGTGGCGGTTTCGAGCAGACTCCCTTTGGCCGGCTCAGACATTCACGCAGGCAGATTCGAACATTTCGAGTCAATCTCCCTTTGCATGTTTTGCTGAGTTATTGGAAGGGTTACTCGTGCCGTTGGCCACATCTTCATCCATTTCTGTAGCGGTTGGAATTTCGTATGCCGCTTCTAAACATTGACTGACTACTTCAATGCTCGGCGATGGATGATTTCTCGTTCAATGAAATGCTGTCGCACAACCGCCTGTTGGGCGGATTGCACTGCATCTTTGTGATGAGGTCTGCATAATAAAGTTGAAGAGATAGAAAGCAAGATCACCTTCAATTGCACGCCACGGGCGGTCACTGTCTAGTATCGTCTGCAGTTTATTTCTATTTCATCGTATTTGAACTGTATTTCTTTATTCCTCACTTTGCCAACGCTTTCTTATATTTTTGCTGAATTTATGTTTGCGTGCCTCTTCACTTTTCTGTTTTCGCGTGATTCTGGTTCTTCTTCATTTTTGTTTGTTTTCTCTAATTTATTGGACATGACTTAATGTTTTCCCGTAGATCGTCATCGTTTTGAGAATGAGCGCCGCGGTACCATACGAATTATTTTCGAAATTTATTTAAAAGTCTGTAGGTAGAGGGGTTTTGTTATATGATTATAATGTAGCAGCAGCGATAGCAGCGTTTCAGTCCATACATGAGTGTTTTCGTTTCACGCTAAGATCGTTTTTGTTTTCTTTTTCTGAAATTTTATTATTTATTTATTTATTATACTCCCTTACAACATAAAGTCTTATGAGTTTTGATATTCAATTTCAGTTAAAGTTGAGTCGTCAACGTGATTTTCGCCGGGTTTGAATTCTTTGAATGAACTTGCATATTTGAAACGTTTGTGACAACGTTCTTTAAAGGCTTTCAATTGCTCTTCGCAATTACCAAATTCGCCGCTACGAAGACTTTCAAAGACTTTCGCACAGTCCTCAATCGCTGAATTTTGCATACCAAACGAAGTAGCTAAACTAATCGCTGCTTCCTTTTTACTGCTATCTAACTTGTACATTATTTTCGCTCCCTCCCACGAATGAGTAATTGAGTTCTGATGTCTCTTAATGAATTCATCATTTAATCCATTCACTGTTTTTGTTCCGATCAGTTCTTCGCTAGCTTTTCAGTAACTAATTCAACACTAGGATGTAGACTTTTCACAGTCTCTTCAGTTAAAGCTTTTATTAATTTTACCGTACATGTATGTATGCACAAGTGGATGAGTTGGATCGATCTTGCGGATGCGTCGTATTGATTGGACCATCAGTAGAATTTTATTCTTCCGCAAATAAACTTCGAATGCGAGTAAATGCGTCTCGATTTTTCTTTGGCTAAGATTTGCAATGGTTTTAGAAACTCTATTGTTTTTTCCAGAGGATCTTCCGATCTCTCCAGTTTTCCCGGAATCAATTCATCCAATTGTGGTGCTTCAGGATCGACATCTTCAAGGCGTAACAGTCCAACGTAGGAACGTAACGTCATATTTCTCTAATTTTAAACAATTAAAACCCTGGAACACGAAACAGGGAACTACACAGAATGAAAGACGATTTCATTATATTAGGAAGAGGTGCAGATTATTTTATTTTTATTCAAAACTCTCGCACGCTGGCTTTTTGAGCCATACCTACTCGATTACTACAGTGCCGTAAGGACTGTAATGTATATTAGATAATATACTTACCATTTTTAAATTTGATAACAGACTCACCTATTGTCCCTGTAAAATTAAATAATAGTAGTCATGCATATAACATACTCACCTATCATACAAAAATAAATTGAGTCACACATATTCGACCCAATGCATATCATATTACGCATGAGCACTTTCACTTTTACCAAATATGCATTTGCAACATGGGAAAATAGAGAAGGTGAACATGTGAACTAGCGGCACGCGACAAAGAATTGTAACGCCGACCTCTATGTGTGTGGCGCATTGAATCATACTGTGGAAGTGAATGCATGCACTTTTTAGGCCTTTAAGAATATAAACAATGTGTAAAAATTTAGGTTGTAAGAATACTATAAAAAGAAAGTATGCGGGAAAATAAAGAAAAATTTTGATCTAGAGTTCAAAGTATTGACTTCGCTGTATTGTCGTAGCGCCCTGTCATTCTCTGCGAAGCATAATCCCATCTTGGATTATCAATCCTCGCAAGATTTTCCTTGCACGGGAGTAGAACAAGCATGGCAAGTACCCTATTAATTAGAACGAGAAGGGTGCCAACAATGCATAGTCTGTATAGTCTAGTAGTTAGAACATGAACGCATAAGCCGAAGGTCCCAGGTTCAAAACTCGTTGGGAGCAACGTGATTTAGTTCCGGGGATTTTTTGGACAGACTACGTGTGTTCACACAGTGGTGATATATACTGATTTAACCAGATCATATCATAGCTGAGCAAGCACACGCGAGCATGGTACTGACCAAACCAACTTCCGAAAAAACCAATACGGTCATGAAAAAAATGAGATACTCTAACTATCTCTAAGCGAAGGCCCGAGAGGGGCTGTAGTGCCACAAAGAAGAAGAAGGGTACCAATAATAACTGCGGCCTCGCCGCATATGTAGGGCTACATTTCATAATGGAAATTTCAACTTTGATTAATTGTATAAACATTTTAGATAAATTCAGCCCGTCTACACTTTATAGCGATCCAGCGAATACGACCAATGAATCCTTTGATACATCGGTAGAGATTAATGACGACGCGGACGATTTTATCACCGGGTTCACCGAAGAAGAGAAGCGGTTTATGGATGAGGCATTGGAAAGATGCGTTCAGTTGCATGAAAAGTACATTTCACAGCCAGTAAAAGCTGTCGCCGAAGGCCCCAAACTGAGGAAGATTGAATAGTTCTACAAGAGGAAGGACATAGAAGCAATAGAATCAGCTTTGACGACTATTCCGGCTAAACGAAGACTAAGAAGAGGCCGTAAAACGAGAATCAAACGTGAACGAGTGGAACTACACCGTTTAATAAGGGTTTCTTGTGGACAGCAGGAGATATACGAGTACTTCGAAAAGAATAATGGAGAACAACTGCCCCACAGAGGAAGTGACAATGGTTCAAGAGTACCGGCAATCAATTACAACATCAGCAGTATTTGTAGTAGTAATAGTTGCAGTCCACGCATACCACAATTATAACAAAAAATATGTAGTAAGGCGTTTAAATAGGAATATAAATGTTTAATTTGAATTTATATAATGAATTGTAACTTCGATTATTTAATTTTTAAAATACATATATTTTCTTAGTAATTTGAATATTCCGTTCATAATTAATCTCTGTTAGGAATGTAAGGATTCTTTAGAAAGGTTAGTTGTTGAAAACGAAAGAGTTTTGAACAATTTGAAGAAAAACTCAAATAGATTATGTACATTTGGTACCAAGCTTGATAATTTAAAGAATCTTGAATAAAACAAAACTGAATTTAATAATGTCATTGGCAACCTCAATGATAAAAGCTCAAAATTATTGGATTTAAAATTAAAATTTAAAGCAGAATCTATTATCTTAGAATAAGAAATTCGGCTACAGCTTGGCAAATAGGGATATTCAGTGGAAGATATTCAACAAGACGGTGTGACTAAAGAATTAGAGTCCTGCTTGCTAGAGTTAGAAGAAAGATTCACAATGTCTAACTTCAATTTGGAAACGGCCATTAAAATTATCCCCGTTTTTGATGGCAAATATAAAAAATTACCACCTTTCTTAATAATTGTAGAGTTGGTTGATTCAACTTTATCTCCCACAGCAAAACCATAGTTGATAGATCTCGTAACTAGTGTTAAACTTAGCGCTACTGTAAGATTGTCTCTAGATTGTGTTTCGATAAACACTTTCAATTTCTTAAAACGGAGTTGACCAAGAGGTTCAAGAATACGAAAATTGTCCCTCGAATTCACTCCATGATGTCAGGGAAAAGTGTCAGGCAGAAGCAACCGTAACGGTGTTTGAGGATAAGATTTTATCTTTTGTTGACGAACTACAACTACAGATTCGAGACCTTGGCGACCAGGCATCAGAAAATGAGAAAAAGGTCGTTATGCGTATGAATGACTCATATGCTCGTAGGATTTTCAAGAAGGGGTTGAATGATCAACTCAAGAATGCAGTATTCTCGGCTAGGCCAAAAAAAATTCTCAGATGCAGTTTCCCTAGCTCAAGAACTCAAAAATGCTGAGGTACAGGCAGAGAGTTCTGTCATGCATATAAGGAATAATGCAGGGAGAAGGGACAAAAGGAAAAATCGCAAAGGCAATAATAATGACCGTGAAAATAGGGGTACAAGAAACAATAGGAATAATAGTAGGAAAAGAAACAATAGGAATTACAGCGAAAATAGGAATGTCAGAAATAATGGTGATAGTAAAAATAATGTTAGGAATAGTTGTAGAAACGATAATAGGAATAGCAACTATAATAGCAATGGTAATAGATATCACGATAACAGGGGAGACAATAGGAGTGATATCAGGAATAATAAAAATTTTAATGATAGCAATAGAAGAAATATTCATGTTTTATCGGACCAGGAAAACGCCTTAGGTTCCAGAGAGGATTTGCAGAGCCTGCCGGAATAAGTAATGAGAATAAAGAAAAGAAAATCCACAGAGTCAATAACAACTGCACAAATTTCGTTAGAATATATAATTATGAAGCAGACAGGAATTTATTATTTTTGATAGATACAGGTGCAGATGTATAGATTTTTAAGGTGGATATTTTTAGGAATTTAGAGTATCAGATAGAAAAAGAAAACAAAATTAGGTTAACTGGTTTAACTAAATAGGTAACTTCCTCGCTAGGGATTTATAATTTAGACTTGTTGATTGTAAAGCGACGAACTCAAGAGTCATTTCACATTGTGGATAGTAATTTCCCGATAAGTACCGAAGGAATTATCGGTAGAGTTTTTTTGATCAAATTTATATGTAAGATGCACTACGAGACTTCACTATTTCATTCTGCGTGGACGATGAAGATGTAGTATTGGTATCAGATGTAGTAAAGGTATCAGCGAGAACTGAAACAATAGTCCCGATAAATGTGGATGTGGATGAGGACAGCGTCCTGTTGAATACGGAAATACAAAAGGGTGTTTTTGTGGGTAACACAATCATACCTGCAAAAGGTGCTCAGCACGTGATGGTTCTAAATACCACAGACAAAGAGGTTGTGATAAAGGATTTCAATATTGGAATTGAGCCCCTACGACGCTATCACATTGTCAAGGAAGACAAACAAGAATGTGATGATAATGATCGATTCAAGAAACTCCTTGAGATAATAAACATAAACCTTCTCGGCGAGCGAGCCATGAATGGCTTACTTCACATACTTAAACAGTATCAGGATGTTTTTCAGCTAGAAGGTGAAAAACGATCTACTAATATTTCTATAAACAGAAATTACAGATAGTTTATGACAGTCCTGTATACATTAAGAACTATAGGCTTTCCCAAGCCCAGAACGATGAAATCCTGCAACAAGCCGTCTACAACCCCGTACAAGTCACCACTTTGGTTTGCGCCAAAGAAGAGTTCGGATGCTAAAGCTAAATGGCGACTTGTATTATATTTTTGGAGATTGAACGACAAAAAAAGTCAACGATAAATTCCCTTCAACCAGATTGGAAGACGTCCTAGATAGGTTATGGAGAGACAGCATTCTCTACTAGTGACGGTCACTATCAGTTTAAACGGTTACCATTTGAATAAAAGATCTCATCCAACAGTTTCCAAAGAATGTTGACGATAGCTTTAGGTGGCCTGAGCCACGAAGCGTTTCTTTATGTGGATGACATCATTGTTTTCGAATGCAGCATTAAGCATCACAACGACAATCTTTGAAAAGTTTTACAAAGGTTACGTCAGTATAATTTAAAATTAAACCCAAGAAAATGACAGTTTTTAAGGTCGGAAGTCATATACCTGGGTCATTTAATAACCAAGGATGGTATTAAAACAGATCCTTCGAAATATGATACAATCAAAAACTAATTTCAACTTTGATTAATTGTATAAACATCTTAGACGGATTCAGCCCGTCTACACTTTAGGACTCTTAGTTCAGGACGAATTTAAACACGATCAGCCTCTAAAAATAGTCAAAGCAAATTCTTCTAAAGCAAAGCCGACCCTCTATTCTTTAAAAACTTCACTATATGCTCAAGAAAACTCCAATTTTTTTCTGAAATAAATTATTTATTATCTTTTTGCTTTGAAATTAACTAAACAGGGTGAATCAATCTTGAAAAAATTTTCCTACAGAATTATTTACGTGTACCAACTGAGTCAAGCTCACACTGAAAATCTCACAATATTTTATTTGGAGCACTAAATTTGGTTTTCCTGTTTGCATATCATATTGGTAATACAAATTAATCAATACAAACTATAAGGTTCTCGAAATAAGTTTCGGATTTGAGGGGCTACGAAGAAAATCTGCTGAATCTTTGATTCCATCAATTTGAACTGTTCAAGAATTTCTGTTGAATGTGTAATTCTGCCCAATAGAAATTTCCGTTCCTTCTCCGCGATGAGACACAGTGATTATTTTCAAACTGTCTTCCGATTTCCTCCCAAATCTCTACCAAGTTATCACTGGTCCAAACATACTCCAGATTACACCCACTGTCGTTGAGGTTACCCGCTATAGAACCCTCAACCATTTCTTCCAGACTCCTGTTCGCCTCAAAAATAACCGCTTTTTCCCACCGTTTTCGTTTCCCAGACGATTGACGGCTTCATTGTAATGCAACATGGGCATTCCAACTATGGTCCGTAAAAAAGCCACATTACTTTTGATGGTGACCTTTGGATGTAACATCCAGTTTTTTACATTATTAGCATAGCATTGGCAGTATTCCATGGGTTATGCAACTAAGTCTTAGCGGTCAGCAGGGGCAGGTTGTACTGATTGTCTTTTAGTAGCTTTAAAGGCTGAATTGTATTTTGATTGATTTCATTATACATTATTATACATTACATTATATACATTTGATTATACATTGTACGGTTCACGACCAAAATATTCAGCTATAACAGAGAATGGATCACGGAATTGATCATTTCGGATCCGTGCCTCATTTTGTCTACGTAGAGTTTCAAGCAAGTGTGAGTTACTTGCATAACAAACGCTGCAACCTTTTTCGTTTTCTGAATAGGTTTTGTTGCACTATTGATGGACTGAATGTTGACACAAGAAATAAACATCCGGCATATTAAGTGGTTGCTGACCCGTATTACATATATTTCTCCAAAATTGAATTGCTTTATAGCACAGATCATCTCCATGCTTTTTAAAGGTACTTGCACCTGTATTCGACTTCAGAGCCTCACTGCATAAGAACAGTGTAATGACTTTGTTCTGTTCATCCGAGATTTCTCGAGGAAAATCTAAGCCGACCCCCCATCAATTATAGACCTGAAATCTCGATACGAGCCAACAGATTGTACTGTACAGGTCACTTAGTTCAGGCAATCTAAGTCTACTCCAAGGTGGCTACGAGACAAAGTGATTTCAGAGTGGAATGTGCAGGGGCAATGCCGGCTGACAGGAATACTATTGGAGCCCAGCGTTCTTTGATGAGTGCCACCCCCAAGTACCCGAGCAATTTCCGCAGGGGAGATGCTGGTCGACAGAAGTACTCTTGGAGGTTAGCACTCTTTGGGGGGCGCCACCTCCACGGACCCAAGGATATGGACGTCACCATGAAGTTCCTCCTGGAATGATCGGTAACGACCCTAACTGAATCTGGACTTCGCCTTGGACAATGATATTTTGGACCTAGTTATTTTGCATGCTAGCGCTCAGGTGACACTCGTGCATAAATAACTCCAATTATACTATCTTAACGCCTCTGTCCCGGTAAAACCTAGGCAGGCCTCGAAATACATTCGAAGTTCGCACCATTGGTTTGGTAGTGTAGATTCGGTTGAGACGTAAGAGCTGGAAACTCTGCAGGATGCACCAGGTGTTTAGCGGTAGGGAAAATATAAAGAACATCGAGAATTTGATTTTCTCCAATTACAACATCATTTTTTTACTATATGGGCTTTGTGTTGGTAAAGATAATATAGGTTTGATCGGATCTTATCGAAATTTAAGATGAGAAGATAAATAAAGTAAAAATTTATAACATCTCATCCAGACAATGAAATTCGTTCAATAGCAACCAAATGGCGGCAGGTTGAAAAGGAGTCACAACGATTGTTTTTGAAAATGATTATTTAATAGTTTGCTAGTTCCTACATAAGAGCATCACAAATTGTGTTCAAACTCCTCCCAACAAGTGGCAAAAGAGTAGAATCAATCTAATTCATTTGATTTTCATAGTTAAAACTTGGAATTCAGATTGGCCTCTATCATACTGAAAACTTTTTCAACCTCAAAATCTGACCAGTCATATTTCTTGTATTTTGCTGAATCGTGAAAAGAATTTTCTAGCGAAGAATAATGTAAGCAAAACTAACACACATTAAAAAGTACTACTTTCTAATTGGTTCATCGCCTATGAGGCTTTTGGTATTTTGAGAAATTCTGATATTACTATTGTACTTTATTCAACATAAAAACGAACTTAAAATCATTGAAATACAATTAAAAATACTCCAACTTAAAAAAATCTTCAGAATATACTTCGATACAATTTAAATAATGTTATCATAGTCGTGTTATTGAAAATATCTTAAATGATTCTTCTTCTTCTTCCTAGCCCTACAGCCCCTTTTGGGCCTTCGCTTAGAGATAGTTAAAGTATATCTCATTGTCATGATCTAACGTTAAATGATACCACGCTGATAATTGTTGCTGTCAATCGCACCTTATATTAGAAACAGCTGAAAGATTCTTCCCAATGGAGAAAAGGAAAAGAGCTGAGTTTGATTTTTTCTTAAAAAGTTATAGTTCTTATATTGTTGCTGTTGCTGACGGCCTCTAGGATAGAGGCAGACGGGCTCGTGGAGCCACTTACCATCGACCAAGCCTGGGGAATGCCAAGGAGCCAACGCAACGAGAGAGTGCCTGGGACCGTGCGTAAACCAAGGAGTCCTTTTTGACAGTGGGGCCGGTGGTGAACGACAACTGATGAGGTCCGACCAGGCGTAAGCCGAGGAGCCAAAGTATTTATGGGATGCAGCAATAAAGCAGAAGGGCCAGGCGCAAGCCAAGGAACCCTATTTAGTCGAAGTTGAATGTGGCCAGGCTGAAGCCAAAGTGCCAATTTATGTTTTCGCTTGCTGGAAAAATAAACAGAGAACGATTGCTCCGCTCCTTGTGATTTTATACACGTAAAATGCTGATACTGTCAATCAGGGCTACTGATCTTTTTCCTCATGGATCAGAACTCCATCTTTCATTTCTGTTGACCGTGTATTTTCATCAATCGATTTTCTTTTATGAACAGAGTTCAGTATTCTATGCCAGTTAAAATGCTAAACTTGCATTTGCTTCAATCCAATTATCTTCATTGAACAGAGTGAATAATTCAATCAGGTGAAATGCTGAACTTTCATTTTCTTCACTACAATTTTTTTCATCAAACAGAGTTCAATAATTCAATCCTCCGTAGAATTACTAACCATAGTCCACTAAACGCTTGCGGGGATCAAGGTGCATGTCCAAATGCATGGTTTTGTTTTTATTCGGGAACGTTAACATTCATCCGCTAACGCGTTTGTGATGATCAAATTTCAAACTGCATATCTTCGTTGCTGTGTGTCTAAATGCATGGTCTGTTACCACCGTACTTCCCGTACTTGACGCTGTTGGGCTTTCCCGACCTTGAATATCTATGACGTGTATTAGGTGTCGTTTTACATTTGAAACGATGGTCGTGGGATATGCTTGATCATTTTTTGTTGTTGTTATGTTTGAATGCTTATTGTTTAGTTGATTTTGCTTATAATTAAATTTGTTTCTCTATAACTTTTTTGATGTTAACATTATTAGCGGTTATTTATTGTATAACGAATTTTTAGATTTTTAATTGTTTTGCATCTACTAATTGTATCTATTATACTCGTACAAACAGTTTGTAGATTGTAATTGGCTTTAATCTATCCTTCTATGCAGTTTTTAATAGAATTTGGGTCTATTAATAGTATGGGCTTTTAAAATATTTACGTACAATATTTATGGCGGTTACAATATTTGTTTCTAATGATTTTATTTGAACTTTCGTCTAATTGGCTAAACAAATTTTTTTACCTATTTACGTCTCTGATTAAACGATTTGGCTGCTACGTAACAGTCAATTGTGGTAAATAAGATATGAACATTTGCATATTTAAACATGCTATCGACATGCTTCTTAAAAGAAGGATTATACAAGAACTACACGTGCGGCTTATGTGCCTCCTTTCATTCCGTATTTTTACCATGCGATTAATTGTGCTGATCAACAACCCCATGAACAATAATTCATCTGACAGTTTGAAGTGAAAAGTGTTGCTGGACATTGCCAATTTCTACTCCAATTTTCAAAAAGAATCTAAAAATGACGACTACAATCAACAAAAACAAGAGGCCAACAACAAAAGGAGTCGCGAGCTCTCAATTGACTAACTCTTGCGACATTGACGTGGAGTTCGTATTATTAGAGCCTAGACCGCCAACCTTTCAAAATAAAAAAATTCTCGCGATAATCAAGGTAATATCACTAAAAATTCTTCTTCGTCTTCTTCTTAGCACTACAGCCCCTCTCGGCCCTTCGCTTCCTGCAAATAGTGCCTCCAACTGTCTCGGTCCATTGATCACGTCCTCCAACTTTGAAATCCGATCAGCGATGAACTGTTTTTGTCGACCGAGTCAGACCAGCGTTTCTTCGGTTTCCCCGCTGGTCTCCGGCCTTCAGTTCTCCCAACAAATACCTTTTTGGGTATCCGTTGTTCGTCCATACAAGGCAAATCTTCCACGCCTGATAACGGAATTGACGTAATAACCATGCCACCGGAATGGAGATTGGGTGACGGACTAGCTACCCGTCCCTGGAAAACCTGCAGATGGGCCTCGGAATCACTAAAAATAAAAAACAAATCCACGAGCTAGAGTGCATCCCAAAGTTGGCCAAGATTAATTAAAATTTACTGATTTAAGCATCGTAAAGGGTAGTCCAAACAAAATGCACGATGTTAATTATAAATAAAACAAAAAGTTTTCTGAGAATAACGTTAATATTTTTTATTATAATAGAAAAACCTATGACAATTATACGTGATACAAAATATTTCCCAAATACTCGCCACGGCTATGGTTGCATACTTGTATCCGATGGTCCATATTTTCAACGACTCTGAGACATAATTGAGGTTCAATGTCGATAATGTGCTGAATTATCTCATTCTTTAGCTCTTGAATTGTTCTCGGCTTATTGACGTACACTATTTTTCTAATATCTTCAGAGAAAGAAGTCCAACTGTGTCAAATCACATGACCGTGGGGGCTAATTAACATCGCCAAAACGTGAGATAACACAGCCATTGAATTTCTCGCGCAAAAGGGCCATTGTTTCGTTGGCTGTGTGACAAATGGTACCATCCTATTGGAATCACATATTATCCAGGTTCATAGGCTGAATTTCTGGCTCAGTTATCATCTCGCAAAGTGAACATCATTCACGGTGACTGTTTGGCCGTCCTCATTTTCAAAGAAGGGCGACCCGATGATGCCGCCAGCCCAAAAACCGCATCAACCAGCCACCCGTTGTGGATGCATCGGCTTTTCAGCAATCACTCGTGGACTCTCATTTGCCCAAAAGCGGCGATTCTGCTTGTTAACGAACCCACTGAGGTGAAAGTGTGCCTCGTCGCTGAAGATGATTTTCTTTGCAAAGTCACCATACCCTTCTGTCTATTCAACCAACCATTCGGCGTTTTGCCGGCACTTGAAATGGTCAGTAGGCTTCAGCTCTTGAGTCAATTGAACCTTATAAGCGTGTAAATTCAAATCTTTATTCCAAATTTCCATCAGTGATGTTCGTGAGATGTTCAATTATTGGGCAGGACGACGAGTTGAGGTTGACGGGTCTCCTGCCATACTTTCGCGAACAACAGCAATGTTTTCCGCAGAACGAACTGAGCGAGCATGCACAGGTGATTTCATATTTCCTACAGATCCGTTTTGCTCAAATTTGTGCACAATGCTCCCGATTTTGGACACATGTAGTAGATTATGCTGACCAAAAAACTCAGGAAGTGCACGAAATGCATTTCGATTTGAACGCCCATTTTCGTAAAAGGCTTCAACAACCTTAACGCGCTGCTCATTTGTCTATCTCTCCATAGTTGGGTTTGTCAAACACTGAAACAAAGAAACGTCAAATTAAGTTGGGCGACAAACTTGACGTTAAGGAGTGACAATTAACATCGTGCATTATGGTTGGACCAGCCTCTATGTTATAATTTCAAATCGCCGAGTCATCAACCTCATCCGATACTATGGATGAGAAGGCCCATTTTCTCGTTTATTTAGAAAATTAATACATTTTAACCTTAAATTTTTATTTCTTTCAATTTTTTTACTGAAATTATTTAACATCTCTGTCTTCTCACAATATAAAGGCTTTTCCAATGAGATGTGCTATTTTGTAAAGCCCGTTATTTCGGTAGATGTCTCTATTGAAGCTGTCATTTTTTGACACGCTTCAACCATGCATTGAAATTATTAAAATTCACTACAAAAATGATGAAAATTTGGCAAAGACGGTTCATAAAACTCAAACTTTTTTGGGTCGTCGTGAAGCACCTTGTCGGACTGCTATGCAGAAATTAGTGAAAAAATTCGAGCTGTTGGGACAACTTAGTGATGTTAAGAATAAAATCCATGCACGTCACTCAAGAACAGCCGTGAATATTGCTGCTGTACCCGAAAGTGTTGAAGAAAACCCTGGTTTGTCCATTCCACGTCGCTCCATGGAATAAGTCATTCCACAAACGTCATTACACCTTATTTTATATAAAGATTTGTGTCTTAAGGCTTATAAAGTTCAGTTAACACAAGAACTCAAGCCGGTCGATCATTGACAACGTCGTGTCTTTGCTGATTGGGTCCATCTTGAGTGATGAGGCCCATTTCCCCCTCGGTGGCTTCGTCAACAAGGAAAATTTTCGCATCTGGGGCTCGGAAAACCCAAAAGTTATTGTTGAAAAGCCTCTCTATCCTCAACGTGTGCCTGTTTAGTGCGGTTTATGGTCCAGCGGATTCATTGGACCCTACTTTTTCGAAAATGAGGCTAGAGCAAAAGTTACGGTGACAGAAGTCTTGGTGGGGATGCTAATAATTCACGATTTTTTAACTAAAACACATCTCCTGTCATGCTGATCCACTCAAAAAGACAATTTTGATTGATGCTTGTCCTTGCTCGAGCGCTAGCCAATTCCTGTTTTTGATTTGGAAGAATACTTGTTTCGATTTCTTTAATTTTTCGTCCCTTCATGGACGCTAACCAATGCTTTTTATGATACATGAAAAATCCTTGTTCCGATTTCCTTCTTTTTTTTTGCAAAATATTTTTTGTCCCTTCACGGACTCTAATCAATTTTTTTGTTTATGAAAAAACGTTCTTCTGTTTTTTTCTTCCTTGCCAATTTTTAGTTGTCAAATTTATGGATTTCAATTACTTTGTTTTTTTTCTCTTGTCCAGTTCGAAATTTTTTTTGGACAATAGCATTAATTCTTATATTAAAGAAACCAGCCAGTTTTGGTGTTCAAAAATATATTCTTCAAAAGTCCTTATGCAATAATGCTTCATTACAACTTCTTCCCAGGAGTTTTTATGAGCACTCTTCGTTTCAGCCTCTTTATCCTGATTTTAAATAATTTAAATGATGATGACTTGTTCAACAATTTTTATCAGGCTATCATGGTCACCAAATGTTGACAAGGATCGAGTTAAAAGTATTAAACAACCTGTAAGGAACATTTATCGTTTGCATAAATGTCATTATTGGGTTCAAATTAATAATGTCAATAGTGTTTACGATCACGATCAAGTTGATAGGTATAAAATGGAGAGGTTTGGTGAAAGTCATTTCATATGCACCGTATTCATTCTGTATGAACTTATTTTCAAATAGCACTTCTGGCTAAAGTTATTTTTATACTTAACATTCATTCTTAGTACATAATTTTAGTTTAGCTTTACCTGAAAATTTTAGTGATAAATGACAAAGTCCATAAATACTGAATTCAATTTTTTTTTCAACTGCAGAGTCCTCAAAATTTTTTAATTATTTCTATATAAGCGTGGACACTTTCGCTTACTAAAATTTGAAATTTGCCTTACCCTGAACTAGAACAAAGGTTTACAATGTAGTAATCTAAGAACGATGGCTCTAAAAGCAGCGCTGACACAGGCACACAGCACGAACGCAATTTAATAAGGATTCAGTCGATTCAGTCACCTTCCCCATCGCAACACTCGTTTTTTTTTTTTCGCAGGAATAATAAGTGGAAAAATTTCCTTTGTACTTAACACCCGGGAAACAAAATTCTAAAAATGTTTAAAAATTTCTAATGTGTAGTATCTTATTACAATATCTTTTGAAGATAATTTAACGAATTGCGGTGTAACGCGGTATGCAAATGCTTAGAACGAAACGGTTAACCCCTTTTAATTATGAATGCTAAAATCATTGTATCATTTAACCTGTTAATTATATGAACGCTAAAATCATTGTATCATTTAAACCCCTTAAAATTTGTCTAATTCTTCCGATTTTTCCCACCTAATTACGCCTAATTATCATAAACGACAAATTGCCTTCAATTGATAACTTAATTGAACCTACAAAAGACAGTGAAAAGGGAAATTGCAAATACCGCCGTCATAAACTACAAATGATAAGGAAAAAGTACATTTGATAGCAACAAAAACCTTCAATTGTGTGATTTCCCCCTTTCTGAATGGGTTCGTATTGTTCTACTTGCCCATAAAGTGTCGTAGTTGCTTGAGTGTGGAGAATATTAAATTGTGCTTGCGAAATTTGCATGCTATTGCGTCGTAAATCGTGAAAATGGGTGATAACTACATAACAACATTGGAAATTGGAATTATCGGGGAGAGTGGCGCCGGCAAGTCGAGTCTGATGCTTCGTCTGACAAACGAGGAATGGGAGGGAGATCAAGAGTCTGCTCGAAACCGCGAGACAGCGCGGACGCCGCGTAAAGAAGAAGCGAGTTGGGAGTGAGAGGAGATTGCGGGCTGATCAGAATATCGCCGAGACACGTGGAAAAGTTTCTCGCGTAAAAGACAGTGAAATATTGTAAAAAAAATAGACGATAAAGTTATCGTGCAAATTGTGAACACCTTGTTAGTCGTGTGGGTTAGCGAAAAGTGGAATAAAACTCGTGTTCCGTCAAAATCTAGTGGAAGTGTTTTCGCTTGGGTGTCCAAAGGTTTCTCCCTCCCTTAAATCATTTGTCGAAAAGTTATTCTTTAGTTCCCAGAAATAATCAGGTCCCCAAAGGAGATATGAAACGAAGAAACAATTTGAAAATGTGGAAAAAGGCGTCATTGATTTGCCCCCGAATTTAGTAACAATTAGTTACTCAATGCACTTAGCATGTAACGGATTTGTAATTAACCGTTAGCTCTTTTGTCGGAAATTTTTCGAAATGCTGTGATGCAACTTCGCTTCATCGATTAAGGAAGTCGGTTCGCGTGGAATCGTTGTTGTTAATGTACTGTACATGTTCCAATACAAATTCGGAAACTCCTCCACAATACTTGTTAGAAGAAGCGTGCACACAGAGATGAATCGTGAGAATACAAACAAACTGGAACGTTTCACAGAAGTACACAGAACACTTTCATGGAATAATTTCTGTGTTTGAATGGTGCATGCTTGGGGTGAAATGAACTAGTGAAGGATCAGAGAGAAGTCTTCGAAGAAAAACCGGCAACCCGAACAAAATAAATACGCGTTTGATCGACAAATATCTCTTCGAATCTTCTCACGTTTCCCTATGTGGCAACGAAAAAGAAAAGTACGGTAGTTCGCAAATGTAGATTTAATTAGACACAAGAGAAAAAACTAGTAAATACACGGTGGATATTTGCGTGGAAAAAAATAAAAGTGCGTGTGTGGTCGGAGTAAATTGATCGCGATAGAAATGCACAAAGTAATGCTTGCGAAGATTCTGTAGCAAGAAGTGAAGTGAAGGCCCAAATTTAAAGCACGTCGGCCAGTTGCACTAAACAACAAAGTGATAATAACGGTCCAGACATTGCCACACAGCACGCTCACCGTGGAAATTGATCCTAGCAAAACGATCAAAGAGCTGAAGCAGGAAATCGAGGCTGTCCATGCTTTTCGGGAATTGCAAGGAAAGGTTGCAGAATTGTCGGGAGAAGAGGAGGCTTTCACATTATTCGGCGCAGACATAACTTGAGTAGTTCACATTATTTCAAGTAATAGAAAATTCATATTAGCTTTTGCATGCATGTTCATTTTCGCGTCTTATTGGAATCCCGTATGAAGTTCAAGTCACAAAACCTTAGAATTAAAAGCGTCGATTGAAAGTGTAGTTGTAAGAAAAGCTTATCAGTCGTGTTCAGATACAAGACGACCTGAGCATTAAGAAACATAATCTTGAAGAGATAATTTTCTCTATAGAATGTTATGTGGCATTCAATGAATTTTGTCGAAATATTTTTGGATAAAGTTCGCATGAAAATTATAGCACCATGATGTAATCAATTGCATATAGAACTTTGCTATCACACGATTAATTTGAATGAATCTGTCTGAGTTCAGAGCGATTAATTTGCATGTATCCATTTTTATACTGATTACGTTGTGCATCCAGAGATTACGCCTGGTTTTAGTAATTCTTGTTCGTGAACTTCAATGTATTTCTTGCTATAGATTTTTTTTGGCACTCTCAAATATCTGCACTTTACTAGTTTTCGATACCGGATATGTAAATGAGCATACTTATTGGTCTAATTTTGAAGGCTTAATTTTATATTCATACATATTTTAATCAGTTCTTGAAAGTGAACATTTTTTTCAATTTCATGAAAAATTTTGGATTTTTAATATAATAAAGAGTATGTTCAGTTTACGCTTTGTCGATGTACTTGAACATCAAAGGCATTATATCATTTGCATTTAGTGATACTCCGTTAAAAGTTCCCGAAATTTGAATAAAAAAATAAGATAACATTACCTTATTATTTAATAATAATAATTATAAAATAATACTGATTCATTTATTTAAATAAACAAATTTACCTAATTATTTACCCTATAAATCTTTCTACTACCCATTTATATGACAGCACTGATTCAAATTCTTAGTAAAATTAAACCATAAGATAAAATATCACACCTAAAATAATAGCCTAAACCCATTCAATAAAAAGAATAACAATTTGAAATGATAAAAATCAAAGACAATATAAACAATAAATTTTGCACCATTCAAAAATATAAAAAGGTATTATAAATGACAGATAAAAATTTAGATTAAATTCGAAGCTTTTGTGTTTAACGAGAGTTAATAATGATGTAATTTCTCAACTGGGATTTTAGAATGACAGTTCAGGTAAAATACAAGTATAAACGAGTATTTGTTGCAACAAAAAGAGATAATTATGGGACATGCAAAATAACCACTTGCAACATCGTTGTTCTGGCATTTTCCGCAGAAGTCTGTAATGTAACAGTATCTGAACATTATTCTTATAATTAAAAGTCAAAAATTTAATAAAGGGCGATAATTTTAGTCTATTAAATCGCTCTCTAAGAGCTTGGAATTAATTCTCAACCAGAGATTGCAATTTTGAAAACCCTGTTAACATCGCTCGTCAGAAAGGTAGATTGGAATTGAAACATTTCCTGTGTTGAAGATTATCTTTCTCAAATTGATTCATTACTAAAATTCTGCCTTTTATTTAAGTATTATTTATCACCATACAAAATGTACATAAGTGTAACATAAATAGTTCATTTATATTCAAATTCCAAATAAGATTTTGTGGTCAGCTATAGAGTATCAGAAAATGTGTAATTCCGGAATTTAACCTGTTAGAAACCAATAAGTTAGATTAGGTATAGATGATCTAATGAATTGATTGAAAATTGAAAGAAAAAAAAATAAAAATGAATTAAAAACGTACCCGAGGGTCTTTCCTTTCCTCCATTTCTAACCGGGTATAGGACCCGGTACGGTGGCAGGCTTCCCCCTCAAAATATGAGCCAGTCACCGGGTACAATTTAATCCTTTTTATTTCAGGTGACTTAATGGGTTGAGTGGCCCAAGCCAAGTGCCTTTTTATGGCATAAAGTTATGCAATTCCATTGTATAATTCTATGACATAAATTGGTCACCGGGGTACTCCCCTTCTGATGGGAAGGTTCATACAATTCAAGTTGTATGAGTTTTCCACTCAGAAGAGGAATACCTGGCCACTTCAACGATTTAACATTGGATTTATTCCGGTTGGGTGGGCATGAAGGGGCTCCACCACCACCCGGTTGCCCCTCTTTCATTTGTGGGCCCTGAATGTATTTGGGTAAGGACGAGGTCACCCCCAAATTAGTCTTTCTTGTCAGGTTGCACTTGTTCTCGCAACAAGTCGTAATTCCTTCGTGGAGGTTATCTACTGATTTGCGACTTCGGTCGTCCTCTCGAACTCTGCAAGCAATTCGTGAATGCGAAATGTTTTGTAGTGAGTCCTCGTGCCGGGGAAACGAACCCGCCCCACGACACCGCAATGCTAGCCTGCCAGCGCATTCACGCGTCTCCGGACGAGGGCATTCTCGGCAGGAATCAACACCTTCCTCTGCCGAGGCAGCAGAACATCGCTGCGGTCCTTCACGGACATATGAAAATCTCTTATTCACTACAAATGGCGCCCAACGTGGGGCCCGAAAAGCCCGGCTGTATCATCAGTCGTGAGCACGAGACAGTCCATCGTCTCTAGGTGTCCCCACAAGGTGTTAGAAATTTTGGCGGGTAGATAACTCCCGAGGGTTTTTGCACTAATCGTGCCCCAGCAGCCGAGTAACTTCCGAACGTGTGTTGTCTTCGGACATCAATATCGTTTGGTCCTTCTTTTGATTTATACCTTGGTGGTTTACCACCATTGTATAACTAGTAAGGCCAAATTATATTAGAGTCCCTTTTTGTGTTCGGAGGTTATTATCCCAACATCTATTTTGCGGAGGATTCTGATCCGCTCCCCAAACCAGCGGTGCCTAAGTGTCTTAAATTACATGGATTTTGATTTCATGTGATTGGCTGATTAGCTAATCCATGACTATCCATGACAAGACACGCGCTGCTTGTGGATTAGAATCCCACCCTGGGCTGACAAGCTGTAACTTGAGAAGTTTGCTAATGAGGGATCACTTCGGAACCCTGATTTTCATGGTGCCACAAGAGAGTGTCCCTGAAACGTTTTAGAAGGATTGTGCCATGGTGTCCATACTTGGGAGGAAGGACGGAAAGGAAAGACCGATTATTTTTTTTGATAACTTAAAACTTTTTTTGAAACTTTATCATACATTTTTTTTTCTTTGTGAGGTTCGACTATAGTTCGCCACTGACGGCCACTTACAAATCATAAATTTTGCATCATTTTTTTTCACATTTTCATTATTTATATATATATATTTATTTAGGTTTTTAGTTAGCAATTTAAATTTCTTTTAGCATGCCCACCAAAAGAACTCCCGAAAGGAGAAAGTTGCGGTCGGATGCCGGACCAGCTCTATTGTGTTCCATCTGTCACGAGGACATGGACGAAACTACAAGCCAGAGGTTGCAGTGCGGACACAGGCTACATCAGCTGTGTTTGGCACAACTGCGGCAAACTTCATCCACGTGCCCGCTCTGTCGACAGCCTTTGGAAATCGCACAGCCAGCAACAGAACGACCTCAGTCCTCCAGTACAAGTGGAGCTGTCCCCAAAAGCGGACCCCTTCCATCCACTACAAGGAGTGCACGAGACGATGACTACAGGGCTGAAGCAGTTCCGCCTGCAGAAGAAGCGAGTCCACCGGTGGCTGTGGAAGCCACAGTTCTACGAGATCTAATGGCGCTCGTACAGGACATGTCCACCCGGCTCGCCTCTCTAGAGAGCCAGAGAGAGAACCCCGCACCATCCCGGCCAAGAACTCCTCCTATGTGGGATTCGGACCCAAATCCGTGGGACTTCCCAGTAGACTCGCGGCGTGATCCCGAACGGATCCGGCCAGGTACAGCCATGAATCCGTTGGCTCCAGTTTACCGGCCCCGATTGAGCCAAGCACCGCCACCAAATCAGGCTCCCGTGATTCCGCCGGACCAACGCTTCCATCCACACGACATGTATCGGCTGAAGCCGACACAGATCCCCAGCATCATCCAGGGATGGAATCTACATTTCAGTGGGGAACCCAATACGATAACGGTGGAGGTTTTCATAAGTCGGGTGGAGTCACTGATTGAGCAGATGCTAGCAGGAGACCGCACAGCGCTCGCAGGATACCTGCCAATGCTGCTTAGGGGAGCAGCCCTGGAGACATATTGGAGGATACATTCAGCTCCACCATCCATACGCTGGTCACGGCTGAAGGAGGTACTCCGCATGGAATACCCTACGGTCGACATGGACGAATTAGTCCTGGATAAGATGAATGCTAGATGGCAGCGTCCGGACGAGTCCTTCCATAAATATCGAGCCGATATCCTTCGGTTGAATGACCAGCTGTCAGAGCCATTGTCTTCTACCCAAATTCTTCGCCTGCTAAAGCGCAATCTAAGACCGGAGATTCGTCGGCATATCGTGAACTCCGATCCACAGAGTATGGAGGCCCTGCTGAGAAATGTGCGTCGTATAGAAGGGTTTGAGGAAGACCTACGGGACCGGCCATACTTACTAACCAGGACGGGTCCTCGACGAGGAATCGCGGAATTGGCCCCAGATTATACCACCCTAGATCTGGAGGATGATTTGGACCCAGACCAGCTTGCTGTAGCGGCAGTGGGAAGTCTTACGACCTGCTGGAATTGTCACCAAACCGGACACCGGTTCATTTCATGCCGCGCAGAACGTAAGGTTTTCTGCTACGGTTGCGGCAAGCCGGACACTTACTTCCCGGACTGTTCTGAATGTGCCGCACGAAAAAACGGCCAAAAGAGTACCCGACCACCTCAGCGGTACTCGAAACCCCAGCAGTAGCTCCTCAGTCAGCGGCTCACCCCAACCAACCTGACGTTAACCCACCAGCCATAACCATTACGACTGCGGATGTTCACTCTCTTCCGGAGACCTCACCAACGACAATATTAAAACGACCATCGCAGTCACTGCCAGAAGAACCGCGGCAGCCTCAAGTACGCACTCTAAAACCTTATCATGTTAGACTGCAGGAATATCGGGTGGCTCGAGAGCGAATATTTGCTTCCGAAGTTGTCACTTCCCGTCCGTGCACGACAAAATGGTCAACCCGTCGTTGGCGGAATTTCCGCAAGAGAGTGCGCACCTGCCGTCAAACCGTAAACTCTTGTAACATCTCGGAGGTTGCTGAGAATGAGATCAGACCTTATCATCCAATTAAAGTGTTGGGCGAGACCGTGTTTGCATTGATCGACACGGGTGCCAGTATCAGTTGTCTTGCCTCGAGCTTTGGCTCGAAAGTGCTCCAAGAATACCCGAACTTGATTAAATCCTGGCGCACTGAAATCAGTACAGCTGATGGCACCAAACACCCTATACGAGGTAAACTAACAACACCCGTGACGTTCAGGGGTCAGACGAAGGATATTACCTTCTACATTATCCCGTCTTTGACTCAGAACGTATACCTTGGTGTCGATTTCGTCCTTCGCTTTGGACTGGCCTCCGATTTATTCACCGATTTGTCTTTAAAAACCAGAAATGTCAACGAAATCACTTCTACTCCCGATAGGCATGACCTGACGTCTAACCAACGGCAACGCCTGGAAGCATCCATTGCTGCTTTCCCATCTTACGCTACCCAAGGCCTTGGCCGCACCACCCTAGTCTCACACGCCATCGACGTTGGCGATAGTAAACCGATTAAACAGAGACACTACGCCATCTCGCCAGCCATGGAGAAATTGGTGTATGCGGAATTAGATAGGATGCTCGAGTTGGGGGTCATAGAAGAGTCCCAAAGTGCCTGGTCCTCACCGGTAACCTTGGTTGTAAAGCCAGGTAAAGTCTGCCTCTGTCTTGATGCCCGTAAGGTAAACGCGGTTACCATCAAGGACGCGTACCCTCTTCCACTCATCGATGGAATACTAGGGAGACTGCCGAAAGCCAATTATATCACCAGTCTCGACCTAAAAGACGCCTTCTGGCAAATTCCACTCGATGAGGGCTCGAGGGACAAGACCGCCTTCACAGTGCCTGGACGACCATTATATCAGTTCGTCACAATGCCCTTTGGCCTGTGTAATGCGCCGCAAACGATGACCCGGTTGATGGACAAGGTCATCCCACCTCACCTGAAACACCAAGTGTTCGTGTACCTCGATGATCTTTTACTCATCACGGAAACGTTCGATCAACACCTCCTACTTCTACAAGAAGTAGCCCTGCACATCAGTAAGGCGGGACTCACCATCAACGTACAGAAAAGTAAGTTTGTCATGAAAGAAGTCCGATACTTAGGCCATGTCATAGGACATGGCACTATCAAAACGGATCCAGACAAAACTCGTGCGATTGATGAGTTCCCCTTACCAAAAACGGTGAAGCAGCTACGACGTTTCCTTGGTGTGTGCGGTTGGTACCGAAGGTTTGTTCGGAATTATGCAACAGTTTCAGCGCCCCTGTCAGACATGTTGCGGAAAGGGAAGTTCGTTTGGACCGAACTCAGCCGAAAGGCATTTGAAGAGCTTAAAAAAGCCCTCACATCAGCTCCTGTCTTGCACAGCCCCGACTTCACGAAGCCCTTCTCCATTCATTGTGACGCAAGTCAACATGGAGTAGGAGCCGTGCTGGTGCAATTGACCGACGAAGGGGAGGAAGCTCCCATCGCCTTCATGTCCAATAAGCTGAATTCGGCCCAAAGGAACTATACTGTTTCCGAGCAAGAATGTTTGGCAGCGGTAATGGCTGTGAAGAAATTCCGAGCTTATATCGAGGGCCACCAATTCGAGATCATCACGGACCACGCGTCACTACAATGGTTGATGAACCAGGCAGATTTAAGTGGACGCCTAGCCAGATGGGCTCTTAAACTGCAAGGGTTCAAGTTCTCCATCAAACATCGGAAAGGAACCCAGAACATCGTACCCGACACTCTCTCACGGATGTTTTCCCCAGAGGGAGCCGAAATAACAATAAATGACGAGGACCCCATCGAAATAGATTTGGACAGCCCACATTTCGAATCAGATAGCTACAAAGAGTTGAGGCAAACCATAGCGACCCAACAGACACAGCTGCCTGACTTGAAGGTAATAGACGGCTATGTGTATAGACGAAACGAATACGCCACTGGTGATCCATGGCAGGAAGAAGAGTCTTGGAAACTCTGGGTACCGGAGGAAATGACACAACAGCTGATCCTCCGCGCACATGATCATCCGTTAAGTGCCCACGGAGGTTACGGTCGAACACTACGGCGACTAAAAAAATACTTCTTTTGGCCTAAAATGGCATCCCAGGTCAAAGACTACGTGAGCGCCTGTGATACCTGTAAAGGCACCAAAGCGCCCAACCAGCCTCTTCGACCTCCTATGGGTCAACTCAACGTCCCAGAACGCGTGTTCCAGCGTCTATACATCGATCTACTCGGTCCATATCCTCGGTCTTCCATGGGACACATCGGAGCTATAGTCGTTCTAGATCAGCTCTCAAAATCCCCAATGGTGGAACCTATCCGTAAATTCACAACTCCATCGATCGTGAAATTCTTAGAGAACCGGGTATTCCATGTGTTCGGAGTTCCAGAGAGTGTGTACTCAGATAATGGAGTACAGTTCCGGTCTCGGCAGTTTAAGAGCCTACTTGAGCAGTATGGCATTGAACACCAACTGACGCCCATATACTCTCCTCAGTCCAACGCGTCAGAACGGTTGAACCGCACCCTATTGGCCGCGATCCGTTCCTACGTCCACCCATCTCAAAAGGATTGGGATCGGCGATTGTCTGCCATCACATGCGCCCTGCGATCCTCGTATCATTCCGTCACCGGTGTCGCCCCTTACTTTGCCGCCTTTGGACAGCACATGATTTGCCACGGTAAATCATACCGACTGTTACGGCAATTAAAGTGTTTGGGAGACCCGGTCGTTGCGCTGGAGCCCCACGAACGTTTAGGAGACCTCCGCCAACAGATCGGACGGAAGATTAAGGCCGCAGGTAGTGCAAATGAAGCGCAGTACAATCTCCGGTCACGATCTGCTAATTTCAAAGAAGGAGATGAAGTTTTCCGGCGAAATTTCCGCCAAAGTGACGCCGCGGGGCATTACAACGCCAAGCTGGATAGGCGATTCCTGAAAAGCCGCATAAAGAAGGTAATGGGACCTAACCGTTACTTGATAACGGATCCATCGGGAAAAGAAGTGGGGATATACCACGCGAAAGACCTGCGCCGATAGATAATTGGGCACGTCTGTTTGTCCGTCCGCATATATTTTCAAAAACGCGCAAAGATTGTATACTTCCAGGCAAACATAGACATAAGTCAGTCCGTCCGTCTGTTAATTGTGTTCTTTTATTGTTCGTCATCTCTAGTCCCGACGCCGAAGGCAACCCGTGAGACACAGAAAGATCCTTCAGCTCCTTTTTCGTAATCCGCATTGCCTTGGGATCACGAGAAAATTAGCTGCCCTGTAGTAATCTAAGAACGATGGCTCTAAAAGCAGCGCTGACACAGGCACACAGCACGAACGCAATTTAATAAGGATTCAGTCGATTCAGTCACCTTCCCCATCGCAACACTCGTTTTTTTTTTTCGCAGGAATAATAAGTGGAAAAATTTCCTTTGTACTTAACACCCGGGAAACAAAATTCTAAAAATGTTTAAAAATTTCTAATGTGTAGTATCTTATTACAATATCTTTTGAAGATAATTTAACGAATTGCGGTGTAACGCGGTATGCAAATGCTTAGAACGAAACGGTTAACCCCTTTTAATTATGAATGCTAAAATCATTGTATCATTTAACCTGTTAATTATATGAACGCTAAAATCATTGTATCATTTAAACCCCTTAAAATTTGTCTAATTCTTCCGATTTTTCCCACCTAATTACGCCTAATTATCATAAACGACAAATTGCCTTCAATTGATAACTTAATTGAACCTACAAAAGACAGTGAAAAGGGAAATTGCAAATACCGCCGTCATAAACTACAAATGATAAGGAAAAAGTACATTTGATAGCAACAAAAACCTTCAATTGTGTGATTTCCCCCTTTCTGAATGGGTTCGTATTGTTCTACTTGCCCATAAAGTGTCGTAGTTGCTTGAGTGTGGAGAATATTAAATTGTGCTTGCGAAATTTGCATGCTATTGCGTCGTAAATCGTGAAAATGGGTGATAACTACATAACAACATTGGAAATTGGAATTATCGGGGAGAGTGGCGCCGGCAAGTCGAGTCTGATGCTTCGTCTGACAAACGAGGAATGGGAGGGAGATCAAGAGTCTGCTCGAAACCGCGAGACAGCGCGGACGCCGCGTAAAGAAGAAGCGAGTTGGGAGTGAGAGGAGATTGCGGGCTGATCAGAATATCGCCGAGACACGTGGAAAAGTTTCTCGCGTAAAAGACAGTGAAATATTGTAAAAAAAATAGACGATAAAGTTATCGTGCAAATTGTGAACACCTTGTTAGTCGTGTGGGTTAGCGAAAAGTGGAATAAAACTCGTGTTCCGTCAAAATCTAGTGGAAGTGTTTTCGCTTGGGTGTCCAAAGGTTTCTCCCTCCCTTAAATCATTTGTCGAAAAGTTATTCTTTAGTTCCCAGAAATAATCAGGTCCCCAAAGGAGATATGAAACGAAGAAACAATTTGAAAATGTGGAAAAAGGCGTCATTGATTTGCCCCCGAATTTAGTAACAATTAGTTACTCAATGCACTTAGCATGTAACGGATTTGTAATTAACCGTTAGCTCTTTTGTCGGAAATTTTTCGAAATGCTGTGATGCAACTTCGCTTCATCGATTAAGGAAGTCGGTTCGCGTGGAATCGTTGTTGTTAATGTACTGTACATGTTCCAATACAAATTCGGAAACTCCTCCACAATACTTGTTAGAAGAAGCGTGCACACAGAGATGAATCGTGAGAATACAAACAAACTGGAACGTTTCACAGAAGTACACAGAACACTTTCATGGAATAATTTCTGTGTTTGAATGGTGCATGCTTGGGGTGAAATGAACTAGTGAAGGATCAGAGAGAAGTCTTCGAAGAAAAACCGGCAACCCGAACAAAATAAATACGCGTTTGATCGACAAATATCTCTTCGAATCTTCTCACGTTTCCCTATGTGGCAACGAAAAAGAAAAGTACGGTAGTTCGCAAATGTAGATTTAATTAGACACAAGAGAAAAAACTAGTAAATACACGGTGGATATTTGCGTGGAAAAAAATAAAAGTGCGTGTGTGGTCGGAGTAAATTGATCGCGATAGAAATGCACAAAGTAATGCTTGCGAAGATTCTGTAGCAAGAAGTGAAGTGAAGGCCCAAATTTAAAGCACGTCGGCCAGTTGCACTAAACAACAAAGTGATAATAACGGTCCAGACATTGCCACACAGCACGCTCACCGTGGAAATTGATCCTAGCAAAACGATCAAAGAGCTGAAGCAGGAAATCGAGGCTGTCCATGCTTTTCGGGAATTGCAAGGAAAGGTTGCAGAATTGTCGGGAGAAGAGGAGGCTTTCACATTATTCGGCGCAGACATAACTTGAGTAGTTCACATTATTTCAAGTAATAGAAAATTCATATTAGCTTTTGCATGCATGTTCATTTTCGCGTCTTATTGGAATCCCGTATGAAGTTCAAGTCACAAAACCTTAGAATTAAAAGCGTCGATTGAAAGTGTAGTTGTAAGAAAAGCTTATCAGTCGTGTTCAGATACAAGACGACCTGAGCATTAAGAAACATAATCTTGAAGAGATAATTTTCTCTATAGAATGTTATGTGGCATTCAATGAATTTTGTCGAAATATTTTTGGATAAAGTTCGCATGAAAATTATAGCACCATGATGTAATCAATTGCATATAGAACTTTGCTATCACACGATTAATTTGAATGAATCTGTCTGAGTTCAGAGCGATTAATTTGCATGTATCCATTTTTATACTGATTACGTTGTGCATCCAGAGATTACGCCTGGTTTTAGTAATTCTTGTTCGTGAACTTCAATGTATTTCTTGCTATAGATTTTTTTTGGCACTCTCAAATATCTGCACTTTACTAGTTTTCGATACCGGATATGTAAATGAGCATACTTATTGGTCTAATTTTGAAGGCTTAATTTTATATTCATACATATTTTAATCAGTTCTTGAAAGTGAACATTTTTTTCAATTTCATGAAAAATTTTGGATTTTTAATATAATAAAGAGTATGTTCAGTTTACGCTTTGTCGATGTACTTGAACATCAAAGGCATTATATCATTTGCATTTAGTGATACTCCGTTAAAAGTTCCCGAAATTTGAATAAAAAAATAAGATAACATTACCTTATTATTTAATAATAATAATTATAAAATAATACTGATTCATTTATTTAAATAAACAAATTTACCTAATTATTTACCCTATAAATCTTTCTACTACCCATTTATATGACAGCACTGATTCAAATTCTTAGTAAAATTAAACCATAAGATAAAATATCACACCTAAAATAATAGCCTAAACCCATTCAATAAAAAGAATAACAATTTGAAATGATAAAAATCAAAGACAATATAAACAATAAATTTTGCACCATTCAAAAATATAAAAAGGTATTATAAATGACAGATAAAAATTTAGATTAAATTCGAAGCTTTTGTGTTTAACGAGAGTTAATAATGATGTAATTTCTCAACTGGGATTTTAGAATGACAGTTCAGGTAAAATACAAGTATAAACGAGTATTTGTTGCAACAAAAAGAGATAATTATGGGACATGCAAAATAACCACTTGCAACATCGTTGTTCTGGCATTTTCCGCAGAAGTCTGTAATGTAACAGTATCTGAACATTATTCTTATAATTAAAAGTCAAAAATTTAATAAAGGGCGATAATTTTAGTCTATTAAATCGCTCTCTAAGAGCTTGGAATTAATTCTCAACCAGAGATTGCAATTTTGAAAACCCTGTTAACATCGCTCGTCAGAAAGGTAGATTGGAATTGAAACATTTCCTGTGTTGAAGATTATCTTTCTCAAATTGATTCATTACTAAAATTCTGCCTTTTATTTAAGTATTATTTATCACCATACAAAATGTACATAAGTGTAACATAAATAGTTCATTTATATTCAAATTCCAAATAAGATTTTGTGGTCAGCTATAGAGTATCAGAAAATGTGTAATTCCGGAATTTAACCTGTTAGAAACCAATAAGTTAGATTAGGTATAGATGATCTAATGAATTGATTGAAAATTGAAAGAAAAAAAAAAAAAAATGAATTAAAAACGTACCCGAGGGTCTTTCCTTTCCTCCATTTCTAACCGGGTATAGGACCCGGTACGGTGGCAGGCTTCCCCCTCAAAATATGAGCCAGTCACCGGGTACAATTTAATCCTTTTTATTTCAGGTGACTTAATGGGTTGAGTGGCCCAAGCCAAGTGCCTTTTTATGGCATAAAGTTATGCAATTCCATTGTATAATTCTATGACATAAATTGGTCACCGGGGTACTCCCCTTCTGATGGGAAGGTTCATACAATTCAAGTTGTATGAGTTTTCCACTCAGAAGAGGAATACCTGGCCACTTCAACGATTTAACATTGGATTTATTCCGGTTGGGTGGGCATGAAGGGGCTCCACCACCACCCGGTTGCCCCTCTTTCATTTGTGGGCCCTGAATGTATTTGGGTAAGGACGAGGTCACCCCCAAATTAGTCTTTCTTGTCAGGTTGCACTTGTTCTCGCAACAAGTCGTAATTCCTTCGTGGAGGTTATCTACTGATTTGCGACTTCGGTCGTCCTCTCGAACTCTGCAAGCAATTCGTGAATGCGAAATGTTTTGTAGTGAGTCCTCGTGCCGGGGAAACGAACCCGCCCCACGACACCGCAATGCTAGCCTGCCAGCGCATTCACGCGTCTCCGGACGAGGGCATTCTCGGCAGGAATCAACACCTTCCTCTGCCGAGGCAGCAGAACATCGCTGCGGTCCTTCACGGACATATGAAAATCTCTTATTCACTACAACAACTTGCATTAAAATAAAAGAAATCAAATACGTAACAATGGTATAATATAAGTTTACATCACACAAACAGGTAACTTAGAACAAAAAGTTTAAAGTACACAATGTTTATAAAATTTTTATTCTATTTTTGCAAGCTTCACAACAGCACCATCCTTTGGAACTAATCCAACCGAAAAATTATCAAACTCCAGTTCCTTATCATCCACACAATCCACTTTGAATGACGTCAATATTTTTACGAGAGCCACTTTTGCACTTAATTTACCTTGACGTAATCCTGTCGCAGATTGGTGAATTGTATTTATTTCATTGTGGATTCGACATGTCGTGAAAGGAAAGGTAGAAAACATGAAAATTCAATTAGTACAATTTAAAATAGATTGCATAGACGGAGGGAAATAGCAAAGGATATGATATGGCAATTCACATACTTATTCTGTCTAGGACTCACCGTGTCGTACAAACGCGTACGACATTGAATGAATTCTCATGTTCGCTTGTGATTCATCATGATATGAAATTTACTCACCAATGCATGTTCGTGGTCCCTCTCCAAATGGCAGATATGCATCCCCAACGTAATTTTGTTGACCTTCCAAAAAGCGTTCGGGCATGAATTTCAGTGGCTCCGGGAAATATTCAGGATTACGATGTATTCCCAGCAGGGGTATAACAATGGCGGTTCCAGGCTCAATAATATACTTTGTATCCGGAATTTGATATGCCTTTGTGCATTCTCTATTTAGAATTGGAAGTCCAGGATACTTGCGGATTGTTTCTGAAACGGAAAATCGTTGAAGATATAGTGAAGTTGTTTTACGACACGTGATTATGCTAGTATTGAGAAAGAAAATATGGGGGAGCAGATATTTTTTTAAAGGGTCTGTAATAACTTAGAAAACACGAAAAAATGGCAACTTATCTGTTTATTTGTAAGTTACAGCAGTTTTCCTCCGAAATTATAGCAGTTGCTCACACCAAACTTTAGGTATATATATATATATATATATATATATATATATATATATATATATATATGTATATATATATATATATATATATATATATATATATATATATATATATATATATATATATATATATATATATATATATATATATATATATATATATATATATATATATATATATATATATATATATATATACATACATATATACATACGAGGGTAGTCCCAAAAGTACCCGACCTGACTTATGAACACAGGTAGTTTTAAAAAAACAATTATTGGGATTGACGATACAACCTTTCAACAACTTAATGCGGAAAATTCACAACGGTACGTTTTTTATTATTTTTCTGACAGACATCCAAAGTGAACGCTGTCAGTGAATTTGTAAATATGGAAAAAAATCGGGCATCGTTATGTGATACAATACTTTCATTTGAAAGGTCTAAATCCAACCATCATCAAAGCCGAGTTGGATTCTACTTTGGGGAAGTCTGCTCTTTTGTTTACAACGGTCAAATATTGGGTAGCTGAGTTTAAACGAGGTATTGGGTAGCTGAGTTTAAACGAGGCCAAGATGAACACCGCGGTGGTCGACCAAGTGAGGTCACTCCGTCAGAAAATGTGAAGAAAATCCACAAAATCGTATTGGGTGACCATTGACTAAACGTGCGCGAGATAGCAGTGTTAGAACAAACAATGTAAATTGTCATAGTTATCTAAATAGCTCACTAGTTGGAGCTACTGTCAATGCCTTGATTATGTCATTCTTTTAGGTCGAATAATACTCACTGTTGTGTCAACTGTTTTTCTGTGCTAACAAGAAAATAAATCTCAGTATATCAATTTAATCTATTGTTATTTTTGCCCAATTCCATCAGGTTTTCGGCCCAGAATATGCGATAAATAAGTGTGCGTAAAAATTTATTTTCTAAAAATCGCAACATTCAAGGAAGACGCGATGTCGCGTGGGGACGAGTGTCAGTGCCAGCGCCATTATCTTCAACAGCAATTTTCCGGAATATCCAACTATGGAAACTTGAAGTTTATGATGCGGATGTATTTAGTCCATGAAGATTTATGGGATTGCATCGAAGAATCTGCATCGGGTATTCCCAAGGTCAATGATAACCGCAAACAACTACGGGCACTCGCAAAGATATGTTTAATGGTTCAACCCTCGTGTTTTTCCCACGTTAGAAATTCTGCCACTGGTTACGAGGCATGGAACAACCTAAAGACAGCCTACGAAGACAGGGGGCTGTGTCGTCGTCTTGGACTCTTACGCACGTTATTTGGATTAAAATTGGAACAATTTAGTGACATGAAAGCGTATATCTTGTGAATCACGGACTTGGATCAACAATTAAGAGACATAAACGCCTCATTAGAAGATGATTTTCTGTCAGTGTTAATGCTAAGCGGCTTACCCCCAGACTATGATCCGCTTATCGTGGCTTTAGAAAATTCGAACATTAAATTGTGCAGTGAAACAGTGAAAAGTAAATTACTACAAGAAAATCTATGTAGAAACTTCGACAAGAGTGAACGTGCGATGTTTACAAACAAGTCTTCCACAAAAAGTGTCAACAAACATCCAAAGTGCTTCATTTGCAAAAAACTAAATCACTTTGCTAAAAAACTGTCCAACTAAAACGAACAATAAAAATATCAATAAACGGGGTGAAAGTGAAAAGTGTGAGAAAGCGTGGAACGCAACATTGACAGCACTAGCTGTGAACATTGACTCGAATGCCTGGTATGTCGACTCCGGCGCTACTTGTCACATGACAAACAACAAAAAGCTATTGAAAAATTATGGTGTGGACACTCCGCGGTTAATTACAGTTGCTAATAATCAGAAAATGCATAGTGAAGGTCACGGTGAAGTGGGATTATTGTTGAAAGCACAATCTCAAGTTACAAAATAAATGAGGTTATTTTTGTGCCAGAACTGTCAACAAACCTTATTTCCGTAGGCGAAATGGCTTTTAAGGGACTTGGAGTTCATTTTGACATTGAAAAGTGTAATGTTTATTGCGGAAAAATGCCAGTTGCAAGTGCTACAAAGGTGAATGGTGTCTATGAACTGGACACAGTGAGTGAACAATCAACAAATGGTCATGAGCTGGCTGCGACATGTCAAACAGTGGCTTTGGTGGAGCCACAGATCCAGACCATAGATGGGAAATGCGCAGAAGCTGTGAATTTGTGTGAGGCGAATCAATCACAGGAGATTTGGCATTGGAGACTCGAACACCTGAATAAGCGAAGTATGGATTTACTGAAACAAGGCATGGCATAGTAAAAATAATCCCTGTGCGGCATGTATTGAAGGGAAGCAGAGCAAAATACCATTCCCAAAACAATCCTATAGTCGAGCCACTGGGAAATTAGGTCTCATACATTCTGATTTATGTGGGCCTATGTCAGTTTCCTCATTTAGTGGTGCCGAGTATCTTTTAACATTTAAAGATGACTATACTAAGATGACATTTGGTTATTTTATTAAAAGTGAAGATGAAGTTCTGTCTGTATTCAAGATCTTTAAAAGTTTTGTAGAAAAACAAACTAATTTGAAAATAAAGATGATAAGAACAGAAAATGGTCGTGAATATGTGAATAAACATTTCCAGAAATTTCTTTAAGAGCATGGCATCGTGCACCAGGCGACTGTACCCTACTGTCCACAACAGAACGGAGTTGCGGAAAGGGCAAATCGCAACGATTATGGAGGCCGGACGATGTAGGCTTCAAGATGCAGGTATGGACCAAAGATTCTGGGCTGAGGCTTTGAATACAGCAATCTTTATCAAGAATGAATCACCAAGTAAAGCGGTAAGAGGAACCACACCAGAAGAAAAATGGTCTGGTTGTAAAGTTGATTTATCAATTTTGAGAATATTTGGCTGTGTTGCCTATACAATGATCCCTGATGAGAGGTGTACGACACTAGATGCAATGAGTAAACAATACATTTTTATAAGATGTTGTAATAAGTCAAAAGGGTACAGATCTCTCTAAATGCATTAAATCTAGAGATGTGTGCTTCTTGTAAGGAATGATGTATAAAGACTTAAAAATAAATCAGAATAACACTACTACTGAGTGTCAAATAAATTTTAATGATGGAATAGAAAATGTTGTGAGAATAAATGATGATCAAAATGTCGATCCCTCGAGAGTTATCTGACTCGATCACAACTAATTCAACTGTTTCTGACTCCAGCTCTGTAGATGGCCCCAATGATGTCACATGGAATCCAGACATGACTCAAGATCAGTATTCTAGTTATTATGAAGACATTGATGAGAGTGTGCATGCTGTAATAGCAATGACAGCAACAACACTTGATGGAGAACTACAGACAATCAAGGAGGCATTATCAGGACCTGAAAAGGAACACTGGAGGGAAGCTATTGAAGATGAATATAAATCATAAGAGAAAAATCAGGCTTGGAGTTTGACATTACTGCCTGAAGGAAAGAAGGATGTGCGCTGTAAGTGGGTTTTCAAGAAGAAGCTACGACCAGAAGGTCAGTTACTTCGGTATAAAGCATGCCTTGTAGCAAAAGGTTATACCCACGAATACGGGATTGACTACAAGGAAACCTACTCACCTGTGGTACGATATTCTACTATACTTACATTGATTGCCCTGGCAGTAAATCTAAACTTAAGCATTGATCACATGGATGTAAAGACAGCATTCTTAAACGGTGATTAGCAAGAGACTGTTTACATGGAGCAGCCAAATAGATACAAGATAAATGCAAAAAAAAACCATGTATTTAGACTCCCTAAAGCTGTATAGGGGCTTGAGCAAGCCTCAAAGCATGGTATGACAAGATATATAATGCCTTGACAGATCTTCAGTTTAGAAAAACACTCAGTGAGCCTTATGTTTACATTAAATCAGACAACTCAGGAAATATAATTATATTAGCTTTGTATGTCGATGACATTTTAATGATAAGTAAAGATACACCAGAAAAGAAAGCGCTCAAGGAGAAACTGATGAAAAGGTTTGAAACAAAAGATCTTGGCCGAGCTATACATGTGTTAGGAATGAGATTAAATCAAAGACAAAATCAAATTACATTGGATCAGAAAAACTATATACAGAAGGTATTAGATCAATTTAATATGACTGATTGTGAGCCTGTAAGTACACCTCTGGAATGTGGCATAAGGCTTGAGAAAGGAGACCAACTTATATGGATTCCAAGTATAGAAGTCTGGTGGGATGTATTATTTACATAGCCATTTGTACTAGACCAGATATTATGCATGCAGCAAGCCTACTCAGCTAATTTAATAATTGTCATGCTGACACACGCTGGAAAGCAGCCAAACGGACATAGTATATGAAAAATTTTCATTAAGTGTGATATGTAGATGTGGATTGGGCTTCTAATCAGCTAGACCGTCGCTCATATACTAGTTATTTAAATTGTGAAATTCAGCAGTGTCATGGGAAAGCTGGAAACAAAGAACTGTGGCCCCATCAAGCACCGAAGCTGTATATATGGCATTGTGTGAAGGAGCAAAGGAGGCTAAATTTCTTAGCAGCTTTCTATATGAATGTTTGGGTAAACATTTATCAGTAAGTTTGTTCAATGACACTCAGTCAGCACAAAACATTTGTAAAAGTCATGTTAATTATAGCCATAGTAAACACATTGATAAAAGAAAATAAAATTATAATGTTAAAATACTTAGATTATAAATAAATCTCAGCATACCAATTTAATCTATTGTTATTTTCGCCCAATCCCATCAAGCAGACCTGGCAGGCATTTCAAAAAGTGCTATGCATCGCATTTTGACGGGAAATTTGGACATGATAAAGCTGTGCGCAAGATGGGTGCCGCCGCATTTGCTCACAATGGAGCACAACAAGCAACGTGGGGATTTTTCCATTGGGTGTTTAACAATGTTTCGTAGCAATAAGGCCAAGTTTTGCGTTGATTTATAACCATGGACGAAACATGGGTCCATCATTTTAAACCTGAGACCAAGGAGCAGTCAAAGCAGTGGACAAAAAGGGAAAACCGGCTCCAAAGAAAGCAGAGACAGTTCAGTCAGCTGGCAAGATCAGGGCATCTGTTTTCTGGGATCCGTTTTCCTGGGATGATTATCTAGAAAAAGGTAAAACAATCAGCAGCGCATGTTATGCAGCCTTATTGCAGCGTTTGAGTGATGAAATCAAGAAAAAACGGCCCTACTCGTATCTGACGAAAAAGAAAGTGTTATTTCATCACGACAACGAACCAGTCCACACGTGCGTCATTGCGATGGTTAAAATTAATGAGTTGTAGTCCGAATTGCTTCCTCACGTACCCTATTCGCCAGATCTGGCTCCCTCGGATTATTTTCTACTTCCGAATTTGAAAAAATGGCTCGGCGGCAAAAGATTTGCCAACAATGAAGAGGTAGACTCTGCGGTTAGTAGCTATTTTGAGAAGCTTGACGGTTCCTACTATAAAGTGGGTTTCGAAGCTATTGAACATCGTTGGGAAAAGTGTATCGAGCTAAAAGGAGAATATGTTGAAAAATAAAACGGGTACTTTTGGGATTGCCCTCGTAACCCGAAAGATACAGCTAGCCAATAAAATATTTTATTCAGTTTTGACGATCTTCAAGATTAGCTGTATACATAGGAAAACAAAGCTTCAAAAATACAAATGCATGCTAAGACCTGTACTATGCTATGGGGCTGAAACATGGACCCTAACCCAAGAATTCGCAAACATATTGAACTGCTTCGAGAGACGGGTTCTCAGGTGAATGAACCGAGCAAAGTAAGACGGGAATTCGATACAATGGTGAGCTGTATGAAATTCTTAATGAGCTGGAAGTCACAACGATTGCAACACTGCGGAAGCTGCGATAGGCTGGCCAGGTGGACAACGGATATCCAAAAATGTATTCGTTGGGAGAGCTGAAGGGCGGAGACGAGTAGGGAAAATCGATGAAATGCTAGTCTGACTCAATCGACGAAAACGGTTCATCGCTGTTTTGATTTAGAAATTGGTGGATTGTGTCAAGGGATTGAGAAAGGACTTGTAGTGCTACAAAGAAGAAAAATAAATTTCTCGTATTCAGACACGTTTAGTTACTAAATTACTCGCTACTCAACTAAAATATAACCATAGTGCAAACTAGAGTTAAGTGACCAAATGTCATTCCTCGATCGGGCAACGAAGTCGAACAGCATCGTCCGCATGTAGTACTGAGACGGAGGACCAGATGGTATACGAAAGTAATAATCTTGTGTGAGGCATCCCTTATCACAGTCTCATAAGGGATCCCTATTACGCTTAAATTTTCAAAAGACCTAAGATATTGAAGTTCAATTAATTGCTGGTTTTACTAAGTTCAATAGTTACTCGTGAATATTTAGTGAGAATTAGTTGCTTTTCTTAAGCATCTTGCTAAAAAACTGAGAAAGCGATGGGAGCACCTGGTTGAAACCATCAGCAGTAATATACTAAGGATAGTAAACTAGCGAACTAGTTTGCAGAACCTCAAGGAATTGCGGACTGCAATACATAAGTCTAAGGCTCAATTCAGGCTGTCAGTTAGGAATAATTTTTATCTTTTCTGATCCTCAAACAAATTCACTATATTTTGAAAAAAAACTGAAATGTAACTCCGCATTCAGTATGAGTTGAAATGTAATTGGCAGACGAGTCGGTTGCTCGTTGACACAAACTTTTAACTTTTTAACTTTACGTGGATGTATTGAAGCGTTGAATGCCAAGGAGCTTGATTTCTAATGATAACGCGAATTAATTTCTAGAAAATTTAGCCTTGATTTTTGCAATCGTGTGATATAATCTAGTGAAATTTTTTTGGTTGTGCGAGTATTTATAATTTTTTTTCTTATAAACGTACGTAACCGTAATAGCAGCAAAAATTAATGCAATGATGGTTTAGAAACTGCAATTGTGTAATTTTACATATTTGAAAGTGATCCCGTTTTAGTTAAAGATGCTTTGAATAGTCTCAAGGAAGAGCGCATCGTCCTCAGAACATTCTGATAACAAGATAATGCGACAAGGGCACATTGCTAAAACCGAGCTCCCACCTAATAGATGATGATGATTCTAAGAATTCTCATATAAACAGATAATAAGCTTCGATTTCTATTTGGTTTTGAATTTTCACATATATTGTAGATTCAGGGATATATTATTTCGAGCGCATTATTAAACTAGTAAAACAAAGTAGTAAAACAAACCATCAAGAAGTTTACATACTCGTAATATGCTTTTAACTGAAAGGTTGTTTCAGATTTAGATTGACAGAATTCTTAAAATATTCTTTCAACATTCTAAAAATCATTGTTGTTATTTAATTTGTGTAATTAATATACGAGTATGATTATAGCCAGTCAAAGTCTAACAACTAATCCACACGTAAATCGATGGAACTACTCCCTCACACATCTGGATAAATAATATTTAATAAGTGCTCTCGAAAGTCATGCAATCTCTTCAACATTTGCTATTTCAATCATGTTTCTATGAGGAATGAATAGATACAAAAAGAAATATGCAATCAGTTGGATGAGTTAACAATAATCTTTATAATTTCCATCAGTGTGTAATTCAAGTTACAAAACGATGCTAATGCGATTATGGGACGTGTATTTTTAGATACAAGACACATGTATTGAATAGCAATGTGTTATTCAGGTGATAAAAGTGCAACGATGGGTAGTAGATGAACTCAGCATGATAAACAAATTAAGCTATAATGTATGCTTTACATTCTTGTGAACGCACACAAATAATAAATAAAATATTGCATGAAAGTATTGGCTGAATATTCATTACTAAAAGTTGTTATACCAAAATAAATAATAAGAAAACGATTAAGGGAAAAGAGGAAACTGACTACAAAATGCACTAAAGAGGACAAAAAAAACGTTTATGGGATCAGTGCTAAATCAGTTTTCCCCGTTGTAGTTATGATTTATCGAAAAGTTTTTGCCACTCACATTTCAAATCATGGAAACTGATTTAGCTCCGTTTCCATAAACTTTCATCTTTTTAGTGCGTTTTGAAGTCGGTTTTCCCTTTTTTTCTAAAAGTTTTTTTATTTCATAATTTTCAGTGGCAAACTGCAATCTTGTAGAAAACTTTTACTTAAGAATGATTTTAAGTGTACTTCAGCACGCTCGAAATTCCCTTGAATCTTTTGGTAAGTAATCATTACTGATGTAGTTCATTATGAACAACTCATTCTAGCAGCAATCATTCCAGTTTTCCAAAAAATAAAGTTAAAATTAATCTGGAAAGTTCATATGTACTATAAAAATCAAAGAAAAATAAGTTACACTTAATAATTATTGAAGTAGGTATACAACATTACTCAAGGCGGTGAAAATTTTCTTAGAAAAACTTATACTTGTATGATGAATTAAAATCATTGCAGGAAAGTGTACATTATGCAATAGTATGTTTTAATGTATTTTTTTTCGCGCAATTAACGTTCAGTTTAATGAAAGTTCCAGAAAAATCACTTAATCTGCTGAAAGAAACCACTATTGCACTATTACTCTGTAGTGAAATAGATGTGGATAAGAGTCCGTATAGGACTGCAGCGATGGTCTGTTGCCTCGGCGAGAGAAGATGGTAGGTTCTGCCGAGATTGGCCCTGTCTGAGGACGCGTGAATGCACTGGCAGGCTAGCATTGTGGCGTCATGGGGCGGGTTCTATTCCCCAGCACAAGCCCCACCACAAAAAAATTTCGCATTCACGAATTGAAATGATCTAATGTGGATTGACTGGTGTTGAGGCCGAGGTAAGCTACTAACAAACCGGGCCGGGAGAAAACAGACGTGTATGTTTAAACTATCGACGCAAGTCTTTTGCGTGATATACCTAAACTTTTTTTCACGATAGGTCTGTGAGGAGGTAGCGATTGGGTCCTACAACCTTTTATACACGGCTTTCCACAAAACGGTGGTCTAACTTGGCATCGTAATGCTCAGCGGCGTTGCTTTGGCGGAAGTTGCGACGAAAAACCTCATTTCTTCTTTAAAGTCGGAAGGCCGAGACCTGAGGTTGTAATGCGTCTCATTTTCACGTCCTGTGGCGCATATCTTCCGGCTGATTTTTTGGTGGAGGTCTTCTAGACGTTTGTGGAGCTCCAGCGCAACGACGGGATCTCCCAAATACTTCGATTGCCGTAGTAGCCATGGCAAATCCTGTGCTCTCCTAAGGTGGCAAAGTAAAGTGAGACACCGGTAACGGAATGATAATACGACCGTGAAGCGCAAGGGATGGTGGACAATCTGCGGTCCCAATCCTCCTGAGTTGGATGGACATAAGAACGGACCACGGCTTCAAGTGTGCGATTGAAACGTTTTGTTGCATTAGATTGAAGAGAGTATACTGTCAAGATCGGAACTGTACTCCGTTGTCCGAATACACGCTTTCTGCTACCCTAAATACATGGAATATCTGACTCCCTAAAAGTATAACGATGGGTTGAGTCATGAATTTGCGAATAGGTTTCACCAGCGGAAATTTCGAGAGCTGGTTTAGCACAACGATAGCTCCAATGAGTCCCATAGAAGAACGAGGGTATGGGCCCAGTAGATCTACACATAGTTGTTAGAATACGCGTTCCGGAACGTTCAGTGGATTCAAAGGAGGTCAAAGAGGTTGGTTGGGTGCTTTAGTACCTCTACACCTCTCACAGGCGCTTACATAGTCTTTGGCCTGAGATGATATTTTATGCCACAAAAAGTATTTCTTAAGGCAATGAAACGTCCAACCGTAGCCATCGTGGGCACTTAGAGGATGGTCGTGTGCGCGGTGGATCAGACTATGAGTCATTTCCTCCAGCATTCAGAGCTTCCAGGACTCTTCTTCCTGCAATGGATCACCGGTTGCGTATTCATTACGTCGATAAATGTAGCCATCTATCACTTTCAAATCAGGCAACTGTGTTTGTTGAGTTACGATGGTTTGCCTCAACTCGTTGTAGCTTTCTGAATTAAAATGCGGGCTGTCTACGTCTATCTCGATGAGATCATCATCATTTACTGTCAATCCTACTCCCTTGGGTGTAAACATTCACGAGAGAGTATCGGGCATGATTTTTTGGGTCCCTTTTCAATGTTTGATGGAAAACTTCAACCCTTGCAGTTTAAGAGCCCATCGGGCCAGACGTCCGTGTAGGTCCACTTGGTTTATCAGCCATTGTAACGAACCGTGGTCAGTGATGATTTCAAACTGGTGGCCTTCAATGTACGCTCGGAATTTCTCGACATCCATCACCGCTGCCAGACATTTTTGCTTGGATACGGTGTACTTTCTTCGGGCCGAGTTCAGTTTACTGGACATGAAAGCAACGGGCACTTACTCTCCCTCTTCGGTCAATTGCACTAACACGGCCCCAATTTCATGTTGACTTGCGTCACATTGAATGGAGAAGGGTTTCTGAAAGTAGGGGCTGTGCAAGAATGGAGCAGATGTTAAGGCTTGTTTGAGCTGTTCAAATGCTTTTCAACTGAGTTCGGTCCGAATGAACTTCCCTTTCTGGTGTATGTCTGACAGAGGCGCTGAGACTGTTGCGTAATTTCGAACGAACCTTCGGTACCGACCGCACACTCCAAGGAAACGTCGTAGCTGCTTAACGGTCTTGGGTAAGGGGAACTCATCAATCGGCCGAGTTTTGTCCGGATCCGTTTTGACGGTACCATTTCTGAGGACATGGCCTAGATATCAACTATCAACAACTTAGTTTCCTGGACATTGATGGTGAGTCTCGCCTTACTGATATGCAGGGCTACTACTTGCAACAGTAGGAGATGTTGGTCAAACGTTTCTGTATTGAGTACAGGTACACAAACACTGGATGTTCCAATGAGGAGGAATTATTTTGTCCATCAGCCGGGACATCGTTTACGAAGCATTACACAGGCCAAAATACGTCTGGGCACAGTGAAAGCGGTCTTATTGCTGGACCTATCATTGCGTGGAATATCCCGGAATGCATCTCTTAAGTCGAGACTTGTAGTGTAGTTTGCTTTTGGAAGTCTTTCCAATATCCCATCGATGAGCGGAAGGGAGTAAGCGTCTTTAACAGTCACTGCATTAGTTTCCGGGCATCTAAACAAAGACGGACTTTACCTGGTTTCACCACCAAGGTTACCGGTGAGGACCAGGCACTTTGGGACTCCTCTATAAGCCCCAACTCTAGCATCCTGTCCAACTTTGATTACACTAGCTTTTCCATGGCCAGTGAGATGGCGTAGTGTCTCTGTTTTATTGGTTTACTATCGCCAACATCGATGAGATGTGTGACTAGAATAGTGCGGCCAAGGCCTTGTGCAGCATAAGATGGAAATGCAGCAATGGATGAGTGAATCCACAAATAGATCTGGGGCCAAACCAAATTGAAGCAGGAAATCAACACCGAGGTACACGTTCTGAGTCAGTGAAGGGATAATGAAGAAAGTAATATCCTCAGTCTGAGCTCTGAATGTCACGGGTGTTGTCAATCTACCCTGGGCAGAATGTTTGACGCCATCAGCTGTGCTGATTTCTGAACGCTAGGGTTTTATAACCGTAGGGTGTTGATGGAGTACCTTTGAGCCAAGGCTTGAGGCAAGGCAGCTAATACTTCCACCCATGTCAATCAGTTCAATAGCGATTTCACCCAACACTTTGATTGGTGCGTATGGTCAGGTGTCGTTCTCGCAGACCTCCGAGATGTTGCATAAGTTTCGTGTTTGATGGCAGGTGTGCACACTCTTGCGATTACTCCGCCAATGACGAGTTGACCACTTAACTTTGCGCGAGTGAGAGGTGACTTCTTTGGAAGCAAAGATTCGCTCCCGAGTCGCACGATATTCTCGCAGTCGAACACGATATGGCTGATATGGTTCTGTAGGCAGTAACTGCAGTGTTCGCTTCAAAAATGTCGTTTGAGAGGCTTCCAGAAAAGAGGAAGCCCCCGCAGTCATACTTGTCAAGGCTGGTATATTATCGTCGAAATTGGGGTTTGCAGCAGAATGGAAACCCACTGTGGAGCTTTGGAGTGCCACTGAGGTGGTCAGGTACTCGCTAGTCCATTTTTGAAGTAGCACAATCTGGGTAATTCGGGAAGTATGTGTCAGACCTACCGCATCCGTAGCAAAAAACCGTAAGCTCTGCCCGACATGCAATAAACCGATGTCCAGTGTGCTTACAGGTCCAGCAGGTCGTGAAATTTTCCACCGTGGCTGCCGTAAGCTCTTCTAGCTCCCTGTTGGTATCCTCCAGATCTAGAGTGTTGGTCTCTGGTACCACTTCCGCAATTCCGCGCCACGGACCTGGCCTCGCTAACAGGTATCACCGTTCTCGGAGGTCCTCGTCGACTTCTTCCTGTCGATTGAGTTCTGGCCTCGAATTGCGTTTTAGAACACGCAGCAGTTATGTTTGAGTTGTCGGCTCAGTTAACAATTAAATGTAAGATTTCGGCTAGAAACTTGCAGAAGGGCTCATCTGGACGTTGCCATCTGGCATGGATTTTGTCCAAGATCCTCTCGTCCATGTTAACTGTGGAATACTCCATACGGAGTTCTTCCTTCAGCCATGACCAGCGGTGGGGTGGTGGAGTAGCATGTATCCACCTGTAAGTTTCCAACGCTGCTCCCTTAAGCAGTATCGGCAAGTAGCCGGCCAGCGCCACGTCGTCCCCCGCCAACATCTGGTCTATCATGGACTTCACCCGATTAATCTTCGTTGATGGAATTTGGTTCCCCGCTAAATTGGAGGTTCCACCCCTGAACGAATCTGGGGATCTGAGTTGGCTTCAACCAATACGGTGAATGTGAAGGTACGGGTTGATCCGGAGGAGCCACTGAAGCAAAAGTCAGTGGTTGCACTTGGCTCAGTCTGGGCCGGTACACCAATGCCATGGGATTCCTGGATGAGCTAGGTATATTTTGCTCGGGCTGCCGTCTCGGATCCAATGGGAAATCCAAAGGATTTAGATCCGAGTCCCACAATGGAGGCGTTCGGGGACGTGCTGAAGGTGGGTTCCCTTGCTTGCTCTCCTTTTGCTGGGAACCTGTCTGGGTATGGGACCCGCAACGATGGCTGGCCACTCCACTATATTGAGCTAGCCATCGGGTGTGCTTAACCCTTTGATGTGTTCAAAGGTGCTTCTGCCCTACAGTGGCCTTCCGCTCGCATGCTCTATTATGGTATAGTTTTATGTGATACTTTAACATAAATTGTCCACGTTTATATTTCTCATTAAGGAAAAAATTCATATAAATTATGTTTGTATGAGTTTTTCACTTAAATGGGAAATATACGGCCACGTCTACATTAGGATCTTGATCCGGTTGGAAGGTTGCGAGGTGGCACCGCTTCCACCTGGATGCGCTACTCATATTTGGGGGCCATAAGTATCGTCGGTAATGACGAAGTCTGCTCTTAAGCCCGTCTGTTTACTCCCTGCCCAGTTTGTTACTGGCTATAAGCAATTTCAACCCTTAGTAGGTTACTTCGGCCTCGATACCAGTCGATCGGTATTCGACCCTTTTTAATTCGAAATTTTTTTGCAGTGGGTCCTTGCGACACCGCAACGCTAGCCTGCCAACGCATTCACGCAACCTCAGACAAGGCCAATCTCGGCGAAACCCATCATCCTCTTTCACCGAGGCAACAGGCCACCGCTACAGTCCTTCACGGACAGTATATACACCTCAATTCACTACAACTCGTAGTTTAAAAGGCTGGATATATAAGCCTCATACACAAACTATAAGCATTAAGGAAGGAAGTTCTTCAAAGAGATAAAAGAATTAAATATGTTTCATATGAGAACATATTTAAATACATTTTTTTTTAATAAAATTTTCATCTTGTTCCCGTTAATAATAATGCATAAGTAATCAGCAATAATATGAGAGATGTCCGATAAGTACTTAGCCGACAATTTATTTCTCGGCGGTTTATTTCTCAACATAATCTCCTCTTAGCTCGACACAATTCACCCAGCAATTCTTCAACTTCTTTAACCCATCTGAAAAATACGTTTTCTTGAGGTCTGCAAAGTAGGCTTCAGTGGCGGTGATGACTTCTTCATTCGAATCGAATTTCAGGCCGGAGAGTGACTTTTTCCAAGTATGAAAACAAAAATAAGTTGTAAGGGGCCAAATCTGGAGGATACGGTAGCCCAATTTGAGCTCGGCGTCGGCGAGGATGTGAACCGATGCATTGTCATGGTGGCAGACCACTTTTTTCTTCACCAAATGGGGCCCTTTTTCTGCGGTTTAGCGTTGAATCGGCCCAGTATAGCCCTGTGGCTATTTTGTCCTTCTCCAGGTAGTCGATGCAGATCACACCTTGTGAGTCCCAGAAAGTTGTGCCCATGACCTTTCCGGCCGATAGGAAAGCCTTTACCTTTTTTGGAGCACGTTTGCCGGGTGAAGTTTGTGAGACGACGCAGATACATTTGATTTCGCTGCGCGATTTGCCTTCCAAAAACAAGAATCGAAATCGAATCACCGACCGATATTGCCCTTTCTCCATTTTTCTAAAATCCGCGGACACACCCACTTCCACACGTGGTCAAAACAAAACTTGCGAAAGTAGTCGTCAACAAGAATGTACTATACGATATTTCATTTGTGGGGGTGGGGCTAAGTACTTATCGGACCGCCCCCGAATGTTTTTTTTTTGTGGTTTGAAGGTGAATGCCAATTATGCCCAGAATGTGGGGCTCCCATGCTCGAAAGAAGGCGACTGGACTACCCACTAAACACCTCCCTTGTTATATATTGCGTGTACGCTGAATAATTGAAATCCATCCATGTGTCGAATAGAGACACTTTGTGTGCCTTTTTTTCTTCTTTTCTAGTTATCTTAGTCCATTTGCAAACTTTGTTTGAGGCAAGGTATGATATTCTGCTGACTACTCTCTGCCACAGGGAATTAGTGAAGGACACTCGGTCACCTCAATTAGATGTGGAACCGACCTTCTTGATCGATGCCCAAGTGAGTTAGTACGTAGATAAAAGAGACTAATTTCCTTTTTCATAAAATATGCTGTTAGCCCTTATTAAATTGGTATGATTTCGAATGCTAATTATTATATGTTATACGTCTTAGTTTATGGTTTGGAAATTATTTCTACCACCGAGTCTCCCTTTATTATCATTATGCCATTGACAATTTACACCACCAACACGTTGCTTTGGTCCACCGCCACCACCTTGATTTGCATTTTCAAATTGTGTTTTATCATTTAAACCAATATCAATCGGCATGAATCTCTGTTCCGTATTTTTGAGGCCCATGTTGTCACCACCGCCATGACCTCCAAAGTTACGCTTCATGCTACCACCGGAATTAATACGGTTACCTGCATTATTTCCTTGATTTATTTCTTGTTGATCCACAAGTGAATTCAAATGTTGGACTTGCATAAGCAAAGATTCTTCCTGTTGCCTGCGACAAATTTCTTCATCTTGTTGGCTCATACGAGGTTGCATATCTTCCTGACTTTGACGTAAGGTTTCTTCCCCTAGCATCCTTTTGGCTCGTTCTTCTCGTGGTTTCATGAACAAATTTCTGAAGGTCAATAGCGGACGTCCGGACACAGACCCTCCAACACGATAGTGACAAGTTCTTTTCTTCGGACATAGTCCAGCATTGCATAACCACCACGTCTCATTAATCTTTGCTGTTTTTCATACGCAATTGCAATAACTGGAATCCACCTGGAGGTTGATTCATGATCAAGGAAATTTGGCACATAAGCCAGAATATTGAACTTATCCAAAGGATTTCGTCCTTTATTATTTTTTGATTTATATGTCCTTTATATGGGAAATGACGACTAGCGAGCTTCACGATTTGGTAAAAACAGTATCTTTTTACCTGCCCCCGTTTAAAAGTTATACGTGAAGACACATAAAAAATATACTGTAATGAAACTGATTGCCCTCTTTTCAATGGAAGTCGGTTAAAAATAAATAATAACCCTGTATTGTATTCAAGATAATGCTAACAAAAAAACAAAAAAAAAAAATAGAAAGACTTCAAAAGGATACCAAAATAAAGTTTAATCCCATAAACAGAAAAAAGCTCTAAAAATAAATCTAGGGAAAGTTTGTTAATAATTCACACTTACCCAGAATACATAGCTCCAAATATTTCATTTCATTTATGCAATCATACGTTAGTTCGCCATTGTGCTTCTCCAATGTTTCGTTGATATCCTTCAAAAGCTTCTCCTTGACATCCTTGTGCCTGGCTACCTCGTACAGACAAAACGAAACTGTTGCAGCTGTTGTCTCAAGACCAGCTATATAAAAGATGAATGCTTGTGCGGCACATTCCTCTATTGACAAGGACTTTTTCCCATCTTCAATACGATATCGTCCATGAAAAGAGATAATAAAAAAACTACAATATAGTGATATGTGATGTGTTTCGTGAGATTTTTAACAGCTGATATTTGCCAAGCACAGCATAGCGTTTGTACTTGACTATTGAAGTGGATGGGAAGATATGATCGGATTTAATTTTAAGCTTTGGAATAGATGGAGGGCAAAATTTGATGAAAAATGGCAGACAATATGTGGAGGAAAAGGCTTTCAATATTTATAAGTTTGTTTTATGATAATATGCAAGTCGTACCGGTGGTTGCTTGAGCATTCCAATCTCCATCATCTTTGACAGCGCCAGTGTTTCTCAGTTGCAAAAGCAATTGCATAAAGTCCTTTCGGGTCTGATTATATTTATCACGGTATTCAAAAGTTTCCTTAACCAAGTCAACGAAGGATTGGTTCATGTCTGCATTAACTCGATATAACTGAAGTATGTCGAACAACCTGAATGAAGAAAGATTTTAGCTGAGAATTGTAGAATGAAACTCGACAAGATTTTTTTCCTGATTCGTTAAAGCTTTGAGAATTAAACTTACTTTGGACACAAGAAAAGTGAAGCAGCAGCTAGTGACCCAAGAAATCCTCGACGGTTCGCTGCATCACGAAGCTGTAGAAATCTGTTATTGGGATCTTTGAAGGAGTTTACGTCAAGTCCGAAAAATGCTGAAGCAATAACGTCTGTTGCATACCTTGAATATAAATATTACCTCATTACATAACGCTTAATATGATTTCGAAAATTATTGCAAATAAAATCTAAAAACTACTCACATAGTCGTGAAATTACGAAGCTCAACATTTTTGCCCCCTTTTGGTACAACTTCTTTTAAATGATTTAACATTGCATCTCCTACATCATTAAATGTATTGAACATTTTCTTCAATTTCCCGGACGTGAATGTTGGGCTTAATTTTTGCCTCATAGTCTTCCATTTATCTCCTGGCAAATTGAAGAGATTTGCTGACAGTGGGTTGGTTTTTTCATTAGTGTGCACTCCACGATCATGGAAGGAAGTGAAATCTTCGGTGAGCATTTTCTTTACCAAATGTGCATCTCTCACCAACAATGCAGGTCGGAAAAATAAATAAATTCCTATAAACGGTTCTGTGGTCTTGTGGTATAAATTGTCGATTGTTATTCCAAACGATGCTTCCCGCTTGATGAGGGCCGACATATTTCCTACTGGAATGGAAGCAGTTATCGCTGGGAATTCCCTACGCTCCCAGTAAGTGTAGACATGCTTAAGCAGTGCATAGAATGCAGCTACTATTAGTATCAATAGTAGTAAGATCATTTTGAGAAATTGTATAATTTACGAGTATAGATCTTATCTGAAATGAAAATGTTTTTTGTATTTTTAGGTCTTCGTAAATAAAATTTTTTTACCAGGACATACTAGTTTCGCTACCTGTCTTTCTGTCCATCTGTCCGTGCACTGCAAACCCAAATGTTTTAAATTAAGATGCCTAAGCGTTTTAATTCAATAAAACACTTCGGGCGTTTTATTTTAAAACATTTACCGTTTTATTCAAAAGACTAAGCGTTTCAATTTAAAACGTTTTATTGAAAAAATAACACTTTGTGTTTTAATTGACATAACGTCAAGAAAAACGTTTTAATTTCAACGTAAAGCGTTTTAATTAAAACACCAGGCGTTTTAATTAAAACATCTGGCGTTTTAATAAAACACCAGGTGTTTTAATTAAAACGTCTAGACATGTTATTAAAAATGCTTTCAAGTTCACATCAAAATACGTCTGTCATGTGTTCTTTAGTAATTTTTTGTGGTAATTGTGCAAAAAATAATGAAGTTCTTTTTAAAGTAGAAGATGTGGTCTTTAAATCTTGACAGTTCCTGTTTAAAGCAGTGAAGTACGAGCAAAGGTGTTATGAGTATATAAAAGTGATAAATTTCGTTGGTTTTTCTTGAAAGGCACAAGGTAAGAATAGTAATTTACTTTACGACGATTTAACCGAATACTTTTTTCTTCGTCCACTCCATTGTTGAGTAAGGTTAAACCTCTTGCAGTACTATCGAATACATATTTTCAATAAGGTATTTGTCTAAGGAAAACTCGAATTTAAAGTTTGAAATAAGTGTAGAAAAATAAATAAATATATGTATATATATATATATATATATACATATATATGTATATATATATATATATATATATATATATATATATATATACATATATATATATATATATATATATATATATATATATATATATATATATATATATATATATACTTTATATGTACATATATATATACATATATGTATATATATATATATATATATATATATATATATATATATATATATTGTTGAAATAAATTTACATAACACTTTAAAAATGCAATACTAGTTCTAAAATTCCTTTGCTCTTTCTCTCTCACTTATAATACATGTATATCAGATTACTGCATTATCATTATTTTGTGTTCTTTTGTAAAAGGGATCAAGCCGCACTGAATATACCGCTTGAGCAAGACACGCTGGTTTTTACTGCTGTAAATCTAACTAACCTCAACATATGATACTGTGTCCAAAAAATAAGGTGACATTTGAATTCAAACTGCGCACGTCGAAGGATATGGAGAATTATTTTTTTTTAAAGGTTGGTAGTACTTTCAGTGACATCCATGTCCAATTTACATGTCAAAATATTCATTAGTATTTGAGATACGCGCCGTTTTGTGAGCTGCTAAAAGTGAGTTTTTCGTTTTTTGCTTTGTCTAAATTTGTTGAATTTGCATTAAATTTTGTTTGCGGGACAAATTTTCTGCTGCGGATACGTTGAGGATGGTGCAGAAAGCCTTTGGTGACGAGGCTATGTCTTTGAAAAATGTTTACAAGTGGTATAGTGAGTTCCAAGCTGGCCGTGAACGTGTCGAAGATGAAAAGCATCCTAGGCGACCATCAACCTCTTCCCGTCTTCGATTATCGTGGTGTTGTGCATTATGAATTCCTTCCACCGGGCCAAACAGTCAACAAGGAATGTTATTTGAACGTTATGCGTCATTTGCGTAACGCTATCTGCCTAAAAAGCCGGAATTGTGGAAAGACAATTCTTGGTTAATACTCGTATACCACGATAATGCACCATCCCATACTGCACTCGTAATACGTGATCATTTCGCCAAAAACTCAACCCATATCGTTCCACAACAACTGTATTCACCTGGTCTGGCGCCGTGCGACTTCTGGCTGTTCAGCAAGCTCAAAAGACCGCTCCGGAGATACTGTTTTGATACGATAGAGAAGATTCAAGCCGCAGCGAAGACGGAACTGAAGGCCATCCCGGAAACGACGCGTATCTCAAACACTAATGAATATTTTGACATGCGAATCTGACATAGATATCACTGACAGTACTATCAATCCAAAAAAGAAATAATTCTCCAAATCCTTCGACGCGTGCAGTGTAAATTCAAATGTCACCTTATTTTTTGGTCACAGTAGTATAAAGGATAATTCGCGACTATGCTAGAGGTCACAATTTTGCTCAAATTTTAACAAAATTTTTAGGAAAGGTGCATTGGGTGAATATCTCAGTAAGTTCTTTGTAGTGAATAGTTAAGTTCAAAAAGTCCGTGAAGGACTGCAGCGATGGTCTGCTGCCTCGGCAGAAGAAGATGGAGATATCCGCCGAAAATGCCCTTGTCTGGGGACGCGTGAATGCGCTGGCAGGCTAGCATTGCGGTGTCGTGGGGTGGCTTCATTCCCCCAGCACAAGGACCCACTACAAAAGAATTTCGCATTCACGAATTTCCGGGGTCGAAAAAAGCAAGGCGACCAAACTCGAAAAAATTGTAGGCAACTACAACAGGGGTAAATGACTTGTTCATGGAGCAAGAGAAACAAGTAAAAAGGGGCGGAATTGGGGTAACTTCGTCCTTACTCGAAGAGGTCATGGCCCACAAATGAGAGAGGAACAACCGGGTGGTGATGGAGCCCCCGCGCACCCAACCAACCGGATCAAAATCCATAATTGTTGTAGTGGCCAGGTATTCCTCTTCTGAGTGGAAAACTCATACAACTTAACTTGTATGAGCCTTCCCATCAGAGGAGAGGTACCCCGGTGACCAATTTATACCATAGAACTATGCAATTCGATTACATAACCCTATGTCATAAAGAGGCACCTTGCTCGGGCCACTCAATCCGCGAAGTCACCTGAAACAAAGAGGTTAATATGTACCCGGCAGCTGGTTCATGTTTGGTGGTGTGAGCCTGCCACCGTACTGGGTCCTATACCCGGTCAAAAGAGCAAAAATGAAAAGACCGAAGTTGCACGTTTAACACTTCATTGTTTTTTTACTTCTCTTTCATTGAACTTAATATTGTATTAACACAAGAAGACTTACAATTTTTCAATAGTTGACCCGACCTGATCTGACATTAAAATTGTGTGAAGGCGGAATGTAACCGCTATTACAAACGATAAGAAAAACGATTTTCTTATTTAATCGACTTTTCCAATATTCAACAACAACTATCTACCAACGTAAAAATGCATTAATTTTTATTGTTTTATTCTTCTCGCTCTTTTGTCATCTCGGGAATATATCCGCCAACAAGTCGAGTGTCTTCTTATTTTCTTTTTACTGTATTTTCCAAAATATTTCTTTTTAAAAGGCTATACAAACTAGCAGATTAAATTAGAGTTTATTCTGGTAAAAAAAATTTACATTTACTAATGAATAATTCGACAGAAGAAACAGCACGATTCCAAAAGTCTCATGAGCAGTATAATGATTTAACTGGATATTACGACTTCATATAACGAACAATGATGATCCTATTATGTATGTACGAGTATATATATGCTTATATACTCAATTTGCCAATCAACAAAAAAATGCATAATATTTCTACAAAAGTGTACGCGCGTAGTTTAGAAAATTCTTACCGAAAATTTGAGCAAGTAAAGCCTTTGAATTTTGTGGATCTGATCTGAGGTATATGGGTGAGCTGGCACTAATCCTGACTTTTCCTGAGTGTCGGTCCGCACTGTCGAAACAGCAAATGTTTGAGAACTTTCTTGGTAAGCAATACGTCGTGGACCCTCCCCAAATGGTACAGTTCTCGCTTACTTTCTACCTAAACAGCAATCTTCGCACAGCCACTACTCTCCCACCTTCGAACTAACTGAGGAAAATGACGAGCAACGAATTGATATGCACTAACCTGAGCAGAAATTTTCCCTTTGCTCAATTTCAAATCATTGCGGACTACCCATATCATCGTAGTCTCCATTATCTTCAAGTCGTCTCCGTTCGATGAATACATAAACGTCCATGAGCTTTAACTTTACTAATTTTCCATTTGGGAAGAATGGAAATTGGCAATTGCTTCAATGAGGATTCTGAACACTTGGAAAAAAGTTCGGCAGTGAATCCAATTTAAGAAGTTTCACTAAAAATGTCAAGGCCACTACCGATTTTCACATCAATCCATTCCTTCTGTCACACTACATCCTCAACACAGTGCTCCTCTAACTCTTTTCACAATTGGATTTTTCTCCGATTGATGTTCAACATTTTTGTAATTGCACGTTGATGATCAGATACGATACGTTTACAACTTCACATAAACCACTCCTTGCGGTTCAAACATATAAAAGTCAATTAATTTTCTCAATAACAGACGATGTTTGTATGCTTGCACTCTTCACACTTATACTCCCAATTTCATGCAATCCAGTTATCATATCAGATAATTATATCAGGCTCAAAGCATCTGCTTGATGTATCTATATTTGTGACTACAGTAGACATTTCATTCAGATCGAGACCCTGACTATGTATTCTCGCTGTCTGTTGTTTTGCTAATCGCTTCAATTTAATACGCAATTGAGCATTGTCTTCATCCTTTCACAACTGGCGGCTAATCGTCCTTGGTCTTTTAATGGTAGTTTCGATAGGGGAACCGTGTCACGCAAAAAGCTGTACAATGTCCCGAAGTCGTTGTAGCACCGCACAACTGTAGTTTTGTATTTTCCGCTGATGATCTCATATCCGGAGTGCTTAAGTATAAGTGCTTTCTTCTCAGGTATTATGCGAATAGCTATGATGTCGGTATCCCTTGCAGCATTATTAAATAGTTACACAATTTATCAAAAAACAACTATGTAAGTAAGTCAGAGCTAACCCCTCTCCCACAATAATCAAATCATTTAATTTTTGGGGTTCTCTGTTTATAATGCATGGAACTGGGGTAAATAGCCCTACACCGTAGCGCCGTTAGAACAATCACTTTGATCACCAACTTCTAAGCATGTCACGAATGATGAACAGTTCACATATATCGAGAACGATCACAGCACGGTGTTATGATAGCACTATGTTTTGATTTAGAATATAAATATTTCGAAGAACAGCGAAAACACTGGTTTGGGAAAGCACTGATGACCCTCGCCACGATGCTGCAATTGCCTGGGAAACTCGACTACACGACAAATACCCCGCGACATACATACTGCACACTCGAGCCGTAAGTTGTGCTGCAGCTACCCCGCACTCTTCTGCTAGCATTCGTATCAATTCTCCTCTTATCATCAATGACAGACAGTTTGAAATCAAACTACGCTGGCATAATTATACTTATACTTGTATTTACGAAATTCCGTCACCAATTATGACCCGGGCCAGAAAAAGCTTCTATCGGTTGCAGTTCATATGCTTCTCAAGACAAGTTTATGTTCAGGTTTTTAACTTTCCAATTGTTACATTCCAAAATCATCTTTGGCTAAATTGAAAACCGCTTCGAAGATACCAATACACAATTCAGGTGTATGTTTTGTTCCATAGGCTAACACCTAAACCAAACCATGAATATCTATACATCATTGACAACCTTGATGAAGTGTACATGCGTTGAAATGTAACTGTGATTCGCTCTTTACTTTATGAAATATATCTAGAACCTTTTCACTGTTCTATGCACTTGTTTTCTCTGTTCTGTCCTCGAAGTATATGGTGACTTCAAGATCGGGGTAGTTTCAAAAATCACCGGTATCGGTATTCCGTTAAGTGCTCCTGAATGAGTTGGATTTCGATCAGGGGGAAGTACTAAGGGCAAATCTGGACACGGAAAAATGACAAAAACTTACAGCATCAATTGCCGAGCACTGTACACTAATTGAGTTTTGATCAGAACATTTCACTTCCAATTCTGCATGCAATGAATATTTTCCTTTCAGCAACACAAAGCACAATCGCAACCGATTCAATTTTTTCATGCGCGAACTCTAGATCATATTACTTTGCGCCGCGCTGAAAATTTAAAAGCGTCCGGAATAACGACAAAGCGTCTACGCCCGCCACGGCCAACTCCCCCCACAAGACTGACTCTAAATCTGCCTCCGCTAATGGGATGTATGGAATATGAAGTTGTGTTGGGTAGATCGTTCACTCATAAGAATTGTTACTAACAGTTTTATGAGTGTAAATGTATTTTTTTATATTTCTAGGCTTCCGATGAACTGAGTGAGAGAATGTGTGTTTTACATACTTTCAAGTCATAACAGGATTTTCTAGATGGAAATGATTTGCTGGTTGTGTACTGAATTAGTAGATCTGGTCTATATTAGGCATGAATTTTCGTTAACCTTTTGCCGGCGCCGAATTCGAATCGAGCAGTTTTATTTATATTTAATATATAAAATATTAAATATATAAATTTGGCATAAAAATAAAATTTTATTTTTTATACATAATTATTAAATAATTTAAATTTAAAAAAAACTGCTCTATTACTACATCTTTAACCAGCTAAATCGGTGGAGAAAACACAAAATGGCGACTAATTTAGAAGTAAATTCGTGATTTCTGTTCTGACCAAACCATAGCTCCGATTTGGATGAAATTTGGTACAGAGGCTTGAAGTGTGCGATAAACCTCACATAAAAAAATTCAAAGTCAAATCGTTTAAAAAAAAGGCGGCCGCTCGAACGTCGAAAAACGTACAAACATTGGTTCTTGTAGTTGTGACCAAACGTCTTTGCCAGTACCTGAAGAACTATGTAAAGAACCAAGAAGTCAGGTCTCAAAAAAACAAAATGACGGCTAGTCAAAGCGCGAAAATGCAAAGCCTTCTGAAAGACCCAATTTTAATTCGATGAAAATGAAATTTATTTTCATGATAGAAAACAGTTAGATGCAAATACTTTGCTATTTTGGTGAGCATACATGCGCAAGTTTCAAAATGGTGGTGATTCAAATATGCGATTTTTTCAGATTTTTGTAGCCCACTAGTGGTCACATTTTCCAACAAATTTCGATGAAACTTGAGATTATAGATAACTGTACTACGTTCTTGTATTAAGAAAAAAAGAAGTCGAAAATTTCAAGCCTAATATTTTTAACTGCCATTTTTACTAAAAATTTTATAATTTGCCTGTCTAGAGGGAAACTACGATTTGAATGAGATTTGGCAAATTGACTGATAAAACTCTAAGATAGAAATATTTTTAAAAATCCAAAGTTAATGGCGGCCCCCAAAGGTCAGAAGGTAAGCGCAATTCGCTATCTTAGTAGCAACTGAAGTGATAAATATTTTTCAAGGAAACAGTTCTAATGGTTTAACTTGCAATTATTTATATAAAAGACCGTCCTAGCAGATTGTAAAGCATTTAAAAATAGTCTATGAAAATCGCGACCTGTCCTCTCGTCCATCTATCCGTACGTCACAGCAAGTTTTGTCGCAAACACAACCTAGACTGATGAAATTTTCTACGTAGGTTAAAAGTGGTGCCCTCTCTAACGTTTGCAAGAAAATTCTACCAGAATAATAATATCAGCACATATGACAATTTTCGACTATCTTGTTGTAGTAAACAAATAATTTGCAAACGCTGCATTCTCATAAAGTTTATCGCCAAGAATATGATAAACCACATCATATGATGAACAAAATTTTGACCCCAATTTGGAAATTAGCTTCGAGCATATGCGAATTATTACAATAGCAAAGGCAAAAGATTGTGGCTTCATGAATTTGATCTTTCGCCATCTCCTGTTACACCTCTATGGACCAATCCGATACCGAATCGCAAAAAAGTCCCCATTTTACGAAGGAAAAAATGCTTTTCCACCGTGAAAACACACCGGCTAATACCTCCACCGTGGCTACGTCCAAATTAGTTGAGTTGGGCCACGAACTGCTACCCTCTTCGACCGTATTCTCTAGAATTGGCTCCGTCGGACTTCTTTTTGTTTTCAAACTTGAAAAAGTTACTTTCCGGGCAAAAATTTGAGTCGAATGAGGAGGTCATCGACGCCACGGAGGCCTAGTTCGCAGACGTCGAGAAAACGTATTTTTCAGACGGGTTAAAGAAATTCGAGCATTGTTGGGTCAAGTGTGTCGAGCTAAGAGGACATAATGTTGTGAAATAAATCGCCACTTTTCCAAAAAAATTTTGTCGTCCAAGTACTTATCGGATCGCCCTCGTAAATGTCAACCCCAAGGTTCAGATTTAGACTGATGTGTTATTATTATGATCTTCTCATGATATCGTATATTTTGATGCAAAGATTGAGTGGGTGGGGTAGTGGTCATTTATGAAGAAATTGAATAGAAATGATTTTATGATGACATAGGAAAGGAAAGTAGTATTCAAAACTATGCAGCATGATTAGCTAGAGATGGAAGAAGTGAAATAGTTTTGCTAATAATTCAAGGTGCTTAGTACCCGCAAAACGTTCGACAGACTATGCAAAGGAGATCATTTCAATTTGATACCTTGAGCTCAGTACAAAGCCTACAATATTAAAAAAAAACTAGAGCCAATTAGTCATAATTGTCCGTACCTCGATGAATTCCTGTGGCTTTTACCGGAAAGTACATATACAAGCACTTTTCATGAACCAGTTATTCTAACACTACTGGAAACTAAGGTAAGAATTAACAACTGATCATTAGAAATGGAAATACTGTCCCTGAACTGGCAAAAAACATAGACACATTTCCACGTTTTAACAAATATGTCTGGTAAATGAATACAATTATAGGTCAAAGATAGAGAAACACGTAAGAAATATCTTCATAATTGGCCTAGAAAAACAAGCAATAAAATTGCATGAAAAAAATTGAGCAAACGGGCTCTGAAGTGTATATACCTAAGCATTGTTAGTAGAAGTATGTTATATATGTACCTGAGTATTGGATTATAGCAAATAAGTTTTGTGGTGCTTAGGCCAGTCGGCTTGATCTCTTTTCTATTGAAAACTATAGAAAGGCTAGTCTATTTGTCTCTTAAAGAATTTTCTAAGTGTTGAAGGTCTCTGAGTGAAGAAGTTTTCCTTAAGGTATGTTGATGAAAAGAGTGAATTTCCATTGGTAAAATTTTTAGATACCTACTACTTGAAAGCCGTTAAGTATTTTTCAACAGCAATTTTTCGCAAAGGATTAAGGTGACGCTCAAAATTAAGTATGTGCACAAATCTCAAAAGTAAAAAACTTTTTGAAACTTAAACATGTTCAAAAGTGGGCCACCTATTACCGATTCCCTAGCTGCCCCACCGTTATAAAGGGGCTACTCTGGCGGAGGCTCCACTGGCCCAAACTAACTAACCCGAAGATGGGCGTGGGCGCCACTCGTTTGACTCTTGATCGTCCGAACGAGAAAACGACCTTTCGGAGTGAAATTAACAAATATACCAGTTTTGGGGCTCGACACCCCTTAACGCAAAAATCACCTACAAAACGATCTACCACGCAAAAGGAGTTAAGGTGTTTCGCCACCATACTCAAAACTCGTAGTTTCTCACAACAGGGAAGCCGGAATCGCCTAGAATGCCATTAAATTTCACTGCACCCACGTACACTACCACATCAATTAACCTCTCCAAGTCTTTCTGCCTGGTCAACGTCCCAGGAAAAGAATTCCCGAGCCACAGCTGAAAAAGAAAGTTTATATGTCGAATTGTAGCGAGGAATGGAAAATCTACAATTATCTTTATTCGACTTTAAACTTTACTGTATTAAAAATAATTCGACCAATATGAGATAGAATTGAAGCCACTTATATTTACTCCCTACTCTAGTAAGGGGCTCCTTTCTTCCGTCTTCGTGAGTATCGCCACCGCACAGTTGTCTCGTCCCAATCTAATGTTCGAATATCCAAGGTTTGTCTCCAATTTAATGTTTCGGAATCCAGTGTACGTCTCCAATCCTCATCAGAAAATGCTGTCGCTGATCAACATTCTATTGTATCTCCGCTGGATGCTTGGAAAAACACCCAAAAGAAGAGAAAGCGCGCCAATCTTTCCGGCCTTAAATAACCTCCGAGTTAACGTTTTTTTCCTCCCATCCAACGGCAAAATCATGTTTTGGAGTGCTTTTTTCCGTTCGTTCGAGTAATTCCTCTCACTTAATTTCACTCATAACAAGTTCCACTCGGTGGCGATCCTAGTGGGAATTAAGTGTATTACGCGCTGAATGTGCTTCACTGACAGTTCGAACTGTCAGTAATTTTTATTTAGATCGCGACGCAAGATGAGGATTTCGCAATAATCCACGTTTTATTCCTTTTTCCCTTGAGCCGGCGCTAAGATTTCTTAGTTTTTCTTGTCCCTGCTGGTAGTTAAATCGCCATACCAAAGCGTGGAGTGTCGTGTGTGCATATTTATCCACCAGTTTTAACTAATTTCGGTCGTCGAATCTCTCCTCAGGAATGTCGCGATTTTCTTCATTTAGATTTCCGTGGTGGAATAAAGTGAGTTTAGTGCGAATAAGGGAATGGTACGCTTCGGCACGATGTCGATAGTCAGTTGAGAGAGGAGATAAGGAACTCCACAGTTGCATCCGTGTTTTTTCGTGTAGTTTAGTGGATTTATCAGCTTCCTCTCGTTTGGGCTTGGAGTAATCGGCGGTTATTTGTTGGTGTGCCAAAGTGAATTTTCGTTTGATATTGAGAAACTTATTCATAGCCTCTGGTTTGGCTGAAAACTCATCACGAAGCTCTGCTAGTTATTTTGCGTGGGCGTCACGTAGTTTATCTATTTGATATCGAAGATTGCGCGTAACGCTTCAACATTAATTGTTGAAATATGCGCAGCTGCTTTCAGTTTTGCATATTCTTCCTGAAGACTATCGATTTGTTCTTCAAGAGTTCGTTTCTTGTTCTCGGACTCTTGCATTGATTCCTCCAATGACTTCATTCTGGCTTCATGTTGTGAGCTCAACAAAAGGCATTTGCCTAAGTCCTTGCCATATTCAGTAACCTTTTTATTTGGATCTGTTTGTAACACCTCCAGATGCTTACATCTTGTGCGATGTATTTAGCTTCCGGTTTAATTTTACTACTATATAGTCAAGCTGTAATGAATTCCGCTTTAACTTTACCACCTGGATCAGGTGTTATTAATTTCTATTTCACTGATACTATCCGTGCATAAGACTTGTCCAACTTTCTACAGATCACGCAAAAGATTTGAGAGCATTCCATAAGCTCGTTTCTTATGATGCACTGACATATCTTTCAATTGTTGCAACTCCGATGTAACGACATTCAATGTGGCCTGTTTCTGTTGCATTTGCTCATTCATAGTATCAATATATTTGTTTTTGGTCTGGATTCCTGGTGAGCTAACAGTCAATTCTTCTAGAGCTTGAAGTACTTCCTTCACATCCTTCTTTTCACTTTCGTTTTCTTGTTGCTGCTACTTTTAATTTACGTTACGCCTCGAATTCGGGCTTTACTCGTCCTTTAATTGCCACCAATGAAGTTTTAAATTTGCGAGTGTCTGCCTGAGCAGCGTCTCTGGCATCGTTACTCGGGTTGTTCCTCTTTGGTGGCATGTATGCATCTCTGCTGGATCTGCGTGAGTTGGAAAATGTTTGTGGTGGAATCGTTAAGTTTTTGTCCTTGGCCAGAAGCTCCGTGGCTACACACCTGATAGGAATGTCGGGTTCGACGACAGCCTCACGTTTAGATCCGCACTCAAAATCGTTTTTCTGTAAATTTCGACAGCACTCCGGTTCAAATTTGAACTAGCCGAATCATATGCTTTATCGAATTTCATTGGGAGTCTATGTCGGAAAGTATAAACAATGAAAACACAGGCAGCATGAAACCTTGATTTGAGAAAATGATGTAAATGCCCGCAGATTATCGGGCATAACACAAACAGTTCTTGTCGCATGATGGGAGCAACGATCCAAATGCGGATTTCTTCCCCAGCGTTGCATCTTATTTTGTTTGTGATGCAATTCCAATTGCCTCGAGGGGTTATATGTTTTATGCTGCGGCATATGTTGATTGGATGACGAAAGTTTCCGCTACAGTGTGAATTTGCTTTTCGTTTCGAGCTCGCGTTGGTTCTTGATGCTTTTGGCGCATGTTACTGCTTGCGTTGTCCATAATTGTGGCATGTAGATCGGTAGCGACTTAGTTCCTTAAGTTTAATTACATAAAGTGACAAAGCAAAAATTATTATGTGGCTTTCTTTCCGTAATCTAACAAATAGTCATTTTATGAATGACAATTCAAATTACTTGCTGCTGGTTAAATCATTTGGTTATCAAAAAAAATTATAAAGTGCGGCTCGGTATTGCGTAGACTTAACTCTTACGAAACCCCGTATGGTAGTGTTCGGGGTGAGCAACACTATGGAATCTCAATGTTCACCTGTAACGCACCCTGTAAAAAAATAATATCAAATATATTTTCTATTCTATCTAAAGTACTCGATGTCGCGGACAGTAACTTTGTAGCGATGGCATATTTAGTCCGTGGAATAGATACGCGTAAAAAGAAATGTTCAAATAAATACTTTTGACTGACCCAGATACCTTCAAATATGCACGCCAGCGTGATATCTATAAAAGCAACTTGAATATGCAAGATATGCTCCTACCAGAAGGTCTTTGTAATCATCCTTGGGTTTGAAACAAGTTTCTAATAGTCTTTAATGATGAATTGAATTGTTCGTCTAAGTAACCGTTTAAATTTATGCAAAAGATGCAGAGTTTTTTTTTCAAAAGCACATTGCAGCTGCCATTTTGTTCCTACTCAAATGATGAATTAAACACTATTCCTTAAGTTTTCATGAAAATTGGAAGAAAATAAAAAGTGACTAGGTCAATTTGAAACATGTATCAACCATCAAATCGTGTTATTGTTGTTGCAATTACATACACTTGAATTGTCTATAACTGACTTGTTTATGTTTTGATTTCTATGAACTTTTGTGAGCATAAGGATATTATATTAATTTAAATAATTGCATAATTTGAATGAGTTTAAGGTTGGTGTCTTGATTTTATGGGGGAAAATGTAAAATCTACAAATCATATTATTTTTATCAAAGCCGAGTGAATTTCGATTTTTAAGGTGTTTGTTACCCTTGTACTCACAAAAGCACTCCTCCGTGATTATGTTTAGTTTTTTCGGCTCGAAGGTGTCCAATCACGTGGAAGGGCACTTCAAATTTCGGTACATTTTGCCTCCCCCTGGAACCCCTGATTCATGAAATGACTGATTCTAGAACCTTTGACTTAAAAAACAATTCAAGGTCCACTTCGTTTTAAGGGGGGATTCCCATTAACAATTTTAAAATGTTTTATAAGACTTTGATTTTTAAAGAACCACCTTTTCTGACCTTTTCATAAAGTTTGAGCGTTCTTGCTTCTATAGTTTCTGACAAAACTTGCTGTGCCGCACGGACAGACAGGACGGGTAACTAGCAGGTCTTTGTACCATTATAGATATTAATTTAATTTTTAAGGCTAAGTTTATTTTATAAATTAGTCTGAATTTATACACTCAAAAATAGTTTTAAATTTCACTAAATTATCTTTGATCTTTGGAGATTTGCCCTTGCAATATTTAACTCATTAATATTAAATTTGGATCTCATAATGGCCTATGAAAAATACAAAGCCAATATTTCACTAATTTATAATCAATATCAACTATTGGATAGTCTAAAAAGTATTGAGTCTTTTTAGGGTTTTGTAAAATAATTTTACAAAACCCTTCTAAAATCGCGTCCTGTCTGTCCGTCTGTCTGTCTGTCCGTCCGTCCGTCTGTCCGTCCGTCCGTCCGTCCGTGTGTCACAGCAGTTTTTCTCGGAAACTACTTAAGCTAGAAGCATCAAATTTTGTATGTAGGTGTAAAGTGGTGATTTCTTCAAAGTTCAACTACTAAAAAATTTTATAAGGTATTTAAGGGGGGTCTCCCCATGTAGGGGAGTGACCCCCCGAAAAAAAAATTTCATTGAAGGTAGCCGATATGGGTATCAAATGAAAGGTCCTGATGAGAACTTTTCAAAACAGGTCTTAGTTTGGCAAAGTTTGCTTCGAGGGGCGCACAGGGAGGGGAAATACACGAAAAATTTGTGTCCCCCCCTCGCGATTGGACACCTTCCATCCGAAAAATCTGAAAAAGATCAAGAATGTAGGCCTTCATGAGTACAACAACAACAAATACGTTAGAAGTCAAAATTCACTCAACTTTGTTAGTAATAGTATGATTTATCGATTTTATGTGTTCTTGAATAAAATCTTAACGGTACCCTTAAATTCAATGAAATTCAGTACACAGATGTCTATTTATAAGATTAATTAACCCTGCAAGTTTCATAAAGATGTAATCATATTTAGCGAAGTTATAGCGGTTTGAATTTTCCTGTATTACTATGGAACAATATGCGCTGCATTTATTACTATGGCAACATACGAGTATGGCTATGGAACAACACGCGCTTTTTACCGACTCAGACACTACAGTTTTGCTAGGATTTGCATGAAAATTTCAGGAATGATAGGTGTCATGAATAACTTTGAGAATCAGTTCAGCTAGTGGTATCAGTAATCGTAAAACAAAAAAGTGGCTGTTTTAAATGCGAAGATTGAATAATTTTGAGTTATTGTTTCCCAACTTCAACGTTTAAGGTGCATGCTTTGAACACTTGATTCAATTTAATGAATGACTGAAGCTGAGTACCTACAATTAATGCTCATAAGTGAAACAAGTCAAGGAGGCGGGAGGGAGCTTCTAACAAAAGGGCTTTGTAACAACTCTAGGATTCGAATAAATGGCCATGAATCGATGATAACAGTACAGGAGAGTGGCCCCTGAAAAAAAATTCATCAAACGTAGCCATTATGAGTATGAAATGAAAGTTTTCATGGGAGCTTTTCAAAACAGTTCTTAAACTGTCAGTTTTTGCTTCAGTGGGGGCACAGGGGGAAATACATGAAAAATGTGTTTCCTCCCTCGCGAATGGACATCTGAAATAATTATCAAGGGAGATATTTATGAGTATAACAATAACAAAAACCTCAGAAGTCTAAATTCTTTCAACTTTGTTAATAATAGTATGGTCTTCGAATTTCATAGTTTCTCCAATAAAATCGTCATTGACATGCTTCTTGACTTTATTCAATCTGGTGACTGCATTTTGAAAATTGAATACAAGACCCTTCTGTCATGAGCGTAGGTCTGTTTACCCAACTTGTTTTAACTAGATTGTGTTCGTTGTCATATATCGGGCAATACTCATCAGATTGATATGCGTTTGAAAGGTGACATTACAGTCTACAATTTTCATAAGACAGTTTTGAATTCGTCACTCGTGTCAAAAGTTGTATTTATTTAAAAATGAGTGAAATTTCAGAAAAAAATTAGTTATATTTCACAATATCACTACGATCAAGATGAGAATGCATCGCAGGCTCGTGAAAAAATTTGTGGTGTCTACGGTCAAGATACTTTATCAAAAGCCACATCCACGAGATGGTTAGCTCGCTTTAGTTCTGGAAATTTTGATGTCAAAGATCCGTCTCGCTCAGGTCGCCAATCACTGAAAAAGTCGATGAAATCTTGCAAATTACATTGCTAAAGAACAGAATATCATCAACCGCTTTTGAACCATTTGCGTAAGGTTGCATACACAAAGAAGCGCGACGTTTGGGTGCCGCATGAATTAACATAAAAAATTTGATCGACCGAATTCCCATTTGCAAAATGCTAATAAAACGCGACGAAATCGAGCCAATTTTGAGGCAAATCATTACGGAAAAATTGGGTCAGATACGAGGATGTCGTTTGAAAAAGGTCATGGTCAAAAAAAAAAGATGAAGCATCACAAAGGACTCCAAAGCCAGAATTGGCACCAAATAAGGTTATGCTGTGTGTATGGTGGGATTGTAAGGGAATTGTTCATCATGAGGTGCTAGAACCTGGCCAAACAATCAATTTGGCTCTGTACTGTCAACAATTAACCTGATTGCAACAAGCAATTCAAAAAAATCGGCCAGAATTGATCAATAGAAAGGGCGTTGTCTTCCATCATGACAATGCCAGACCACACAAATTTTAGCTGATCCGGAAAATTGACAAATCTTGTCTGGGAAGTTTTGATGTATAAACCGTATAGTGCAGACCTTGCATCATCAGACTACCACTTGTTTCGGTCTCTGCGAAACTTCCTTAATGAAAAGGAATTCACTTAAACTTGACCAAGTTTTTCGCCAATAAACCGCAGAAGTTCTACACAGATGGAATAATGGCTCTACCCAGAAAATGGCAAAGGTCATAGATAATAATGAACAATATATACTTAAATAAAATCCATTTTAAATAAAGGAAACATTCAGTCGAAAAATGACAAGAAAAGCTCAATCCTTTTTAGACTTACCAATATTTACCAAACACTATTGAAACTAGGCAATCCAAATCATATACACTAGTTGAAAAAATATTCACTGTCATCAATTAACATTCAAGCAGAGAGATGCAGCAATTTTCTCCGTCATTAAACACCTTTCAACTTTTGCAGCAGAAATTAGAAGTAGATCTTTTAAAAATCAGTAACTCAGCATAAAACGATAAATCAGGGTGAAAATTAGACAGAATTCCCCTATTATATTATGAATATTTCACGGAATCGAATAAAGCATTAATTTCTAATAATTGTGAAATTGTTAAGAATCCACAAATTATTCCATCATATTACGGTTGATTTTCATCACTTTAGCATTGTAACCGATATCAAACGGATCTTACCCAAAACACTGAACACTCGACGGAACTGCGCGAACGACCAACTTCTAACGCCTGCGACTATTTATTTCGGACTGTTGTAGATTTCTGAAGCGATCATGTCTCCCTCGCTAATTGATATAATAGATAACACCTACTACACGCCGCTATCAGTATGAAATTTTGCCTGGTAATATAAATAAAAACTAATCAGTTAAAATATTTCTTCTTTGCCTTCACCGATTGTATCTGAGAGTTAAGACAGCAGATAAGAAAAGGTTTTTGTTACGCTCGTGGACAACACTTGTTTTCGGAGTCAGAAAAAATACAAAACAGTTGTTTTGTATTTTTTTAAATACTGAAGAAGATTGCGTTAAATAATTTTTTTTTTACATCATCTAATAATAAGCGTGACTCGCAAAAGCTCTCTCCGAAATCGTTCTAGGCATGAATGAATGTCTTAAGTGGTGAGAAAACGTTGAGAATGAAATTGCACGCGTCATAGAGAACTTTTTTACAAGCAATGCTTACGTAATTTATCAAGACAGCTTCGTTGATGGAATTGTCGGGATAAAATTCATTGTCAAGATTGAACTATTATTTATCAAGCCTAAGTTATAATTAATTTTGATACTATCTTTGGGAGCTTTCAAATGGAATGTTAAATTGTAGTTAAAATAAAATAGCAAAAGTTGTACGAACTATTGCAGTTTGCTCGTCAAGTGGCAATCGTCGTTTATTTTGATGAGTTATGATGAGGTAACATAGCAGTGCTTGCATCTAACATGAATTAAATCTTTCATCGCTTATTATTGTAAACTGTTAAGATCTCAATGTGGTATTAAGTCAAGTAGGGGAAATTTTGAATAGTTCACGCTTGAAGGCTTCGGCTTTCACTGCTGTGATAGCAAATGTATCAATGGAAGTATTAAATTTGGGCAATTATGCGTTTGATATGCAAATCAATGGTAAGAAAAATTTGTTAAAAAAACTAAAAAAAAATGTGTAGAATGAATGTTTAAGTTAAGGTCTGATCGTAAAACTGCATGATTATTATTCGGGGCTCACTGTTTTTCAAAGGAAAGAGTAGTGATTTATACATTGTGTCAACAAAGTACCCGGCAATTGCAATTTAAATTCCCCGGGTAGGTGATATTTCAAAAAAATTTATTTTGTGAATTTGGTAAGACTGTCTTTAATTACTTTAATTGCCAAATATGAGCGTAATCTGTGAACCAGTTTGTGCATAGCATCTGCTTAAGGTACTACTACCATCTATAACGGCAAAAACAGACATATTTTCAACAATTTTTTTTTACATGATCTTAATCACATATAGTTATCAAACTTTGTCCATAGTATAAAACAACTCTTGAAGATTACAAAAAAAAAAAAATTATTTTTTTTATATTTTATTTGCTCAAAGTTTCTTGCCAAAAAAATGTTGTTCCATCGCAGAGTGTTAATCTCTGGAACGGTAAATCTGAAACAAAAAATTCAAAAAGATTTCGAAAAAAGAAGCGCTCTTACGTGATAGTTGACCAAGAAAATAAAATAAATTGTAAAAAAACAATGGCGGACGTTGAAACTTTTTCCCGAAAATCGGATTCTAAAATTCCATTTTTTATTTTTTCTTCGCCAAATTGTGGTAAATTATCATACAGGATAAAAAAACAAACAAAATGATTTAAACAAAATTAAAATCGACCAACTAGATCCAGAGATTAACAGTCCGCAAGTTAAAACAAGTTGGGTAGATGGACCTATGCTCATGTCAGAAGGGTTTTGTACTCAACTTACAAAACTCACTCACCAGTAACGAATAATATCAAAAAACGTGTCAAAGAGATTTGCTCGTTTAAAAGAAAATCCATTGTTTCTCCATTTTCAACTTATAAATTATTACCGAAAAATTTCCCAATTCCCATTAACTGCCACCGCATTATTGCGGCTACTCTGGCGGAGGCTCCACTGACCCAGTCTAGCTCATCCGAAGACGGGCATGGGCGCCACTCGTTCGTTTCTCCGGGCCACTCAAGGGGGGGTCGTTCGAACGAGAAGACGACCGTCCGGAGCGAAATCTCAACCTGACAGTTTTGGGGGCTCGTCGCCACTTAGCCGCGAGAATCGCCTACAATGGAAAACTGTCCCCACGGAATAAGCTAAGGTGTTCCGCCACCTACACAAATTCTGGCTTCCCTACACCAGAGGAACCGAAATTACGCACCAACAAACACTACCACTTTATCACCAATCACTTTTTTTACAATAAGTACTCCAGGTTTTCCGGCGTGGTCACTGCCCCGGGAGAAGTTTTCCCGAGCCGCACTTCTTACATCTTGAAAAAAAGGTTTAGCTCTTGTGTCACGAGAAGTAAAAGAAAAATGAACAATTAAATCTACGTTAATTTTATTCCAAGAAAATGATTCGATAAATTAGATATTAAAGGAAAGCCACTTACGCTTAATCCCTATCCTAGTAAGGGGCCCCTTGCTTCCATCCGCTTGAAATTTGCCACCGTTGTCTCGTCTCCGTATGCTGATTCCTTATCACTTGGTGTCACGCAGCTCCATCGTTGCTTGTAAGTAAAACCTCCTCAGAACAAAAGAGAAAAAGCGCGCCAATCTTCCCGGCTTAGAAAATCTCCCGGGTCAACGTTTTTTTCCCTTCCATCCACCGGGAAGATCTTGTTGTGAGTGCTTTTGTTCCGTTGAAGCGAGTAATTCCCTTCGCTTGATTTCACTCATCATAAGTTCCGCTTGGTGGCGATCCTATTGGAAATTGAGTGTACTACGCGCTGAATACATTTGTCACGGGAACAATTTGCACCTTGTTGTTTTTTTTCTTCTTTTCTCAGCGGTTGTTGAAATGCCGTCCGAGCCAAGGTTAATATAAAAATAAAAATGTTAAAATTATAAATTAAAAATGTTAAAAGATTAAAAAAAAGGTTAAGTAAAAAAGGCAAAAAAATGAAATGTGAAAAGATTAAAGTTAAAAATGTAACGTAAAAATAGAGAAAAACGAAATGTTAAAGTAATAAAATAAGAATTTTAAAAGATGAAAATAAAAATGTAAAGTAAAAATAGGCAAAAACGAAATGTTGAAAGATTAAAGTAAAAATGTAAAGTAAAAAAATAGGCAAAAACAAAAAGAAAAGAAAATCCGGTTACCATCACGTACAACTGATCGCAAACAAAACCAAGGAACGAACCAATCGCTGAGCGATAAGACAAGAATGGCATACCACCTTTACAATTTTATAGCGACAAACGAAAGTAGGCAATAAACTCTTTTTGAGAGGCATTAGAGATTGTGCTGAGTCAACTGGACCAGCACAAACTACAGGATCGAATGCACAATGATTTTCTATCAGCTTCACATTGAAGTCAATACATACTGTGTCGTCATCAAAAAGCCGATGTGGGATTTTGTACGGTCTTGAATACCACTGGACAATTGCCTGATATGGATCGTCATCGCTTTGAAAACCATTTTCCACTTCATACAAGTTCTTGATTCTGGCGATCTCGCAACTTTCTGCTGAACCTGAATCTACTGACCCTGCGCACAATATCTTCGATATCTTCAACTTTTAATGTTAGACCCGTAAATGCACTTCTTGTAGAAATTGCAGTTTTTCGTTTCAAACTTCGTACGTGAGTTATTGGGTATGTGAACAGCGGTTTCTGGATTTCCAACCCAGCAAAGTCAGTGCTTGGCCACGGGGCTTGTGAAGGATCCCGAGATATCGCAATATTTTTAAGTGTCTTAAATAGAAGCACGCACCCCTGCAACCATGGGCCGCACTGCGATTTCCTGTAGCATAGTAGAAGAAAAATTGAACACGTACGCCAAGGATCAAAAGTTCTCTATAGGACTTCTTATTGGACATCCAAATGTTGATGGGAAGGATTACATTGTATATATCGCTCAAACATCAGACAATGGCAGCGGAAGTGAAGAGCATATTTCAAATTTACCAGTAGAATCTTTGGAAGCTGTCGATCCGCAATTGCTTGTCAACCATGCCGTGATGGCAACGCAAATGATCCCGGGGAGCTTTTTTGTTCAAGGTCTTTTTATGGTAGCCGAAAACAACATCTTTCAGTCCGAAGCCTCGACTAAGAAAATTCGACACTGTGCCCAGGAAATGAATAAAATTCTTTCAGATGCTAAAATATTTCGCAGTGATACAGAACGCTATGACAAAGGAGAAAGGTTAGTTTTGTATTGTTCACCACACGGAGAGCGGGTCTGCCGTTCCATAAATGTTTCCGAACCCTCAGGATCGTTCAAACCAGCAGATTGGAAGACAATAGATAAGCAAGTATCCTGGCACATGTTCGAGACGAATTACGACATTGATGAAGTATTCCCGCTTTACATTAACGAGAAAGTTGTGAATCTAGAAGAGAATTTTTTACTAACCTTAAAATCCATCAACTTGTACTTAGAGCACAGTGCAGTTTTTATACACCAAGACAACTTCGAGGACGACGTTAGTCTCGAAACACTTATTAAAACGCGTAGGGATCGCAAAGAGAAAACGGACAAGTTCAAAGCTTCGGCTTTCTTCCCAGCTACAGTTCCTGAACTGGATTTGTCACAAGTTATCCAAGTCAATACATCGTCATCAAAAAGCACGATATAAACAAACACGACACTGACAGAGTGTCAGTCACTTTGACATTCTACGCCTGATGGGCGAGTGTACTAAAAAGGTAAATTTAGATTCCAATTGCCCGATGCACCCCAGTTGGGGGATCTGAATTGAACATTGAATCGCCCAGGGAAAAAGTTAACGGCTCGCAGGTTGAAACCGAGCCGATGAAAAATCCAATAAGGAAGAACGGTTCTTTCTCTTTTCTGACGGGTTCGAGACAACAGCGAAAGACTAAGAGAGGATAGCGCTCTGAAACTTGTGAAAAATCCATCGAGTAAAGGAATTGTGACCGGAGAAAAATTTCAACAGCGATCCAATTAAGGGAGGTTGGCGACATCAATCAATAATAAGCGCGCTGGCAGAAAATTGCAACGCAGATTACTTCGGGGGCCCCCCGCTTAGGTAGAGTAAGTGAAATTTTAACATTTTAATCCATTATACTTTTGAACTTAATTTGCATTCCGCAATTAAATATGTATAGTGAAATAGTGGAAGTTTTTTGTGTGCTCATTGAAGGAAGAGTAAGACTATCGCGCATGTTTATTGTACACCTGGCTCGGGTGTGTTCGAAGGTAAATCTCCTTGCGATTTATTCAGGAATCTCTGTTAGCGAAACTGTTTCTTTATTTAGTTTTTCGCTTAGTGCGAGTTACAGGTGCGATCGGGAGGAATTTACCAATCCAAACTATTCCGGGATTGTTCAGCGCGGGTGTGTACCTCAGATTTTTGCTCGGTACGAGTTACGCCGGAAAATCTGAGCCCGGCAAGCTGTGTAACTGGTCACCCGTTGATTCTAATCCTCCCCTGTTGGGAAAGAACTTAAAGAGTGTTAGTGCGAGTTGTGTGAGGGGTGTTCGGTGGCTGCGTTCTTGCTTGGCGGCTTTTTAGGACCAGGGGATGAGCGAGTGGTGCCACCTACGACCGTCTTCGACGGCAAGCCGGGTCCGAGGTACTTAGCCAAAGGAACTTCTACGCGGAGGGTAACTGGAGGGTAACACAGTTCGAACTGTCAGTAATGTTTGTTTACGTCGCGACAGGATGTAAGGATTTCGGAGTAATCCTTGTTTTCTGCGTCCTCTATTGAGCCGGCTGCGCCTTCTTTGTCCCCGCTGGTAGTTTAGTTGCCGGGCCAACGCGTGAAGTGCCGTTCAAGTGTATTTACCAACCATTTCCCACTAATTCCGGCCGTCGAATCTCTTCCCGGAAATGGCGCGACTTCCTTAATTACGGTTTCCATGGCACGATGAAGTGAGCTCAGTAGATTTGTTTTATGTAACCGTAAGTTGAAGTTCCTTATATTGTATGTAGCCGTAAGTTGAAGCACGCTCTGATCTCAACGCTTGTTAACAATAAATGGTGTTTAGTGCGAATTCCCAAGAAGAAATGTAAACATAGGAATCAAGTTCACAATCAACATGATTTCAACCATAGTATAAGATTATGAATGGTTAGAGTATTCTAACTCATATAAGTATAAATGTTACTTCCTCCGACACGTTGCTAGAGCTTGTATTTATTTTTAATCAAAGAACCAAATGAATGGTTGCTAATTTTCCTTTGAATGACAAATTCATGTTCAATTGTATGTTAATTCCCATAATATTCGTTAAATACATATTGACGCGAGTACAATATCGACATACAAATATATCGAATTAATGAGCATAGTAAATTGGGAAAAAGGCATAAGATGTTGATAATGATTTTCACGATGGTAATAATTCTATCGACTCTTTCATTAACGGAAGTTTAGCTTGTTTTTGATTGTTTGATTCGTAAATGTGTAATCGTTATGTATGCGAACGGATATGGATAATGTGATAACAGACACATTAAACTGGCAATTTAAATTGGTTGGCTTAAACAAGTATATTCGTTTTCTTTGCGTGTATTTTAGTAGACTCTTCAGCCTTCTCTTGCTTGAGCTTGGCGTAATCGGCGGTCGTTTGTTGATGTGCCAAATTGAGTTTGGTTTGCTATTTTTTAAGTCATTTTGTGCGATATTTACTTTCAGCTTCACGTTTAATTTTGCTGCTATATATATCGAGCCGCAGTGAGTTCCTCCTCCGTGGTCTCGCTTCCTGGTGATTTTTGATTGTAGTTCACAGTGAAATCATCCAGAACTTGAAGTATTCCATTCACCTCCTCCTTAGCACTTCCGTTTTCTTGTTGCTGCTTCTTTAGTTGCGTTACGTCTCGAATTCGCACCTTACTCGTCCGTGTTTGCCACGAATGATGTGTGAAACTCGCGAGTGTCTCCCTGCAGTATACGTGTCATTGTTGCCTTAGCAGCATCTCTGCTGGAGTTGCGTGAGTGTGAAGATGTTTGCGGCAGGATCGTTGAACTTGTTTCCTTGGCCGGAAGTTCAGTGACTGCGCACTCAGCACTCAGGTTCGAATTTGACTTGGTCGAATTTTATAATGCATCAAAATTCATCGGGAGTCTATGCTGGAACGTAGAGTCGATGAAACCACAGGCAGTATGAAACCTTGATTCGAGGTAGTGAAGTAAATGCTCGCAGATTATCCCGCATACCACAATCACATTTTGTCGCGTGACGGGAGCTACGATTCAACTTCGGATTTCCTCCCAGCGTTGCATGCTATTTTGTTGGCGACGCAATTACGATTGTTTCGAGGGGTTATATGTTTTGTGCTGCTACATATGTTGATTGGATGACGAATGTTTCCGCTACCGTGTGTATTTTGCATTTCGTTTTGAGCTCGCGTTGGTTCTTGATGCTGGTTGCGTTGTCCATAATTGTGGCGTGTATATCGGAAGTGACCTAGCTACTTGAGTTTACTTACATAATTACACAAAGAAAAATTATTATGTGGCTTTCTGTTCGTAATTTAACCAATTATTAAATTTAAAATTATTATGTGGCTTTCTTTCCGTAATTTAACCAGTAGTCCTTTTGTGAATGGAAATTTAAATTACTTGTTGATAGTTAGATTACCAAAAAAATTAATAAAGTGCGGCTCGGTATTGCGTAGGTTAAACTCTTACGAAATCGCGTTTGGTAGTGTTCGGGGTGAGCAATGCTATGGAGTCTCAATGTTTACGCATAACATAATATCACTCAAATCATTAAATCCCAAAAGAAATTTTGTGATCGATCTTATCTGGAAATTTTTAGAAGAACAAATCAAAACTGCAGTGTCTGGTTCGATGGAAAGTCCATAAAATACAAAAATTGTGTATTATATTTGTTGTAATTGGCGAAATTTCAAGTGTGAGAAAACTTGCTGTGACGTACAAAAGGATGAATGGACAGGTCGTGAAACTAGTAAATTGTAAAAATTTGTTTTACAAAGCCCTAAAAAAACTGCGCTTCCTTCTCTGAAAAAGATTGTTGCGTGCTAGGCGAAATATTCAAAACCTTTATTGGATGTTTTTCTAATTTTTAAGCATATACAATTCATAATTAGCAAAATTAATCTTTTCAATAAATACAACTTTAAAATTCTGGGACCCACAACATTATCAGACACTAATAGATTATAAAATAATTAGGTGTTAAATAAATTAGCTTTGAAGAAATGAAGTTCTTTAAAAATGATTTTCTTAAAAGTAAGTACATTAGTTGCTTTGGCGTACCTTAAAAACTTCCTTTTCACTGCATTGAATGATTATCCGTCGCTGCCCTAATTACTTCGGCCATATGCTTCACGGCTCTTCTTACTGCTCATATCACTAGCTTCTCCGGGTATGATTTGATTGGCTTCATCGTTGTCTTCTGGTAAAGCACCTCGTTGGGGTAACACCGTCCATTCTCCCATTTGTATAGGCCTGTGCAAATATAAAAGGCTTTTCGCTCCACTAATCCTGTCTTGCCCCATTTTTTTTTCGGAGCTCTTTTCCATATTGTCACGTGTTATGTTTCGCGACCAATAATTTTAATGTTACGGGAAAGTGAAAACGCAATGTCCTTTTTTTTATTAAGTTTAAAAGAGTTTATTTCAAAGAATGCACAAATATTTATTTCACTATTAAAAATCAAACTTCCACTTGTCAATGAATTTCTCTTGCAATTGTCTTCTAAAATCACTTCAGAATTACTCAATCAATATCGTCTTACCTCGCGCTCCACTCTATTGCAGTTTTTATTATCGCGGTTGTAATGAATCTCTCCATTCATTCAGCTCGGCTTTATATAGGGTATCTAGTCATTCAATTCATTTCTCGTACAATGGTGAATCACCTGGAATATTCGAGCAGGTTAATGAATGGGGCAGTGACTCACTTTCAGATGCTGATCATGCTTGGTGAGTTTTCAAGTACATTCGCTTGTCGATCATTATGCTCTTAATGGTTGTGAAAACAATTCCGACAGTAGCTCGCAAAATTATTCGTGCATGTAACAATATTATCGCTATATATGGGCTGATTGCAATAGGTTTGTGATCCATGGGCATAAAACTATCATAAACGAAGACCCGAGGCAGCCTTTTTTTGCCAGTTACCCTATTGATATGAGGGAATATAAAAGGACCTGTTCAAATCATTCGTTAGCAAAAGCCATAGTTCTCCTTGTATTACATTTGGTTTAGAGACATAATCACTATATGAAAGATTCCTACATGTTTTCTCGTATATGTTGTGTTAGTTATTGTGGAATTACCCGTATTCTATTTTATCCATTCTCTGGTATCCTCCATTCCATTTTAGGCGCCTTTCTATTCCTATTGTTTAAAAGTGATCTTCCTATGCTGACTATTTCAAAGTATTTCAAGCTACCAGGTCTCTACAAGGTTATCAATATCTTCAGAAAGACCTGATTGCACTGAATAACTGTTGTTCGTCTAGCTACCTTTGTTTTAATGTTGCCAGATGCTATAAAATGACTTTTAATATAAATTGCTCTCTTTACCTATATATGTTAAATGAAGTCCCAGTCGCTGCTGTGATCTCTGCTAAATATCTCGGTGTTAATTTTGATCCTGAGCTCAATTTTGATGCAGACATTCTAATCACGACTACTAGGGTCTCAAAAATATTCTGACTCATTTTCAGGCAAACTTATAAGTTTACCAAATATCCACCCCCGTCTGCTTGCTTATCTGTCTTTTCTATCCTATCCTTGAATATTGTTGTGTAGTTTGGTCTCCCCAACACTCCTACCTCATTTACTTGTTAGAGAATGTCCAGCGAAAATTTACTCGAGTCTTGTTTTACAAATTCATAATCCAATAACAACCCTATGAATGTCGTTCATCCTTCTTATGTCTTCCTACTCTCTCACCCCGTCGCATCTATCTAGATCAGTGTTTTTTATATCAACTCTGCCAGAATCAAATATTATCAACATTGTTTGCTGACTTACGTTTTCGCCAACCATATCGTTCGCGACGACAGTCCCAAAAGTACCCGACCTAACTTATGAATACAGGTAGTTTAAAAAAACGACTACTGCGATTGACAATACCACCTTTCAACAACTTAATGTGAAACGGTACGGTACGTTTATTATGATTTGTTTACAGACATTAAAAGTGAACGCTCTCAGTGAATTTGTAAATATGGCGAAAATCTGGCATCGTTATATGATACAATACTTTCATTTGAAAGGTCTAAGTCCAACCGGTATCTAAACCGAGTTGGTTTCTACTCTGGGGATGTCTGCTTCTTCATTTACAATGGTCAAATATTGGGTAGCTGAGTTTAAGCGAGGTCGTATGAGCTACCAAGATGCACACCGCAGTGGTCACCCAAGTGAGGTCACTTCGTCAGAAAATGTAAAGAAAATCCGTAAAATGGTATTGGATGACCGTCGACTAAAAGTGCGCGAGATAGCAGACATGGCAGGCATTTTAAAAAGTGCTATGCATCGCATTTTGACCGAAAATTTGGACATGAGAAAGCTGTGTGAAAATTGGGTGCCACGTTTGCTCACAATGGAGCACAAACAGCAACGTGAGGATGTTTCCATTTAGTGTTTGACAATGTTTCTCAGCAATAAAGCCGAGTTTTTGCATCGATTCATAGCCATAGATGAAACATGGGTCCATCATTTTACACCTGAGACCAAGCAGCAGTCAAAGCAGTGGACTGAAAATAGAAAACCGCCTCCAAAGAAAGCAACGTCAGTTTAGTCAGCTTGCAAGGTCATGGCACTCGTTTTCTGGGATGCGCGTGGAATAATATTTATGGATTATCTCGAAAAAGAAAAAGGAAAGTATGGTTTCATCAGGACAACGCACCAGTCCACACGTGCGTCATTGCAATGGCTAAAATCAATAAGTTGAAGTTCAAATTGCTTCCTCACGCAACCCTTTTCACCAGATCTGGCTCCCAAGATTATTTTCTTTTTCCGATTTTCAAAAAATGGCTCAGCGGAAAAAGTTTTGCCAACAATGAAGAGGTAGAGCGAGTATCGTAGCTTTTGAACATCGTTGAAAAAAGTGTATTGAGCTGAAAGGAGAATATGTTAAAAGTAAAAAATATTTTTAAAATTTTTTCTTTCTCGGCTCGGGTATTTTTGGGACCGCCCGAGAACGGGTCGACAGATGTCGAGGCCGAGGTAACCTGCTAAGGGTTGAAATTGCCAAAGCAAGCAAAAAACTTAGCCTGGCGAAAAAAGACGGGAGTTGGGTGGAATTTGTCTTGACTGACGATACTTATGGCCCCCAAATATGTGTGGGGTATCCAGGTGGAAGCGGTACCCCTTTGCACCTCCCGATCCGGATCCCGATCCAAAGTAGACGAGGCCAGATGTTTTTCATTTGAGTGAGAAACTCATGCAAACATAGTTCGCATGAATTTTTCCTTCAAATGTCAAACATCAACGTAGCAAATCTATATTATAGTCTTATGCGATAGACTTGCATAATACTATACCATTAATGTGCATGCAAGCGAAAGCCCACCCTACCCTGCGAGAGCACCTGTAACGTCATAATAAGGGGTGAACTCACCCGATGGCTAGCTCATTATAGTCGAGGAGCCAGCCAACGTGGCGGGTCCCATACCCGGCCAGGTTCGCAATACCGAATGGAAACACCGAGTTTTAATTTTAAAAATTCATCTTTTCATTTTACATCGATAACATTGTAGTCTTTTTTTTAAGTAAATGAATCTGATTAAAAACTTAATTCTTCTGATACTTAACCATGCAATCTAGCTAAATTCAATCCATCTCAATCAACTCGAGATAATTTAAATTTTTTTTTAGGTGTTAAAACTATTTGATTGAGTATACTTGTATATACTTTAAGATCAATCTGAATATTTGTCATAAATATATAATTGGTATATTCTGAATGGGGAAAAAAAGATTCTTATGTCTCTACTAATATAAAATGCTTTTAATCTGTCTAAATAAATTCCCTTTTTTTAAGGTACTCGGACTGATGTTATTGTATATGTGTCCTCAAACTAAAATTATTCCAATCAAGAAAAAAATGCAAAATTATTCAAAGAGTTGCTTCAATTTCATTTAAAGAAAAAATTTGGTCGAAAATAAGTTTAATTTAAATCCGTATAATTTAATAAATAAGGGTACTCACCCAATCCTTCTATGACGAGTGCTCGCTTTTCGAGCGGGCAGGGCCTATCGGACAACTGAATTTAAATATAAGTTGGATTTACTGAAGACCGATCAATATATTTGAATAGATCACAACCAAGTGTATTTGAATTGGGCTCTACTTTTTATTTATTTAGCGAATCGATCACAAGTTTCTTGTTTTATTTTTAAAACCTTGATGGAAGACACTTTGCATACTTTTTCCGAAGATCAACATTACACTCAACGGCAGCAGTGATAAGAAGAGCAACAAAAATGCTCGTAGTACGACAATCTTCTACGCTCCATCACTTTTATTCCATCTCCGCATTCGATATTCACACATTCTCCACCTTATCGACGATTAATCAAGTAGAGGATCGTTTTGGGGGTACATTTGTTTATTACATCCATTTTCTAAGTTGAATTATTTGACTAGGATTTGATGAAGATTTTATTTTTAGTAGACACGTGAATGAATTTCATAGAAGCTCATTTTGTTATTTGGATCGCGTTGATGCAGTAGTTCGTCTACCGAAAATAGAAAAATCTCACAAGTTTTCATCCCATCTTAGCCAGAACAGCAAAAAAAATTTATGCGTGCAAAAACAATCGCAAATCGCACAATGGACCGCCTCAAGATTCATTCTTGTCGTACGGAAGCACTTGCAAAAAAGTCTGGCAACGTGCGAAATTTCCTAACTGGCATGTGCTACTTGGGGCGATCAGAGACAGACTTCCTTGTAAATTGAATCAAAGTTGTTGTGATTTTCTTTCTAAAATTCAACTGCTCACTGGCACCCAGCGCGAACATATGCCACACGTACAGCAAAGACTTTCGACAACAACAATTCGCCCTACCGTTTCATAACGAATCCCTATGATTGCTATTCACTTCGTTTTATTGCATTGTTGACTTCGCAATCTTTTTCCATTCACTATGCCTATTGTTTTCACTTGCATTTTTTGGGATTATTGCAAGATACTACCAAGATGTAACGACGTAGCCACGATGGAGCGATGGCAAGCCCAAGTAAGTGCAACTGAAATGAGGTTACGTCTATGTGCACATTTTGCCTTTCCTCGTACACGACTTCTAATGCAAATGCAAGATCCTGCACGATATTGGCGATAGTTTGGAGGAGAAACTCAAGCATGCACGACAAAATAAATCTATCTCAGTATATCACTTCACAGTCCAACGTAATAAGGCCCTCAAACACTCTACTCCCCTGCACCGCCGCGACAAACTACACCGTGAAAAGTGAGCATGAACATGCATAAAACAAGCACTTTGCAGTATCAGATCAACAGTTGAGCTCACCATCTCATGCTCTACGCTATAACTAACTTCTGCCGATGCGGTTCTCGCGCGTGCATTATTTGTGGTGATCTGTAATAGACTCACAGATCCGTCCAAGTAGATCTGCTCACTTGTTACAGTCAGCCACCGTACGGGACGTGTTGCAACGGAGTTTTGTGACGAGCCCACTCATCTATCTAATGGAGATTGCATTGCGGCCATGCAATTCATGGATAAGCTACATTATAACGGAGTTATCGTATCCAAATTTTAATTGTAAATAATTATTTTTTGAAATTTGGAATTGAAATTGGAATAGCATTATGATGCTTTCCAAGCAGTTTACTAAGGCGACTGCTCGATTACTACAGATTTCCCTCACCGGATATCGATGTCGAATAGAGCTCCCCCCAAACTCAGTGGAGCTTATTACATCTGCTTCAGTACATTTCAGCCTTGAAAGGTAGGTCGTTGCACTTTCAGGGGATCTTTCTGAGCAATAGCAACTCCAAGAATTTCCCCTGAATCATCACACTTGATGATCTTGTATTTTCCCAGATGCACTCTACATCTTTCTTTGCGTCTTTTTTCCAATATCAATAAGAAGTGCTATCTATGGGCGTTCAAGTATTCTTGAACAGATTTCCCTTTACAACGTGGAGCTAGTGAACATATGTTGAGGAAAGAGAGTTTAAGGGAACTCATCACGACAACATACTTTGAAGGCAAAATCTAAATACGCAGCTGTTTTTCTCACTAAAATTAGTGAGTTTTTTTATAGTGGAGAATGAATGAGTCTACTTTCCAAATGAGTGCATTCCAAGTCACACCTCAAAAATGTTTTGCAATCAGTGGTCAAAACCGTATTTCAGTCATTCTGCGACTGCTGTGGTTACTGCATTGGCTGGTGTTTGGATGGACGTATAGGCTGAGGTGCAGACTGTTACTAGCCACTTTGAAAAGGTTAGAGTACGGGACCCCTTCTCATTTAGTGTTTTTTATAGAGGCGGTGATAAAATCTCTCCTTTCCTCTTTTTTCTCCTAGAGGTTGTTCTTCACCTCCTCAACTACTTTTGCCTTAGGACAACCTCTGAAATTCGCAGGGTGTGCCTTAGAATTGTGTGGCTTATCGCATTTAATTCATCTAAACAAAAGTCTGCAATAAAATGTGACGTGGCCAAATCTTTGGCAACTGAAGCACTGGGACGTAATACTTTTTTTAAAGATGTTCTCATTGTATCTTCTGATACAATAGGAACTTTATGTCCATCACTTTCTTTACTTCAAAGTCTGGTTTTAGCTGGACAAAGAAAGAGGAAGGCGTCATTTTTCCCACCTAGATATTATCTTCAAGAGCCCTTTATCTGATAGGATATCTTCTCTGAGGTGCTTTTTCAGCTCAGCCATGACATCGTTCTCGTCATACGAACTGTGCACACCTTTGAATAAGAGAGTCAATTTTCTCTCTCTGAGAAAAATATAAGTGTAACTAGCAACTTTTGCACGCTTCAGAAATTTGGCTGAGGTATAAACCTCAGTTATGCTTAACTCTGGCTCCTTTGCTGCATTTAATGTGCATGTCTTTTTTACTCTAGCCCTGAAAGTCTTGAGGTCAAGCCTATAGCATCCTTTTTTTGGTAGTAGCCACGCTTAGCTGCTGGGTGTAGATTTAGCTTTATTATCCTCAAGGTTTGGCGTTACACAAAGCTTGGGTATGGCCTCTGAGAAACTGGCGGAAGCTCCTTTTGCCACCTGTTTGAGTTGGGAAAAGTCCCGCTTGCTCATTTTAAGGATCTTAGACACCTTTGAAGAAGGCTCCTGAGTTGGAGACCCTACTGGCTTCTTTCTTTCTTCCTTATCTGGCTTGACAACAGCCACTTTATCGTCACTACTTTCCGTGGAACTTCCTTCCTCATCCATTCCCATATCGCTGGAATCCTTTAAACTTCTTGCAACTAGCAAGTGAGTCCAAAATGAACTCTTCTTTGACAAAAAACCAGACAGTATTACCCGCAAATTTCCAAAGGGGGAAAATGTTAACCGCCGGATCCCCTAATTCCCCCGTAATGGCACTTTATTGCGGCTACTCCGGCGGAGGCTCCATCGTCCCCAATCTAGCTCACCCGAAGACGGGCGTGGGCGCCACTCGTCCGCTTTTCCTTCTTTTATCATACTCATTTGTATGTTTTATTTTTATCAGTCAATGGAGGTGTTGTTGATGTTATGGTAAGATCTTTTATATAGCCTTATAGTGAAATTATTTTGTATTAAGATGAGAATTGCAACAACCCACAAATTGGCAATTTACACTACAATGTAGCGTGAATGATGAAAACAACCATTTTAATCGGATACAATTGCGGTTTTCATTGGAATTTATATTTTAATATCGCACCATGTCGTAAAATATTACATTTAATTTCACATGAAAACTTCCCTGGCCGGAACGTTGGATTTGATGTTCTTTTAACCTTTCCGATTGCTTAGAAATTTGCCCCAACTTTCATTGGGATTCGAATGTAACTTTTCATGTCCCTTAGCAATCTAAGCATTATCGAATAATTTACCGCCGAAGTTGCACTTGCGCCTATTAGGCTCGGTATGTACGATACGATGTGTCTTTAAAGTTTTTAATTGTTTTATAATATCTGCCACAATCATTGTACTCACACTTGAGTGCGCAAACGTTGCATTGGAATAGGGCAGGATTAGAGTACAAAGCCTTGTGACGATGCAATTGCGTTGCCGGACTACATGTTTTGCCGCATATGTTGATTGGATGACGAATGTTTCCGCTACCGTGTGTATTTTACATTTCGTTTTTCGAGCTCGCGCTGGTGCTTGATGCCTTAACCGCTTGCTGCTGGTTGCGTTGTCCATAATTGGGGCGCGTGAAATGGAAGCGACTTAGCTACCTGAGTTTACTTACATTAAGTTACAAGCAAAATTACTATGTGGCTTCTTGTTCATAATTTAAACAATTGTCAAACTTAAAATTATTATGTCGCTTTCTGTTCGTGATTTAAACAATTATTAAACTTAAAATTATTGTGTGGCTTTCTGTTCGTAATTTAATCAGTAATCCTTTTGTAAATGGAAATTTAAATTACTTGTTGAAAGTTACATCATCGGACTTCCAGAGGAAAAAAATTAATAAAGTGCGGCTCGGTATTGCGTAAGTTAGACTCTTACGAAATCGCGTATGGTAGTGTTCGGGTCAGCAACGCTATGGAGTCTCAATGTTCACCTGTAACAACAGTACACTTTTAATTGGATCTTCACTTTCAGGTAAAATGGATAACAACATATTCATGATCTCATTCAGTCAATGGTTATTTGTATTATTGCAACAAAACGGCGGTGGTTAAATTGGCGTAACAAGTTTTTTTAAGCGTGTATATATTTATTATACATGCCATTAAAATTTTTCTGGTTTATTCATTATTGGTGTCAGCATATCGTAGGTTGAGTGCAAAACAGTACAACTTGTTCTTGTTGTTCGTAATCTTTTCACATTTTTGATTCCTTTACACTAGTATAATTCATATAATAACAAAAATATAGGTTTTTTTGCTGGCTGCCTCGCCTTACAGGACACAAAAAATATGGATTTGTATCTTTTTTTTTTTAAAGTCGAATGAGAAATCTGCGTTTACATTATACTTCTGATTGAATAATTTGTTGACGTATTTTATCGATAGCATTACCATCTTAAGTAACTCATTTGAAGACCAGTACTGTTCCCTTCACATACCATGAGGTGTTAATAAAATTAATGCATCCAAGAGCAACATTTAGCAATCAATTACTTGGCACAAGTCCAGTCATACATTATCACCGCAGTCCTGAATATGTTAAGGCCTAGGCGATCCAACGAAAATACCAGCAACCATTGATCTCATTAAGGGCTTTATACTCTCAATTTTATTCCTCATCGATTCTGGAATGAGCTATTAATACAGTTTCCGACGCTTGAACAACTCTCATGGCTCGAGTTCTTCAATATCAAATTAATTGCGTAACTTTTCCCAGAACATTAGCTGTCGTTGCGATTTTTCTCTCTTCTCTCATAATATTGTAGTAATATCGGATAACAAACAAACGCCCAAGAATCAACGAATCAGCTCAAACCATTCTGGGCAGGGCGAGTGAACGCGTATTGATGCCGTTCGTGTTTCCAAAGGATGCTTCCTCGCCGTTGGTAAGAGAATAAGTACCAGATTGCTATTATGCCTACGTTAGCTGCGTTACATCATTAATAACGCAACTGTTGAGATAATTAATTTTTATTTCATTAGGCTATTCGATGGGTTGGTGTCGAATAGAATAGCCTTAAGGAGGAATGAGTTGATTGATTGCTCGTTGGTGAATTCGCTTGACTAAGTGTTTTGAATATTCCACGATTAAATATATTTTTAATGAATCCTGATTTTTCGGCTATTGATGTAAACAGTGATTATAGTGAATTCTTCAAGGATATGCGGCAATTTTATGGAATATCATTTTCATGAAAATATCTCGAAATAAATGCCTGCGATATCATTGAATTAAATGAATTCATTGTTTCACTGAGTGTGCCTTATTCACTAACATCAACTATAGGACACGAGTGCCTAGGCTACGGAACTTGCATGCGATACGATATTGATATCAAATTGTTACCCTTGTACGGAGCTTAAAAGCTTAAAGACAACTGTCTGACATTCGATTGTTTTGCGTAATTTTGTCCTTTAAATTATGATCCGACACACTTTTATTTATTTTATGAGTAGAAAACTCAACGAAGAATATAGTATGTATCCAAAGTACCGTATTAAAGGAAATCCAAAATTTCACAGGTAGAAGCAGGTACATTAATGTTAATCAGTTTACATAGCTTTGCATGACTTACAAGTTTAATTTGAATAATTGCAATGATCCTTACGCATTATACGAGTATACCACTTTCATATTTAATACGTTGAAAATGTACGAACCAACGTGTATTGGCGTGCACGTGCTGTTGCATGCATTTAAGGGATTATCATCAACAGATATGCTATTCAGTCACTTTGAGGTTTATACATGAAAGAATAAATGAATTGCATAAAATTTAATTCAAGCACTTATAGGCCAGCAAAAGGCAACACTATTTATGTTGATATATGCAGATTAATGTACACCAAATATCATATTTGTAAAGTTAACTACCGGGAAATCATATTTCGTGTAAGTCCTAAAGATTATTGGTGACTAATTACGCGGTAATTGTTGATAAAATTTATTGATATTGGTTCGATTCCCGAAAGAATAATCGATTAAAACATATTGTAAAGAGTGTGCAGAAATATTTATAATCAATATTTATTTAAATTTTTTTCACAGCTAAAGATCCTTGATCAAGTTTGATTGTATATGATATCAACACGTCCTTATATGATATTAATACTCTAGTTATAACGTGCGTGGTATACACCACAGTTGCAGATATTGCATGATGCCAGAGCAATTTTTGACCCGAGATGGCATACTAAGGCTAGCTAGTACTCAGTCATGGATTATTTCAAGGTACCCCCTACCCGAGCTGGGCTACATTATATACAAAGATTGACTAAAAGAAAGATGGAGAGGAAAGGGAGGTTCATTGAGAAATGAAAAATGGTTTTATATACATTGAAATGACCGCTCACTTACAAAAATTGGTAGTTCATTTATACACATCAATCCTAATTGCAATTAGGGCAAAACAATAAAAAATATGTTAAGCAAAAACAAAAATCCACAGGCTTTCATATGCAATTTCTTGCAGGCTTTTACTTCCTGTATCACCTCCATATCTTTCCAACTAATCCTATAGTTGCTTGCTACTACGTCCTTTGCTACAAATGGTTTTATTGCTTCAATGGGTCGTTGTTTCTCAATGAATATTTCGGCTTTTTTTATGTGTTCCGCAAACCTCGCTTTAACCGGTCATTTGATGTGTCCTGGGTACAGGGCCGGTTCGAGAGATTGTTAGGGTTTTGTAAAATAATTTTACACAACCCTACTAGTTTCGCGACCAGTCTGTCCGTCCGTCCGTGTGTCACAGCAGTTTTTCTCAGAAACTACTTAAGTTAGAAACATCAAATTTTGTGTGTAGGTGTAAAGTGGTGATCGCTTTAAAGTTCAACTACAAAAAAATTGTATAAGGTATTTAAGGGGGGTCTCCCCATATAGGAGAGTGATCCCCCGAAAAAATAATTTCATTGAAGGTAGCCGATATGGGTATCAAATGAAAGGTCTTGATGAGAACTTTTCAAAACAGGTCTTAGTTTGGCAAAATTTGCTTCGAGGGGCGCACAGGGAGGGGAAATACACGAAAAATTTGTGTTCCCCCCCCCTCGCGATTGGACACCTGTGATCCGAAAAATCCGAAAAAAATCAGGAATGTAGGCCTTGGTAAGTACAACAACAACAAATACGTTAGAAGTCGCAATTCACTCAACTTTGTTAGTAATAGTATGATTTATTGATTTTATGTTTTCTTGAATAAAATCTTAACAGTAACCTTAAATTCAGTACGTAGATGTTTATTTATAAGATTGATCTATCCTGAAAGTTTCATAAAGATTGAATTATATTTAGCGATGTTATAGCAGTTTGAATTTTCCTGTATTACTATGGAAAAATATGCGCTGCATTTATTACTATGGCAACATACTCGTATGGCTATGGAACAACATGCGCTTTTTACCGACTCAGACACTACAGTTTCGCTAGGATTTGCATGAAAATTTCAGGAATGATAGGTGTCATGTATATCTTTGAGAACTGGTTCAGCTTGTGGTATCAGTAATCGTAAAACAAAATAGTAGCTGTTTTAAATGCGAAGATTGAATAATTTTGAGTTATTTTTTCCCAACTTCAAAGTTTGAGGTGCATACTTTGAACACTTGGTTCAATTTAATGAATGACTGAAGATGAGTACCTACGATTAATGCTCATAAGTGAAACAAGTCAGAGAGGTGGGAGAGAGCTCCTAGCAAAAGGGTTTTGTAACCATTCTAGGATTCGAAAAAATTGGCCATGAATCGATGATAACAGTACAGGAGAGTAGCCTCTGAAAAAAAATTCATCAAACGTAGCCGATATGAGTATGAAATGAAAGTTTTCACGGGAGCTTTTCAAAACAGTTGTTAAACTGTCAGTTTTTGCTTCAGTGGGGGCATACGGGTGGAAATACATGAAAAATGTGTTTCCTCCGTCGTGGATGGACATCTGAAATAATTATATAGGGAGATATTTATGAGTATAACAATACCAAAAACCTCAGAAGTCGAAATTCGTTCAATTTTGTTAATAATAGTATGATCTTCGTATTTCATATTTTCTCCAATAAAATAGTCTTTGACATGTTTCTTGATTTGATTTGATCTGGTGACTGCATTTTGTAAATTGGATACAAAACCCTTCTGACATGAGCGTAGGTCTGTTTACCCAACTTGTTTTAGTGTAAGCTTTTTGCAATGTCTTACTCACCATGTTCATTTTAAAAAGGATACTATGCCACGTTAACTGACAACACAAAAGTTTGTAAGTTTGAAGTTGTCTTATTATTCCTACTGCAGTGTTCCTCCTAAAAGCATCCAGCTTGTGGCCTTCAAAGGCTTCATACAAAGCATCGTAAGTTTCCTCGATGTGATATCTAAGAAGTACTAAGGCTTCAATTCTACTCTTCCACCGAGTATTGCTAAGGGGTTTCACTGTTAGAGTGGGTATGTGTTCCATCAAAATACTCCACCTGTGAGTTGAACTGGAGAAAAAGTTAAATATTCGTTGGATCGTACTAAAACAATCAACTGCAATAGGGCAAGAAGGAGCAGCATCGTAAACCACTAGATTTCAAATCAAACACTCTTTTCTGGACTCCAGCCTGCTTACCTCTCATGTTGGAGCCATTATAATATCCCTGGTACCTCGTGTTTTTTGACGGGATACTCCGTGTATCTAGCTCACTGAGTAAGACTTCAGTGAGACCTTCACCTGTCGTATCTTTGATAGGCAGAAAGCCTAAATTAATGTTCCGGGAAGGTGTAAACGCAATGTCTTTTAAATTAAATTAAAAGAGTTTATTTAATTACTCAAATATGCACAATCACTTATTTAACAATTTCACAATTTTGATTTTCACTATTAAAAGTCTAACTTTTACTTGTCCATAAATTTCTATCACAATTGTCTTCTAAAATCACTTCACAATCAATTAAAACCACTTTTCTACTACTCGAAAAATATCGCTTTTCTATTCGCTTCACACTTTGGCAGTTTTTTTACTGTCGCGGTTCTAATGAATGCTCGCCTTTATATAGGATATCTATCCATTCAACCTATTTCTCGTACATTGGCAAATGTTCTGCCGAGAGGTACCTGGTATATTCGAGCAGCTTAATGAATGGAGTGACGTGCTTGGTGGGTTCTCGAGGTTTCGAGTAAATTCACTTTGTTGATCATGAGGTTCTGAATGGTTGTGAAAACAACTGCAACAGTAGCTCGCAGAATTATTTGTGCATGTAACAATATGTTGCTTGTTTTAGGTCACTTATGATTCGGTCTTGGGTCTTTGTAGACAAGAGGTAAATGAACTTATTTTGTATTTGTTTGCTCAAATAGTGAACATATGTCTCTTCGGAAGCACATCTTCTTACATGTTCAGCCGCGACAACATAAAATTTGGAAATATACTCTACAAGTTTCAAAAAGTTCCCATTGTAACGCTCGAAAAGAGACTCTTTTGTTTTTCAAAAAGTCAGGCCCTGACATCCTAGAAATTGGACAGCACAAAGTAAACGTTTCAACACTTGGTTCCAATGTTCTAATTCAGCTCGAATGGTTTTCACCTGTTCTTTGTCGATAGTTCTATCCAAACGTAATCGCATGGACAGTTCACGCCAAGATTTACAATTGTGTATGAAGGTAGAAAATTTCTTATGACTGGTCAAAATCTTGGTTAAGTTTTGCCAGTCAGAATATCCTTGGTCTCCAGCAGTAAGAGATGAATGCACATTTCCAAAAACTTTGCAGGCAAAGCAAAATACTGCGTTTATTTTAATTGAATACATCAACCAATTCCTATGGACTTGTTCCTTATTGCTAAGTTTTCTTGTGAACTGAAGTGAAGAGAATTTTCAATCCTTAGCATCAATGGAGAAGTCAATGTCAGTAACTTGCACAGAACCACGTTCAGTAAGAAGTTTTCGTATCTCTTTCGCAAGTTTTAGCGGCCACTCTCCACAGTCCATCGATAGTAGCGGTGACGTGCCTCCGGACAGCTTCTGATCCTACAATACAAATTCAATTCTAAAATTTTTTATCGGCACATTTGTAAAAAACTAATGTTTAATGAGTTATTTCGTTTTTGAATAGGGAATTGATATAACTCCATTCAATAATTAATTGTTACATGAGCTTGTTCCTTGTAAAACAATTAATTTCTAGTACCCAACCTAAACTGCCAGCAGCTATTGGGTTTTGCATCGTTTTATCAAACATTGCAACACCCAGCGTTAATATTTTTTTTACATGGCCAGCAACACAACAGAGAGGCAATAGGCAATAACAAAGATGAAGGACGAAAACAATGGAAGGGTGCTGGGACCCAAAACAATTGATTAAACCTTTTAAATTCGCCCATACGAATTTTTGATTTATCGGAAATTTATTTTTAATCACCAATGAAAGATAAACGATAAACGTTGTCATACAATTGACTGTATAAGAATTCAGTAGACTCCCGATTATCCACGAGTAGATTAACCATGATCGCAAAAAGAAAAATAAATAAATAAATTACGCAAGTTATATGTACGTTAAAGCAGCAACCAATATATTTAGCGTGAGGAGGCCAAACATCCCGCGCGCAGACTATAGAGTTGTCATTGTTTAGTTCACTAACCACCGATGAGTCATGCATACCCCGATCCCGTGTCGCGCCAATACTAGTAGGCCAATACAGACTCTCCAATATTATTTGTTTTGCAATAAACTTGACTAAACAAAGTTAAAAGTTATGCAGGGTCTTTATAATAAGTAACTGGACTGACCTCAGGAAATTTTTTATTGACAAAATATGTACAATTTTTCTTTATAAATCTTCAAAGTAGTCCCCACTGGAGTCGATAACATGCTGATACCGGATTTTCCAATCCCCGAACGCTCCCTGGAAGTCGGCAACCTCGATGCTGTCTAGAGCCCTCGTCGTAGCACGTTGAACGTTTTCCAGAGCCCCGAACCGCGTCCCCTTAAGGTGTCTCTTGATCTTGCGAACAGACAAAAGTCCCCTGGTGCCATGTCCGGGCTGTAACGAGGCTGTGGCAGAAAGCAATGAGCATCGACTTCACCTTCGCCTTCGACTGTTTGGCCAACTGCTCGGTGATGAGCAGGCAGGTGTGCGACGGAGCATTGTCGGGATGGAGAATCCACGAATCGGCAATCTCCGGTCGGATTCGGCGAACCCGGGCGGTTAGTCGACGGAGCACCTCTCTGTAGTACTGGCCGTTTACAGTTTGGCCGGGTGGCACAAACTCTTTGTGAACAATGCCTTTCACGTCAAAGAAAGCAATGAGCATCGGCTTCACCTTCGATTTGCTGATGCGCGCTTTTTTCGGTCGTGGTGACGCCGGTGTGTGCCACTTCGAACTTGCCGCTTCGTCTCAGGATCGTATTTGAAAACCCACGTCTCATCTCCTGTAATAACGTGGTTAAAAAACTCTGGTTCGGTTTGCAGTCGATCAAGGATTTCCGAAGCGACAGCAACATGACGCTGCTTTTGCTCATCAGTCAGGTGTTTAAGTACCAGCTTCGCGCAGGTCTTCCTCATGCCCAGATCGTCCTTAATAATGTTGTGAACGGTCATCTTATCAATTCCAACCTCATCTGCCATAGCCCGAATGCTCAGACGACGATCACTGTTCAACACATTACGTGTCCGTGTCCGTGTGACTCGTTGATAAAGGACAGACGCGCTATTTGTCATGGACGTCATCGCGGTCCTCTCGGAAATTTTTGTGCCACTGAAACACTTGAGTTCTGGACGGAACATCCTCACCGTAAGCGTCTTGAATCATTTGAAGAGTTTCCGTGGCCGTTTTCTTGAGTTTGACACAAAATTTGATGCTAACATGTTGCTCGATCGTACACTCCATTTTCATTCCGGCGACGTAACTGAACACGCACTCCACTCTCGCTCAACGCTATGTCTCCAACCGCTTGGAGGCAACTGCTGCAGCCTGGTTCCCTTTACTTGGACCTTCACCACCACTACAGCACCAGATACCGGTTAGCAGGCACTTTGACGGCGCGTTGCAGGCTCAGTCCGGTTACTTATTATACAGACCCTGTATAATATATTTTGAATAAATGTTTTACTGCATATTAAAGCTTAATTATGCACTTATTTTATGCAAATTGAATTTTAAAATTAGGCCTAAATTAAGTATTAACAGTTTTATTTCTTTGATGGCTTGTCGATGGAGTAGTTACAGCCTCCAGTATTGGCAATTCATCTTCCTTTATATTGGCTGTTATAGCAGTATCGTCCTTGTCAAACTTCGTAGAAGTTGAAGCCATAATGAACTTCTGTATTGCTTTTGATTGTATTTTATCTTCTCTTGCGTGCTGCAGTTTTCTTTTGAGGTTCAATGACCCAGAGGACTTTTTACTATTACTGCCGGCAATAGTACTAGACATAACTTAATAAACAAAGAAGCACTAGATTGCGAATGAGTTAAGCAGCGTTTCGTATTCTATAGTTAGGATCGAACGAAAGAATGTCTGAGTACCGCATGGCATGAGGCAACTGAACAGAGGCAGTAGACGTTAGAGTGCGGCAAGATGCTACGGAGGGAAGGGGCGTCTGCCAGGCGAGTCCAAGTCGATGACGGAGAGGTGCGTGACGGACGAGTTCATTTGTAATGATTTGTGGTTATTCCTGATTGGGAATAAGAATTAATCAAGTAGCGAGAGCATGCGCAAGGATCCCACCTTAAGATATATGATTTTCCCTAACTCCTTACTTCTCCAATCTAGTGATGTAAATCAACTTTCAACCTCTAGTCTTGTCTCCTTCTTTAAAACTGAACATTGCAGAGCGATTAGGCGCCCCGTTCCGCTTGGCGCCCTACGCGACCGCGTACTTTGCTTACCCCTTAAACTGGCCCTGCCTATGTAGCTTTTCTGACTTTTCTGGCACGTAACCTTGTACATCCCATATTTTTAGAGTTTTTATTTCTTGGCTTTAGATGTTCGCAATATCGTGTTCAACTTCAATGTTTGGCTGGATGGTACTGCAACTATATAATTTCTTTTTAATTTTGTCGAAAACTTTTGAATACATCAGCGCCACTCTTTGGGCTCTTCTAATCTTTTTTTGCGAGTATAGTGCAGTGAGTGACTTCATTCTTAGTTTTTTCTATAACCTTTCTCATGATCACCTCTGCTAAATTTTCCTCAGAATCATTCAAAGTTGTTGTTTCCAGAATTAAAATGTTCTCATGCTTATAACGTTTGACTATTATTGGCGTTGTCAACATAATGTAAATCAAACTGTTGTAGCTGGCTGTTTTTGTTGCATAGGAGTCATTGGGCATCACCAGTATCGTTCTGTTGGTGTTAGAAGCTTTTTTGCAGATTCCAAACTCGACTTTATTTTCACCTCTGATGACATTCAGACAAAGACGTTATCTCAAGTCAAACATCTCTTGGAGCACTCGTTTGCATCAAATGTTTACCAAAAATCTACAAACACGGCAATGAAATGGGGAAAATTATCACAGCTCCAGAAGCCCCTACAAGCAAAATCGCAAATTGGCTGGTTGATGAATGCAAAAACTGGGGAGAATTCTAAGTGCCTATTCGGTTAAAAAAAGTGAATTCTTCGTCGTCTATGGCTCGACAGTCCAAGCCGGGCCTTGGCCTCCAATAATCATGGTTCCACGACCTTGTTCGCTAGTTGTTCACTTCCAATAAGAATCTGCTGTCAGCCTCTATCGCGGCTTCCCATCGAGTTCTTGGTCTTCTCGCTGAATGTTTACCTTGTGCTCTACCCACTAAGGTTCTTTTCGGCAGCCGGTTATCACATGGCCCGCCCATTTCAATCTGCGTAACGTTCCACGGGAGAAAACAGGTGGATCATCAAGTAGCTCATACAACTCATCACTGTAATGCACACTGGCAGCGTTCACCGCCTGATCAAATTTTGGGCGTACTCTTCCACTTAAAGTATCCCAACTGTAAGCCTTACGTTTTAATTTCATGCCTCGTCTTTTATTTCGGCAGGAGGTTTCCCTGACTATAAGAACTGGCGATAGTAGGTTGCATTTACTGTTTGTTGATCGAGAAGAAAATCAAAAAGTGAACCTTCCTTTGAGCCCAAAAAAAAAAAGATCATTGCAAGCATTTTTTCGGCTGAGAGGCAGTCTTCATTCTTCCTTCGCCACTCCTTACTCGCTATTTTTGATTCAGGGGTATAATGGTTGACCCACATTTCATCACATGCAATCCTCCCCTTCTTATCAAAATCGATTCAGAAGTCTTTCCGTGACCTCCGATCTGACCTGATTTACACCTCCGGTTAACAACCTCAGCACCCATCGTGCACTAATTTTTCTGAAGTCAAAACGATCAGTAATAATTATTTGGGCACCTCTATAGCTGATACGAGATTTCAGTTAACCATCGATCATGTTCAATAAGCTCTCGAACGTCACGGATGTTGTTATCTGTAAGGCTTGTCCTTGAACGTCAGTCATGACTTTCGTTTTCAACACGTTTGCGTCCATCCTCAAATTCCCTGGCTCACGTATGCAATTGATTATCAGATAAAGTAGTGTCCCCAAACTGCGCCTTTAAACATTGATTAGAAACTTTATGATGACGTGTTGCGCGACAGACTGATGTATCTCTTGCTCAGTTATTGCTGTCCTGAGTAAAGAACTGAGCATGACCACTAACTAAGCTCGTTCACCCACTCCTTTTAAACGATCACCAACCGCCATACCATATTATATGATTCGGAGGTGCGTGCTAAGCAGGATAGCTAAATTACCATTTATACTTGATTCAATCTCATGTTTGAACGATTTCCTATGCAAGTGTCGGATGAATAATTCAAGTCGTCGGTTCCTGTCACCAGATAATTTACTTGGGCTCTAGGATGGTTACAAGGCCCTTCTGGTAAGAACACTCCCCTGCCTAATAGACTGCTTTATCTCAATTAATGATGAGCGATTTTGTGAAAATAAATTTCACAAATTACGTGTACATCTTTCTCTGCCACACAATATGTTTTCTGGAAAAGCATAAAAATCCTAAGCATGCAAGCTTGATCTTAAAATCAACATCTAAATGTATGCAAAATTGGTCTTGCTCTTCTCTTCCAACTGAAAATATTTCAACTTCAAACATGAAAAATCACGGTTAATACTTCAATGAATACATGGAGAAAAAAATACGAGGTGTGACAATTAAGTAATGAGACTAATTTTATTGCTGCGCTTGTGGTAGACCTGAGACCTTGAATTTCCCTTTCCCTCGCCCGGTATCCTTCCCCTCTCCATTGATATATTCATCATTACTCTAGCTTGTTCAATTCGCCTGCTATGTCGTGTTGAGTAGACGTGTGTTGGTGGTGCTCGTTACGAAAATGGAGAAACGAAATCAAGACCAACGCGTCATGATAAAATTTTGCGCCAGATTAGGCGAAACAGCTTCGGAAACGTATGCTAAAATTGTAAAAGTGCATGGTGATAGTGCTCTTAGTCATGCCCAGGTATTTCAATGGCATAAAAAGTTTAGGGAGGGGCGTGAAAGCGTGCAAGACGAGGCGCGGAGCAGGAGACCTTGCGAATTTACGCAAATGCGCAGCGTGTGCGCCCTAATCTGTGAAGATCGGCGTTTAACAGTTTGAATGTTGGCCTCGGAGCTGGGCATGAACCATGAAACAGTCGGACAAATTTTAACCGACGATTTTGGGATGAAAAAGTTGTGTGCGAAGATGGTTCTAAAGAACCTTTCTGAGGAGCAAAAGCAGCATCGAATGACCGTCGCAGAAGACTGTTTGGGACAAGTGGAAAACGATCCCATGCTGCTTGATCGAGTTAGTACAGGCAATGAGAGCTGTTTTTTCTAATGCAACCCGGAAACCAAACACCAAGGCCCATTTTGAGACGATTACGGACATCCAGGCGACCGTGACGAAGGTACTCGCGGACATCCTAGTCGAAGCGTTCCAGAAATGTTATGAAGCATGGAAAACGCGCTGGAATCGTAGTATAGCTACGTAAGGGGACTACTTTGAAGGGGAATGCAGAGTTGTAGAATAATTTTTAAGTATACGGTTTTCATGGAATCAGTCTTATTACATAATTGTCACAACTCGTTTGTATAAGTCAAAACTCATTCGAAACTAATTGTCGTTTTCCTTCTGGGCGATTTGCCATTTAACTGTGTAATTGTTCGCAAATCTTCATTACATTGATATAATTTCACTTAAAGAAAAAAATTTGCATGCGAAATTTCAAAATATAGCAAATGAGGCTTGAGGAAATAGGAAATATTGCGTTTTTTTTTATACAATATTTTCAATTTTGTTGAATGACTTTACAATTTACAAGCGGCTCAAAAGCGTGTGATGGTATAACGGCTTTTATTTGCATTCGTGCTTAGGTGCGTTTTCTTCCAATCATTTAATTTTTCAAAGAGCACAATACATTACCTCCACATTGTATAAACATCTTAACATGTCGCAGCATTAACAATTTTATATTTCCGTTCAATCAATTTCAAGCATCACAGATGATTGACATTTGCATGCTGCTCTCAATATATTTGTTGACTCCTCCGTAAATTTTTCCCATTGAATATGATTGTAATTGACATATTTTGTTGTAAAAAAATACAAAATTTTATATCAAAAATAAGGATGAGAAATACAAGGAAAATGCTTTAGCATAGTCAAAGAATAAAATTCCATCAAGTGCTTCGGCTGAATATGAGTATGCTCCATTATTTGTGTTTCTTTTCACTGCTTCCTCATGGACTTAACTTTATTAAAAGTCTAGGTTTTATGAAAGAAATTGATTATTTGCTACCATGATTTTGCGCAAACCAAGCAACGTGTCATTTTTTTCTCAAGTTTTAATTTAACTGCTAAGAAGATGAGAGAATATGTCAAAAAATTATCATATCTTTTTTACTTCTTTACAAAGTAGATAATCATTGATAGCATTGCAATGCAATTTAATACGAGTACTTGCATAAGATCCTTTTTTGGCAACTGTTTGTGCGAGAAACTGTAGTAATAAGGAAATTAGGAGGCTTCTTTCCCTACCATTGCCGCTACATGGCTTCTACCATCGAGTGGCTCTGGCCAGTATGCTGGTGGTGTGATGGCCATAGAGTCAAATGATAGGTGGCTGACACCATGACTTCGTGGTCACTTGTGGATCAGAGGTTGTTATGACATGTAGAATTATAGTTCTAGTTTGAATTTTTCTAAGACAGTTTACATCTGGTTCTAATTGTAAAGAAATTAAAAGACCAACGAAATTTAAAAAGAAAATAATTTCTAAAATAGAAAATTCGTAAATTAGAAACTAAAACAAAATAAAAATCTTACATTTAAATTTAGCTATTCCAGATAAAATCTAAATCAAAATATTAAGACATAAATACATATTTTTTTAAAACTAATCCAAATTCAATTTTGCTATGATTCCTTGCGTGGTGCGCTTAGCACGGTCTCCTTGATGTATTAACAGGAAACAAAAAATTTATCAAACATAATTACAATCAAAGAACAATTAGCTGACATACTTGGAGTATTGCTATTGCTTATTGAAGTAAGAAAGTGTAGAGAAATAAAGTCACAATTATGTGATTTGTAATATGAGATGAAAAAAGAAAAATGAATGCGTAAGGAAAAGTCTCAGTCTTCTTTTTCTGAAACGACAATGGGTATGAGACCCGCAATGTTGGCCAGGTTCTTTTTTATACCTACTCAGTGGACTGTGTTTCATGTTTCGTTGTAGGGGCTCTCGACAAGATGGAGAGGCCTTGCACTTTGACTCGTACCATCGGGACCTAATGTCTATTTGCGAGGGGTGTGAGAGGGCACTATTCCAACCAGGATGTCCACTTGCTGTTGTGGCTACAATTTTCTTTGTCAATTACATGGCTACCTACCTGATCACATGTGGTGACAATAAGAGAGTAGTGTTACACCCAAAGGGAGAAGAGTGCCCTGGCCGGGCTTTTGTCCAGGGATGAGCAATAAGTCGCCAAGCGAGAATGCGGCTTGCTGGTTTCACTTTTTTGCAGCACGAAAGCGAACACTTGATACGCTTTCTACGATGCAAACCAATAAAGTCAAACTACAGTAGAAGACTTATTTTGACATTCCTTAATTGTGCCAAGAAGAATTGATATCGTAAGCATACTACCTCGCCTGAATTACGATGACCCTCTCTAACTACACCAAGAAAAATTATTATCACGAGAATTCAATACACTCTTTCTTTAACACGACCTTTTGCACAACTCATCCGAACACTATCACTCGACTTCTTTTTTTATTCGGAAATTCGCTCCCGGCCAGTATCCGTTAGATCCGAAATTTAATGCTTATTTATTTCAATTGTCATAAAAAGAAAATCTAATTTTTTTTCTTATTTCCCCTTTTTCTCCTTTCACACACTCTGGTTCATTTAGAGTTATAATTTAAATTTTTGAGTTGATTAATGCAAATAGAAGGAAACTTAAATATTGCAACAAACAAAAGAAAAGAAAGTAATGAATCGTTTGACTGATTGCTCTACGAAAAAAAGGGCCCTTTATTTGCTGCTACCTTTGACGATTCCGTTGGTTCTTTTGCCACTACGCGATCCTACTTATTTTACGTCGATCAGTTGTCGCTTGTTCTTTGACTTTCCTCCGCTGAGGTCTTTTTTCTTGCTTTAACTTCTTGTCTGCATCTTATTCTCAATCCTTCACCATTATCTCGTCAACGGCCTTCCGTTTTTTCTTAATCGCCACTACTCTTCCCTGCAAATCGAAAATCCAAAAAGCTTCGCCTCTAATGGCCACTTTACTGATCTCTGACCGAGTTATTTGTCTTGGGTTCAGCCACCTCTTTGGAGTGGTTCTTTGTATTCCAACGGAGTGGTTCCACTCGAATTTGGTATGATCTACACTCCACCTTCAACCACTCTGGTGGTGGTCACCCCACAATTTTTTTTCGTATTTTTCACTATTGAATATCTTTCCAGAAAATATTTTTTAATGGTTCACACTCTTATATAAAAGCGTTAAGACTTACATTAACCAGAAACTTCTAAGCTATTCACAAAATTTGATGACTGTAGCTTCTATAGTTCCTGAGGAAATTTGCTGTGATGCACTGACGAATGGACAGGTACCGATATTAATAGGGTAATGTAAGAAATTTTTTCTAAAACCCTAACAAATGATCAGCAATGTGCAGGCCTAGACGGACGGTTGGCAAATGATAGTGAACGCATAAAAATGGGAAATAATTTTGTTTTGGAAAACGCTGAAGTGTAATTGTAAATATTTACACATTATAGCTGGCGAGGGTAGTTCAGAATGGGTTCCCATTAAATCCTATGTTCAATACCTTGATTTTTATCTTGACTAGTGTCTATACTATAATGAACATGTTAAAATCATGCTTAGTAGAGATGGTGGGCACTGCTTTTTTTCAATCATAGTGATTGACTACGATTATTCATTGATTGTATCTGTGAAAAAGAGCAGCTCTTTGTGTTACAATCGTTTTTTCGAGTTTGGATATCATAAAAGACGGTGATGAAACCCTTCGCCGACAGTTGAATTCACAGTTTCAATTTTATAATATGAATCTACAGTAAATCTTCTATGTGGAGCTGGTAGTTTTTAAAATTTTTTAGCTCAGATTTTTACAATTTCCAACAAAAATATAATAACGAAGTAATCACATACGACTCATTTAAGCTACATATATAATAGAATGCGCAAAATTAATTGGCTTCCCTGGAATTTGCGTGATTTTTTTTTCTTCATCATAAATCAAATATACTGCGATCGCAGTCACAGTAACATCTTAAAAACTAATTCTGCCTAGATAAATATTTAAGCTATGATTGGAAAGTTCGTACTCTGTTTTGAGCAATCACAGCAATTGCAACACCACCTGCAGCCAGCGAAAATACGTGTACGAGCAATGGTCACCGTTAGTAAGATGTCAGGGTTATATAATTTTGATTGCTTGTAGTGCTCATTTTGATGACAGCTCTTTTTGATATGCAATCGCAACCTGTGATTGCTCTTTTTCAATTACGGTGAAAAAATTACAGTTTATGAAAGAGCATACCATCTCTAATGCTTAGTTAAGTGCATAAAGTGTTCGTGTCCCTTCAATTCCAAAGTTTCAGTTACAATGCTCTGGTCAGACCAATTTTGGCACATGGATGTCTGGTTTTACCAAATTAGACATACATGTATCGTAACAAAGCAGAGGATTATTACATTGGACATGTCACGAATTTTCTAAAACTAATATCTTCGAGCATATACTAGATATATTAGAAGCACTATATATCGAATCAAAGAATTTATCAAATTGCTAAAGTGAAGAGTCGATACATTCATTTTGAAACTTGTTCGAAATTATATGAAAAAGTCTGTAGCTGTGAGTTTAAAATTCTTCGATCTCAAAGCCATTCTACCCTACCGACGGGTACATTGGCATTTATTTCACTATTAGCACTGCCTCCTTAAACCTAACCATCTTGCTCTACAAATTTGGTGATATGACGTCATACAATAGTTAAACTGGCAGCCCATTCCATATGATGCAAATCAGCTGACAGGCAATGCAGTAACAAACAATTAGACGTCAGATTTGCTGTCCAATAGTAGTCGATTTTCAAATTGACCCGCTGTTTAAGTCAATTTACAAATCAAACTCTTAGAGTTCAAGCAAGATCAAAGACAGTATGAGGATCCATGCATCCATGAAAATTCAAATTTAAGTTCTATTTAAAAACTCTTTCAGGATTTGCAAAACTTACGCTTTCATATATAAAAATAAGCAAACTGAAAAAGAAAATCTCAGGGTCAAGCTGAAGATTCATCGACAACAAAATCAAATCCAAGTCGAAAATGATTACTTGACGGACGATGACCTTGGTAGCGTGCCGAAGTACTAAATTGAATTTTTTCAAGTCAAACTACAAGGAAAACAAGTGATAATGGAGCTAAAGGATACCAGAAAACTACTTCCGTTAGATGGGCGAGAAGCTATTCCCAGCGATCACAAATGAAATAATTTTTTTCTTAGAACAAGCTGTGTTCACTGGAAGGATCCAGTCGGAACTAATGAAGTGCCTGCAAGTGTCACAATTGTAGCTAGGAGAATGAAAATCCTCTTCGGAAGTATTCATTAGCAATGGAATCACAGATAAGTCTCATATACCTCTTCAGCAGATCTCAAGTAGACTTAGTTTGTTGGATATAAAGGGAAGTGTAGATGTGAGCTAAATTGAGTAGCAATGGCGGTATTTACGAGTATGTTGGTTATACATGCGGACTTGGAAGCTAGTTGACATTATATTGGTAAAATGGACTGATTTCACTGGGTTACCAAAACAAAGCATTATTTGGTATCGTGGGTTATGATCAATGCTGTCGTATGCTTGCTTAAAGTCAACGAAAACTTAGTATACGTCTATATTAAACTCCCAGGATTTCTCAAGTACCTGCTTGCCTACGAGGTGTGACAATTATGTAACGAGACTGATTTTATTGCCGCACTTGTGGTAAGCCTGCGACCTTGAGATTCCCTTTTTCTGCCTCGGCATCTTTCCCCTCTCCATTGATATATGTATTTACCATCGCTCTAGCTTGTTTAATTCGCCTGCTGTGTGGTCTTGAGTAGATGTGTGTTGGTGGTGTTCGTCACGAAAATGGAGAAACGAGATCAAGAGCAACGTGTCGCGATAAAATTTTGCGCCAGATTGGGCGAAACAGCTCCGGAAACGTACGTTAAAATTGTAAAAGAGCATGGTGATAGTGCTCTTAGTCGTGCCCAGGCGTTTCGATGGTTTAAGGAGGGGCGTGAAAGCGTGGAAGACGAGGCGCAGAGCGGGAGACTAGTCGGGGTGGGGACTGACGCGAATGCGCAATGTGTGCATGCCCTAATCTGTGAGGATCGGCGTTTAACAGTTCGAATGTTGGCCTCGGAACCGTGAAACAGTCAGATAAATTTTAACCGACGATTTTGGGATAAAAAAGTTGTGCCCAAAGATGGTTCCAAAGAACTGCACCACACCGCGCTCAGCGTATCCCAGTATCTGGCCTCTACAGGGATCGTGGTGTTGCAAAAGCTGTCTTATTCGCCCGATACGTCACTCTGTGACGTTTTTTGTTCCCTATAACAAAATCGGTGGTCAAAGGAACCCATTTTGAGACGATTACAGACATCTAGGCAGCCGTGAGGAGGGTACTTGTGGACATCCCAATCGAAGCGTTCCAGATGTTACAAAGCATGGAAATCGTTGCATATTCGTTGTAGAATAATTTTTAAATAAACGATTTTCATGGAATCTTTCTCATTACTTAATTGTCACACCTCGTATAAACAATTGATATTTTGTCAATATCTCCAATAATACTGTTGTCGTATGGTTTGATTTTATTTTGCGTGTTGTACAAAGTAGTGATATGCCTCTATAGCTTATGCACTGTAGCTTATCGTCTTTTTTGTAGAGAGGGAATATAGTGATTGGCTCCACTCCTTTGGCATGTGTTCCTGTTGTCCAATGTGCTGTATGTCTTCATGGATGGCTTTCTGAATATCGTTTGCACCATATTTAATGAGTTCCACTAGAACTTCATCTATGTTCGGCGATTTATTATACTTTACTTTTGGAGTTTCACGGAGGAATACGAGAAAACATTTTTCAGAGTGAGTAGGACTAATGGAAGCTCTCCGGGAATATATTCGTATATAGACACCGTTGTTTTGGAGCGGTGCGGAGAATTTAGGAGGTTCGAGCTTTTAAAATGTAAAACAATTTTAATATTTTGTAATAATATACGTTCATATACACAGGTATATCTTTAAAACTTTACTAGCTATGTATGCCTGCATAACATTATCCAAAGAAGGAGATATTCCCAAGCAAAGTGACGTGATAAGTTTTATTTAAATGTTAGTTTTAGTTTTTATTTCTGTTTGTTGAATAAAATTTATTTACCCAAAATTTTTCAGTTTATATCGATTTAAGGCTAACATTGATGTTTTGGAATGTGCTGGATGGCAGTGACCTGCTAATAATCGTAAAGGTCGAATTGACTTGATGATTAAGATGGCTGTTCTTTATTGGTGGAATATACAGGAAAGTTTGAGAACAATTTTCTCGAAAAATATTGAAAAGTGCATGGTTTAACCTGCAGGATATGCTCTAGATGAGAAGAACCCTTTCTCACCACATTTAAGTCAAATGGATGACTCATACCTTGTATTATCTTTTGCAACTGAACGAAATAGTTTTCTAGGGTAAAGAAGTTATTGAATTATATTTCTTTGACTCGATACAAAAATTAGCATTGCTTTACCCCAAGTGCATTCACTACCCATTTTCTCTTTGTCAATTTGATGTAGGTTTTATTATACTTTACCGCATTTATTTCTTTCTTCTTAACGATCGTCATAAATGCTTCTTCACCGGATTCCCATTAAACAAAAAATTGGTTGTAGTACAGCCAAAGTATCCTTAATTATGTCTCCACGCAGTGCCTTGCAGAAACATCTCAAATTAATTTTCGGCCTTCTCCTCTTAACCACAAAACAACTCAAAATATGTGCTTAGGGAGCAAATTCTACTCGCGAAGTGTATTTTCCGAGAAAAACGGCAAAAAGTTGTGTAGGTGGTTGCATAAGAAAATCAATTATTGTCAAGGAATTGTTAATGTTTGCAAAATGGAACGTGATAGGGATATTGAAATCAATTCAAGAGATTATGAAGACAGTGGCAAAGGAAAGAAGAAAGTGGATTCATTAAAATTTTTAGTCATCGGATTTCTTTTAAAATATAATGTTAAGTTTATAACTTGACAGTTCAAAGTTGTTCATTTAGCTAATACCTAACATTAAACCATTTAAAATGTTGGCAATATACTTAATGATAATTACATTACTAATCTGGTAGGAGACTCAAAAGTTCTTTGAAAATCACCACACTTTTAGACCTAGTGACTAAGTTACTAAACTTTTCATCCTTCGAATGATGAAGCGAAACTCTAATCGATTCCTACTAACTTAACTCAAGTCAAACCACGATTCTATTCCATGCTAATAAACCAAACTTCCTTAATTCAGTCAAACAAGTTGGCAAAGTCGAACTCATTGTCTCAGAGCTGTAAATTCAATCCTTCCTTTTGTTATTTGCCTACGCAACTGACACATATTTCAACGAATCAAGGAGAGTGCTGGCACAAAGTTATCACCGCCGCTTTATCCTTGTTAAGTTCTAATCGCATTAAAAATTTGATTACTGACCAAAGTGAATCCCATTCAAGGACTACAACTTCCAGCTAATTCAATATGTATTTTAGTTGACACCTTCCATCCAAGTTGTACTTTAAAATTTGTCTCTCAATTCTATTACGGACATCCTAACGAACAAATTTCAGTCAGTGGTTGAAACATTGGTGGGAGTAGAACAAGAAGAATAGGTAGAAAAAATTTATTTGCAGAGAATAAGAGGAAAACTTGATCGTTTGGTGCGTTGTGCGGAAAAAGTTTTTCCCTCATTGAAAACTTGATGTAATGGGAAGCATGTGGTTTGTTCCGTGTAAAATATACTTGATAAAAATAAGAATGTATCTATTTGGAATCTAACTAAGAAATAAGAAAAACTTTTATGTTTTCTGCTGAGAATCGCGGTGCTGCAGTCAGAAGAGCGAGCTCGATAAAAATAGAAGTAGCAAGATGAAGTCATGTAGAAAATAGGAGTACTATAGTAAAGAATTGATATTTAGTTTATTAAAAAGTTTGTGTCTCATACTATGGACTTGAAGTTATTGTTGTTGTCACACGTGATGGGAGGAGTAAAATCTAATTTTTCAAGAATTTCACTCATTGATATTTAAAATATTAGATGATATGACTATTTATAGTCATTGCGGGAAGGAAATTGACTGGCATGTATGCATACTATAAATGCATTTACAATCATTTATTAATTTTTCTTGAAAAGCCGACGGACCTTGCTTTCTCGAGTTGGTATATGTGTTTTTAGTGCTTTGAGCCGCCTTCAGAGTCTAAAGGATGATTTTATATAGGCGTAGGATAGGTTAAGCAAGTAGGTATTAAATTAGGCCAGATAGAGGGATATTAGGCTTTTATATTTTGGACTGTTGCATGTCCGTTTGTTCTAGTTCATCTCTCTTCCGTTTCCATCGGAGAGTGCGGTGGCAATAAGTTGTTCGTTAATAATGTTACCATCTATTATCTATGTCTGTTTATTTCAAACCTTTCTAGGATGTCAAGTCTCGGTCCTTTGCTTTGTTTGTGTAGTAATGTCATAGTGTCAGGCTCGCGTGTGTGGTTTTGTCAGTGCATCACCTAATTAGAGTCTACCATGTTGTGAAAGAAATATCATAAGTGCTCTTTGTATCTTATCGTTGGTTTCCATATTGTCCTTCCTTCACCTGTATATACCATGTCGCAGTCCTTGCATGTCAGTTTGTACAAGCCACTGTTTTCTTAAATTGATGAGGTTTACTTCCTTGGTTTCCCCAATGATCTTCGCCCTTCAGTTTTTTCAGCGAGTACCATTTTGCGTATCTTTGCAATACACGTGGCCAGCCCATTGCAGCTTTTTTCCTCTCTCCATGCACCTATTGAAGAAAAAAGTTTCAGTTTAAGTCCCGTTTTGAAAATTTTCCACCAATAGCTATATTAGCTACATTTCTGGAAATTTTTTTAAGTTTCACCCCCACGACTCGTATATGGGAAGATTCCCCCTAAAAATTGCTGCACCAAAACTCTTCTCGGTATTCATTCACACCCTATTGAGCAGCTTTGATTTTAACGTGTCACCAACGCGATCGTTAGTGGCGTTTGGGTGAATTGCACGAAGGTAAGGTGGACTGCGCGCCTCATTCCGGATGTGAGACCGTGGCTACATCGAAGGCATGGTGAGACTAAACTTGATCTGATGCAGTTTTTGAGCGGGCATGGGTGTTTTCAATCTTACCTATACAAGATTGATAAGTCACGGTCCCCCGATTGTCGGTTTTGCCCAGGAGAGGAGGACAATGCCTGCCACACATTTTTGCGTGCACAAAATGGGCCAAGCTGTGAAAGAACCTCTACAGGGAGACGAGAGAGCACACCCCCGGATAATATAGTTGCGGTGATCCTCGAATCGGTTGACAAATGGAACCAAGTGGCACATTATGCTCGGGAAGTCCTAAAATATAAAAGGGATTCACAGCAGCCGGGGGCGTTGGGGCTGGGGGATCGCTTGTCTCCCTCTCCCCTCCCGCTAAGAAAGGAACCCCCAACTTCAAGTCACTTCACGGCGTAAAAAAGTGACACCTGGCCCAAAGTAATGTGTCAAACAGTTCCAGGCTGAGTTCTCAGGTTGACAGGGGAGGTCTTTCGTGGGAAGTCCAGTCGCCTTCTTGCGAGCATGGGATTCCCACACTCTGTGCATAAATGGCATTCACCTCCAAAAAAAAAAAAATTTACTAGCATTGAGGTTTGTCAAGCAATCAACCTTCTTCCTCCTAGACAAGTGTATCCAAAGCCTGAACCAATTTTGCGTCGTCATATACATAAGTGTTTTTATATATTTAAGACATTTGTTTTTCTCAACCTTTAATAATGGTAAGCTCACCTGTATATAATATTAAGTTTGTTATCTGTAAAGAACCTGAGTCCACAAGAGCTAAATTAATCGTGTGTGATAGATATTGTGCTCAGCCGTACCATCTGAAATGCTTATCGATTCCAGCTGTTTTTTATGATATCCATACTAAACTTTCAAAAAATATTACTTTTCGGTGTGATCACTGTCAAGGTGTGACGATTGCGGATACTGTCCGTATACTAAAAGAACATTCTACTCAACTGCTGGATGTTCGGGGTCGTATGGATCATTCGTTGGCTAATGCTAATTTGAACAGCGCCGCAACTCAAACTGCTGCAATGCATCCTACCGCATCAATTCAGGCTATGTCAAGCAATATTGTGGCGCAACCAATTGTAAATGTTCCTGAAGATAAGAACATGGGGGCCACTCCCAAAAGAACAGCAGTTAATTCAATTACTTCTTCTTTATCTTCTAGGGATAGAAATATTGTTGACTTTCACTCGTCGACATCAGCGCGTAGACATTACTAGCTGCTTCTGCTTTTAGCAAGGCAGCAGTTAATTCTAACACTTCTCCTTTATCTTCTAGAGATAAAAATTGTACAGACTTACAATCGTTAGCGTCAGCGGAGAATTTGCCTGCTGCTCCTCCTCGGATGTCAAACTTATCATCTCAGCTTCCGTCACTGGAGGTAATTGCTTCATCTGCGCAAATTTTGGGGTATTGTAAAATCACTTTACAATACAATATTGCAAAATGATTTCACGATACCTTAAAAAGTGATAGCGAGCCTGTTTTTCCTATCTTCAAATATTTATTCACACATCATCTAGACTGACCCCATACAAACCCATAATAAACGAGTGGAATTCAAGAACCGCATTTTTATATATAAATCAGTTATCAAAGGAAATGATTCGTCACTGTATGAAGCTCAACATTCAATCATCGACTTCTTTCCTCGATATGTCAGTTAGCAAGTAACAAGTACGTCCTTTTGCTAAGGAGAAAGAACTCGCCCCACAACACCGCAACGCTAGCCTGCCAGCACATTTACGCGTCCCCAGACAAAGCCAACCTCGGCGGATCTTAACATCCTTTCCGCCGAGGCAGAAGCCCGTCGCTGCAGTCCTTTGCGGACATTCATATACGTACTTACACTGCAAAATGGTGCCCAACGTGCGGCCCGAAAAGCACGTCTGTATCAACAGTCGTGAGCATGCGACAGACCATCGTCTCTAGGTGACCCAACAAGGTGTCCAGATTATCGGCGGCTAGATAACTACTTTGGGATATTGCACAAACCGTGCCCTAGCATCTTTAACAACTTCCGGACTTGTGTTGTCCTCGGATATCAATATCGTTTGGACCTGCTTTTGACTTATACTTTTTTGATTTACAACAAATGGTATTAGAGTCCTTATGTGTATTCGGAAGTTGTTATCCCAACACCATATTTTCGGCGGATACTGATCTGCACCTCAACCCAAATGGTGCCCAAGTGTCTTCCATTACATGGATTTTGATTTCACGTGATTGGCTGCTTAGCTAGTCCGTGACTATCAAATACAAGACACGTGCTGCTTGCGGGTCAGAATTCACCCTGGGCTGACAAGTTGTACCTTGTGAAAACGCGCGAATGACAGAGCACTTCGGAACCCTGATCCTTATGGTGCCGCAAGAGAGTAGTCCCTGTGACACAACAGGAGGAGTGTACCATTGATGTCCTTACCTTGGAAAGGGACTGATGGAACGGAAAGACCGAATTTCTTTCATGATAACGTTATTTAAAAACTTTTTTACATGATACATATTTGTACTTTTTTTATTGAGCTTCGAGAATAGCTCACCACTTTCGGCCACTTGTGATAATTTTGTCTTGGTCGTAATTAAGTTTTGTTTATAGCATTGATTTTAGCTTTCTTTGCGATGGATTTTCAAAACGCATGTAGACTCTGCCTACGAATTGGCGAGGAAATGTACTCACTGGGTGAGTATTTGATCGACAAAGCAAGGAGAATTGGTGTTTTTGACTTTCTGAAGTGGTACATCAAGATAAATATCGTTTTTGGAGATAGCTCACCACGGATTTACTCCTTCATACGTCGCTGCAAAGAAACTTCTTCATACGTTGCTGCAAAGAAATACAGACTGCGCTACAATGATCCAGATCGGCACGAGGACCTCGAGACCCAGTTATGAACCGGCCAACCCCGATTTGTAGAGCAGATTACGATCCGCCTGAGGATCCGGATCCACCATCTCGATACATGCCTTGGGACTCCAGGGATCATCCGCCACGATTGAGCCAAATACAACCACCGACTCTAGGTCTAATGGCTCCGCCGGAGCAACCTTATATGTTGAGACCGAAGCAGATCCCCAGCATCGTCCTGGGCTAGAATCTGTATTTTAGCGGGGAGCCAAACACAATCAATTTGGAAGTCTTCATTGGTCGGGTGGATTCCCTGATCGAATAAATGCTAGCAGGCTGCTTGCCGATACTGCTTAGGAGGGGCAGCGTTGGAGACCTACTGGTGGATACATTTGATTCTACCATCTATACGCTGGTCACGGCTGAAGCAGGTAGTTCGCATGGGGTACCCCACGGTCAATATGGACGAGAGCGTTCTGGAAAAAATCCATACCAGATGGCAAAGTCGGGCCGGCATCCTTCTGCTAAACGACGAGCTGTCCGAGCTGATCACATCAACACGGGTTGATGTCGGGTGGTGAAACGTAGCCTAAGGCTGGAACTTCACCGCCATGTCACGAACTCAGACCCGCAGGATATGGAATTGCTGCTGAGAGTCATTTGTCGACAGGAGGGAGTCGAGGAAGACCTCCGGGAACGGCCATACCTGCTAGCGTCGACGGTTCCGTGGGCTGGAATCGCGAAAGTGGCACCACAACACAGCACTACAAATCTGGAGAAAAACAACACGGAGTCGGATAAGCTTACTGTAGCCGCGATGGAGAGCCTCAGGACCTACTGGAACTGCAAGTAAACCGGACATCGGGTTATTGCATGTCGGGCAAAGCGTATGGTGCTATGGATGCGGTAAGCCGGACACCTATTTTCCAGACTGCCCTGATTGTTCCACTCTAAGAAATTAAAAGAGTGAGTACCCGACCACCACAGCGGTACTCCAAAGCCCCACAGCACGTTCCCAGCCAGATGCAAACCACAATGTTGACGACAACACACCAGCCTTGACTACTTTGACTGCGGATGTTCCCTCTCTGCCGGGAGCCTCACCAACGACACTGTTGAAGCGACCACTGCGGTTACTGCCTGAAAAACTTCGGCAGCCCCGAATTCGCGTACTCAAGCCATACCATGTTCGACTGCAGGATAATCGGGCGGTTCGAAAGCGAATATTTGTTTCCGAAAAAGTCACCTATTGCTCACGCAAAACAAAATGGTCAACTCGTCGTTAGCGGAGTTTCTGCAAGAGAGTGTGCACCTGCTGTCAAACCCCTGAATTTTGTAACATTTCGGAGATTTCCGAAAACGATACGAGATCTTACGCCCCAATCAGAGTGTTTGGCGAAATTGCGATTGCACTGATTGACACTGGTGCAAGTATTAGCTGCCTTGCCTCGGACCTCGGCTCAAATGTACTCCATCAACATCCTACCTTGATTAAGCCTTGACGCTCTGACATCAGTGCCGCTGATGGCACCATGCACTCTATCCAGGGTAGATTGACCGCACCCGTGACTTTCTGAGGTCAAACTAAGGATATTACCTTCTTTATTATCCCTTTTCTTACTCAGAACGGGTACCTTGGCATCGATTTCGTCCTTCAATTTGGTTTGGCCCAGACTTATTCATCGATGCCCTCTTAAATACCAGACATGTCAGCAAACTCGCTTTTGTACCCGACAGGCATGAATTAATGCCTAACCAACGACAACCTCTGGAAGCATCCATCGCTGCAGTCCTTCACGGATATAAATCATACCGACTTCACTACACATTCCTGCCTCCTTTTGTTTGCATTGACGGGAACCGAGGGTTCTATAATTTGCTTGGTGTCTCCATCCTAATCGTACAATAATCCTCCATTCCAAACTGAAACTAAAAACTGGTTTTACAAATATTTAGTAACAGTTGCAGGATGAGTCATGCCTGTTAATTATTTTTACACCTTTGGAAATTTTGAAATCATATTACCTCTCATTCACGAGGGTTACTGCCACTGGGGGTTCCGGTCCTGGGGTCACTCGTCAAAGGACGGGCGTGGGCGCCACTCGCTCCCAAACTACTCCCGTATGGCCGCCGAGCGAGACTGCGGAACACCAAAGAATGATTCCTCTACGCTGATCAGCACAGCACTTCTGACATTACCACCTGAAAGAAAATGCTCCTGACACCTGTATTTCCGCACAACTTTTGGGGCACACCTGACACCTATAACCTTCCTTCTGACACCTGTATCCAACTTTTGGGGCGCACCAATTGTTAGGCAAGCTTCTCACCGTACGCAAACTCCTCGGAACCAAATGGAAAAATTTTCATAATCATCCTATTTATCTACACAAAATACCTCTACCACTCGAGCCACGTGCACTCTTTGGTATTCAAATACAACTCCACTACTTCGTTCAACTTACAGATTATATTATTCTATTTTTTCACTGAAATCACTTATTGCTGAGAGAGCTACAAATAAACAAAATTATGTCAAAGGATACTTAGCTTAAATCCCACGATCCTTTAAGTATGAGGGCCCACTTTTCTTGCGCCTCGCTCCCAACAGAATTATCAGCAGTTTTTGGGTACTTCCGAACGCCATGCCGCAATCGCTTGTTACAGCGCACTCCTTTGCTTAACAATTCTCGATGGCCTTACAATTCTCGATGGCTTGAAAATTGTTAATGACAAATCGTTGTCGTATACACGCGTTGATAAATCAGATTATACTGGTCACTGCTCGGGTTGTCTTCTCCTTCCTCCTCGGATTCACATATGTTAGATCACCATTAGAATCGATGGCGGTTCATGCACTTTTTAGTCGTTGCACATCACGGACCCAATCTGTTCTAATGGCATTTCTACTTTATCACTGTGGAGAGTCTCCACGATGCGTCATTTGATGGTCATTGTCGTAATGCTGGAAAGTACGTTTTATTAATTTCTTGTATATTCATGTATGTACAAAGGCTTCAAATGATGCTTTTCATTTTGCAGATAGATAGATGGATAATTATTTTATTGAGTACGGTGCAAAATGCTCAAATTATCCGGAATGGTAGTGAATTTATTTACCAGTGAAATTTTTCCTTTAGCTTTGTGCAACTCTTTAGTTAACTCCTTTACTATTTCATAGCGTTCAGTTTTAATTTTTGATTTCATTTTTTCAGGTTCCAATTGAGGTTGTTTCTTTAGTTCATTCTTTTAATCTTCTAATTTCTTGTCCGATTGAATTCATAAGAGTTGCCATTTGGATTTGCGATCCACCACTAGATGCTTTCGGTTTTTATTTGGAACCACCACGATTAGATGTTTCATGAGTATCAACATCTGCAGAAAGTTTTGCGGAAGCAATTACGGCCAGGCTTGATTCATTCTTCGTTACTTCTGGCGGCCCTTTACTACTTATATGGAACTTTTTGCTTGAATTGTTAGCCTAAATCCTTAATTTAATACAAAATTGTTTAGATTTAAAGAACTAGCAACTACTGAGTTTCGTTGTGGCTCGGTTGGTTATGGTGTCTTTTATTTAAATTCTTTTCTTCTTAAAACAAGCGCATTTTTTTGTTTACTCCTCGTGCTTGTGGTAAGAGGGTTTCCTTAAGGGCAAAGTAAAAAGATAATTCCATAACAATTACTGTGTACACCGACATTACAAAGAACACCCACCTTGCCATTAGCAATAGTTATTCGCCATTCTCCAAACCTGGGTTGATATCAGAAAAATCGAACACGAAGCATTTGGAACTATACCCTCAGCCCTTACTCTGTTACGAAATGTCTCGTATGGATTATTGATCCCCATGAAACGCAACGTAAACACAAATAAAAAGTAACTACCTTAATTAGAAACTAGTAGTCTATCACTATTGAACATTTCACGCGGCACACGAATAGTATGAAGACGGATCTTGGACAGAGGTTTGTCACTCAGACAATTATCAACTTCCAATTAAGGCTGACATAGTGCCGAATGCCATGTCCCTCTCCGAGACCAAGCCACAAGTTATTGCAAGACGTTGTTCAATTTATCACAAAATAATTCAGATAGGAGCAGTCTTTCGTTAATCAAATTCTCAATTGAGTCTATCTCTAAGATGGTGAAAAAATGTACGCATTTCCCTTAAAAGATTTTATTGAGCCCGCCGATAGCTTGATTAAGACAGACGTCGATATTCACACATATTGGCTTAACTTTCATTTGAACTTGAAGCAAACTTAAAGCTTCACGCAAAATTTTCATATAGCTCTTAACAAACAATTATCAAAGAACTCAAAAGAAAACTTACCAGAGACTCTCTTACCATTAATACGTTACCACTGAAATTACAAAAAAAAATAATAATGAACTTTTGACCTCAGTATTCTCTTTCAACTTTTTCCTGGCGCTTCATGTTCTTACTACTGTAGAGACTCTATTGTCTTGCGCTTTCTTCAAACATCGTATGGAACAATACATTACAATGGTGGCATAAAAATAAAGCTGTAGAACAAACTAGAAAAATGTTGTAGCATTTCAAGACTCAAGTTTGCTTCTGTGCTGAGAAATCCTTAAAGTTTGTTAACTAAGTCCACAGTGGGAAAGAAAGAAATAGCTTCCTGCTTTTGACTGAATGGCGAATATTTGAATAGACGTGGCAGAATAATATTTTTGTTGGTGTAATTTTACGCTTTAATGGACTTTAAAATTGAAAATGGCCGGTCTACGTTTTCTGGGAGGGTTTTTGAGTGAACTATTGCAAAGTTCTATGTTAAATTAGAAGAGTTATCGATCATTAAACGTTTTTGTAACAAATAAATCTTCTTTTAAAAAAAACTGAATCGGAGAAAATTACTCCTCTATGTTTTTTTCTACACGAAGGGAATCCTCTGTGCCTTGTTGTTAAAGCGATATTTTATAAAGTATACAGATATGCATCCTTGCAGATTGCATCAAGCGCAATCAATGGAACCATAGGGCTAAATGAAGGAAGAGTGATTTAACATCATTAAATTATTGATTGAACACAAGAGGCATGATTTATACTATTGCTGAAGAACTTATAAATCTTCAAATAAATGAGGTCCTAACTAAGTTCTTCTACCGGCACTCTAAAATATTGCGTGGAGTTTACATCGCTTAAAGTAGTGAATTCCATGTGCCTGGACGGAAGGCACTACAATGAGATGAAATCACACTACAGAAGCGTGAAGATCAATTTTAGTGCTTATAAACCACGGTTTTTGGGTGATTTTGCAATTAAAGTGATTTATCCATTTTCGAAGAGCGTAGAAATTTCACACAAAAGCACGATTTAACTACTTTAACCTCAAATCACAAAATGCCATCGTTTTTTCTCACAAGAAAATGCCTGCCATATGTGAAAAAGCTTCCGGAGAATATATCTTGTATTCGCTCTTTGTCATCAAGTACAAATAAATGGTCTTGCATTTCCATCCTAAAATGTCAGAATTTTCATGTACGTTACGAAACGAAAATGTTGGAAATCACACAAAGTAAAGTGGCAACAAAAAACACCTGCATTTGTTTGGATTTCCCCCAAAGTAATATGTGTAATATCACAAAATAGTAAACGTTTACACGTTTTTTAGTGTGGTATCATACAGTTTTAAGTTTAATTTGACACATATTGAGATTATTCACACTCAATCAGTGTCAAAAATGTGTGAAATTACATCAAGCAGAGTGTAAAATTTCACTTTATTTTTTTGTATGATTTCACACGCTTTATTGACGAAACGCTTTTGTTGGATTTAACGAGTAGGACAATAAATGAATAATTTGCGTGATTTCCAACATTTTCGTTTAGCGTGCAGTCATATTTCTCCTTGCAGTGGATGTACAAACAACAAGTTAAGATTATTCCGTCCAATCTACAATAAGTTCACATTGTTTGTTCAATAAATCTCCAAAAATGTTCACTACATGTTTTCATCCAGCTGCGATCTAACTCCGACTCCTTTTCTCCTAATAACCTACTGTAGGAAATGTTGCAATGTTTTTTATGAAGTCAATATAAACTTTTCCCACGCAGTTGTTCAGCTTATCAAAAGCTACTTTAAATGGAAATTTTCCCGATTCATCTTGCAAGTCAATGAGGGGCCATTACATATTCATGCATGCCATCATTGTGTCCTTTCTACAATTACGACCGTATCTCGTACAATCTTTCACAATGACAACTTTGTACGTCAATCTACTTTGTGTTTGCCTTTTATTTAACACTTGAACTTTTGTTCTAACGTACATTCTTCTTATCTTCCATCCTCTTGTTCCAAGTACCTTTTGTCGTCGCCTTGTCCTTTGCGCAAAAAAGTGTTTTATCGTGATGGAAATGCAAAGAAAAAATCTTTGAAGCTGAATAAAAAATGTAATCTGAATCTTTTTCATTTATTTTTTCCTCTTCTTTCTACTTCCAGGTTCGCTGACCAGAATAATGGCAACAACGATCCGGTCAAATGGTAAGTGACACTTTAACCTTATACTTTAAGAGCTACAAATATATGGATTAACTTTGCTCGCTAGTCTAAGGACAATTTGAGTTAAAACAAAGCTGAAAATCTCTCCCACATATACATATATGAATGCCGTAAGGATTTGTGTCTTTCGACTCATCCTTATTCAGATATGAACTTTAAAAAGGAGGTGCACATTTGTAATGATGGTATGTTGACTGTCGTGAGACGTATAAAATCAATGGTAATAAGTTGAACATAAGAAGCTTATTTGGAAGGCAAAGGTTTTGGAAGTGACACAATGGAATCTGCACCTTTGATTTGGTTTTTATGGGAGATGTTTTATTAATTGAACTCGATTTTCTTGAAAAAAAAAATCAAACTAGAATTGGATTCTCTTGAAGTAATGATTTGAAAAGGTTGTAGTGGCTTCGATGTAAATGCTTTAGAGACTTACTTGGAGAAAGTATTCTGTAAAAACAGGAAACCGAGTTTGTTATTTGAAAAACCCAACAGCAATACTTTAATGCAGTAAGTTGGCATTGCTGTCGTCTTATATGATGCAGAGTTTGAGCGTTTCCTGTCATTTAGTCTTTTCTAAGTGGATGAAAATATTAGTCAACTTCTAGAGTACTTTGTGATTTTCACCATGAATAAGTTAGTTGAATAATGAATTTGTTAATTTTTGTGCTGCAAATGAAATTTTGTGTACTGATTCATTCAAAATATTGTCAAAGGTTTACGGTGACCCAGCTTTAAACAAGAAATGAGTATGAATGGCACAAATCATGCATAGGAATTGCTAGTTTTTTTTCCGTTCCAGGCATTCGACTATACATGCGATAGTGAACGTAACCTCAGACATCTGTTGAAACTGAATAATAGAGAATGTGTTGGAACGTGTTAGATGGACAATATATTAAGCTCTTTCAGGACAGTTTCCCCAGATATCTTGTCACCGTGATGTGAATAAGATATATGGAAAATCATTTTTAAGTTTTTGAGGGGTTGAGGGTAAGGACTAGTTACTGCGCTTTTGCTCTTTTCTGTATTATCCCCAATGTATTTTATGGCTTTGATTTTAAAGGTTTGCCTACGTGATCACTCGTGGCATTTGCTGATGACCTGATAATTTATACATTGGACCACAGAACATCATTCGTTCAAAGAATCCTTCAGAAAATATTCAACAATATGTAGAACAACACGGAAATTGGCAAATGAAGGTGAATACACAAAAATGCGAAATAATCTTGTTTCCAACAACCTTTTGGTTAGCCAGTTAAGAACTTAAACGTAATTGGAAAGATTTCCACACTATGGTGGGGAGCGTAGTCAGAATGGCTTCCACACAAATTTCGTGCTCGATACTTTGGTGCACATCTCGATCAATATCTGCACTTTTTTGTGGTAGGGAGGTTAATGCCCATTTACGCACAGAGTGTGGGACTCCCATGTTCGCAAGAAGGCGGCCGGACTACCCACTTAACACCTCCACTGTCAACCTGAAAACCTAGCTTGGAACCACTGCACTTTAATAGACATGTCAAAAATATAGTCAGTAAAGCACTTAAAGTGTTTATGTCTCTTCGACGATGGTTTCATTCCAGATAAATTGATCAATACTTCAACGCTATTTGCTCAAAAGCTCTGGTTGGACCAGTAAATATTTTGGAAAGAAATCAAACAAATCACAGCAAGTTTTTTTGGAAAAAGAGCGCCAAAAATCAGTTCTCGCTCACCTGCTTTCCTGAGTGGCCGGTGACCTTACCTTTATACAATGCATCATAACGAAAACGATAACGCACTATCTCATACAGCTATCACTGTGAACGAAACTGTGAATACTATGATCAATATATATATATATATATATATATATATATATATATATATATATATATATATATATATATATATATATATATATATATATGAACACATTTATTTTTTTTGTAGTTGGGAGGTGAATGAAATTGACGCACTAAGTGGGGGACTTTGATAGTCGCAAGTGACTGAACTACCCACTAAACACCTCCGTTGTCAAACCAAGAATATAGCCTGGAACCGTTTGACACAATACTTCGAGCCAAGTCTCGTTTCAGTACGCTACAAGGCACCTTCAACCTGGGGAATCACTCTTCTAGCGAAAGGGGAACAGAAATTACCAGACAAGCGATCCCCCAGCCCCCACGTCCCCGGCTACTGTGAGTCCCTTCTATCTTTTTGGACTGCCCGAACATATTGTGTAACATGGTTCCATTTGGCAACCGCTCTAAGCATCACCGGTATGAGCTCTATCGACTACCTGTAGAAGTCCCATCGCATTGTTTTCTTGCCCTGGGCAAAGCTGACAATTAGTGGACCATAACTTATGAATCTTTTGAAGGTGAGAATGAAAACTCCCAGGGCCGCCCGAAAGCTGAGTAGGATAGAAGTCAATCTTATCATGACTTCAATTTCTTGCATCCGTAATGAGGCTCATTGTCTACCTTCCCGTCGCACAAATCACCCAAAATTGCTACCAATTGTTGCGTGAGCATTATTTCTCATCGCGGGCAACCATCTCCTTTACGTTACCGTCAGGTGTCATGCCTGCAATAACTCTCACCACCAAATCAGAGACTCTTGGATATGAAGATACAATCCTCAGGGTTCTTTTTTTCTGTACCTGTGCCACGTGTTTTCGGTATACCTCCGTACTAAGGCGTGTTCTTGATTGGTTGAGCCCCCATACATTGGTCATAAGTTGACTTAAAGCCGATACGCCCAAAACGGCCTTCTTAGCCGTTGCCCTGATTCGCTCAGAGAAACTCATCTTGGAGTTGATCGGTGGCTCCAGATACTTCAACACAAGTTTCGATTTAATTAGTTTGTCTCCAACACTGGTCATCCTTACTCTAGGGATCTCTTTTTTGTCAAGATGACCAATTTGGTTTTCTCCAGTGCTAGACTGAACTCACGAGCAGTCATCTAGTCTCACACTTCGCGCGTCAGCATACGTAGCCTAAGTTGCTTTTGGTCAACGGTATGCCCAGTGACTAGAGCCGCAACATCATCTGCATAGCCATTCAATCGCGACTGATCTGGCATCTTCAGTCTCAGTAGCTCGTCATAAGACCCGTTCCACAGTTCTGGCACAAATAGATCCCTGGGCAACAACCGATGTAACTTCCATCCTTCGTTGGCCGTGTGTCGTGTCATAAAGCAGGCTTTAGTCCGTCAAGTAGCACCTCAAAAGCCGCATCAGATATTCTGGAGCTTGTAAGAAGTTTCCATCGTATCCAGAATTTCCAACCATCTAGTGGACTTGAAGGTGTTCCTAACGTCACCTGTCACCAACAAAAAAATCCATGACTTGGTGCGGCTATATGGCTCTGCCTTTTGGACTGTGCTCACCGCCAGATCATTGCATCAATGGTGGAACGTCCTGCTCGAAATCCATACTACGGAAGAGATAGATCTCAGCAGTATAAATCATGTCAGTGAGTCTTCCTTTAATGAGTTTCTCTAGTGCGTTCCTAGTAGTGTCTAGCATGCGTAACGCGCGTATATAGGCGGCAATCTGGAATTTCCCTTCCCTTTGCTGATCAGCACGAGCCCGTTGCTGCCTTCCATTGTACCGGGAAAACCCCGTCCCGTAGGAAATCGTTGAACATGCTGAGCCACAAGTTAGGATAATGTTGATGGACAAATCATATTGCCTCAGCTGGGACACCATCTGGATCTGGAGTCTTCCTTGCTTTCCGTAAAAAGACTGGCCCTTCCAGTTCCAACAGTATGAAGAGTGGACACTTGATTGCTGTTTCACCGTGGGCATCATAAATATGGAGGCAATGGCAGGGGAAGAGTGCCCGCACTACCTTGTCCATCTTTTCCGCATCATGTATGCAAGGCATCCATAGGGCACCAAACTTCCGCATAACTACGAGTAGCTTATAGCCAAGGTCCCATGGATCCTTGTTCACATTGTCCACTAAGTCTTGTCAGCAGCGAGCATCGTTGTTGTTAATCAATTTGCGAAGTCATTTCCTGGCCGACTTATATGCTGCTACACATAAAAAACACCACAATAATTTAGTCATTGTCAATCACCCACTAATACCTAGATTGCTCCATCCCAGATCAACCAGCCTCAAAGAATCTAGCAAATGGATATCTCCATTGGAATTAATGGTCTCGTGAACTCAAATTCAGAGGATATTTTATCTTCTTATCGATGACTCTTCCATATATGTGATATTTAGTTAGAAGACCATCAGTATAAATAATCAAATCATCAGCAAACGCTGCTAATAATCGCGTTTGCAACACGTTAAAAACAAAGCCATTCAATATTCAATATATATATATATATATATATATATATATATATATATATATATATATATATATATATATGAACACATTTATTTTTTTTGTAGTTGGGAGGTGAATGAAATTGACGCACTAAGTGGGGGACTTTGATAGTCGCAAGTGACTGAACTACCCACTAAACACCTCCGTTGTCAAACCAAGAATATAGCCTGGAACCGTTTGACACAATACTTCGAGCCAAGTCTCGTTTCAGTACGCTACAAGGCACCTTCAACCTGGGGAATCACTCTTCTAGCGAAAGGGGAACAGAAATTACCAGACAAGCGATCCCCCAGCCCCCACGTCCCCGGCTACTGTGAGTCCCTTCTATCTTTTTGGACTGCCCGAACATATTGTGTAACATGGTTCCATTTGGCAACCGCTCTAAGCATCACCGGTATGAGCTCTATCGACTACCTGTAGAAGTCCCATCGCATTGTTTTCTTGCCCTGGGCAAAGCTGACAATTAGTGGACCATAACTTATGAATCTTTTGAAGGTGAGAATGAAAACTCCCAGGGCCGCCCGAAAGCTGAGTAGGATAGAAGTCAATCTTATCATGACTTCAATTTCTTGCATCCGTAATGAGGCTCATTGTCTACCTTCCCGTCGCACAAATCACCCAAAATTGCTACCAATTGTTGCGTGAGCATTATTTCTCATCGCGGGCAACCATCTCCTTTACGTTACCGTCAGGTGTCATGCCTGCAATAACTCTCACCACCAAATCAGAGACTCTTGGATATGAAGATACAATCCTCAGGGTTCTTTTTTTCTGTACCTGTGCCACGTGTTTTCGGTATACCTCCGTACTAAGGCGTGTTCTTGATTGGTTGAGCCCCCATACATTGGTCATAAGTTGACTTAAAGCCGATACGCCCAAAACGGCCTTCTTAGCCGTTGCCCTGATTCGCTCAGAGAAACTCATCTTGGAGTTGATCGGTGGCTCCAGATACTTCAACACAAGTTTCGATTTAATTAGTTTGTCTCCAACACTGGTCATCCTTACTCTAGGGATCTCTTTTTTGTCAAGATGACCAATTTGGTTTTCTCCAGTGCTAGACTGAACTCACGAGCAGTCATCTAGTCTCACACTTCGCGCGTCAGCATACGTAGCCTAAGTTGCTTTTGGTCAACGGTATGCCCAGTGACTAGAGCCGCAACATCATCTGCATAGCCATTCAATCGCGACTGATCTGGCATCTTCAGTCTCAGTAGCTCGTCATAAGACCCGTTCCACAGTTCTGGCACAAATAGATCCCTGGGCAACAACCGATGTAACTTCCATCCTTCGTTGGCCGTGTGTCGTGTCATAAAGCAGGCTTTAGTCCGTCAAGTAGCACCTCAAAAGCCGCATCAGATATTCTGGAGCTTGTAAGAAGTTTCCATCGTATCCAGAATTTCCAACCATCTAGTGGACTTGAAGGTGTTCCTAACGTCACCTGTCACCAACAAAAAAATCCATGACTTGGTGCGGCTATATGGCTCTGCCTTTTGGACTGTGCTCACCGCCAGATCATTGCATCAATGGTGGAACGTCCTGCTCGAAATCCATACTACGGAAGAGATAGATCTCAGCAGTATAAATCATGTCAGTGAGTCTTCCTTTAATGAGTTTCTCTAGTGCGTTCCTAGTAGTGTCTAGCATGCGTAACGCGCGTATATAGGCGGCAATCTGGAATTTCCCTTCCCTTTGCTGATCAGCACGAGCCCGTTGCTGCCTTCCATTGTACCGGGAAAACCCCGTCCCGTAGGAAATCGTTGAACATGCTGAGCCACAAGTTAGGATAATGTTGATGGACAAATCATATTGCCTCAGCTGGGACACCATCTGGATCTGGAGTCTTCCTTGCTTTCCGTAAAAAGACTGGCCCTTCCAGTTCCAACAGTATGAAGAGTGGACACTTGATTGCTGTTTCACCGTGGGCATCATAAATATGGAGGCAATGGCAGGGGAAGAGTGCCCGCACTACCTTGTCCATCTTTTCCGCATCATGTATGCAAGGCATCCATAGGGCACCAAACTTCCGCATAACTACGAGTAGCTTATAGCCAAGGTCCCATGGATCCTTGTTCACATTGTCCACTAAGTCTTGTCAGCAGCGAGCATCGTTGTTGTTAATCAATTTGCGAAGTCATTTCCTGGCCGACTTATATGCTGCTACACATAAAAAACACCACAATAATTTAGTCATTGTCAATCACCCACTAATACCTAGATTGCTCCATCCCAGATCAACCAGCCTCAAAGAATCTAGCAAATGGATATCTCCATTGGAATTAATGGTCTCGTGAACTCAAATTCAGAGGATATTTTATCTTCTTATCGATGACTCTTCCATATATGTGATATTTAGTTAGAAGACCATCAGTATAAATAATCAAATCATCAGCAAACGCTGCTAATAATCGCGTTTGCAACACGTTAAAAACAAAGCCATTCAATAGCATGCAAATGAATATTGAGAGAGCATAGGCGCAGTAGCTGTTCGCTGCTGTAGACCATAAAAGACACTAAAGTAACGCATAAGTGCTATATTTCCATCAGTTACAGGGCATGATTTTCCGTACAATACATTGCACATCATGATGACAAAGTATTTGGGGAACGTATCCTGGAAGAAAGTTAAAAATGAGTCCATCTAACCACATTGTATCGAAGGCTTTGTTCATATCAATGAGACACGCTCCAATGCATTTTCTATTGTATAGTTTCTAAATGTCCAAGGTTGCTTTCACTATCGTATGTATGCTTGAATGCCTGGCACAAAAACCAAATTGGCAATTCGAGATCAACTCATATTTCTCAATGCGAACATCTAACGTTTTTTTAGTATCACTTCAACTACCCTACAGATGCTTGGCAGTAAGTTTATGTGACGATAGCTTTTTGAGCTTGAAAATTTCTTTTTTTTTTCTTCAATATCAGAAATATTTTGGCCTTTTTCACTCATTTAGTAAATACAAATTACTCAAAATGGTGTGGAATAATATGCAATAATACCTAATAGACACCTAAGCCAAATGTCAGATAGCTATTATTGGAATACCGTCAATACCTTAAGATTTCTCGTCCTTCATCCTGCCAAGTATTAAATATTAAGTCTTGATAACTGACAAAATAATCAATGAAACTCGACCTCGACATGAGGTTAGATGTCAAGGTTTAATTGAAATGAAAGAATCGATTCACAATTAAGACTTGATTTGAAGACTTTTGCTGCTACGACCACTGAAAAAATTTGGTTTCCTCTCGCAGGGTTTGATTAATGAACCAATTCCAAATGTATTCCAATTAAGGTAAATTTATGTAAGACATCATATAATCTTGCTTCCATTTCTATCCGGAGTCGTATTACCATTTTCGAAAACAGATTTATCTCATCACTAGGGACTTCAAGATTCCATACATTTACTCGAAACTATTTACAGAATAAGCTATTCACTTTCGTGAAAAAGCCATCTATCATTTATTGCTGATCGCACTCTTGATATTCAAACGGATCAAGAAGTTCCAGACATTCTGCGGGTGTAGTTTCAACAAAGCCAGCGATAGATGGTTTTAGTCCAAAAATCGCCTATAGGTATTGTTGACCCATATTTGAAAAAGGCTTTTTCAACTTTTCAATCTTGTGATACTAGCATTTTTTGGGGACTACCACCCCCCACATACCTAAGCAAATTTCTGCTGAGGGAATGCCGGTCGACAAGAGTACTTTTGGAGGCTAACACTCTTTGTGGAGCGCCGCCGCCATGGACCCGAGGATATGGAGTGTGCCGTGAGGTTTCCTCCTGGGATGACAGGTAAAAATCCCCACTGAATCTGGGCTACACTTTGAACAACGAAGAGAAATTGATGCTTTGGGCTGGCGGATATGATGATTTGGACTTAGTTACTTTGCATGGTAGCGCCGAGGCAATACTCGTGCGTGAATTACTCCAATTCAACTATCATACTGTCTCCGTCCTGTTAAAACCTTTGCAGGTCTCAGAGTACATTTGAAGCTCGTGCCATTGTGTAGGTGGTGTAGTTTCAGTTGAGACGGACTCCCGATTAGCGCTGGTCTAACTCTGAGTACTTGTCTCAATAAGGGCTTGTGACAACCCTCGCATGGCCTCCCTGCTCTGCAAACGTAGCGATAGGACCAAAAAGGCGACTACACATACGAACGGAGATAGCGGCTCCGACGGGGGACGCACTAAAACTGGAGCAACTAAAAACCAAAGATAAAAAAAACCGTATCTTTACTGCACTTCAAGAGTGGTACAAATGATGAAAAAAATGACGATGAATACAGTGACAATGAAGATGGATGAAAAACGGAGATCAACAGACAGACTTGTCTAGACTGAGATTCCTGCGGCGTTCGGGTGCAGTAAAAAAATGGTTTGAACGCCAGAACGTCCTAAAAAGGAAGAGCAGGAAACTCTACAGGACGGGCCAGATATTTCAGTGGTGGGGAAAAATATGAAGAACATCGAGAATTTGATAGTTGCTGCTGTGATCGCTACCAAAGAGACCGAAACAAGGGTCGGAGATCCCGAAATAATAACGAACAATCCTGAAGTTCATAGTGTCATGAAAAGAAAGGAATAAATAAAGTGCTATCATGTGGTTTGATCGCTACCGTTGAAAATGTGCAGCTTTTTTGAGCACCTTAAGGATATGGACCGTGTTCCGCTGCAGTCTAGATGCTTCAGCAAAAAGGTCTGCCTTTACTCACTATTGTGGTGGAACATAAAGTGCGTTTTCGTTTGATCGCTACCGTTGAAAATGTGCAGCTTTTTTGAGCACCTTAAGGATATGGACCGTGTTCCGCTGCAGTCTAGATGCTTCAGCAAAAAGGTCTGCTTTTACTCACTATTGTGGTGGAACACAAAGTGCGGAATCTCTATTGAAATTCCTAGCTTTTTTCGCTGTCTGAAAGTCAACTAGTAACTTAGTTTGGATAATCAGTTTGTCAGTATTCACTCTTCTTATTTCAAAATAATTCAATCTATTTTCGGCTGCCAACAGCCTGACCATGTCTTTGCCACTTAGTCCAAATAAATTTATTGGCAAGACTTTTTCCTTTTACAGACGGCCCAGCAAAATCAACCATAATTGTTGATTTTTTCCCTATTTTTTAGTTTTAAATATTCAAGAAATGTATTGGCAGATTTATTATAGGAGTTTCGAGACTTTTTATTATTCCTTTCGTTCTCTTCGATGTTCATTGAATCATCTAGCCCAGCCAGCGCTGCATAATAACTTGAATTAACATTTGTTTCGCCTACGCTGAAAATATCTTCTTGACATTTCTTTGATTTGGTCTCTTCATCGGGTGGTTTTAATTTGTTTGCCTTTTCTTTCTCTACTTACTCCTTTATTGAATGGATCCTTAGCTTTAGTTCTTCATTTAGTTTTTGGATCTACTCCATGTTGTCATTAGCTTTAAGTATTTCTTCAATTTCGGTCACTAATAAAATTTTTAATTTACTTTTTTCTTCGTTTTTTTTTCTCTTGCGATTCTTCGTTTCAACAGTTTCTCGTCATTGTTAGTGCAGGACATAACACTTCTATTCGATGGCTGATGCCATCGGGCATCTCGTTACGTTTACAGCAAGATTCGAGGCAATATTCATCAAAAGGAACTGCTCCTTGAATGTCTACTTTCCGCTTCTCGAAACATCTTCGCAAGTAAAAATTCGATGTTAATAAATTGCTCAAATAATTCGACAATGTTATAAGTTTTTTTCAATTAAAAAAACTAATTACCAACTGAATTTAAAAAAACTTTTGATTTTTAAAAACTTGAATCTATGTCACTAAGCATATGTGGGTTTAATCTCAATCAGAGCATATGTTTTAATAGCATCTGTAGTTTAAACAAATTTTATTTCTTACGGTACTTAGAAAATAGAGGCAAAATGTATTTAAAGCGTACATTTGCTGCAAAAACAGAAATAAGACGAATTCATGGTAAAATTTAATCCATTCTTTACAAGTTTATTTGCTCCTATTTACATTCGGCCAGTTGTTTGATTGTAATAATATCAACATTGCATATTTGAGATCTTGTCATAGACTAGGCGATTCTCTCAACAAGTGAACCTAGTCATGGACTAACTTAAGGCCCAAACATCGCTACCCACGATTGAGATAATCAACAAAACATCGTGACAGGACAGTATGGGACCTCAAAAAAAAAATCAGGCTCCGATAATGGATGGAACACCAGCAGAACTGCTTTAGAACGGAGGTCCCAACCTAAGTAAGCTCCTGCATCGATGGTAAGAGGACCAGTTATTACAGGACTGGCGAAAAAGCAGAATATATTCTTTACACAAAACGAGGGACTAGTTAAAGTGTGGAAATTGTAGAGACATTGCTCTGCAGTGTACGTCTTATAATGAACACTTTGTAAGACGTTCACTGCAGAGCTCATAGAAAGAAAATTAAAGTCGTACTATGAAATGGACGGTCAACAATGGACCAAATATTCTCAGTTAAAATTAGATGCTCAAAAAGTACTGGGAATATAACATCGATGTGCATCGACTCTTTGTAGGCTTCGAACAAACATACGACAGTGTCGACAGAAATGTACTGTATAAAAATAATGTTTGACTTTGACGTTCCAATAAGACTATTCGGCATGGTTAAAGTCACGATGCGAAACACAGAGTATTAGGTCAATGTAAACTGTGAACTAACGGACCGCTTCTTAATGAAATCAAGCTTAAAAGAAGGGGATGAAGGATTCAGTGCTCCTTGATATTGCACTGGAACACTTTATCAAGAAGGCATCAGCTGAGATCTCGGGTACATTAATATACAAGTCCACACAATTGGTAGCATATGCTGATGACATCAATATTATGGCACGTTCAACTTTAGATGCCAAAGGAGTATTTCTGAGTATAGGATCTGAAGCAAATGATATTGGCCGACGAGTTAATGAAACGAAAACTAAATTTATGACTCAAACGAGGAAGAAAACTCCGGTTGGACAAAATCCAACCGGAGCCAACTGTAACCTTGAGAGCGTGGATAATTTAGTTTATCTTTGAGCCAACCTGAATAGAAGAGGCACCACAAATAGAGCCTATTAAACCGTACTTCTCATTGTAAGATCCAAAGTTGTCCATAGGCAAAATAAGTTTTGTATTTATATGGAAGTGAAACACCAACCTTGACAAGCAAATTCAAAAAGGCAGTGGACAAACTTAAACGCAAAGTGTTCCAATAAATCTACGGCCCAGTAAAACAAAGAATAGAGTGGTGGCTACATTAGAACCATAATTTGTATGAATTATTTGACGATCCACCTCTATCCGCCAACGTAAAGTTACGGAAATTGCAATGCGCAGACCATGTAGAAAGAATAGAAGAAAACAGGCTACCCAAAAGAACACTAAACGGTTGAGAATAAGGTGGGCGTCCAGCAAAAAGACCGAGGACTTGATAAGATGATACGATAGAGGCTGAAAGCGGATCATTGCTGGCAGTGATGAACGGCGGGCAAGGTCGCAGAGCCGTGATGATTGGAGATTAATCCTGTAGGCCAAAGCTTAGCTTGGGCTGTCGCGTCATAGATGATGATGATGGACGTGGTATCAAAATGTGGACCCCGGCTTACGCATTGCTTTTGGTTCACTGTAATGAACTCGTTCTATAGTTCTGTAAATGACAAAAGTCGATAAAATTACATAAATCCTTCATTTCGCATGAATTTTTCAGTTTCTCCAAATTATAATATTACATTTGTACTAGCATCTCTCTAAATAGGAACAAAGTTAGTGCTCAAGTAAAACTCCTTAAAGTCTTTATCATATAAAAATTAATCACCCACAACTTTTCTGTAAGTTTCAGCAAGTCTGACACAAGCAAAGAAACAATTTTTGCGAAACTGCATTTTGCTCTTCTTAATTAAATGTGCTACAAAACCAAAACAGTATTCATTCGAAGTTTCAAACTCATTTGTAACTCATTTATCATTTTAGCTTTAGCAACGATAGATGATACATATGTACATACTTTATTCATTTTCACCTTACTGCCCATTAGAAGCTGTTGGAAAAGGCTGTAAATGATAAAAATCTTATCTAGAGCCAAAGGTCATCGATGTTTCTTACATCAAATGGGCGTGCTAAAAAAAGTGGGGATAAATTACCCCAGTTTCTCCTAGGAAGCGAAAACGTGGGTTGATAAATTGCATTTTTATTTCGTTTCCATGGTACGCTTCCATTTGTTTTCCTCAACAACTGTCTTTTGTTTGCACGTTGTATTCTTTTTTCCACTTGTGAGTGCATCCTGGTAGGTGGGAATCAATTTTAACTTCAGCTCATGCGAGTTCAATCCAACTTTTGTTCAGGTGCCGGAAAGGACGATGTCGGTGCTTTGTCTTCTCCGATCATTCAGCCACTGTTCTCTTGTGTTTCGGAGGATGACGCAGATGAATGGAATGAGATAAAGTAAGTGGAATTCAATGCCCTTAGTACTGAGTTATAGAAAAAGTTTTCTATCCGTGCCTACATTTCGATCGTTGTACATCGTTTTATTCTTGATTACATCTGCTATTCATAGGAAATTTTTGTAAACTTTGTTGTTAAAGTTTGCAAACTTAAATTGTATACAGTCATTATAGGAAAAATATTTCATCAATGATTCAACACTTTGAGGAGATTTTAAATCAAAACTTTTTAATCCTGCTTGACTACAGGAAATTGAACCCACTTTATAGATAAGTTTTTCGTCATTAAATTCATAAAATGCGAATATAAAAGATACGTTGGAAAATTTAACGTGATAAACGTTTCTCAAGTCCTTTGAAAGACCCAAGAAAAAGTACTGAAAGAAACAATAATTTTACTTAAAAAGCGTTCACCTATAACAAAAACGACTCAGAATGAGCAACATTTGAACTTTTTCCTACCCTTGCTCTAATATTTCGCTAGAAAGTTCCCTAATCTGCAAGTCAAACTCCACAGGGTGCTTGTATTTCATTACGAGTTGCTTTATTTGCATAATTCAAATCTACTTTGCAGACGTTTGTCTACTTATACATGGCCACGCTTAAGGAATTTAATATTGAGGAAATGAAAAAATGTTTCTCCCCATGAAAAAGTGGATATAAAACAAATGAGCATAGAGAATACGACATAGCTGAATTTGAAATGTGCTTTTGTCTGATTTGGAGTTACTACACAAGGATAATCACCTTTGATTGCGCTCGAGTCAATTGCAACCCGAACCCTCTTTTGCCAATTCACCATAGTTTTTTCTACCTATCTCAATAGCGCTCATATTCACATGACCTGAAGCCCAGAGCTTTCATATTTTTTCTCTATAACTGCAATTTCCCTGACAACGGGAACATTGCTGTGCACTGTCAACATGATCCTCGGGTCAAATATGACAAGGCGAGTCAAGCAAGCATAATTCCCGTTCTTACTGAACTGAAAATGGTCTGCATTGGGAATCCAATAACAGGGAGTATGACGCTGCACTGGCTTGCATCCAGTGGAAAATTATTGTGAACACAATGGAAAAATGAATAGGGTTGAAAAAAGTGCTTTCAACAATGCAATCTGATAATTTTGTGCGGCAAAACATTCCTGTGAAAAGTTCAGTTGTTTTTCCACACGGATGTTTGTTTAATGCAACAAAACAACAACAAATTCAATTTAAATGATATTTCAACACATAAATTGAGGGAAAATAAAGGTGAATCGTTTGTGGGGCATTTAACGCTTGAATGGTTCTTTGAGATAATAGATGAATGGAAAATTGTAATTCGAGTAGTTTACTTTAAAGCAGCACTACATGAGAGGCAAATAGCCATTTTTTCATTTCGTGAGCTTCAAAATATTAAAAAGAATAGTTTGGGGTATAGTAATCGAGCAGTCACATAAGCAAACTGCTCGAAAACCTTCCCAACTCATCCGAAATTTTAATAGCAGATTTAGGAAAAAATATTTAATTATTTCCATTCATAATCGTAATTTGTAAAATAGTATGATTTCTTATTATTATCATTATACGTAATATTATAGCAATTTGCCTTTATATTAAATTTAAACGTTTCCCTTTAATTATATTCTTCATGATATTTAACTTTTATTACCAATCAGAATCTTTTTCATCTTTTCTTAACTTCAGTCAATTTTTCTTGAAAAATTTTAAATCTGCCAATTAAAGTTTTGGACATGGCAACACTGATTTTGTGCACCCCAATGGTGTATTACCTTACCGTCGGCAGTCGAGCTCGGCTGAGCGAGCAGTTGCTGCGATTTACCATGTACACGGGAAAAGAAAGAAGAAGACAAGTTTTGGACGGATCGAGGAGTCGAGTTACAGCCGCTACCCGAGAAAGAGGGGTAAGCACACGGCCGCGGTGCAAAATACGTTCGGTACGAAAAGTGTTGGTAAAAGTGCCGTCAAAATCATTTAAAGTCCGGGTAGTAGATTCAAAAGTTTAAATTAAAACAATTTCCAACCATTCACTCTTTTAACTCCAATATATTACCATCCTTCTGCGGAATAGTGCTCCCAAGGAAAATTACATTTCCTTAGGACGGGAGATCGTGAAGAACTACGCACGAATTGGCGAAATTTCGTTCGATAAGTTTTGTGGTCATTTGATTCCGTGCCGTGTGAAGTGGATTAACATCACGTATTAGTGAATATTTCTTGGGAAGTTCTTATGAACGAATTAAAAGTTGTGGTTCCATAAAGGCAACTTCAGTACAGTGAATCATACGGTTTCAAGACATGGAAACGACAAACGTTTCCCGAGTGCTTTCCGTACAAGTGTGTGTTAATGTTGCATGTCGTGCCGTCAGTATTTATTCGAATTATTGAATTTGTTCTGTGAACACGGGCAGTGAATTAACAAAACAAATCGAAGAATTTCTTAGCATGACGGACTATGCGGGTAAAATATTGTTGGGAAACACCGCAGCCACGCACGTAATTCAAGTTAAAAGCTGGTGTTTGAATGGCTCGGTACTTGGTTGACAACTTGGTGTAGGTCATTTACGTTGAGTGTGGTTAGTCAGTACCTGAAGTGTAAAGCGATAAGTCAGTTATTGATGACGCGATTAGTGTCTTGATTTTTCTTTCCGAGAATTTCTTGATCGACAAAGGCTTACGCATTTGAGATTTAGCGCCCAAGTAAGGTAATCTAATCCATATATTGATCAACATTGACTGTATTGCGCAAGTACGTAATAGGAAGTACAGTGTAGGTCAAAAATAATGCCCGAGTTTTCTTGTTTGAAAATGAGGTGCGACATTGCTACAAGTTGATACGGCATTTCATGAACCTTAATGCATGCGTCATTGAGGAGTAAGAGAAAATTGAGCTCAACCCGCTGAGTCAACGAAAAGCATGCCAGCGCGTTCTTATTGGCGCCAAAAAAAACTATGTACATAAACCACTTCAATAGACATTCCTATTTGTTTTACCCAAGAGTGCGGAGCACTAAGTTGATTTGAAGGGAAATAATTGATCTCAATTTGAGCCAATTCGTTAAGAATTTTAAATTAACAACTAGCGCAAGCCGCATATAAACAAAAATCAAATGTAAAGTACAAAGAGGATATTGAATTACGGTTGGGATTTCAAGAACGGTAAACATTGCAAATTATATCTTTTCAGAAGACTGAAACTTATTTGAGTACTAGTGCATGTGTCACGTTTTGTGTGAAAGCGTATGGCAGTTTTACCTTTGCAATTTCATGAACGGAGTGCTTGAGAACTTATCTAAAGATAGACAGCGAGTAAAAAAAGGCCAGTTTAGCATCGATTCGTTGATAGTATATGCTTGAATCACCTAAAACCGTTTAGCTACGATGATTATGTTTGCGGCACATGCTTACATTTAAACTTTGTTTTTCCCTTCAATCAGCCTCCACTGAGTAGCGTTGCAACTCCGGACCTCTCAACTCTAGGCGAACACAAATTCAATAAACAAAAAAAAAAAAAGAAATTGATGCGTAATTTACGTACTTGTCCATGGGAGCTTATTTCTCGCCTGATATCGTTAACCGTCCAGATTTTGCGGAAAACTTCTTTAAGACCGCCGGTTAAGAGCATGAGAATGTTCGACATTTAGTTGAATATCTGTCAATGCACCGTAAACTAACTGATTCAGTTACAAATTTAATCACGGTGCCCACGATTGAAAAGCATGTATTGAATGTTTCTCTCGCTATATATTATTGATCATCATAATCGTGTTTTATTCTTTGCCGCAACAGTTGTATTTTATCTAAACTTCGGATTAGTGTGTTTTGAGTCAATGCATTATATAAAAAGAAGCATAATCTCAGATATTAAAACAAAATAAATAGAATATTCAAGAAAAAAGACACAGACAGGACAAAAACGGACAAGTGAAAAATTAAAAAACAATAAATGCAACAAGTTTGTTTTGGAAACGAAGAGACTAGATATAAACAAATATTTTATAATTCATATTCAATTTATTTTCTTTGCATTTTGGGTGGCAAAGAATTTGCAGAAGGAGAAAATATCAATCACTTTTTCCATTGATAGATGTATTTTTTTTTAAGAACATGAAACAGTTGGCATAATTGCAATCTAAATTAGAATAAATCAATGAATTATTAAATCTATACCTTCAGTCTTTTCATTTCGATCAACCTGACTGGGAATAGGACCCGCATCGATAGTAGGCTCCTCCGCTAATATGAGCAAGCTATCGGGCGCGCACATTCTTTTCTCTTGTTAACTGTGGCTCTTGCCGGGTACAATGGCCTTCCGCTTGCATGCCCATTTATGACATAGGGTTATGTGTTTTCATTGCATAACGTTAAAGCATAAATCGGCTAGGTTTGTATTCCTCATTTGAGGGAAAAGGTCATACAAAGTACTTTTGTATGAGTTTTTCACTCAAATGGGAAATACATGGCCACGTCTACGTTTGGATCTTAATCCGGTTGGGTGGGTGCGAGGAGGCACCGCTACCATCTGGATGCCCCACTCTTATTTGTGGGCCATAAGTCTCGTCGGTAACGACGAAGTCATCTTAGGTCCGTCTGTTTTCCCCAGGCCCAGTTTGCCTTCTGAGTCAGCAATACTCTTTGACCCTTTCTAGGTTTCCGTTGACCCCTAAATTCGTGAATGGGAAATTTTTTTGTAGTGAGTCCTTGTGCTAGGGGGAAAGAACCCACCCCATGACACCACAACGCCAGCCTGCCAGCGCACTCACGCGTCTCGAGACAAGGCCAATCTCTTCCGCTGCGGCAGCAGACCATCGCTGCAGTCCTGAACAGACATTTAACGATACCTAAATCACTATAGGTGATCAGTGCAAAAGTCAGGTTTGATATTTTTTGAACTCACCCTTTTTTAAATTATTCAAAAAAGTCAGTGGTAGATCTAGAAATTTTGTTTTGGAGGTTTGAGAAATTACACGTCCTAATACCTATCTAAAATGATACAGTTAATTTTTGGGCTACTATGTTTATCTAAAATTCAAATCATTCATTGTAACTCGTATTTAGCGCAATTTATGGATCAGTTTGTCAATTTTACACATCCCTATCAATTTACCATATGATTTTGCTATTGCTGTCTTAAATCATAACAGTTACACCAATTGCTTGTATCTTTTCTAATTAGTGAAAACTGTGAAATATTAAACTATGTTTTAAACATTAAGAGAAATTTGTTATTCAATTTTGGTGGACAATTTGGTGAAAAACATAATTCAAAGTAACGCTCCAAAAAGGTTCATACCTGGTATTCTGCAGCCAATGGTTTTTTTTTAGCTTTTTGAGCACAATTCGTTTTTAACAACTCTATTAAAAACTTGGTTTTTTCTTGTCTTTAAAATTTTCAAGTATCAAGGATGGTCATGTCATTGTAGCTATTGCTTTGAAAGGGTGAAAAGAATGACTTTGAGTACAGTGAACATATAGCTTTGTTTTTGAAAACATCATTTCGTTCACTGAAATTGAGATGGAAATTGGGAGCTTCTCCTTTTTCTCCTTCGTAGCACAACAGAACCTCGCGTTCCTTCCCTTTCGGCAAAGAGCGTCTCCAACTGTCTCGGTCCATTGACTGCGTCTTCCAATTTCGAAATCTGAGCGGTAATGGACTGTCTTCGTCCACCGAGTCAGACCATCGTTTCCTTGGTTTCCCCACTAGTCTCCATCCTTCAGTTCTCCCAACGAATAATTTTTTTTGTATCCGTTGTTCATCCATACGACTCATGTAGCCAGCCCATTGAAGCTTCCGTAATCTGACAATCGTTGAGACTTCCGGTTCATCAGCTATTTCATACATCTCATAGTTGTATCGCATTCATCATTGATCCTCGTCTAGCTTCGCTTTGATAATTTACCTCGGAACCTGATGCTCGATGGCGTTCAATTTGCTTCTAGATACTTGGATTAGAATCCCTGTCTCGCACCCATAGCATAGCTTAAATCTTGTCACAGATTTGTTTACTTGGAGTTTTGTTTCCCTGCGCATGCAGCTGTTCTTCAAGATTGTCAAAACTGAAAAAAATATTTTATTTGTGAGCTGAATTTTTTGGCGTTTCATCTCTTTCATTATCAGTTCTTGTTATTTTGGCGCTGAAATACACAAATTTGCCCACATTTTCGATACTGTTTTCGCCAATTGTGATGTTTTGTGGAATTGAGATTTTTTCTTGGTTGCGTCATGAGCTTGTTTTATTCTCATTGATTTGTAGTTTTCCTTTGCTGACGAGTTTCAGGAAAAATTCTTTGGTGGTTCTTAATGACCGTGATAAAATGTTGATGTCGTTCGCATAAGCTACTACTTGATTGTAATTATATAGTAATATAACTCGTGTATCGACAAGTAACTTTCTTATGACGTATTTCAGAGCCAAATTGAATAACAATGGGGCCAGTCCATCTCGCTGCTTTAGCCCGATTTTAGCGTCTAAAGTTCCGTTGAGTTGGTTATTGAGGTGGACTTGGGAGGCTGTTGACATCATTGTCATTTTGATAAGCTGGACTAATTTGGCTGGAATGCCTAAGTAAAGCAATATTTGGTAAAGTACGTACGATTAATACAGTCATATGCTTGCTTAAATTCTACAAAGATTTGGTGTACGTCTATGTTAAATCCCAAACATTTTTCAAGTACCTGCTTGACAGTGAACAATTGGTCTGTTGCCGATCTACCTGCTCTAAAGTCACCTTGATACTTCTTAATAATACTTTAAAGTACCCTCAATAATACTTTATAGTATATCCAATCATTCTCCATATTTTCGTCATCGATTTTCGACCGTTATCGCTCGATCTTCTTCAGTGATTGTTTCACTTAACCTAAAGATCCTAATTATATACTAACTCCTTAATTACATTGAGGGATGTTTCCTAAAGAGGTTCATTAAAATTTACTTTATTCAAATTCCTTTTATTACATTTGAAAATTACTTAGCTTAACAGCTTGAAGAGCCAGGATTTACAATTAGCTGCACCGTTGTGCATTAGCACGACTTTTTCTCTTGAAACGGTGAGACCTTCCATTGCATCCAGTTCTCTCGCATTTCTTGCTTCTCGTATTGGTGTCGCGTCATCCACTGTGATTTCGTGTCCTTGAATTATAATATGCTCCGCTACTGCTGATCTAAAGTTATTCATCTTTCCTTTTTTCCTCGCTGCATTTGCTTCGCTTAAATATTCTTGCACCCTGGTGTTGATTGATCTTCCTGTTTGTCCAATGTAAACTTTGTGACGGTCAGGGCCAGATCTAGATTGAGGAATGGTTACTTAAACAGGACAACTCTATGGCATTGAAGGTGAAAACGAGACAGTATCTCCAGTTATTGAAGCTGTGTATGAGAGAGAACTAATTCATGTTCCAGGGTGAATTCTACAAAACTAAAGAAGGAGCAGTTATGGGAAATGCAAAATCACCGTTTTTTAGCGAAATGTTTATTACGCGACTGGAGGATGAACTCAAATCGAAGAACCAATTACCGAGATGCTGGATCAGGGGTGAGGATGATGTTTTCGCTTACGTCAGGAAAGGAGAACTGCAACAAATATTGATGGAACTGAACAATGCGCACAAAAATATCAATTTCACGGTAGAGGAAGAAAAGGATTGAAAATTGGTTTTTCTGGACACATTCGTATCAAGAACGACAGGCGACATCAGTTTCGAAATCAACAGGGAGGCAAAACATACACAACAGACGATTCCGAGTACATCGAACCACACGCAACAAGTGAAAGTTTCACCTTATCGAGCCATGATTCACAGGATGTATGATCTACCACTCAATACGGCAGCCAAGGAAGAGGAAATTCAGTATATTCTCGACAATGCGAAGTTAAATGGATTCAAGCCCTCAACGATCAAGAGAATTGTGGACAAAATCAGAAAAACTCGGCAAAAGAAAGAACGGCCAACAATCTTCAACCTGGATTATGAAAAGGTGTACTGGAAGGCAGTTACTTGCCACGAACGTGTCACAGATCAATTGAAAAGGAGGCTAAAACATAATGAGCCCATACGAATAATCAAATCAAGTAGCAAAAATCGTATGAAAAACATTTTCGGGTCAACTAAGGATCAACGGCAACCGCACGAGAAATCAGGCATCTACCGGATCGAATGCCCTGACTGTCACAAAGTTTACATTGGACAAACAGGAAGATCAATCAACACCAGGGTGCAAGAACATTTAAGCGACGCAAGTGCAGGGAGGAAATAAGGAAAGAAGAATAACTTTAGATCAGCAGTAGCGGAGCATATTATAACTCAAGGACACGAAATCACAGTGGATGACGCAACACCAATACGAGAAGCAAGAGATGCGAGAGAACTGGATGCAATGGAAAGTCTCACCATTTCAAGAGAAAGGTCGTGCTAACTGTAAATTCTTGCTCTCCAAGCTATTTAGCTAAGTAATTTTCAAATGTAGCAAAAGGAATTTGAATATAGTAAATTTTAATGACCCTCTTTAAGAAACATCCCTCAATGTGATTAAGGACTTGGTATAAAAGTACGTTCTTTAGGTTAAGTGAAACAATTGCTGAAGAAGATCGAACTATAACGGTCGAAAATCAATTGCAAAAATAAAATTAAACACGCAAAATCACAAGGAAGGTTTTATTCTTTTTTTTTCAAAATTATTTTGCGAAAATGAAATCAATTACGAACATACTTTACAGTTCTCGCACTGTGGCCTGTCACATTTTTTTGTGAATAGGGAATATAATTGGCCAGCATATGTTCTTGTTGATACCTGGGCTGGATGGCTTTGTGAATAGCACAATAAACACTGCTGCCACCATATTTGATGAGCTCCACTGGAATCTCATCCAGGCCCGACGTTTTATTTTTCTTTTGGGCTCTGATGGTGGAACAAACTTCATCCAGAGTGCGTGAAGCCACTGGTAACCCTCCAGAAACATCTACTGGTTCCGATATTCTGGGGCTGTGCTGAGGATTAAGGGGGTTCTTGAAATATGGTGCCCATTTTTTCTTAATCCTGGACTCATCGGCGATTATACTGCTGATTTCATCACTGCAGAGCGTAGTTTTGTGCTGATAATCACGTTTCAGCCTCATTTTAAGCTTTTTACTACTTTGTATGCTTATTTTGTGTGGTTGCTCGCTAGATTGGCATCGATACTGATTAATTGGTTGTCAAAGTATTTTCTCTTCTTAGTCTTAGGCATCTTATTTTCGATTTTTCTGAGTTGTTCATAATGTTCTCTCTTGATTTTGGTTTTTCGAACTTAATATTCTTTATACGCCTGATTTTTTTATCCAACACATTTTGGCATTCAACACTGAACCAATCATTTCTCTTGTGCTGGACTTGATGTCCAATTATCTGTTCTGCTATGGTCTTAATGTCCAGTTTCACTTTCATTCAGAGCTCGTTGCTTGATTTCAGCAATGTATCTGATAAGATGGAAGCTAGCTGGTTGGCGAGGTTCTTTGTGAAATTTTTGCTACGGACACCGTTTGCAGCTTTTCGATCTCAAAATTTTTTTGCGGGCTGGTCTTTGCTGAATATACGTTCAACGTACAAAATCGATGGGCTAGTTTGATCAAGCAATGATCTGAGTTACAATTGGCTCCTCGTTATATACGGACATAAAGTATGCTCGATGCCCATCGTTGTTGAATGAGAACATGGTCGATCTGATTTTGCGTGTTGCCATCTGGTGGTACCTAGGTCAGTTTACGTATGCATCGATGCGCGAAGCAAGCCAAACCTATGATTAGATTTCTGCTACATGCAAAGTCAATCAGGCGCTGGTCGATGACATTTGTTTCATCATAGAGGCTATTCTCTCCAGTGGTTCCCCGATGAGATAGCTCATGGCCAACCTTAGCGTTGAAATAACCCCAAATTATTTTTAAGTAATTTGTAGGCAATAAGCTGACTAGTATTTCCAGGTGATTGTAGAATATTTCCTTCGTTTTTTCATCCTTTTCTATGATCGAGGCGTATACGCTTTTCAGCTAGATTTTGAAGAGTTTTGCAATGATACAGATCGCAATTAACCGTTCATTGACTGCCTTAAAATCAATAATGTGCCATTGGAAACTTCTCACTTTTGATAATTTTATGCAATCTCATGTCTTGAATATCACTTCCAGTTCAGTAAAGTTCCTGGATTGCCAGTATTTTTAATTAATTTTGACTGACCTGCTGTAAAAAGTCCTTAACAGTGCCTGGATGGTTGGGAGATCTGACATTTTAGGATCCAATACCATAGTCTTTTCTTTGTTTGCGAGGTCATTGCCATAGTTCCAAACATTTCGAGGTCCTTATGCAGGTTTCAAACCCGTGTAGGATTTTACAGGAATGGGAAGTTAGCCCTTCTGACAACCTTGATTCCAGTTGGATGTCTATTACTTGGATTCTGTAATCAGGTGTGGAAGACTTGCCTTCACCCTCTTGCGTCACCACAAAGGATGTTTAAGTAGGATTTCGTAGCGGAGCTCTAGATGTATTTACAGTCATTGCTATTTCTCGGCATTTAATGTCCCATTTTTGGGGAACCAGTAAGCCCAATGTGCGACTCCGATAACATTTACTACCATTTGATCGTGGGGTTTAAGGTGAGAAATCATGGAAGCTTTGTGCTGGGGAAACAAGGATATCCCTCTTGCTTGCTCAAACGGGCTTAGATCCGTCTACAGTGGAGTTGATTTGCAGCATACTCCAAGCCTTTTATTCAATTCACTTCTAATAACGATTTTCAAATTTTCAAATTCCCGCTCATAGCTGCATGGTTTCCAGGATTAATAATCTCCAATCATCACAATTCTGCCCCCTTGTTCGCCAGTTGATAACTCTAAGCAATGATCTGCTGACGGCTTTTAACGTGTCTTCCAAACAAATCCTAAGTCTTCCCGCTGGAGTTTTTCAGATTCACTCGTCAGGGTCAATGTTTCATTTTTATATAACAGCACTGATTTGACTAGTAATTTAAAAATACAGGCCTTATTTTGCCTTTGGACGAACCTGGCCTTAAGAATGGGAAGTACAGGGTAATAGGCTTTATTAGTGCGTTTATTCAGCATCCAATCTGGCTCTTTTCGGTGCCTCTTCTATTCAGATTGGCCCCATAGTACAATAGATAAAGTTATCCACACATTTAGGGTTAATCAAAGGTCCTAGGTGAGTATTTTTTTCACACCGTGATCGGTTTCAATACTCGTATGTTGCAAAATTTTTTAAAAAACCGTTGAAAATCATTTAAATCAATCCTGAATGAGCTCTACTCTCTCAAAGGAGAGTTTGTTTCGTTGGTTGATATGATTACTTCTTTACCAAGCCAATTATCGTTGCCATAAATTTACGTTTCGACAAAGATTTGCTAACCAGCTTCGAGTATTTACAACATCATGAGGTACAAAAGAGATAATCCCTTAACTGCGCATCGATTTTTCCTTGATAGAGTTAAATGGAAAGCGTTGAGAGAAAATGACTCTAACGTTTACGAGCAGTAAAATTAAGTTTATGTTTCCAACAATGTTTGAAGATGCTGCAAGATTATCTACTGTAATGGACTTTGCTGTAAAAACCAAAGACTATTTGAAAGTAAAAGAGTCCCTCAGTTGTTATTTCACCGTCGTAATCAGCTCATGCATCTTTGGTTAAGAATGCAACAGTTTTAAGGATTTCGATGCTGAATACAGGAAAACTGTTCAGACTATATTTGAGGATCCACGCCTACTACCGCTGGCGAGAACTTTTACTGCAATTTTTCCCAATCAGGCACGTCGATTTCATATTAAAGCCAATACGGATTATATTACGGACGTTTTTATGAGGACTGTACGTGAAACAATTGAAGATTGGCAACGTAACGAAACTGGTCGCAGTAATTTTATGGATATTTCAATATAATTCGAAAAGGCTGACATTGAAGAAAAGTTCTTTTTCGAAGGAATAGCAGAGCAAGCATTTCTTCCCTACTACACCGGCTTTGAATCGTGGATCCAATGGCAAACATGAAGTTCAGAAAAAAAAACCAGAGATGATATTTGCATCGTTCTCGAAAAACATGATGCATGATGTGCTACATGAAATTGAATATTTAAACTAAGTTTTTTAAAGCAACTATTGAATTTAAGTTCTCAAAACTATATGGTTAGCTAAAAAACGCGGTGTCATATTAACTACATAAAGGCATGTCTTCGGTTGTTTCATACTCCGTCTCCTGTCTTAAGGCTTGACTTTTTTTTATATATTCCATGCGGTGAATACGTGCCTCATGGGCATAATCCAGACATGACACAGAAAATTCAGTGGGTAATGCAAACTCAATGACACACACTCTAACATACATGAAGGATATGGCAAGAAATAATGGCACGAAACCGTGCTTCCAATCAGAAATGTAACACTAGCCGTGTTAGGTAAATGCTGCAGGGGACCATTTAGATGGTAATGAACGTTGTTAAATTTTCAAGAATCTTACGACGCAAGTTTGAAAACATTTCATGTATCATGCATGATACACATGCCATTGGTTGATAGCTAGGATTGGAAAATGTGTTGTAACGCTTCCAATTAAGAAATATTTTACTAAAATATTTTAACATGGAAATCTCAAGTTGAACTTATTAATAAAATTTTTCAATTCGCAGTTATTCAAACAATGACTAAAAATTTGTTAATTTTAGAAACTTCTAATCTTCCTTTTAAACAAGCTAATTGATGATTACAACATTTTCTCTATTATCTAGAGATCCAGACGGACCCTGAAAAGTTTAATTCTGATCATTTTTCACCAAGTACGTTCTTGTCATTTCGTAATGGATCAGAAATGGATAGCTTCTAGTGAAAGTAAGATTGAATTGCTTTGTCGTTTCAAGTTTGTCAAATCCAACAAAACCAGAATCTTATTTGAACACAATAAATCTTAACCACTTCCCGCACCTAAAATGGGATATGGATAAGAGCTGATAGAAATATTGTACTTTTGCTTTGTTTGTAATCGTATCCAGCCCTTTTAGTTTGAAAATGAAATAAAAACTAAATTTTCTTCTCCGTGTAAATTTCTATAGCTACTGCATATACGTATTTTGAAATCTATTTGACCGTTCCTTCAGTACAACCATTAAAACCAACTACCATAATCTGTTTATATACCTATGATAACTAGAGCTAATTTTCACAGTACTTCGAAACATACAATTACATATAATTTATCAAATTTTGGGACTACTTCGTTTTGATTTATTGTATGTCCGCTTTTGGTTACGTGTTCTGCAACGCAAAACTTAAAACTATAGTCCTTAATATTGCATGTTTTCTCGACATGTACACTTCTGCTTCACTCTTATGCTCTTTGGACTTCGTACCCACGATTCTGTCGGTTTGTCATACGTAAACCATTTATACTCAAGCTATGTGATTTTGTAAATCCCGTTGACTTCTCCTAATGATTTTTGCCCTTTCGGTATACTGAATTTTTTAGCACAGCCCTGTGGTATTACCACATACTTTGATGTCGTGCTTCTTTAGCTTTTTCTTGATATCGTAAAATATGCTTGAGCACGGGATATTTATTCTTCTCGTTGTACTTTTTCTTGTCACCGCCTCCTGTTTAAATAATGTTGACTGCTCATATAACTGTTTTTTCTCTTCTTTTATTTTATTTTATTTTCCATTTTATCCTTCCTTTACCCGTCCAATATCACTTTTGTTTCCATCTATCATCGTTCTTCCTCGTAATCTTCCCGTGACATTGGGATACTGAGCATTAAACCATGCTGTGGTAAGCCACCAGTTTTTTGTGGATATATAAGGTTCGAACGTTGTATGATATTTTTGACGAGCCCCAGGTCTCAATGATTCTAAAACTACGGAAGCTGCAATGAGCTGGCTACGTGAATCGTATGGACGAACAACGGATGCCTGAAAAGATATTAGCTGGGAGAACTGAAGGGGGGAAACCAGCTGGGAAACCAAGTAAACGCTGCGCTGATCTGAATCGGTCAACAAAGACAGTTGGAGGCGCTTGTTGCCGGAAGCGAAGGTCCCAGAGGGGTGTAGTGATACGGAGAAGAAGATATATATATATATATATATATATATATATATATATATATATATATATATATATATAAGCTCGAATCAAGGTTTAAAGAAAACACACGTTAAAGCGCTCTCAAACATCAACAGGAGCGCCAAAGCAAAGATCAAAGTATTCGAAGACACGCAAGAATTCCCCAAACAAAAAGAAGTTTGATAAAGGGACACAATTTCTCCAAGACTATTCAACGCCACCTTGGAAGACATATTTCAAGAACTACATTGGGAAAGGAAGGGTCTACGAGTCGACAGGGAACGCATCAACCACTTGAGATTTACCAATGACATAGTCATAATTGCTCAGAGCCAGGAAGAATTACAACTACTTTTGAATTAACTGAATTGAGTGGTTGGATTGAGGTCTACTGCTGAGTCCACTAAAGTCCAAGTAACTAATTCAATTTGTCCTATATCCAGTATCAACGTGCCAGTAGCTTGCGCAAGTGAACGCGCACAACTCAAAACTGACGACGGGGACAATCAGTTAGTAACAGTGATGAAGAGTGCCTCTTCATCATCTTTCAATGCTTTTGACGAAGTTCAACGTCTCAAAGCGCAGTACTATACACTTAAACTACATCTTGAAGAGCTTCAACTTCAAAACGAGTGTGCAATGGTGAGGAGAAATTCTGATCATCTTCATGAAAAGCGTATGACATTGATAACTTTTCATTCGCTAAATAGCTCCAGAATTTCGAAAACACAATGCAATTGTTGGAGGCCAATGATAATGACCGTAGTTAGAATAATCTGCGTGAAGCTCTTATTACCCTTCGCCAAGAGCGTGTTAAAACCGCGGAAGTCACCGCAGTTGCAAAGATTAATTTCTAGCAGAGGGGTGAGTAACCCTGGGTGGCATACTGAGGCCAGCTAGCGCTCAGTCATTTCATGGGTCTTCCGGGACATACTCTGCTCGTGCTGAGCCACCCTACACATAAAAATTAACACGAAGGGATAAAGATGGGAAAGAGGAGGTCATTTAAAAAAATAAAAGATTGTTTTTACCATTTCATAGTTTTGTATGCTTAATTAAATTTAATCACAAAATCAATTCAAAAAGACGAAAAAAAAAAAATTGTTTAAAAAGGCCCTTTTCCAAATTTAAAATCAAACAAACTAAAACAAAATTATTGCATAAAAACTGTAAGAGTGAATTCATACACAGAATGTATAAGAGAAAATATAATAATGAAATATTAATAAAATAGAAAGAATGGTGCGTAATTACTAACCTCTTGTACGGCTGCGGAGCGCTCTGCAACTGGAAGGAGAACGGGGCACTCCTAGAAGTTATCAAATTTTTAAATTAAATTTCCGTTGTTTTTTTCTTTTTTTTTTACACATGTCGCACACTCTGATCACCAGTTGTTAAAATTGCTGATGAACTTTTTAATGATTCGGCGTAGATGTGCACTATTGTCGTTCAATAAAAAGGCACAACGAAATTTATTCACCATCGGTCACTGATAATAAGAAAAATTATCTTCTTCAAGGTCTTCACTTACTTTACGCACCATTTGCTTTTAGTCACTACTAACTGTTCCAAGAAGTTGAATGTAGAGGTGCAATATTGTTACACAATGAAAGGGCGCCACGGGATGTAATCACACTAATCCCGGATACTCCCAGAATTCACATAGACAAAATCTTCATGCACTCAAAACTCTTTTTTTCTTCTCTCCCGTCCAACTCTCAATCCAAATTTTTCCCCTAACACATCTCACACTCAACCACGCCACCATCTTATTCTTGAATTCCCACCCAACAAGCCAAATCAAAATCACTTCCGATTTCTTAATTCAAATAACGTTTCAACTTCAAGATTAAAATCACTTCTCAACATTCAAGATTAACATCACTTCCCAACTTTCAAATTTAAGTCAGTTCTCAATTTCAAAATCAGAACCACTTTTTAATTCCAAATTAAAATCACTTTTCATCTTTAAAACTACAATTCCTTCTCAAATTTCAAATTAAAAAATCTTCTCCACACCGCCAAAGAACTTCTTCCCCTTTTTAAAACCCAAAACCGAACCTTATTCAAAAGCCAAATACTAACTGCCCTTCCAAACGAAGAATTTTACTCCTCAATCCCGCAATCCCTTCATTTCCAATTACTGCTGCCGCATCTGGGTAACGCAATGGAAGTTCAATACACTTCAATTCCGCTAACCACACATCTTTTCCATATCGACAAATGCAACATTTTCCATTTTGCATATATGGCGATTCACATAACCATGATAGCGTTTGGTTAGATTCAAATCGTCATATTTATACGGAAACAATTGCTTTTGCCGATATCCCAAAAAGATTGTTTTCTTGCACTCGGAGTAACTTGAACCCAGGCTCTTAGTGGACCCCCAGTCAAGAATCCACGACGCTAACAACGGAGCCACCTTCTGTTGATTTCCCATTCATAGAATTAGCAACTTAAACTATGCACCTTTCTTAATGGGCATGGAAATAAAATTTGTTAGTAAAGAAGCGTGAATGCAATTTTGTTAGTTTACCAAATATTATTTGTTAGTGGGAGCAAATGAATAAAATTAGTTAGTACGACGAAAAGAGGAGAAAGGTATCGAATGAATTTTGTTAATGGGAAGTAATGAATGGAGTGTTGTTAGTGGAAAAGTTAAGATTATGATTGTATAATTATTATTATTATTATTTTTATAATTAAAAATAGTGTAAGGGGATAGAGTTTATATGACGGGGAAATAAAAATTAAAGTTAAATGGAATAACTACATAAAAAAATGAAATAGACAAAGAAAAGGGTAGAAGTGCCCCAAAGAAGGTAGAAATGTTACGGCGGTAACTTAAAGTTGCGAATGGGAGAATGCCAGTACGCTGAAATCCGTAAAAAACGTTCTTTCAGGTGAGGCTTTCGGGTTCCGGATAGTCCAATGAAGACGGGCCGTGGCATCACTCGTTTGCCCGATTGCGTGCCGCCGCCCCGTGGTCCACCGAACGAGACTGCAGACCCCTGAAACTAAAGGAGAGTACGACAATTAAGACTTCGGATCAACCACCGTAGCACTTGACGCGGAAGAAGTCTCTAATAAACGCGTCCACCAAACCAATTTTGCACTTTTGATTCAAACGACGAAATGAAAAAATTAGGAGGTCGCTCTTAGTTGTCACTAATTCATTAATATGATAATCAATATTCACAACTAAGAAGTATACAATAATCTTGCCCAAATTATTAAAATTCAAAAGTTTACCTATTATTTTCCGTATTTTGTGCCCTGTTATGAACCGCCAGACGTCCGTTATCCATCCGATGTCCTTTGCCGTCAAAATTATTCCAGTTATCGAGATCCTGGGCTTTTTGAAATCTTGATCACCTTTTTGTTCCCCTTGATGCGTTATTTTTCTACCCTTAAGATGCTCCAATTCCAATTTTCCTTATTTATTATTCCTTCTGCCTAATTGTACCTTGAGTTGAACTCCGACTTACTTCGCTAATAAGACCAAACAAAGCACGCCTCATTTATCACTTTAGGCTAAACGGCTCAGCCATTTCAAAGCCAAGGCAATGATCGTGGTATTCTTGATGCCCTTTCACTGGAAAGTAAATTTTGAAGTTGGCAGGGTTGCCGGCTGTTATCGTGCCAGTTGCCCCTGCTGGCACTATAATGTCACTTTTAGGGCTGTTGTTACCGCTGGGGTACTTGCAGCCGGCACTGAGGCATACTTCGCTGATAAAAAGGATTAAAAGAACTAGACCTAGTACCAGAGAGACTTACTCGACAGGGAAGACACGATAGATAAGATCACATCCAAGATAGAAGAGTACCCAAGATGCCAAGAGCTTCAAGCTTAGGACAAAGAAGTAAATGATTCACAGTGTCAAAGGCCTTGAAGAAATCTGTGAAGATCACATCAACTTGCAGTTGGTTATCCAAAGCTCTTACAATACTGTTTGTGAACTCCATTAAATGAGAGGTAGTGGCGTGTCCTTTGAGAAAGCCATGCTGCTCTCCAGCAATAATAAGAGCTTATAAGTTTGAGAGTCGATTATGAACCAGCCGTTCAAGTTACTTCGGAAAGCAGGAAATTAAGCAAATAGAGCGATAATTACATATTTTAGGATCACAGGGGTCCAATCACGAGGGGGGTGGGGGGGTTCACAAATTTTTCATGTATTTCCTCTCCCTGCGCGCCCCTCGAAGCAAAAAGTGTCAAATTAAGACCTGTTTTGAAAAGTTCTTATCAAGTCCTGTAATGATTTTCGTCTTACTCATACGAATTCAGAACTGACCTCTCATCGGTTGTAGATGTGAAGTCTGAGTCATGCCAACGAACGGTACTAATCGGTCAACCAGTTCGTGCACCCGTAATCCATTTCGCGGTGGCTGCTTGTCGGCCAGCTAGTTTGGAGAGGATTTCGGTCGCAGGTCTTTAAATGGATTACGCTCAATTACATATTTCAGCCACCATTAAATGCCCGTTTCAAATGCGTCGAAAACACAAACATACGGAAAAGAAACCTACTTTACTTTATTCCTTATTCTCTACATCTTTCAATCAATCAAATAAACTAAATTCGATTTCGCGCTCCCGAATTTTACTGGCGTGTTACCGAAACATATACTACGTTAATTTGAACCCGACGAAAGCTACGCTAAGGAAAAAACAAGGCAAAAAAGGTATCGCGTACCGCACGCGACGTGACACCGGACACCCGCGGATTTCTGAAAACCCTACCCTCTTAGTGGCATACCTACCGACCACTGTCCCTCCTGCTGAAAAAAACGGGCGAGCTGGAAAGAAAAGTCTGGTTATCAGATTAGCAATATATTATATATATATATATATACTCGTATATATATATATATATATATATATATATATATATATATATATATATATATATATATATATATATATATATCTCTTTTTTTAAAGTTCTTCAAATACGATATTATACAGGGTGGGCCATAAGGGTGTTGGCGGTTTAAATATTCGATTTAAAAAAACTACGAAACATAACACAAATATATTTGTATTGTTAAAAAGTAGAAGCATAGGAATTTTTAAGACTTAAAAATAATGTTGTCCGAATGGCTTCCCTCGGCTGCTTGGCACGTTACCGAGAAATTGAAGAATTAAATCGCCAACACTGATATAGCCCACCCTGTATAAGTACATAACTCGTTCTGCTACTTTAATACGATGTTTTTTTTCTTGCTTTGTTCTTCATCAAATTTCTTACGCAAAAATTAACGGAAAGTTTTGTCAATTAATTTTTCTATCAAATGTTGATTGTCCAAATTTGTCAATAAGGGAAGAGTATGGAGAAAACAGTATTCAAAATCTTACTATTGATTCAAATCTTGAGATTGACAAATTTTAGGTGCAGAATTTACTTGTTAATATGGAAGTTGATATGCTATGGTAATATTGAAATTATTACAGTATCGTTGAAATGAAAAATTACTACTTTAAGTTCTTATGTCTTTGATGAAACCTTAACTTTAGTTTCTTCCAAAACTATAATTTGTATTATTTTATCTTTAAATGATAGAACTATTTAGTTTTAGTAGTAAGGGTCAATATCCTACGTAGGACAACATCTTTACGAACAATCAGTATTTATTAATGAGACACCGGCCAGAGCCTTTTCATTTTATTTCAATTGGCATACTTTTAAATTTTATTACTGAGCAATAAGCAAGGGGTTTTTTTGGAAGCAAATTAAATCATACTAAAATTACCAACGAAATCATAATATGTAATACTTAGTTAGGATTTAAATACTTGATATGTAAATTACAGGTTATCTTTACACCTATTAAAATTAATTTCAATCTCAATTCTTTCTTGAAAATTTTCTCCTTCAGCTTTCTTTCTTTCTAATTCTTTTTTTTTAATATAAAAATATTCAACTTTTTTCATATCATGTCACCTTCGAAATTGTTTGGTCTCAATTGAATTGAATAGATGTAGTTCTTAACTACTTATGAAATTAATATATATGTGTGTGTTCATAATACTCGACTATATCACTAACCCCTAAACAGAGGTTTATTGGAAATTTTTCTAACTTTTTTAATATAGTTTACATTAGTGACGGATGTTTCCTTGCTATTTTTACAAGAAAAAGTACAGTCAATTTCTTAAATAATTGCGAATTCTATGATGCGGCTTTAAATACGTAATAATAGCCAGTTCGTATGCCAATACGAATATGTATGGTGTTTTCATTATAATTACATTTGATGCATGCAGCACATGAGATTTACATGCAGTTCATATTTGATTTTATCTTTTAAATACCTAAAGTTTCCCCAACTCAATTTATAAATCAGTCTTCCGAAAACGTAGATGGTATTGTCCGCTTTTTGCCGCCCATGCTCCCGAACCGATTTTGTGGCGTCACATTGCCTGATGGGACCTGACGAAATTCCCGTTTGCACTCAATAATGGGTGACAAGCTCTCCGTTGCCAGATGAGGTTATGAGTTGGCGTCGATGCAGACGCGTACTTTGTTTCTTTTCTCCTTTTAGGCCGTCCTCCCGTCGAGTTTGCGTATTTTCTTCCTTAGGCCACCCTCCCGTCGATTTTGGCGTTTTTTCCTTTGTTCTTTAGGCCGTCCTGCCGTCTGTCCGGATGACATTTATGGAATCCCACTGCCGTCTGGCCCGGATGACATTCCTCGACTTAAACTGACGTAGGATGGGAATGCCATCCAAAGCTGACGTTCGCTAGAAACCCATACGGTAGCAATTGGCATGTGTGCGATTAATTACAGACCTTTCATTTGATACCCATATCGGCTACTTTTGATGTAATTTTTTTTTGGGTAGCCACTCTCCTGTATGGGGAGACACACCTTAAATACCTTTTAAAAAATTTTTTGTAGTCGAGCTTTGAAGAGAGCACCACTTTACACCTGTGTAGAAAATTTGATGTTTCTAGCTTAAGTAGTTTGGGAGAAAAAGTGCTGTGACACACGGACGGACGGACAGACAGGGCGTGATTTTAGTAGGGTTTTGTTAAAATCATTTTATAAAACCCTTAGAAATGGAAAAAATATGTCAAAAATATGATCTGTATAAAATGGATATTAAATTTTAAAACAAAGAAAAGGAAAAAGTAAATTCAAGATGAAAGTAAAGCAGAACTAAATTAAATTGAACGACAGACTTAAGAGTGTCATAAAGAATTTTCGAATTAACTAACGTCTTTCCTTTCCAGCAAAATCGTTCCCTTTCAGCAGGATAATGTCGATGCAAGGTGAGTATGCCACCGAGAGGGTAGGGTTCCAGTAATCCGCGAATGGTCGGTTTCGCGTTGTAGTCGGTACGCGGTGCCATAGATTGAGTTTGCATTTTTCCTTAGAGTAGATTTTTCCGGCTTGAATTCGAGTAGAGTATTTCGGGCACTGCGTCGAAAACATTCGGGAGTGCACAATTTTCCAGCGGTTGTTTTGGTTTCTTTTGCGCGGAACGAAGTTGCGAATTTAAAGTAGAGACGTTGTAAATTTTTAGACGCACTTTAAATCAGGCATTTGAAGTTTTTGTATTTTGGACTTAATCAACTCGCATAAGACCCTCGACCTCTCCGAAGTAGCTAGCTAGCCAGCAATTACCTCGGAGTAGACTAAGAGTGTCCGCACCTGTCAACCTGATCGAACGATAGGCGACGCGGTAAATCATTACATCCTCTGATTGCTGTCAAAATTTGTCGAAAGGGTGATTCTGCATCAACCTAATGAGGCTATATCTGACAAAGATATTATACCAAAAAAGCAATATAGCTTCAAAGCTAAACACTCTACTGAACTCTAGTTAGTTAGAGTGGTCTAATATATTTAAACAGTATTTAATTGCAGGAACTCAACAGGCCTAGTTATTTTCGACATAGCTTAGGCGTTTGATAAAGTCTGGCATGCAAGACTAATCTCCAAAATGCAGAAATTCAATATGCTACTCCAGCTCAATCAAATTATATTTCCGTGTCAGAACTGACAAGCAACTCTCAAGCCTGAGGCCAATTGATGCTGGAGTTTCTCAGAGTTCGTCCATCTCACCGGTCCTATACAAAATATTTACTGCATACCTTCCCACTCTGCCTCCAAGCGTAAAATTATCCCTTTACACAATCATACCTGTATATCTAATACAACACAAAAAGCAAGAGTCATTACTTTCCTAAATGGAAAATTAATATAAATCCTGACAAAACAAAGGTACTATTCATTACAGGGAAAAGATGGCAAACTCCACAGAGACTTATTGATGATAACAAAACAATAGACTGAAGACCAGTGGCTAAATACCTTGGGCTTGCATTTGACAAGAAATTCACATGGAAACAACATACTTGCATACAAAAAACGGGGACACTGCATTGGACTTCTCTCCTCTTTATACCCTTTCATCAAGCCCAAAAGACTTAGCCTTAAAAATCGAATTGTACCCGATAGTTCTACTTTCAAGCGGATAATAAAGACTAACAAAAAGGGATTCTAGTCCTTCCAAACTAAAATTATTAGAAACATCCGAAGAATTCCGTGGTATATTAGAAACACTGACATCTACAAGGACCTAAAATTTGAGACATTTGAAAAATACGTATGTGACAAAGCACTGAAACAATTTGACACAATTGACAACCATACTTATAGTACCTTGATATTCCTTCGAACTTTACAAAACAAGGGTGAATTAAGGAATTAAGGTTATCCACAAAATAACACTGTAAAAAATTTTCTTTTAATCATATGGTAACTGAAACTATCTTAGGAAGGTAGATGGGTACTTAAGTGCTCACAGATACGAGAGAGTTAAGATGCTAAATCGCACTAACTCCACACCTTACACATTCCAACAGTTAAGTTATATTCTTGTAACATTTCCTCTCTTGCCATATAATGTTGCAATTAATAAAAAAATGTTTCCTAGCACATGTAAAGTAAAGCACAGGTTTATTTCTACCCATAAACAGCGAGATTATTTTGTTCTATGGCTTTATGTCAATAACTGCTAAATCATTGCGAAATCTTCAAATTCCTACTAGCAATACTATCCATTGTAAGTTCGTATCACAATGAATACGTACAAAGACAATACATTAATACAAGAGTGTTGAAGGAATTACACTTTGGAGAGCATGAATAATCCTGGGCCCAATGAATATTGAATCTTGTCTCGAGAGCAATCCTGATAATACTAAGAGGATGTTGAGCATTCAAAATGGGGGAACATTGAGATGGGCTTCGATATAATCCATTAAGTCTTGAAACAGCTTTCCGGTTCAAAATGAATGCCACATCATCTTGAATGCAAAGAACACAATTTGGCTATAGTTGCCATAAAGACATAAGGACGTATTAAGAGTAAGTAAGAAAACTTCTTCAAGTATTATTTCGTTACGGTTGTAAAGTTCACTGGCAAGGAGGACCATAGATGCCAGGGAGAGTGGTTACAGACTGTGCTGCAGGAGGACTTAAGCTGGGAAGTCTATTCGAAATACCTTAAGTTTATGTAAGAAAAAAGGATGAAATTACTCTTTTTCAAACGTTAAATCAATTTATTAGATACTAATTATATTCTTTCAATTAGATTTTAGCACTTCTGCAAACGTGAAACTTCACATGATTTATTGAAGTACGTTTTCCAGCATGTTTTCGTTTTCTCACAAGCTATAAACAGAATTTATAGACAATATTTAGAACTTCCAACTGAGCGTAACAACTTCAGGGTATTAATCCCACCGGCCAATAAATGTTATGCAAACTGGTGAAGCTATTAACCCACGTTTCGACAACCGAAGCGTAGACCATTCGAAGTTGTTGGATATTTTTGTCGGCCAAGACTCATTTTATGGTCACTACAGCATTTTGTCCTGCACAGGAGGTGTACTGATGTTCGTTTCCTAATATCAGGCCAAGCTCTTAAAGCATTCATTGCCTTCAAAGCTTGAGTGGACCGGTGGGCATGGATCCAATATTGAGACAGGTCGAACGGCCCAAGGGATCATCCTACACTCGCATATTCTCCAGAGACATAATGCTTGACGACAGATTTACAACGGAGTCAGGACATTTAAAACCAATTTGCACATTCGCAGGTAACTACAGCACCATCGAACGAAGCTCGTTACTTTTGAAGAAGTGACACCATTGCCAACAGCTCTTTGAGGCTCTTCTGGAGTCTCAAAGGATGTAAACTGTGACAGTGGTAATAGAGTTTCGGCGGAAAACTGAATTAAATGTTTTGTAAACGTTGGATTCTGTGGGGTTTGTGAAATGTGTTTGAAGTGGAAGAATGCACACGTAAGAAAGGAGAGTCAAATTTCTTCGGATGAATTTGTCATGCAGGCATGATATTGCATCTGGATTTTGTAATTAACGTGAACATTTTTCAAAAAACTCACATGTTTTCATCTTAAGCCTTTGCATAACACAAAAATTTTATGGAACTGAATTTACTGTCATAATAATACTGCCCGATTATCTATTATAATAAATCAATTATTTTATTTTATCTTTCAGGTGAGTTCAAGAAAGTGTTTTTTGAATGTGCTAATTCAAGTGAGTACATATCTTAAAACTAAGGCAACATAAAAAACAAAATTCTTAAGAAAGGACTATACTCGAAATATAGGTAAGCAGACACTTCTTTCAATGTTAGTTCTCTTGAATAGAATTAATATTTTCACCATCTGCTGTGAACAGCCTTCCTAGCTACTGCATTAAATATTTCACCAGCAATGTCAACATGTCCACCACAGTCTTATACAAAACATCAATTTATTTTTATTAAATTCTTCCGTGCCATTTATTGCCATATCCCGCAATATGTGAAGCTGAACCAGCAAACTTTTAACTACATTGTCTGCTTTCAATGAGGAAGGCGATTCTTCTTTGGTCCATCATATCGAGTCCAGCATTAGGACAAGCACACATATAGGAAAGAGTGTCCACCAAGCCTAACAATGCGTTCAAATATGTCCTGATAATCTACTAGCGTCAAAAATCCTGGCCACCGAGTCAACGCATTAATATGGAGTGGTAGACATTATCATAACTCTTCGAGAGGATTTTCCACATCGTAAATTGATATTTCGTGTTTGATTGTATAACAAGGATCATCCAATGAGTGATAAGTAGGCACTTGAATCTGGAATGGTGTTATTGTGAGCGCAAAAAATAAAACTGAAACTGTACATAGGGTGACGGGAAAGTTCTGATGTATTTAAGTTCTTCCTGTGCTGTCAAAATTCAATTTTCATAATTCGAATAAGTACACATTTAATCCAGAATACTTCACCGAAAAGTAAACAAGCTTCAAATATCCAATCAAACTTAAAATATTTACTCTTGGTATTTGAGACTAATCCAAAAAGGCTTCAACATAAATAAACTTTTGACTCCTATACGTCGACAGTTGTTTAAAAAGCGATTCCCCAATCTTTCGGTAGGGATAAGTCTGAATATTTCAAATATATACCAACGTCCTGATTCGTAACCAAACTATTTATAATCTCTTTATAAGCTCCTTAGTACCGAGGATTTCCTTGAGGACTTAGACCGGGAAACCCTTTTGAAACTCCACAAATTTTCAGTATGAATAATTACGGACACACAACTTGTGCGTTGAACTCTTACCCTTTCACACGAGTCCTTAGTTTTGGCTGCTTGAAGTCAGGTCAGTTTACTCTCGAATTCGAGTTAATTCGCTTACATTTTCAATACACCCTATAAGTGAAAATGTTACCAACACCATTCACGATGTAATTTCCCGGATTAGCTTCGGTGAATGGAAAATTGGCGAGCGGGAGACTTGAGCTAGCTGCAGCATAGGTCAGACCTAATGGAGGAAATTTAATGAGGGAGAAAATTTTTATGGTGGAATGCCCAAGTACTCGGGATTGTGAATTTGTTCGCGGTTAAGCTTCAATTCTAATGCTATGTAATTTAGCGCCAAAATCATTGGTGAGGATTGTCCTGTATCGTATGGTTGGGATTTATTTTATTTAGGTTTTATTTGCTGTTCGCCAAAAATTAAGTGGTTTGATTGCTGGGATGGATGTTCACACTAGTTTGTTTGCGATGTGGCGTTTGTAGTACACAAATGAGTCCTTATAGGGGATTGTAAGCATAATTTATTGGCTCTGATGGGAAAAATAGGACTTACAGGAAATTAAAAATTTATTTTCATATATATTTGCAATACATTGCGATTGTTCGCCATAGCAAGATTATGTATGAATTGTAGAAGAAAATTTATTTGTAATCAAATGTAACTGTTAAAGAAAATAAATTTCGCTGGGTTTCGATATAAACTGTGAAAGACCTGCTTAAACGTCATATTAACTAACAAATGCTTGTGGCTAGTGGAAATAGGATGTCTTTTTCATTTAGATTTAGAATCGCTCAAAGTCTTATTTTTCGTCTACGTGGTGTTGTGGTTTAAATGTTCACCGCTTACGCAAAAGCTTCCAGGCTCAAATATTGTTGATGGCAAATATTTATGTTAGTGGTACATTTACCAGACTACAAGGTTGCTTCTTTTTTTTAGCACTACAACCCTTCTCGAGCCTTTGTTTCCTGCAAAAAATCGACCGCGTCATCCAATTTCGAAACCCATGCAGCGATGAACTATCTTCATTGATCGAGTCGGGTCAGCGTTTCATCGGTTCACTCACTGGTTTTTGCCCTTCAGCTCTCCCAACGAATACTTTTATGGGTATGCATTGTTCATCCATACAATTCATTTGGTCAGCCCAGTACAGCTTTTATAGTCTTACAATCACTGAGATCTCCAGCTCGTCAAAAAATTCATACACTTCACGGTTGTTTCGAATTTTGCCATTGGGACCCATCTAGCTGTCCTTCAATTATTCGTCTCAGATGCTTGGGTTAGAGTCCATCTTTCAGACCCATAGCATAGCACAGGTCTTATCACAGATTTGTATGCCTGGAGTTTTGACTAGATTTTCATCATGTTATCTCTTCGGCCTGATTTTCCTACCTAAATAAATTGTACGCCTGATTCTTTTTGTTCAACGCATCTTGGCATTCATCATCAAACCAATCATTTCTTTTGCACGACACTTAATGTCTGATCGTCTGTTCGGCCTCGGTATTAATTTTTGCTTACACTCATAGCTCGTTGCTTGAATTCAGCAATGTGTCTAGTAAGATGGGAGTTAGCTGGTTGTCGAGGGCTAATCCGTCGAAGTTAGAGTTAGCATCTCATGAGTGACTTCAATGACGAAATCTCAAAATAATTTTTCATGCATTTTTCCTAAAATCTATATATTAGTTTGAAGTTACAATTGGCTCCTCAGTATGCACGGACGTTACGTATGCTCGAGCTAAGAGAACATGGTTGATCTGGTTTCGTATGTTACTATATTTTTTAAAAACTTTACAAACTCGCGGATAAATAAAAAAACCCGCCTAGTTAGCTCAGCGGTTGTATTTTGAATACCCCTGGCAGTTTTTCTCCGTCTTTTCTCCTTTCTTTTACTTATATCTGTATAATTCAATTCAGATTACAGCAGAAGAATGGTTCATGCACTGACTAATAGTTCTTATACTAGCATAAACTAGTGGTTTTTATACGAACTGAATTTTCATTATAGCTCAGCTAACCTGACGAGTTAGTCGAAGATTCTACGTCTAGCACTTTTTGTGTGTAGATGTGTTTTTAATTCGCTCCTGCCAAGAATTTTTATAAATTACAATAATTTTTAAAAACTTCAGTTAGAAAGTAATTTTAGAAATAAAACTTATGACATTATCGAAATATTCGAGCAATTTATCGAGTGACTGGATTTAAGCGGCGAGGAAGTTTCAAAAAAGAAGAAACGTTTTTTCACCTGGGAAGACCCAGGCCCAGGCATTTCTTATACGACGAATGATAAAATTATGAAGCAGAAAAACGATCAAGATAGCTGTGAGCATGGCAAGCGTATTTCGCTTTCACATGAAGAGTACGTAAGAGTAACCAGGGAAAACGCAAAGTTTGCAGGATATGGTCCGAACATTAACAAATTAGAACAAAACAAAAGTGATGAGGCCACAGAATGCGGCCGGCAAAGAAGAAGCGATAACAAATAAGAAGAATGAGAAAAAGTAAGTGACAACAAATAAGGCAAACGAAAAAAACAGTAACAAAATGACAAGATACGAGCAAGACATCAATCAATGATGTCGAACAAATACTAAGCCCAGGAGGCGCAAACGACAGCGCCAATTACTATGCAGTGCTGTCTGCGATGAATGACGAAATGAACATCGGGATGGAGTGCCAAGATAGCATAGGTAATGTTAATGATTGTAGTAATAATTTCATTGAATATTTTAAATCAAAAAATAAGGGGAAGGAGAAGTAGCCAACCGGTGTGTCTGCTGTTTCTCCTATTAAAAATAAGATAAATGAGAAAGTTTCTCCAATTAATGTTTTTGGGCAGCGTGCAGAAGATATGGATCAGTTATTGGCAGCCGAACATAAAATTGATAACTTTGAATTTAAGAGAGTGACCGCTGATAAACTCACAATTAAGACAAAAACATTGGCTGATTTCAAACTGACAAAAGATGCTCTTAATAGAGTCATAGCTCCCCACTTTACATACACATCAAAGGCGGAAAAAAATCAGACCTTCCTGTTGAAGGGCTTGGACTGTTGGGAGAATACAGTTGATCTTCTTGAAATACTGCAGGAAACAGCACCAGCTGTTAAGTTCATCAGTGTGAAAAATTTTGCTACAAGGAGATCAACTGTTGAAGGCAAATTATTACCATTACGATAGCAGTCCAAGTGCCCTCCAACAGGTAAGGTACTTAAACTTTAGAGTTGTGAGGTGGAAACGCCTCCAAAAAACTGAAGTCAACCAATGTTACAGGTGCCAAAGATTCGGTCACTCAGCTCCCAATTGTGCCATGCACTATCGCTGTGTTAAATTCAAAGATATTCACGCCCCCGGTGAATGCAAATTGGCTCAGATGGAGCCAAAAGAAAAATTATACTGTGTTAACTGCAGTATGTTTGATCATGCAGCATCATATCGAGGATGCTCTCGGTATCAAGATGCAAGAGTTAAATTTTCCCCAAACGAACTTAAGTACATCAGAACTTGTTACCTCCCAGCTTCGTCAAACCTGGAGTATCATATGCACTTGCTGCTAGAGGACCAGCAGACAACAATGTAAATAAAATAAATAATGTAAGTGGCAATAATGAGCTGCTTGTCAAAATCTAACAAAAGCTTGGATCACTTTCAGATAGAATAAATAAACAAGACAAAAAAATCAACTTCGTTTTTCAACGTTTAGGCCAACCTGCTCTAAAATAGATTGTCGTCCAGTCACATTCCAATGGATAGGATTCGTCTCATCTCGATCGACGTCAACTCCATTGCTGCTATACATCGGCGTGATTATCTTCTTGAATTCATTGTTAAGCAAAAGCCTGACATCATGCTTTTCACTGAAACCCACCTCTAATCATGGCACTCCATGGCATTCAAGGATTTTGAATTCGTAAGAAACGATAGGGTAACAGGTGATGGGGGAAATGGCACCGGGATATTGGTTCAAAGACCCTATTGTTTCCAAAAGATTGAAAAAGTCGAGTTCAAAAGCTTTGAATCTCTTGAAGTCTCCGTTATCAAAATCTCACTGCCAGGTGGGGATAACCCCTTCATTATCTCTGCCAATGCAGGTGGTGGAACTGTTTTCAAGCTCAAGGAGGAGCTCAATTCCTTGTTTGAAATACTCGAATTGAACAGGCTGCATAGTTATTATATTGTTGCTGATAACCTGAACGCCAAGCATACATTATGGCTGAACGCCACTAATAATCCAAGAGGTGAATTCCTGAGATTGTGGATAACAGAGAACCAAATTGACTACAGATGCAATCTATATGGGTCGGAGCTCCCAACCTACCCTAGGGAAAATTCATATTTAGACCTTTGCATTGCTGATGCAAGACTTGAATTCAGCTTATATAGCCCTCAATGGAAACTGCAGTTGCTTCCTTGTGATAGCGACCATAACGAAATCGTAATGGAAATCAATCATCAAAGGGATGATTTTTTCCTCGCATAAACAATATTTTTTGGCGATTTTTGGACTACAACCATCCCTCGTTGGCTTTGTTGAAATTATACCTTAAAAAGTGTCCGGAACTTAATCCGTTCATACTTCAGGAGTGAGTTCAGCAATCGATGCGTGGAAAAACTGAGGGTTATTAGCCCACAGGACCCAGATGGCGTTTCCGCGAAAGCGAATGGCTTATTCCGTAAGAAGTTTCGAGCGATGGTATCGAATTTTAGAGTCGCTAGTGATGAGATAAATCTTCTCGATAGGGCTGGTATTGAAATTAATAGTACGGCTCCGAATAGAAATGGAAACAGGATTATATGTGATCGATTGCAGCAACTTACCCTGATTGGAACTTATTTTGAATTGGCTCATCTACCGAACCCTGAGAGAGGGAATCAAATATTTTCAGAGGCCATTGAAGCAAAAGTTTCCGACTTCAAATCAAGCCTGAACAGTAAATCAGTTCTTTATTTCGATGAAACATTATAATCTGGCCTCATATCGAGCTTGAATTTTATTGATTATTTTCTCAGTTATGAAGACTTTGATTTCATATTTTGCAAGATAAATAACAAGAAATCATGTGGTATTGATGGTATTCCAAATGTAGTTGTCCGATATTTGCCTGAGGTTGCTATTTGAAATTATTGAATATTGTTCAACAACATATTGAGCAATTCATATTTCCCAAATGAGTGGAAAAAAGCTAAGGTATTTCTGATCTTGAAGAAAGGAAAAGACCCTTCGAGTCCTAAAAGCTATCGCCCAATCATCTTCCTGCCTAACATCAGCAAGTTCTTTGAAGTGATACTCAACAGAGTATTAAACGCCTATATAGAGAAATATGAGTTGATGCCCAATTGCTGATTTGATTTTTGTGCCAAGCATTCGACCATACATGCGATAACGAAAGTAACCTCAGATATATGTTGGAAACTAAATGATAGAGAATGTGTTGGAACGTGCCTACTTGATATGGAGAAAGCCTTTGATATGGTGTAGTTAAATGGACTAGTTTTTAAACTCCTTCAGGACAGGTTCCCCAGACACCTTGTCACCATGATGCGCAATAAGTTATATGAAAAATCATTTATTGTAACTGAGGGTAATCTGACAACAATGCGGGAATTCAAGGTCTTGAATGGTCCACAATATTCATTCGCAAGCTATTGAAAGGGTTTGATTTCAATGGCTTGCCATCGCGATCATTGGTAGCGTTTGCTGATGATCTGATCATCTATACAGCAGACCGGAAAGCTACAATAGTTCAGAACAATCTTCAAAAAAGAGGGTGAGTCAAGATCTGAAACGTAATTGAAAGAATTTTCACATCATGGCTGGCGAGGGCAGTTCAGAATGGGTTCCTCGTAAATCCCGTGTTCAATATGTTTATCTACTAACTACTGTAGTTTTTTCTGCTAAAATTTCAATTGATCATTTCAGCCATTTTACATTAATTGATACGATGATTTTTTGCTCTACCCTGAGCTTTTGTTGCCTCGTGCGGATATCGATTTCGTTTTCGGGTGGCTAAAATAGCTTGAAATTTCTTTGCTTGTATCTAAAGAATTGAGTTGCTTTTTAATAATTTGTTCAAAAAATTATACGAGAAGAAAAATGTTAGAAGAAGGTGGTTTCAATGTGTGTACTTATTCTCTTTAGCCATCCAAAAATGAGATCGGTATCTGCACAAGGGAATAAGAGCCGTATGGATTTACATTAAATTTATGTAAAAGGGGTGAAATTATCAATTTAAAGTTTAGCAAAGACAAGTACTTACAGAAGGGAATTAACCTCAACAAAATTCGTAGTTACAAAAACATATTGAGTTCGCATAAGTAGGAAAATAAAAATTATTCTGTCACCTCTGTTCTCCATCACCGGTGTGTATCTATTACAAGTGATGGCCTGAGGAGAATCAGTACACACGACGAAACCACCTTCTTCTAGCATTTTTCTTTTCTAAGAATTTATTAGAAAAATTATTAAGAAGCAACTCAATTATTGTATATTTTCATAAGTACATAATAGTTACTGAACTTTATTTGAATATATTTTCGAAAAAATAAAATCACCTCCGACTAAACTTAAATTATTCCTTTAACTGTAAGCTTTCGATTTTGATAAGAACTTTTGCAATCCGTGATTACGTAGCTTTTAGCGTTACTGGGTTCCCTCTCCTAATAGAACAACAAGGCTTATCCTTGATTTCGTTACTGCCTCAGATCATTTGATTACATTCTGTATCACTGCCAATAACTTAACAACCCCTTTCGTGAAAGCTCTTCCAGCGAGCACAATTAGTTCATCTATCAGAGCCATTCTGTCATGCTGCATCTAGGTAGAATTGTGTTGTGAGTTCCGGCGTACCAGCATTCTCCCATTCGCAACTTCAAATTGCCGCCGTAACATTTCACTTTCTTTTGGGCACATATACCCTTTTCTCGGTATATTTATTTATTTTTATTAACATTTAACAATTTCTCTATACTTTTTATTTCACCATTATCTCAAGCCTACTCTCTTACCCTGTCTTAAATTACAAAAAAATCATAATATAATAATAATCTTAACTTTCCCACTAACAACACTATATTCATTACTTCCCATTAACAAAATTTCATTCGATACCTTTTCCCTAACAAAACCTAATTTCTTCCTTCATACTAACTGATTTTATTCATTAGCTCCTACTGACAAAATTTTATTTTTTATACTACCAAAAATTCATCCACGCTTTCCTACTAACAAATTTCATTTCAATGCCCATTAAGAAGTGTTCATGGTTGAAGTTGATAAAATGATGAATGGGAGATCAATGGAAGGTAGTAGTATCGTGGGTTCTCGACCGGGGTGTCCGTTGGGCCCCTGGTTTTGAGTTCTCCCGAGCGCAGGAAAACAGTCTTTTTGGGATATTGGCAAAATCAGTTATTTCCGTATATATGACAATTTGTGTACAACCAAACACTGTCATGGTTATGCAAATCGTCATATATGCAATATGGAAAGTGTTGCATTTGTCGATATGGAAAAGATATGTGTGTGATGGAATCGAAGTCTATTGAGCTTCGATAACTTTACCCGGATGCGGCAGCGGTAATTGGGAATGAAAGGATTGGGAGCTTGAGGTAGTGAAGTTCTTGATTTAGGAAGGCAGTCTGTATTTGTCTTTAAAATAAAAGGGATTGCTTTGGGCAGTGTCGGAAAAAGTGCGTAATTTTTAATTCGGGTAGTCAATTTTGAATTTTCGAAGCGGAAAGGAAAAGAAGTTTGAGATCGCGGCAAAGTTTTCATAGTTTTACATCAATCTTTTTAATTTGACGGAGTTAAAAGCCCTGATTGAAACGTTCAAATGAAGAGTTCATTGTCTGAGTTATATATCTTGTGGAATTAGTGGCCCTCAGAAGACAACTTTTGGAGTTGTGCTTAAAGTCCAAATTGATGTTCTCTGCGAAAAAAAAAAGAAAATTCATAGACATTCCAGAAAGTGAATGCTTTGCTTTGTGAATTATATTCAATTTGTGCAAAACGTTAAGTCCATTATATATTTCGATTTACCCGAAAATCGGCAAGCGAAAAACTGTGTAATCGATTGATTACGCTTAAACGTTTCGGATGTTATTGTTGTTTGAATTGAGTCTGATACCAAGTGAACGTTGGCTTTTGGAAGTTAGTTGAGGTTGTGGAAAACGTTGAATTCACTGGATTTCAGCTTAACTTGATATAGCAAAAAGTGTGCAAAGGTTTTAAGAAACATTTATTTGTCACTGCTGTTGAGATTTCCAGCACAGGGAGTCGAAAGTTTGTCATCAGGTAAAGCGAATTGCTAGAGTGCGTTTCAAACATAAATGCTGTCGATCAGCTGACGATATAAGTGGCAGTTTATTTTTGTTGCGTGCATTTAAGATAAAGATAAGTTAAATTTTCAGCGTCCCCACCTCCCTCTTTTCCAGCAGGCGAGCACACATGGGGGGGAAATCGGGGTAAGCAATTAAAAATTTTTTCTCGTTAATCCATTGTTTTTGATTATTTTATTTCTGTTCATCACACAAATTTCAGTTACCTTTTCTTTTGTACTTAAGTAAAATAATATCATTGAAAAGGGGGTTTATTTATTTATTACTACTTCGTTTATTTGCATTTTAAGTTCATTGTAACCTCATTCATAGAATAAAACGGCCATGTGTTGGCAAATAACTATTTCTAGCATTTCTCAGGATGAACCCTCCTTCCCTTTCCCTTCCCGGTGTGTCATGGTTTTCTGTGTAAGGTAGCAAACAAGGGCAGGGACCTGCCCCTAAAGAACTCCGACACAGCTGAGCTCTAGCCGGCTCAGAATGCCACCTGGGGAAAGCATAAGTCTCTGCCAGAATCTAAGTCTGCGACCACGGTACCCACCGAGGCTCGCAACAATAGTTATCATATTGTATCCTTATTTGCATTGAGCAAAATATGATGCCTTTTGGGATTTTTGAACTCTGCATACCTTCCGTTTTAATTTTTAGGTTGAGACCTTAATGCACTAAATGAGCACTACCTGGAATTTCCTCTTCATATTGATTAGCAAAAATGCAAAAGAAGTTAACCTATTATGTTAAAGGTTCATTTGAATAGTTTTAGTCTTAATATAATCATAATGCTTTGCCCCTCGTATTTGGTATTTATAACGTCCAAAATAGTATATACCGTTTGTTCTTCATCTCTATGCTTAGAGGCAAGCGTTTTTCTGAAGCGCTTTATTTTCCCCACGAGCATATTGTTTCCATATTTAGATTCGTTTAACTAATCATGCTGAATAAAGCAAGTAAACTATAGCGTTTTAGAAAATTTTAACTCTTTGACCTGTGAACGAATTTTATAGGTACCACAAAAATAAAGGAAAATACCACGATTTCAAGGAACATGATTAGCGCAAGCTATAACTCTGAGTCTGTTTAAAAACATTTAATATGTTGCCCAGATGTGAGCTTGTAGAAACTTGGTCTATCTACGAAGAAGGGTTCTCTTCAGTACATATCACTCCAGTATTTTTAACTACTAATCTTGACCTGGAAAATGCTCTATACCATGAAGTCAAGCGGACTTGCATATATTGAACGCTGAGGCCACTTTGTGGTTCATATGAAGTAGATATGTTGTATTTTAGCCAGCGTTTGTTGATATTCACTCTATGTGATAGTGCAGTGTTGATCTATAAAATATTATACTCCCAATGGCTTTAGAGCAACATTCAAATTACTTTCATGGTAGACTTTTACTTTTTACGCAGGTAGAAGGAAAAGGCTATTTGTGTCCTGACTGTAGAGGTCTTTAATGTGCAAGACATCTGGACTGCCTACTGAAGACCATCCCCGTTAACCTGAGAACTTAGCCTGAAACTGTTCGATACATTAACATACTCCAGACTAAACTTCGTTTTGCTACGCCGTGAATTCCCATCAATTTGGTGAGGCTCCTTTTGTAGCGGGAAGAGAGACAAGAAGAGGGATTTCTAGAAAACTGATGCACCAAGCCCAGCGTTTCTGGCTGATCAAATGAGCCCTTTTTATTCTTTATGATTATCCAAACCGAATATACCGCATGATTCCATTATTCAAATGATACAAGCATAACTTGTTTTCCTGTAGAGATTTCTTTGCATACAAAAATGTATGGCAGGCATTGTCTTTCTTTTCTGCCCAAAAGCTACAGTCGGAGGACTACGAGTTACCGATTTATCGCAAGTAAGACTGAAAACATCTATGCCCGCTCAAGAGCTGGTTCAGGTAGAAGTTAGTTTAAGCGTGCCTTCGATTGTGCCAAATTTCAAATCAGAGATGAGGTGCGCAGTACATCTTCGCTTCTTACTGTTTACGCGGAACTGCTGCCAATCATTGAGTGAGCGTTGTCTCTCTTCGTGAGTAATCTGCTTTCTGCCTTCGTTTTGATCCAGATAGATTGTACGTAGACTTTAGCTAATAAACACAGATATCACGTGTAAATTAACCAGTGATGCCAAACCAAAGACTGCTGGATATGCGGATGTAATTTTCATTGCTCCTCTTCTCTTTATCTGTGCCGAGCATAGTATAACCCTTTACTGAGAATTTCATGCCGTATTTCTATTCCATATAGTAGTACTGACTCTACGGCACTCATCAAAATTCGCTTTCTTGATTGATTGGGTCCCTCTATGTCAGTCATAAATCAACTCGACTCAACTTTATGAGCTTATGCCATGTGTTTCTCAGAGGCACTCATCTGTAAGTCAACTAGCAACTTCAGATATTTCACTGCTGTTTTCTATTCAACCAGCTTTCCCCAATACTGATCATCTATTTGTGAGATTCGCTTTGCATTGACCTCGATAAGAAAAACCATTAGTAGTCACTAGGGGCAAAATATTGCATTGGTGATGCTTATCTCCTGGTGGCCGCTCCAATGTTCAAATTTTTATATGAAAGCTTGTTCATTTTTTTCTTGCTTGCAAACCACTTACTGGAAAATATGATATTTTGAAAATGATTCCTTCTGTGCTTTATTTAGCCTAATTTTTTGGGTATCGATAAAATCTTTAGTTATGTTTGACTTTGAGCTCATTTTTAGGGTTTTTAAAATAATTTTACAAAACCCTACTAAAATCGCAACCTGTCTGTCCGTCCATCTGTCCGTGTGTCACAGCAGTTTTTCTCGCAAATTACTTAAGCTAGAAACACTAAATTTTATATGTAGGTGTAAAGTGGTGCTTCCTTGAAAGTTCAATTACAAAAAAAAAATTTATGGGGTATTTAAGGGGATGTCTATAGGAGAGTGGCCCCCGAAAAAAAATCTCATCATATGTAGTCAATATGGGTATCATATGAAAGGTCTTAATGAGAACTTTTCAAAACAGGTCTTTAATTGACATTTTCTTACTTCAGGCGGCGCACGCGAAGGGAAAATACACGAAAAATTTTGTGCGAAACCCTTCTGACATGAGCGTAGGTATGTCTACACAACTTGTTCAATAATGGTTTCTGCTCTTTTTGGACATGTTTAGCTTATCAGCCATTTGGATTTCACTAAGCCAAGGATTTCATACAATTCAAGTTAGTTATTTACCTGTATCTTACTCCACTAGTTTTCACTCGGTTACAATTTGCCGAAAGAATTTTAGAGCTTTTTCCTATGTTTTCGTTTATTATGCAATTTAAGTAGACTCCATAATATATCAGGAGAATCTAATAATTTCAAATTACCCAATATTAGGAGCATTTAATTTAAAACTTTTTTTTTAAGGGTGAATTGTCTGAACCATATATGAAATTCATTAATAAGAGGTGTTATTTTGTTATTAAAAGAAAAAGGCCATTTTTTAATATAAATGACCAACTGTTTACTTTATTATAAAGAAAAAGGTATGCCGTTAATAGTGAAAAATAATATCAGGCAAATGACCCCACAACACGCTTACAGGACCATATCCTTTTCATGAAATTTTCCATAACCACATCCCAAAGTGGCTACCCTATGTCCTTGATAGCCTCACGAATTCCATCTTTGAGGTCTTGAATCGACGCTGGGCAATTGGCACACACCTTTTCTTACACGTGGCCCCAAAAGAAGAAGTCGCAACATTTTTATTTTTTTTTTTGCAAAATGTACCCCCTACAACTTGAACGTTTCTGGTTTAATGTCGAAAGAGAATGAAAAAATCGTAAGAAAGCCCTCAGGACAGTAGAATAATTAATAAAAAAATTCCATTTCAGAGATCTCAAAAGTCAGACATAGAAATTAAGATATCACACTACAACATTTTTGAATACATATTGCTTTATAAAACCAATATCCTAACACTCCCTCTTCCAAAAAAAAATCCGTTTCGTCAAATATCAAGGAAAATATTCAAATTCATAACTTTTTAAAAATTCTGCAAAACTTTTCAATATTCCCCGGGAAAATCATAAAATTTTCCCATTTCAACTGAACAATTGAAACAACAATAAGCCCTATACAATACTTTCTTGGTCTCGAAACGCAAAGTACTAAAACGTCCTGATTTTTTCCATAAAACTGCGAACAAAAATCAACTGAAGCAGAACTTAACCTTATCATCAAAATACTGAATCTATTCTTTAGTCATTAGCAGCTCCCATTCCGCTGCCTTTCGCGAAAAGTTTGTCCTGGCAAAAACACCACACGAATCGGTTTCACACAAGCATCATTGGACTGGCGGGACCGAAGGACCTCTGCATTGGCAGTATCCATTGGGCCCACCCTCCAAAATATTACGGAATTGACTGGCTCCGTGGGATACATCATCATTGCTCCCGCTGTGGCTTCTATTTTTTCGGCAACTTCCACAAAGACCAGGAAAACGCGGATGAAAAAGAAAACTCATTATGCCTTTGAACCTTTCAGATGACATCAAATTATACAACGTTCATAAATTTATCTGATAAAGTCTTTTAATTTTATTCGTGCAGCAGGAAGGCAAGCATGGAAGTATCTCGATTGCGCGACACTTTGTTATAGACTCAAGCATCCGTAACTTGAAGTATTATTTTCCACAGACAGAGGGAAAGCGGCGAGAGTTGCCAGGAGAGAGGTGCAATGAATTGGATGCCTTTCATTGTTCGGTATTCTAATCGTAGTGGATGGAAATGAAAAAGGAAAGTAATTACAAATTGTGTGCTTTCAGGCTATAACAATGTACACAGTTCTCAAATTGTATCCTTTTGCTGAGTAATTTCAGAGTTGAAGTTGTGTAGAAATATTTTCATTATCAAAGGCTAATAGTGGCCTGCTTGAGTTGTGAATGCGGAATTTTGTTACATAAGGCAATATCCTTGCAGAACAAAGAGAAGAGTGTTTTAGTAATATTAAATGATCTGATTTCAAGGATGCAATCTGGCAAGAAGGAATAGAAGTATTTGCTACTACCTCTAATTGCTATTATAATTTTTAATGTCCTTTTTAGGGTTTTATACTACTTTCAAATCCCTGTCAAAATCCAGTTTGCCTATTTACCTGTTCGTCTATACATCCGTAAATCTGTGTGTCACTGCAGTTTATATCTGGACCTACAGAAGTTATAGATATCAAACTTTTTAAGTACATCAGAATTGATTGTCTCTCTTAAGTTCAGGTATCAAATAGATTTTCAGGGTGTTCTCAGGGGATTTGATCACATCGGAAAGTGACCTCTAAAATTTCTTCAACAAAGGTAGTCATGTGGGGTGTCAAATGAAAGGCCTTGATAAGGGCTTTCCAAAACAGGTCTTGAAACAGTGTCACTGTCTTTATTTGGCGCAGAGTGAGGGGTAATGTATGAAAACGTGTTATCCGCCCCTTCGTGACTGAACACCTGCAATCCAGAAAATCAGAAAAAAACTTAGAGGCAGGTCTTTATGAGAACAAAACAAACGCTTTATTAGTCAAAATTCACTCAAATTTGTTGTAATGAAAGGATTCATACGTTTCACATTTTTCCTAATAATATCATATAAGTACTGTGAAAATGAAATTTCATATTCAGGTGGTCCTATAGAAAGTATTTATATTTAGTATGACTCAAAAAATCCAATGATTTTTACGAAACATATAGGCATTTGAACGTTTTCTAATCTCAACAGCATAGAGTTTTCCTGCTATCTGGGCTATGTGTGAATTCATACACTACAGTTGATTGGATCTTCATAAAATTTTCACATAAAATGTATAGCATAGATATTTTGAAAATTTCATTCAGACAACGATTTTTGTTATATTGTAACAAAAAGGCGGCTGGTTGCAATGGAGTTAGAATTATTTTTTGGGAAACATTATTGAATAGTTTGCTGGTGTCTTTTTGTAATATGTTGAGTGTAAAGTCTTTCTGAAAGGAGCATAGTTTTGTCTACTCAGCTTGTTATCATTTAACCTTGTGTTTCAAGCCTACTTCTGGAATCGTAACTAAATCATTGAAAACTGGAGAGGTCTCATTTTCGTAACATGAATAATTTTGCTTACTGGGGGTACTACTTACTACTGCTTATTGAATAATAGATGGCTCCCTATTTAGCCAATCGGTTCATATAAAGTCAAATAGAAGATGTGAGCCGAACATAGGCTTTTCCTTCTTGTTGTCCATCAGCTTATCGAAAGGGTGAATACATTGTTTCAAGCAGTGACAACGATCATAAAGTATGTACAGCAAATGGCAAAGTAGCAGCACCGCCCCATGCAGCATCTTAGAATGCCGATAAATAGACCTTTCTGACCAAAGTTGAAAACGGTGAAACCCTTCAGGCACAGCATACACCTAAATCCATATCCTCTCTGCCTTCACCATAGTGGAGACGATGAATTTTTTGTTTTCACGGTATTTCTCTAGGCTGAAGAATATGCTAATCCAACTCAAGTTAGGAAGAAGCGAAGAATGGTAAGAAACGGGTAACGATATGAGCACAAGTGTCAGTAGAAAAATGTCAGCTTAGATGGTTATTGCCACAGACCGCAAGAATGGAGTACTACTACCAGGTAATCTAGGGAAGTGATGGGACCAGGCGGCTCTAGTGTTCATGCCACTGGATCGCAACATTACACAAAGACTAATGATTTCAACAAAATAAACTCGTGGCATTTGGACGCAGTAAAAGACGACGCACGCTCTCGAGCGCCTTACATGAAAAAACATCGGTGAAAATAACTCAGCTGAAAACATTAAACGTAGTGGAAGAAAATCGTAGTCAAGATATCAATACTGTTGTGTTTGTTCAAGCTGCTTCTACCCCCACTAGACTCCTCAGTGTACCTGAGACATACCCAGATACAGTTAAGAATGATTTCATGAATCTTAAGGAGCTTTTAGAATACATACGGCATAACAGGTGCAGTCGGTGGAAGGCAAAGAAAAAGCTTAGGGGTAATCCCAACAATGGACCAGAAGCAACAGCTCCAATGGCTGAAATACAGGTCTATAACCTTATCAAAAGCTAGAAGAAAAAGGAAAAGAACGCGGCACTGAATGGATCTATCATGCTAGAATGAGCCGCAAATAAGTTTCTTCCAAAGGGTCTCAAAAAGCTCCTCCAAGAAAAATAACTCAAAAAGCTTTCAATACAACACATACTGCTTGAAATAATCTACTGTGTAGGCCCCCTGAAGAAGGCACTGCTGATAAAACCGGAAAATGACAGATCTTACACAGTTGCGCTGCATGAAATGAAGGAGGCTGCAAAGCCAGAAAATATCCAATTAACGAACAATACTTCGGTCAACTTGGGATTACAAACTACTTATGGGATTAGAGTAGAGTTTGCGGTTGCCACGCATTACTTAGGGTGGATTTCAGAGCCTTTTTTTTATAAAAATGTAAAGGGAAGTAAATTCAGTACGGCATTCAAGACCTTATCTGTTGTTGAGCTAAGCACCTACGTTGCTCCTAGAAACACCATACCCTGCAGCCTGGCCAAAGAAGACGACGCACAAAAGTGGCTTACTTTATACCATCAGATTACAGATACGAAGCAAATTAGTGAACTGATAATTACTATATGCAACCAAGAAATCTAGTTAGGCATCAAGCCCCACGACTTGCTAGAAGCATTTCTGCACTATCTAAAGTGCTTACAAGCCTCTTGATTTTTGCAGGAATATGCTCCTGCAAAAACTTTTCTATCTAAGGCAATCTTAAGATATTTGACTTCTGATTGCAGATAGGTAGTAAAACCACGCAGCTGAAGTAAAATTAGACCAACCGTTGGTTTTATGTGAGTTAACTGACAATGTGTTTCAACGAAACTACTGCAGCGTGTCCAACTCTCAGTTTATTTTTGTCAAGTGCTCTAAGATACTTGCCTTTGGCAGGCAAAACTATATAATTTACACTTGCTTATAAATAGATGAATGGTCACTCATTGCAATTAAACGAAAGTTGACCAATATATTCAATAGCAGCTTTGAAATGATACCTCCTTGAGGGGTTTGGCTACAATATATTGTCCGTCCTCCGTTGTTGCGGCGAGTAGCTTATGCTTGAGTATATTGCTGATCAAACCACCAATCTCTGGTTCAACTTCCTGTGAGCTCTTCCTGCCTCACACAAGAAGATGTATTGTGCATTATCAAGGGCTCTCTGTCCTTTCCATTCCACCGTCTCCACAGTTTTCGCCAGTAGGGAATAAAAGATAGTTTTATATGATTTTTTCTGTTGCATCGAGCTACATATACAGGAAGCCAAAGCCCTAAGTACACAAATCTATGATAAGACATGTGCTATACTATGGGTGTGAAACATGGACCTTAACCCAAGCTTCCGCAAACATATTGAACGCCTTGGAAAGACAGGTCTTGTGGTGAATAATAGGAGCGAAGCTAGACGGGGACCAATGGCAAATCCGATACAACCGTGAGCTGTATGTAATTTTTGACGAGCCGGAGGTCTTAGCGATTGCAAAACTGCAGAAACTGCAATAGGCTGGCCATATGAATTGTACGGGCGAACAACGGATATCCAAAAAGGTATTTGTTGGGAGAACTGAAATGCGGAGACTAGTGGGGAAACCGAGAAAATGCTCGTCCAACTTGGTCGACGAAGATAGTCCATTGCTCCTTGGATTTCGAAATTGAAGGGCATGGTCAATAAACCAAGACAGTTGAAGGCGCTTGTTGCAGGAAGCAATGGCCCAAAAGGGGCTGTAGCACTACGAAAAACAAGAATGTATGTTGTGTAATGCAGAAAGGATCCCTTTGCAGTGTCGTACATTGTATGTGTTGGCCTAGAAGCTTTTTTGGTACTGATAGCATGGATTTTTTTAGCTCCGATTTCTTGCCAAGGTTAGATCATGCATAATAGTGTCAAGTTTGATGTTAAAATTTGTCTCCAAAACTTAGCATGAACTTGTTGGGTATCACTTTGATATAGTTTGAACAATGCCTTCGAACCCCCTAATTTGAATTTATTGCATGCTGTACTTGATTCAAAAGAACCACCTCTCTGCTTCGTACTCTTCTTCCTTGTAATAGCATAAGCAAATTGGTTGAGTGGTCTTGATTGATGGCTTAACTTCGCCCAAAGTGGGTCTTGATTCGAATTTCTCACTAATCCCATAAGGTACCATCCGGTTTTTTAATTGAGCATTGGTTAGCTGTGAGATCGTTACCAATGGCTTTGTATAGTTTTGCAATCTTTTAAACATCACCCTTCTTTTTATAATCGCCTTACAAGGTACTGGAACTCTATCAAGCATTATCTGAATTTATTTACATTGCCCTCGTAAGGAACGTTCTAGGCGATTCGCAAAGCTTTCTTGATCCTAAAAAGTAACTCTTGTTCTGGAGCCTGGATTTAGTGGACAAGTGGTTTACTAACAGTGTTTTGTAGTTGTGTTAAATTTGTCAACTCTTTCCAACATTCTGTCTTGTTTTAAATTTGAGTGGTACCGATAACTCCGCTTTCTCTCTCAAGTCATATGCCTACCAGTTTTCTTTTACAAGCTCCTGAATGCCCATTCTAATTTTATCTGTGTTGACTCAGTATTCAAGATATTGAGCAAAAAGTGCAGTATTTTTCAAGAATTTCCAGCATTTAATTGCTTGTGCGTAGCCAGAGTGATTGCTATCAGTTCCTGTCTACTTGACACGAAAACAAGTTAAAGTAGCTAGGGAGTGCTCCTACAAGAAGGGTTTTGACTATTATACAGATTCCATGAATTGAAATCGAAGAACTAAATCCTGGTTACTATGGATTTGAATTCACCGCCATTTAGTTTCAAGTGTTTTAACCCAATTGCTTGAATAGTCATGATATAATATCAATATTCCGAACTATTTTTGAAATTTATATATTTGTAGTGTCTCCCAAGTATCAAGTGTTAATGTTGTTGCAATTGTCAAATATCCTCGCCTGTAACTTAGTTCTTTATAGTTCGATTGATATGAATTTTTCAGAACACCTGCAACTGCCATCAGAAAAGCTTTCAAGAAATTTAAAGGTCCCATTTCGATTTTTTGGGAAAAAACATAAATTTTCAAAATGTACTATTTTTAACAAAATTGATCGACTTCTGAGGTTTTTGCTGCCCTTGTTCACTTTAAGACGTACTTCCACGTTTTTTTTCTGATTTTCTACGTTAAAGGTGTCCAGTCGCGAGGGGGGGGGGACGCACAAAATCTTCGCACATTTCCCCTCCCTCTGCACTCCTCGAAGCAAAAATTATTAGTTGAGACCTATTTTGAAAAGTTCTTATCAAGACCTTTCATTTCATACTCATATTGCCTACATTTGATGAAATTTTCTTTTCCGGGGGCCACTCCCCTATATGAAGAGACCCCCCCTTAAACACCTTCAGAAAATTTTTGTAGTGTAACTTTCAAGAGATCACCACTTTACACACACTTACGATGTTTTACATTTCTAGCTTATGTGGTTTGCGAGATAAATTGTTGTGACACACCAATGGACGGACGGCCAGACATGTCACGATTTAAGTAGGGTTTTTAAAATTGTTTTACAAAACTCGAGAAAGTAGATTCAGGGCTCTATAATTGTCCATTTACTAGACATTATAATGTTAACATGCTGTTGCTCCACATATTGTGGTGTGTATTGGCATCACAACCCAATATCAGGTCAATGAAAAAAGACTGGACAAAATCTCTCATGTTATTCAGAATTCAGCTGGGTAAATGCAAAGCCATCTTGCATAGAAGCTTGACTGATACAATAATGATTTTGTGGTTTATCATGCCTTCTTTATAAATACATTTACTTAATGCGTGGCTTTGTTAGGGAAGTATCTGAAAAGAGATGCTCCCACATTCATAGCAGGCTCGCGGGCCGTCAGATCTTCTGTTGCAGAATTTTAAAGCCACTAATTTGTTTTCCATCCATTGATCTTAAATAATGGTGATGTATAGAGCATGTAGGGAAAATAAATGTTTTGTGTTCTATTTCAATGACACTTGATTTTATTATAAAAGTAAAATACGAAGTGTAAAACAATACATTAAACTGAAAGGAAAATAATACATTGAAGTGCTTAAAATTTAATTGCGCAGAGGCGTGATATGCACTCGTTGCTTGTCGGCCTCAGACTGAATGAGCACGGCTAATGGGCTGAAGTGCATCTGTGCACAGTCTGTTCATTTTTCGTTATATACTAACACCCTCCCTCAACGATAATAAACACTTAATTGCGTAATTTTAATCCGCTCTTTTCAACAAAATACTCAAGTTTGATCCTGTTGAGTGGCTTCGTTAACATGTTGGCTGTCATTTTGTTGGTGAGGCAATATTCAAAGTTCATAACATTCCTATCTTTAATGTCCTTAATAAAATGATATTTGGTGCCAATGTGTTTGGTGCGATGGCTGCTCCTTTTGTTATCAACCAATTTTAAGCAACTTTGGTTGTCTTCGAAAATGGCCGTGTTGAACTTTTTATCGTGAATGAATTCTTTGATTAATTCTTGCAGCCATATACCTTCTTGGTTAGTTTCTGCCTCAATAAATGATAGAGATATGCATGTTTGCTTTCGATATACCCAGCTTATTGTCGCGTTCATGAATTGAAACAAATAACCGCTGTTTGATTTACGATTACTTCGATCTCCTGCCCAATCTATATCTGTATAGCCAATTAATTCTTCTTGCCTGTTGCCACCGTGTATGAGTTCGTAGTCCTTGGTGCCCTTCAAATAACGAGCTATTCTTTTCACATCGATCCAATCGACTAATCTCCGCTGTTTATTTGACTAACTGAGTATATCTATTCACACTTGCGCTGATATCTGATCTTGTATTTACTGCTTTGTGCTCAAATTAATTGCTGTTATGATTCTTGATTTTCCGTTAAAGGCTAAGACTCTGTTGCTTTTCAATAACCAATATCTGTTAATATATGTGATATCTTGACATCTTGTAAGTCAAACTTTTCCAAGATTTTTTCAATTCATTTAATTTGCTTTATGCAGTAAAAACCATTCTTGTTCTTTCTGACTTCCACTCCTAGGTATTTTTGCAAAAATCTTAGATCAGCTAGCTTGAAATTTTCTTGTAAAAATGCTGCTGTGCTGTCGATTGCTGAGAGTTCTTTAGCAGCTATTAAAAAACCGTCGACATTTTTGATTACATAAACAACACTGTGTTTGTCTTGCTTGATATATAAGCACGGATTAGCACTGCTCTTAATTAAATTGTTGCTCTTTACAAGTGAATTCAACTTTCTGTTCCATATATTTGGAGGTTGCTTTAAACCGTAGAGCCCCTTTTTCAGCTTACATTTTATATGCTTCCGATTGCTTCATATATCCTTCGCCATTTAAAAAAGCAGTCTTTGCATCAAAATGCCTGACTAGCAATCTTCATTATTCTGCGATGACTAGTAGAAGTTTGAAGGTCGTCTGTTTTACGACGGGGGCAAAAACCTCATCATAATCTGTGCCAAATTTTCGAGAGAATCTGTGTGCGACCAGCCTAGCCTTTTACTTACTTAGTCCACCGTCTTCGTTCATTTTAGTTTTGGAAACCCGTTTACAGGTCACAATATTTTGATCTTTCAGTGTGGGTACGATTTTTCACTTATTGCTTTGAAGTAGCGCATTATATTCTTTGTCCATCGCTCTTTCCCATTCGTTTTTATAGGGTGTTGATAGCGCTTCACTCCTGCTTTTTGGATCGTCTTGCGAAATTGCTGCAAACTTTGAAGATGCCATGAACCAATTATCCCTATGCAGGCCTCCATGTAGGGACATCTTGTGCTTCTGCTTGTGCTTTAGCGATCGTATCAGTGTGCGTGTCGCCGTTTCCTGCTGGTTCCACTTGTGTGTCGTCGCTTTCTGCTGCTTCTGCTTAGGCGTCACCGCTTGCTTCTGCGACCTATTATGCTGCACTTGAATATGATGATTGCTCTTTGCTGACGCTTTCTTGAATGGATTCTTCCTGAGTATTGTTTCTTCGAAAAGCATACACTTTTTCTCGATTTCCGCCAGCGCTGATTCAATTTCTCGTGAAGATTCTGTCAAAATGTGGTATCGTGACTTATATTAAGTACTCCTGTTGTTGCGTTAATAAGTGTGAAGGCCTTGAATTTTTCCGCATAACCGGTAAAAATATCCTCTGTAGACTTTAAATCTAATTTCTTTCGAAATTCCTTCGGCATCTGCATAAGTGCCTTACTTCCAAAAACGTGCAGATTTTTCCGTAGTCCTTTTCGCTGTGCTATAGCTCATACGGAGTTTTTATGGTTGCTTTTGTTGGCAAACGATTTTGCAAAAAAATTGGCTGTAGTAACGGCTTTTCCCTAATACTTTTTATCTATATTTGTATCTAAGAGCATGCACCTTACCATTTCTATAAGCGATCTTTTCTTTCGCTCGGCGACTCTATTTTACTCTGGCGAGTATCTAGCTGCATATTAAGCTCTTATTCCATTTTTGGCAGAAAATATTGTTTTGCTTTATTTACATACTCTTTTCCACGATCAGATCTTATACACTTTACAGTTTTTCCGAATTATGTTTTCATCATCTGGACAAAACGTTTTATTTGAGACTCCACTTCGTCCTTCGTTTTCAAAAAATATACTGCCGTGCATAGTATACTCAAATAGTAACCACACTCCATCAACCCTCCGGAAAAATCCGAACACAAGCCGAACAGCAAGCCATAAATCTTCGGTAGCAGGTAGATGGTAAACGCTGATGCAAGGAATGCCGCCAATATAAACATATGCTTCGATGAGAGATTTCAGGGCTACCAGAGCTAAAAAATCAATAACATTGCAGAAAAACAAATTCGTTCCATGCAATCTTTTAGTTTTTTATTAGGATCTGGCAGCACTCCTATGTTCTTAAATGCGTAAAAGAACACGTGCGTCGGAAATTTTATCTGCATTTTGCTTTGTTTCTTGAGCGCGCCAAAAATGGATCAGCTGTAATGCCCCGGATCAGCTGTAATGCCCCTGGGAAAATTCAAAAAGTGTGCAACACAGGGTAAATAAAAGGTGTGGCTACTAGTTGAGTATACTATGCTGCCGTGTATCTCGAATAGTCATCGATCAGAGTCATTAAATATCTTTTCCCTTCCGGCGTCTTAGTTTCCATGGGTCCACTAACATCTGTGTGAATGAGTTTTATAATGGGACTCCTTTAGAAAAGGCTGGTGAGCCATTTCCCCTTTTTTCCAGCACTCGTATACACTCGCCGTCTGCAGTCTGTAATCTGCATGCCGATTGCCAATTGTTTTAAGGCTAAATCTTTGATTGCACCAATATTCCGGCGCCCGAACCGTCTGTGCCATACATGTTGACAGTTTTTTCCGTGTTGGGTCTTTATTGCTGTGGAGGGCCTTTCGTTGGCTTTTCGCACCTCGTATAAATCTTCGATGCATGAACCGCATTTCGCCACTGCATGGCTTTTCACAGTTTTTTGTCACTATGCGGGCGTTTCTGTCAAAATTCACTTTATATCCTTCCTTCGTGAACTTTCTTGTGAATACCAGATTGGATTCGAATGATTGTACATAGAGCACGTGCATTATTTGTAGTTGAATTTGCTTTCCATCGATTGTACGCTTTATGACAACCGAGCCTCTTCCTTCGGTTTTACTCATTTCACCCACGTCAGCCAGTCACACGAATCCTTTTAAGGCCGAATAGAAATTGGTAAAAAATCTCCAGAGTTTGTCATGTGGCTCGTTGCCCCTGAGTCAACAAACCATGTGTTACTGTAGTTTTTTTTAGTCTTTAAACTGAACTGCGCATACTCATCACTTTCTGCTTGCTGCTTCGTTAACAGTTTTCCACAGCCATAAATAACTTGTTGTCAGTAGGTTTTGAGTTTTTCTCTTTTTTCCAGGATTTATATTTTCTGCACTCTTGCTTGACGTGGCTGGTTCTTTAGCAGAAAAATAGCTTTCGTTCTATTGTTGAGGATTGTTTTAGCCTTTATTCTGTCTTCACTGTGATCTCACTTACTGGGAAAATGTCTCTTATGTTCTTATGCCCTTCGCGCCTCTTGTATTCATCGATTAATTTACTTTTGATCAGGCGTGAAGCGATATCATTTTTGGGCTTTCTCTCCAAAGCCGTAACGAGTGTGTGCTTTCTAGCAGCATAGCTGCTAATAAATTGTCATCCAAAACAGTTCCGAGAGCCGTAAGTTGATTACTGTGTGCGAAAAACTTGAAATGTGCGCTTCTTTATCACCATCTTCATTAAGAGCTGTACGGCATGATTTCTTTAACAGCAGTACTTTTGATGTCAACATTGCCTTTTGGTGATAGTCTTTGAGCGTTATCTAAGCCTGCTTAGCTGTTGTGGCACTCCTTATGTGTATCAATTGATTGTCCTCGACCAAAAGGGCAATTCTCAGGTGCGCTTTACCGTTGATTTTATTCCACTTTTTGAGTGTGGTTTTTGTAGGTTTGTCATTTTTGATCACATCCCATAAGTCTTAATCCATTAGCATTAGCTCCATTTTGTAACTCTAAGCTACGTAGTTATCGCTGTGGAGCTTCTGGAAAGACCACTTGTATCCGGAACTTTCTTTTATTTTTCTTTATCACAATTAGTGTTCATTTTAGTCTTTACTGTCATGCTAATGCTGCACTTTTAATTGTTCATTCACTTCATCTTTTAATTATATATCGAATGTCTAGGCCCATGACCTGTAGGTGAAATGAATGTTTTGTGTTCTATTTTATTGACACTAGATTTTACTGTAAAATTAAAACACGTAGCGTAAAACGATACATTGAAATGAAAGGCAAATTATACACTTAAGTGACTGAAATTTAATTGTGCAGAGACGTGATACACACTTGATGCTTGTCGCTATCAGACTGAACGAACATGGCTGATGGGCTAAAGTGCATAATCTGTTCAGTTACACGCATATTTTTTGTTGTATACTAACAAAACGCAAGGCAATCCTTGAGATTTGGGATATTAACTGCTACACAGATTAATTATTCAAGCGAGAGGAAAGCAAAGCCTCCTCGTTCATTTCAGTGCCATGGATAAATGGAGGGTTGCATGTGCGTTTGGTGTTTGTCATTTTCAAGTGTGTACTTGATACTGAAGAAAAGACTTCTGTCTCTTCAAACCAATTTAAATACTCTTGAAGACACACATAGAGGGGCAGGTCTTCGCTCAATGGGTGCTGGATTGAGACGGAGCATACATTAGGTTAGAAGCATGTAAGTTAAAAAGGACTTGACGCTGGTAAGATCTCATGAGGCGTTTGATTTGTTACGTGGAAGCTCAGTGCTCTTTAGATGCACCACTTACAAGAAGCAGAAAAGATAGAAAAATTTGGCGGGCACTTTCCCTGCAAATTCTGTATATATTGACGCTATCCACAAGAAAACAGCAATTAAATACCTTTACTTTACACACATGAAACTGAAGACGACAATACTGTCTATGAAGGCAAAGCAGGTACCAGGCCTAGGGGGGGGGGGGCCCCAGCTTTGGTGTTGCAGATGATCTAACGCCTTTGTCTTAAGGTGCTGCTCAGCACAATGAACATTTGGCTGTGTGAAGAGGTCTTCTCTGAGTACTGGAAGATAGCAAAGCTGACGCCTACCAACAAGTCTTCTCTGAGTACTGGAAGATAGCAAAGCTGATGCCTACCAACAAGAAAAAAAGAAATCTTACATTGCCATCTAATTACCACTTTAGTGCTTACTAAATACCAAATCTTTAATCAAAACTGCTTGGAAAATATTTCTATGACTGTACAAATCAAGAGCAAGTCTTTTCACAACTATGGGATTGCGAGAGTGTTGAGCATAATCCAACGATACACAGACCTAGTACCTGGTACGAAGGTTAACTCCTGACTCTGCCACTAGATAGACATACTTCCTGAAAACGTTGGAAACTCTTTTTCAAATTTCAGAACACCTGGTGTAGATTTTGAGCGCATTCTCAAAGACCAAAGTCTTCTCTACGACATGATTGAGGATCAGAGAAGAATAGAGGTTACATCAAGTGCTGATCAGACCTTTGGAACATCTCGTTGTACCTGATCGGCTTTGTGATAATGTAGTTACACTAGTCACCAAATATATAGTTGGACAAGTGCAATTAAGGGTAGGTATACTAATAGCCCAAATAACTACTCCCCGATTCAACATAGCGCGGAAGAGAACTGAAGTAGAAGTTCTAAAAATCAGGAACAAATTCCTAGAGAAGAGAACATCAACATCGGGGAAGCCCTAGTTGAATTGAGGCCAGCAGTGAAGTGCTTGGGCAAGATGATCGACTTGAAGTTATGCTTTTCTGAGAGAATCGTGGAAATTGCCGACAAAGGTATAGCGGATGTATCGACTTTCATCTGACTGATGGCCAACCCCCTCATTAAAAATGTAATTACTGACAAGCGCCATGCAGTATGTGTTACTGTATGGTTTGCAAAAATTGAGGCGATAACCTCAGCAGAGAACTGTACCGAAAATGCCTGGTAGACACGAGAATTGCTGTGAATTACATCGGTATGTTGGACAATCTTTACTAGCTATTGTGGGGCTAATTGACATTTTGCTCCTTGCTAAATATTCTAAAAACATGCAGAATTGAGGGCAATAGATACTCTGAAGCTCTTTCCGTGAGCACTTAAGCTAACAAGGAAAGACGATTCTGGATGAACAACACAAAAGAGCGTTTGTCATAAATCTTTGCATGCAAGAGGTGGAGCAGGCAGGGGAACGCTCCATTTCAGGAAATAGCGGAGCTTAGTCCAGATAGTCTCATGTGAGAGATGCTTAGATCAATGGACAAATAAAACGGTGAGGCACATCATGTTTATGCAGTCCTGATCATAAAATCAAAGGTTGATGTTTGAGAGGTTTCTTTTCCAGGAATCACTCTCCTTCCCTTGTTTCTTGTAACTCGGCAGTGCTATGAGGCTAGGAAAACTCAACTATGCTTTCAGATTGACAAGGCAGATGGTTAGTATGTAGTCCAGAAGCTTGCATGTGGGGAAGTTCTACACCCAGGCATAAATTGACTTCATCTCACTTCCACCGAAAAAAAAAACTGTTAAATCCTGCGACAGAGTCACAACTTTTTTAATTGACCTTGTTTTTTGGAAGAAAGTTAGTAACCTATTATTCTGATATACATAGAGGCATCAAAGTACTTCGATCAAGACATTTAATGTTGACGCAATGACTCAAATACCTCAACTGTATTCTAACATTTGTGGGGTCAATCCAGACCAACAATATCTTATGTAGATAAATGACATGATGAATGAATTTCATTAAAATGGCGTTTAATTTTAATGATTCAACGCTACCAAATTTCTTGTTTAAAAAAGGTAGAAACACAGATTCTTTTCAATGTCAGTTGTAAGGAGAATTTCAGTGGAAAATCAAATCATGTTTAGCTAGTCTTATCAACGAGGTTCATGCTTGTTTCACCTAAAATGCACTACTGCTATAAAAAAGCTAAATGGTCTAAATTCCGGAGTTTTATTAATGAAAGAGTGACCTCAACATCAAGAACGACAAAATCGCTCAATACTCCCTCAGTACTTGAGGAGCAAATTGAAGAATTCGCAAACACTATCTCGCAAGCTTTCGAGCTTAGTGTCCCAAAACGATCAAAAGCTTCCTATAATTTAGAATTTGCGGCGTAAATGGCAAAAAACCCGCAGTAGTTCTCTCAAAATCAGTGTAAAATACTCAATCTAGCAATTAAGAACAAAATTAAGGAGCTCCGGAACCTCCGATGGAACAATGTGCTATCAAATCTAGACTACAACTCGCGCGGAAAGTCTCGTTTTAAAATAGAATTTTTAAATGAGAGTATCATGCATTACCATATTCGATAACAAACAACAACGAAGAGCATATTTACTCCAATCAAGAAAAATCAGATATACTTGCAGATAAATTCAATCAGTTCCATAATATTTCCAATAGGTTCTGCAACAAAATAGCAGAAATGATGATGGCGAAAGCTTTGGAGCAACAACGTAAACAAACATCTTTACCTCCTGGTGCATTAATAAAAACCAGAGAGTTAATAGGTTTGCTTAAAAAAGTTAAAAACGGCAAAGCTCCAGGTATCGATGGCCTGCTGAATATACTACTTAAAAATTTACCCAAAAAAGGAATAGTCTTCATATGCTTCCTATTCAACGCTTGCCCTAATCCCTCCTTTTGTCCATCCTTCTGGAAACAGGGGCTACTTATACCTATACTAAAGCCTGGAAGAGATCTGCACTCTCCCGACAACTTCAGACCCATTAGCTTACTACCAGGTTTAGGAAAGCTCTTTGAAAGAGTAGTTCTAAAAATATTGAATGATTTAAAGGCTAATGACAATACCCTACCTGATTTTCAATTCGGCTTCAGAAATAGATAGTCGACAGAGCATCAGCTTTTCCGTGTTACGAAGGACGTCAAAGCAGCGATGTACAACAAATTGTCTGTAGGTTTGGTGATACTGGACATAGAAAAAGCCTTCGATACATTCTGGCATGATGCTTTGGTCTATAAACATCAGAAACATAACACACCCCCATACTTATTGAAACTTTCAAAAGCATTTTTAACTGACAGGAAGTTCCAGGTAAAAGTAGTGGCAAGCATTTCCCCAGTGAAAAGTGTTACTGGCGGTGTTCCGCAAGGCTCCTGCCTAAGCCCATCACTATATAACATCTATACGTCTGACTTCCTTTCCTGACCAAACTGTCAAGTTACAACTTTCGCAGACGACATTTCCATATACAGCATAGGCACAGATTCAAATTTCATTATTACCAGCCTTGAAACGGCATTAGAACTTACTTATCAATACTACCATAGATGGAAAATTAAAATTAATATTGCAAAAACGAAGTCAATATTCTTCACCAGGAAGCGTGAGCCTGCTCACCTACCCAAGCGACCAATAATTTTTTTAGGTAAAATATTCCCTGGAATGAGGATCTCAATTATCTTGGGCTTATATTCGACAAAAAACTAACCTTCAGAAGTCATATTGAGCATATTCGCTCCAAAGCGTTTAAGGCCGTGCTCTCGTTGTACCCCCTTCTTAATCGTAATTCGCGTCTCAACATCAGAAACAAAGTCCTACATAAAATGGCAATCCAGTCATCCTAAATGGTTCACCTACCTGGATCCAATGTGCTAAATATCTAGAAACAAAGCTTCATATCACGCAAAATAGATACCTTAAAATGGTACTTAATAAACCGTTTTATGTTTCTTCTGAAAAAGTACTTAGCCTTGCTGGCGTTAGTCCAATTTATAAGCTCGCTGCATCGTAATATTCACATAGAAATACGATGATACACATACTTGTAGTTTTAAGTAATGTTCATACGATGGTGAAATGACTTTGCCAGAGCACCTACTATATTATAAGGCCTCTATACCGCATATACTATATTCTAATAAAGAAAAATTATATATATAAAATATAAAAACAATATATACTTTGTCTACGCATATTCAAATAGAAACATTTTCCAAACCACGCTTTGCACTCAGTTTCAACCGCTCACAAACGAAATTTTCCATTACGAACGTAGGTTGACAAAATACTGGGAATAAAAGCTAAGCCAAATTAAAATTATTATTATTTTGTGTGTTGCCGCCAGATAACAACCTCAACGGAAATCCTTGCCATTGAATTAGCTTCTGTTTTTCGTTCATTCTACTTAAATGTGTGGCATTAATGTGGATTTGCTGCAAAGTCTAGAATACAGCCCGGATACAAAAACACATGTTTTGGACAGATATTAAACAAAGGATGGTTTCGTGGCAGGATTATGTTGATGGCAAATTTTGTTAATGGTACAATTACACAGAAGCAAAGGCTATTTTGGTGGTTATATCCTAAGAAACTAAACAAAAGTCGGTTTAATGAGAACAGTTTAAATTACTCAGGAAGTACTTCTGTCTATTTTTTGTGAGTTCATTACAAAATTGATTTTTAGAATTCTGCATGGGATTTTTTGGACAGTGAGTTTTCATTACTTTCAAAAAGCTTGCGTCTGAAGGTAAGTCCAAACTGAAAAATTTTATTCTTTATTCTCTTAAAAAACGGTATCGCATTCATTATCAGAATATTGCAGCCATACCAAAATTTAAAGTCGTCTCCTCCTTATTTATTAAAAAACAAACTTTAGACTTTTTCTTGTAAGTCTTAATTAGTGACGGATGTAATGCATCAACGTGGAAAAAGGTCACGGCGAGATATTTCCTCCCAATTCATCCGTTACCCACTCAAAAAAAAAAAAAAAAAAACGAGCACTAACGGATACTTTTGCTTTCATAAACGGAAACAAGGAGCATTAATTCATTATCATAATTTTTTATTGATGAAGCCAGCTCAGCCCTTAGTACCTACACATCATCGCAGGAGAGCAGAATTTTCCGCTTCCTCGGACGTATTAAATCATTTTGCGGAATTTTTCGTGGAAATTCTTTTCGGGGACGTAGGGCAGGGTCGACATTATTAATGATGATTACTACAAGAGTGAAAGCATTTGCTGAAATCCTTTAGGACAATAGAACGTGGAAGATGGAAGAAACTTTGAAGACTGATGGTTAGAGTAAGAAATTTGCAAAACAATGCATAAGAATCCCTTGAATAATGTATTCACTTGAGAATTTTTGTATAATCCTTTACAAGGTTTTTGATTAAATATAATATTTATTGTGAGTTGTGCACATTAAGCTCGGGACTGGATATTATTGTACTTGGATGAAAAAATTAAGAGACTAGAGATTAGTAGGTATTGACTTAGTTTTTATTTTTTTGAATAACTTGTTCATCCTACATGGATTTTTATTAACAGAACCTTGAAGAACGCGTAAAATACGTCAAGCAAGTTCATATTTTCCCAATGCACACTTTTTGCTTCTTAGGTTATATTATTATTTGCTTTGGCGGTTTTATGCTGAAAATTTGTTCAGTCTGCGTACATAATGGATCTTGCGTAAGCTGACCGCGGTAAAAAAAACATTGAACTTCCCATTCTTCGCAAGTTTTACCTTGCTTGGAGATTTTTTTTGAGAATTTTTTTTACGTCAATTAAAGTGCTAAGTGTATACAAAAGGTCCATGCCAATAAACTAGTATTTTCCTCTCTGCAAGGAACTAGCTTTTCACCTAATTTGGGCTGGTGGCTTTAGTTACATAGGGGCGACTCTATGCACTTCATATTTTATATCTTTGCCTGTAATTGTGCTGAACCCAATGAGGTATATTGGCACTTTCTTAAAATCATTAATTATTTCATCAATTATAGAAAATGATGAAACCGTATCGATAAGAGCGATGAAATAGTTTTCGTTCATAGTTATTTTAATCTTAGAAAGATTTTTCAAGGTTCGTTTTGAAAAAACATTAGCTCATTATTATTATTATTATTTCTAGAAAATATTGGTCTCCTTCGTGTGGAATAAGATTAGTATTTTCATTAAAATGATCCTGGCAGTGTTTTTGCAAGGAAATTTTTGATTGAACTCTGTTAAGGTTATCGACTTTCCTTGGCTCTGCCCTATTTAAAATGAATTTTTGGTTTCTTTGAAATCTATTTATGCCTAGTTGCCGAAGTTTCTACTAAAAACCTAAATCGTTGAAATATAATCCCATTATATTAATTGAGCCCTAAGACAATTCCGCTATTAAAAGTAGTTACCAGCCTCGAACATCAATTAATTCAATGAATGGCAAATCACCACACTTTCTCGTCCTGGAGGCAACATCCTCCTCAATAACCAAGTCATCGTTGCCTCCAACTATTTATAATAATTTTGTGCTTGGTGAGGACCAAGTACCATTGCCGTCAGTATCAATAGAGCTGTCAAGTTCATCACCTTATTTGAATACAGTCCAGTCTTTTCTATGTCCACTTATACCACCTACCGCAAAGGCTACAATTAATTCAGGTAATGATCTTGAGAAAAGATATCTTATTTTCAAACTCAGAGATCATAAAAAAATTATAAATGCGTGCACCTTACCTTCCATATATGCATAAGGCACTAGAACAACCTACATCGACAAAAAACGAGGACCAGCTTAAAAGATATTATGCAAAGAGAAGACATTCCGATTGATCTTGATTTGCTTCGAACTGTCTATTTTCGCTTTCATGAGGAACTAGGTGTTCCTTTTGATCAAGCCAAAAAAGATCTTTATACATATGCCTCTTCCGTTAGTTTCAATTATATATCTTCCCTACAAAGAGCAAGAGAACATCACCACAAATTTTTTCGTCCCCAATAAAATACCCGTTTAGCTTAATGTTAAATTATTTTACCACAACCGTGATAGTATCCGCAGTAAATTGAACCAACTCTTCCTGGACGCAAAATCTTGCCATTCCAACGTCCCCACCCTTACGGAAGCTTGATTCAACTCGTCTCACAAGAATGAGAAAATTCTAGACAGTAATTGGAATATTTTTAGGGACGATAGGGATGTTCACAGCACTGGAGAGACACGACGAGATGGTGTATTGATTGCGGTACACAATTCTTTTTTGAGTGAAGTTGTCAGCACAATGTTAAATAAAGTATTTTAGCATAGGGCAAATAAAGCTGGAGAAATTTAACCTTCTTTTTCTTCAACGCACTACAGCCACTCTCGGGCCTTTGCTTCCTGCAAACAGCGCCTCCAACTATCTCGATCTATTGACCAGGTCCTCCAATTTCGAAATCCAAGCAGCGATGAACTGTCTTCGTTGACTGAGTCAGACCAGAGTTTCCTCGGTTTTCCCACTGGTCTCCGGCCTTCAGTTCTCCCTACAAATACCTTCTTGGGCATCCGTTGTTCGTCCATACGATTCATGAGGCCAGCTCATTGCAGTCTTACAATCCTTCAGACCTCTGGTTCGTCAACAATTTCATACAACTAATGGCTGTATCGGATTCACCATTGGTCCCCATCTAGCTTCGCTCCGATTAATCGCCTCAGGACTCGTCACTCAAAGGCGTTCAATATATTTGCGGATGCTTAAGATAGGATCCCTGTTTCACACCCATGGCATAACACAGGTCTTATCACAGATTTGTATACTTGGAGCTTTGTTTTCCTGTATATACAGCTGGTCTTCAAGATCGCCAAAACTGAACAAAATATTTTATTTGCAATCTGTATTCTTCGGCGTATTTTGTCTCTTTCATTGCCCGTTTTCATTATTTTGACGCCTAAATGTACGAATTCGCTTACATTTTCAATATTGTATTTGCAAAGCATGGTATTTTGTGTATTTGGGGTATTTCCTCAACTGCGTCATGAGCTTTGTTTTTTTTCATTGATTTGTAGCCCTACTAATTTTGCTTCGCTGTCGAGTTTAAGGAAAAGTTCTTTGGCAGTTGTTAATGACCGTGATAAAATGTTGATGTCGTCCACGTAGGCTACTACTTGGCTCGACTTGTATAGTAATGTACCTCGTGTATCGACAGGTAGCTTCCTTATGACTTGCTTCAGAGCATAATTGAATAGCAATGGGGCCAGCCCATCTCCCTGCTTTAGTCGGATATTTGAGTCGAAGGCATCGATGAGTTGGTTATTGATGCGGACTTGGGAGGTCATTGACGGCATTGTCCTTTTAGTAAGACGGACTAATATGGCTGGGATGCCAAAACCAAGCATTATTTGGTACAGTACGTTACGATCAATACTGTCATATGCTTCCTTAAAGTCAACGAACATTTGGTGTACGTCTATATTGAACTCCCAGCATTTTTCAAGTTCCTGCTTGACTGTGAACAATTGGGCTATTGTCGATCTACCTGCTCTAAAACCACCTTGATACTCCCCAGTACTACTGTTGGCATATGATCCGATTTCGGAAACTTTTTGTACGCCGAAAAAAGTGGTGATATTCCTCTATAATTTTCGCACTGTAGCGTGCCACCTTTTTTGTAGATAGGGAATATAATTGATTGGCTCCACTCTTTGGGCATATGTTCTTGCTGTCAAATGGATGCTGAATGACTTTGTGAATAGCTTTATGGAGACTACCATCACCATATTTGATAAGCTCCACTGGAAACTCGTCAATGCCCGGCACTTTATTATTCTTTCGGGCTTTGATGATAGAACACACTTCATCCAGTGTTGGTGGAACCAATGGAAGCTCTCCACTGTCATCTATATGCTCCTATGTTCAAGAGCTGTGCAGTGGATGAAGGAGGTTCTTAAAATATGATACCCATCTTTCCTTAATCTTGATTTCATCTGCGATGATATTGCCGATGGCATCACGATGGAGCGTGGTTTTGGGCTGATAACCACGTTTCAGGCTTTTCACTACTTTGTATGCTTGTCTTGTTGCTCGCTAAACTTATATCTCTACTTCTCGATTGGTCGTCATAGTATTTTCTTTTCTTAATCCTAATTATCTTATTCACTACTCTTCTGAGATTTTCATAGTATTCTCTCTTTGTCCTAATTTTCTTACCTACGTATTCTTTGTACGCCTGATTCTTTTTATCTAACGCATTCTGGCACTCATCATTGAACCAATCACTCTTCTTGCGCTGGGCTTGATACCCAATCGTCTGTTCTGCCACTGTCCTAATAGCCGTTTTCACTTCCATCCAGAGCTCGTTGCTTGTCTTTGGCCATATGTCTGATAAGATGGGAGCCAGCTGGTTGTCGAGGGTATCCGTGAAATTTTTGACCACAGATGCCGTTTGGAGTCTTCCGATGTCAAATTTGTGTAGGAGGCTGGTCTTCGCCGAATACGCTGTTGACATACAATATAGGTAGGTAAATTTGATCAAGTAATAATCTGAGTTACAATTGGCTCCTCGGTATGTACGGGCGTCAAGCATGCTCGAGGCTCGAAGTTGTTGGATCAGAATATGATCGATCTGGTTTTGTGTGTTGCCATCCGGTGATACCCAGGTCATTTTATGAATGCGTCGATGTGGAAAGCAAGTCAAATGTATGACTCGATTTCTGCTACATGCAAAATCAATCAGGCGCTGGCCATTGTCATTTGTTTCATCGTGGAGTCTAAATCCTCTAGTCGTTCCCCGATGAGATAGCTCATTGCCATACCTTAGCGTTGAAATTACCCAGAATTATTTTTGTGTCGTTTGTAGGCAATGAGTCGGCCAGTCTTGTCAGGTGTTTGTAGAATGTTTCCTGTGTTTCTTCGTCCTTTGTTTCTGTCGGGGCGTGAACATTAATAAGCCAGATTTTCAAGACTTTCGCGTATATACAGATCGCACACAACCGTTCGTTCACTGCCTTAAAATCAATAACATGCAATTTGAACTGCCTATCCATAATGAAGGCCACTCCGAATTCCCTTTTTCGACTAGGCTTCCAACTTTTGAATATTGTGTGCGATCTCATGTCTTGAGTATCATTACCAGTCCATTTCGTTTCCTAGATTGCCAGGATTTTGAATTGATATTGACTGGCCTATTGTAAAAGATCCTTAACAGCGCCAAAAGTAATTGAGTGATCAGGCATTCCAGAATCCAGTGCCATAGTCGGTTTTTAGTTTGCAAGGTCGTTGCCATGAGTCCAATCCATTTCGAGGCCTATCTGCAGGTATTGAAACATTTTAAGATTTTCCAGGGACGGGGAGTTAGCCCGTCGCTCAACCTCCACTCGGCGGCATAGTTATTGCGTTGATTCCATTATCAGGCGTGGAAGATTCGCCTTCACCCTCTTACGTCCCCACAAAGGAGGTGTAAGTAGGATTCATTAGCAGAGCTGTAGATGTCTTTATAGTTTTTAGCATTTCTCGGCAATGTGTGACCCCGAGAGCATTTACTTCCATTTAATTAGGGGGTTTGGGATAAGCAATCATGGAAGCTATGGGTTGAGGAAACAAGGTGTTTCCTCCTCCTTTCTCAAACAGGCTTGGGACCGTCTACAGCGGAGTTGAGATTTAACCTTAATATTGGCGTTTTCTATGTCCCCCCAAAATCTATCGATGCTGTCTACAACGATGTTTGCGATGTTATAACTGCAATTACTAAGGAAAAAGAGAATTATTATCACCGTAGATTTTTATCGACCAAATGTAGGCTTAGTAGTCGATAATCAGGATAATCTACTTCTCCCAGTTAATCTTCTGGACTGTAAAGGGTTCAATGAGCACGCTTTATGGCAACGATTTGAAGCAAATTTCTTCTGTACCTAACCAAAATTGAAATTGGGTAGACCTCATATGTACAAATGCTAATGTTAAAGTAGTAGTCAATCCAACTGATGACTACGAGCACTTTTTTTTAACACGCTTCATCACTACGCTTTTTCTATTGAAATATTTCAGTACGAAAACATTATTTATTATTAAAACATATTTACTAGTTCAGTATGTAGATAACCAGTTGAAGGGGAAATGAACAAATTCATATACAAGTATACATGCTGTAGCATATGGCCTAAGTACTAATTAATACTTACATTATTTGACTTCGATCATGAAAAATCAACTGTATATACCTACAAAGCTTCAATCTTTCATGTAAGAATCACTCCACAGCTAGTTTAAAAATGAAAGCGCATTAATATGCACAGGACAAATCACTCAAAGACATTCAAAAACATTTTAGTTACTTTGATTAAATCTAACCTTATGTTAAAATCTTGGACGGCATGATTTAACAATTCGTATGAAGCTTTCTCAACTTCATATCGGCTGTGTAATTGATCATGGTGTGGCAGCATCCTCTTTATGGATTTTAAGCAAAATTAGAAGGGTTTTTCTTTTTACTTATCGATTTTTCCTGTTTAATTATTTATTCCATTTAAATAAAACTTAGCTTTGAATTATGTTAGAGACTACACAAACAGCGCAATAGACGCGCTGGGTACTTGTTTCGATTACGAGGATACTTATAAGAAGTGCTCAGTTTAACGTGAATAGTCCAACTGTAATAACCATCAAAACGAATATAATATTATACTCAAATAAACCTCAGAATACTTTTAATTCAATCTACGCTTTTATTTCCTATACTGCTATTCACAATAGATTATGGGCCCAGCATACATATAAAAGAGCATTGAATAAAACAGTAGAAAATACTAGACGCGCGCGGAAAATATCCGGAAAAAGTTAAACTGGAAATAGTTAAGAGTGCGGGAAATCGTGAAGAACGAACGCAAATCAAGATGGCGAAAGAATATTCGAATGTGCGAATTGAGCCGCTGAGCACCGAAAATTACGATACATGGAAGTTAAAGATGCGCGCAATCCTCGTGAAAAACGATATATGGGGTTATGCAAATGGTGAAATAGTTTGTCCCGACTCGTCTGATGTTGCTGGTATTGCAAAATGGAAACACAACGCTGATATCATGCTAGCAGTATGCGCCGCAGACTTAGGTCTCATAAGTGAGACAGACACCTGGAAAGAAATTTGGAATAAACTGTAAGAAACGTTTCAGTCAAAAGGGCCAGCAAGAAAAGCTCAACTGCTTAAGAAAATCACGCTGTCTCGGATAGAAGAAGGTGACAAAATGCGGGAACATGTTCAAGAATTTTTCGATGCGGTGACACTACTTAAGGAAGTCGGAATAACTGTTGGAGATGAATTGTTGTCGATACTACTGTTATACAGCTTGCCTGATTCATATGAAACATTCAGATGCACGTTAAAAACGCGCGATGAACTGCCAAAGCCGGATGTAGTTCACATAAAAATCGTGGAAGAGTACGAAGCTAGTAAATTGAAGAAAGAAAGAGTGGAGGAGGCTACATTATTCGTGAATAGAACGTATAAACAAAATTGGCCGGAAACGAATAGAGAACGTAAATAAAATCATCAACAGAAAGCGGAATCAACGAGTAAAATAACGTGCTACAAATATGGGAAGACTGGACACATAGTCAGAGAGTGTACGTCAAGAGCGTCAACACAGAGCGCACGACACATCAAAAATGCAAAATCGAATAGTAAACAAGCGTTTATGAAAACAGAAACTGCCTTAGTTACACCTACAGATGACATAAAGAATTCATGGTGTTTGGATAGTGGTAAGTACCTCACATATGAGTGCGAACATGACGTTGAATTTCTTCTTCTTCGTAGCCCTACAACCCCTTTCGGGCCTTCGTTTAGAAGTAGTTAGAGTATCTCATTGTCATGATCTAATGTATCGGCACTCCACAAGGTGATATGATCATTATCACCCTTTGGCCGTGTATCCCCTCCACCCAGCTGCGATACGTTCTGATTTTTAAACCAGCACGTATCATAACTGAAGAGGCATATATTCCGTCCGAAGAGCTACTCGACGTTGAATTTAGCAAACAATAAATCAACGACGATTGAAGGAGTTGAACAAATAAATTTAATATTTCCAAACGAAGAAAATAATGATGATATAAAAGTATTATACGTTCCTGATTTGAGAACAAATTTACTGTCTTTGCAAGTATCACCGACAAAGGATTCGAGGTACGCTTCAGAAAAAATAATGCAGTTATAATGGGTAAGAAAGGCAGAGTGTGCCTACGTGCTGAAAAAATAGGTAAACTATTTTATCTGCGCCACAGTGAGTGCGAAATGCAAAAATGAGAAGAGAAAAGGATGCAACAAAAAATATAGATATGCGGCATCGTCAACTCGGATATTTAAATGAAAAAGATTCGAAAGCTTTAGCAAAAACCAATTCGGTATATTGTTTAAAAAAGTAAACCAGACGAAAGATTAACAACGTGCAAAGTGTGCAAGTGTACGAAAACTGAGGGTCCGCGCACAAGACAATTATGGGAAATAGTGCACAGTGATGTGCGGAGAGCAACGAAAAGCGCATCATTTTTGGGTGCGAAATACTTTGTTACGTTTATTGACGACAAGTTAATCGTGCGAAATTTATATTTTGAAACAAAAATCAAAAGTGTTGAACGCGTATAAAGATTTTAAAGCCCCCGCGGAAAAATTAACGGGAAAAAGAATACAAACGCTCCAATCGGGTAATGGACGCAAATCTCCAGTTTGACGCTTTTCTCGCAAAACACGGAATTAGAAGACGGTTGACTATGCTGTACATGCCGCAACAAAACGGTATCGCAGAGCGCAAAAATCGGACACTGGTTGTATTGGCGCGTTGTATGATAAAACAAGCGCCAGTGACTCGTACATTTTGGGCAGAAGCGATTAATATTGCGTGCTACATCCGTAATAGATGCCCAACGAAAGCACTAAACGGGTAAGTGCATTTTACCAAGTGGATAGGTGAAAACACTGACATTAATTCACATGAAAACATTTGGAACAAAGGCGCACGTTTTAGAAAAAGGACGCAAATATAAATTTAATTCGAGGTCATTGCCATATATGTTAGCACGTTATTCGACAGAATCAAAAGCCTATCGTTTGTGGTCCCAAGAAAAGTGCAAATTAATTGCGAGTCGAGACATTAGATTTGATACGAACCAGTCACAATAAAACGTGATATGGACATTAATGTGAGTGAATCGGACAATGACAATAAATCTGTGGGACTAGAGGTTAAGAAGAACACAGAAAATGAGAGTGATGAAGAAGAAAATATCGTCATTACACGACAGCGCAGAAATCGTGCATCAAGTTTAAACAACACTGCTACGCGCGGCAGAGAGAGACCTATAATCCAATGTACGGGATCAGTAGGAAGACTCAAAAAATATATCATCCGTTAAATCCAGAATATGAAGAAAACTATGAAGTGCCTTCGATAATAGTGGACGAAGCAGGCGATGATGAGGTATTCGAGGAAGGTGAATACGCAAAACTCGTGAGCATAGCGGAGCCAACAAATTGGCAAGAAGCGCAAAGTTTGGATGATGCAAGTGCATGGGAAAAAGCCATGGAAGATGAATACATTCCGTAAGTTAAAAACAAAACCTGCAAAATCGTGGAACGTCCAAAAAATAAAAAAATAATTGGAAGATGCTCTGTTTTTCGTACAAAAGAAAACAATAAGAAAAAAATGTGATCAGTCCCAACAGGATGCTTGCAGCGTTATGGGGAAGATTATCATGAAACTTTTTCTCCAGTTGCAAGGATGACATCCATAAGGTTATTGGCAGCGCTATCAGCTGAATTGAATCTTGAAATATATCAAATGGATCTAGTAACGGCATATTTAAACGGTGAATTAAACGACACTGTTTGTATGGAGATACCTGAAAACTTAAAGAAAGTATTAGTGAAAATAACATCCAGTAAAAGTGCGACATCAACAGACAAACAAGTGAGAGAGACAGCGTTAAAGTGGCTTAAGGAAATGAGTGAGAAAGACAGTGCAGTGTGTAAGCTAGTGAAGGAGCTATACGGGCTTAAACAGTCAGGACTAAGATGGCATCAGAGGCTTACCGACAAGCTAGAAAAACTAAATTTAAAGGCTACAGGGCAAGATCCTTGTTTATTTAGTGCACGAAAAAATGACAAAGTTATGATTGTCGCAGTGAACGTAGATAACTTATTATTGGCATCGAATGACAATAAACGGATTGATGAATTAAAGAAATCGCTAAGCAACGATTTCAAAATGAATGACCTCGGTAAAGTTGAAAACTGTTTAGGAATTGAATTCAATCAAAATTTGAATACAAGTGAAGTGTCATCAACCCAGCGAAAATATACGGAAAAAATCCTGGAGCAATTTAATATGTGAGGTTGCAAGCCAGTGATGACTCCAAAGGAATTGAGCGAATAACTCGAAAAACCAGAAAAAATAAATTAAGTGGATGTTCCTCCCATATCAGAGACTTATCGGCGCCTCAATGTATCTCTCGGTCACAACACGACCAGATATTTCGTATACAGTGAATTTTTTAAGTCAATTTAATTCAAATTATAATGAAAAACATGGGCAAGTGGCAAAGAGGCTATTAAGATATCTGAAAGGGGCAAAAAGTCCCGGTATAATATACCAAAAGACAGAGCACGAGCTATAGGGACTAGTTGATGCTGACTGGGGCGGAGACGTAAATGACAGGAGGTCATATTCAGGATACGCTTTCATTTTATCCGAAGCAACGATTAGCTGGGAAGCGCGCAAACAGCACACAGTTGCATTATACGAGTAAAGTACAGAAGCAGAGTACTTCCCAATATCCGAAGCCACAAGAGAAGCGCTATACTTGCGTGGACTTTTAAACGACGTCGGCGAAAAATACGAAAATGTCAAATTGTATAATGACAATCAAGGCGCAATAAAGTTGGTGCGAAATACCAAACACCATTCGCAAACAAAACACATTGATGTGAAACATCATTTTATACGAAATTACGTGCAAGACGGGCGCATCGGATTAGAGTATCTATCGACAGAACGAATACCGTCTGACTTATTAACGAAAAGTGTAAACGGAACAAAACACCAACAATGCCGTGAATGGTTGGGAGTTGTACAAATTAGCGCAGAGTGACGAAAAGTCTTAGCGAGTGGGTGTGGTATTATATTGTGGGGAAGTGTTAGAGAGACAATATATACACACACACAAACAGCGCAAGAGACTTGTTTTGATTACGAGGATACTTATAAGAAATGTTCAGTCCAACTGTAACGACCACCAAAACGAATATAATATCATACTCAAATAAACCTCATAACACTTTTTATTCAATCTACTTGTCTATTTCCTATACTGGTATTCAAAGTAAATAAAAAAAAATGCAAAATACCAAGTCAAATGTAATTTCTTTGTAGAACATACAGAGTTTTTATTTAATTTGTTGATACCTTCGAATCAATGCTGTATACAACTAATTTCAAATAATCAAGGAAAGTTATTTCAATTCTTGATGTTTACCTGGTTTTCCGACAGGGCTCGACAATGCTAGATTTTGGAAAGTTTTTCTATCATCCCTTGTCATAATTGTATCTTTGGCCGATTGGTTTTGGCGGTATGTCATCCTCAGTCTCTTTTTTTCCGTTCAAGATCGAAAAAATACACTGAGGATAGCACACTACCGAAAACGTTCTCGAGCAAAATCAGAGACTCAGGATGGCATACTACCTAAAGCAGTCTGTTAAAGACGCAATTATTTGAATCATTTATATACTTTGATTTGACAATAAAACTCGAGATTTACGATGAAATTGACATAAGTTCAACTTTTTTTCCGGTATGATAATGTGCCTCCTCATTTTACCAAACACAAAATTCTTTTAGCAAGAATCCTGTTCTGCTAGCTTTGAGTCTTATGTGCACTTCAACTAATTCAAACAATTTTGAGCGTATATTAAGTCCTCATAATCTCTGTTTTGAAATTCCTGAAGGCGTCTCCACGTCGATTGAGGTAAGTGAGCTTTTTCTCTCCTATATACATATTTTGTTTTCAAACAATCTGCATCAAGGGTGCTAGTACAGAGTTTTTCAATAAGAGGTGTTATTTTGATATTAAAATAAGCCATTTTTTAGTATAAATGACCGCATGTTTATTTCAATATAAAAAAATCCCCGTTGGCAGCACCAGCCGGAAAGGTAAATTTCTCGTATGGAGCGTAAAGTTTCGAAAAAGAATTTGGCTTACCTACTACTAAACTTCTTTCTGCAATTTTGGTAGTACCACATGGGTATTTATTAACGTAAAAAAAATCTGGACACGTTCGTTTTTAGAAACCTTTTATCGGGGCGCAAATATTTTGCTAATTAAATTGAGTTGCATGCGTATGGATTACATATTGTTGTAAACATATAAATACCGGTTTCGCACTTCTCGCATCTGCTGTTTACACAGTTCACAGTGGTAACCACACAAAGGCTTAAATAGCTCGAATAGATCAAAAGATTTCCATAAAAGTTTAATCAGCACTTGCATTGCCATTAATATATACATTTCAATTTTTTTCTGAACTGTGAGGGCCGTCATTTCGATTTTTATTGAAATCGGCTGCTAAAAATATTAAGCTGTAAATTTTCGACTGTTTTATTTGTCATTCGATTTGCATAATCAAATTAAATTAACTTGCCTTAATAACTTATAATTTCAAGTTTCAACGGAATCTGTTGAGAATCTTGGCTGCTAGAGGGCTACAAAAATAAAAAAAATGGTATGCCATCTGCCTGTATGGGGAGACCCGCCTGTATGGGGAGACCCCGCTTAAATACCTTAAAATATTTTCTTGCACCTACGTAGAAAATTTCCTCATTATAGCTCATGTGGTTTGCGAGAAAACTTGTTATGACGCACGAACAAACGGGCGGACGGACGGACAGACAGACAAGTCGCGATTTTATAATTTTTTAGGGTATTGTTAAAAATATTTTACAATATCTCAAAAATGATCTGGTTTATAAGTTCTTTCAAGTAAAGTCATTTAAAACGTTTCAATGAAAAATATTCATTATTTCAGTTGGCACTAAAATAGCGAATTGCGCTTGCCTTCAGATTTTTGGGGGCTGCCATTTTGAATGCATGCATTTGATTTTGGATTATTTTAAATCTTTGTATGCTAGGACCTCATCAATCAATGTACTATCTCGTTCAAATAGGAGTTTCACTCTAGACAGGGCAAAATAATTCAATTTTTAAAGAAAATCGCAGCTAAAAATATTAGGCTTTAAATTTTTGACTTTTTTATTTTTCATTCAATTTTAATAATTTCCTGAAAAATACAAGAACATAGTACAGAGATTCATAATCTCAAGTTTCATCAAAATCCGTTGGAAAATGTGACCGCTAGGGCCACACAAACATGAAAAAAAACGCATATTTAAACGGCCGCCATTTTGAAATTTGCACATGCATGATCACCAAAATATCAAACACTGTAGGTGTAAGTAATGTTTATCTTGAAAACAAGTTTCATATATGTCGGATCCAAATTGCGACTTTTAAAAGCTTTTGAAATTTCGACCTTCAACTGGCCGCTATTTTGTTTTTTGCAACCTGACTTCCAGTTTTTTTACGTAATTCTTTAGATACTTATAATTTCTATCTAACTGCCGAATTACATGAAAATCTGTTGAAAGCTTTGACCACTATTACAACAAGAAAATTTTGCACGTTTTTCGACCTTTGAGCGGCTGCCATTTTGTTTCTGCCGTACCGGCTTTGGATTTTTTATTGTGAGATTCATCACATACATCAATAAACCTTTGTACCAAATTTCATCCAAATCGGAGCTACGCTTTGGTCAGAACAGAAATCGCGATTTTTCGTCTAAAATGGCCGCCATTTTGTTTTGCCCGGCCGATATAGCTGGTTTACGAACTTAACTGAGACAATTACCCAATACACCTTTCCTCAAAATTTGGTGAAAATCGAAGCAAAATTGCAGCCTCTAGCGTGGTCACAAATTTTGTTATATCCCATATATATATATATATATATATATATATATATATATATATATATATATATATATATATATATATGATGCTCTCCGCAATAGGTAAATTTCTCTCGAGAAATTTACCTAAAAAAGGTATGTAGTTAGTAGTGAAAAATGACATTAAGCAAATGACTTCCACGACCACGCTTACAGGACCATAACCTTTTCATGAAATTTTCCATAACCAAATCGCAGAGTGGCTGCCCTATGTCCTCGATAGCCTCACGAATTCCATCTCTGAGGTCTTGAATCGACGCTGGACGGTTGGCGTATACGTGGCCCCAAACGAAGATCTCGGTGGCCAATTGTGCTTACCTTTTCGAGAGAAAACACGGCCCGGAAACTTTTCCCGTAAAAGATTAATAGTTTCGTTGCCTGTGTGGCACGTAGCGCGGTCTTGTTGACAGCTAACATTGTCCGGATCAATACCATCCAACCTTGGCCACAAAAAATCATTAATCATCTCTCGATAGTGCAATACATTCACCGTAACTGTTACTCCAGCCTCATTTTCGAAGAAGTCAGGTCCAATGACTCCGCCGGACCATAAACCGCACGAAACAGTCACACGTTGAGACTAGAGAGGCTTTTCAACAATTATTCTTGGGTTTTTCGAGCTCCAGATGCGAAAATTTTGCTTGTTGACGAAATCACCGAGGTGGAAATGGGCTTCACCACTTAAGATGGTTTTTCAATGGAGTTCCGGATCATTTTCATGCATTTCAAGGGCCCAATCAGCAAATACACGACGTTATTGATGATCGACCGGCTTAAGTTATTGTGTTAACTGAACTTTCTAAGCTATAAGACCCAAACCTTTATGCAAAATACGATGTAATGACGTTTTTGGAATGCCTAATTCCAAAGAACGACGAGGAATGGACAAACCGGGGTTTTCTTCAACACTTTCGGCTACAGCAGCAGTATTCTTGGCTGTTATTGATTGAAGTGTACGGGTTTTATTCTTCACATCACTAAGTTGTCCCAACAGCTCGAATTTTACCACCGATTTCTGTATTGCGGTCCGACAAGGTGCTTCACGACGGCCGAGTTTTATGAACCGTCTCTGCCAAATGTTCACCGTTTTTATAGTGAATTTTAATAATTTCAATGCATTGTTGAAGCGTGTATCGTTCCATTTTTATTAATGGCGTAGTTTTACTTGTCAAACGTCAAATGTCAGCTCCAAAAGTGACATCTACCATAATAGGGGGGTATTCAAAATAACACCTCTTATTTTATCGTTATCTCAATAAATTCCATAGTTTCGCTCAATTCCTTTGTTCATTCGTTTTACATCAATTTATTTTACTACTGAACTCTCAATTAATTCCATTGAACTATAAGTTGGACTTGCTTTTGACGTCATTCCAATCCTTCTTGACAAATCATTATCTTTTTCTGCCAGTTTTCATCTGGATTTATGTATATTGTCACCGATTATATCTCAATATTGCAAAAAAAAATCGATTCAAATGGACACTTTAGTTGTGGAAATAAGTATTATACAAAACAAGATGAAGTAGTACGAGAGTGCTCCTGCCAGAAGGGTATTATAAAACAATTAGTAAATCAAGAATTATATTCTGCATATCAAAACTTGACTTACATACAGATTCCATAAATTGAGTTCGAAAAATTATTATGGTTATGTTTTTAAATTAGCCGCCATTTTGTTTCAAGTATTTTGAGCCTGTCGCTTAATTAGTCATGATAATACATCTATATTGCAAAATTTCTAAAATTTTTATCAAAATTCCTGCATATTTGTAATGTTTAGGTCCGCTGCAAACGTGTATCTCCATAGTATCACGTGCTAATGTTGTTGTAATTGTTAAATATTGAATCGGTTGTAACTTAGCTATTTACTGATAATTATTGTGAAATTTTCAAAATGCATACAAATGCTTTCAAAGAACTTAAACTTTTGAGAAATTCAAAGGTCTCATTTCGATTTTATAGGCAAAGATGTAAAGATGTGAATTTCGAAATCTGAGGTATTTGTTGCCCTTATACTTCTAAAGTCTCACCTCTGTGCTTTCTTCCAATTTTTCAGGTCACCAGAGGAGGGGATACAAAATTTTCGTACATTTTCCCTTCCCTTGCACCCCTCAAAGCAAATTTTTTGATTTTAAGACGTGTTTTGAAAAGTTCTCATTGAGGCCTTTCATTTGATGCCCATATTGCCTACACGCAATATTTTTTTTTTCAGAGGCCAGGCCCCTATATGGGGAAATCTCCCTTAAACACCTTATAAGTTCCTGTTTGTGGTGAAACTTTGAAGAGGGCGTCACTTTGCACATACGTACAAAATCTTATGTTCCTAGCTTATGTAGTTTGCAAGAAAACGGACGGATGGACGGATAGACAGGATGCGATTTTAGTAGGGTTTTGTAAAATGATTTTACAAAACTCCCTAAAAATGAATATTCAACTTGTGTCAGTAATAACCTTTTAATTTCAAATTTTTGTCAATTTCAATATTACTGGAGTGAATTATGATTAGGCAAGCCTAATCCATCATACGTTCCGCTTCATCCCTGAGATACTCACCAATATTGTCTACCAGCTACCAATATGCTGGCATCTACTCGGCTTATGATGCATATGCATTGAGTACCACCGTGATAATTCACTTTATATTCTGTCCACATTATCAGCGAATATCATTGTCTTACTAGCTTTTCGTCTGCATACTTGCTAGAATACAGACTTCATGCCCATCGATAGTTGCGTGCATGTACTCATGTCAAATACTCGCAACATTTGTACTAATCTTTGATTAAACGATGGGCCAAACGATTTCCGAGCCAGTCCGATGAAACATTTCAAAATAACTTTAATTGAACTTTTGGTTTAAATAATGCCTCCAACATTGAAAGAAAAAAATTGTACGTATAAAGGAGAAGGTTTGATAGTTCAATTAAATTGTGCATAACGAATCAAACTAAATTGGCAATAGAGATTTTTGTGTGAATGAACTTTTTCGTAGAATTACCCTTCCTACCAACCCTTCAACAATTACATGTAAAGAATTTGCGAATCATCATCACCTCAAATGGGCGAGGTGGTAAATTAATTCCATTTATCAGAGAAATATGTGAACAGCATTTAAATAATTTAAATCCCCTGTAGAGGGAACATCACGTAGTGCAAACTTTTCACTTGTGAGCTGCTTTTCAAGACAATTAATTTCACTGAATTTGCCGTTTCTTAGCAACTAGCTTCGAATTCCAAAACATCCTCCCCCCAGCCAAGACGGTAATTCTTGTGGTTTCTCTCTGGCATCATTATAAGCACACCCAACCCCGGGCCCTCATCCCCCGAGCTGATATATAAAAGCATTTAATAGATGTTGCGGGGGTGAAAATCATCAGAGTTTGAATGAACACTTGCATAGGGAAATATTTCAGAAAGGGAATGCGTGATAACAACGCACTTGGGCTCTTCAACATTGACTACAGTTTGATGTGAGGATAAATAATTTTATGGCACCGCATAAGAACAAACATAAAACAGTACAATATGGGCATATAAATGTCCTGGCAGTACGAGATATGTTGCCTTAATGCGCAACATAACATATTTGTGGGGCTGAATAAAATAAGTAATTTTCTAGTATCCTTGCGCTTCTCCATTGACACATCTTATTCTATTTTTGGTAACTTCAAGTGAAAAAGTTTTGAACTCAAAAAGGATTCAATGAGTGGAGGTTGGTATAGTCGTAAATTGCACATTGAGAGGTAGGTACTTGTATAAAATTGCCTTCATTGTCAAGGATTTAGCGTCGCTCATAAATTAAATTTGCAATTGAAGTCTTCTAGCTCCTGCAAATTTTGTTTACACGAACAAACACTTTGCTCATTCATAATTAGTTGGTTCCTAGTCCAATATTTATCAGCAATGCTTTCCTTGAAACAATTGCTGTCCGAACAAATAAACTAAAATAAGTTCTCCTAATGCTTTTGTAGTTCAGGGGCAATTCAAGCTTGAAATCAACTCAAAATATATGCGAGCACTGAAAGGGTTGATATTATCCTCGCCAATAATTGAATTCCAGAAGACACAGCAACTGAACACATAATGCCTCTCTTATATCCTGTTAGTGGTTGTTTATAATCATGTGCGACGAATACAGCCAGAATTGAGTTCAGTTTAGAATATCATCGGTTTTGTAATTTCTAAACAGCTATAAGGGATCGTTTTCGCATTATTCGTAATGACACCACAGACTCTGTTGGCCTTGCTTCCAAGTTTATTTGATAACGTTGAAGTTTTCATGGATGTTTGGTAATTCATATGAGTGTTTGGATATTACTTAAGTTGGGCGTTTGTACACTTATGAGTTGCGTGTGTGTGATTATAAATTAAAAGCCTTGCGTAATATATTCAAGGGTTTGTGTGGTATACGGTTGAACGATTATCGTCGGAAGTGTTCCACAAGCTTTCAAAAAAAAAACTTGAAAACGAACGAACTTGTGTGAATAGGTACAAAAATATCGAAATTTTACTTTAACTTTGTTTGTTCTCTAAATTCGACTTAAATAAGTTCAGAAGTATAACACACCCACAAACGTCTGATTTCCCTTCCTTACCAAACTGACAAGTTGCAGCTTCCCAGACGGCATTTGCATACACAGAATAGGCGCAGATCCAAATCCTATTATTGCAGGCTTTGAAACAGCATTAGAACTTACATATCAATACTTCTATAGACGAAAAATTAAAATTAATGTTGCAAAAACGGACTCAATATTCTTCACGAGGAAGCGTAAGGTTGTACACCTATCCAAGCGACCAATGAATTTTTTAGGGTAAACGGTTCCCTGAAGTGAGGATCTCAATTATCTTGGGCTTATATTAGATAAAACTTACCTTCAGAAGACATATTGAGCAAAATAGCTCCAAAGCTTTTAAGGCTGCGCTCTCACTTTATCCCCTTCTTAATCGTCATTCACGTCTCGAAACCAGAAACAAAGTCTTCATCGTCAAAATTGCAATCTAACCGATCATCCTCTATGGCTCACCTACTTGGATCCAATGTGCTAAATATCTAGTAACAAGGCTCCAGATCACGCAAAATAGTTACCTGAAAATGGTACTTAATAAGCTGATTTACTTTTTTCTGAAAAACTACATAGCCTCCCTGGCGTCAGTCCAATTTATAAACTCGCTGCATTGCGCCGTGATATATTAATCGCGAAAGCAAATGACTTGCCCAACTAGCTAGTTCGTGCCCTGGCGAACTGAAAATCAGCATTTACTACCATATTTTTCTTTGACCGAAGCCTAGCTTCAAAGATTTTAACTAGTTATTAGTAAAACGTTCTATGTTTTTTTAAGCTAATAATAAGTTCAGGAGAGGTTTTTGCCGAAATCTTCCTATAGCTTATTAGAATATTTTCATTTATGTTTTTGTCAGAATACCTAGCATATTATAAGACCTCTGTCCCACATACGTTCTAATAAAGAAAAATTATAGATAATCTTCTTTTTCGTAGCACTACAGCACCTCTCGGGCCTTCGCTTCCTTCAACATGCGCCTCCAACTGTCTCAGTCCATTGATCATATTCTACAGTTTTGAGGCACGAGCAGTGAGGAACTGTCTTCATCGACTAAGTCAGACAGGCGCTTCCTTGGTTTCCCCATCCGCCTCCGACCCTCAGTTCTCCCAAAAAATACCAATACTTTTTTAGGTATCCATTGCTCAACTATACGATTCATATGGCCAGCTCATTGTAGCTTCCGCAGTCTTAAAATCATTGAGATATCAAGCTCGTCAAAAATTTTATACAACTCATGGTCCTATCAAATTTGTCATTGGTTCCCATCTAGCTTTGCTCCAATAACCCGCCACCATATTTAATGAGCTTCACTGGAATCTCATCGATGTCCAGCGATTTATAATTTTTTTTGGGCTTTGATGAGGGAAAAAAACTTCATCCAGATTTGGTGGGGCCAATGGAAACTCTACGGGAGGATTTATAAGTCACGATGCTCTGGAGCTGTGCGGAAGGTTAAGGAGGTCCTTTAAATATGATGCCCATCTTTGCTTAATCCTGTTTTTATCAGCTTTGATGTTGCCGATGCCATAACTGCAGAGAGTATGCTTGTCTACCTTGTGTGCTTGTCTTTTGTTGCTGCTCACTAAACTTACATTTATACTTCTCCATTGGTTGTCATAATATTTTCTTTTCTTAATTCTAATTACCTTATTTGCTACTCCTCTAAGAGTTTTAAAGTGTTTTCTCTTCGTCCTGGTTTTCTTCTTAGATATTCTTTGGACACCTGATTTTTTTTTCTAGCGCATTTTGGCCGTCATTGTCGAACCAATCATTTCTCTTGCGCTGGGCTTGATGCCAGATCATCTGTCTGCTACGGTCTTAATTGCCACTTTCATTGCCATTTATAGCTCGTTGCTTGTTTTCAGCGATGTATCTGATAGGATGAGAGGTAACTCGTTGTCGAGGGTTCCCGTAAAATGTTTTGCCACGGACGCTGTTTGAAGCCTTATGATGTCTTTACCGAATACGTTTTTGAGAAATGAGATTGATAAGTTCATTTAATCAAGGAATCATCTGAATTATAATTGAGACCTCCGGCTCGCAATTGGCTCCTCGGCATGTACGTAAGTCAAGTATGCTCAAAGCCAAATATTGTTGAATAAGAACATGGTCGATCTGCTTGTATGTGTTTCCAGTGGTCTTCTTCTTCGTAGTACTACAGCCCCTCTCTGGCCTTCATTTCCTGCAAATAGTGCCTCCAACTGTCTCCGTCCATTGACCACGTGCTCCAATTTTAAAATCTGAGAAGCGATGAACTATCTTCGTCAACCGGGTCAGATCAGCGTTTTCTCGGCTTCCCCATTGATCTCCGCCCTTCAGTTTTCCCAACGAATACTTTTTCGATATCTGTTGTTCGTCCATACAATTCATGTGTCCAACGCATTGCAGCTTCCATAGTTTCACGATCGTTGAGACCTCCGGCTCATCAAGAATTTCATACAGCTCATGGTTGTATCGAATTTGCCATTGGTCCCCGTCTAGCTTCGCTCCTCTTATTCATCTCAGGACCTGTCGCTCAAAGGTGTTAATATATTTGCTGATGCTTGGGTTAAGGTCTATGTTTCATACACATAGCATAACACAGGTCTTGTCACAGATTTGTATACTTGAAGCTTTGTTTTCCTGTGTATTTACCTAGTCTTCAAGATCGTCAAAACTGAATAAAATATTTTATTCGCGATCTGTATTCTTCGGCGTATTTCATTTCTTTCATTAGAGATGCACGTTATTTTGGTGCCAGATTTGCTCACGTTTTCGATATTGTATTTGTAAAGTGTAATAATTTTGTGTATTTGTGGCATTTTTTCTCGACTGCATTCACTGTCAAGCAGGTACTTGAAAAATGCTGGGAGTTCAACATTGACGTACTCTAAATTTTGTAGACTTTTAACAAGTATATGACAGTATTGTCGTAACGTTCTGTGCTTTGCTTTAACATCCCAGCAAAATGAGTTTTGGATGCAAAATTAGTTAATCTTACCAAAATTAGGCCTCCGAAGTCCGCATCAATAACCTATTAACCGATGTCTTTGACTCAAATATCGGATTAAAGCAAGGAGCTGGGCTGCCCCATCGCTATTGAATTTTGCTCTGGAATACGTCATAAAAAAGCTACCTGTCGATACACGAGGTACATCAGATTACAAGTTAAACCAAGTAGTAGCCTATGTGGGTGATATTGACAATTTGTCGCGGTTATTAATAACTGCCAAATAAATCTTCCTGAAACTTGACAGCAAAGTAAAGCTAGTAAGGCTACAAATCAATCAGAATAAAAAAAAGCTCAAGACGCAGTATCGGTCGATACCCAGGTCATTTTATGTATGCGTCGAAGGGGGAGGCGAGCCTAGATTTCTGCTGGGTGCCAAATCAATTAGGCAGTTGCCGCTGTCATTCCTTTCATCGTGGGAACTATATACTCTAGTCATTCCCCCATGAGGTAGCTCATTACCAACCTTAGCGTTGAAATCACCATGAATTGTTTTTGTGTTAGTTGTAGGTAATGATTTGGCTAGTCTTTTCAGGTAAATGTAGAGCGTTTCCCTCATTTCTTCGCCCTTTTCTTCGGTCGGGGCGTGTATATTTATCAGCCAAATTTTGAAGAATTTGGCTTTTATACGGATCGCCTCCAACCATCGATTAATTGCTTTAAAATTAATAACTTTTGAATATTGTGTGCAGTCTCATATCGTGAATATCACTTCTAATCCAATTCGTTTCCTAGATTGCCAGAATGTTTAATGTATATGAAATGGCCTGTTATAAAGGCTCCTTATCTGCGCCAGGGTGGTTGAGTGATTTAGCTTTCCAAGATTCAATGCTACAGTGCTTTCCTCGGTTGCGAGGTTGTGCCATAGATCGAATCGGAATGGATTCTGCTGCAGGTTTCAAAACAATGTAGGGTATTGCAGGGACGGAAAGGTAGCCCATCGTCCAACCTCCAATTCAAACGCATGGTTATTACTTTACATTCCAACGTCACCACAAAAGAGGGTTTAGTAGCAAAGCCATTGATTTATTTGCAGTTATTGGCGTTTCTTGGCATCATTGGGGAACCATTATGTGCAACTCCGCAACTACCATTACTTCCATTTGGTCATGGGATTTAAAATGAGGGATCATGGTAGCCGGGGGTGGGGAAACCAGAGGATCCCTCTTCTGTTCTGCACCGGGCTTGGGACTATCTACGGTGGTGTTATGGAGGTTCTAGTCGTTTGTATTTCCTCCACTCGAGAAATAAAAACAACAGTGTATAATGTTCCGACCGATTTGCATTTTGATTGAATTGGACATCACTCTTTCGATTTAAAGTTCACCAAAATTTGAGATAAAATGAATATGAAAATTTCTTTAAAGTTTCATATAGTTATTTATAATATTGTACCAAAGGGGTGGCTGACTGATATGGAGTAGTAATGGTTTTTCTTAAGAAAGAATATCTTTTGCAATGAATGTCATTAAATTTGTTCTTAAGCTGATTCATTATTGGTTTCTGCATATCGTAGGTGTAGTACAGGACCTTTCTGATATGAGTGTAGCTATGTCTACCCCACTTGTCTAAGTTTGCAATTAACCTAAATTTTGTATGCATCCAAGTTCTCCCGTGTAGCTGAGATTCACTGAACAAATTAAATGAATTTGCTCGATGCAAGTTTCTGGACTTTGTAAAATTTACTTTTACCAAACCCTTCAAACCAGCTTTTTGTTGGTCAAAAAATTCACCACTGTAATGAAATACACCCAGCGGCAAAGGTATTCCAACGTAGCAAATCTCAATATGAATTATTTAAACATCAAAGCATATTCTTTCTCTTTTACTTTGTGTTGACTATTGATCGTGTTATCACTGTATTATTATGAAAGAATAATGTACATACCCTTTGAAAAATTAATAACCAATTTTTGTTTTGAAAATTCAATTCAATGATTAACTGCACAGTGACAAAAGCAATGGAACATACGGCAAAAGTATTGAAACAAAATAATTAATTCAGAATATAATAACTATAAAATATAACAAGTTGGGTAAACAGACCTACGCTCATGTCAGAAGGATTTTGTATTCAATTTACAAAATGCAGTCACCAGATCGAATCAAATCAAGATGCATGTCAAAGACGATTTATTGGAGAAAATATGAAATACGAAGATCATACGATTATTAGCAAAGTTGAACGAATTTCGACTTCTGAGGTTTTTGTTATTGTTATACTCATAAATATCTTCCTTGATAATTGTTTCAGATGTCCATTCGCGAGGGAGGAAACACATTTTCATGTATTTCCCCCCTGTGCCAACACTGAAGCAAAAACTGACAGTTTAAGAACTGTTTTGAAATGCTCCCATGAAAACGTTCATTTCATACTCATATCGGCTACGTTTGATGAATTTTTTTCCAGGGGCCACTCTCCTGTACTGTTATCATCGATTAATGACCAATTTTTTCGAATCCTAGAATGGTTACAAAACCTTTTGCTAGGAGCTCTCTCCCACCCTCTTGACTTGTTTCACTTATGAGCATTAATTGTAGGTACTCATCTTCAGTCATTCATTAAATTGAATCAAGTGTTCAAAGCGTGCACCTTAAACGTTGAAGTTGGGAAAAAATAACTCAAAATTATTCAATCTTCGCATTTAAAACAGCCACCATCTTGTTTTACGATTACTGATACTACTAGCTGAACCGATTGTCAAAGATATACATGCCACCTATCATTCCTGAAATTTTCATGCAAATCCTAGCAAAACTGTAGTGTCTGAGTTGGTAAAAAGCGTATGTTGTTCCATAGCCATATGTTGCCATAGTAATAAATGCAGCACATATTGTTCCATCGTAATACAGGAAAATTCAAACCGCTATAACTTCACTAAATACAATTCAATCTTTATGAAATTTTCAGGATAGGCTAATCTTATAAACAGTCATCTATGTACTGAATTTTATTGAATTTAAGGGTACCGTTAAGATTTGATCCAAGAAAACATAAAATGGATAAATCATACTATTACTAACAAAGTTGAATGAATTGCGACTTCTCACGTATTTGTTGTTGTTGTACTAACCAAGGCCTACATTCTTGATTTTTTTCAGATTTTTCGGATCACAAGTGTCCAATCGCGAGGAGGGGACACAAATTTTTCGTGTATTTCCCCTCCATGTGCACCCCTCGAAGCAAACTTTGCAAAACTAAGACCTGTTTTGAAAAGTCCTTATCAAGACTTTTAATTTGATACCCATATCGGTTACCTTCAATGAAATTTTTTTTTTCGGGGGGTCACTACCCTATATGGGGAGACCCCCCTTAAATACCTTATAATTTTTTTTTGTAGATGAACCTTGAAGAGAACACCACTTTACACCTACATACAAAATTTAATGTTTCTAGCTTAAGTAGTTTCCGAGAAAAACTGCTGTGACACACGAACGGACGGACGGACGGACAGACAGGACGCGATTTTAGTAGGGCTTTGTAAAATTATTTTAAAAACCCTAAAAATAGCATTTTTAGTTTGCCGCCATTTGGAAACTGACTCTCATAGGAACGTAGAAATTTCACTAGTAGATATGAGCATACTCCTTACTGTTAAATTTCATATTAATCAAAACAAGTTAGAGTACCAGGAGAACGCTCCTGCCAGAAGAATTTTGTGAACAATTAGTAACTCAAATAATATATTCTGTATATCAAAACTTGACTAATATACAGATTCCATAAATTGAGTTCGAACAATTATTATGGTTATTATTTTTAAATTTGGCCCCAATTTCTATTCAAGTATTTTGACCCCGTCGCTTAAGTAGTCATGATAACACATCAATATTACAAACCATTTCTAAAATTTTTACCACAATTCCTACTTGTTTGTAGTATCTAGGTCCGTTGCGAACGTGTATCTCCCTAGGATCACGAGTTAATGTTGTTGTAATTGTTAAATATTCCATTATCTGTAAGTTACCTGTTTATTGTTCAATCATTGTGAAATTTTCAGCATGCATACAATTGATTTCTAAAGACTTAAATTTAAGCTTTTGGGATTAAGGTTCTCATTTTGATTTTATAGGCAAAAATGTAAAATCTCTCCTCTCTCTCCTCTATATGGGGAGACTCCTCCTGAAACACCTTATAAATTTCTTTTTGTGGCAAAACTTTGAAGGCGTCACTTTGTAGCCTATCTAAAAAATCTTATGTTTCTAGCTCATGTAGGTTGTGAGAAAAGGTGATGTGACACACGGACGGACAGACTGACGGATGGACAGACAGACAGGACACAATTTTAGTAGAGTTTTGTAAAATGATTTTACAAAACCCTAAAATTTGTCTTTTTATTGGCTGTCCAACTGCCTTACTGTTGCAATTACGGAAGTCACCACAGTTGCAGACATCAGTTTCTGGCATACTGAGGCTGACTAGCCGTTTCACGAGTCTTTCGGGATACCCTCTTCCCGTGTTGCGCCAACCTACACATAGAAACTTACAACGAAGGGAAGTAACGGAAAGTGGGGGCAATCTTGAGAAAAGAGATAAAATTATACGTTAATATGTCATGGCCGTTTCTAATTTAAGTATCTTAACCATGATCTCATAACACCAATTTTATAAAATAACTGAACAAAAAACAATAATTAAATATGGACATCAAACTTTCGCATTCTGAATTGTTCATGTAAAATTGTAAAAACACTACCATCTGATATTTATACAATGTCAGCCATCTGTGCACCTTCGATTTGCGATCGTTCATAACCGATTTGTGGATTCTTTTATGTTTTCTGAAATAACAGCCTCATTTGGGCGTCCACTGCGCTTTGCATTATTTGTGCCGGTACGACCACGTTTAAATTCAGCAATCCACGTCTCTACCATTTGTCTCGATGGAACAGAGTCCGGATAATGTTTATGAAGTCATTGTTTGGTTTCCACTGAATTTTTTTTCATCAAAAAGCGTTGCTTTATCAACACTCAAAATTCAATTTTTTCTATTTTTTTCAATAACAATAGCTGATTCGCACGAAATGCTATAACTCACGAATCAATAGTCTGGTTGTTGTCAAATTTATGCACGTATCGTTTGAAGGCTAGTGCTAATAAAAAATTGTATGGAAAAAAATTCCAGTAACGCCATCTATGTGTCATCCTACGGACTTATTGCATGGACTGTTATAAACTAGGCCGAACAATAATTTTTCACGATTTTTTACCCTGCCGGGCGCTCTGGAACTGGAAGAGGAAGCGGGATTATTAAAATTTATAAAAATAAAATTAACTTTAATTTAGCAAAGAATAAAAAAAAATCGAACGGCCACAAATCCGCGTGCCAGTACCTCGAAATTTTCCAAACTTCTCATCGATAATAAAATAAAAATGTTCCTTAGAGATGCTAATTTTAATTCATGTCTCATGGATCTCGTTTTTTATAAAATTTCACCAGAAAAACCGTTCATCTGGCCTTTGCGCAAAATTTACATAGTTCATTGGTTAACTCCACTCTTCAATTAAAAATTTAAAAAAAAAACCACTCTATTCTTATTTTGTATTTTGGTACTATTTGTATATCAAGAATTACCTCGCACATTCCTTGTTACATACCCGTACTCCCACTTTTTCCACTCTATTAATATAAAATTTCTCATAACGGGTAGAAGCGTCATAGAGCGATTAAATCATGTAATGGTTCTTTTGATTTTTGAAAAAATAAAATTTTGTTAGTAGGATGGGAAGAATGAGATTTTGTTAGTAAAAGGCTTAGAATGAATTTTGTTGATGGGAAGTAACGAATAAAATTTTGTTAGTGGGAAAGATAAAATCATGTTTTTTGCACTTAAAAGTAAGGTAGGAAAGTTAAAATTAATATGACGGGGAGTGAAAAATCAAGGTAAATGATTCAATTTGTTTTATATAAAAGAAAAGTAGGTATGCCCAAAAGAAGGTGGAAATGATAAGTAAGCAATTTGAATTTGTGAATGGGAACATGCGGGTACGGCTGGAGTAAATGATTACTTCGATAAGTCGCCATTTTGAAATTAGAAAATAAACATTTAAAGCTTTCATTTTGTTAGCAAAATATTTTTAGTTGCTACCATACAAAACAAAAACCATCTAAATTTCCTTCTGCACACTTTTTGACTTTATAATGGCCGTCATATTGTTCCGGGCGGATTAACTGTGAATCTTTATTGTGAATTACATACATACAGTTCAATAAACTTTGAAGTTAAATTTTGTCAAAATTGGAGCTCAAATTTTTCCAAGCATGAATCTGGAATGACTGCCATTTTGTTTTCGTGAACTCGATTTAGCTGCATAATTAATATTACAAAGCTTTAGTCTAATATAAATTTACTGAAAGTTAATGCATATTGAAGCAAAATTGTGGCCTCCAGTGCGATTTGAACTTTCCAGAAAGGCAAAAAGAGAATGAACTGACTCACATGCTGACATCTCGTTTTTAGGGTTTTTTTTAATAATTTTACAAAACACTACTAAAATCGCGTTCTGTCTGTCCGTATGTCATACCACTTTTTCTCGCAAACTGCATAAGCCAGAAACATAGGATTTTGTACGTAGGTTTAAAATGGTGCCCTCTTCAAAGTTCAAGTACGAAATAATTTTATAAAGAATCTAAAGGGGGGTCTCCCCATACAGCGGAATGGCCGCCGAAAAATTTTTTCTAGAAAATATAGCCAATATGGGACTTGAAGAGGACTTTTCAAAACAAGTCTTAAATTGACATTTTTCGCCTCAGGGGGCGCACAGGGAGGGGAAATACACGAAAAATGGTGTACAACAGCCCCCCGATGGTTGGAAACCTTTCATCTGAAAAATATTATGGAGGTAGGCTGTTATGAGTACAACAACCACAAATACCTTAGAAGTCAAAATTCACTCAACTTTGTTAATAATAATTTGATCATCAAATTTCACATTTTCTCCAACAAAATCGAATGGATACCCTTGAACTAAATTAAATCCAATATTAAAGTACTCAAGCAAAAGGTCCTGATTCTCTGTAAGTTTTATGAAAATCGAATCATATTCACGGAAGTTATAGACATTTGAAATTTCTCCAAATATAACAACAATAACACACGATTTTCGTATTTTATGGACTTTCCATCAAATCAGACACTGCAGTTTTGATTTGATGCTCTTGAAATCTTCAAATGAGATCAATAACACAGATACTAGGGAATTCATGATTTGAGTAATTTTTGTCAGTTTACAACAAAATGGCGACCGTTGAAAATGGAGAAACACGGATTTTCTTTTAAACGCGCACATCTCTTTACCATGTTTCTTGACTTTATTCGGTGCTGATGACTGCATTGAAATTGAGTATAAAACCTTTCTGACATGAGCATAGGTCTGTCTACCCAAGTTGTTATATATAGACAAACAGTGGATGCAAGTTTTAATTCTAATCAAAGCTTGCAACCTGAAAAGGAAAATTCTACTCAGAATAAGCTCAAATATTATTAACCTTAAAGTCTAGTTGAAAAGGTGCGCATTGATAAAGATTTATATTTCTATCAAATTATCAAATCCTGTTGCAATTTCTGCATCCAATATTTCGTGCGTAGCAAAAAACTACACCCACAATATTCACGTAGAACGCAAAATACTTCATAGAATAATAAACAAGTGCAATTCTCAATATAATAATTCAGTATTCCATCAGAAATATATTTTCAACCATGCGAAAAATAACAATAATATGTTTTTCCTCGGAACTCCATTTCCATTCGAAAAACAGAAAATTGTTGATTTTCTACAATCAAATCATTTGAATTTGCAACGAAAGCATCTGGGAGAGATTTTCACAATTTCTCCATTCTATTTGCGAGAGATAAATGGGTAAGCCGTTAAGCACACCTTGCTCAGCTTGCTCCCTGAATCCCTTAGGGTTTAAACCCTACATTCGCTTCTAAGAACGCTTTGCATCGACGACGAGCTAAAATGAAAGAAAGGAAATTGAAATCGTTCAGGATTCAGTGTGCGAGACCAATTTTCAAACGTTTACCTATGCAGACGAACATTTAATGATTCAAGTAACCGATCCCCGGTAGGCATTTGTTCATTCCAAACATTCATGAACCAATAATGTACCGTTAGTGTGAGGGAATAGGTAAAACAGTTGCACAGAGTAGAACAAGGATTCCATTGGGACCAACATCTCATCTGCAGCGAACAAATCACAATCATCTGTAGCGCGAGTGTGTTGTACAATGTCTGGCAATGAAAAAAGGCCTTGCATTGCTTCAGTAACTCGTCACATAAAGGCAATGGCCACAGTTTGCTGAGTGAATGCATCTGGGAAAATGTTTCGAGTCCTGTCCCCTAACCTACATCCAGCTAATATGAATCAGACGAAAATGAACACAAGAAAACCTCAGTAAATAGATGCTGAGCGCCATCTGCACCTCAATCTGGAGAACTTTACTCTATGGGACATACAAACATCTTCCTACAGTCTGAATCAAAAAAGTGTTTCACAACTCTCTAGAGAATGTCCTTAGAAATGCTATTTAAAGCGTGGTCCATGGTATCGTCTCCAGCCGAGAACACTGCAAGTCTGCTGTCACTAAGATTCCACCCAGCCACCTCATCCTATGCTTCGTCGATGAAACGTGACCGGCGCGCGCGGGAGATTGAAAGCAGGAAGGACTACATTCTACGCAAGATGCAGAAATATACCAAAAAGACCCCCTTTTCAGTTGCCTGATGGCATTTCCGTATTTTCTCGCCTCGATGCTATTTCGCACGATGAAATTAAACAGTCTGTGACGTCACCTTGTTCCGTACGGACATCGGAAAGTGGAAAAAGGATTCCAGCACAGGATGTTCATAGTGTCGTCGTAGCGTCGCGATGGCGGTTTTATTTTAAATGGGTGACAGTGCAAAAAAAAAAATAACAACACAGTAGTCCGTGGCTATTTTTAGCAAACGCGAGTTTCGTCCTTTTTCGCAAATTTTATTTTATTTTTTGTTCTCGCTGATATTTAATTTACTTCATGGTTGCAGTTAGTGGCTAACAGATAATGGAAGGGGAAGCTTTTAATCAAATTGAATAGCGAGTGTTGTGAATTGGGTGAATAAGTATCGGGCTTAGAAAATAAAAGGGCAGATTGTAAAAAAATTGAAGGTTTCGAAAATAGAAAAAATAAATAAAAATAATTACTACAAAAACCATCGTGTCGCTTTTGAATTGTGTAGTGGATGTGAAGTGTTCCAGAGGAGTTGAAGTGGATTTTGTGGTATTTGAGTTTTATCGAATTTGAAATTGTGAGAATTAAATGAATTACACATTGTTGACTGAATAACAGCTTGATTGATTGCAGTTTAAGGTAAAATTGTTCACTAGTTATATCGTTAGTATTAAACCTAAGTTTAAATTATATATTTTTGTTAAAATGTAATCAACCCACCGATAAATTTAATTATGTTAAAAAGTATGGTCTACTGTATATATAACATGACTTTTGAAATTAGTTACAGTGAAATGCCTTAAATACAGAGTTAAATATTTTTATAGTTATTATCTGGCTCATATCTCCAAAGTTGATTCAAAGAAATTATAGGTTGATCCTCTTCATGTTTGAAGGAAAATCCTAGCTTGGATAAAATTAAACAAGCTACAACCTTCTCAGCGTTTAAGTTGGATAAACTAGAGCAGTGCCCCAAATAAAGGATCGTCAGCTAAAAAATGTGAAAAAAGTGTGTGATATTTATTGACAGATATGACAAAACAGGGTTTTCTGTTGCAATACCCTCAGCTCAAATAAATTCAAATTGCTTCCTGAATTACGTTGATAAAAATGATATTCTATCACAAATGGCGGGTAGTTAGTAGAAAATAAGGAAATGTTAACAATTTAGAGGACTGTATAATCGCATAAGCGTGACTCATTTCGTTTGTTATAAAGGGTGGTCCAACCAAAACGCACGATATTAATTGTGAATAAAACAAAAAGTATTCAGAGAATTATGTTAATATTTTTGATTATAATAGAAGAATTTATGACAATTATGTGTGAAACAAAATATTGCCCAAAAGCTTGTCACGGCTACGGTGGCATACTTCTGTTCCTTGGTCCATATTTTCAATGACCCTGAGACATAATTGAGGTTCAATGTCGTTAATGTGCTGAATTATCTCATCGTTTAACTCTTGAAGTGTTTTTGGCTTACTGACGCACACTTTTTCTTTTAAATATCCCCAGAGAAAGAAGTCCAACGGTGTCAAATCACATGATCGTGGCGGCCAATTAACATCGCCAAAAAATGAAATAACATGGCCATTGAATTTTTCGCGCAAAAGAACCATTGTTTCGTTGGCTGTGTGGCAACTGGTACCATCTTGTTGTAACCACATATCATTCAGGACCATAACCCCAATTTCTGGCCATAAGAAGTCCGTTATCATCGCGCAATAGCGAAAACTATTCACGGTAACTGCTTGGCTTTTCTCATTTTCGAAGAAGAACGGCCCGATGACACCGCCAGCCCATAAACAGTCACCCTTTGCGGATATGTCGGCTTTACAACAATCACTCGTGGATTTTCATTTGCCAAATGTGGCAGTTCTGCTTGTTAACGAATCCACTGAGGTGAAAGTGTGCTTCGTCGCTAAAGATGATTTTCTTTGTTAAGTCACCATTTCTTCTTGTCTGTTCAACCAACCATTCGGCGTATTGCCAACGCTTGAAATGGTCAGTAGGCTTCAGTTCTTGAGTCAATTGAACCTTGTAAGCGTGTTAATTCAAAATTCGCATCAATGATATTCGTGAGATATTTAATTGTTGGGCACGACGACGAGTCGAGGTTAATGGCTTTTCTGCCACACTTTCGCTAACAACAGCAATGTTTTCCGCGAAACGAAGTGAGCAAGCATGCACAGGTGATTTCACATTTCCTACAGACCCGGTTTGCTGAAATTTGCGCACAATTTTCCCGATTGTGGACACATTTGGTCGATTATGCTGACCAAAAAAATCACAAAGCGCACGAAATGCATTTTGATTTGAATGCCCATTTTCATAAAAGGCTTCAAAAACCTTAACGCGCTGCTCAATTGTGTACCTCTCTATGGTTGAATTTGTCAAATACTGCAACAAAGAAACGTCAAATTAAGTTGGGCGAAAAACTTGACGTTAAGATGTGACTCACAATAAACATCGTGCATCATGGTTGGACATGCAGCTTTGAACTTAAAAGATAAATTTATTTTTCTACTATCATGGAGTACCACATCAAAATTTTTCTATTTGAAGCAACACCATATTTTATGTGAAAATAGAATAAATATTCTTTGAACAACTGAGTGCTATTTCAAAGCTCTTAGGGGTTAAAAGTACCACCAATATATTTTGTTTCAAAGCGCTTTAAACGCTAAAAAAAGCTAGGAGATTCTGGAAGTGTTTTTGAATATATGATATATATCTAACCTGTTTAAAAATTTAATTCGGCCTCATCGGTTCCTCCAACTCTTGATTGAATTTATTCCTGCGCATACGGCCATATACCCAACGACTTTCTTACCAGGGCAGAATATAACTAAGTGAAAACCAGCGTATTTGTTGTATGTTTTTGTCATTTGTAAAGTGTTTATTATTATTATAAATCAGATTTATGATCATTCATGTAAAAAAGCATTACAATAACTACTGAATAAAGCATCAATTTTTTGAAAAAGACAAAAAATTACGAAAATAAAATAAGATGATGATCATCCTAAAATGTATGAATGACCAAGAGCCATTCCAAGATATTCTATAAAATGTCGTCGACGAATATTTCAGTTGGATTTTTCAGTATTCCATTCAAGAAAAATTTCAACAAATAGAACAAATGCATTCGCTGCACTCACATCAAGTAGGTTACTAAATAATGCCATTGGCTACCAAATTATTTTACGTTCACGTTTAGTCCATTGTATGAACACCATTCTTGTTTTTGTTGTAATCTTTTCATTTTTGTCGTTTATATTGACTCTATTGTGAAATGTGCTCAGTAATGAAACGAATCGGCAGCGACGACCAACATAACAGAGCAGCTAGTAATTTATGTTCTTACACAACTTCAGTTGAATTCAAATGCTTTCCATTCATATCAATCAGTACTGGTGGAATTTCATTTCTATTTTTTCGAATCATGCCCAAATAGTCTTGTGATTTTCATTCAATTCTTTTGACAATGCGTACGAAGTAAAAAAGTTATCACCTGTCATATTTCTTTTAGAAACCCCTTCTGTTAAATCCAAAATGATGCGTTATCCTTGATTGTGTTCAGGAGCGATGTTTTTATCGAGGATGGGAAAGCACGGGCTTCCAAGATGGACGTGTAAGGGTAGAGCGTAAGGGAAATGTCCATTTGGGAAATCGAGTTTCCAATTGACAAGCAAGGTTGCAGAACCGCGACCATTGGATTGGAAATGATGATGACTAAAATGATAATAACAGTGAAAATCTTCCAAGTCCAAATCAATAATCAACCCATCGATACCTTTGACGTAAGTATCGAATCAAAGCGCTAATTACTTTGGTCCTAGAGTACATCACAAAAAGTTGCCTGCCGATATATCTTGTCACCATTGTCTATGGCGGGACAGTCCAAGCTGGGCCTTGGCGTCCAGAATTAAGATCCTCCATTCCTCTTGTGCCAGATGTGTACTCCCAACAAGGATCCGCTATCAGCCTCTATCGTGTCTTCGATGGGAAGACATGATGGACATTTTCGGTCTTCCCGCTGGACGTCCACCTTGTGCTCTACCTGTTAATACTCTTTCGGGTAGCCAGTTTTCTTCCATTCATTCCAATTCACGAAACAAACGTACCATCAAAAAGTTCATACAACTCATTGTTATAACGTAGTCTCCATGCTGTTCTTTATTTTACTGGGCCGTAAATTTTCTGGAGCACTTTGCACTGCCTTTTCGGAATCGCTTGTCAGCGTCCATGTTTCACTTTCATATAACAGTACACATTTGATGAGTATTTTGTAAATGCGGAAGCTTACTTTGCCTATGCACAGCTCTGGACATTATAATGAGAAATACGGAGTAAAAGTCTTAATTTGCGATATACGAGCATACGTGGCTTCCAATTTCGTCCTTTTTGGTGCCTCTTCTGTTCAGGTTGACTTTGGTCATGAAGTTATCCACATTCTCAAGGTTGTAGTCACCTACGATCAGGTTTTGGTGAACTGGAGTCTTCTTCCTCGTTTAAGTTATGAATTTAGTTTTGGTTCCATGAGCTCGCAGGTCAATTCGATTTGTTTCAGACTCTAAGCCGAAAAATGCTCCTTTGGCATCTGAGATTGAACGTGCCATAATGTTGACGTCATCAACATATGCTACCAATTGTGTGGACTTGAATATTGGATTACTCGAGGTTTCAGCTGATGTCTTCCTGATGACGTATTCCAGCGCAATATTAAAGAGCATCGATCCCTTTGTTGTAAGCCTGATTCCATTATAAAGCTTTCTGTTAGTTCACCGTTTACCTTGACTTGGGACTCTGTGCTTAGCATCGTGACCTTGACCATGCGGACAAGTTTTGTTGAGATGCCGAAATCAAGCATTATTTTGTACAGTATATTCCTGTTGAACCTGTCGTTTGCTGACTTGAAGCCATTAAAAACTTTGGCGCACATTTATGTTATATTCCCAGCGCTTTTCAAGAACCTGCTTTACTGATTGGGCTCATCGCTGCAAACTGATACAGCACCTCGTTGGAGTAAAACCGTTCGTCCTGCCTTCTGCAGAGTCCTGTGCAATCTTATCCACCTCCATTTCGATTTTGGAGCTCCTCTCCAAAATATCATCGCATATATGATAATCGGACGAATCAGAGTCTTGAAAGTCCAAAACGTTGACTAGTATGCATGAATCATTTTCTTCAAAACATTGTCAACATGAGCACTGAAAGTAGTCTTCTGATGAAAACCAACACCAAGTACTTCGTTTGCGTAGAGCAGTGCTCACTCTGCCCATTCAACTTAATTTTGGAGTCACAGATGTCTCTTGTACGATGACCAAAGTTTTTTCAGGGTTCTTGAACACAACTAGTTCCATTTTCTTTGCATTTACCTTAACTTTCCATTTCTGGTAGCATGCAGTGAGAGATTCTAAGTATTTATGGAGCCTCCTCTTAGCAAAGTGCAAATTGTGCTCAAATGATCACGCTAACAAATTGTGAGCGGAAAATTTCATCTGGGTTCCAGGTTTATATTTTTCTTTCAGTCTGAATGGTCAGAGGTGAATATATTGAAAAGAAGCCGGCCTAATATACAGCCCTGCGGGACTGCTGGTTCAATATAAAATGGGTCTAACCTAGCTCCACTAGCCACCGCCAAGGCAGTTTATCCCCCCCTGAAGATAGATAGATAGACAATATGAGCCGGAAATCCAGATTTATCATTTTGTAGAGAATTTCATTGATCCATACAGAGTCAAAGGCTTTCTCCACACTGATCAGGCAAGCTACTACAAGCTTATTGTTGCGCGAAATTCTCATTACAGCGGCTTGGAACATGGTCGATGCATCTTTCATGCAATGGGGATTTCTTGAACCCAAATTGTCTTTTTGCTACATTCATGCCCCATAGAGAATTGTGTGAGACCTTCATGTATTACCTTTTCAAGCAGCTTATCAATATTCAAAAGCAGGGAAATTGGACGAGTATCGACTACGTCAGTACTGGCTGACTTCTTGTGTATTGCAAATATTTTTGCACATTTCCATTGCTGAGAGAAGTATTAAAAGTTGATCCAATTATCCAGAATATTCGCAAGGAAAAGAAAAAAAGTACGGGGAAGCCTTATCAGCATATAATTAGAGATTCCATCAGCCTTGCTGATTTTTTGAATTTGCTCCATTGCCAACAAAAAGATTCTTTTAAGACTGACAAAAGACCATGGCCTGTAGGTGCAATAGAGAGATACAAATCAGAGAACCTCATCAAGCACAATTGCTCCTAGTCCTTGACGAAATACGTTGTGCTACTGTTCACTGACAAAGAAACAAAACAGTCTTCACTTGCTTTCTCTCCTTGAAGAACATTTGCTTAATGTTTTGCGATAGAGTCAGCAATACGTTTGTTATCATCAGCATGAAACCATCATAAGTGAGGACTCCATGTAGCTTTTTCTGTCAGTTATCCCATTGATATGAGGAAATATAAGAAAACCTGGTTTGATACTTTCAATTTAAATATTTTATCAGCAAAAGCCATGGTTCTCCTCGAGATCATTCGGATTAGAGGCGTAGTTACTAAATGAATAAGTTCATACTCCCAATTGACCATATTTAAGTTGTGGCGGTAGATCCTTGCGAGTAGCTTTCTGAGCCAACTACGTCTACGACGAAGCTCCAAGATGTCTTTCGGTAAACGTCGATAAAGTTAATTTGGCGAAGATTTGTCAATGAAGATATTTGAGATGACCGTATTCAGGGTTGAATTAATACAAGTGAAACCCTCATCAAAATTCACCTCTATTTTCCATCAAGGTCAGCACTAAATGCTGTCTAATCAATGTGCTTGTATGAAATGAATATTTGAGAATCTGCAATTTAGGCTCTTTAAGGATAATCAATATGAAATCCATATTTGATTGAACCCAGAGAGAAAGCTGTACCATTAGACGCAACATTTCCCTATGAGGGATGCTTTACATTGAAATCACCTCCAATGGTATAGAAATCGAATTTTTTGCACAGAGTAAGCACTGTCAATGAGTTTCCTTGCCAGATATCCATGTTGAACATAGATCTTCGCAGACTGAAGCTAATTATATCTGCTAGCATGAAGCTCATTATATCTGGTTCAATATATTTCATAATTCGAAGGCAGTGCATTTGAACTTTCAGGTGAAATTTGTGAGCGATAGCAACTCCCAAAATTCCCTCCGAATCATCACGCCTGATGGTCTTGTATTTTTCTAGATGCACTTTATGTCTTTCTCTAAGTCCGGTTTCCAATATAAACAAGAAGTCTGATCTGTAGACGTTAAAGTGTTCTCCAGCGGATATCTTCTTATGGTGTGGAGGTAGTGAGCATAATTTGAAGATGGTGGTTTTTAAAGGAACTTATCACGGCAAAATACTTTGAAGACGAATTCTAAATACGCAGCTTTTTCCTCACTAAGACTAGGGGGATGAATTAGTCTACTTTACGAATGAGTGTGAACAATTCACACTGAAAAAATTGTTGACAGTCATTGCTACAACCCGTATCTCAGCCATTCTGTGACTCCTAGCCCAGTCATATTAGGGCTTTCACCTCGGAATGAAAGATAATAAGCTGCAAATTGGTATGAACCTTAGTTTTGTCATTCTAAATGTTGTCTCAAAAGTCACAATCGTTATCGTGTTCGCGTCTCAAGATATTCAAGGTCAAAGGTCACAAAAATCGGTTTTTCGCGAATATCTGGCTTCCTATCGGTTAAATGAGATTTGCATTTATTATAAAAGTTGTAGGCTATAAAATTCCCTACAACTTTTGTTTAAACTTTTTTTTCATACGACCAACCGTTTTGAAGGTAGAGCGCGAAGAGTGCACATCGTACAGTCATATACGGCCTAATGCAAGGTCAAGCGTGAGTTATGGTTATCAGTACGTTATAAAGTCAATTATTTACTTGGAAATTATAATTATTAAACAATGCCTATTATTTATGTACTAACTATTAATTATTTATATTTAATTAAAGTAAGTAACTTGATTTGCAACGGTACAATTTCAACCTAACGAATAATCTTGACTCATACAAAGTGGAGAGAGTGGCCTTGAATACTATAGAACATCTGTCCCGGCAATGAATAGAAAAGGGCATAGGGTAGGGACAAGTATTTCCAGGTATATAAGTATTGAGAAATTTACGCGTTTTAAAGAAAAGATATATAATGTCGTGTTAACTTAAAATAAAACTAAAATATATAATCCAGAATTAATAATATTTTATACTTAAATAGTTAAATATGAATAATTATATATAAATAATCAAGTTACTTACTTTAATTAAATATAAATAATTAATAGTTAGTACATAAATAATAGGCATTGTTTAATAATTATAATTTCCAAGTAAATAATTGACTTTATAACGTACTGATAACCATAACTCACGCTTGACCTTGCATTAGGCCGTATATGACTGTACGATGTGCACTCTTCGCGCTCTACCTTCAAAACGGTTGGTCGTATGAAAAAAAAGTTTAAACAAAAGTTGTAGGGAATTTTATAGCCTACAACTTTTATAATAAATGCAAATCTCATTTAACCGATAGGAAGCCAGATATTCGCGAAAAACCGATTTTTGTGACCTTTGACCTTGAATATCTTGAGACGCGAACACGATAACGATTGTGACTTTTGAGACAACATTTAGAATGACAAAACAAAGGTTCATACCAATTTGCAGCTTATTATCTTTCATTCCGAGGTTGACCCCTTTTTAGGGTTTTGTACTAAAATACAAAACCCTATTGCAATCACGACCTGTGTCCGTCTGTCCGTCCGTACGTCCGTCTGTCCGTCCGTCCGTCCGTCTGTATGTCACAGCACTTTTTCTCCGAAACTATAGAGGCTACAGCCATGAAACTTTGTGGAAAGGTCAGAAGTGGTGACCTCTTGAAAGTTCAAGGGTGAAAAAATTTTTCGAAGGGGTTTAAGGGGGGTCTCCCCATATAGGGAGTTGACCCCTCAAAAAAAAATGTCCACCAATGGTAGTCGAGTAGGGTGTCATTGGAAAGGTCTCAATGAGATCTTTCGAAAACAGGTCTTGAAATTGCCTTATGAGTACCGAGGGGGGCAGGGGAAGGGGAAATGTACGAACTTTTCGCGTACCCCCCCCTCGCGATTGGACACCTTCCATCCGAAAAAACTGAAAAAAATCATGGATGTAGGCCTTAATGAGTACAACAACAACAAATACGTGAGAAGTCGAAATTCACTCAACTTTGTTAGTAATAGTATGATTTATCGATTTTATGTTTTCTTGAATAAAATCTAAATGGTACCCTTAAATTCAATAAAATTTAGCAAACAGATGACTATTTATAAGATTGATCTTTCCTGAAAGTTTCATAAAGATCGATCAGTATTTAACGAAGTTATAGCGATTTGAATTTTCCTGTATTACTATGGAACAATATGCCCTGTATTACTATGGAAACATATGGCTATGGAGCCATATGCGCTTTTTACCGACTTAGACACTACAGCTTTGCTAGGATTTGCATGAAAGTTTCAGGAATGATAGATATCATGAGGACGACTACATACAATTGAAACAAGTCAAAGAGGCAGGAGAGAGCTCCTAGCAAAAGGGTTTTGTAGAGGACATGAATCGATGCTTACAGTACAGAGGAGTGGCCCCTGAAAAAAAATTTCATGAAACGTAGCCGATATGAGTATCAAATGAAAGTTCTCTATGAGAGCTTTTCAAAACAGTTCTTAAACTGACAGTTTTTGCTTCAGTGGGGCACAGAGGGGGGGAAATACATGAAAAATGTGTTTTCTCCCTCGCGAATGGACACCCGTGATCTAAAAAAATCTGAAAAAATTATCAAAGGAGATATTTATGGGTATAATTTTAACAAATACCTCAGAATTAAAAAAATCTTCCAACTTAGTTAATAATAGTATGATCCTCGAACATGACGTGTTTCTTAATTTTATTCGTTGCTGGTTACGGCATTTTGTAAGTTGAGTACAAAACCCTTCTGACATGAGCATAGGTCTGTCTACCCAACTTGTTTTACCTAATATGACTGGGCTATCCTGTGGTTGCTGCATTGGCTGATGTTTGGGTTGCCATATAGGCTGTAGTATAGGCTGCTTCCCTGCACGTTGCAAAAAACTAAAGTACGACACCCTTTCTCGAACACTATTTTTATAGGGACGGTGATGAAATCCTTTTTTTTTTTCTTCCAGAGATTTCTCCTCCTCTTCTCAACTTCTTTTGCGTTGGGATAGCCTCTGAGACTTGCAGGGTTTCCCTTAACATTGCGGTTGATACAAAAGACCTCTCTTTTTTTTTCGTCCTTCAAGATTGGACATTCATTCGACTTGTGTGGTATATCGCATCGTATACATTTAATCTCAAGTCCGCAGTTAGAAGCGACGTGGCCAAATCTTTGGCAATTGAAGCACTGGGAAGTGCAGCTTTTTTGTAAATGTTTCTATTGTATCTTCTGGCACAGTAGAAACATTATGTCCATTGCTTTCTTCACTTTAAAGTCTGGTTTGAACTGGACTAAGAAAGAGGAAAGCGTCCTGTTTTTCCTCCTAGAGGTTATCGCCGAGAGCCTTTTCGCTGATAGAATATCTTCTTCGAAATGCTCCTTCAGCTCAGTCATTAGATTGTTCTCGTCGTAAAAACTGTGCCTTTGAATAGGAGAGTCGATTCCCTCTCTCCAAGAAGAGTGCAAGTGTAACAAGCCACTTTTGCACACTACAGAAAACTAAATAGGCTGGTATGATCCCCAGTTATTTTCGGGTGAACCGAAGTTCATGCAAAGCATACGCCATTAGGTTGAACTCTGGCTCCTTTGAAATCTTCGGGTACTTGCAGTTGCATTTTTCAACTAACAAGCAAGACTTAAAGGAACTCTTCTTTACGAACCCCACCAAAATTTTCACAGAAACGCTGGAAATGTTTTTTGGCACTCTGCGTGAAACTAGATTTTGCAGCGGAAAGCTCCCCAAATTTACTGTTTTCCCCCATAATCACAAAATCCAGGAAAACAATTGTATTAAAAAAGGAATAGAACTAGCAAATAGAATATAAAAATAATAATTTTTTTTAAGTTTCCCAACTGGAGTGTGACGTGTTCTGGTTCCCAATCCTTCATATTCCACACGTTACACTCAACAACTTGTTGCGCTTGATAAGCCATTAAGCTCGACTACTCCTTGTGCTCGGAAAATCCTTGCAATCAACTTCTCGTCACGCTCAACCAATTTTTGCGCAGATAAATCCTTGCACTCGACTACTTGTTGCGCTATTTCTGCGCACCTTATCCAGTTACTATATTGGCTATATTTTCCTAAATTTCCCCAAAAGTTCCGAATGTTGGCTGCTCGCTGCGGGCTGCCGTGACTCGAACTCGTAGAAAGAAGAAGATGAAAAATTATTTAATATAGAGATCGTCGAAAATTTTGTAAGCGCTACGCTTCTTGGCCCCAACATAATATGTATTAAACTAGAAGATGCTCCTTCCACTTCAAACTATGCAGCCCAGACTAGACCAAGCGGCATACGAGGAAGGCCACAAACATTTTTAGACGAAGCATCAATAAAAACCAAAAAAAAAAAGACGGGTACAGGAACTTGTGGCTAGTAGAACATCCACAGAGTTGAGATTTGCCACAGATCTGGTTGAGAAATCGTCTGCCAATGAACGTAAGTCCTCTTTAAGCACTCATCAAGCGCTTGCTTTATATTTAGAACTTGAACTATCGGAACGAAAATATAAATTAAGATCTGTGGTAAAAAGGTTGCATAAGGGTGGCTTTCAAAACCTTTATTCCTTGGTTTTGACCAGAAATTTCCTCCTTACGACCAAAGTTACCGTAGATGATATTTCTGCTAGGGTAGATTTAGAGGAACTTCTGGAATATACATTTAAATGCATAATGAAAATTGTAGGTTTGGTAGAGAGCAACAAATTAAAACTAGTCTGCAAATGGGATTTCGACGGTAGTTCCGGTCATAGCCAGTACAAGCAAACGTTAACCAATGCAAATAACACTGATGAATATTTGTTTCTAACTACTATGGTGCCGTTAAAATGTTCACGCCCATCGTCCACCCATTACCGCAGGCCCATAAAATTTATATTCCACAAACTGCTGATCTTACTCGTTACGAAAAAAAATGATGAGCAATGCTATTAGCGAACTCAAGTCTAAGGAAATTGGTCTGGAATGCAAAAATGTTAGATGGCAGTGCTAGGCAAGACAGAAGGAAGTAAGGAAGCGACGATTGCATCACACACGAAAAATTTCAAGAGTGGGTTCCAATGTGGATCTAATCAAAATGCTGCTGTTATCTTCTGAACCGTGGATTTTATCCACACGGAAAATTGCCTCTAGCAAAAGAATCGAAGTTGATGCAGAGATCCAGAAGTACATCCAGGAACTAGAGGATCGCGCGTTGCTACCGAATCACCATCTTGATGTGATTTCAAAAGTAGTTGTGTGCATTGCTTCATTAAGTTAAATAAAAACAAGTTGGGTAGACAGACCTATGCTCATGTCAGAAGGGTTTTGTACTCAACGTACAGAATGCAGTAACCAGTAACGAATAAAATCAAGAAACATGTCATGTTCGAGGATCATACTATTATTAGCAAAGTTGAAAGAATTTTGACTTCTGAGGTATTTGTTATAGTTATACCCACAAATATCTCCCTTGATAATTATTTCAGATTTTTTAAGATCACGGGTGTCCATTCGTGAGGGAGGAAACACATTTTTCATGGATTTCCCCCCCCCTATGCCCCCACAGAAGCAAAATATGTCAGTTTAAGAACTGTTTTGAAAAGCTCTCAAAGAGAACTTTCAGTTGATACTCATATCGGCTACCTTTCATGAAATTTTTTTCAGGGGCCACTCCTCTGTACTGTAATTATCGATTCATGGCCTGTTTTTTAGAATCTTAAAATGGTTACAAAGCCCTTTCGCTAGGAGCTCTCTCCTGCCTTTCTGACTTGTTTCAATTGTATATACTTATCTTCATGATACCTATCATTCCTGCAATTTTCATGAAAATCCTAACAAAGCTGTAGTTTCTAAGTCGGTAAAAAGCGCATATGGCTCCATTGCCATATGTTTCCATAGTAATACAGGGCATATTGTTCCATAGTAATGCAGGAAAATTCAAATCGCTATAACTTCGTTAAATATTATTCGATCTTTATGAAACTTTCAGGAAAGATTAATCTTGTAAATAGTCATCTGTGTACTGAATTTTATTGAATTTAAGGGTACCGTTAAGATTTTATTCAAGAAAACATAAAATCGATAAATCATACTATTACTAACAAAGTTGAGTGAATTTCGACTTGTCATGTATTTGCTGTTGTTGTACTTATTAAGGCCTACATCCATGATTTTTTTCAGATTTTTCGGATGGAAGGCGTCCAATCGCGAGGGGGGGGTACGCGAAAAGTTCGTACATTTTCCCTTCCCCTGCCCCTCTCAGTACTCATAAGGCAATTTTAAGACTTGTTTTGAACAGATCTCATTGAGACCTTTCCAATGACACCCTACTCAACTACCAATGGTGAAAATTTTTGTTGGGGGGTCACTTCCCTATATGGGGAGACCCCCCTTAAACCCCTTTGAAAATTTTTTTCACCATTGAACTTTCAAGAGGTCACCACTTCTGACCTTTCCACAAAGTTTCATGATTGTAGCTTCTATAGTTTCGGAGAAAAAGTGCTGTGACATACAGACGGACGGACGAACGGACGGACGGACAGACGGACACAGGTCGTGATTGCAATAGGGTTTTGTATTTTAGTACAAAACCCTAAAAAATGCTTTTTATAATGTAAAACAATTTGAGTAAGACAGCTTATGCTTTTGAGTAGTTGACAATGCTTTTATTATATGGAAAAAGTTAAATTATGTATTATACTTTTCAGGAGTGCACATAAAGTTCAAATAAAATACTATTAACAATCCGTTTTTCTATATTTTTGGCTATAATTTGCAAGAAATTAATTTCCGTCCCTTGTTATTGGGTATATTCATGATCAGAAAGGCATTTCCTGTGAGAATCTACCAACACAAGATTTTTGTCCACCGCATCCATATATTCGAAGTACTGTGCGTCGACTCGATTCACTATCTGAAAACAATATGCTTGCACAGGTATTTGTTGTCAGGTTCACTGTATGCGTCTGATAGTTTATCATTTTTCATGGTCGTCTAGTTTTAAATGCTCTTCAGTGGAATCCTGTTTTGCCAACGTAACTTATTTGGAAATAATTCTCTTAGTTGTTCATCGCCAAAAAGGGAAAAAATTTCAGGATAAAAAGTTTATCCACTTTCATATTCATTTCATGTTTTACAACACTCATAAAATTTAATTCGTTTTACATTTACATAACACAAAGTACTTAAGTCACTTCAAAGGATAATTTTTTATACCTTTTTCAAAACCACTTCAGGAAAACGAAAAAGAATAAAATCAGCCTTCCTTCTGAAACGCTGCAAATTGAATTATAAGATTTTTCTGCAGTGAATCCCCTTGTAACTGATACACTACGCTCCAATCAAATTCTTTACAATCAGAAGATTTAGTGGTAGAATTTAGTAAAAGTTTTCCAACATGATCCAATCATAAATTTTAGAGAGTAGTTTGGCTTAGGAACATATCTGTTAGAAAAAAAGTAATACAAGTACGTACTCTTTTGGAGGGTGCAAAATTTAACGTAAAATCGAAAATTCAAATCGAAGAACTTCAATATATTTGGCTTGATTAAGTTTTGTAGACTTTTTGCAAGCAAAATTAAAAGAAGAAATTATTAATTTACATAAACGTATGAATAGATTCCTCTTATTCCATATTGCCCCGAAGAACTGTCAAGGATGGCAAAACCAGACTTCAAAGCAAATATCAGCTATAAATGAGACCGATCCATAATTTTTTTATATGGTTCTATTATGATGACTTTTCACTTCTCCACCATGCTAGATTTCATTCGCTTTGATCATTGGCCATGAAGGCTTTTTAAATTTTCAAGCAAATAAACTCATCAAGTGCCATTAAGTGAATTAAAAAGTCAAAGAACTAATCAAAAAATATTGGAAAGAAAAGATCGTTTGTATTTTTTTTGCAAACATTAATCCGGATAATTGGATTAAGCTAATGGCTTTTATGATATTAAATGGTTTTGATGACATAATAAAATTTTTAATTTTGACAAAGAAGTTTTTGTTTGTTCAACTGTGAATTAATCTGACCCAAAATTGATTATAATTTACTTGTTTGTGAATTTGTATCATAAATTTACTACAATACTCACAAACAATAGAACTTAAATGTTAAATTTTTTCTTGTAATGTTACACGCTCCTTTCCAACCGCATTTCCACTATTGATTGCTGCAACTGCAACAGCGATTTCTGGATTATTGTTATATTATTGATGAGCAACCACCGTTTCGCTCCGCAGAAATATTCATGCAACATTTATTGAGCGCAGTTTTTATTCAAACTGGCAATACAAAGTCCCTGCTAAAATTTTTACAAATAGATTTATTGTGTGTTTCAGGAAATGAAAACTCACGAAATAAATCTCCTTAATTGCAGTTGCACATTAATTTGTGCTTTTGCTTTTACACTTTCCACTGCCCACTTGGTTCTTATGCATTCCTTTTCATTTGCGCACTATGCAGGTGTAATGGTTTCATTCAAATTATGATACAAATATTTAATCCAAGCGAAGTCCTTGTGAAATGTGCGGAACGTAATTAGACGCGATTAAAGTTAAGCTTTTTCAATATCGCTTTCAGGAATTGACTCACTTGACAACAGTGCAGGTATATTAAATTAATTATTTTATTTTATGGTAGGATATGATTTTTCATCATCTCTGTCGGTACAATATATAATTAAAAGACTCAGTCAACTTACTTTCATCGCATACTTAAAGCTGGTAATCAAAAGTTTAATTTTGTTTCATTTTATATGGAAAAGCCATCGAGACTTGCTTTTTTTCTGATAAGCAAATGCGTTTCAACTGGTTTGAGCCATCTTCAGTACCCAAAGGAAACTGATCACAATATAAAGTAAAAGAAATGTAATGATTGTTCTCATCCGTCCATTCGTGATCTCCCGAAGGTAATCTAAGCCAGCCTCTCATCGGTTAAACGTGAAGTCTTAGTACGTGGCAATGGACTGTACCCAACAGGTCAATTTCTGTCGCAGGTTTTCTGCGACTAACTGAGTCCAAATACAATTCGCCTCCGATTTAAATGTCCGTTTAAAATGCTTTCCAAAGATTTCCCGAAGAAAACTTTTGGACATTACTATGAATTTGCCTCTACGAGGCTGTTGATAAATCAACAACGAATTAGCGCGTTCCCGATCTTATCACCGTCTAATTCTAATTGAAACATCCTTCACTCATAATAACACCGGAAACAAACTAAGGCACCGCATAACCGAACCGAATACCCGAACCAATCAGTCGTGGATTATACTACCGAAGACGGGAGGTGGGCCTTTTACCTCCCGTCTTCGTCACTTCTATCTACTGGATAACGAAGACTTGTTTTTACGTTTCGCAATTCATAAGTTCTTTTTGCTTTGAAGTATAAGGCAGTTTAAATTTATTCTGCGTAATTTAAAATTATTTAGGGGAAGTACGGACAAAATGACATACTGTTTTGTTTTTCATTCATACATATTTAATTAATTCATTTATAAACAGTCTTAGAAATTAATAATCATCCTTGATGTATTACTTTTCAGCTTCTTAATTAATTATAATCAAATAGGAACTACAGAAAAAAATATTGAGGTTTCTGTCACCCTCTCACAAAATTCATATTGTCCATACTATATGGACATTATGACATACCTAATTACTTATATGCAAAGCTCACAAATAAAGTTTTTAGTCCTCTTAGGGACATCAGCACATGACGCATGAGCCCAATGAGAACACGTAAGGCATCGCAACTAACATTCTCCGGGCTTCGATAATGAAAAAATATCATTACAATAAATACAGGGACAGTCTTCGTCATCATTATCATTGTCAATTGGGAAATCTTCGGCATCTGAGCTGTCATTTGTGTAATTAACCTTTTTGACTTGTCTGTTATTTTTTTCTCGTCGTCTTGTGCGAATATTTTTGGTTTCTGTATTTTCAGTGTCATCATCGAATAATGTCTTCTTAACGTGCTTTTTTTTCTCTTTTGCTGAGATACTTTTAGGTGCATTTTTTGTTCTTAATTCTTCAATGTTAGGGGTGGAAGTTAAAAGCCAGTGTGACTTTTGAGTTTTCGGCTTTCTTTTGCCTTGTCCCCGAATGAAAAGTCCTTGTGGTGCTGGTAAAAGAGTGTCAACAGGAAATGGTAACGAATCCGTAGACGTACCTGGTCTCAAATTCCTATCTGCGGTTGTTTCAGTGACATCTCTTCCAAAAGTTAGGTTATTATCCACGAGATTGTTCGATTTTCTTGGATCAGTAATAGCTAGTTGAATCAGCAGTTGCCACATCTTTTTCAGCAGAGCCAAGTGTCACATCATTACCAGAAGTGGAGCAGATTACATCTTCTTCAAAAGATTGGGCTGCATTTATAAGACTATTCCTTTCATTATCATTTGTTGTTGCTGAAGCAACTGACTTTGTTGCCAAAGTATCTCCATTATTCAATGAAACACTAGTTGAATCAGTGGTTGTGAAATATTCTTTTGATGAACGGGGCCTGATATCATGAGCGTTTGGCACAGTATTTCCAACCTTTATGTTGCTTAACGGAATATTAGTTGTTTCTGCAGGCTCAAACATGTAGTCTGGAAAAATATCTGGATTGACCGGCCAAAGACCCGTACTTCTGAAGCCATGACATGCACTTGAAACTGTAGCCGTCTTTCCATATGCTAAGTTAAATAAATATCCCATTTGCAAATGAGTCACTACACGACCTGGGTGATTTTTTAACCATTTAGAAACTTGCTGGTGGAAAAAGATTTTTAAAGGTCCGTAGATACCCACGTCCAGTGGCTGCATACATTCAATGTAGTGAGGAGGCACACACAGCATATGAATGCCATTCTCTTTGGCAAAAGTCAATGGTTCGATGCCTTTGTGACTTGCATGTACATCACAAATGAGTAGAACTGGATCCCCTTTACTAGATTTGGCATGTACTTGGAAATGTTTTAACCATTTCAAAAATACTTCAGTAGTCATTCATCCTGATTCTTGTGCTAGTCCGAGTGTGCCAGTAGGTGCTTCATCAACAAGTTCATTTTTCATATTCTTGCGAGGAAATATCATGCATGGAGGAATGTATGAACCAGTGGCACTTGTGCAACACACAGCAGTGACACTTGATCCTCTTTCGCCGCTGGTGAGATACCCAATTTGCTTTCTACCTTTAGTGGCTAAAATTTTTTGAGGTTTCTGAACGGTGGATAAGCACATTTCGTCAACGTTATATATGCAATGTGGGCTCAAGTTGTGAGTGCTCAAAATTTCTTGATATAACTGGAAAAACTTGGTTACTTGTGGTTTATTGAATGCTTGTGCTCTGGCTGCAGAAGTAGGCTCAGGTGTACGTAATGAAATGTCTTTATTCCTGCTTAGAAAGCTATCTAGCCATTCTTGTCCAGCACGCTTCTTTTCTATGTTAAAGTTGTGAGAAAACCCATTCTTTTCTGCTAATTCAAAGGCCAACTCTTGGACTGACCTTCGAGTTAATCCGAATAGTCGAGTTTGCAAAAATTTTCAATGATGAACTAGCTGCCTCTCAATCTCTGGAGGAAACGTCAGTTTAAATCTGCCTAAGCCTTTAGCGAAAGGTGCTAAAGTTTTATTGGTGTTTAGTGCATGTCTCCTCAATGTACCCTGAGGGACACTAAAAGTCTTCGAAGCTAACACCCATCCCATTCTATTTTCCTTGACTGCTTTAATAGCTTTCTGCATAGACTCTTGACTCCAAGTTTGGCGATCACTTTTTTTTTCTAGTTACGTGGCACGATATCTGAATAAGAATACAATAAGATTAAGATGTAACTACCTAAAAAAATACGGATGGACAAAATGACATACATATGTCATTTTGCCCGGAGTGATGATATGTCGTTTTGTATGAAAATATATCGAAACAATAATTAGTTCATGATTTCTACGAAAAGTAAAAACTCATTATAAAAACAACTTGTATTGCAACGCAATGCACCATTATATTGATGTCAATAAACATAAGCGAAATAAACAAAGTAAAACTCACCATAACAAGCGAAAAATCACTGTCAATAAATAACTTTTACGCACTGTCAACACGTTCTGTCTTGTTACACCGGCACGACTAAGCTAATAGCGCTCTTAACTTCACATGGTTGCAGATGCCCCCAACTTTACGTGTTGCAATGTCAACAGGAGCGTCATAGCCCGCCAAATTTTTATAAAGCCTAGTGTGTCATTTTGTCCATAAATGTCATTTTGTCCGTATTTCCTCTACTTCAAAAAATCTAAGCAGAATTAAACAATTTGCCTCAAATTTATCAAAATCGAAATGCCACAAACGATCGTTGTGCCCTTTTTTAGGGTTTTGTAAAATAATTTTACAAAATCCAACTAGTTTCGCGACCTGTCAGTCCGTCGGTCCGTCCGTCCGTGTGTCACAGCACTTTTTCTCGCAAACTACTTAAGCTAGAAACATCAAATTTTGTATGCAGGTGTAAAGAGGTACTCTCTTTAAACTTCAAGTACAAAAATTTTTATAAGGTATTTAAGGGGGGGTCTCCCAATATAGGGGAGTGGCCCCTGAAAAAAAATTTCTTCAAAGGTAGCCGATATGGGTATCAAATGAAAGGTATTGATGAGAACTTTTCAAAACAGGTCTTTGTTTGTTCCTTTTTGCTTCGAGGGACGCGCAGGAAGGGGAAATACACGAAAAATTTGTGTCCCTCCCCTCGCGAATGGACACCTGTGATCCGAAAAATTGAAAAAAATTATGGTGGAAGATGTTTATGAATACGACAACAACAAATACCTTAGAAGTTGAAATTCGCTCAACTTTGTTAATAATAGTATGACATTCGAGTTTGACATTTTACCCAATAAAATCGCGTCGGTACCCTTAAACTGAACGAAATTGGATATTTACGGTTCTTAAACGTTGTAAGTTTGATGAAAATCGAATGATATACACGGAAGTTATAGCCGTTTGAAATTTATCCAATTACAACAACAATAACCCATGATTTTGGTATTTTATGGAATTTCCATCGAATCAGTCACTGCAGTTTTGACTTCATCTTCTTGAAATTTTCCAATAAGGTCAATAACATTAATCTTTTTGAGAACTCATGATTTGAGTGATTTTTGTCAGTTTGCAACAAAATGGCGACCGTTGAAAGTAGGAAAACAATGGATTTTCTTTTGAACGTGCACATCTCTTTGACATATTTCTTGAGGTTATTCATGCTGGTGACTGCATTTCTGAGAAGTTGGGTACAAAACCCTTCTGACATGAGCGTAGGTCTGTTTACCCAACTTGTTTCTTTTGATGTTTGCTTATAATCTTACAATTTTGGACAAATTATTCCTTAGTTTTGCATTATAGCTATAGAAACATCATCATAAAATTTTCTTTACGTAACTCTAATTATCTTATTCGTTACTCTTCTCTGACTTATCTATATATTGCTTTTATTCCTGATTCTGTTTCTCTAACGCATTCTGACAATTATCTTTGAATCTACCATTTTTTGCGCTGGACTTGATGTCCGATTGTCTGTGCTGCCACGGTCTTAATTGCCGCTTTTGCTCCCACTCATAGCTCGTTGGTTATTTTCAGTGATGTATCTGATACGATGGGAGCTAACTGGTTGTCAAGGGTCTCCAGGAAATATTTTGCCATGGACGTCGTTTTGAATCTTTTGATGTTGAATTTCTAAAGTGAGCTGGCCTGCACTGAATAGGCCTTTCACGTACCACATTGATATGTTAATTTGATCAAGTAATGATCCGATTTACAATTGGCTCCTCGGTATGGTACCGACGTCAAATATGTTCGAGGCCAAACTTTGTTGGGTCAGAACATGGTCGATTTAATTTTGTGTGTTGCCATCTGGTGATACTCTAGTCATTTTATCGATGTGGGAAGTAAATCAAATGGACGACTAGATTTCTGCTACATGCAAAGTCAATCAGGCGCTGGGCGCTGTCATTTGTTTCATCATAGAGGCTATATCCTCCAGTCATATATCATTGCCAACCTTATTCGTTGAAATCACCCAGAATATTTTTTTGTCGTTTGTAGTTAATGGCTTGACTCATCCTTCCAAGTGTTGTAGAACGTCTTCTTCGTTTCTCCTTCCTTTTCTTCAGTCGGGGCGCGCACGTTTAACAGCCAAATTTTGAAGAATTTTGCTTTGATACGGATCACACACAACCTTTCATTGACTACCTTAAAATTAATAGCGTGTGATTTGAATCTCTATCCACAATGAAAGCCACTCCCAATCGGCGCTTTTTCTTTAGCAGAGTGAAGATCCTCCAGTAATCTGATATTTGAGGATCCAATGCCATAGTCTTGTTTTTGGTTGAGAGAGCTCTGCCGTAGATCCAATCGTGTACATAGGATTTAGTAGCAGATTTGCAGATATATTTGCAGTTATTCATATTTCTAGGCATTTAGTGTCGTATCAATCAATATACCCAATATGCGACCACGAGACAGTTTTTCACCATTTGCTTGTGGGGTTTGGGATCTGGAGTCATGCTAATAGTGGGTTAGAGAACCAAGAGGATCCCTCCTTCTTATCTTTATTCAGCCTTACATAAATTGTAGCGTAAAGATAAGAAAATTGACAGCAGTAAAATCAAAAATATTGTTTGTAATGCAAGTAATCAAAGGTATGCATAGTTGGTAGATTGTTTAAATCTTAATTATAAATTCATTGGAGAAAATGACGTGCTACTTTCTTCACGGAAAAACAGGATGAGCTAAAAATTAAGGAAAATTTTTTGGTTTTTGGTTGGCTGATACCCGGAAATGTTGTATTAATCGTCAATTTATTATGTGATCAAATATAGAATTAAGATTGATTGCGATACCTAACAAAAACTGTGCCTAAAATATAAAGAAAAAAAATTGCAGTGATGATATTGAGTGTTGAATACTAAAATAATTTAAAAAGTGATTTCATCTTACGGAAAATATGACTGTTTTTTTATACATATGTTGATTTGAATTTGTTGATTGCCTAATAGTTTATTTATTTCCTTGAGCAATTGTGTTTCCATATCTTTATGTACGAAGTACTCGCTTTTAGAATTAAACATGGATTAATAGCATTTTGTTTTAATTTAGAAATTTAAAAAATTCTGTACTTTATTTAAATTACAATTTTATAATTTTTTCAAATGCAATTTTTTTTATTTCATTTTCTTCCAAATTACATTCTCCAAAGTACATATATATATGTAAAACTCAACCCGAACCCATCTATTCTACATTTTCCATTACATAACGATTTTTTCTTCGATCATACTCAGTACCTTCTTAAATTTATTGTGTTTTGCAAATGCGTAACTTTTGGAGTTTTCAGAAAATTTCCTTCTTTATAATATATTTATGTGAATTAATCGTTCGAATTCGTTGGCGAACTTTGTTGGTTTTATATTTATATTATTGTTATATTATTCAAAAATTTTAACTACACAATTTAGATGGATGGAGGGTTTTCCATGGACTTTATAGATTTTTCTTACAGAAAAAAATATTGGAATTTAATTTGGATTTATAATCATTTGCTTAGTATTCACAACGTTTTACAACAATAACCATAAGCTTTACGGTAAAAGAATAAATTATAATATATAAATTATGTTCGATCTTAAATAGAATCAGTACATATTATATAGCTTCTTAAATAATATGTCAACCAAAAGAGCCAGTTCAGTACAGAAAAATTTAACCGGATCGTCAGCATATTGTATGCAACATAAAAATCGCTGTACTCAATTAAAGCAAATGCAATAAATATCAATACATCTACATAGGAAATATCAACACTCAAGGATTCAAAATACTCAATTTTTGCTAATGCATGTTACCATATTCCCTGTTATTAAGATATACCCTCTTTTTCTAAACTACTGGGGACAATCGTCTGCTAGCACCCTTTTCACTTATTCAAGATGTGTTAGTTCCGAAACAACATGGTTTTATCAAATGGGGATTAATTTTAACGAATTTGTTAGAACTCATAACTGTTACTTCAAAAACCTTGGAAGACCATTTACAAGATGAATTCTTGTATTTGGATTTCCCTAAAGCCTTCGATTCTATAAATCACAATATTTTGTTGAAACAACTTAAATTTCTTAAGATTCCTCCTCCACTGGTTATTCTCTTACCTATACCATCGTGTTAGTCAGGTATCTTTCCAAGGCTGCCTTTTCACCCCCTTCCATCCATCTTCAGGCGTTCCTCAAGGATCCATTCTTACCCAACAATTGTTCACTCTGTTTATAAATGACTTGCCATCCATTGCTATCTTCTATATGCAGATGACGTCAAAGTCTTTAAATCAGTATCGTCCAACGTCGGCTGTGCCCTGTTTCAAGAAGATTTGGGTGCCATTATACTATGGAGTTCTTATAACCAGCTGCCATTAACTGGTTCTAACTGCATTCATTTCTCATATTCCAACAACTCTAGTCTTCTGAGCTTTCAATTTTTGTTCAATAATGCTGACCGACGTGCGGTGACGCATTTTTGAGACTTAGATGTCACTTTCGACTCTGAGTTGAAGTTTGATATTCATATTTCTGAAATTACTTCTAAAGCCTCTCAGATTTCTGGCTTGATCTTAAGAAATTTCTATATTGTTTCCGCTCCTTTATCGTGTGTTAAATTCTACTCTTGTTTTGTTTATCCCATCCTTGAGTTCTATTCTCTAGTTTAATCACCTCATTCAAAGTGTTTGTTCACGCTACAAGCTGTACAGAAAAATTTAACCGGATCGTCTTCTTGACGTCCCGGGTCAAAGTTTGCTTCCTTTTATGCGATCACTGGTGTATTCCCGTAAATCCGTCAGATTATCACGCCACTTGCTACTTTCACTGCGGGAATTGATTTCGTAGTAGTTCAGCTCCGTCTTATCCCTCCTCCAGAAAATGAAAAACTCGGAAACAAGAGGAAGTGCGCCAATCCTCGGTTAACGTTTCCTACTGTCCACCGGAAAAACCTTATTTCAGGGTTCACCTCTCTCCAGGAGTGGTTTCTTCCGTTTGTGGGAGTAGCTCCCTCGCTTTGGTTTTACTCACAATGAGTTCCACTCGATGGCGATCCTGGTGGGAGTAAAGTGAATTACGCGCTGAATGCATTTGGCTGACAGTTCGAACTGCCAGTAATGTTCGCAGTTCGAACTGTCAGCCATGTTTATTTACATATCGACAAGAGTCGAGGATTTCGTTGATGATTCTCGCATTTCAATCCTTTTCGAGCCGAGGCGTTAACATCTTTTAGTTTTGCTCGTCCCCGGTGGGAGTTGTATCGTTGTGCCAACGCGTGGTATGTCGTGCATCTTATTATCGATTCTCTCCCCTTTCGTAGTGAATATTAGTAGATTTGTGCGTAAAAACGAATGGTGCGCAGCAGCACGATGTCGCTAGCCAGTCAGGAGAGGAGGTAAGGTGTTCAACGGTTGCAATCATAATTCCTATAGACATTATCTTTCTCACTCACATCACAATCAATTGAACTGTCCTGAATTTGGTATTTCTTCTTTGATTTGTTGTGAATCGGTTAAGCAAAGTACTATTTGAACACTTCTTGGATTTTCACCATTTGAGTTCAACGCAACAACGTAATTCACATGTTTGCGAGCAAAGAGATTAATGATTTCATCTGAATAAACTAAGATTCCTTAACGATTTAATTTCCTTAAAACCACTGTCTCTTATAATTATCTGACCAGCTTGGGATAAATCTAAATGCTTCAATGAACTTGGGAAAGTATTTCGTGATAAGCCAGAAATTTGAAGTTTATATTCAGGACCATTCCTTATATGAAGGGTTTTTAGCTCCGGCTGCTATTAACTCGTAACTGTTTTTAAAAACGAAACATCCTTTGACTCAAAAAACTCATCATTAATAACAATTGTGCATTTTTTTTATGCAAATGCAACGCCAATTATCGCGAATGTCACTAGCACTTCATGTCACATGGAAGGAACTTAAATGGCAACTCCTTTCAAAAAGTTTGTCTGCGCCTGTTCATCTAACAATTCATACTCCAACATCGTTCCTCCTCGTTCAAGCTTTTCGTGGCATTCGAGCAACTCATATTGAGATTTTTTAGTTTTCCGTAAGTGTCGCGTTTTTTTCTCTGTTCTGTTTGAACAAACGCCCTTTGACTAATTTTGAAAGTTTATTGTTACTACCGTCAGTATCTCCAGCTTCCTGATCTACGGCTGTCATTTACATTGAAACCAATCGATTGTTAAGGTGGACTTGTTCGACCTGTATTATCCGCTTGAATACTGCTACGACTTTAACCTTCTGGATTATGTTCAATAATTTGTAAAAGTTTATCAATTTGGTTAAGATGTCCGATATAGAGGGACTTTAGATCCGTACTTACATCCATTCAAATTTCGGATTTTCATCCATCGTTGCATGTTATTCTGTTTGCGCCGCAATTTGAACTGCTTTGAGGGGTTATATATTTTTGATGCCGCATATGTTGAATTGATGTCGAAAGTTTCCGCTTCCTTGTGATCTAGTCGCAGAACCGGGAATTTCATTTAGCTACTCCAACCAATAATTAGGGCTGTATCTCGCCAATAACACAGTTCAAGCCGCTTATTGTCGGCGTTGATGAGTGATTTGACATATCTGTACAAGAACTAGTCCATTAGTGTTCAATGACAAGATCTTGCAGGCCAGTTCCCAGGTCCAAAATGAGAAATTATGTACTAATTAAATGCTTTTTTCAAAAAGTCGATGGTTGCATGAGCTGTATGGCATGTCATGCCATCTTGTTGAAACCAAAAGTCCCCTACATCACCGTGAGTCCATTCCAGAACGAAAAAATTATTGATCATGGCTCTATAGCGGTCACCATTGACTGTAATGTTGTTCCCAGCAGTATTCTTGAAGACACATGGGCTCATAATTCGACCAGCCCATTAAGCATACCAAACAGTGACATTCTCCAGATATAGACCACCGCCTATAGTTGTTTGCCACTTAAAATGTGGCAGTTTTGTTTACTGACGTAGCCATTCAACGAAAAATGAGTCCCGTCGCTAATCAAAATTTTCTTATAAAATTCGGGATCTGCAGTAATTTGTTCTTGCTTCCATACACCGAATCTACACCATATTCCTTAGTGATTTGGCTTCAATTTCTGCATGATTCGATCTTGTAAGCTCGCAAATCAAGATACTTCCGTAAAATCTTCCATAATGTGGCTGGGCGGAGGTTTACTTGTTGAGCACGATTTCAAATGGAATCACGTGGATGGACCTTCATTCTTACTACGTTCTACAGCTGCAATGGTTTCTTCATTACTCAATGCGTTACGTCTAGATGGATCCGTTTTATCAGTGAGAGAAAACGTGGTGTGGAAATGATCCAACGCCAATGAAATGCATACATCTCCAGCCATATTCCAGTGCTTAAAGAATATTTTAGGGGATGAGCGGTATTTGTTAGGATAGTTGACCATATCTTGTGCAGTATCGGCACCAATTCTGGCCGAATATTCTTTGTTGACAGCATGTTATCAGGGATCGATAATATTTGAAACTTAAAAAACAACGCCAAATAGGTTATAAACAAAGTGAATACCCATCCAATCGTGAATACGTCGTTCACAGCACGTTTCGCTATTTGCTGTGCGTATACCCCCAGAATTTCTTTCTTTCTTGTTTTTTGTTTCCAAGCATGAAAAATTCTCAATGTTGAGCTTAAAAGAAAAAGAAAATATTGGAAAACGAATACTTTGTCTTGACAGTGAACTCATCAAGAAGGAAGAAATAATACGCGAAATAAATGTGCACAAATTTTCGCGAACATTGACGGAAAGTAATCGTCCTATTATTTTTCAAATGCTAGATGTCCGCAAACATGTAGCGTAATTTTAAAGTCACTTTATAACACCTTTGAGGTTACATCGATAGAATTTAAGCTAGAAAATCTTATTTTTTTATTCGTAGGCAACACTTTATTCGTTTTTTAATTCAAAATGTGGCGGCTGCCTTGCAAAATTTCCGAAGCAGGCTCTATTTGCGAAGTCTCATGATGGTTCCCAGATTGATATCTATCACTCCGACAATTGTTAACTTCCGATTGGGGCTGCCATAGTGTCGAAAGCCAGATTTCTCACCAAGTACAAGCCACAAGTTTGTACAAAAAAGCAAGTTGTTTGGATTTCTTGAAATTTCAGGGTATCCTTATGATTCAATTTAAGAAAAATTAAAATAGATAAATCATATTACTCGTATTACTGACAAAGCTCAGTGAATTTCGACTTCTGTGTCTCGACGAGTTTACTGCTAGTAAAAATTCCTTATGAGCGGACACCCGTCTTTAACGGACAATTTCTTCGGTCCTTGGGTGTCCGCTTAAGAGAGATTTCACTGAAGAAGTCGCAAGGTGTTAAGTCACAACATCTTGGTGGCCAATTGTGATCACCTCTTCGAGAGATAGCACGGTCCCGGAACCTTTCCCGTAAAAGATCAATGGTTTCGTTGCTTGTGTGGCACGTAGCACCGTCATGTTGAAAGTGAACGTTGTCCAGATCAATACCATCCAATTCCGGCCATACAAAAAATCATTAATCATCTCTCGATAGCGCAATCCATTCACGTAACTGATGCTCCCGCCTCATTTTCGAAGAAGTAAGGTCCAATGACTCCGCCGGACTATAAACCGCACCAAACAGTCACACGTTGAGGATAGAGAGACTTTTTAACAATAATTCATGGGTTCTCTGAGCCCCAGATGCGGCAATTTTGCTTGTTGATGAAGCCAACGAGGTGGAAATGGGCATCATCACTCAAGATGATTTTTCGATGGAGTTCCGGATCATTTTCATGCATTTCAAGGACCCAATCAGCAAAGACACGACGTTGTTGATGATCAACTGGCTTGAGTTCTTGTGTTAACTGAACTTTATAAGCCTTAAGACCCAAATCTTTATGCAAAATACGGTGTAATGACGTTTGTGGAATGCCTTATTCCAAAGCAAGACGAGGAATGGACAAACCAGGGTTTTCTTCAACACTTTCGGCTACAGCAGCAATATTCTCGGCTGTTCTTGAGTGACGTGCACGGATTTTATTCTTCACACCACTAAATTGTCCCAACAGCTCAAATTTTTCCACCAATTTCTGTATTGCGGTCCGACAAGGTGCTTCACAAAGACCCAAAAATGTTCGAGTTTTACGAACCGTCTCTGCCAAATTTTCACCATTTTTATAGTGAATTTTAATAATTTCAATTCGTTGTTGAAGCGTAAATTGTTCCTTTTTTATTAATGGCGTAGTTTTTGCTTGTCAATTGTCAAAAAGTGACAGCCTTCTAAGTGACATTTACTGAAATAGTGGGCTATTTAAAATAACACCTCTTATTGGAAAATACTTTATTACATGGAATGAGAAAAACAATTTACTGTATCAATAATTGTAATGATAACAACATAGGGTTGTAGATGAATCAAAATTTAAGCAACCTAAGCGATTCATATAATTCGACCAATTGCACTTCATCGGAGAAAAATAATTTTTTTTTGAAAAATTTAATATCAAGTTTTGCTTCAAAACCATATAATTATTTTTTCATAAATTCGAAAAAGCCCGAAGGAATCGTTAAAAGAATGAAAATTTATTAAAGTAATCGTACATGAAGCAAATACACATAAACTTGAAGCTATTAATAAAATCAAAGATAATTCTCTTCATAATTTCTCAAATAATCTAGTTGTTGTCTATAAAAACGACCTCCACGATTTGTTCAGATTATTCTGTCCGCAGGTGTCCAACCCTGATGGGGGGTTTTTCATGTTCTTCTGCTTTGCCTGCCTCCCTTATTATCAATTTTGAATTTTCAATGACGGATTTTGAAAGATCTCAACAAGGTCTTTCGTTAAATACCTTACTCAGCTATGTTCAGTGAAAAAAATTTAAGGGGTCACATCTTGTTATGGAGAAACTCCCTTTACAATCCTTTGATTATGATTGGGACAATGGAACTTCTAAATTGATTACAAAATTTTATGACTTTACCTTCTCTAGTTTCTGAGAAAACTTACTGTTACTCACTGACGGACAGACGAATGGACAAGTGCTAATATTCCCCTACAAAAATTTTTCACAAAACCATAAAAATGGCTATGAATCGGTATTCTTCACTTTTCACCCCTAAATATATCATCGTTCAACAAAGTTGCTTCTGTACGACGCAACTTTTTTAATTACGCTTTCTTCTTAACTTATCAATTTTTAAACCCTCATGTTAACTTCGAAAGTAGCTCCAAACCCCAAAAATATTTAAGAGATCTAATTCCTCAAATATTCCTAAATTTTTTTCCTTGAATAATTGGTACCCTAAGGGAATATGCACCATGCTGTCTAAATTGAAGTTTTGATTTGAACTCTCTCCCTAGTGTGAGTGAAATTACTTTCAAACTAAGAAGGAAAGCGCTCTTTATATTCTGAGCTTCTTTGTATAAGTTTTATCTTTCCCTCTCTTCAGCAATTAATAATATTTTCTAACATAATGACAAAAAACTTCTTCTGACTTGGTTCGAATTCAGAATGGTGAGAGAAAAATTTCTTTTTGTGAATTCCTTGGAAATTTAAGAAGAAACGCTGTCTTAGAAATGAACTGAGGGAAGGGTATAACTTAACACTTCAAAACGTTGCCACACAACTATGTGCTTCAAAGGCTAAGTGAAACTCAGTCGGCTATTTCATTTCAGGATCCTTGTTTTATTGCTGCAATTTTGCCTTGAGTAGAAGCTTATTTCTAAAAACCCTTTTGAAAAATGTTTTCCGGGGATGGGTTGAAGTTATGTTCTCAGTAGCTTCAAAGCTTTAATTATGCTAATTAATAGATTTCTGATGGGGCTACACAAAGAATTATTTCGCAGAGTTCAAAATATTGCAAATAAATAATAAATGGAAAAAAACAGATAAAATTTTATGGTAGAGCGTCCCAGTATATGAATATTTATGACTAAAACTTTGTTGCGCAAGTTTCGTTCTTCAAAGGATTTGAAAAAAACTTATAAGTCGTGTCAGCCTAAGTCTAAGTAACAAACTTTAATGAATGTTCAATCGAGTCTTCTCATTGATTTTACTTTTAATAGATTTTCACAAAGAATATCTGATTTGAATCGATAGCAAAAATCATTATTGGAAATCAGATACGTGGTAATAGATAGGACATTTTGCAGCGATGCGTTCATTTTCGATTTTGCAAGTCCGATTCCCGTTTAAATTGAATGATAATTGATCTAATCAGAATTCAAACGCAATCTTTCAATTTGGTAAGGTGTGGGATATGCAAGTATTATTCCCAACAATTACACTTCTGCAAAGTTTTTCAGCTAGTTTGTACTATATTTGGAAATAAATTCTCTCAAAAATAGGGCATGTCCTTCAATTTTGAAACAACATTATGTTATAACCTGATGTGAAACCTTTCTGTCAATAGAATAAAGAGATAGTTCACGTTATATTAGTGTACCTTTAGGCAGTGCAATACCAAAACTGCAGCTACTGCTTTGGTCACTGTAAATTTTGTGTTGTTGAGTAGTCGCCTGGGGAATCCTTTCAGCAATTGAAATCAAAATAGCATTCAAAGTCAGTTACAAATAAAAAAACGTTTTCATTTCAAACTGTCATTCACTTATTTTCAATTGCCACAAAGTTACAGGACGAAGAGCATAAAGTAACGTAACAGTACGTCTATTGTTGACGTTGTACAACGGCAATATGAGTTTGTTTGACTATGAGTGACAAACCTGCACAAAACGTTTCCCAGTCGGCTAGGTCTGACAAAGTTTCACAACCAGAAACACATCACAGACCAGGAGCGAGCATTTTATGATTTGCCTGAGTAGTCTCAAGGATTTTATGCAATAGTGTAGTCCTATTGTACCCCCTGCAAGCTTTTTGTCTGGACTCATGACAAGTGTAGTGAGGCAGCTATGCTAGCAGGAAGTAAAAAGAGGAGAAACTCATGAAAATAGAGCATGGCTATGTATTGTTGAAGCTTTTAAGATGAAGGACGTCGAAATTTAAATTATTAGCGGATTGTTAGAATGGTTTCATTGTACATACCTTGGAATTAACTGAGAAGAAAATATATGGGTGGATCTTTTGTTTCCAGTTCTTACTTTAGGTACTTCATTGCTTATTACAGTCAGAAACTTCATTATATTAAAAATCACGTGAAGAATTTTTACTGACTTTTGAATAAGCAGTTAAGCACCCTAATCTTTGGGAAACATTTTAACTGCTTCAAGAAAATAAGTGACTATGCATCTTACAGCTAAATAATGTTCTGGAGTGTTCAAGACCATGTTAAATACTATCTTGAAATATAACAGTGAATCAACACTGGTATTTGAATGACGAGTTACACGTTTTATCTAATTTTAAGATAACTCAATGCAACCACCCGACTCTTTCCAGAAGTTTCCACCATTTTTCATCCCCTGGAAAACTTTTTCAAGGCATTCAATTTAATATCCATGGAAATGTGCCCTGGAGTAGAAACAATTATCTGATTAAGTACTGCTTTGTTGCGCTTACGTACAATACGTTGAAGTACCCGAAAGGATATATTTCACCAAATTAAGATAAGAAAATTTTATACTGCAATCATTTCAGGTATCATCAACTTGCTCTTGAATTGTCCTCCTCAAGGAGCTTCCACAATGTCATCTTACTGCGTGGCAGTCTAGCATCACCTACACGTACTTGTAGAATGCTTGCGTGGCATGTGGGGTGAAAACAGGGCCGTGATGGTGTTGGTGCTGTGTTAATGGGGGGACACGGACCCATAAAAACTGGAAAGATTGCTGCGAAGGATAACGCACCTTCGGTAATGATAATTTTAATAAGATTAAAGATTTAAGGGTAAAATTTCACGCTTTTATGACAATTACTTTTTGGCTTGCGTCTTCGGGCTAGTAAAGATTTAGGAAGTTACTTTTCAAACGGGAGATTTTATTTGATCATCGTTACAATGTAATTTTCGGAAATTAACTTTAGAGCAATTAAAATGATAGAATCTAAAGTAGAAAACATTAGGATGGGAAAGGATTGAAGGATGGGTCTGTTCTAAAATTGTTATGACCCCACTAAACATTACATTACATTTTAATTGGTAATTAAAAATTTTTATAGCCCTGTGAAAAAATACGTTTCATGTGATTAAACTTGTTATTTTGCATTTTAATACGTTGAAAAGTTCTAGGGCAATCAAAGTACATTACAAATTCTTCATGTTCCTTTTTCAAGCAAAGCGATTGACTAAATACGAGTATGATAAAAACGTACAACACATTTTCAATCTCTTATCTTTATATCCGCTTATACTTTCCATTCCTTTTAATTGTGCAATGAAAAGATTATAACTAAACTTCGGTCCACTTGTTTTGCCAAATATGTATTAAGTACCAGGGTTCATTAAAATATCTTCTGATTGGTCCTTGGAAAGTTTTTCATTGACATTTTCTGGATCTAACTAGTGGCATAAAGTATTTTACTTTTATAGTAAATTAGTTATTTTTTTGTTAATCTGTGTAGAGAAATGAATTTTAATTTGGTGGCCACAGCTTAAGTCCTCATGACATTAACTTATTTGCATTATTTTCCATTACGTTCAACACAGTACACAAAACCAAAAACAAGGCGGAGGCAGGCATTTTTTATGAAGTTCGACGGAGAAGTCATGACCCCTGTGGAAAAGATTGAACTCATGGCTGATTGATAGAAAATTTAGAGCCTATAATCCATCACATCCCACTCCGCCGTCGATAGTTCCAAGCCCGATTGAGAAAGGAAGAGGGAACCCTTTAGTTTCCTAACCCACAGCTTCCAAGATTCCTCATACTAAGCCCCGCGATTAAATGGTAGTAAATTTTCTCGAGGTCACATATTGGGTTTCCTGGTTCCCCAATAATGGGAAATTAAATGCCAAAAAAATGCCAATAACTGCAAATACTCGTACATCTACAGCTCTGCTACTAAGTCCTACTTACAACTCCTTTACGGGGAAGTAAGAGGGTGAAAGCGAATCTTCTGCATCTGATAACGGAATCCAAGTAATAGCCATGCCACCGGAATGGAGAATGGGCGACAGGCTAACTCGCACTCGCTGGAAAACCCTATTACATAACAAGTATACACTATGTATACTGGATTGAACTGAGAGCACGATTTGATGTGTATCCTATATGCATCATCAAGGCTCCCGGGGAGAGAGATATCTTCCTGCACGACACTTAGCTGCTACTCTACTCATCCAAACAAAATCAACCAAAGGCGAGAGTTTATTTTAAAAGATTTAACTGTGCTTCACGGCTCACTTATTTCTTAAAACATTTATAAATTAAGACCAAATTGATTCATTACATTTTCACTTATTTAATTATTTTAAACTTCTATTAATATTGAGTGAAGCGCTTTTCATTTGACCTGTTGCGCTTCACAGGTGAGTGCCAGCCTGTATAGGGAACTTAGAAAACGGGCTTGTGGATCGGGGTGGTCACATGGCATGAAACGCCAAAAGGCCGATGGAGGAACGCGGCTCAAACCAACTCCTCATCCCTTACCACTTAGTCGTACACTGAACAGCACTTCCAACTCAAATTTCAGGCGCGTAATTACTCCATGTACTTAAAGAATGGGTAGCAGCACGCTCCCTTTTGGATTTGAACAAGACTGACTGGCATGCTTTGCCCAAAAACTTAAAATACTATTCTTTCGTGAGCTTTCAACCTAAATTCTCTTTAAAGGTGCTGAGTAGCCGAACTTGTGCGCTCTCTTTTCACGAAAGCTTTTCCTCCCCGCTCCGTCTCGCTTGCCCGGATGGTGAATATGCAAAACTGGGGAAATTAAGCGTAAGAGTGCTTTTCGCTTAAGCTTTTGGCTTTCCCACGATTTTTGAGTTGAATTAGCGAAACTGGGGACATTGAGCAAAAGAGTGTTTACGCCAGAATTTTGGTTTTCCTTTCCGTATTTCCCTTTGAACCACACCCGAAGCTTATCGTTCACGATGCGAATATCATATGGAGCTCATTGCGTGTTAATCTTTTTTGTTTACTTTACCGCTGACTTATTTACCTTTGCGCTTAACCTTTGGACGACATGCTTCAATAGCAATGGGCGTATGTGCTTCTTTGACTAATTTTCATTGGCAAAGTGCTCCCAACTACTTTAGTGATGAAGTGGAAGTATATAGAAGTATGTTGTATGTGTCGCTCGCAACAACCCTACAATGTTTCAAAACCTGCGAAGGGCCTCGTAATGGATTGAACTTGCGGCAACAATCTCGCAGCTGGAAAAAGAACTATGGCCTTAGATACTGAAATGTCATCTCACTTGATTACCCTGGCGCTGTTAAGCACCTTTCACAACAGACCAATCAATATACTCGTAAATACTGGCAATCCAATTCTAAGTGCCCTTCGTTGTGGATTGGAATTTCAAATCGCACGTTATTGATTTTAAGGCAGTTAATGAACAGCTGTGTGCAATCCGTATAAAAACGATATTTTTCAAAACCTGGCTGGTTGTACCCGTCCCGAACGAAGAAAAGGATGAAGAAACGAAGGACACGTTCTACAATCACCTGAAGAGACTAGCTGACTCATTGCCTACATATGAGACAAAAATAATTCTGGTTGATTCCAATACTAAGGTACGCAATATAAGATATCTCATGGGGGACGACTGGAGGATATAGCCTCCACGATCAAACAAATGACAACGGCCAACGCCTGACTGACTTTGCATGTTGCGGAAATCTAGTGATACGTACAATTTACTTCCCACATCGACGCATTCATAAAACTATCTTGGGGCTACCGGATGGCAATATACGTAATCAGATCGACCATGTTCTGATCCCATAACGTTGAGCTTCGAGCATACTTGACGTCCGTAAATACTGAGGAGTCAATCGTAGTTCATATCATTACTTGATCAACTTAACCTATCGATGGCGTATTTCAAAGGCATATTCGATGAAGAACACTCGCTACAAAAATTTGACATCAAAAGGCTCCAAACGGCGTCTGTGGCCGAAAATTTCACGGAATCCGTCGACAACTAGCTGACTCCTATCTTATCAGACGCATCGTTAAAGACAATTAACGAGCTCTGGATGGAAGTGGAAGCAACTATTAAGGCCGTGGTAGAACAGATGATTGGACATCAAGACCAGCATAAGAGAAATGATTGGTTCGATGATGAGTAAAACCAGCACGAAGAGAAAACACTGTGAACATCTCAGAAGAGTGGTGAATAAGAATTAAGAAAAGAAAATACTTTGAAACTCAATCGAGAAGCATCGATTTAAGTCTAGGGATGAACAACCTAAGACAAACATACAAAAAAGCCTGAAACTTGGTTATCGGCCCAAAAACACGGTCTGTCGTGATGACATCGGCAATATCATCGCTGATAAAACTGGGATTAAGGAAAGATTGGCATCATATTTCAAGAACCTCCTTAATCCTCCAAACAGCTGCCAAACATCGGGAACTATACAGGTTTCCAGAAAGCTTCCAATGGCTCCACTAACTCTGGATGAAATTCGTTTCACCATCAAAGCCTAAAAGAATAATAAAGCGCTATGCATAGAGAAGATTCCAGTGGAGCTCATCAAATATGGTGGCAGTTCTGTGCATAAAACTATTCACTAAGTCATCCAGCACACTTGGCAACAACAACATATACCAAAAGAGTGGAGCCAACCAATTATATTCCCTATCCACAAAAAAAGTGGCAAGCTACATTGCGAAAATTATAGAGGCATATCATTGGTCTGTATGGTGTATCAAATATTTTCAAAGATCTTAGAAAATGAAATCAGATCATATGCCAGCAGTATTATTGGGTATTATCAAGGTGGTTTTAGGGCAGGTAGATCGACAATAGGCCAATTGTTCATTGCCACGCAGATAGTTGAGAAATGCTGGGAGCTCAACATAGACGTTCACCAAATTTTCATTGACTTTAAGCAAGCATACGGCGGTATTGATCGTAGCGTACTGTACCAAATAATGCTTGGTTTTGTCATCCAAGCCAAATAAGACCGTCTTACCAAAATGACAATTACGTCGACGACCTCCCAAGTCCGCATCAATAATCAACACACCGAAGCCTTTGACACAAATATCGGACTGAAATAGTGAGATGGGCTGACCCTATCGCCGTTCAATTTGGCTCTGGAGTACCTCATAAGGAAGTTACCTGTCGATACACGAGGTACCTGACTATACAAGTCGACCCAAGTAGGAGCCTATGCGGACAACATCAACATTTAGTCGTGGCCATAAACAACTGCCAAAGAACTCTTCCTGAAACTCGATAGCGAAGCAAAACTAGTAGCGCTACAAATCAATGAAAACAAAGCAAAGCTCATGACGCAGACAAGAAGAATTACCTCAAGCACACAAAATATCACGCTTGGCGAACACAGTATCGTAAATATGGGCAAATTCGTGTATTTAGCCGCCAAAACAACGAGAACAGGTTATGAAAGAAATAAAATACGCCGCAAAATACAAATTGCAAATAAAATACTTTTTTCGGTATTCACAGTCTTGAAGCCCAGCGACAAACAAAGAAAAACAAAGCTCCAAGTATACAAATCAGTGGTAAGACTTTTTTTTGCTATGTATGTGAAGCAATGACCCAAACTCAAGCATCCGCAAATATATTGAGCAACTTTGAGCAATGGGTCCTGAGGCGAACAATCGGAGCGTAGACAGACGCTAGACAACAGCGAATTCGATACAACCATGAGCTGTATGAAATTTTTGACGAGCTGGCACTCTCTATGATTCTAAGATTGCAGAAGCTGTAGTGGGCTGATCACATGAATTGTATGGGCGAACAATGGATACGCAAAAAGGTATTCGTTGGGAGAACTGAAGACCGAAAACCAGTGGGAAAACCGAAGAAATGCAGGAATGTCTCGGTCGATGAAGACAGTTCATCACTGCTCGGATTTCGAAAGTGGAGGACGCGGTCAACGGACCGAGACAGTTGAAGGCGCTATTTGCTGGAAAGGAAGGCCCGAGAGGGGCTGTAGTGCTACGAATAAGAGGAAAGATCTTTTTGTATTGTCATAAAACTAAGATGACTAAAATAATTGCTAAAAATTAGATCAAACCGTGAATGGCTGAATAGAAACAAACCTTCTCTTTTCCGATAGTATCGATTTATTAGCAGATGAGTAGCCGCCGAGTGTTAAGGTTTCATAATAATCCACGAATAGTCAGTCAAATGCCTTTGGCTCTGGTTTATGTTGCCGCTATTCGGAAGTTGCATTTTCAATAGTTTGATTAGTTGATGTATCGGCAACACGTTGATATAAAGATCGGGAACGCTCGAGCTCAGTTTTTATTCTGGTGGAAGTTTTAAAATTAATTTGTGAATTGGCAGAATGTTTTCAACGGGTTTTTTGTCACGGCCAGTTTAACCGTGGCTTATTATTGTAATTGAGAACAGCCCATTCACATTAGACCCACAACCGTATTCCTTTTCGAACTAGCTGGCGGACCAGCAGCTGCCACGGAGTAGATTGTGAGTGCCTGAAATCTTAAGGGTTCGACTCAAGACTTCACGTCTTTAAATCGTTGTGGAGACAATTCACACTTCTTTCAGGACATAATTGAATTAGTGGTAAGTCGTCATTGCTAGTATAAGGGAGCTTCCCAGTAGTGAAGCTATGAAAACAGTGGAAAGACTCAGTAGACGCCGATTGCAGATTCCTGTTAAAAATGTCAAATAAGTGCATGCACCGTTATTATGATAAGACATTGCCAAATAACAAAGAGATACTGCTTCACTATAGCCCTCGTTTACATTTATTTGATACCCATTGGGTTTGGACAAGCTTTTATGAAAACTGTACACCATTGTTGGGTAAAAACTTTACTGTGAGTTGTTGTGTTGACCTTCAAAGTCACGATCAATTCTACAAATAAAAGCACCGTATTTTAAAGCAATTATTTTAAATTTGTGGCAATTATTTATGAGCTTAACCATACTGGGGTAGTTGGCTTCAAAAGAGTGATCTTTGGTTATTCAGGGACTTCAAGAAAAAACTCTTACACTTCTTGCTAAACAATTAATTATAGTACAGTGCTAAATCACCATAATAAGATCTAGCTGAAGTAGGGATGGCGGTTTTGATCAAAACCGGTTCCTGGATTGTCCGATTTTTTTCACCTTCTGTCGAACCGGGTGATTGATGGGTACTTCGTCTTGATAATGAAAATAAAAAACTACCGTTTGAAATCTAGCCAGACAGCTTACAATTTAACTAACATTCATTTACAGTATAACGATGAAAAACTCTTCAGTTAAGTACCCAACAATTTTGCTTTTTCCACGACCATTTCCTAGCTTCACTTCGTATTTGACAGCAGCAATATTCTCGGCTATTCGTGAGTGACGTGCACGGGTTTCATTCTTCACATCACTAAGTTGTCCCAACAGCTCGAATTTTTCCACAAATTTCTGTATTGCGGTCTGACAAGGTGTTTCACGACGACCCAAAAATGTTCGAGTTTTACGAACCGTCTCTGCCAAATTTTCACCGTTTTTATAGTGAGTTTTAATAATCTTACTGCATTGTTGAAGCATGTATCGTTCCATTTTTATTAATGACGTAGTCTTTACTTGTCATATGTTAAAAAATGAGAGCTTCAAAAATGACATCTACCGAAATAGCGGGCTAATCAAAACAACACCTCTTATTGGAAAACCCTTTAGAAGCAAACAAGGTAACAATGCATCATAATGCATTAACTCCGTGTGCAAATTGTTCTGCCAATACGATTTAGAAATGAACAATGTTAGACAAGAGTGCGATTGATTATTATTTCCAACAAAGTATTTTTATAAAAATACAAAAGTTTAGAGAGAAGTATTCCGCACCGGCAGAATTCATTAAAACATTCATCAAAGGATTTTTAGGGGATTTTAATTCAAAGCGAATGACAACAGTTTAACTCACTTTGTTTGTCGCTTGCCAATGATAGATGAGAGAATTATTTGTGTAGAATTTCACGCATTTCTCTGAAAGGAAGAATTGAGTTCAGTTTGTACTTTCCATCTGTTCAATTAATGTTCACTTTAATATTGCTTACGGCACTTATTCTGTTTTAATATATTATGGTTTCAAGCTATCATTTGTTAGGACTACTTTTCCCTACAAAACATCATCAAAATATTTGAGCTAATTGAATGATTTTAGAAATAGTTTTTGATGAAACATCACCTATTGAAGTTTCTCGCAGTATTCTTAGATGTGTTGTTGAATTATAATGAAAATATTTGAACGAGGTTTATTTTACAGATAGCACTAGAAAAAAAAATCATGAAATATATTTCAATTTGGCTTCAAAAGAGAAGAAGAAGAATTTTGTGAGAAAATACCTTTAGTATGTAAACGGTGATTCATTATGAAGTTTGATTTTCAATAGGCTTTTTTGACGGATCACGTGTGGCTCCTATGAAACTGTAATGGAATTTTTATTTAGTATTGTTTGACAAATTATCATGGAAAGACTTACACTGCAACAACGTATCCAAAATTTCCAGCTGTATTACGAAAATCAGTGTTCTGTGAGAAATTATGTTCGTGCTCTTAGAGCAACTTATGGTGTGTATCGTCGACATACTAAACCTGAGAATCTGATTTCACGCTTTGGACCAGTAAATTGGACACGTAGATTATGAGATATCACACCTATAAATTATTTTCTTACCATGTTCAATCGACGCTTTGGAAGGCAACATTACTCGTGTCATTCGCCAGGTGCCGGTCACTATGCTGGAACGCATCGTCCAGAATTGAGCCCTCAGGATAGAGCATTTACGGCGTAGTTGCGGTCAACATTTGAACAAGATAATTTAAAAAAAATAAATTTCATACATTGTTCTGTCGACGTACAGTAAAATTTTTACTATAGAATTCAACTTTATGCCTTTTATTTGAGATAAAAAACCAAACCTTACAATGAATCACATTTACGTGACAATTATTACATTGCTGCATATTACTAGTAGTAGACAGATTATGAAGCTTTAAGCTTCAAACAATAACTTCTGCTATTAAATAAGGGTATTTATGCATTTATTTTTACAAAAGAAATATAAAGTGAAGTGATATCATTAAATTTTTCCTTAAATGTAGAGAACAGTAGGTATAGAATGTATGTTCTAATCCACTTTTTTCATACAAATTTCAAATGTGGTCTAGGGTGTGTGTCTTGGGTGTGTGGGTGCGTGTATTAGGGTGGTATAGGTAGGAGCCTGAGATAAGAAGGTGTGAGTCCGAAATAGGTGTGGATCTTTTGGGTGGTTGCCAGGGGAGGATGTGTGTCTTGGATGTGTGGGTGAGTGTATTAGGGTGGTATAGGTAAGTGCCTGAGATAAGATGGTGTGAGTCGGGGTTAGATGTGGATCTCTTGGATGGTTTCAGGGGGGGGAGCGTGTGTATCTTGGGTGCCTGGGATGAGTACGGGTGGGCCTTAGATAAATATACATTTGTGTCATGGTTAAGTCGGCAAGTGCTCCGGGGCTTAGTAGCCTCTAATGGTAAATAGTGAAACTAGGCATATTGACTATATTCTGGGGTAGTCCCATATTTCCAATCAATAAATTAAAGACCTAGATTTCTCAGCGTGTTTATGTAGGGTCAATATAAATGTTTAAGCCTTGACGCTTTTAGAAGTAGATAATTATACTATCCATGTTTTTTATTCATCTGGAAGGATTTCCTATATATGTCTTAGTTTTAATAATCTTTAGAGCTTACATATAAATTTCATTCATCCATTCATTTATCATATGAATTTTTCTTATTACAAAGAAAATACGGATATCAATTCCTAAATATTCCCATGATATTTTTTTATCAGTTTCCCAAGTCCATATGGTAAAAAGGTCAAGATACATGAACCCATAAATTATTTACATGGCCATCTACATTCTACAGACGATCCTTTTCAATCTCAAGTACCTCCCGCATCGTTTTTTCTTATCGCATGCATCCATATGTGACATATTCCTGAAGATGTTTTTTTTTTTCACACGTGATATGGAGTGAGTTAATCTTTTCCATGTTAGGGAAAGGCTATTAGTACTTGTGGTTAAATTTTATGAGGTGATAATTGGACATGGCTTCTAGTGATCGTATTGATGAGAATAGAAGCTAGTTAAGTGAGATAAATGTATGATGATTGTGGGCGCATGATTTATGACGTGTCGCTTGTGGTAATCCCTATGATGGGAACAGTGAGTAGTGCTACTTGGTATATGTGGAAATTTGAGTATGGGAATTTTAGATGTTAGAAACAATGTATGTATGGAATGTGTTAAGAAATAAGAACATTATGGATGATAATTTATGGCGCACTTTGGTTTTTTTTTGTAGCCGTTGATGTTTTAGGCGTATAGATCAGATACAGAATGTATGATGGTGTTTTTGGTGAGAATTTATGATGTTTCGTCTGCAGTGAGGTTTAAGGATGGGATTAGAAATTCTAGGTTGCGATTAAATCGTGACAGGAGCATGCTATTAATTTATAATTTATGGCTTTGGAAGAGTATAAAAGGGAAGCTGAAGGATTATTGAAATCAATTCTGATCTAGCTCGTCTCTGCGACAGAATAACGCTTGAGTTTAGATCGGAATTAAGTTTGCGAAGTTATTTTTGCAACATAAGTAATCACGGCGTAGTGGACACAAATAATTTTCGGTCCTCGCCACTCTATCTGCGGTCTATCCGCTTGGTTAGAAAATTTTATTTAAAACAGCGATTCTTGGGAAAGAATATAGCAATCACGGCGTAGTGGACACGAATAATTTTCGGTCCTCGCCACTCTACCTGCGGACTATCCGCTTGATTAGGAAATTTTATTTAAAACAGCGATTCTTGGGAAAGAATATAGCAATCACGGCGTATTGGACACGAATAATTTTCGGTCCTCGCCACTCTATCTGCGGACTATCTGCTTACGTAGGAAATTCAACGTAAAAAAAGAATATTCAAAATTGTTATAAGGCTCCTTATACTACGCCACCATCTTCGAAAGAAGCGAATGGCTCATACATTTTTGTCAGCTTTGTAGAAACGAAAATCTCGCTTCAGCACGCTTCTATGCAGGAGCAATAAAGTGTTTGGACAACGAATCTCCAGTTCGAAGATTTCATTGATTTAGGACAACCAACCTCCTTTTGTCAGCTTCAAAGTAGCAAAAAGTCAGATTCAACACACTTCTACGCAGGAGCGAAATAGCATTTGGAACGAAAAAATCTCCAGTTTGCAGCATTTCTTTTCAACGTAATCAACGTAAATTATATTCAGGAAGACGTCGGGAGTTAGTTAAGAATTCTTTGTATTATATAAATTCACTGTTTTATTTTGATTAAGTTAGTAAAGTATAAAGAGTAAGATGTCGGTATCCATACATAAACCCTTGAAAAGAAAATACAATAAAACTTCTAATAAACAACACTGTCACTTTTGCGATGTTGAAGTTAGTCAACAATTTTTCAAAAACCATTTGAAAAGTAATGAGCATAAAAAAAATGCATCCCAAATCAAAAGTTGCGATCAAGGAAAAGTGAAGAAAATTTCACAAGCATTTGCTACTCGAATAGCAACATACCAAACCATTAACGAAAATAAGAATTTAAGTATTGAAGAGTTTTTAAAAAATGAGAGCCATTGTTTCACAGATCTTATTAGTGCTCACCTTCAAGAGCTCACTGCTATAAAAGTTAATTTAGAACTTTTTGCCGTTTTTATGAAATTTGATTTAAGTAGCCAGAATGATATAAGTGATTTAAAATCATTCAATACGAAGAATGTTATCATTACCAGGGGTTGCGACCTTGAGCATGTTTACAAAGATTTTTGTGGTGTTATCGTGAAAAAAAGTGAGGAATTTCAAGAGAGGGATAGTGGCTGGGCATTCCAACAGGTTCTTTATTTACAGGTTAACGTAAATAAGTATACACCCTTCCGTGGAGGATCTTATCTACCTCTACCAAAAGAGGTAATGTTAAAAAGAGCTTGTGTGAATGTAAAAAATACCGATGATGCATGTTTCGCTTGGGCTATCGTTTCTGCTCTTCATCCCGCAGAGAAACATTCTGAACGTATTAGCTCTTACCCCCATTACTCATCTATTTTGAACTTGTATGGTATTACGTTTCCTATTACTTTCAAAGAGATTCCCATTTTCGAGGAAAAAAATAATCTGAGCGTAAATGTCTATGGTTGGAAAAAGGGGTCTATTGAAGGTCCATTCTATTTTTCGAAAAACAGACAAGCCTCTAGAAAACATATAAATCTACTTTATGTGGAAAATGAAAAAGGTACCATAGGTCATTATTGCTGGATAAAAAATGTAAGTCGACTTGTGAATAGTGGAATAACTAAACATTGTGGCATATCCTACCTCTGTGATGGGTGCCTTATTAAATTTACCAGCGTTGAGCGATACAATGAGCATATCAAACATGATTGTAATAAGATCCATACAATTTTACCATCAGAAGAGGAAAAATATTTAAAGTTTGAAAATGTAGGAAAGCAGATCAAAGTTCCATTTATAGTCTATGCTGACTTTGAAGCATTACTGCAACCAATAGAATCATGTTCTCCAGACCCTCAGAGTACATTTACAGAGACTACTCACATTCATGTACCATATAGCGTTGCATATTATATAAAGTGCAGCTATGATCCATCCTTGAATAAATTAGAAATTTTCAGAGGTAGCGACTGCCCTAAGATTTTCCTAAGTAGGTTGCAAGAAGATGTGAAACGTATATTTAGGATCTTAAAGGTGAACAAGCCCATGCAATTGTCCGATGAGGAAGAAGAGAAGTTTGTAAACGCAGTGTCTTGTCATATTTGTGATGAAAAGTTTGACTCAGAAACCCGGAAAGTAAGAGATCATTGTCATTTGACAGGAGTCTTTAGAGGTGCAGCCTGTAACAAATGTAATATTCTATACAGAGTTCCCAAATTCATACCCATAGTCTTTCATAATCTTAGTGGATATGATGCTCATTTCATATTTCAGAATTTTGGAGGAGATTCTGATAATATTGAAGTTATTCCTAAAAATAAGGAAAAATATATCGGATTTTTCAAACATATGAGGGTTGATGATGAAACAATAACATTAAGATTTATAGATTCTTATCGTTTTATGGGCTGTAGTTTAGAGAAACTTGCAAAGAACTTAAGTCCCGATAAATTTCTCGAGACTAAAAGGTATCATTCTGACGATAGTTTGTTCAACCTCGCGGTAAGAAAGGGGGTTTTCCCATACGAGTATATAGATTCCTTCACCAAACTTGATGAAACATATCTGCCTGCCAAATCATGTTTTTACAGTACACTACAAAATAGCGGGATCAGTGATGAAGAGTATAAGCATGCTCAAAATGTATGGGAAAAATTCAATTGTCAGACACTGGGTCAGTACTCGGATGTTTACTTAATAACAGATGTGCTCCTATTAACTGATATATTTGAAGAATTTAGAAATGTATGCAGGCAAATCTATGGACTAGATCCAGCTCATTATTTTACGGCCCCTTCACTCAGCTGGGATAGCATGCTCAAAAGCACTAAAGTTGAGCTCGAATTGCTAACAGATATTGATATGTACAATTTCGTGAAGCAGGGAATTAGAGGAGGACTCTGTCAATGCACTAAAAGATATTCAAAGGCAAACAATGAATATATAACTTCATATAACCCTGATCTTGAGAGTAACTATATTCTGTATATTGATGCAAATAACCTATACGGTTGGGCAATGAGTCAATATTTACCCATCAATGGTTTTCGCTGGCTAAGCAATGAGGAAATCCAATGTTTAGATATTCTGAATGTTGAGGACACTGCTTCTAAAGGGTTAATTTTATCCGTTGATTTAGACTATCCAGAAGACCTCCATGAGCTACACAATGATCTTCCATTTTGCCCCGAAAGTCGCATCCCACCTCTTGAAACCTCTAAATGTAAGAAACTGATCGCAACCGAATCAAATAAACGTAATTATATTATCCACTACAGAAATTTAAAACAGTGTTTACGTGCAGGACTGAAATTAGTTAAAATACATCGTGCAATAGAGTTTAGTCAATCACCATGGTTGAAAAAATATATAGACTTAAATACTGAAATGCGTACTAAGGCAACTAATGATTTTGAGAAAGATTTCTTCAAATTAATGAACAATAGTGTATTTGGAAAAACCATGGAAAATGTAGATAAATATGTAAATGTTAAGGTCTCAACCCATTGGGATAATGTCGGAAAAAAGAAAGGAGCTCATTACTACGTAAGTCGACCTAATTTTCATAGTTGTAAAGTAATTAACCAAGATTTAGTTCTCATTCAAATGGATCGAATCAATGTTAAATATGATAAGCCAATTTATATCGGCATGGCAATTCTTGATGTGTCAAAAACCTTGATGTATGATTTTCATTATAGTTTTATCAAAAATAAGTACAATAGTCAGGCTCAAATTTTATATATGGATACCGACTCTTTTATCTATAATGTAAAAACTGAGGACATTTATGATGATATTAAGAACAATATAAATTTATTTGATACTAGCAATTACCCTAAAAATAATGTATATAATATTCCTCAAGTTAACCAAAAAGTATTGGGTAAATTTAAAGATGAAAGCCCCATAGATCCCATAGCAGAGTTTATTGGAACAAAAGCAAAGTCATATTGCATTATTACAGATAAGTCATGTATAAAAAAAATTAAAGGCATCAAAAAATCGGTTGTAAATAATGAAATTGAGCCATCAGATTTTATAAAATGTGTAGAGGATACGAAATTAAAATTATTTAGTAAAATGCATACATTTAGATGTGATAAGCACCTCATTTATACTAGATTAGTCAATAAAATAAGTCTTTCAGGAGATGATGATAAGCGTTTCCTGATTCCAAACTCTTATAATACTTTAGCATGGGGCAATCATATGATAAATTCATAGTTTTAGTTCATAAGAAAACATACTGTATTATCATGTGTCATTTTATTATTATATCTTTGGTACAATAAATCAATTTTGTTTATACATGAATTATGGTCTTTTGAAAATTATAACGATTTAACAAAGATTTTGACACCTTTTGTATTCAATACCTTGTCCACTAGGAAATCATTCGAATATTTGGTCCTACTCAGTTCCTAGTGGTCTGTTTAGCTGTCACTTTTGCTGATGAGCTGTCTATCTTATGTGTAATGCTGTCTATGTAGCTGTCTTTGAAGCCGATTCCCTATCTGTTAAACTTTTTATTTAGCAGATAAAAATGCTGATGAGCTGTCTATCTTATGTGTAATGCTATCTTTTAAGCCGATTCCCTGTCTGTTTAGCTGATATGCTATCCTCTTGAGCTGTCTATTTAGCTGTCACTTTTGCTGAGGAACTGTCTATTTTATGTATAATGCTGTCTATGCAGCTGTCCATTTAGCTGATGCCCTGTCTGTTTAGTCGTTATGCTGTCCGGTGAGCTAACCGTTTAGCTGATAAACCCGTCTATTTAGCTGGTAAGTGGTCTATGTAGCTTTCTTTTTAGCTGATGCCCTGTCTGCTTAGTTGATATGCTATCTCTTTAGCTGTCTGTATAGCTATCTTTAGTTAATAAGTTGAGCGTTTGACCTTACGTGCTATCTGCCTTTCGGTAAATTCATTTGATTGTTGGTAATTATCTACCCATAAAAAAATTCTTACTTTCCACACAGTTGCAGTCAGCTTTTTTTTACATTTACTTTAAATGTCATATGCTCGTCACGATTTACGTTAGGCCTATTGGTTACCAAGACTGCATGTTGATCATCTTCCAAGTTATTCGTAGGCATACATGGGTCAGACCAGAATCTTTACGTCTATGTTGCTCTTCTGGTGAACAAATCTTGATTAGGAGCAAGCCATTGTTATTTCGTCGAGAGTTAATTGATCTTATTTCACACTGATGCATTCTTCATAAGAATGAGTCAAGTCACCATTCTTTTTTATCTGCGTCAGTTTTTCTCTTGACCTCTGTCTATCTTATCTATAGGATCCTCTTTCTACAGCAATTCGATTTCAGTTCTCTAGGTTTTCATGTCTTCATAGGATTTGCGGCCTATGGGACCCTTATTGCCCACTATAATGTTCCATTGCATTGAAATTATGTTGCTACACTTATTAACTCATCCAATGTGTCCAAAAATCATATGATCCCATGGATCAGCCATTTGAATCATTTTGTAAAGCACAAACTTGTTGAATAAATCTCTACTTCATGCAAACCATTGCTAGAGCCTTAACATGAATTAGTTCAGCCTGTTGCTTAGTCGATGTATTAGGGGTTTATAGTGGAACTTATTAAGTATATTGAATCATCTTGGCGTTCTCATGTATGATCAACCCTTTTGGATTATCCGGGATATGCTATGACTGGAACGATTTTTTCCCTATCATTGAACAATTGAGTAAAATTTTGATACCTCCAACTGACTAAAAATCTGTCATTGATCCATTTTCAGAAGATGTTTGAATGGTTTGGAAGACTTGAGGCTACATCATTACTCACAACCTGTGAAACGATTAAATATCATGGACAAATGTGTCTACATATGTACATTATAATAGCTATCAAATGTCTGTGTATTAGTATCATATGATCGACTGGTCTCTTTATCATGCAAAGAGGGTTATCCACAATCACCGATCAGTTGAGCCGTCTGATACGATCATGAGTTGCCTGTTCAGCAGTTGAACTTTGGTCAACTTCACACCAATATGTTTTCTCTTTCGCACCTGCCAACCCAATCGCCTGACGAACTCAAGGTAGCCTTCTCTTTCACACCTACAACTCGAGTTGATTGGTGAACAGAAGGGGGTGAAGGGTCTTACAGGGCTTCTACCCAACCTGCCCAGTGGCATGCATGCATGGCGATCTTCGCAGAGATGCAGAATAACCTTCTACCAAGCCTACCTCATTGCCACGCAGGCATCAATGACCGGTCATCATGCGTTATGACGCGTCATAATGCATGATGATTGGTCATCATGCCTGCATGGCAATGGGGTAGGCTGGGTAGAAGGTTATTCTGCATCTCTGCGAAGATCGTCATGCATGCATGCCACTGGGCAGGTTGGGTAGAAGCCCTGTAAGACCCTTCACCCCCTTCTGTTCACCAATCAACTCGAGTTGTAGGTGTGAAAGAGAAGGCTACCTTGAGTTCGTCAGGCAATTGGGTTGGCAGGTGCGAAAGAGAAAACATATTGGTGTGAAGTTGACCAAAGTTCAACTGCTGAACAGGCAACTCATGATCGTATCAGACGGCTCAACTGATCGGTGATTGTGGATAACCCTCTTTGCATGATAAAGAGACCAGTCGATCATATGATACTAATACACAGACATTTGATAGCTATTATAATGTACATATGTAGACACATTTGTCCATGATATTTAATCGTTTCACAGGTTGTGAGTAATGATGTAGCCTCAAGTCTTCCAAACCATTCAAACATCTTCTGAAAATGGATCAATGACAGATTTTTAGTCAGTTGGAGGTATCAAAATTTTACTCAATTGTTCAATGATAGGGAAAAAATCGTTCCAGTCATAGCATATCCCGGATAATCCAAAAGGGTTGATCATACATGAGAACGCCAAGATGATTCAATATACTTAATAAGTTCCACTATAAACCCCTAATACATCGACTAAGCAACAGGCTGAACTAATTCATGTTAAGGCTCTAGCAATGGTTTGCATGAAGTAGAGATTTATTCAACAAGTTTGTGCTTTACAAAATGATTCAAATGGCTGATCCATGGGATCATATGATTTTTGGACACATTGGATGAGTTAATAAGTGTAGCAACATAATTTCAATGCAATGGAACATTATAGTGGGCAATAAGGGTCCCATAGGCCGCAAATCCTATGAAGACATGAAAACCTAGAGAACTGAAATCGAATTGCTGTAGAAAGAGGATCCTATAGATAAGATAGACAGAGGTCAAGAGAAAAACTGACGCAGATAAAAAAGAATGGTGACTTGACTCATTCTTATGAAGAATGCATCAGTGTGAAATAAGATCAATTAACTCTCGACGAAATAACAATGGCTTGCTCCTAATCAAGATTTGTTCACCAGAAGAGCAACATAGACGTAAAGATTCTGGTCTGACCCATGTATGCCTACGAATAACTTGGAAGATGATCAACATGCAGTCTTGGTAACCAATAGGCCTAACGTAAATCGTGACGAGCATATGACATTTAAAGTAAATGTAAAAAAAAGCTGACTGCAACTGTGTGGAAAGTAAGAATTTTTTTATGGGTAGATAATTACCAACAATCAAATGAATTTACCGAAAGGCAGATAGCACGTAAGGTCAAACGCTCAACTTATTAACTAAAGATAGCTATACAGACAGCTAAAGAGATAGCATATCAACTAAGCAGACAGGGCATCAGCTAAAAAGAAAGCTACATAGACCACTTACCAGCTAAATAGACGGGTTTATCAGCTAAACGGTTAGCTCACCGGACAGCATAACGACTAAACAGACAGGGCATCAGCTAAATGGACAGCTGCATAGACAGCATTATACATAAAATAGACAGTTCCTCAGCAAAAGTGACAGCTAAATAGACAGCTCAAGAGGATAGCATATCAGCTAAACAGACAGGGAATCGGCTTAAAAGATAGCATTACACATAAGATAGACAGCTCATCAGCATTTTTATCTGCTAAATAAAAAGTTTAACAGATAGGGAATCGGCTTCAAAGACAGCTACATAGACAGCATTACACATAAGATAGACAGCTCATCAGCAAAAGTGACAGCTAAACAGACCACTAGGAACTGAGTAGGACCAAATATTCGAATGATTTCCTAGTGGACAAGGTATTGAATACAAAAGGTGTCAAAATCTTTGTTAAATCGTTATAATTTTCAAAAGACCATAATTCATGTATAAACAAAATTGATTTATTGTACCAAAGATATAATAATAAAATGACACATGATAATACAGTATGTTTTCTTATGAACTAAAACTATGAATTTATCATATGATTGCCCCATGCTAAAGTATTATAAGAGTTTGGAATCAGGAAACGCTTATCATCATCTCCTGAAAGACTTATTTTATTGACTAATCTAGTATAAATGAGGTGCTTATCACATCTAAATGTATGCATTTTACTAAATAATTTTAATTTCGTATCCTCTACACATTTTATAAAATCTGATGGCTCAATTTCATTATTTACAACCGATTTTTTGATGCCTTTAATTTTTTTTATACATGACTTATCTGTAATAATGCAATATGACTTTGCTTTTGTTCCAATAAACTCTGCTATGGGATCTATGGGGCTTTCATCTTTAAATTTACCCAATACTTTTTGGTTAACTTGAGGAATATTATATACATTATTTTTAGGGTAATTGCTAGTATCAAATAAATTTATATTGTTCTTAATATCATCATAAATGTCCTCAGTTTTTACATTATAGATAAAAGAGTCGGTATCCATATATAAAATTTGAGCCTGACTATTGTACTTATTTTTGATAAAACTATAATGAAAATCATACATCAAGGTTTTTGACACATCAAGAATTGCCATGCCGATATAAATTGGCTTATCATATTTAACATTGATTCGATCCATTTGAATGAGAACTAAATCTTGGTTAATTACTTTACAACTATGAAAATTAGGTCGACTTACGTAGTAATGAGCTCCTTTCTTTTTTCCGACATTATCCCAATGGGTTGAGACCTTAACATTTACATATTTATCTACATTTTCCATGGTTTTTCCAAATACACTATTGTTCATTAATTTGAAGAAATCTTTCTCAAAATCATTAGTTGCCTTAGTACGCATTTCAGTATTTAAGTCTATATATTTTTTCAACCATGGTGATTGACTAAACTCTATTGCACGATGTATTTTAACTAATTTCAGTCCTGCACGTAAACACTGTTTTAAATTTCTGTAGTGGATAATATAATTACGTTTATTTGATTCGGTTGCGATCAGTTTCTTACATTTAGAGGTTTCAAGAGGTGGGATGCGACTTTCGGGGCAAAATGGAAGATCATTGTGTAGCTCATGGAGGTCTTCTGGATAGTCTAAATCAACGGATAAAATTAACCCTTTAGAAGCAGTGTCCTCAACATTCAGAATATCTAAACATTGGATTTCCTCATTGCTTAGCCAGCGAAAACCATTGATGGGTAAATATTGACTCATTGCCCAACCGTATAGGTTATTTGCATCAATATACAGAATATAGTTACTCTCAAGATCAGGGTTATATGAAGTTATATATTCATTGTTTGCCTTTGAATATCTTTTAGTGCATTGACAGAGTCCTCCTCTAATTCCCTGCTTCACGAAATTGTACATATCAATATCTGTTAGCAATTCGAGCTCAACTTTAGTGCTTTTGAGCATGCTATCCCAGCTGAGTGAAGGGGCCGTAAAATAATGAGCTGGATCTAGTCCATAGATTTGCCTGCATACATTTCTAAATTCTTCAAATATATCAGTTAATAGGAGCACATCTGTTATTAAGTAAACATCCGAGTACTGACCCAGTGTCTGACAATTGAATTTTTCCCATACATTTTGAGCATGCTTATACTCTTCATCACTGATCCCGCTATTTTGTAGTGTACTGTAAAAACATGATTTGGCAGGCAGATATGTTTCATCAAGTTTGGTGAAGGAATCTATATACTCGTATGGGAAAACCCCCTTTCTTACCGCGAGGTTGAACAAACTATCGTCAGAATGATACCTTTTAGTCTCGAGAAATTTATCGGGACTTAAGTTCTTTGCAAGTTTCTCTAAACTACAGCCCATAAAACGATAAGAATCTATAAATCTTAATGTTATTGTTTCATCATCAACCCTCATATGTTTGAAAAATCCGATATATTTTTCCTTATTTTTAGGAATAACTTCAATATTATCAGAATCTCCTCCAAAATTCTGAAATATGAAATGAGCATCATATCCACTAAGATTATGAAAGACTATGGGTATGAATTTGGGAACTCTGTATAGAATATTACATTTGTTACAGGCTGCACCTCTAAAGACTCCTGTCAAATGACAATGATCTCTTACTTTCCGGGTTTCTGAGTCAAACTTTTCATCACAAATATGACAAGACACTGCGTTTACAAACTTCTCTTCTTCCTCATCGGACAATTGCATGGGCTTGTTCACCTTTAAGATCCTAAATATACGTTTCACATCTTCTTGCAACCTACTTAGGAAAATCTTAGGGCAGTCGCTACCTCTGAAAATTTCTAATTTATTCAAGGATGGATCATAGCTGCACTTTATATAATATGCAACGCTATATGGTACATGAATGTGAGTAGTCTCTGTAAATGTACTCTGAGGGTCTGGAGAACATGATTCTATTGGTTGCAGTAATGCTTCAAAGTCAGCATAGACTATAAATGGAACTTTGATCTGCTTTCCTACATTTTCAAACTTTAAATATTTTTCCTCTTCTGATGGTAAAATTGTATGGATCTTATTACAATCATGTTTGATATGCTCATTGTATCGCTCAACGCTGGTAAATTTAATAAGGCACCCATCACAGAGGTAGGATATGCCACAATGTTTAGTTATTCCACTATTCACAAGTCGACTTACATTTTTTATCCAGCAATAATGACCTATGGTACCTTTTTCATTTTCCACATAAAGTAGATTTATATGTTTTCTAGAGGCTTGTCTGTTTTTCGAAAAATAGAATGGACCTTCAATAGACCCCTTTTTCCAACCATAGACATTTACGCTCAGATTATTTTTTTCCTCGAAAATGGGAATCTCTTTGAAAGTAATAGGAAACGTAATACCATACAAGTTCAAAATAGATGAGTAATGGGGGTAAGAGCTAATACGTTCAGAATGTTTCTCTGCGGGATGAAGAGCAGAAACGATAGCCCAAGCGAAACATGCATCATCGGTATTTTTTACATTCACACAAGCTCTTTTTAACATTACCTCTTTTGGTAGAGGTAGATAAGATCCTCCACGGAAGGGTGTATACTTATTTACGTTAACCTGTAAATAAAGAACCTGTTGGAATGCCCAGCCACTATCCCTCTCTTGAAATTCCTCACTTTTTTTCACGATAACACCACAAAAATCTTTGTAAACATGCTCAAGGTCGCAACCCCTGGTAATGATAACATTCTTCGTATTGAATGATTTTAAATCACTTATATCATTCTGGCTACTTAAATCAAATTTCATAAAAACGGCAAAAAGTTCTAAATTAACTTTTATAGCAGTGAGCTCTTGAAGGTGAGCACTAATAAGATCTGTGAAACAATGGCTCTCATTTTTTAAAAACTCTTCAATACTTAAATTCTTATTTTCGTTAATGGTTTGGTATGTTGCTATTCGAGTAGCAAATGCTTGTGAAATTTTCTTCACTTTTCCTTGATCGCAACTTTTGATTTGGGATGCATTTTTTTTATGCTCATTACTTTTCAAATGGTTTTTGAAAAATTGTTGACTAACTTCAACATCGCAAAAGTGACAGTGTTGTTTATTAGAAGTTTTATTGTATTTTCTTTTCAAGGGTTTATGTATGGATACCGACATCTTACTCTTTATACTTTACTAACTTAATCAAAATAAAACAGTGAATTTATATAATACAAAGAATTCTTAACTAACTCCCGACGTCTTCCTGAATATAATTTACGTTGATTACGTTGAAAAGAAATGCTGCAAACTGGAGATTTTTTCGTTCCAAATGCTATTTCGCTCCTGCGTAGAAGTGTGTTGAATCTGACTTTTTGCTACTTTGAAGCTGACAAAAGGAGGTTGGTTGTCCTAAATCAATGAAATCTTCGAACTGGAGATTCGTTGTCCAAACACTTTATTGCTCCTGCATAGAAGCGTGCTGAAGCGAGATTTTCGTTTCTACAAAGCTGACAAAAATGTATGAGCCATTCGCTTCTTTCGAAGATGGTGGCGTAGTATAAGGAGCCTTATAACAATTTTGAATATTCTTTTTTTACGTTGAATTTCCTACGTAAGCAGATAGTCCGCAGATAGAGTGGCGAGGACCGAAAATTATTCGTGTCCAATACGCCGTGATTGCTATATTCTTTCCCAAGAATCGCTGTTTTAAATAAAATTTCCTAATCAAGCGGATAGTCCGCAGGTAGAGTGGCGAGGACCGAAAATTATTCGTGTCCACTACGCCGTGATTGCTATATTCTTTCCCAAGAATCGCTGTTTTAAATAAAATTTTCTAACCAAGCGGATAGACCGCAGATAGAGTGGCGAGGACCGAAAATTATTTGTGTCCACTACGCCGTGATTACTTATGTTGCAAAAATAACTTCGCAAACTTAATTCCGATCTAAACTCAAGCGTTATTCTGTCGCAGAGACGAGCTAGATCAGAATTGATTTCAATAATCCTTCAGCTTCCCTTTTATACTCTTCCAAAGCCATAAATTATAAATTAATAGCATGCTCCTGTCACGATTTAATCGCAACCTAGAATTTCTAATCCCATCCTTAAACCTCACTGCAGACGAAACATCATAAATTCTCACCAAAAACACCATCATACATTCTGTATCTGATCTATACGCCTAAAACATCAACGGCTACAAAAAAAAACCAAAGTGCGCCATAAATTATCATCCATAATGTTCTTATTTCTTAACACATTCCATACATACATTGTTTCTAACATCTAAAATTCCCATACTCAAATTTCCACATATACCAAGTAGCACTACTCACTGTTCCCATCATAGGGATTACCACAAGCGACACGTCATAAATCATGCGCCCACAATCATCATACATTTATCTCACTTAACTAGCTTCTATTCTCATCAATACGATCACTAGAAGCCATGTCCAATTATCACCTCATAAAATTTAACCACAAGTACTAATAGCCTTTCCCTAACATGGAAAAGATTAACTCACTCCATATCACGTGTGAAAAAAAAAAACATCTTCAGGAATATGTCACATATGGATGCATGCGATAAGAAAAAACGATGCGGGAGGTACTTGAGATTGAAAAGGATCGTCTGTAGAATGTAGATGGCCATGTAAATAATTTATGGGTTCATGTATCTTGACCTTTTTACCATATGGACTTGGGAAACTGATAAAAAAATATCATGGGAATATTTAGGAATTGATATCCGTATTTTCTTTGTAATAAGAAAAATTCATATGATAAATGAATGGATGAATGAAATTTATATGTAAGCTCTAAAGATTATTAAAACTAAGACATATATAGGAAATCCTTCCAGATGAATAAAAAACATGGATAGTATAATTATCTACTTCTAAAAGCGTCAAGGCTTAAACATTTATATTGACCCTACATAAACACGCTGAGAAATCTAGGTCTTTAATTTATTGATTGGAAATATGGGACTACCCCAGAATATAGTCAATATGCCTAGTTTCACTATTTACCATTAGAGGCTACTAAGCCCCGGAGCACTTGCCGACTTAACCATGACACAAATGTATATTTATCTAAGGCCCACCCGTACTCATCCCAGGCACCCAAGATACACACGCTCCCCCCCCTGAAACCATCCAAGAGATCCACATCTAACCCCGACTCACACCATCTTATCTCAGGCACTTACCTATACCACCCTAATACACTCACCCACACATCCAAGACACACATCCTCCCCTGGCAACCACCCAAAAGATCCACACCTATTTCGGACTCACACCTTCTTATCTCAGGCTCCTACCTATACCACCCTAATACACGCACCCACACACCCAAGACACACACCCTAGACCACATTTGAAATTTGTATGAAAAAAGTGGATTAGAACATACATTCTATACCTACTGAGAACTGCCATTTTGATGAGTTTTGCCTAGGCTTAAAAAAATTTTTTTTTCAAACACCTCAAAAGATACACTTATCTGGCCAACGGAGACTCTTTCAAATTATTTTATAGTTTTTGATTTTATATACAATCTTTCATGTACCGATTTTGTTCTTAATTAATTAATCATGACCAAAAATCTAGTCTTTTAAGTCATGTATTTATAATTTCTGATGCATTGAAATCGTGACTTTACAGTTAATTACATACCCGTAGAAATTTCTTTTTCTGTTCAACAGAAGTCACATTTGTCCTCGATCGGACTCTTTTCCATCTCTTAACAATTATTTGAACCAACATACGAGCATACGTATTAGAAAAATACTTTGCCAAAAATGAGTCCATGATTGAATTTTCTCGATTCACTTAAGCGGAAGGCTATCCTAGTAATTTCGAAATTCTATCCATTGTACATATACGCTTACCCGATTTCATATATTCATATATGTGCAAGTTGAGCTTCTGTATCGTCCTGGTAAGTGAACGTTATTCCATTGTAGCGGATTTGCTTTCGCATAATGATGGCACTAGTCAAGTGTAGGACGTGGCTGCTCGAAAATCCATCTCGTGCAAATGACTTTGGAAAAGGATGGATAAGCATTGAAGGTTACATAAGCTGCTTTATTGGAGAAGGGAAGAGTTTGTAGAAAGCGATGGCAGAACAACCTAATGTTGGTATTCACAAAGAGTTGCGTGTGTGAGGGGATGTACATGCTTCGAATAAGAGCAATAATTTTGGGATGGCATTATACAGTGAAGCAATACTACTTTGTATGAATTTACATGCTACATTTGCGAAAATATTTATGGAAAATACATGTAGAAGGCTTGTTTTGGTGGTAAAAAGTCTGGATTATACTATTTATAGCTATGGATGGCGTGATATAAGGTCATGGTCTGATTTTTGTGGATTTATTTGAGGAGAACATTTGAGTTTTTCATAGTTGACCGTTCAGAAACTCACTACAATACAAATTTTGGCCTTGATTTTAGCCTTAAAGTACCCGGCATGCACATAACTTGCTAGTTTACCGTTCAGACGACGATCGTTTTTGATGACATACAGGGTTTTCCAATAAGACGTGTTATTTTGATATTAAAAGAAAAATGCCATTTTTTAATATAAATGATCAAATCTTTATTTCAATATAAAGAAGAAGGTATGCCGTTAAGAGTGAAAAATAACATCAGGAAGATGACCACCACGACCATGCTTACAGGACCATAACCAAATCGCAAAGTGGCTGCCCTATGTCCTCGATAGCCTCATGAATTCCATCTTTGAGGTCTTGAATCGATGCTGGGCTGTTGGCGTAGACCTTCTCTTTCACGTGGCTCCAAAAGGAGAAGTCGCAAGGTGTTAAATCACAATTTCTCGGTGGCCAATTGTGATCACCTCTTCGAGAGATAACACGGTCCGGAAACTTTTCCCGTAAAAGATCAATGGTTTCGTTGCTTGTGTGGTACGTAGCGCCGTTTTGTTGAAAGTAAACGTTGTCCAGATCAATACAATCCTACTCCGGCCATAAAAAATCATTAATCATATCTCGATAGCGCAATGCATTCACCGTAACTGTTGCTCCTGCCTCATTTTCGAAAAAGTAAGGTCGATTGACTCCGCCTGACCATAAACCGCATGTCAACGATAAAGAGGCTTTTCAACAATAACTCTTGGATTTTCCGAGCCCCAGATGCGACAATTTTGATTGTTAACGAAGCCAACGAGCTGGAAATGGGCCTCATTACTCAAGATGATTTTTCGATGGAATTCCAGATAATTTTCATGCATTTCAAGGACCCAATCAGCAAAGACACGACGTTGTTGATGATCAACCAGCGTGAGTTCTTGTGTTAACTGAACTTTATAAGCCTTAAGTCCCAAATCTTTATGCAAAGTATGGTGTAATGACGTTTGTGGAATGGCTAATTCCAAAGAACGACAGCAATATTCTCGGCTGTTTTTGAGTGACGTGCACGGGTTTTATTCTTCACATCACTAAGTTGTCCCAATAGCTCGAAATTTTTCACCAATTTCTGTATTGCGGTCCGACAAGGTGCTTCACGGCGACCAAAAATTTTCGAGTTTTACGAACCGTCTCTGCCAAATTTTCACAATTTTTATAGTGAATTTTAATAATTTCAATGCGTTGTTGAAGCGTGTATCGTTCCATTTTTATTAACGACGTAGTTTTTACTTGTCAAATGTCAAAAAATGAGAGCTTCAAAAGTGATATCTACCAAAATAGCGGGCCATTCAAAATAAAACCCCTTATTGAAAAACCTTTTATGTACCAAAGAAGCCCACTAAGTACTGGCTAAAGTAAATGTGCTTGTGTGACGTCGAAAATGGGCATTTTTACAATTGTTTTGTGTATTGTATTGCGGAAGAAGTTCAAAGGAAGAAACATTAACAGATAAAGAAAAAATGCTTGCAGTTCGTCCGCAGGTTCATTTCGAATTCCGGCCGTGCCGGTATTCTCCCATTCACAAATTTCAACTTCAAAGGTATCATATTCCACCTTCTTTATTTATTTATTTCTGTATTTAATATAATAATTCCAATCAGAAAATAGAAGATTAAACGATAGCACAGCTAAGAGAAAGAAGTAGTAAAAAAACATGGAAATATCAACACAAAAGTACTAAAACCTGCAGAACTGGAAAAAAAAATTACTAAAATTTAGGAAGTAGAGAGTTGACATATTTTTTATAAACCAAGTATGAGAGAAGGTCATCAAAGCATGGATGATTAAAAATACACCAAGCTACATGCGAGTGAAATATCAAAGATATTAGACGATCTTACGGATTGCGTAACGTGCCTCACTGGACCCCTGGTTGACTAAGCGAGTATCATTCAAACCACGGCAAATCCCGTAAAGGAAACATTTATCAAGGTAGACTCGACGCTATTCTAGCGAACATGGTTCATAATAAATGTAAGGAATCAGAGCACTCCCCCTGGTTTTTCTTTTTTTAATAAAAATATCTAACCATTTACCTACTCTTTTATTACCCGTTTTCTTTAATATTATATTTCCCATCTTACTTTTTGAAAATAAAAATTAATCATAATCTTACCTTTTCCACTAACAGAATTTCATTCTTTATTTCCCACGAACAAAATTTTATTCTTTTCTTTGTACTAACAAAATTTCAATCTTTCCTTCCTGCTTACAAAATTTTATGCAATTGCCCATTAGAATACTATTGATATAAGCTTTCAACTGCTTTGGTCAATGGAAGTTGAGTACTGAATGCATAGGTGAATGTCAGAAGTTGATCTAGATAATACCGTGCCAAACTCTCAATCCGGGGGGCCTACTGGTATCGTGGAATCGAGTCCCCGCGGGCACAACGAAATCTTTTTAGTTTCGTCAAATGTAATTATTCCTGTGTGTATGACAATTTGCTCATAGCTAAGCGTTATCATAAATCCACGTTGAAGGTCCCAAGCCCTAACCCACAGCTTCCATGATTCCTCATCCTAAGCCCCGCGATTGAATGGTAGTAAACGTTCCCGGGGTCGAATATTGGTTTAAGTGGTGCCCCAATAATGGGACATTAAATGCCGAGAAATGCTCATAACTGTAAATGAATCTACAGCTCTGCTACTAAATCTTGCTTACACCAACTTTGTGGGGACGTAAGAGGGTGGAGGAGAGTCTTTTAGGCCTGATAACGGAATCGGACTTACAACCATGCCGGCGAAATGGAGGTTGGGCGATGTGCTAACTTCCCTTCCATGGAAAATCCTACAATGTTTCGAAAACTGCAGAAGGACCTTGGAATCACAGCGAAAATCTCTCAAATGGATGCAATAATCAAGCAGCCCTCCTAAGCAAACTGCTCGAAAGACCTTTTCAAAGAAAATACCCTTTTTATGAAAATAACAACGCAATAAGTGTGGAACAATTTGATACACAACTTGTTAATATTGTTATTTCCAACCCGCACTAAACCCTTCCTCTACCATCGCTCCCGTTATCAATGAAAAGTTTTTCCAGAGAAAAAAATGAAATTAAATAAAACTACAAATAAGCATTTATATTGGCAACCCTCTTTGCGACGCAATCCAGCGAAGCAATTGCTAGATTGTGCCACCATAAAGAGGCTCGTTGAGAGAAGCGGAACGGATTTCCATTCCGGTTGGAAAGTGCATGAGAAGTGTTAATTATTTAGTGTGAGCTCCCGTGGAATGGGCCGTGGATTTAATGAATGTTGGCGGAGGAGAGTAAAGTGTGTGATGACAGATGAAGACAACGAGTGGCAGCAGCAGCAGCCCAATAATCCCAAATTTCAATTTCAATACAGCCGCAATTCTCGTTTTCTTCGGGAAAAGTGAGTTTTGTGGTGTCCGTAACAATTTGTTACGACTAGTTTGTCCGAGTCGTAATTTCCCAGAATTGACGCGACGCGTTTCATGGATATTCTAGTTGTCGACTTTGCACAAGCAACGATATAAGATATCCCTTGATGGTTGAGCCTCGTAAAAACTTGAGCAGGAATTGTTTACGGAAGGCCCCACATACCTCATTGATTGTGAAGGGGTTTGAATGATTGCATTGTTTGCAGTGTTGTTGGTGTGTATCAGTGAGCATAATGAAAACCAGAGTATTTGCATATAAATGAAACCTACTTGTTTAGAAAATTCCGTGAAAACCTCGCCATAGGTTTCTAGCAAGTTCAATAGCAAAACAACGTGTGTTAAAGTTTGTCACGTCCTTCTGTAAGAGAATACCGTAGTGAAAAAGCAAAAGAAATTTGTCAAAATTTGTGCTGTTTGTCTGTTTGCTACTGAGTTGATGAGCACGCCAGATCAAGTATTAGAATTTCGCGCCCTGTTGTCATTCAAAAGTGAATTAACACTTTGGACTGCGTAAGTACTTTTTTTGTTATTAATATTAGAAAAAAGTAAGGAATATTTATTATGTTTATGGAGGATATACTTACAAATATTATAACTTTATATTTAAAAAACAGAATGCAGTTAAATAGTAAATTTAATGAATATACAAATTTAATTAACAGAGAAATAAATTAAATAGACATAAAACCTGTGTATATTTATGTGTCAGCAAACAAACAAAAATTTGTTTAAATTCTTTTCTTTAAGATAATGAATTTTTAAAAACCTAAAAACCTCGGTCATTTCATTTACTTGCCGCGTTGGCTGGCCCCTCCACTCATGAGCTAGCCATACGTTGAGCTCACCCCTTTTACTTTGTCGTCGCAGGTGCTCTCGCAATGTAGAGTGACCTCCCACTTGTTTTTCACATTAATGTTAAAGTGTAATGCAACACCATTATATAAGACTTTAACATAAATTTGAAACGTTCATGATTTTCAACTAAAAAACTGGAAATATCCCGGTGAATCACGTTTGTATAAAATTTTCATTTAAATGAAAAATATACGGCCACTTCTACGATTGATCTTGATCTCGAGGGGGGTTGTGGGGGCACCGCTTCCACCTGTATGCCCCACTCTTATTTAGGGGTCGGTTGTATAAATGGTAAAGACAAGATCCTCTCGAGTCTCGCATGCGTTCACCAGGCTAAGTTTGTTGCTTTGCTTGAGCAGCCCATCCATTCAGAATGTTACATCTGCCTCGATACCGTAGAACTGAGTAATTTGATCATTTGTGCTGAAGACAAAACCCACCTTCGATACCGCTGCACGGTCCTTAGACAAGGCTGATTCCGGCAAGCCCCAACATCTTTGCTCGCCGAGGCTGCAGTCCGTAAGGGAAACCGAATATCCAAAAATACACTACAAAGACTATGGCATTGGATCCTGGATGTAATATCTTTCAATTACCTTGGTCCTGTTAAGGACCTTTTACAACAAACCGCTCAATACAAATTAAAAATACTGGCAGACTAGGAAACGAACTGAACTGGAAATGATATTCAAGACATGAGATCGCACACAATATTCGAAAGTGGGAAGCCTGCTGGGAAAAAAGAATTTGCAGTAGTCTTTATTGAAGATAGGGAGCTCAAATCACAGGTTATTGATTTCAAGGCAGTCAATGAATGGTTGTGTGCAATCCATATAAAACCAAAATTCTTCAAAATCTGGCTAATTAACGTTCATGCCCCGCCCGAAAAAAAGGACGATGAAACGGAGGAAACGTTCTACAATTAACCGAGAAGACTAGTCGACTCATTGCCTACAAACGACACAAAAATAATTATGGGTGATATCAACGCTATTGTTGGCAATGAGCTAGCTCATTAGGGAACGACTGGAGGATATAGCCTCCGCGATAAAACAAATGACAACGGCCAGCGCCTGATTGGCTTTGCATGTAGCGAAAATCTAGCCATACGTTCGATTTGTCTCCCACGCCACCGCATTCATAAAATTACTTGGGTATCACTGGGTAGCAATACACAAAACCAGATTGACCATGTTCTGATCCAATAAAATTGGGCCTCCAACATACTTAGCGGCCGTACATACCGAGGAACCAATCGTTTTCCAGATCATTAGTTGATCAAATTAACCTATCGATGTCGTTTATCAAAGGCATGTTCAGCGAAGACAAGCCCGCAACAAAAATTTGACATTGAAAGGCTCCAAACGTAGTCGGTGCGCAAAAATTTCACGGAGACCCTCGGCAACCAGCTGGCTCCCATTTTATCAGACAAATGGCAAAAGACAAGCAACGAGCTCTGGACACAAGTGTAAGCGGCTATTAGAAATGTGGCAGAATAGACGATTGGACATCAAGCCCAGCGCAAGAGGAATGATTGGTACGATGATGAGTGCCAGAATGCATTGGATAGAAAGAATCTGGCGTCCAAAGAATATACAAGTAGGAAGACCAGGATGAAAAGAGAACACTATGAAAATCTCAGAAGAGTAACGAATAAGATAATTAGAGTTAAGAAAAGAAAATACTATGACAACCAATTTAGAAGCATCGATGTAGGTCTGGTGAACAACAACAGAAGACGAGCGTACAAAATAGTGAAAAGCCTGAAACGTGTTTACCAGCCCAAAACTACGCTCTGTCGTGATGAAATCGACAATATCATCGCTGATGATACCAAGATTCAGGAAAGATGGGCATTATACAGAAAATTATAATTATTTCATCTCGCCGAAAACAAGACATCACTTTGATCTTCAAAATTCAAATATGTCCAATCCGAAGAGTCTGATAGAAAAGCATACTTGACTTCATCTTTCGTTCGTACCTTTGGACATTTCCCATTTATTTCAATTTGTTTCGGATGTCCTTTTTCCTTCCATTGTTATGCATATTCAATCGAGCGTTCCCAAAGTAAACATTATTCTTCCTGTTAAAAAGCATGATGAATAGTTTTTTCATACAACAGGAGGTTCATTTGGGTTACGTTTGATACGTGCTAAAATTCTGAAATTATTCTTTGCATATTACACAAGCGCAGGGAAAATGGGGAGAAAAGACTAGTGCAAAGAAATGTTCCGAAACAAGATAAAGGAACGAACAGTCTTTGTCCGGTTAAGTGTATGTAAGCTCTCCAAGGAGATGCTTCTCATCGTTATGAAGTGAAATACAATTTTTAGTTTATCTTTCCTATTTCCAGGAAAAACATTTTGTTAGACTCCAAAACCAAGGGTGGAAAGCAAACAACGTGAATAATGAAAAAGATTCCCAGCGATATGAGAAAGGTAATTTTGAATACGGAAGGGTTGAAATGAATTGAAAAAAATTATTTGGGTGATAACAGAAGAGTGGGTTATGGTGTCAACATTTTTATTGTGGAGCTTCTTCATTCATTTAAGTAGCAGAGATTTTCCTGTTTGGTTTGATCATCACGCATGAGATCAGCGGACGATGAGTAATTATTTTCTAATACGGAAAATATTAAAACTAACTCTTTGGGTGTACTAGTACTTGAATCTTCGTATATTTAAAATTTAAGCATAAATGACTCCATATTGAGGGAAATTTTTATTCACGCAAATTGAACCAGGTTATTTTGGAATATTTTTGCAATACAAATTGGGATTGCTCTAGTATTTTGCCTGAAAAAGATTGAAAAAAGGACCTTGAAATACAACGAGGAGAACGTGTATTGACTTTAAGCGATTTTTACGTCTAGCAGTCGTTTTGGTAAGCCCTCGTCATTGATTTTTCTGGAATAAATAATTTTTTAAGCGTAAGTTGAATTCAAAAATTTTTGAAATAGGTTTTGAAATACCGCTGAATATTTTTGATGTGTCACGGAAGCAAAAACGTGACAAATAGAAAACGGGAATAACTTCTAGGTAAACCGCATAGATTTCATGAATTTGTTGAATAGACTAAACTAAGATCATGTCAGAAGAGTTTTGCATACAACTTACAATATGCAGACTCCAATAAAGAATAAAGTCAAGAAAAACGTTAACGACATCTACAATGAACAAATACTTGCTTTAATCATTGTTATTCCATTTTAGCCTATTTTTGCAATGTCACTAACATCATTGAATGAAATCTTAGCCCTTTGAAAACCCACGGGATCAATTTGGCCCAAATCTCAATTTTGACCGAATGTAGCCTTCAGGCAGTTTTAAAACAAGCAACTCCATTGGGTCCTTAGTACAGTTCTACGAGTATGTCTCAACTGTAGATTTGAACCGTTTGTGCTGCTTCGTTAGTCGTCGTGCAGTAGCGATTGAAAACAGCTTGGGGTCAAATTGACCCTCGTGTATACTAACTGAAGTAATTGTTTAAAAAATAACTTTTTCAAGCATAAAAATTATTATTTCGTCTTTAAAAAACGTCAAAAATTTAGTTGTGCAAGTGTTTTTTTTGCATGCACAATGCCTTATAATTTGCGTCTTCGCGCAGCTGTGTTGGAATAGAACAAAAATAACGGCAATGGAAATGCTCCATTTGCTAAAGACAATGTTTCTATTCAATTCGAATCATCAGAAGATTTTTCTGAAGAAGACGATGTAAAAAAACGAAACTTCAAACCAAAGAACTTTGCAACAGTATGAAAACTAACACAAGCCAGGCAATCGTCGACTTTGATGAGTACAAATAAAACCAAGTAGAGCACTAAAACTCGAATCGTAAATATGTATGCATATGTATTTGTACACTCAAAAAATATCATACTGATTCGAATCAAACTCACGTATTTATTGTAAATAAAGGGTTTTCCAATAAGATGTGTTATTTTGAATAGCGTGCTATTTGGGTAGATGTCTCGTTTGAAGCTGTCATTTTCTGACATTTGACAAGTAAAAACTACACTATTGATACAAACGGAACGATACATGCTTCAACAACGCAAAGAAATTATTGAAATTCACTATAAAAATGGTGAAAATTTGGCAGAGACGGTTCGTAAAACTCGAACATTTTTGGGTCGTCGTGAAGCACCTTGTCGGGCCGCAATACAGAAATTGGTGGAACAATTCGAGCTGTTGGGACAACTTGGTTATGTGAAGAATAAAACCCGTGCACGTCACTCAAGAACAGCCGAGAACATTGCTACTGTAGCCGAAAGTGTTGAAGAAAACCCAGATTTGTCCATTCCTCGTCGTTCTTTGAAATCAAGCATTCCACAAACGCCATTACACTGTGTTTTAAATAAAAATTTGGGTCCTAAGGCTTATAAAGTTTAGCTAACAAAAAAACTCATGCCGGTCGATCATTAACAATGTCGTGTCTTTGCTGATTGGATCCTTGAAATGCATGAAAATGATCCGGAATTCCATCGAAAAGTCATCTTGAGTGATGAGGCCCATTTCCACCTCGGTGGCTTTGTCAACAACTAAAATTGTCCTATCTAGGGCTCGGGAAACCCAAAGGTTATTGTTGAAAAGCTTCTCTATCATCGACGTGTGACTGTTTGGTGCGGTTTATGGTCCGGCGGTGTCAAAGGACTTTACTTTTTCGAAAATGAGGCAGGAGCAACAGTCACGATGAATGGATTGCGCTATCAAGAGATGATTAATGATTTTTTATGGCTGGAATTCGATGGTATTGATCTGGACAACGCTTACTTTAAAGAAGACGGGGCTACGTGCCACACAAGCAACGAAATCTTTGATCTTTTACGGGAAAAGTTTCCGGACCGTGTTATCTCTCGAAGAGGTGATCACAATTGGCCATCGAGATCTTGCGACTTGTTATTTTGGGGCCACGTCAAAATAGAAGGTCTATGGCAACAGTCCGGCGTCGATTCAAGACCTCAAAGATGGAATAGAGGACATAGGGCAGCCACTTTGCGATTTGGTTATGGAAAATTTCATGAAAAGGATATGGTCCTGTAAGCGTGATCGTGGTGGTCATTTGCCTGATATAATTTTTCACACTTAACGGCATACCTTTTTTTTTATAATGAAATAAACATTCGATAATGAAAAATGGCATTTTTTCAATAATATCAAAACAACACCTCTTATTGGGAAACCCTGTATAAAATTTTATCGTATGAAGCTCATGTATTTATAGTAAATATGAAAATTTCATGCAGACAATTTTGTTTGCTGGTGCATGGGATACTATACATAGGAAAAACTGGTTGTCCACGTAATTCATCTTCTGGTATACATTCTTTCAAAAAAAAATAGACTGAACATTTTCGTGGTTCTGGCCGTTCTGTCACTTGAGAGAACAGATTCACAACCATTCCAACAAAATGTATGAAATTGATAAAATACGTTAAAATAAGCCAGATATCACAAATAAAATGTAAGTTGCCAGTACAGAAATCCATTTAAGTAGTTTTTGCCACCATGAAGATGTTACTCTTGCAAGTTTTGCACAAAAAAGGCAGTACTTGTTGTTATCATCAAAGTTTCAACAACAAACATTGGCGGAATAGACAAATCAGTAGTAATTTTGTATTACAATACTAAATGCACCTTGTAGAGCCATAATTACGGAACAGGTTTGAAAACTCTAGTCTTTGCACAGATGTAAAACGAGAAATTGGGAAGGTTCCAGAATCTACATTAGAACGGCCAACTTGCTTACTTTTTTTATGCCAAGAAGACCACAAGACTAAATATCAACGCCCATCTTGTCAACATCCAATTTGTCATGACCATCACGCTAGATGAGATTAAGTTTTCTCATAAAAAAATTGTTAATATGACTTTTAACATTCGAATTTAAGTTAATTATTTTGTTTATTTGATATCCACAGGCCAATTATATTTTTCTTCAAATGCCGTTGGAGCTTGCTTCTATGAGTCTTCGTCCTCTCACATCAGCCTTTTATAAAAGGTAAAACTTACCAAGGACCACCACAAAGGAGGTGTAAGTAGGTTTTGATAGTAGAGCTGTAGGCGTCTTTGCATTTATTGGCATTTATCGACATTGAATATCACATTATTGACAAGTAGTAAGCCCAATGTACCACCTTGAGTCCATTTATTACCTTTTGGGTCGTCCACCACTTACCAGTGAATAGTAATTAAAACAGGCAAAAGCTCTTTTTAAATCTTTATTAGCGTGTTGAACAGGGTCTACTATATATATATATATATATATATATATATATATATATATATATATATATATATATATATATATATATATCTATATATATATATATATATATATATATATATATATATATATATATATATATATATATATATTTATTGTTACATGTGCAAATATTTCTACGAGCTACTATCGCAATTGTTTTCGCAACTATTTATAACATCATGATCAATAAACGAATGTAACCGAAAGCAAAAGAACCCACCAAACGTGATCAATATCTGAAAGTGACGTCACCGCGGTCATTCAAAATTGCTCGAATATTCCAGGTAGTTCTTGTCAGAACATTCACCAATGTACGAGAAATGGATTGAATGACTAGAAACCATATATAGTATAAAACCGAGCTGAATGAACAGAGGATATAGTAAAAACGCGATAGTAAAGCTGCGATAGAGTGGAGCGAGACAACACCACAATTATGCTTCAGCCACCAAATTTATCGGACTGGGCCCCGTGTGACTTTTTGTTGCTCCCAAAACTGAAGAGACCTATGAAAGGACGGAAATTTGCAATTATTGAGTAGATAAAGACTGCATCACTGGAAGAGTCAAGGCTATACGGAAAAATGCCTATTAGAAGTGCTTCGAGGGTTGAAAAAAGGGTTGGCACAAGTGTATTTGCACAAACGTATTGATTACTTTTAAGGGAACAACATAAATATTGACGAATAAATAAGTATTTTTTCCATAAAATACAAAGTTACCTTACTTTTTGAACACACTAAATTGTATTTATTTCTTTTCTCCTTATTATTTCCTTCGAACCAATCCACTGGATACTATCACTCCAGCAACAGATACACAATTCACTCACATTTGCTATCGACAAAAATTTTACCATTCATTGGACAAGAAATATCTAAAACTTTCCCTAAGAATTTGAAATTGGAGACATATGCCAACAATTTTCTTCTAAAATAAATTGTCATCCCTTGTCTTTTAATCCGAACCTTCCACATATATTGTTCGTAAATGTTGACAGCTTTAGATATTGATTTTCAATCTTATGAGTGAACAGAAAACAATTGAGTTTCCAACCGATATGAACTTTGATCAAAGGATAACTCAGTTATAATGGAATTTTTAAGGGTGGAGATTGAAGTGAATAAAATGATTTGGAGTGAAATGATGTTCAGTTTACTAAAAGAGAGAAAATTTCTGATGTTAAGATTAATTGAAATATTAAGCAGCAAATATTGTCTTTTCGTTAACATTAAAGAGTTTGAAATACATTTGAATTTTGAAACTTAAAACGATGCAATTTAAAGCCATCAACGAAATCAATTCCAACATCCCAGTAGTAACATTGCGAGAAAAACTAAAGCAAACCCTTTGCAAAAAACGTTCTAGGTATTCATGGCTTTTCTTTGACGTGAAAACTATCCGTTAAAGTTGACATGGTAAGATGCCCTATCATGTCTCCGCTTCTCACTTCTACACCTGAAGTGAGATAACTTGTTATCACTCGTTTGCAGAAAACATCCAGGAAAGGCTTCTCTGAATTCGGGTTACTGAGGTGTCTTTCACATTCATTTGTGTCAAGTGCTGATTCGTTGGATTTATGACTTTAATATAAGGAAGAAGCAAGAAGTTTGTTCGTTAGCATATTAGCAAAAGCCTTGAATGAATTATGTTAACAAACATTGTACACATTTAGTGGAAAATAAGGTGAACTTGTGATAAATAACTTGTAAAATCAATAAATTTCAAATAAAGTGCATAATAAATGGTAAATGAAATTTCTGACTAGTCAAAAAGTTCGGTTATGGTAGCTGAATATAGACTGACTTCTGGTGTATCCAACTGTAATAAATTTGACATTCGCCATTGGCACTTTGCAAGATTTCCCGAAGAAGATCTAAACCAATCTCTCATCAGTTTAACACCTGAAGTCTTAAGATGCATTAACAAACTGTACCTCTTAAAGCCTACCCATATGGATGCACGCCGTCCGCTCCGGTTTCTTCCGCCCAGCTAATTCGGAGAGTAATTTCGGCCGTCAATCTTCACGCGAGTATACTACGCTCAAATACATTCTTTCAGCCACTGATTCAAATCGTTCGTTTAAAATGCGTTCAAAAATATTTCGATAACCATTCCGACCATACTTAACGTTAGCTGTTTCGAGGTTCCCAACTACTCAAGAAGACTAACTTCCAACTCACTCGTTCACGATCTATGTACCATCGTACTCTTGAACATACGCTGCTCTAATACTAACCGAAACACTTTTTGCTAAATAAAGTTTCCACAATCCAAAGTATGACAACACGTACCCGAATGAAAGCCAATTAGTTGTAGATAAACGATAACCTCACCAACCGATGCAGTTCTCATTTACCGGAAAGATGTTATAAAATTAAGCAATTCATTTTAATTTCAATTCTTGCTCTTCCTTTATCTAATGTTTTGTATTTCTTTTTGGAACTTAGGATTTAAATGTTTGACATTAAAAAAAATGAAACCAAATTCCTCGTCACTGTAACTATCTTACTTAAAAAAATGTGATATTGCGTTAATGTGAAAAAAATCTTTGTTAGTCGTCGTATAACTTAGGGGAGACCGGGGCTAGTTGGCATCGATTTTGGTTTTTGATATTTCTATTTTTTCAGTTAAACATACAGCATACTCGACTTTTGTGAATTATTGATTAACATCTCTGGTACCGATTTGCGTAGTTATAATTACTTACGAATGGTTTTGTCTACTCTTAGAAAATATTTCCAGAAGGTCTCCAAGAAAGCCAACCAAAGTTATGGGGTAAGTTGGCATACCTATAGGGGCTAGTTGGCATACCTGAAAAAGATTGGCTTTAGAAGGAAAAGCAACTTACAGTTCAGGACAAAAGTATTTTATTTCTTTTCCAACTTAAAAAAGTAACGAAGCAAGTACACGGATAGGAAACATTCAAAAAATTTGGTTTGTCAGCGTTATATGTCAACAGTGAATAATATTGGCTTACTACTAATTTGTTTCAAAGGATCAAGTGTCCGCAGTATTTTGCTCTTTTTGTACCAAAGGCGATCCTTAATGTCTGGCCATTTCCAGTATTTATGATGTTTTATCATAGTCGTTAACAATCGTCGTCTGTATCTGTGCATATGTCAAGAATCATACCCGAATATTTGCATGGCTGGTACTTCACCAAAATAAAGTCTCCTACTTCGTATTGGGGTCTATCACGCCTCTCAGCTTGATTTATATTGCTGTGCTCTTTAGAATCGGTTGCTTCTAATGCTTAGTTACCATTTTTTGTGTAATCCTGGTCCTGTGACACCTGTTTTCTGCAAGGAACTATCATTGTTTGTTGTCATTCGGTCGGATGAAAATTTTCATTATTAGTGAAGGATTCATCTTCACTCATCAGATAATTGACCGACGCTATCCTCACTTTCAGTATAAGTAATTCCGTTGGATTGAAGTTCCGTTGAGGGAAACGCTAATTTCGTTTTGACAAACCGCCTATTCTTTATCTTGCAAATCTTCAACCTCTTAGTCATTTTATCAAATGGCTTCTTTGCTCCGTTACGTACTTCAGCTGCTAACGGATTTCTCACTGGAGTGTGTGAGAAGTTCAGCTTTCCTCCGTTTTCTTCTTCGATTAGATTGCTTCCGTGGTCCTGCTTTTTTGGTACTGGACAGACTTCCTAAGGTTAAACAAGTTGTTTGGATGTTGAGGCTTGTGCAATGCAGTATGGTGAAGGCTCATGAGCTGAGTCCGTCAAATCGGCAGGTGTTAAAATGTACGCTATCTCTCCCTAAGGAGTTGGGCGATCAGTTACGGATGAAGGTGAAAATTCCCGTTGGCAGCACCAGCTGGAAAGGTAAATTTCTCGTATGTAGCGTAAGGTTTCGGAAAAGAATTTGGCTTGCTTACTACTTAACTTCTTACTGCAATTTCGGTAGCACTACATGGGTATTTATTAACAAAAAGGATCTGCCGCCAATCGTATTTGGAGACACTTAAGAGAGGCGCAAATATTATGCTAATTAAATTGAGTTACACACGTATGGATCACATATTGAAAATCGGCGGGTAATAAATTGTTAGAAACATATTTATACTCGTTTCGCGCTTCTCACATTTGCTGTTTATACATTTCACAGTGGCTACCACACAAAGGTGATAACTTGTCGGCTTAAATAGCTCAAATAGTTAATTTCAAAAGATTTCCATGAAAGTTTAATCAGCACTTGCATTGCCATTAATATAGACATTTTCGATTCTTTTCTGAACTACCAGGGGCCGTTATTTTGAATTTTTATTGAAAACGGCTGCTAAAAATTTTAAGCTGTAAATTTTCGAATTTTTTATTTGTCATCCGATTTGCATAATTAAATTAAATTAACTTGCCTTTATAACTTATAATTTCAAGTTTTGTCGGAATCTGTTGAGAAACTTGGCTGCTAGAGGGCTACAAAAATAAAAAAAATTTAAGTCGCCCCCCTTAAACACTTTAAAATATTTTCTTACACTGCGAATTTCAAGAGGCACCACTTTTGACCTACGTAGAAAATTTCCTCATTCTAGCTTATGTGGTTTGCTAGAAAACTTGTTGTGACGCACGAACAAACGGACGGACAGACAGACAAGTTGCGATTTTATAATTTTTTAGGGGATTATTGAAAATATTTTACAATATTCCAAAAAAAGTCTGATTTTTAAATACGATCAAGATAAGTCATTTAAAACGTTTCCATGAAAAAAAAATCATAATTTCAGTTGGTACTAAAATAGCGAATCTTGCTTGCCTTCTGACCTTTGGGGGCCGCCATTTTGAATGCATGCGTTTGATTTTGGACTATTTTAAATTTTTGTGGGCTAGGACCTCATCAATGAATGTGCCAAATCTCGTTCAAATCGGAGTTTTACGCTAGAAAGGCAAAATAATTCAATTTTTAGCGATAATGGCAGCTAAAAATATTGGGTTTTAAATTTCCGACTTTTTTATTTTTCATTCAATTTTAATAATTTAATAATTTTAATGTAATAAGAACATATTACAGAGATCCATAATCTCAAGTTTCATCAAAATCCGCTGGAAAATGTGACCGCTAGGCGCCACAAAAACCTGAAAAAAACGCATATTCAAACTGCCGCTATTTTAGAATTTGCAAATGCATGATCATCAAAATATCTAAGTCTGTAGATCTAAAAAATGCCTATCTTGAAACCAAGTTTCATATTTGTCGAATCAAAATTGCGACTTTTAGAAGCCTTTGAAGTTTTGAGTTTTAACTGGCCGCCATTTTGTTTTTTGTGACCTGACCTCCAGTTTTTTCATGTAATTCTTTAGATACTTATAATTTCTATCTAAATGCCGAATTGCATGAAAATCTGTTGAAAGCTTTGACCACTATTACAACAACAAAATTGTGCACGTTTCTCGACCTTTGAGCGGCCGCCATTTTGTTTCTGCAGTACCGACTTTGGATTTTTTATTGTGAGATTCATCACATATATCAGTGAACCTTTGTTACAAATTTTAGCCAAATCGGAACTATACTTTGGTCAGAACAGAAATCACGATTTTTCGTCTAAAATGGCCGCCATTTTGTTTTTGCCCGGCCGATACAGCTGGTTCACGAACTTAACCGAGATATTTACCCAGTACACTTTTCTTGAAAATTTGGTGAAAATCGGAGCAAAATTGCAACCTCTAGCGTGGTCACAAATTTCGTTATATCCCATATATATATATATATATATATATATATATATATATATATATATATATTTGTATATATATATATATATATATACTCGTATATATTTATATTTATATATATATATATATATATATATATATATATATATATATATATATATATATATATATATATATATATATATATATATATATATATATATATATATATATATATATATATATATATATATATATATATATATATATATGATGCTCTCCGCAATAGGTAAATTTCTCTCGAGAAATTTACCTAAAATTATGCGTCATCAAATATATCGGGGTTGAAGGGGCATATTCCACTAACTCGAAATCCAGCTATTCTGTTGGATGGCGTCATAGCAAGCGAGAATCCTATTTTGACAATTGAAGGAATATTATATATGGACATACTCGTAGTCTGTCCTGGATTGTTGGTTATCCATGCATCGCATGCTGAGTTAACTTTTTTTTTGAGTGGCCCGAAGACACTTCTGTCTAAGGGTTGCAACCTGTGGTTACAATATGGGGAAAACGATAGTCCAATTACTCCATTCTCTTTAAGCAAATCGAGAACCTCAATAGATAAGTGCGAGCTATGGTTACTTAGAAATAGTAGTACTCGTCGCTCCTTCGAACATCTCGTAAAATGAATGAAATGTCTTACAAACTTTATGAAATTAGTTTCCATCATCCCTCCTGATCTGTTTGCATCAACATTTGAGGCAGGTGGTGCACCTTGGAAAAAGCTCCTCCTGCTGAAACGCATGCAGCGAGAGTCACCAATGTTCCTTTTAGCAGAGGTTACACGTTCAATTTGTTTAAATCCTTTCCATGTAACTTTGTCTGGTTTTTGCACTGTTGTGATCCTTATCTCGTCTATGTTGTAAATGTCTTGAGGCTCTAATTTATGCTTGTCAAGTATAGATTTCAGCAGTGCAAAAAATCTTGCGACATTGGTTTTGTTGAAACTTGTAGCTCTTGATAAGCTGGTAGCTTCAGGAGTACGTAGAAATAAACTTGGGTGTCTCTTCATAAAATGATAAAACCAGTCCGGTCCCGCCATCTAATTATCTTTCCATGAAGTAGATTTTTTCATAAAATATGCTTTTGGGTACTGATATGCAAATTTCCTGACTTCTTTAGACGACAACCCAAAGTACACATCTACTGCCGTTTTCAAATATTCGGACAACAGCAATTCTTGTTTGGTTTTAAAAACCTGTATGAGGAGATAAAGTTATTGACAAGCAAGTAATACAAAACGTAGAAGATCACAATAAAAGTTACAGTTATAAAGTATGAAAATATATAAAGATAAGTGACTACCTAATTACCATCCTCGGCAATACGTATCCACAAGATGACGCTGGAGCCAAAGCATTTGCTGCACCATTGAAAATTGTAGCCGCGTTGGCAGTACTTGCAGCATCACGTTCCCTTTCTTTTTGGCAATCTAGCTAAGCTGCGAAGGGGGTCCCTAATTTATCTGAGGCACGAGTCAAACTTTTTCCCTCAATGGTATGAGCTTCTACAGCCTTCTTCACAGCTTCAACTGGGTGAGTAGCCCGGTTGGAATTTCGTTTGTAACACCTTACCATACCGATCTACAAAAGCAATATTAAGTGAGAGAAAATTAACAAAAAAAAGCCGTGCAGGTTTATATATTTCTTTAAAAAAAATTATGGTGGTCTTTATATCTTTCAATAAATAGTAGGAGGGTTATACTATTCATAACAACTTAATCAAACATATAAATGATAAATTTATTGTCTATAGATTTTTTAAATAAAAAGATTCTCATCGGAAATTTGGGGCTAGTTGGCATAATTGTCAATTAAACCCAGACTAACTCATGTCAACAAGCCCTAATAGTGTTTTCAAAACCAAATGGCCTCCTCACTCTTTCATAACGTCGAAACAAAAGATTATCACATGTAGCTTCAAACACAATGAGCCACTGAATCACAGATCGTTGCTGACATTATCACATAATGTTACACCGTTTCAGCAAAACAAATTAACTGTACTTGAAAAAAATTTGCTCACCAGGCAGAAAAACAGAAAATCAAAGATCCTCACTGATGGCTGATTTCCGTCGAATCGAACACTTGGGTGAAAATGAAACACAACGAAGTTATCACAACATACAGATGACAGCGCTCTGATACTTCTGCGTGAACAACTACAACTTACTCCTTACGCCAACTAGCCCCAGTCTCCCCTACTTCTTATGCTTTACATGTCTTTCTAGCAAATAAATTAATACATAAATTATTTGAAAAATATATCAATCGGAAGATATGTAATTAACGGTTCGCAACAATAAATTTGTGTGTGAGTCTAAGGAGATCTATGAATCATCTACCAAATCAGGTAAAAAAAAAACAAATGGTCCATTTTGTTAAGTTCAATTATTCTCTTCGTTATTCCAAAACTTTTGGAATTGACATCGTTTTCTCACGCTATCAACCCAACAGTAAGACGGCGACAAGAAGAAATAATAAGAATGTTATATTGGAAAAAATCAATATTTTGTGAAAATTGAAACCTGCAACAGAGCCTCGGGAATGGATTGGATTTACGGTAGTGACCTTGCAACCAAAAACTGACAATAGCATTGGATCCTGGCCCTTCAGATTACCGAACTACCCTTTTACCTTTACAGCAGGCCAGTCAATATAAATTAAACACTTCATATCTTGAATATCACTTCCAATATTCAAAAGTGGGAAGCCTGCTGGAAAGCGGGAATTCGAAGTGGCCTTTATTGTGGATAGGGAGCTCACATCGCACGTTATTGATTTTAAGGCAGTTAATGAACGGTTGGGAGCGATCCGTATAAAAGTCATTCTTTAAAATTTGGCTGATAAATTTATACGCCTCGACCGAAAGAAAGGACGAAGAACTGAAGGAAAGGTTCAACAACCATCTAGAGAGACTAGCCAACTCCTTGCCTACAAACGACACAAAAATAATTCTGGGTGATTTCAACGCTAAGGTTCGCAATAAGCTATTTCAATGGGGAACAACAGGAGGATATAGCCTTCATGATGAAATAAATGATAAAAGTCAGTGCCTGATTGACTTTGCATGTAGCAGAAACCTATTCTTATAATCAACTCGCTTCCCACATTGACACATACATAAAATGACCTGGGTACCACTGGGTGGCAACACACGAAACCAAATCGATCATGTTCTGATCCAACAACGCTGGGCATACTATAGCATACTTGACGTCCGTACCATACCGAGGAGCCAATTGTAACTCGGATCATTATTTGATCAAATTAACTTATCAATTTCGTATGTCAAAGACGTATTCAGCAGAGACTAACTCCATACCAAAATTCGACATCAAAAGGCTCCAAGAGGCGTATGTGGGAAAAAATTTCACGGTGACCCATGAAAACCAGCTAGCTTCCATTACATTAGGCACCTCGCTGAAAATAAGCAGCGACCTATGGGTGGAAGTCAAAACGGTAACTGAGACCATAACAGAACAGACAATCGGACATAAAGCCCAGCGCAAAGAGAGATTAGTTGGATGATAAGTGTCAAAATACGTTAGACAAAAATATTCAAACACACAAGCAATATTTAGGTAGAAAACCAGGACAAAGAGAAAATATCTAAAAAGAGTAGCGGATAAGATAATTAGAATTAAGAAAAGAAAAAACTATGACAACCAATTGAGAAGTACAGATAAAATTATAGCGAGCAACAAGGCAAGCACACAAAGTAGTTGAAACCTGAAATGATGTTATCACCCTAAAATCACGCTCTGCCGTGATGACATTGGCACCATTCATTGCTGATGAAAACAAAAATAAGCAAAGAAAGGGAGCATATTACAAGAACCTCCTTAATCCTGCACACAGCCCCCAGAACATCAGAGCTTATCGATATTCCCGGAGAGCTTCCATTGGCCCCCCTCCCAACTCTGGATGAAGTTTGTTCCACCATCAAAGTCCAAAAGAATAATAAAGTATCGGGCCTCAGTTAGATTCTAAAGGAGCTGATTAATTATTATGGCAGAAAATATAACAAGATAATGCACTAATAGTATTAATGGTGAATATCATGGTGGCTTAGAGCAGGTAGATCGATGACATACCAATTGTTTACAGTCAAGCAGGTACTAAAAAATGCTGAGAGCTCTACATATTTTTATTGACTTTAAGCAAGCAAACGACAATATTGATTGCAACATACTATACAAAATAATGCTTTGCTTTGCTATTCCTACTAAATCCGTCTTGGCGATTCATCAAAGACGTCGACAACCTACCAAGTTCACATCAATAACCAACTCACCGATGCCTTCGATACAAATACCGGATTAAAGCAGACAGATAGGCTTGCCCCATTACTATTCAATTTGGCTCTGGAATATGTCATAAGAAAACTACCTGTCAATACACGAGGTACGTTACCATACAAATTGAGCCAAGTGATAGCCAATATGGACGGCATTAATAAAGCGTTATCCATTTTACGCTTCGGAAAGTAAAGCTAAAGAAAACACATAAAATATTCAGATAGAAACAAAAATTTTTATTCAATATAAAGATTCAACCTTGCCATTATACGTGAAACACAACATCATTCAAATGTTTTCCCCGGGACCTTTTACAGGCCTCAAACCTTTTGAAGTAATTTTCAATGACTTTCCGGCACATTTCCTGCAATATCTCGGCCATAACTTCACGAATATTGGTTTACAATTGCTCAAGATTTTGAGGATTGTTCGCGTAAACACGATCTTTTGCATAGCCCCATAAAAAGAAATCCAAAGGTGTTAGGTCGCCGCATTTTGCGGGCCAATTGACATCACTCAATCTCGAAATTACGCGTCCTGGAAATTTCTCTTGCAAAAGTGCTTAATTAGCCTGTATTGTGTGGCTTGTGGCTCCGCCCTGTTGGAACCATATGTTCTCCAGATCATAATATTCAATTTCTCTCCAAAAATAATCGGTTAACATCCGTCCATAGCTGTCAGAATTGACTGTAATGGCTCTTCCTTGATGCTTTTCAAAAAAATACGGGCCAATAACACCAACAGACCATAATGCACACCAAACGGCACTTTTTCCGGATCCAAAGGCCTTTCTGCGATCACCTGAGGATTTTGAGAGCCCCATATGCGGCAATTCTGTTTATTTACGTAACCACTGAGCGAAAAATGAGCCTCATCACTAAAGAAAACTTTGTTCGAAAAATCGTTATCAATGGCTTGTTGTTCAATCACCCAATTTGCATACATTCTGCGTTGTGTATGGTCTTGAGGCTTAAGTTCTTGAGTGAATTGGATTTTGTACGGATGGAGATGCAAATCCAAATGCAAAATCCGCCGCAATAAGCCGTAAGACAAGCCCAAATATTGAGCACGTCGAGGAATCGAGAAATTCGGGTCTTCCTCCACACTTTGAGCAACGACAGCGATATTTTCAGCAGAACGAATGTTGCGATGAAGCACAGGCCTTGCAATATCAATAACCGATCCAGTCTCTTCAAATTTTCTCACTGTGTTCGAAATTGTTTGCTGTATAGGTCGATTATGTCGACCGTAATCGGCTCGTAAAGCCCTAAATGTTGATACAGCAGAATCACCATTTTTATAATAAAATTTAATGATTTCAAGGCATTCTTCGACTGTTAAACGATCCATATTTCCAAATGGCAAACCTTCAACTAAAGAAAAACAATGCCTTGGATGATATTTAACTCTGACAGGTGTCAAATGGCAGGGTTATACTTTCCTACGTCCGGTCGTTAACAACTGTCAACTCTACAGCGAAGCAAAACTAGTAGAACTACAAATTAATGAGAATCAAGCAAATCTCATGACGCGGCCAAGGAAAAATGTCTCAAATTTCCAAAATATCACACTTGGCAAATATAATAACAAATATGTGTCCAAATTTGTGTATTTTGGTGACAAAATAACAAGAAGCGGTAATGAAACAGATGAAGTTCGCCGAAGAATACAGTTCGCAAATAAAATATTTTATTCAGTTTTGGCGATCTTGAAGACCAGCTGCATACATAGGAAAACAAAGCTGCAAGTATACAAATCTGTGATAAGGCCTGTGTTATGCTATAGGTGTGAAACATGCACCCTAACCAACGCATCCGCAAATATATTGAACGCCTTCGAAAGACGTGTCCTGAGGCGAATAATCAGAGCGAAGCTAGACGGGGACCAATGGCGAATTCGATACAACTATAAGCTGTATGAAGTTTTTGATGAGTTGGAGACCTCAACGATTATAAGACTGTGAAATCTGCAACAAATACGCAAAAAAGGTATTCGTTGGTGGAACTAAAGGAAGGAGACCAGTGGGAAAACCGAAGAAACGCTGGTCTCGAAGATAGTTCACCGCTGCTCGAATTTTGAAATTAGAGCACGCGTTAAATAGACCAAGATGATTGAAGATGCTTGTTGCAAGAAGCGAAGCCCCGAGAGTGGCGGTGAGGTGACGAAAAAGACAAAGAAGAAGATTTTTCATAAATAATCAGTTGCTTGAAAGATTTACCACATTTGTTGCATCTTTATAGGTTAAGATTGAAGTGCAATGATAGACGATGTTTCAATTGTACTTCGGTAATAAACAACTTCTGTTATACATTGCATTCGCACCGACCCGAATTCATACATAATGGTTGATGTGCTTGAGCTTCTACCATCTCTTATTCTTCACTCTTTTCGTAATGTCTGGCAATTTTTCTATTGTATCGATGGTTCCTTACGTGACAATCACATCGATAGATTTAGCTGTTAACATAATTTGACCTTGTAGTGATGCTTGATATTTGATTCCCCTGCCAAATTAAAGAATGCCTAAAATCGCAAACCACCTGGCACTTTAATGATACAATTAAGTTTCGGTACAAATCAGTTGCAATGAAGTTTGTTTGCTTGCTGTATCCATCCTTGCAAGCCAGTTTACTCTTTCATGGTCTACGAGTTTTCAAATGACATATTAAAGCAGATTTCTCTTCAAAGTGTTGTTACGTTAGATAACATCTGGTTAAAATACTTTCGATAGCCCACAGTCTCACCTCGAGTGCACCATATACATAGGTTTAAGATTATTTACGGGTAGTCAATTTTCGAATTCCTGTTTATCATTATACAGGGTTATCCATTTCGTGGTAGGAAAGTATAACCCTGCCATTCGACACCTGTCAGAATTAAATGTCATCCAGGGCATGGTTTTTCTTTAGTTGAAGATTTGCCATTTAGAAATATGGATCGTTTAACAGTCGAAGAATGCGTTAAAATTATTAAATTTTATTATAAAAATGGTGATTCTGCTGTATCAACATTTAGAGCTTTTCGAGCCAATTACGGTCGACATAATCGACCTATACAGCAAACAATTTCGAACAAAGTGAGAAAATTTGAAAAGACTGGATCGGTTGTTGATATTGCAAGGCTTGTGCTTCATCGCAACATTCGTTCTGCTGAAAATATCGCTGTCGTTGCTCAAAGTGTGGAGGAAGACCTGAATTTTTCGATTCCTCGACGTGCTCAATATTTGGGCTTGTCTTACGGCTTATTGTGGCGGATTTTGCATTTGGATTTGCATCTCCAGCCGTACAAAATCCAACTCACTCAAGAACTTAAGCCTCAAGACCATACACAACGCAGAATGTATGCAAATTGGGTGATTGAACAACAAGCCATTGATAACGATTTTTCGAACAAAATTTTCTTTTGTGATGAGGCTCATTTTTCACTCAGTGGCTACAGAAACAGAATTGCCGCATATGTGGCTCGCAGAGAGGCCTTTGCATCCGGAAAAAGTTACCGTTTGGTGTGCATTATGGTCTGGTGGTGTTATTTGCCCGTATTTTTTTGAAAAGCATCAAGGAAGAGCCATTACAGTCAATTCTGACCGCTATGGATGGATATTAACTGATTATTTTTTAAGAGAAATTGAAGATTTTGATCTGGAGAACATGTGGTTCCAACAGGGCGGAGCCACAAGCCACACAACACAGGCTAATCGAGCACTTTTGCAAGGGAAATTTCCAGGACGCGTTATTTCGAGATTGAGTGATGTCAATTGGCCCGCAAGATCCTACGACCTAACACCTTTGGATTTCTTTTTATGGGGCTATGCGAAAGATTGTATTTACTCAAACAATCCTCAAAATCTTGAGCAATTGAAAACCAATATTCGTGAAGTTATGGCCGAGATATTGCCGGAAATGTGCCGAAAAGTCATTGAACATTACGTCAAAAGGTTTGAGGCCTGTAAGAGGTCCCGTGGAAGACATTTGAATGATGTTGTGTTTCATGTATAATGATATTGAATAAAAATTATTTTTTTTCCATCTGAATATTTTATGTGTTTTCTTCAGCTTTGCTTTCCTAAGCGTAAAATGGATAACCCTTTAACCCTATATATATATATATATATATATATATATATATATATATATATATATATATATATATATATATATAAGCTCAGATTTTCTAACATAGAAGAGCCCGACATTATCTATTTTTTTCGGCTGGAAGGTGAACACCATTTACGCACTGAATGTACGGCTCCCATGGTCGCGAGCGAATGGACTACCCTCTGAACCTCCTCCCCTATCAAATTGGCAACCTATTTCGGGTCAGATCTCGTTTTGATACGCCGTGAGGTGCCTTTAAGTAGGGGATTCATCTTCTAACGGGAGAAGAAGAAAGAAGAAGAATTTCCAAAGAAACGATCCCCCAGCCCCGATGTCCCTGACTGTTTTATCTTTTAGGACTGCTCGAACATTATATGCCATATGTTTCCATTTGTCAACCAATCCAACCATCACCGCGGTTGTACTAAAATCAATGACGAACAATATTGCAAGAAATGTCAACACGTCCGGTAGTTCCAGAGATTCCCAACGCGGGTGCGTTCCGAAAAGAAAAAATGCTTCGTGGCATAATCATTCGACTCTTATACTTTCGGGGTGAATATAATCATTCGTCTATAACACAAACTTTGAAAATAATTTTTAGAATTTCAATCAAACTATAAAATTGTTTTGGGAAAGTTTCAATGTAAGGTTTCAGTTAGGATGGCTCTACTGGTTTGTTCATTACTTATTAATGTTATCAGAAGGTTTCGGACTAATTTGTTTCTGACTTACTCAATTTTCAAGCATCAATTAAAAAATAATTTTGAAATCAGGATTTTCATTGTTTTCATCAGTTGAGCACACTTACCTCAGTTGAAGGCAACAATTCCCTGTAACAAAACAATCCAAATTCAATTTTCTACACCAAAGTGTCCTTAGAAGAACGTATCTCAAATTAACTATAATGGAGCTTATATACACACTATTTATCATTGATTGAATGATGCATTCACAGAATTTGCTTTATTCATTAGATATTCTATTTCAGAATTAATTCAAACGCAAGCTCTTCACAGCAAACGAAGCAATTCCTTAATTAAGGATAACAACCAATTCAATTCCCTCAAAGAATTTCAAGCAAAAACGATTTCATTGACTCAAATTCCTATCCCTCTTTGATTCAGCCAAATTTTCATTTGTGTTCTCCCTTACGAAATTGGAATGAGCAAAAAAATGTATCTAGATAAAAGCATATTCCCCAAACGATGCCAATCAACTAAACTTGACCTTAATAGTCCTGTCGCATCCGTATGAAAAGAAAAGCAAACAAGCTTTCATACTTGTACACTCACACAGAGGCGAAAAACTATTCTATCATTCTGCGGACCATGTACTACACAAGTCTCAATTTCCAAATCAAACACGACGCCATCTCAGCCCGCCTTTATGTGTTTCGCTCCCGGAAAAATTTCCAGTTCAACTGAGTCTTGTCAGTTTTGTTTAGTTGTCATTGACCAACAAGCAGAAAGAGCCATCGGGACTGAGAACCCCAAAAGGACATTCTATGGTGATTGTGCCAACAAAAGTACGATTATTCATTGTTCCTGAAATCCTTTTGTCTGAGACTCTTTTATGTGGCCGTAAGTATAAATCTGTGCTCTCAGGACTCTGATTCCTTGACAAGCGCGGGCAGTTTCATTTTCAGTTGTATAAGAATGCACAGTCTTGGCTGTGGTGAAGCATCCTTGCGTATATCGAGGGGTAATCTCAAATGGCCAATCTATCTTTTTCCTGAAAGCAAAGCTGGATGGAATAGGGCAACACGGAGCCAGAGCTTCTCCTATCCTGAAAAGAGACCAAAATTTTTACTCAATTCAACACAAATTGAAGCTTGCTCAACTCTTTTAATCAAAGATCTTTTTGAAATCATTGGTTTGTGTGATAAAAATTTATAAATAACAAAAAATCCGGTCGGATGGAATCCTTTCACGAAAAAGTATAATCCATGCATGACAGCCTTGTCAACGGAATCCTGCTAGTTCTTGTACACAAGTCCCCAGTGCTCTACTCCACTTTGGACAAAGTATTAAAGAGGACAATAAGCAATATGGGTCCGTAATTTATATACGAAAAAGGACACTTTTACGATATGAATCGATGTGGCAAATAACAATAGAGGCGAACTATCGAGACATATCGAATAAATTTGCGTAAAATAGGAAAAATGCAAACGAGGCAACAGACTTTTCCACGAAGCTGGGCTAGGACAACAGACTGACTGGCTTGAACATGAGAGCAACATATCCGTAAAATGGACACCAAAAGGAAATTTTATTGCATTGTAAATTTAGATTTATAAGCTGAGAAACGTAGGTCAAAAGAGCATTGGATGTGTATGGGTGTAGAGTCGAGAAATCAATATAAATGGAAATGCGATAGTCGTGTATTGTGGTGAATTGTGAGGTACATAAAAATAGAAATAAGTGAATTTAATGTTTTTGATTCTATTAACTGATTACTTTCTGATTGATGTATATAGTATCAATATTTTATTTGATGTCAGCATTAGAATATTACAGAGTCAATAGATAAATTGAAATATAATAATATACACTGTAAGCCATGGTGGATACTGCAACGTATAGGGCCTATGTTGAACACCAGATGAATTAGAGGCACCCAATCCATCAAAAAGGTCTCTTTCTGAGAAGTGCATCCGCATATCAGAAAGTCTCTAAGTCGGCACTGTTGGTCATCTTATAGGTGAGAGTGAAGTGAATTCTTATTCTCGTGAAGGCACGAGGAGAGACAACGGTCTCTTAATAATTGGCAGTAATCGTGGTTGAATGATGCGAGGGAAGGATGGACCGCACTGATTGGATGATGAAGTCCACAGCTCAATCAATGCATGCAAATGATATAATAGGCAACGTGCTGGCCTCTATCGTGAACAGGAGGGCTCTCTTTAGATATTCGATCAGGGGGGATGCTTATTAGACACGTATAACGCATCAAATTTTGATGCGCTGATAGACTAATATCAGCGCCAGCAATGGTTTTATTGCATTGAGCTAATATCATTGCGCTATGATACCTCGATTTCATACGACTATGCTTAATATATTTTGCGCTTTTGTCTGGGCTAACATAATAGGATCATATGAGTGCCAGCAATGATATTAACGAACTGCATTGATACCATTCTGCTGCGATACCATGATCGCATGCTTCCATGCTTGATACACTGGGTAAGTTCTATTTAACATCACAAAATATATTGCGATGCCCGACTGTTATTAATTTTCCATTCGAGAAAAATTCTGATGTATACATTTAAATATTTCAATAAAGCATTTCATTTTCAAGTTATCTTTTTGGAGGTCAACTAGATTAAATAGGAACTTTGAAATTATATGGAAAATTGTGTAATTTAGCCAGCAAAATAAGACTTTTGGTTTGTTTCGTAATTTCAATCACATAAGCAAAAGTACTTTGAGTTATCTTTATTGAAAAAATTGTGATTATTTCACATTTAGAAAATGACTTCAAAACAAAAAAGTCAAGTCTGGATGCATTTTTCCGAAATCACTGATGACTGCAAAGTTAAATATAACTACTGCGAACAACAACTTTCAGTGGCTAATAAATCTGTTTGTGATCCAATACACAATTTAAAAAAAAAAAAAACATTCAGGACAACAAATGGCATGGCAAACGACTTCTACTAACCGAGAAGAGGTCCCAAAAATATTATTGACCGTTTCTGCTGCAAGAAGTGCAGCGTAAAATGTGCAGCAGTTTACCCAACAGCTAGCGATACCCACCTGCGTTTATATAACAGGCTATTTTAATGAGCCCCTCACATTAAAAAGGCAGATAGAAATTGATGGCCAACTTATAACAATGATCACAAAAGAATACCATCCTTTCAGCATTGTAGAAGATCCAGAATTTAAAAGACTGCTGTTGCTGTTAAACCAAAATTATAAACTGCTAACAAGGAGAACAGTTTCTAATTCACTAATACCTGCACTGTACAATGAAACTTAGTAAAAACTCGTTTGGAAAGAGCTGCTTTTGTTTGTCTTACTGTAGATGCATGGACATCGCGTACCAATAATAGTTTTTATAGCGTAACGGCGAACTATATTGTGGAAGATGAAAAACACATTTCTTACCTCCACAAAAACACCGAACAAAATATTGCGACAGGATTGAAAAGTATGGTAGCTTTGTGGATAATGCAAATCAGGATTTCAGCAGTTTTAACAGATCATGTAACCAACATGGAATGTGCAGGGGGTTTGTGTGGATGGAAAAATTGGAATAGCTGCGCTTATTTATTGAACATAGTAACTCAAGTTAGTTCATATAGAAATAAGTTGGGTTGCAGCCAAACTAAAAGAAATCAGAAAGTATTTCATCAGAAGCAGTAGTGGATAGAACCAGTTTAAGGCTTCACCAGATGAAATGGGACTTCCACCCTTAAAATTAAAAAATGACGTTCCCGCTCGATGAAATTCAACGTTTGACATGAACCGTCATGCGTTCATTTTAAAAAACGCTGTAGTGTCCACCACAGCCCTCATTAACTGTTCTAGAAACTCTTCTGCAGGTGAAACTGTACCTGTTCTCAGTACTAACGAATGGTTGATTGCGGAGCAATCTATAGAAATCCTTGAAATCTTTGATACAGTGACAAATTATGTAAGCGCAGAAAAACACGTAAGCACTTCTTCGATTATTATTTACTACAAAAAATTGAAAAAGAGCTTAATGTCATTTAGCAAAAGAAGCTAGTTTTTACCTGAGGTTAGAAATTTAAATTCAAAATCGATATTTGAATTGGACCACAGATTGTGTAGCATCGAACAATGCAATCTAATTGCGTTCGCTACGATTCTTGATCCCAGATTCAAAACGTTTGGATTTCTAGATGAGAATAGTTATGAATAAGCTATCCATAAACTTTATTCGGAGTTGGAAGCTGACTCTATTGAAAATTTTGATTATAATGAAACTTAGTTCTCAAATGATCCTTTGGGAAAGTAATTTAGATTATTTTTACATTTTTTTGTTATAATAAATATAAACCTTTATTAAAAGTTTTGAGCTGATTAAATAAAAACTTATTTAGTTTAAGTTAACTTATTTTTTATTTAATTACCATCATATATTATTTTACGATTCCATGCTTAGTTTCAATACCTATCCCACAATAAAATGAAATACATGTTTTCAATTTAAAACTAGCTTTAAATATTGTTTTTTCCTACTATTTCTAATAAAAGATTCAAATAAGGAATTCAAAATTATACGATCCACTTAAGAAAAGAATTATTGAAAAAGCTTGTACTGCTTCAGAACAAATCAAATTTGAAGTTTTTAACTTTCCCATACAAAGTGCGCTTGGTAGCATGTCACCGTAAGTGATGCACTATGTGCGCATTCACATAATGCTCTAACCGTGCATATATTGCTTTCCATCAACCAAACTTGTATCAAACACCTCATACTCACACATTGCGACAAGCCGTAATGTAGCGCTAAGCCAAATGGCTTGGCGTTACCAATGCCAGCGCAATAGATAAATCCCTTGAATCCAATGCCACGAGTATCACCAACACACAGCAACTGTGTTGATGTCAAGCGTTAAAGCTTTCGACATAGAGGTTGATGCCAAAATGCGCTAATGTGCTGCTGATACCCAGAATTGGTACCAACGCAGTGGTATCATTGATAGAGCTTAAACGCAATTGCGCAGCGCCGCGCTGCGTTACTCATGACTAATGCTTATATCAACTGACATATGGAAACATGTGGCAAATTCCGCTCGGAAAATTCTAATTATAGAAAAGGGTGTACTGAGTAGCTGAGTGAACGAGATTCCTTTTTCCTCCCTTCTTTCTTGCTAGAAAATGAATTCCTGTATCCCGATGGCACCTTTAGGTGCAGTTAGGCCCAACGCTAAAGTATGTAGATTATTCTAAATATTATTTTCACGAGCTTGTAATTATTATTTAGTGATTTGAATTTTTTAATCGTAAACTTGAAGGTTAATATTTAGATGGTTTGAAGATACCTATGATCCAAGATTTAGCCCGGGAATGATAAATTTCAAATTTGCTACATTACCACTAGTGTGTGTGTCTTTGTATTCAGACCCAATTGCTATATTTGTTATGAATGGTGTCAATGTTTAGCAATTTTCACAATCATTGGGAAGCAGACACACCCAAGTGGATTGTTAACGGAAAGCCTTCAGTTAATCTAAAGGAGTTTGAAGTCCAAGCTCGGATCAGCCGTGGGAACGATGAAAAAGAGTTTGAAGTTCAAGCTTAGGCCAGCCGTGAGAACGTTAAATGGCCTTAATAGGATAGAAAAGAGAGTTTAAATCTCAACTACTCATAGTTGAGTGCACCACCTACTCATAGTTGGGTCTTCAGTTGCCATCCCTCTGCCTCTTTGCGGAGCTCCTAGTAGCGGTATATCAGTGGTAAGTACATCAACGAGTTCTCAACTCCCACGTTCAAAGTTTTGATGTGTGAGCTCTGAGTGGTACTGTCGTTGATCTTAAGCACAGTGTACTGGTGATCTCAAAATCAGTAGTCTCCTAGTACTTGCCAATCATGCACTATTGGTACTAAGACTTTAAAGTAAATATCATCTCAAGTTTGCTTTCTATACAGCTCCAGTGACGGGAAATAGGTATTTATTGGTATTCAATATGAAATGTCCTGTCCAGGTAGAGCTTAGGTATGCTCCATACAGTGGCTTGAGTTTTGAGGACCCTCCCGAGGAGAACTTGGCACTCAGCACTCGAGACAGCAGAGCATTGGCTCGGGGGAATTTCATTCGGGTTTTTCTGTCTGCAGGTGTTTAACCGCGAGGGAGAGACACTTTTTTTCATATTTTTCCGTCACCCATGCTTGCCCTGTTGTCAGTAATGCAATTTTACAAAGTAATACGCAAAAATTTCACCAGCCTCTTCATTTGATATTGTTCTGAATTATCTTCCGTGAAAACGAATTTCTGAGGGGTCACATCCTTATCTGGGGAGACTTACCCGTAAGATCATTTGGAATGTTTTTCTACAATGAATGTAATGAAAGGAAAGATATTAAATGTCCGTAAAGAACTGCAGCGATGGTCTGCTGCCTCGGGGTAAGAGGATGTTGAGATCCGCCGAGATTGGCCTTGTTGCGGTGTCGTGGGACGGATTCTTCTCCCCAGCAGAAGGACCCACTACAAAAAAATTTTGCATCCACAAATTTTGAGGGTCAAAAAAATATCGACCGAAGTCGAGAAGGAGGTAACCTACTAAAGGTGAAAGAATATTGCTGACTCAAAAGGCCAACTGGGCCTGGGGAAAACAGAGGGACTTAAGATGACTTTGTCGTTACCAACGATACTTATGGCCCACAAATAAGAGTGGGACATCCAGATGGTAGCGGTGCCCCCTCGCACCCTCCCAACTGGATCAAAATCCAAATGTAAGCGTGGCCATATTTTTCATTTAAGTGAAAAACTCATACAAACATAATTTGAATGATTTTTTCCTTTATATGAAAAAATATAAACGTGGCGAATTTAGATATGTCAAAATATTATGTGAGGGAACCACATAACACTAAGCCATAAATAGGCACGTGAGCGGAAGGCCACCTTACGAGTCAATAGCCCCTGTTAACGAAAGAAAGGAAAGAGTCAACATTTGCACACACTCGTTTAGTAGGTCGTTCAAAAACGTTGGTCGTTGGTTGTGTCGTGAAACGGTACGATTCACTCCGCTCAGTTTTGTTCGGCTATGTTTTGCATGGAGAATTAAACCCAAGCGTCGGTTGTCGAAGATTCCTTTGCTTTATCCAGGAAAACCGATCATATCATGATAACTCCGAAGATTTATGCGAAATCTTTAGTTGAAGCGCGAAGGATTGAAATTTCTTCGAGTTTTACGGTTACCGCGAAAACCATGGAGTTCGATGCAGCTACGGTTAACCTTTACACACACTTCTATGGAAGGCACTCGGGAAACGTTTGTCGTTTCTGTGTCTTGAGACCGTACGATTCACTGCATCGCACCTCAACGTACAATTCACTGCACCAAACCTCAACTTTTAAATAATTGATAAAACTTTAACAAATATTAATTAAGACGCGATGTTAATAACTTCACACGACACCGAACCGAATGGCGGCAATATCGAATTACAAAAGGTTTTACCGAAGAAAAGTTCGCCAATTTCCCCATGGTTCTTCACGATCTCCCGTGGACTAACTCATCCATTTAAATCTCTCCTTTCTCTTGCCGTCCAAACGGCACCTCGAATTCTGCTGCTCGCTCAGCCGAGTTAGATTGCATTTGGCAATGCAATACATGGACGGAATGCACTAAATCAGTGTTCCCATGTCCGAACTTTTAATTTGCAGATTTGAATTTATTTTTAAATCAGCAGAAGAAAAGCAAAATGTAAAAGATTTTAAATAACAATAGAAAGTTAAATACCATGAAGAATATAATTAAGGGGAAATGTTTAAATTTAATACAAAGCAAAATTGATATAAAATTACGTTTAATAATAATAATCATAAGAAGAAAAAAAATATTTTATAAATTGCAACTATGAATGGAAGTAATGAGATCTCGTTTCTAAATCTGCAATTAAAATTTCGGATAAGGGTTAGGAAGGCTTTTGACCAGTTTGCTTGTGTGACTGCTTGGTTAAAGCGGAGTGAGTTATCTTTCCAAGATTCATTTATTATTGGTGGCTACATTTTAGGGTTTTGTAAAATAATTTTCGTACGTATTTAAGGGGTTGCCCCATATTGGAGGGTTGCCCCCTGGGAATGGGTATCAAATGAGAGGCCTTGATTGGAGCTTTTCAAAACAGGTCTTAATTTTTTGCTTCGAGGAGTACACAGAGAAGGGAAATACACGGAAAATGCATTTCCCCCCACCTAGCAATTGGACACCTGTGATCCGAAAAATCTGAAAAAATTATGGGGGTAGATGTTTATGGGTACGACAACAAATACCTTAGAAGTTTAAATTTGCTCAACTTTGTTAATAATAGTATCATCATCGAATTCCACATTTTTCCCAATAAAATGGATACCCTTAAACTCACCGAAATTCTATATTTAAGTAGTCTTACAAAATATTCTAGTCCTCTGTAAGTTTGATGAAAATCGAATCATATTCATGGAACTTATAACCGTTCGAATTTGCTCCAATTACAACAACAATAACACACGATGGACTTTCGATCGAGTCAGACATTGTAGTTTCGATTTGATCTTCTTAAGATTTTCAGGCAAGATCGATAGCAAACATATTTTTGGTAAGTCATGATTTGAGTAATTTTTGTTTGTTTGCAACAAAATGGTGACCGTTAAAAATGGAAAAACAATGGATTTTTTTCTAAACTTGCACATCTCTTTAACAGCCAGATATGAAGAATTTGATGCGTAAGTACGTCATTCAAAATGTAATTTAATTTGGCCATTGTTTTCATCAACTTGTGACAGGGGGCATTGTTTTGATGAATCAACAGTATTTTTCTACATTTATATTTATTGCAATTTTTTCCTACAAATGTAGCAATGACACCTTTTAATATATGCTACTAAGAACTTTACCCTACCCAAAAAGGTTAATGAATAAAATACTACGCACATCCTAAAATACAAAGATCAAAGCTCTCCAAGCTGACTGTTGAGTTTTTGGTTACTTTGGACGGCTTTAATCCTTTACTTTCCACTCAGTACACTACCTTTTTTATTCAGGTGTACAGATGTTAATCCATGTTTATCCATAGAAATATTCATAAAATCAATTATTATCATCCATCTGAACATTTTGATACCCATATCCTTATCAAAATTCGATATGAAAAATATTCACACATGTCAAACTTTAATCCGCATCTAACGGTCTGTATATCAAACATTATTTAAAGCTTTTCCCACCTTAGCAACAATGTCCTTTCAACCAACTTCATTCACACCCTCCTTCAATCAAAAACTGGCCAAGGCTGGAAAAGTACATTATTGAAAGATCAAGTTTTCCAACAGAATCGCTTTATAACGTCTTCGTCTTATTTATACCCAAAAATGGCTTCATTTAGTCGATATTTTCAGGCTGTTCAATACACGACACTCATATATCAGACATTCTTGACGAAAGTCAATAAGGTTGTCAGGACATAGAGAGTAACTTAATCCTTCATTCACGTACAAGCGTTTGTGATGGAAATGCGTAAATATGTTTGGCGCTGTGGGAGGATACACTGTGAAATCTAGGAAATGTGGAATAATGTGGAAGCTTCGTGTAAATCGGATAGTTAAAAGGAATTGGATGACAAGATGCTGGAATGGAGTAAGAAGAGTTAACATGAGCTGACTAGTGGATGTAGAGGCAACACACGTTCATTATTACCATCTTGGAATTGTATGTAGTAGGTCACGTGTGGAGGTTATATGAATCGGAAGACATGCTTGTATTAATTTCAATGATGCTTCAATACCAAAAGATGTTAAAAGTGTTCAAATTTTCTTCTTCTTCTTTAATGCTATTCAATCAGCTTAAGAACCCCAGAGAGCGTTTCTCCAACTGAATCGATTCCAAACAGCGCCAAAGATATCTTTTCTATCCTGAAATATCTTTCGACTTCGTTGCCCTCCATTAAATCCCAAAAATGTCCTAAAGCAACATCAGACCCCTGAAGTGCAAATAATCGAAGTAAGTCGATAAAAACTAATTTCTTAGTGTCACTCAAATTTAATTAAGGTCAAACGCAAGAGCTCTTCCCGAATCAACGAAGGATTAAATTTTCAGTTTACTCTTGAGCTTTGCTAGGGTTTGAGTGTATGGACATAATTACCACTCGATATCGATAGTAATTGAGTTGTACTCTCTCGTAGAAACGAGAACCCTTCTTAGGTTGTTACCTTTCTTTTCACAAAACAAGAACCTCTTCATTACACTTGGGAAATATTCGAATGGCTCGGAGTTACTGCTAAGGGATTGGAAGAGAACTTTAAAGTGAAAACGAAAACTAGGCATCAAAGTTGAATTTACTTAAATGTTCATTCAATTGATTTAGAATTAAATTAGTGGAGGGTGAGAGTCAGTTGATTGGAAAACAAATAATTTATTCGCTATAAATTCCATAGAGTTTCGAGCAGCTGTTCTTCTTACCTCGGTTATTTATAGAAATTTCTAATTGGAAGGGGAAATGTACGAACTTTTCACGTAACCATTCTAGGATTCGAAACTATTCTAGGATTCGAAAAAATAGGCCATGAATCGATGATTACAGTACAGAGGAGTGGCCCCCTGAAAAAAATTTCATGAAAGGTAGGCAATATGAGTATCAAATGAAAGTTCTCTATGAGAGCTTTTCAAAACAGTTCTTAAACTGACAGTTTTTGCTTCAGTGGGGGCACAGGGGGCGGGGGAATACATGAAAAATGTGCTTCCTCCCTCGCGAATTGACACCCGTGATCTAAAAAATCTGAAAAAATTATCAAGCGAGATATTTATGGGTATAACTATAACAAATACCTCAGGAGTCAAAATTCTTTCAACTTTGTTAATAATAGTATGATCCTCGAACATGACGTGTTTTTTGATTTTATTTGTTGCTGGTTACTGCATTTTGTAAGTTGAGTACAAAACCCTTCTGACTTGAGCATAGGTCTGTCTACCCAACTTGTTTTTTTTTTTGTAAAGCTTGTTCACGCTGCGTCTCATGAGGCTTCTTTCAAATTTTGATTTCTCTTTTTCTATTCCCCTCAAAAATGATTTGAAGCCAACGCGATGGCTTTTTGGCGTTACACTGTATTTTAAGCAAAGTTTCAAGAAATGAATATCTGCCGATATCCTCGCAAGTTTTTTCTTCATTTTGAGGAACTTGTTAAGACCCGCATTTGACCTGTTAGGCATTGTAATACTAAATATGATATGCGGACATTTTTGAATAGCGGAATCTAAAATGAAAATGCTTCACGTAAATGAAATAACGATATCCTTTTCTTGGCTATTTACTTTTATTTTTGAAAAGCAGACACCGGCGGAGCTCGTTTCCCTTCTACTCCTATATTGGTCATGACATCGTCTACCCCTTGAGAATCTTGTGAACTCTTCGGTTTTTATTTTGCTTCCTTTTTCGGCATGGCTAAGCATTCCCCTTCCTTCAACCAATCTTCTTGCTCTTTTTCCTCCATTAATTTTCGCACAATGCCGTTGCAGATTGAGCAACTCTTTAGTAATCTTGACAATAGCACGAGTGTAGGCCCTGATAGCATTTCATATTTTCAAGCAAAACCTTTATCACTCTGTGTTCCCCTTTCAATTATTTTCAATTTGAGTTTATCCTGCGGGGTTTTCCCCTTTCAATGGACAATTGCCCACATTTTTCTTATTTTCAAATCTGCTGATCGTAATATCATCTCAAACTGTCGTCCTATTCCTCGTGTTCCTTGTTTTGGTAAAATTCTTGAAAAGATAGGATTTGATGTGCTGTATTCACTTGTCCTCACATCTTTAGCAGACTAACAGACCCTTACAAATTTACTTTCTTTCTTTAGCAGCTGCCCTCGATCAACAACAACAAGTGGACGTTATATTTACGGATTTCTCTATAGCCTTTGATTCAGTGGATCACTCTCTCCTATTTGAGAAACGTTCAGTTCAATGTCCCTATTTGGCTCTATTACTTGCTTTGCTCCTATTTTGTGAATCGTCAATGTACATATAGTCACTTTCAACTCTAGTTTCTTTTCTTCTTTTTACCTGAGCTCGAGAGTTCCGCAAGGTTCAATACTTGGCCCCATACTACTTTTACTTTTTGTCAATGACTTAGCTTCTATTATCATATTCCCCTGTCTCGTTTATGCTGATGACTTCAAAATTTTTCGAGTTATTGATTTCCTGTTGAACGTGGATATCCTTCAAACTGATCTTTAGCCTCTTAGTGACTGTTGCGAATCCAACCATCTCTCCTTAAATGTTTCTAAATCCCATCAGATGATACTCTCCATGCAAAATTTCTTCTTCTCTCAACGTATAGGCTTGTTGCTATCCTTTTGAGCAATGCAACCTCCTTTAAGGATCTTGGTGTGCTTTTCGATTGTAAACTGAAGTTTGATCTCCACATTGCTCAAATTATTAAGAAAGCCTCTCGCTTAATTGGATTCACTTTACGATTCGCTTCGTCATTCCAACATATCACATCCTGTAAGTGCCTTTACTTCTCTGTAGTACATAGTGATTTGAAGTACTGATCCCAAATTTGGAGTCCGTACCACAGGAAGCACATTAATGCTCTTGAGTCAGTTCAACGCAGATTCACACGGTCCCTATTCTTCAAATTCAACCTTCCCTACTCTCCTTATGATGATCGACTACATATTTTGAACCTTCCTACCCTCGAGTCCAGACGATCTTTCCTCAAGGAATGTCTTTTGTTCAAGCTTCATCATCGCCTTTTACCTCAAAATGTATGCAGGCAAATAAATTCATTCGACGCTACTCACCCTAATACATCCTCGCTTCAATCGCAGGTTCCGTCTTCCACTCTCCTTTACCACACTTCCCTCATATGCGACTTCATTGAAAAATTAAATTTATAAACACTTCTATAAATCTTAATTTTTGATATCGTATTGTGATCTTTTTTGTTTAATAATATGTATGTTTGTATTTAAGTATTGTATTAATTGACTTGTAATTGGACTACTAGTCTGTAGGTTGATTCTTGAAATAAATAAATAAATCCCAAACCTCCCAATTAAATGGTAGTTAATGCTCTCGAGGTCGTACATTGAGTTTAATAGTTCCCCAATAATGGTACTTTAAATGCCGAGAAATGGTTATAACTATAAATACATCTACGGCTCTGCTACGAAATCCTACTTAGACCTCCTTTGTGGGGATGTGAGAGAGTGAAGGTGAATCTTTCGCGCCTGATAACGGAATTGACGTAATAACCATGCCGCTGGAATAGAGCATGGGCGACGAGCCAACTTCCCGTCCCTAGAAAACCTTAAAATGTTTCGAAACCAGCAGATGGGCCTCGGAATGGATTGGATTCACGGCGCCGGCCACGCAAACGAAATAAGGAATATGGCATTGGATCCTGGATGTCAGATCACTCAATTACCCTGGCGCTGTTAAGGACCCTTTACAACAGGCCAGTCAATATAAATTAAATACACTGGCAGTTCTGGAAACGAATTGGACTGGAAACTACATTCAAGAGATGAGATCGCACACAATATTCAAAAGTGGGAAACCTACTGGAAAACGTGAATTTCGAGTGGCCTTCATTGAAGATAGGGAGTTAAAATCGCACGTTATTGATTTTAAGGCAGTCGATGAACGGTTGTGTGCGATCCGTATAAAAGCGAAATTCTTCAAAATCTGGCTGATTAATGCTCACGCCCCGACCGAAGAAAAGACGAAGAAACGAAGGAATTGTTTTAAAATCACCTGGAAAGACTGGTTGACTCATTGCCCACAAACGACACAAAAATTATTCTGGGTGATTTCAACGCTAAGGACCTTTTACAACAGGCCAGTCAATATAAATTAAAAATACTGGTTCTCCAGGAAATGAACTGGACTGGAAAGGACATTCACGAAATGAGATCGCACACAATATTCAAAAGGGGAATGTACTAGAAAACCAGAATTCGGAGTGGCCTTCGTTGGGGATAGGGAGTTCAAATTAGACCTTATTTATCTTAAGGCAATAAACGATCCGTATAAAAGTGGAATTTTCCAAAATCTAGCTGATAAACGTTCACGCCCTCACCGAAGACGAGGACGAAGAAACGAAGGAAGTGTTCTACAATCACCTGGAAAGACTAGTTGACTCATTGCCTATATACGACAAAAAAAATTCTGGGTGATTTCAACGCTGTGGTTTGCAATTAGCTATCTCATCGCGGAAAGACTGGAGCATATAGCCTCCACGATGAAGCAAATGACAACGGACAGCACCTGATGGACTTTGCATGTAGCAGAAATCAAGTCATACGTTCGACTTACTTCCCACATCGATGCACTCATAAAATGATCTGGGTATCACCGGATTGCAACACACAAAACCCATATCAATCATGTTCTGATCCAACAACGCTGGGCCTCGAGCATACTTGCCGTCCGTACATACCGAGGAGCCAATTGTATTGTAACTCAGACTATTACTTTATCAAATCAACCTATCGATGTCGTACGTCAAAGGCATATTTGGTCAATACCAGCCCGCTACAAAAATTTGACATCGAAAGGCTCCAAATGGCGTCCATTCCCAAACATTTCACGGAGACCCTCGATAACCAGCTGGGTCCCGTCTTATCAAACACATCGTTAAAGACGAGCAACAAGCTCTGGATGGAAGTGAAAGCGGCTATTAGGACGGTGGCAGAACAGGTGATCGGACATCAAGCCCAGCACAAGAGGAATGATTGGTTTGATGATCAGTGCCAGACTGCGTTGGATAAAAAGAAGAGAAAACCAAGACAAAGAGAGATCACTATGGAAATCTCAGAAGAATAACGAATAAGATAATTAGATGTAAGCCTAGCGAGCAACAACACAAGACAAGCATACAAAGTAGTGAAAAGCCTGAAACTTGGTTGCCAGCCCAAAACCATGCTCTGTTGTGATGACAGCATTAAGGAAAGATGACAGATTAAGGAAAGATGGGCATCATATTTCAAGAACCTCCTTAGTCCTCCGCACAGCTCCACAACATTGGAGCCTATAGATGTCTGCGGAGAGCTTCCATTGGTCCCACCAACTCTGGATGAAGTTTGTTCCATCATCAAAGCCCAAAAGAATAATAAAGCGCCGGGCATCAATGAGACTCCAGTGGAGCTTATCAAATATGGTGGCAGTAGTGCTCATCAAGCTATTCACATATTCATCCAGTACATTTGGCAACACGAACATATGCCGAAAGAGTGGAGCGAATCAATTATATTCCTTATCCACAAACAAGGTGACAAGCTACAGTGCGAAAATTATATTGGCATATCACTACTTTGTATGGCGTACAATATATTTTCTAAAATCTTAGAAAATAAAATCGGATCATATGCCAACCGTATTATTGGGGAGTATCAAGGTAGTTTTAGGCTAGGTAGATCAACAACAGATCAATTGATCACACTCAAGTATGTACTTGAAAAATGCTGGGAGTTCAACAAAGACGTACACCAAATTTTTGTTGACTTCAAGCAAGCATACGACAGTATTAATCGTAAACTAATGTACCAAATAATGCTTTGCGTTGGCATCCCAGCCAAATTAGTCCATCTTACCAAATTATAATGACGTCGACAACCTCCCAAGTCTGCATCAATAACCAACTTACCGATGCCTTTGACACAAATATTGGACTGAAGCAGGGAGATGGGCTGGCCCCATTGCTATTCTAGTTGGCTCTGAAGTACGTCATATGGAAGCTACCTATTGATACGCGAGGTACATTACTGTTCAAGTAGTGGCCTAAGCGGATGACATCAATATTCTGTCACGGTCATTAACAACTGCCAAAAAACTTTTCCTGAAACCCAACAGTGAAGCAAAACTAGAAGGGCTACAAATCAATGAAAATCAAACAAAGCTGATTACGCCGTCGAGAAAAATACCTAAAATACACAAAATATCACACTTCGCGAATACAGCATCGAAAATGTTAGAAAACTTGTGTATTTAAGCGCTTGCAAATAAAACAGTTTATTCTGTTTTGACGATCTTGAAAACCAGCTGCAAACACAGGAGAACAAAGCTCCAAGTATACAAATCTGTGACAAGACTTATGTTATGCTATGAGGGTGAAACATTGACCCTAGCTCAAGCATCCGCAAATATATTGAATTCCTTTGAGCGACGGGTCCTGAGGCGGGCACCAATGGCGAATTCGATACAACCATGATTTTTATGAAATTTTTGTCGAACCGGAGGTCTCAAGGATCGCAAGACTGCGGAAGCTGCAATGGGCTGGACACATGAATCGTATGGACGAACAACGGATACCCATGGTCCTTCGAGCGCTCGACGACGATGCCGATGTCCCTGAAATGTGAATACAACTTGTTTTTTTTTCGGTAAATGCTCAAACGCGCACGTGGTAATGAAGTTCACACAAATTAAAACGTTTTTCATATCGATATTTAACGCGGTCAGCGTAGCACTCCAGCATCCTCCTTTTTCCTTACGATTTCTTCACAATAGAATGAACAAAAGTTGAATAGTGATGTGTTTTACTTTTGTTATTATTGTTGTTGGGTTTATCCTTTTAGTATTGAATTCGAATCAAATTCAAAATCTGTCGCACGAATATCACAGCTTTCTTATAGCATTCTATTGTAAGACTTAAGTTGAATTTTATTCGCTGATTGATGATTTGTTTTAATTATTTATACATTTACTTTGTACTGAAGGCGCATTATATCTTTATCTTATTAATGGGTTCTTATTATCTTCTTTCCAACATTAACTCGCGATATTATTCCTAAGCGCACAAATGGAGATTTTATGTATTTTCAGTTATTGTTGTTATGAAAATAGCAGCGATAACCGTTCTCTCGCTCGTTCACACACACTTGTCTAGGAGTAGCCAACATTCTTATAACACTTAAAGATATTTTGAACTCGCAATCAGCGCTAGAAATCAGATTTCTAATCAATTCCCTGAGACGAATTTCATTTCTTCACTAAATAATGTCCATTGGTGTTAAACACACCACGCAAGTCTCATTACCCCGGCACACTCCTCGAACACTTAACTACTCGCATCGGCACCATAATAGCGGACGTGTCCGTTACTATTTTTCTCTTCCACCTAGTGTGTACCGTACGTACGTAACGGTTGAGGTATTCTAATGTCGGACCATACGAAGAACAGGAACATTATTTTTCACGGCGAGACTCAACACACTCATTAAAAATTATTAGCAGAAGCCTTTTAATGATAAATGTGAATAAACTTTCGAAACAAACTAGAACGGAAAGTCTTCTCAACTGCAGTCCAACAAAACGCGACAATAGCATTCAAAATCCCGCGGACACCACGCTCAAAAGCAGTCTCTTTGTTTCGTACCGCCCGGCCTGCTGGTGCACTTTCGAGTCCCTTTTCATCGCGAAAAATCTTCTTTTTCTCCTCCCCGTTAACCTTGCGACGCTATACCCAGATAAACGCCGACACACACTCAAATCCGCTCACAAACGTATTCATTTTCATTTGCTTGCTTGCTTGTTTGTGTATTAGTTTATATTTACTTTTATGATACTTTGGTTGAGAGATTTACGGAAATTCTCTAAATGTGTTGCTAAACGTTTTTCGTTATTTTATTTGGGTCTTTTGAGTGCTATCAATTCATGGTAAGTTGCATTCAGTGCTTCTCCGAACGATAGCTATTTTGTTGGGATATATTTGCTATAAACCAACAAGCTCATTTCTCCCTCGGTTACTACAATTGTCACGTTTAATATTCGACGATATATAATGCATGTATACATGCAATCAGCTTTGATTCTTCTATAAAATAGCTTTCAAAAATATAATCGGTTATTTCATATTTAATTCATATAATGTTGTTCCACAGCGACGATTCTTGTAACTGTATAATATGAAAATTCGCCTGATTTTTGGCCGCTAAATTGTTTCCAACTTAAATTAGTGGTGTGAGGGATGGATACTAAATTATTCCAAAATGAATTATGATGTGTTGTGCCTTTTACTGGATTTAGTTTTTTCAGTTTTGTTACACGGTATATTAAATTAAGGCGACTTATTCAATGTAAAATTTAATTTCAGAAATTAGTTATCCTACGAAAGCATTTTGGAGCAATACTTTTTTTTTTGTATCACACGTACAATGGCTTAGTAGGTTATTAAATGTTTAAATAAAGCAAGCAAACGCAGAGAAATCATTAAGGCAATTATATTAAATTCTAGTCTGAGCTGTAAAATATACTTCATCGACTTTTCTTAACACAAGTAACTATTTATAAATTATGTGGGGTTTAATCGTACTTTGTTCGTCATTAAAGCAAATTAAGATGAGCATTCTTATATCTAAGCTTTGTAGTGATCATTGTTTTTGATGGCACAACATAACACCAACGCAAATATCAATCCAAATAATTCGAGCAAAATTATCGTAATCACAATTCCGAGCAGGATAGTCCAATTCTCGTGTATTGTTTTCAACAATTCGTCCATACAACCCTGTAATTGATTAGAACGCATTTGTTTTTAGATAAGAGCTAATTAATTGTATGTTTTAGTTGGAATCACTCGTTTAATATCAAACGCGATTACTACAAGGTATTCGTTGGGAAAACTGAAGGCCGGAGATCGGCTAAGACAGTTCATCGCTGCTCGGATTTCGTAATTAGAGGACGCGGTCAACGGATTGAGACAGTTGGAGGCTCTGTTTGCAGGAAGCTCAGGCTGTAGTGCTAAGAAGAAGAAGAAGAGGAAGTTAAAAATCAATATGATGCTCATTTGTTTTTACTATCCCACGGGAATTCTCCACAAAGAGTTCGTGCCAATGAGCCAAACCATCAATTCAATTTTCTATCTTGGCGTGTTGAAGCATTTGTTACATCGCATTTGTCGAATTCGGCCTGAATACCCCAAAGGGGGAAGTTGGCGCTTATTGCATGATAATGCACCATCTCATCGATCCACTCTTGTGACTGAAGTTTTGATTAGAAATCGCATTTAAGCCATCAATAACTCACCGTATTCGCCTGATGAGGCCCCCTGTGACTTCTACCTATACGAAAAATTTCATTAGGCTATGAAAGGAAAACGCTTTGCGTCGGTAGAGGGAACCCAAAAGGCTTGTACCGATGTCCTGAAGGACATTCCGGTCAATGACCTGAAACACCCTTTCGAAAAGCTTTTGAATCGCGCAAAACAGTGTTTCGAGGCCGGAGGAGACTATTTTGAATAAAGAAACTCGAATTTATTAGAACAAAGCTCCCTTCGTTTCTATTTTAGCTCAGTCTTGTTTATTTTGGGAAGCTCCTTGTAGAGTAACTCGATTGACTTACAATAGAAAATTTTCAAAGATAATAAATACTGATCAGAATGTTTTGTGGAGTAAAATCCACATGATAAATGTTTTACTGTACAGCTTCGTAGCATGAAAAAGAATGCACTCCACATGATCCTGTAAACACCTAGCCAATCAGCATACGTACGTGGCCACAAAACAAAGCTAGTCAGCTAAGCTGGGCTTTTTTTATAGAGCACTGACCCTTGTGACAGACAACCAGTACCTGGCTCCTGCGCGGACTTCCATACTCCACTTTACTATACAAGCTTTTCATTTTACTAGGCGATTTCCAGCTGTCCAATGAGATAAGGTCATTTCAATGATCGGTTGACTCACTCCCAGGAAGGCATTTTTACGCGTTTATGCAGTTCTATGAGCTGAACTTTAGCTTTTAAAAACTGAAGTGAACCTTGGGGAAGTTAAATCACAGGAAGCAATTTGAAAGGATGTTAAATGTAGAAATGTAATTAGCGTATTGCTTACTTCAAAATTTTTTAAGATAAATCCTGTTGAATGCAGTGCAAAAGCATTGCAAAAGTGATAATGAATTAAACTAAAAAGTTTGACAATGATCCCGAGTGTTGTTGTGTCGGGAAATGAAAAATGTAGTGATCTGTGGGATTGCAAAAACAGCTATCGGAAGCATGCCAGGGACGTATCCTTCATAGGGTATGTCATGTTAAATCTGTTATTTCTTTTAAATTAGAATGCCCACATGGAAAATTGATTTAATCAGTTCAAGACGCAAAAATTGGTGGAAGACGTCACGCCAAGTTTATTTTAATTTCGAATCAACATACCAACTCCACGCGATATCTTATTTCTATGGTGCTAGTACGATTTATTTCAAATTCACTAAACAATCGATAAACTGTTGCTTTCAAAGGATTAGATGTGGGATAACATTTCTGCAGCCATTGCAATGATTGTTCAGAAGTTTTTCTCTTCAAAAAAACAATTTTTGATTAAGCTTGCATATTCCTATTTTCCCATTTTAATATGGAAGTGAAATTAGAGTCATTCTAATAATTGTAGCTTATAAAGTAATTGACGAAACGTTAGAAACTTTATACACATGCTAGTGACGGATAGACGTCTTGAAATCAGTCATGTTCATTTTCCAATGTCGCCACCTTTTGAAAAATCCCGGGACTTATCTGCCCGCGTAGTACATCATCATCTAATCTTTATCAGCCACCACTCTATCTGCAACCAACTGGAGCCTTGTATATATATTTTGAAAAGACCTCAGTATGTTGCATGCAATATATGTAAAATTACAGCCAAAATTTATTATACATTTTTGCATTTTTTTTAACCGCAACCAACTTTCCCATATTAATAAATATTGTATTACTGCGGTACATTTATTTCCGAATCAATTTATTGCAATATGGATAAGCATATTTATGAATAACTCCAATGATACATCCATACATGTCCTTCGGCCATGCATCATTGTGACTCAGCGAAACTCAACCACATTCTCTCACTCTCGATATAATGAACCAGTCAGTTACCTCCCAAATTCGTAATGCACGTCCTTCATGTTTATTTTGGTAGATCCTTTTATTCAACTGCTACCGCTACATAGTGACTTGGAAGGAAAATATAGCACATGGAAGTAATAAAAGATAAAACATCATCATTTTCTCGTACAGCTATAATCGCGTACAACGTGTACAACAAGAAACTTTAAACGTTACACTTGATCATAAAAACAAAAGTTATTATGGAAGTCGTGAATGAAGAATGATTTCTTCTTATTTTTCCTGTACTCGTATAGTAGATATTATGTTTGTCTGAATTCGTGATTGCAAGCAAGGTTGCCTTCAACTAATCCAAGTCTCGAGTCATTTTGTTTGCGCATACAATTACCATTACCGAATGAATCTTCCTAGTGTAGAGGAGGAAAGTAGGCGAAACTGTGCATGCATCATGGCAGGATAGAATAGAAATGGAGTTCTTATAAGAGAGGTTTGGTAAATGGGTTTCATGGTTCTCGTATTGCAAGAACTACTTACTACCAACTCCATATGCAGATTCCCAGAGAACATCAAGGAAATGGCTACGATACTGAACTGAAATGGTTTTATGTCTTTGAGTTGGTTAAATTTTGAGATCGTAATACGTATGATGCCATTTTAGGAGAATTAAGATAGTAACGTACGTCAGAATTCTGGAGTTTTGTTTGCCGAAGTTTCTAGAGGGAAATCATTCATGGTCTTCAAATGTATTATAAATTGAATTTGAAATCAAAACCTACTTTGCGTTGCAGGGCAATCAAAAAATACCTTGAAAAGATGAGATAAAATTGAAAACTAACAAATGTAACATGCAGTATTGGAAATAAAAATTCGAGCTTAATCTGTACGAGGGTCATTCAACAAGTACTTAGCCTACAGAAAAAAAACGAAAATTTTGGAAAGGTGGCAATTTTTTTTCCCACATAATCTCCTTCAAGCTCGATACACTTGGCCCAGCGATGCTCTAACTTTTTCAACCCGTCCAAAAAATACATTTTCTCGACGGCTGCAAAATAGGCCTCCGTGGCGGCGATGACCTGCTCATTCGACCCAAATCTATTCCCGGCGAGTGATTTTTTCAGGTTTGGAAACAAAAAGTAGTCACAGGGGGCCAAATCGGGAGAGTACGGTGGATAGGACAGCAATTCGTAGCGCAATTTGACCAATTTGGCCATGGCGACGGCGGAGGTGTGAGTCGGCGCATTGTCGTGGTGGAACAGCACTTTTTCTTCGCCAAGCGGGGCCGCTTTTTCTTCAAATCGACGTCAAATCGGCCCAATAAGTCTGCATAGTAGCGCCCCGTGATTGTTTTACCCTTCTCGAGGTAATCGATGTGGATCACACCTTGTGAATCCCAGAAAACGGTGGCCATTACCTTTCCGGCCGATCGAACAGTCTTCGCCTTCTTCGGAGCACGTTCGCCGGGTGAAGTCCACTGTTTCGACTGTTTCTCGGCCTCTGGTGTGTACCAGTGAATACATGTTTTGTCGACGGTCACAAAACGACGCAAGAACTCCGCCGGATTGCACTGAAACAGCGCCAAACACGTCGCCAATGTGGTCTCACGGTTGCACTTGTTTTTCGGTGTGAGCAAACGTGGCACCCATCGCGCCGACAGCTTTCTCATACCCAGTTCTTCCTGTTGAATATGACGAATCGTTCCTTCTGCGATGCTCATAGTCTCAGCTATCTCGCGAACCTTCAATCAACAATCCGCCAACACGAGATGGTGGATTTTTATAACGTTTTCCTCCGTAGCAGCCGCTTTCGGGGCACCTGGGCGTGGCTCATCAAAAACCGACGTGCGGCCACGAACAAACTCGTTAAACCTATTCTTGACGGTCGCCATCGAAGGAAAAGAGTCACCGTACACAGGATTCAAGCGATCTTTGATTTCGCTGCGCGTTTTCCCTTCAAAAACAAGAATCTAATCACTGAACGATATTGTTCTTTTTCCATTTTTGAACCCGACCGACACGCTCGCTTCCAAAGGCTATCAAAATAAAACTAATGAAGGGAATTGACTGAAACTTTGACAGTAGGCTACTAAAAGAATGTACTGCACAACGGTAAAGCTCTTTTGTAATATTAGCGCCATCGGTTGGTGAGGCTAAGTACTTGTTGAATGCCCCTCGTATGAATGAGCAATATTCATATCTTTTTTAATACAGGGTGGGCCAGAAAGAATTGCGAATTTGAAAAAATCATTAAAAAAAAAACTGAGTACAATTCACATACAAATTTTTATTTCTATAAAAATTGACATCTGGGAAATTCATTTCTTAAAAATAACGTCATCCAGGTGTGCACCATCCCGCTGCAAACATTCTTCGAATCTGACCCTCAAATTGGTAAAAACTCGCTGGCACATTGCACGGGGAATAGCTGCCATTTCTTCCCGGATATTGGTCTTCAACTGGTTAATTGTGGCTGGGTTATTGGTGTAGACTCTACTTTTTAGGTATCCCCACAAAAAAAGTCCGGTGGCCTCAGATCCGGACTTCTAGGAGGCCATGCAATGTCACCTCGGCGCGATATCAGTTTCGCAGCAAACATCTCGTTTACGACCGCCAAAGAGGCATTAGCTGTATGGCATGTCGCGCCATCTTGTTGAAACCATATCACACGATTATAGGCTGCAAATTGTTGCAGTTGTGGAAAGAAAAAATCCCTTAACATGGCTATGTATCGGTCAGAATTTACAGTGACAGATTGGCCTTGTTTTTTCGAAGAAGTAGGGTCCGATAATTCCGTTCGTGTTGACCTTGGGCGTCCTGCAGGCTTCTGTTTGAGAGTCGAACCAGTCTCTTCAAACTTTCTGACCCACGATCGAATCACACTTTCTTTCGGACACTGATTTTGGTCATGTAATCCCGCCGAAATAAACGCCGAACAATAGCGCACGAATTGTGATTTTTAATAATGTTTAACGCAGAATGCACGTTGCACTCCGGTAAAGTGATCCATCGCGACTAAATTTCCGAGAACCGAGCTACTTAACCCCACCACCCGCGCAGTCCCCTCTCTAAAGCTTCAAACGCAAGAGTGTTTTTAAAATCGTACGCCTTTCTGGCCCACCTTGTCTAAGCTCAGAAATCATGAGTTGTACATGTGTGTATGAGTACGAGTAACTTACAGATAGGGATGGCGATTTTTGGTAAAAAACTGGTTCTTTGGTTTTCCGGCTTTTTTTCATCTTCGGTTTAACCGGGCAGTTTTTTACAGCCGAAAAGCCAGGTTGTCCTTGCAAATCTTTTTAATAAAAAAACTTGAGCTAAAATTTAATATATATTTTTATGTCAATTGATTAACTTTAGGTGTAAATTGTTTTTCGATTCCTTACTCACAAAATTATGTAAATCAATTGAAAGATATTTCATCCTTGTATTGAAAATAAGAGACTAACGTATTGAAATTGAAAACAACAGCTTACTGCTAAGCTAAGTCATTAGTTTATTGTATAAGAATGGAAGATCCTTCATTTTAGAACGCAAACATTTTGCATTTATTGCGTACTGTGCGCTAGCTTCACTTCACAATTCACAACAAATACGAAGAACCAATCAAATATAGACATTTACTGTGCTCTGGTGACTGCAGTTATTGATGCTTCCTAGGCAGGGATATCGAAAAAACCATGTTCGGGTTTCTTATATTCATTTGTATCCAGTTCCTGAATTTATAAGAAAAACCTGGTTTACACCGGGAGGGAAAACCTCCGGAAAAACCACTTTTTTTAACTAAAAAAAAAACGGTTTTCGGTTAAATCAGTCCGGTTTTTCCATTTCTACTTACAGATGGTACTTGGTATTAATCACAGCGGAGAGAGTCTGTAGCGACAAGGGAATAACAGCTGAGGTGTCCTTTTACTATTGAGTGGTGTCAGAACCCCCACAAGTCTTTTGGTTACAGATTGATCCTGAAAAACGTTAAAGCTCTTGAAATATTCCACCCTTCATTCTTTAACAATCATGCCTAAAATTAAGCCCTTATCAGTCTATTTAATCAAAATCATCGCTGAAGTAGTTTATAGCAATTGTAAAATCTCTCAGAAATAATTTAAGAGTTTATGCTTCCTACTTTTGTTCGTCTTATCCAGGCAAAGTTTCATTTTCTACTCCTTTAGGCACTGAGTGGACTCACTCAAGTAATTTGCAACTACTGGGGCAATGGTTGCTTGTAAATTGTTTTATTTTACTTTGAAAAGGACAACAAACCGGAATTATAAAATATTATTCCAGCAGGGCCAAATAACGAAAGCTTTTACAACCATATTTATAAGGTCAAATTTTAGAAATTTTATTGAGCAGTTAAATTTAAATTTAAGATATCTATACACAACTCTAACTATAACAAGGCATTAGCCTGCAAAATATTTCTGTTAAGTAAGCTTCAATTAATGAGAATGATACTTAGTGTACACCACCCTAAACATATTTTCTCAAGAAATACTTGAATAAATCAACAATCTTATTTGCCACAAATTCATTGGTTTGCAATTGATACGTAAATTGAATAATTTAAATCAAAGCCGATTATTCACCTTATCAATTTATTCAAAATATTAAACGCTTATATATATTTATTCTTGTATCTTGCAGGTCTACAACACGCTATATCATTAGGAAATATCGAAGTTTCGTCAAAGGTATGTAGAAAAGCATCTCGATTATGATTTTAATTGAATACCAATTCACTGATGGTTCAGAATCGTCTTTAAAACGAGCAGGAATTACAATTCACAATTCTGGGTAAATTTAGAAATTTCTTGTTTGAAAATGTTTAGAAACGATTTGTAAATGGGGTTCAGCTACCAATCAAACAAATAAATAATTGAATATTTTGTTATTCATTCAGAATTTAAATGATTGTGTTCCTCTTTCTCGAAAAAAACGGGAAACATAAGTAATGAGCGTTTTAATGATTTGATCCGAAATTGTTTCAGGCTCTTAATCACATAAATACAATGAAGAATAGGATGCCTTTATTGACTTAGAAAAAAATAATTTAATTGGACTACTATACTATAAATATACAGGGTCAGAATAATAAGTAACCGGACTGACCTAAGGAAATTTTTTATTGGCAAAATATGTACAATTTTTCTTTAGAAATCTTCAAAGTAGTGCCCATTGGAGTCGATAACACGCTGATATCGGATTTTCGAATCCCCGAACGCTCCCTGGAAGTCGGCAACCTCGATGCTGTCTAGAGCCCTCGTCGTAGCACGTTGAACGTTTTCCAGAGTCCCGAACCGCGTCCCCTTAAGGTGTCTCTTGATCTTGGGGAACAGAAAGAAGTCCGCTGGTGCCATATCCGGCCTGTAAGGAGGCTGTGGCAACGTTGCCCTCGACTGTTTGGCCAACTGCTCGGTGACGAACAGGCAGGTGTGCGACGGAGCATTGTCGTGATGGAGGACCCCTAATCGGTAATCTCCGGACGGACTCATCAGTCGATGGAGCACCTCTCTGTAGTACTGGCTATTTACGGTTTGGCCGGGTGGCACAAACTCTTTGTGAACAATGCCTTTCACATCAAAGAAAGCAATGAGCATCGACTTTACCTGCGATTTGCTCATGCCCGCTTTTTTCGGTCGTGGTGATGCCGGTGTGTGCCACTCCCAACTCTGCCGCTTCGTCTCAGGATCGTATTCGAAAACCCACGTCTCATCTCCTGTAATAACTTGGTCAAAAAACTCTGGTTCGGTTGCTCGATTGTACGCTCCATTTTCACTCTGACGACGTAACTGAACATGCACTCCGCTCTCGCTCGATGCTATCTCTCCAAGCGCTTGGAGGCAACTGCTGCAGCCCGGTTCCCTTTACCTAGACCGCCACCAACACTACAGCACCAGATACCGGTTTACGGTGCGGGGCAGGCTCGGTCCTGTTACTGATTATACAGATCCTGTATATTGTAACATACACGAATATTTTTGCGAGCTACTGTCGCAATTATTTTCACAATCGTTAAGAAGATATGATCAACAAAACGAACGTAAACCCACCAAGCATCAACATCTGAAAGTGAGTCACTGCTCCATTCATTACGCTACTCAAATATTCCTGCTAGTTCGGCAATGTACGAATAATGGATAACTTGAGACCCTATATAAAAGCGATCTGAATGAATGGGGGGATAATTCATTACAACAGCGATGATAAAAACTGTCTTAGAGCGCGAGGTAAAGGCGATATTGATTGCGTGATTGTGAAGTGATTTTAAAAGACAATTGCGATAGAAATTTATGGACAAGAGGAAGTTAGACTTTTAATAGTGAAATTAATAATTGTGCATTCTTTTAAATAAACTCTTTTAATTTAATTTAAAAGACATTGCGTTTTCACTTTCTGGGAACATTAAAATTATTGGCCGCGAACCATAACACACGACAGTGGTGTCAGAAGTAGGATAGAAAATTTAGGAAATCGTTTAAACATTTTTAAAGTGCACAATAGTGGAAATTAACGTGGAAACTTGTGGGAAAATAGCCGAAACAATAAAAATGCCAGGAAACTTTCATCTAAAAATTGATCAATTGACCATATCGGAGCTCAAGGAGGAGTTGGAACAGCGCAATCTGGCCACACAAGATACAAAGGCCATACTGATTGCACGCTTGCGTGACGCGATCGAGTCGAAAGACGTGAATCTGGATTCGGGTGAGCTCTCGGATGCGAGAAAAGGTGCTGAAGGTACAGAAGTAGAAACACCAAAATCAAAGGAGCCAGAAAATGCGCTAATACAAATGTTAATGCTGATGTCATCCAGTCTAACTGCGAAGGTAGATGAACAATCAGCGAAGCTAAATGAACAGTCATCTAGTCTAACTGTGAAGCTAGATGAACAATCAACGAAGCTAAATGAACAGTCATCCAGTTTAACTGCGAAGCTAAATGAACAGTCATCCAGTTTAACTGCAAAGCTAGACCAGAAGCTGCACCAGCAGTCGAGATCAAGGCGGATTTGCAAAAACAGTCAGCTGAAATAAAAGCGAAGCTCGGTAATCTGATCAAACAAATTAAATGCGTCGAGAAAAAGGTTTATCAGGTCGAGAAGAGAATCAACGATGAGATGGAAAAAATGAAAAAGGAACTGGAAGCAGCGAAGGCAGCAGTTACCACCTCACCAGCCTCACTTGCAACCGCAGCGCAAAGCTCATCCAGAAATGTGCAAGCACCAATATTCGACGCTCAAACGGTCTGGAGCATTTACAAAACCCAGTTTGCAAATCACTGGAATGAGCAGGAATGAGCAACTGCACTAACTCTTGCTATAAGAGGCCCAGCTGCCGAGCTTTTGCAGACGATCCCCCTTAGTTGCACTCAAAGCTGCTGATATCATGAATGCGCTCGACATGCGTTATGGAGACGATCATCTAAAGCAGATTTATTGGTCACAGCTACGGCATCGGATGCAGAAGTCTGGTGAAACTTTACAGCAGCTAGCCCAAGACATTGAGTGACTAGCACTTTTGGCTTACCCAGCTTATGACCTAGAACATCAAGACGACGCAGTGACAGAGGCATTCATCAGTGCATCAAAGGACCAGTAACTACAGCAAGCCGTGCGTTTAGCTCAAAAGCAAACGGTTAAGGACGCATTGGCTTATAGTCTGAACTTTGAGGCAGCGAAAAACGTGAGCCGTGCCACTGCCCGGATTCGCGAGGTAGTGACAGACGAGTGCAGGTGTGACCGCGTGGAAATTGAGTGAGACCCGCATGTGAATGGTGCGCCTAGATGCTGGAATTGCGGAGAGAAGGGGCATCTGCAATGAGACTGCAAGAAGTGAAGAAAACTGAGCTATTTTCCAGGATGTGCAGCCAAGAGGAGATCCAGACCAAGTCAGGAGCCCAGAATTGAAGCCCTTCAAACAGAGGGGTCAGGAAACATGTAGAAGTCAACTTCGTGGGGCAGAGGTTGGCTAGGAGGATGGACGTCCCCAGCGCCACCATCACCGTGTCAAGAATGCATCGTGGAGAAGCGGACTTATGCCTTCTGTCCATGGAAACTGCACCTGTCCATGGAGAGGTCAACCTCCAAATACAGTTGGGAGACCTTGCGTTCCGACATAATTTTCTGGTTGCAAATATAATGGATAACTGCATTCTCGGAATGGATTTTCTCCGACCACATGGAATCACGTTGGATTTGGGCAACGGGTATTGAAATGGCAGAATGTCAAAGTATTGATAGAAGATCCGCGTGTCCAAATTCCCAAGATGAATGTAGTAGTATGTACTGACACTGATGTAACGAATTCTACCGAAAGCATTGTATGGGCCAAGCTTGATGGTGATTCTGGAGACCACCGATCTTATCTGATAGAGCCAACGAAGACGTCCGCATTGCGCAGTTTGATTATAGGACGATGCCTTGTAAGGTCTATAAGGAACGGATACGTGCCCGTTAGAATCCTTAATACCGCAGACTCAACCACGAGCATCAAAGCGGGAGAATTCATTGGCAGCTGCCAGCCTGTTTCCACCATCACCTCCTTGAATGCTTCTTACGACCATCATTGGAAAAGGAGGCAAAACACAGGTAAAACCCGGGAATCTACGTCTGCAATATTGAAGCAGATCAAATTGCCAGCGCAGCTACTCAAGCAAGCCTCTGATCTGGTCACCAAGTACAGCGACATCTTCTCGACAAGCCCGGATGACCAAGACCGAACGAGTATGGTAACTCACGTCATAGATACACAGGGAGCCAAGCCGATTTGACAAGCAGCGAAATGTCTTCCTATAGCCAAATAAGGAGAAGTAAGCGCATTGATCTCGGACATGGAAAAACAAGGCATTATCGAATCTTCTGTCAGCCCATGGGCCGCGCCTATAGTTCTAGTAAAGAAAAAGGATGGCAGTACTCGTTTTTGTGTCGACTATAGGGAGCTTAACGATGTCACTAAGAAAGATAGTTACCCGCTTCCACGCATCGATGACATCATGGACACTTTGGCCGACGCAAAATGGTTTTCTACACTCGATCTCAAGAGTGGCTACTGGCAGGTAGAAATCGACAAGAAGGACAGAGAGAAGACAGCGTTTTCAGTTGGGACCGGATTGTGGCAATTCGTAGTGATGCCATTTGGGCTTTGCGATGCTTCAGCCACTTTCGAACGCCTGATGGAATACGTGCTGCGAGGCTTGACCTGGAAGACCTGCTTGGTGTACCTAGATGACATCATTGTTATTGGGAGAACGTTCGAAGTGCATGTGCGGAACTTAGAAGAGGTTTTCTCCTGATTGCGGTTGGCGAATCTGAAACTTAGTCCCGACAAATGTAGCTGAAGTAAAATACCTGGGACTCGTTGTATCAGCAGAAGGGGTCAAAACAGACCCTGAGAAAATTGTAGCCGTGAAAAGCTGGCCAACACCAAACAACAAGCGCCAACTACGAAGTTTTCTGGGTCTCGCGACCTACTATCGAAGATTCGTCAAAAACTTTGCCAAAATAGCTTAGTGTCTCCATCAGCTAACCAAAAAAAAATCGTCCGTATGTCTAGAATGAACAATGCTAGACAGCCTTTGAGACCCTGAAGGAGAAGCTGTGTGAGTCACTTGTGCTAGCTTATCCAAAACCTGGAAAAATGTTTGTAGTTGACACCAATGCGAGCAACGGTGGTATTGGAGCTGTACTCCCCCAGCAGATCGATGGCGAAGAAAGAGTCCTTTCATATTACAGTCGAGTTCTCTCAAAAAGTGAGAGGAACTACTCCGTGGCCAGGAAGGAACTATTGGCTATAAGGGAGGCCACCAAGCAGTTCCACAAGTACCTATATGGCCAGAAATTTGTTCTTCGAACGGACCATGCATCACTGAGATGGCTACTTAACTTCAAAAGACAAGTTGCGAGATGGATCGAAAGATTGCAGTCATACAACCACGAAATTGTTCATCGAAAGGGCGGAGTTCATGGAAATGCCGACGCCCTATCGCATTGTCCATATCCAGCTAATTGCAAGCATTGCCGATGGAATAAAGAAATGAAGCCGACCGTGAATCTGCGATTGATAACAGCCGAATTTGATGAGGGTTGGTCACTGGAGGAGATTCGAAATGCCAAGTTAGCCGATGAAGACATCAGACCATTGATCGTATGGAAGGAGACAACTGGGCAACCTGAGTGGAAAGACGTTTCAATGCATGGTGTAACCCTGAAAAGCTATTGGGCACAATGGAACTCTCTTCAGGTGGAGGGTGGCGTACTCAAGCGGAAATGGGAGACGGTGGATGGCAGCATCTATACGATGCAAACTGTTGTCCCCAAAAGCCGAATCCACGATGTGGTTGAGAGAATGCATGAAGGATCCTCGGGAGGCCACCTTGGCGTTAACAAGACCTTTGCGAAATTGCGGGAAAGGTTTTACTGGCTCCATGCTCGGGAAGACGTAGAGGACTGGTGCCGTAGATGCACAATTTGCGCTTCCGTCAAAGGTTCAACTGAGAGGACAAATGCAAACTTACAACGTGGGTGTACCGTTTGAAAGGATTGCCGTTGACATCGCTGGACCCTTTCCTGAATCCGAATGGGGAAATCGATACACGCTGGTTGTAGCTGATTGTTTCAGTAAGGTACCCGAGGTCTACCCCATTTCCAACCAGGAAGCAACTACTGTAGCCGAACTGCTAGTATTAAATTCGGTCAGTAGGTACGGCGTACCTTGCAAACTACATTCGGATCAAGGCCGAAACTTTGAGTCACTAGTTTTTGGCGAAATGTGTGAGCCGCTGGGAATACGGGAAACGAGAACGATACCGCTGCATCCCTAATCCGATGGAATGGTCGAACGTTTCAACGGCACGCTCAATAAACACCTGGCCAAGATGGTTGACGAGAACCAAAGGGATTGGGACCAACACATTCCACTATTGTTGATGGCGTACAGAGCTACCGAACATGCATCGACGGGCCAAGCCCCAGCCAAAGTCATTTTTGGAAAGACTATTCGTCTGCCAGCTGAAATGAAGATCGGAAAACCCCCCTGAGAAACCTCAAAAGATCTCGGAGTATGAAAGTCAGCTAAGGCAACCGTTGAAGCAGATGTATCGGATATTACAAAAACACCTCGAATCAGCTACTGACCGCATGAAGACCAGGTATGATCTAAAGGCAAATTCTACTGGCTTCCAACAAGCTATATAACCCACAACGGTGGGAGGGTAGGTCTCCAAAGTTGCAGCATAATTGGGAGGGACCATATCGAGCTACAAAGTGAATCAACGACGTCGTATATCACATACAGGAACACCGTAAGCTGAGAGCCAAAATGAAGATCGTGCACCTGGACCATCTTGCCCCATATTACATCCAGGGAGACTTGACTACAACTAGTGACACATCTTTTCGGGGCGAAAAGAACTGACGTGGGGGCAGTGTTACATGCGCTTATAATTCTGCGAACTACTGTCGCAATTATTTTTGCAACATCATGTTCAAAATGAATGTACTCGAAAGCACAAGAGTCCACCCAAAATGATCAACATCTGAAAGTGACGTCACTGCGCTATTCAGAATTGCTCGAATACTCCAGGTAATTTGCCAATGTACGAGAAATGGGTTGAATTGATAGAGACTCTATATAAAGCTGAGCTGAATGAATGGGGGATATAGTAAAGCCACGATAGTAAAACTGCGATAAGTGCGGAGCGAAAATTAAAGGTGATATTGATTGATTATGAAGTGATTGTAGTAACAGACAGTTGAAATTAAATATTGATAGACAGTGAAAGTTAGACTGTGAAATAGTTAAATTAATGAATGTGCATTTTTAGTAAATAAACTCTTTTAACTGAATTTAAAAGACAGTGCGTTTTCACTTTCCCGGAACATTTAAATCATTGGCCGCGAACCATAACACGCGACAATATAGACCATCGGATAGAAATATGCCATCGTAGCCGTGGCGAACACTTGGGCAATATTTTGTTTTACGCATAATTATCATAGATCCTTCTTTTATGATAAAAAATATTAACATAATTTTCTGAAAATTTTTTGTTTTATTCACAATAAACATCGTGCATTTTGTTTGGACCACCCTTTATATACATACCTTTACACGCGGGATACAACAAAATTTGTAAGCACTGTGGTTACAGTTTTACTTCGATTTACAACAAGTATTCAGGATTGATGTATTGGACAAACGTTTTTGCTGAATTCGTTAACCATCTTAGTTAGTCGAGCGAAAATGAATTTCAGGCGAAATTCGTCATTATTGTTCTAATGAAAGTTTTTCTGAGGTCGCGTGCTGCTGCCTGTACTTTGTCTTTGGTTGGGGCTAAGATGCTGAGGAGCTGCGGTTATCATTTGAATGCAGCGCATTATGCAAGCCCTTCTCCCGGCAACTTAGTGCTTCTCACACTAAGCTGCACTTAGTCGATAACATTGTTTCGGGTGAACTGAAAACTTGTTTTCGCTCTTAAGTAGGATACTGAGATAACCTTATCTGCAGTTCATGAATGCTATTTTCCCCTAGTAGATATTTCATCCATACTTGTCAAACAAGACATTGTTTTGAAACAATCTCAGCTAATAGATATCAAAAAGGATGCAGGTTGTGATGGAGTGCATTCTTCTCCAATAAAAACAAGTTGGGTAGACAGACCTATGCCCATGTCAGAAGGGTTTTGTACTCAACTTACAAAACGCAGTAACCAGCAACGAGTAAAATCAAGAAACATGTCAAAGACGATTTTATTGAAGAAAATGTGAAATTCGAGGATCATACTATCATTAACAATGTTGAAAGAATTGTGACTTCTGAGGTATTTACTTATACCCATAGATATCTCCCTTGATAATTTTTCCAGATTTTTTAGAAACCCATTTTTCATGTATTACCCCCCCTGTGCCCCCACTGAAGCAAAAACTGTCAGTTTAAGAACTGTTTTGAAAAGCTCTCATAGAGAATTTCAGTTGATATTCATATCAGCTACCTTTCATGAAATTTTTTTCAGGGCCCACTCCTCTGTACTGTAATCATCGATTCATGGCCTATTTTTTCGAACCCTAGAATGGTTACAAAGCCCTTTTGCTAGGAGCTCTCTCCCGCCTCTTCGACTTGTTTCAATTGTATGTACTCATTTTCATGATACCTATCATTCCTGAAATTTTCATGCAAATCCTACCAAAGCTGTAGTGTCTAAATCGATAAAAAGCGCATATGGCTCCATAGCCATATGTTTCCATAGTAATACAGGGCATATTGTTCCATAGTAATACAGGAAAATTCAAATCGCTATAAACTTTCAGAGAAGATCAATCTTATACAAAGTCATCTGTTTGCTAAATTTTATTGAATTTAAGGGTACCGTTTGGATTTTATTCAAGAAAACATAAAATCGATAAATCATACTATTACTAACAAAGTTGAGTGAATTTCGACTTCTCATGTATTTGTTGTTGTTGTACTCATTAAGGCCTACATTCATGATTTTTTTCAGATTTTTCGGATGGAAGGTTTCCAATCGCGAGGGGGGGTACGCGAAAAGTTCGTACATTTCCCCTTCCCCTGCCCCCCTCGGTACTTGTAAGGCAATTTTAAGACTTGTTTTGAAAAGATCTCATTGAGACCTTTCCAATGACACCCTACTCGACTACCAATGGTGTAAAAAATTTTTTGAGGGGTCACCTCCCTATACGGGGAGACCCCCCTTAAACCCCTTTGAAAAATTATTGCACCCTTGAACTTTCAAGAGGTCACCACTTCTGACCTTTTCACAAAGTTTCATGGCTGTAGCCTCTATAGTTTCGGAGAAAAAGTGCTGTGACATACAGACGGACGGACGGACGGACGGACGGACGGACGGACAGACGGACACAGGTCGTGATTGCAATAGGGTTTTGTATTTTAGTACAAAACCCTAAAAACAGTAATGAGCTCTCTATCCCACCCACTATGATATATCAAAAGTCTATCCGAAGGTATTTTTCCGATTTCAAAAAGCACCGAAAAAGACATCAAACAATATCACATCTGGGCCGTACTTTTGCTTCACAACAATGTGGATTTTTAAATGGCTGGAGTTTCGATGCTAACTTGGCACTACACACCCACTTCTTACTTAACGCTGTAAATTTTGGTTATTAAGTTAATGCCATCCATACTGATTTTTCAAATGTCATTGATAAAATTAACCAGCTCTCGAAAATTAGCATGTATGGTGACCTGTTAAGATGAAGAATGAATAATCAAAGCCAAACAGTTGCGTTGAGAGGTCATTGTTCAAACTTCTTGGAAGTTTCTCAAAGATCACACCTTGGTTCATTTTAGTCAACCTATACATTAATAATATAGGTACTTGTTTTTTAAACTCTCATCATCTGCTCTATGCGGATGACATAAAACCTTCGATGATTGTAAGACGTTGCCACATGATCTCGGCAAATTTGAACAATATTGCAATGCTCATCAATTTTTTTTTAACTCCGCCCTCGACGGCCCGAAGCCCGTTTGAGAAAACAGGAAGGAACCCCTTGTTTCTCCAACTACAGCTTCCATGATTTCTCATCCTAGAAGTTCTCGGGGTCCTACATTGAGTGAACTGATTCCACAATAATGGGACGTTAAATACCGACAAATGCTAATAACTGTAAATACATCTAAAGCTATGCTACTAAATACATCTAAAGCTATGCTACTAAATCCTACTTACACCTACTTTGTTGGTACGTAAGAGGGTGGAAGCAAGCCTTCCGTAGCTGACAACGGAATTGAAAGTAATAATCATGCCGCAGGAATGGAAGTTTGGTGACGGGCTAGCTCCCCGTCCCTGGACAATCCCACAATGTTTCAAAACCTACAGAAGGGCCTTGGAATGGATTGAATTCACTGTAACGACCGCGCACATGGGAAAAAGACTATAGCATTGGATGCGGGAAGGTCAGATCACTCAATTACCCAGGCGCCGTTAAGGACCTCTCTAACAGGCCAGTCAATATAAATAAAAACAAACTGGCAATCAAGCAAACGAACTGGACTGGAAATGATATTCAAGACATGAGATTGCACACAGTATTCAAATGAGAAAGCCTACTGGAAAGCGCAAATCCGTAGTGGCCTTCATTGTGGATAGGGAGCTTAAATTGCATGTTATACATTTTAGGGCAGTTAATCAACGGTTATATGCGATCCGTATACAAGTGAAATTTTTCGAAATTTCGCTGATTAATGTACACGCCCCGACCGAAGAAACGAAGGAAACGTTCTATATTCACCTTGAAATACTAGTCGACTTAATGCCTACAAACGAAACAAAAATAATTCTGCGTAATTTCAATGCTAAGGTTGGCAATAAAATATCTCATCGGGGAGTCGCTGGAAGATATTGCCTCCACAATGAAACTATCGACAACAAATTTGACATCAAAAGTCACAAAACAGCGTCTGTGGCAGAAAATTTCACGGAGACCCTGGACAACTAGCTGGTTTTCATCTTATCAAACACATCGCTGAAAACAAGCAACAAGCTGTGGGTGGAAGGAGAAGCGGCTATAAAGATCGTTGGCAGAACATACAATCGGACGTCAAGCCTTGGGTAAGAGAAATGATTGGTTCGATGCTAAGTACCAGGATGCGTTAGACAAAAATAATCAGGCGTACAAGGAAAACATTGGTAGGAAAACCAGGACAAAGAGGGAACAGAATGGAAATGTCAGAAGAGTAGTGAATAAAATTATTAGAACTAGGAACAGAAAATACTATGACAACTAATTGAGAAGCATCGATGTAAGTCTAGCGAGCATCAACACTAGGCAAGCATACAAAGTAGTGAAAAGCCTGAAACGTGATTATCAGCCCAAAACCACGCTCTGTTATGATGACATCGGCAAGTTCAGTGCTGATAAAATCATTATTTAGGAAAGATGGGCATCATTATTCAAGAACCTCCTTAATCCTCCGCACAGCTCCAGAACATCGGAGCTGATAGATGTTTCTGGAGAGCTTCTATTGGCTCCAACAACTCTGGATGAAGTTTGTTCCATCATTAAAGCCTCAAAGAATAATAAAGCACGAAGCGTCGATGAGATTCCTGTAGAGCTTATCAGATATTATGGTAGCAGGGTTCAGAAAGCTTTTCACAAGGTCATCCACCACATTTGGAAACAAGAGCATATGCCGAAAAGTGAAGCCAATCAATTATATTCCCGATCCACAAAAAAGGCGGCAAGCTACAGTGCGAAAATTGTAGAGGCATATCACTACTTTGTAAGGCGTACAAAATATTTTCAAAGATCTTAAAAAATAAAATTGGATCATACGCCAACAGTATTATTGGGTAGAATCAAGGTGATTTTAATGCAAGGAGATCGACAGTAGACCAATTGTTCACTGTCAAGCAGGTACTTGAAAAATGTTGGGAGTTCAACATATACGTCCACCATTTTTTTGTTGACTTTAAACAAGCATACGACAGTATTCATCGTAATGTACTGTACCAACTATTGCTTTGCTGTGTTATCCCAGCCAAATCAGTCAATTTTACCAAAATGAGTCCGCATTAATAACCAACTCATCGACGCCTTTGACATAAAATCGGACTAAAACACGGATATGGGCTCTGCGTTACATCATAAGAAAGCTACTTGTCGATACACAAGGTACATTACTACACAAGTCGAGCTAAGTAGTAGCCTATGCGGATGACATCAACATTTTGTTGCTGTCAATAAAATATGCCAAAGAACTCTTCCTAAAACTCAACAGCGAAGAAAACTAGTAGGGCTTTAAATCAATGAGAATAAAGCAAAGCTCATGACGCAGTCTAGGAAAAATAACTCAAATACACAAAATATCACGCTTGGCAAATATATCAAAAATTTGAGCAAATTTGTGTATTTAACGAGAACCGGTGGTAAAATAAACAAAATGGGTCGAATAATACAGCTTGGAAATAAAGTATTTTATTCGGTATTGACGTTCTTGAAGACCAGCTGCAACCCAAGCATCCGCAAATATATTGAACGCCTTCGAAAGACGGGTCCTGAGGTGAATAACCAGAGCTAAGCTCGACGGGGACCAATGGCAAATTCAAGACAATCATGAGCTCTATGCAATTTTCGACGAAACGAATGTAAGTTCGCGGAAGGTGCAACAGGCTGGCCACAGGAATTGTATGGATGAACAACTGATACTCATAAAGGTATTCGTTGGGAGAATTGAAGGCCGGAGATCAGTGGACTAACTGAAGAAACGCTGGCAGAATCGGTCGACGAAGACAGTTCATCGCTGCTCGGATTTTGAAATTGGAGAGCATAGTCAATGTATCAAGAAATTGGAGGCGTTTTTTGCAAGAAGCAACAGGGGCTGTAGTGCTACGAAGAGGAAGAATCTTTTTTTTTAAATGTAGAGAAATGTCGTATAATAACATTTACGAGAAAGCGTAATATAATTAAGTATAATATTTACGCATATACAATCTCAGAGGTGCCAATTAACTGGGTTAATGAAGTAAGTGATCTAAGTGTGATATTAGACTCAAGGCTGTTTATCAATCTGCATAATGACAACATGGTCTCTAAGTCCTTTAAACGTCTAGTACTGATTCTTCAATTAAGTAAGCCCCTTTAAAGAGCCAGCATATTGAAGATTTTATGGTACGCATATGTCCATAGTATCCTTACTTTTGGAAGTGTTATTTAGTCACTGCAATATAATACCCAAATTTAGAAAAAACAAAAACATTTTGCGAAATCTCTTTATTTCGCATGGGGTATATTTACACAGTCTGTGTGGTCTAGTAGTTAGAGCATGAGACGCATAAGCTGAAGGTCCCAGATTCAAATCTCGTTGGCAAACAACGTGATTTATTTCAGGGGATTTTTCGGACAGACTACGAGTGCTCACTCAGTGGTGATATCTAATCATATCATTGCTGAGTAGACACACGGGAGCATGGTACTGACCAAACCAACTTCCGAAAAAACTAATATGGTCATGAAAATGAGATACTCTAACTATCTCTAAGCAAAGGCCCGAGATGGGCTGTAGTGCTAAAAAGAAGAAGAAGAAGAAGATATTTACACAAACTATGAAGAGTATGCATCTAGGCACAATCTACAGCTTTTATCCTCTAGAGGTAATTATTTGGACTCCGTTTTCTTATATTAAATTACATAAACTGCTCTAATTACTTAAATTCGATTCAGATCAAATTTCCGCATTCTGTTCCATCTCGTTCTAATGACACATTTTACTTACTTTTTGTCACACCAACTGTACTTAAAAATACCTTTCTCAGCCATTCATGCACTTATTATGATGACATTTTGAATGAAGTCGATATTTTTTCATATAATTGAAATATTTACAAAAAGAAACTGTATGAATTGATCTATTAGTGTAGCTTATTTCTTTTATGAAATATCGGAAATGACTGAATATTTACATTCTTAATGTTGTAGTTTCGTTGATATCTGTAGCTTTCATCACTTTTGAATTTGATTAAGGATTTATACATAATTATGGTCACTCAATGAAAAGAGTGGATAAAGTGCTACAGGAACATAAAAAACTCTTTAAAATTGAGGATTTTCCAATAAGAGGTGTTATTTTAAATAGCCCGCTATTCCAGTAGATGCCTCTTTTGAAGCTGTCATTTTTCAACTTTCGATTAGTAAAAACTACGCCATTAATGAAAAAAAAAACGATACACGCTTGCACAACGCATTGAAATTATTAAAATTCATTATGAAAATGGTGAAAATTTGGCAGAGACGGTTCGTAAAACTCGAACATTTTTGGGTCGTCATGAAGCACCTTGTCGAACCGCAATACAAAAATTGGTTGTAAAATTCGAGCTGTTGGGACAACTTAGTGATGTGAAGAATAAAACCCGTGCACGTCTTTCAAGAACAGCCGAGAATATTGATGCTATAGCCGAAATTGAAGATGAAAACCCAGGTTTTTCAATTCGTTACCGTTCTTTGGAATTATGCATTCCACAAACGTCATTGCACCGTATTTTGCATGAAGATTTGGGTCTTAAGGCTTATAAAGTTCAGTTAATACTAGAACTCAAGCCGGTCGATCATCAATAACGTCGTGTCTTTGCTGATTGGGTCCTTGCAATGCATGAAAATTATCCGGAATTCCATCGAAAAATCATCTTGAATGATGAGGCCCATTTCTACCTCAATGGCTTCGTAAACAAGCAAAATTGTCGCATCTGGGGCTCGGAGAACCCAAGAGTTATTGTTTGAAAGCCTCTCTATCCTCAATGTATGACTGTTTGGTGCGGTTTATGGTCAGGCGGAGTCATCGGACCTTACTTTTTCAAAAATGAGGCTGGAGCAGCAGTTACTCTGAATGGATCATTGATCTTCTATGGGAAAAGTTTCCGGGCCGTGTTATCTCTCGAAGAACTGGCCACCAAGATCCTGTGATTTAACACCTTGCGACTTCTTGCTTTGAAGCCACGTGAAGGAGAAGGTCTACGCAAAAGCCCAGCGTTAATTTAAGACCTCAAAGATGGAATTCGTGAGGCTATCGAGAGCATAGGGCAGCCACTTTGCGATTTGGTTATGGAAAATTTCATGAAAAGGATATAGTCCTGTAAGCGTAGTCATGGTAGTCAATTGCCTGATGTTATTTTTTACTTTTAACGGCATACCTTCTTCTTTATAGTGAAATAAACATCTGATAAAAAATGGAATTTTTCTTTTAATATCAAAATAACACCTCTTATTGGAAAACCCTGCATTAGTTCTATTTGTAAGTTTGTATGAGTAGTTATCGTTACATGTACAAATAATTCTGTGAGCTACTGTCGTAATTGTTTTCACAACAATTAAGAAGATCATGATCAACAAAAGAATGTACTCGAAAGCAAAAGAATCCTCCAAGCATGATCAACATTTGAAAGTGACGTCACTGCTCCATTCAGATGTTGATCATGCTCGAATATACCAGGTACCGCTCAACATTCTCCAATGTACGAGAAATGGATTGATTGGCTAGAGACCCTATATAAAGGCGAGCTTAATGAATGGTGGGATTCATTGCAACCCCTGTAGTGAAAACCGATAGTAAAACTGCGATAGTGGGGAGTGCGAATTAAAAAGCGATATTGATTGATTGATAGTGGAGTGATTTTCGTGATACAGTTGTTATACAAATTGATAAACTAGTGAAAAAAAAATTGTAAAATAGTGAAATTGATGAGTGTGCATTTTTTAGTAAATAAACTCTTTTAACTTAATTTAAAAGACAGTGCGTTTTCACTTTCCCGGAACATTAAAATTATCGGCCGCGAACCATAACACGCGAAAATATATTAGGAAATGATTGTTTTTTACCTGAATAAATAATTTTGAAAAAATTTTTCAACATGCTTCTTTTTGGTTTTAAAAGTACTTAATATTATTAAACATTGCAGAAAGCAACTCCTCACGTTTTTCCCAAATGTATACCATTATTATTACATAATTTTGTATGAAATTGAGTTATTCTTCAGTTAATGTCAAACTTAAATTCATTTCGTGGTCCCTATAAAAAGAACATTTCTTAGTAAATTCAAATATCAGTTTATATTTATTGCTTGAGTATTTAAAGTGATATTTTTCATCCCTTAAAAAAGAAATTTACAAAAACTTCTTAGTTTAATTTTTATCTGGAACATAATATCGATTAAACTTCACTCAACACCTAAATGATATATTTCCGCAATGTTCCCAACCACTTTAGAATCTTTGTCCTTTCAACAAGTTTTCGTGTACTTGCGAGTAGGGACTGAAAAGTTTTAAAATATTGTAGAAAGTACCTTTAAATTCCCATTTGAAAAGAGGGTAAATGATTTATTGGACAAGGACACAATCGCTCCAATTTAGTCGTAATATATAGCATTTAGGAATGAAAGTTGGTTGTCATATAATCTTGTATGCATGTAGCCCATAATTTTTTTAACTTAAAATAAAAGCTGAGGACTATTAGCATCTGGATGACTGTGAAAGAATATTGAAATAATTTTTTTTACGTTATGTTGAAGTAATATATTTTTTAAAATCCGATGACTTTAATTTTTCTGCCAATTATTGACTCTTAGTTTGTACAGAGAGAATGCTCAACTAATCTAAAGAGATCATTGCAGATGCGCTAAAATATATTAGAAATACAACACTCACACTCTACGAGAGATTGCTTATTCCATCGAAGCTTACGAAAGATTGCTCATGCCTTCAAAATTCACGAATGGATTGAAGCACTTTTGAAATGTTCTAATGGTTTCTGTTCTCTTCAACAATGTTATTTTGTACACAAAGCGTGTTGAGTAAATCTTCAAACAAATGTATTTTCTAGGAATGTTTACAAGAAGTCCCGCTTTGTCGCTCGTGCAAACCATCTTCATTAAATTGCCGCCATTACTAGATACTAGATACAATACAAACGGTCTTATCCTCGCTCTTTCCTTAAACCATCCAATATTTCCCATTTTGCTTTGCCCTCGTACCATCGTCTGCTGGTTTTCTGTACAGTCTAGTGACGAAAAGGATTTTCGCGAGCACTAATGTTGTGCTTAACTCAGAAAATATGTGTATACATGAATGGAAACAATTGCAATTCGGGTTTATTTTTATATCTTTTTTATCGCATCGATTTAATTTGGTTAAGCGCTGGAAAGGAAAGGATGTTGAAATTTATGTTAATCCTCGTTAGGTTGATGTTTCAGACGCAAGCGATTTTTCTTTGTATTTTCTGGCGGTTGTGAAGATAAGATAGGGTATTATCAGCTAAAAAAATATGTTTCGGTATGTTTTCAACAGCATTATTTATTATTGTTATGACACAAATAGAAAAAATCACTGACCAAAGTCCTTATGAAAATATAATTTCGAACTTTCTTTCAGAGCTTATTCAATTATCAATTTCATTCCTTTTTCCGAGCTAACAATCCCATTCACCTCTTGACCCAATATGAATTCGAGCGCAATAATCAGGACTTCATAGCGACGTTTCCTCATCCTTTTTCTTCTTTATTTACAGTCCCGAAATAAACAAAATCAATGTGAAGTTCACTAGTCTTTCGAAAATAGATTTCGCCTTCAGGATATCTGAAATTCAAGTCATTGTCATTATATTTTCCTCCCTGAATCCGCTGTCATGTTTTTTTGAAACAAATGGTTGCCTTTTTTGAGGACGAATTGAATTTCATGGAATTAAGAAAAGACTGGCCATTTACCGCTTGCTAACGTGAACTTGTCTATTTCTTATCTCAGTCACGATTTCCTCCAAGCATCTGCTTAGAATACTGAAGTCCTTGGAATTATAGGAAATTATTTTGAACGTTTGAATAGGCTTACCTAGGAATGAGGACGCTTTTGAAGGTGTTATGCTTGCTCTTTTCCAAGTCATGCACGTGAACGCTGAAGTTCGAAGAATTTATTAGCTGATTATATCCGCAAAGATGTTTGGAAGGTGAAATAAGTTTGGGAAAAAGAGTTGACTGGTTTTATGTACATTTGTTATCGCTACGGATGAAATTTATTTTGTTTCAACAGCTAGGAGACCCTTAGAAAGTTAGTGAACCATTGTTGGTCTCCAATGTTAAATGTGGTGCGAAATACAGTTAAACTAATATATTGAAGGCTTTGGCCGAATTTATGATCTAGTCTTTCTACTTAGATTGACATAGTGACAACGTAGTGTTTATTATTCCGTGTTTCGCAGTAACTATTCACAGTCACTTTTTCTTTATTGGATACGTTCTTTTGGTGTTAATTCAAGTTTCATATTGAGTTGTTGTGCATCGAAAATCTCGTACCGTACTCAAAGCAGGGAAAGAAGCCGGGAATTTTTGCCGCCTAGTAATTTTCTCCGTGAAAAGTTCAAAATGGCGCAAATTCCTGCATCCAGCTCATTGAACTCCAACAGATTCTTGCCATTAACCGGATAGCAACGAAAGCGATCAACAACCCAACGCTGCAGTAAAAACTAATTTATCGCCCCATTAACTCCAGCAAAGACTGCTTATACCTCCAAAATGATCTTGACAATCTCCAAAATTGGTGTCAAGGTAATTTAATTAACATTTCTAAATGTTGTCACATGAGATTCACCAACAAAATTCTTCCAGTTTTACATGAATACCAAATTGATGGATCGGTGCTTGCGCACTTGTGGACAAATTTAAAGATTTGGGAGTAGTATTTGATCCAGGTTTGAAATTGAACATCCATATTTCAAGCATAACCACTAGAGCTTCACGTGTCGCTGGTTTTATTTTACGATCTTCCAGCAAGTCTTTTAGCATTTCAACCAGCGTCCATCTATTCGTACTTCTAGCCCAGTCAATCCTTGAGTATGCCTCCCAAGTATGGTCTCCTCACTATACCAATCTATCGGATGCTGTTGAAACTGTACAGCGTAAATTTACACGATCTCTATTCTACAAATATAACCTCACTTACAGCTCCTACGATGAGCGCTTACAGATCCTAAACATTCCATCACTCAAAAATAGGAGAGAATTCTTAGACCTGTGCTGCTAATTTAAATTATATCACGGTATCCTTTCATTCAACCTTCAGGAAAGGCTTTGTATACGTTCCACCTCAAGAACACGTTCAACTGACAAACTCTTTGTGCCCTTTGCTCGTACCGATATTTATTTTTATTCTTTTTTAAGTACGCGTATCACGTCGTTACAATGAGCTCCAGCTGGGTCCTCTGCCACATTCCTTAAACGCTTTGAAAAGCATATTGCATAATATTCTGGTTAGCTTCCAATAGTTTATTAGTTTTGTATATTCTTGTTGTTTTTTCTTAATATAAATTTGTTTATTCGCATGTATAATATTTCATTACCTATTTTGTAATTGGATTCACGGATCTGTAAAAAAGTGTAAATAGATAAATAAATAAGGTGAGAGTCCCTCCAATAACATTTACGGATATGCATAAAATTTCCCAAGAAGAGCTGAAAAAGCTTCTCAAAACAGAACATAAGATTACTGCTATTGATATTAAATTATTCAATACCAAATTGAGAGATTGCGAAACCACTTAATATCACTTATGTCTACAAAGGGGTACGAAAATGACCGAGTTAAACAAAATCAAGACGATCATGCACACTATTGTGCGATGGACGTTCTACACAAATTGCTGAAAAGGCCCTACACAATGCAGGAATTGCCTGCACTTTTGGCATGGGACATCCTTCTGCCATCTTCCCACAAAATGAGCTATACAAGGTGTTTTCCAAAATAAACGAGGTTTTTGAGCCGAAATCATCGTTAAAATTCATGGAATCGGAGTTGAATATCTCCAAAACATCAATTTATCGCATTTAAACCAACCATTCGGGCTTACAAAAGGTTTCTTGCTCTTGTAACTGATTTTTAACTAGAAATCGGATTTTAACCATCAATCACTCACCGTATTCACCTGTGTTTTCTACATATTCAGAAAATTGCATTTGGGCATGAAGGGAGAACGCTTTGCGTCCGTAGAGGGCATCCAAAAGGCTTGTACCGACATCCTGAAGGACATTCTGGTCAATCTTTCAAAAAGCTTTTGGATCGTGCAAAATAGTATACCGAGGCCGGAGGAGACTATTTTAAATAAATAAACTCAAATTTATCAGAACAAAGCTCCTGCTGTTTCTATTTCAATTCAGTCTGGTTTATTTTGGAATGAACCTTGTATGTATTCGTGAGCATGAATATAGCAAATGTACGTTAAAAGAAGAGCAACGTAATGAAATTCGTTGTAGCAATTGCAAAGAAGCACACTTCGCCAATTCGCTTGATTGGAAGGCAAGAGTAGACTATATATAGCTGAAACAAAAGATGAAAAGTCAGGGAAAAAATTCGAAAAGTTCCCCAACCCCTGCTCAAAGAACTACAAGCAGCTTCGATTTTAAAAGCACAAATTTCCTTTTGCTGAGAAAAGCTCTAACACTTACACCAATCCTAAGCCGAGACAGCAGCGATGCAACATTGATTGGAACAATTGAATATTCTATACTCCATAAAAGTACAACATCGGTAATTGAAAATATTTGCGTTTTCATCGAAGAACCAAATATTAAATTATACGGTGTTTACTTTTCTGGGACAAAATTAAACAAGGAAATAGTTGAACTTTTCAGAAGAGATCTGAAATGGTTTAGCAAGATTAACCAAAGGTGTAGACAAAATGAGACAATTAAGTAATGAGACTTATTTTATTGTCGTATTTGTGATAAACCTGCGACCTTGAAATTCCCTTCCCTCCCTTTGGTATCCTTCCCCTCTCCATTGGTATATTTACCATTGCTCTAGCTTGTTTAGTTCGCCTGCTGTGTCGTGTTGAGTAGACGTGTGTTGGTGGTGCTCGTCACAAAAATGGAGAAACGAAATCAAAAGCAACGCGTCGCGATAACATTTTGCGCTAGATTGGGCGAAACAGCTTAAGAAACGTACGCTAAAACTGTAAAAGAGCTTGGTAATAGTGCTCTTAGTCGTGCCCAGGTATTTAAGGAGGGGCGTGAAAGTATGTAGGACGAGGTGCGGAGCGGCAGACCAGTCGACATGTGGACTGACGCAAATGCGCAGGGTGTGCGTGCCCTTATCCGTGAAGATCAGCGTTTAACAGTTCGAATGTTGGCCTCGGGACTGGATCTGAACTGTGAAACAGTCAGACAAAAGTTGTGTGCGAAGATGGTTCCAAAGAACCAAACCACATCGCCCTCAGCGTGTTCCAGTATTTGGCCTCTGAAGGGATCGCGGATATGTCACCCTTTGACTTTTTTTCCTCCTTAGAACAAAATTCTTGGTCAAAGGAACCCATTTTGAGTTAATTACGGACATCCAGACGGCCGTGACGAGGGTACTCGCGGACATCCCAGTCGAAGCGATCCAGAAACGTTACGAAGCATGAAAAACGCGCTGGGATCTTTGTATAGCTGCCCAAGGGGACTACTTTGAAGGAAATGGTAGAGTTGTAGCATAATTTTTAAATATACGGTTTTCATGGAATCAGTCTCATTACGTAATTGTCACACCTCCCACTTTGTGGAGACCTGAACGCTAGACATGGGACACATTTTATTGAATCTCACCAAAGAGGAAAATATCTATGTGCATTTCCTTAAAGAATCTACGTTCTACTCTCTCCGTGGAATTGTTTCCAATCTGTATCTGGTTCTTAGTGTCCAAAATATTACTCCATCTGAGTTGAGTGTCTTGTAAGCCCTCTCATCTCCTCATATACTTGTATTATTTTTCTTAAAAAGGACGAGAGGTAATTGTAATGTTCCAAAAACATACTGTTACATGAACAAACAATTCTGCAAGCTACTACAACCCGCCAAGCATGATCAACATCTGAGACTCTATATGAAGGTGAGCTGAATGAATGGGGGGATTCATTACAACCGCGATATAGTAAGCTGCGATAGTGTGGTGTGCGAATTAAGAGCGATATTGATTGTGAAGTGATGAACAATAAAGCAAAGATAAAAATGAATAGACAAGTTGTGAAATAGTCAAATTAGTGATTGTGCATTTTTAGGAAACAAACTCTTTTAATTTGATTTAAAAAACATTGCGTTTTCACTTTCCCGGAACATTAAAGTTATCGGCTGCGAACCATAACACGCGACAATACTAATATTATAAGAAAGCAAAATCTAAAGAAAGAGTGAGCCTAACATCAAGAACCATAGAATCGCTCAATACTCCCTCAGTATGTGAAGAGCAAATTGAAGAATTCGCAAACACTATCTGGTAAGCTATTGATTGTAGTGTCCCCCCCCCCCCCCCAATTTAATGAAGAAACTTACAGTTACATAGGAAAACGAAACTCCTTGCGGTATAAATGGCAAAAAACACGCATTAGGTCTCTTAAAATTGGTGTTAATAGCCTCATTCTTGTAGCAAAATTAAAGAGCTCCAGAATCTCTGATGGAGCATCATGCTAACAAATCTGGACTACAACTAGCGGAAAGTCTGGGTTTTAAATAGAATTTTTAAATCATTTGTGACCATATTCGACAATAAATAGCAACGAAGAACATATTTACTCCAGTCAAGGAAAAGCAGATATACTTGCAGATAAATTTAACCATTTCCATAATATTTAAAATAGGTTCTGCAACAATCTAGCAGAAACGATGGTAACCAAAGCTTTGAAACCATAACCTAACCAAACATTTTTACTTCCATGCATATTAATGAAAACCAGAGAGTTAACAGATTTAGTTAAAAAAGTCAAAAATGGCAAAGCTCCACGAATCTATAGCCTCTAGAATATAGTCCTTAAAAATTTACCCAAGAAAGGATTCCCATTCAACGCTTGCTTTAGGCTCTCCTTCTTTCCATCCAACTGGAAACAAGCTCTTGTTATACCTGCCCTGAAGCCTGGAAGAAACCCGCATTCTCCCGGCAACTACAGGCTCATAAGCCTACTAGCAGGTTTAGGTAAGCTTTTTGAAAGAGTAATTCTAAAAAGATTAAATGATTTAATTGCTAACAATAATATCTTACTTGATTTCCAATTCGGCTTCAGAAACAGATATTTCACAGAGCAACAGCTTTTCCGTGTTACGAAAGACGTCAAAGCAGCGATGTACAATAGATTATCTGTAGGTTTGGTGACGCTGGATATAGAAAATATTGTCTGGCATGATGCTCTTATCTGTAAACTTCAGAAATATAACACACTCCAATACTTGTCGAACCAATTACAAGCACTTTTAACTGACAGGAAGGTCAAAGGTCAAAGTAGAGGAAAGCACTTCCCCAGTGAAAACGATTACTACCGGTGTTGCGCAAGGCCCCTGCATAAGCCCATCGCATTTATACGTTTGACTTTCCTTCCTTACCAAACTGCCCAGTTGCAGTTTTCGCAGAAGACATTTGCATATACAGCATAAGCGCAGATCCAACTTCTATTATTGCAGGCCTTCAAACGGCGTTAGAACTTACATATCAATCTCGCAGTTTCATACGAGGTGACCGAAATACTCCTCAGGAGCTGCCACATCAGTCACCTCGGGGCAGCTCGACTGCGGGGTTCCAGATGACCACGAACCCATATATATATATATATATATATATATATATATATATATATATATATATATATATATATGTTGCAGCATGGCAGTGCTGCAAGCTCTATCGAGCAGTAATTTCCACATTAACGCAGTGGTGGCGAACTTATAAGAAAATTTTGTTTGAGGATTGCTGGTTGTCCTAAGTGAAAGAACTACATTGTTCTTTCACCCGAGCATTTTAGCTATCAACATAATAGCATTATTCGCTCGATGGACTTCAGCTGGTTCCAGCATATAGGCTGGTTCCATTAAAAATCTCGCAGTTTCATACGAGGTGACCGAAATACTCCTCAGGAGCTGCCACATCAGTCACCTCGGGGCAGCTCGACTGCGGGGTTCCAGATGACCACGAACTCATATATATATATGTTGCAGCATGGCAGTGCTGCAAGCTCTATCGAGCAGTAATTTCCACATTTACGCAGTGGTGGCGAACTTATAAGAAAATTTTGTTTGAGGATTGCTGGTTGTCCTAAGTGAAAGAACTACATTGTTCTTTCACCCGAGCATTTTAGCTATCAACATAATAGCATTATTCGCTCGATGGACTTCAGCTGGTTCCAGAATATAGGCTGGTTCCATTAAAAATCTCACAGTTTCATACGAGGTGAGTATTTTGGTCACCTCGTATGAAACTGCGAGATTTTTAATGGAACCAGCCTATATGCTGGAACCAGCTGAAGTCCATCGAGCGAATAATGCTATTATGTTGATAGCTAAAATGCTCGGGTGAAAGAACAATGTAGTTCTTTCACTTAGGACAACCAGCAATCCTCAAACAAAATTTTCTTATAAGTTCGCCACCACTGCGTAAATGTGGAAATTACTGCTCGATAGAGCTTGCAGCACTGCCATGCTGCAACATATATATATATGGGTTCGTGGTCATCTGGAACCCCGCAGTCGAGCTGCCCCGAGGTGACTGAGGTGGCAGCTCCTGAGGAGTATTTTGGTCACCTCGTATGAAACTGCGAGATTTTTAATGGAACCAGCCTATATGCTGGAACCAGCTGAAGTCCATCGAGCGAATAGTGCTATTATGTTGATAGCTAAAATGCTCGGGTGAAAGAACAATGTAGTTCTTTCACTTAGGACAACCAGCAATCCTCAAACAAAATTTTCTTACGTATCAAGACTACCATAGATGGAAAATTAAAATTAACGTTGCGAAAACTCAGTAAATATTTTTCACCAGGAAGCGAAAGCCTGTTCACCTACCCAAGCGACCAATAATTTTTTAGGACAAACTATTCCCTAGAGTGAGGATCTCAATTATCTTGGGCTTATATTCGACAAAAAACTAACCTTTGGAAATCATATTTAGCGTGCTCTCGCCATAACCTCTTCTTAATCGTCATTCGCTTTTCAACACCAGAAACAAAGTCCTCATCGTCAAAATGGCAATCTAACCGATCATCCTTTATGGCTATCTACCTGGATCCAATGTGCTAAATATCTAGTAGCAAAGCTTCAGACACGCAAAATAGACACCTGAAAATGATAAATAATAATCCGTTTCACTTTTCTTCAGAAAAACTACACAGCCTTGCTGGCGTTTGTCCAATTTATAAACTCGCTGCATTGCATCGTGATAAACTAACCATGAAAGTAAATGGCTTGCCCAATACCCTAATTGGTAACCTGGCGAACAGAAAACCGGCAGTTGCTACCACCTATCTCTTTGGCCATAACCTAGCCTCATACATTTTAACTAGTTATAAGTCGATAGTTAAGTTTTGTTTAGCTAATAATGTTGCGAGAAAATAAATACCACCTATATATCCACGCTTCGCTAATGAAATCATACAAGCAAGCACATACGTCCATTCTTATCAAAGCATATACTATACTTGTCGTCCAATGGGCATACGCAAAGATCAATCCGCAATTCACTTCATATGAGCCATCACATTGTGAACGATGTACATGATAAGCTTCACTACGATCAAGCACATAAGCTTTGAGGTAGCTTTCAGCGAACTAAAGCCGAAGAGAGAGAGCCGAAAGATGAAACAAAAACTCTCCCTCGCTCAATTTCCCCAATTTTGTCGTAAAAATCTACAGTAAGAGCTTCCGTGGAATGGGACTTCACATGTTGCATATTGGGCAAATTTTGGCGAAATATGGAACAAAAGCTCGTTTCACAATCATATATAAACTCTTGATGAAGTACTGAAAAGCAGTCTTGTTCGAGTCCAGTAGGGAGCGTGCTGCTACCTAATTATTATTTACAACGTTTAAGTATTCACGGTTTTAGTTTTAGACGGAGGTATTGTTCAGTGTCCAACGAAATGGTGAGGGGTGAGGTGTTGGCTTGCCCCGCGATTCTCAATCGGCCTTTTGGCGTTCCACGCCGTGTGGCCACCCCAAACTATTAGCATGTCAAGTTGATTCCCTCTACAGACTGGTGCTTACTTGTGAAGCGTGACAAGTCAGGGTAAACGTGAAAAGCACTTCACTTAGTTTTGATATAAGTTTTCAATAATTTAATATGGGTAATTCCATGGTAGCTTGCATTATATGCAGAACACTTAATGTAACATAATGGAGCCTTTAACTTTTTGTTATTTAGAGTAACTGATATAATTTAATTCTTAATGAGCACAACGCGTTGGTGCAAGTGTAGGTTAGGCTAAAAATTTAATAATATTTCAATATGTAACTAATTCAATTACGAATCATGTTAGTAACTCGCGTTACTATTTTTGGGCATCGTTTTTATATTGTTAATTTCTTTTGAAAATTTCTCTGAGATTTATGAGCAGATAATTTTACATTAGGTATAAATAATAACGCAAAAATGTTAAGATTCCCTTTAATAGATATAGCAACGGTAAATTATATTCTATTAAATAATCCACAATTTGTGTGGTAACTCGCGTTTTAAAAGATAGGTAACTCGCGTTGCTATAAATCTTCGTATTAAAATAAGAAGCCTCTTCTGGCTTGAATGCACAAAAATGACAGATAAATGACGATTTAATAACTGATGTTAGCAGGCTGACATTACTGGCTTGATATTGACTTTTCTTTGACCACAGACAAAGGTATATTATCTTCACTTTTAAAATTGTCACTATCAGATCCATATACTTCTTCATAATAAGAACGTATTTTCGAGATGTTTGAGCCATTTGCAGCGTATCATCTTGCCAATAAATTAAATGACTTTTGGAGACTCCAACAACTTTGCTTTAGAAAATACTGAATCCAGACTCATTTCTTTTACGGTTTCATCAATTTTATTTGGTGAAACGTTAAGCACTCTTATAGCAGAATCTTTGCCCGCATTGACAAATTGTTCAGGATTGAAGACGACCACTTCCCTCTTCAGAACTTTACTTCGCACAACTTTTTTTAGAGCACCACCTATACCATCAACAGGCCCTTTTCAGTGGGATGTTGCAAAATATTTCCAAATCAAATGTAAACTATTCCTTTCTTTCAAAATTTTAGTGCCATTTGCTATATATTTGCTTTTAAACTGTGAGCCTGGTCCATTTGACTATATGTGCACTTCTTTATTACTTTCTGGTAGCTTCTTCAAGATTCTATCAACAAATATAAGGGAAGTTATCTTATTGTGATAACCATCAGACCCAATGACAATGTTTTCCTAAAACCATAAAGAAAAAGTACTTGAGGCTGTACCCAACTAAAGCTCTGAACTTCATCTTGAGCAATGCAAGTGAAATTCTCTGAAAAGTACACCTGCATCAATACCATGGCTGGGTCAAATCTAGGAGGCGATACTGCATATCTATCCTTTTGATAGCAGTCTGCTTGACTCAGTTTTATAAAGGAATGCTCAGAGAACCTTGGGCTCATATTGAAGATGTGTTCAAACAATTTATCAACTGTATCGGTTTCTTGGATTTTGCTTAGTTTGCCATTTGACTCTTTCCACGCAAACCAGGTAACTTCTATACTAAACTTTTCACTAGCCCACTCATTTAATTTCTCTTTAAATATTTATTTGCAGATATTACAAGCATTCACCACCACTCTTTGCTTGGATTGTCACAAATGAGAGCCCTGACAAAGTCATGATTGTATCTAGGGCTTTCGCAAACACTGCTAGAATACAGTTTTTGTGATACTTGCGCGAGCATACGTTATGTAGAAGCTTGTTGGATAAATAGGCATGCTTAGGTCTTACTTCTGCAAACTTGCTCTTTTTGACAGTCTCTCCATATTTTTCTAAATAAGGCATGGGTTTCCGAAAGAACGGCATATAAATGTCAGATTTGTACCTTTTCTTTCGCTCCGTGTTCATTGCAAATACTAATGAAATCTTTAAGGCCTGGAGCTTGTCGGCTAAAATTGTCACGTTGATAGAATGCTTTAATTTCTATTATGGTTTCCTCACTCAACGCAGATTCATGTATTCTTTGATCTGGCGGAGAGGAGGAGGGTCCTACATTACAAGTTTTCAATAGTTTATTGAGTACTCGCTGCTTCTTTATTGGACACTTGGGTTGAGCTTTACGAGCACGTGCCGGCGCTTTTCCCACCGCCTGAGGAGTGCTGAATGATGATGACGATGATAAATTAGAGTCTACTAGGGTAACTTCAAAACGGCTTTTTAATTCTAGAGCTTGCTACTCGTTCTTTTGTTTTCTTTCTTTGTTTACATATGATTGTTTTCTTTTTTGATTCTGGTAGGCTGTCAATTTCCGTTTTTTCTTTGCTCTATTCTTTCGGCAAGCTTTTTGTTGTTTCTTCTTGTAATCGTCGTATTTTTCCTCAATTTTTAATTTCTCCCTTCTCCTTTTCATTTTCTAAGCAGTAGATAGTGGCATTTCGGCCTAAACCATTTAGACGGAAGAGTCCAAAGAAGAAATATGAGTCACTCTTGTTACATAATAATAACACGAGTTACCAGTTACTCGCGTTACTTAAAATATCTGATTATCTAGACTAATAAAGTTAAGCCGTTTCGCCCGTTATTCGTTGCGAACTTAAGAATCAATAGAGAACCCAAGTGTTCTTTTGATTAAAACAACAAACACCGACATTATTACTAATAATATATACTGATTGGTAACTCGCGTTACTAAAATCAGAAGCCTTTATTTCTTGATTTTTAAGAACTTAACTTTCTCAGGATTGCTGTTATATGGAATTATTGATTGCACAACATAATGTTTTATTCGGTATTTAAAATTTACTTACCTGTTTTTAACAAGAAACACGAAAAAAAATTAATTAGTAAACGCGTTTTATCATAAACTTAAATACTTGTTACACAACAACTAGAATCGGCGGAATACACAAGCTGGAATGCCAAATTTTTAAATTGACGTTTGGTTTGGTTTGGTTGAAAAGCCATCATGAGTTGTACTCATACCATGTCCACTTTTCATGGGATTACCCATGTGAAATGTAATGTTGAAAAAAAAAAATTAACAAAATAAAGGTTTGCCTTTATTGATTTGGTTTAGATGGATAGAGTAGCAGGTAAGTGTCGCACAGCGAGATCTCTCCCCGGGAGCCTTGATAGGATACACATCAAATCGAGCTCCCAGTTCACACCAGTATACATAGGGTATACTGGTTATGTAACAAAAATGGTGCAGCCGGATACATAGGGTATACTGTTTATGTAACAATAATAAGTTCAGTAGAGGTTTTTGCCGAAATCCCCCCATAGCTAGTTAGAATATTCACATAGAAATACGATACTATACATAATTTTAAGTAATGTTCAAACGATATTGAAATGACTTTGTCAGAACATCTAGTATAATATATGTAACACCTTGGTACCGCATACATTCCAATAAAGAAAATTAAATATAAGTCTGCGATCCTCAGACAACCAATGGAAGCGAATTAAGATGGGGACCAATGGCGAACGAGATTCAAATACGAGTTGTACTATATGAAGTATTTGATAACCGAAAGTCTCCACAGTAATAAAATTACGAAAGCTAAAATGAGCTGGCCATATGATACGTATGAACGAACAATGGGTACCTGAAAGGGACATGCTGTCTTCGGGAAGACAAGGCCCATGAGGGGCTGTAGTGCTGTAACGACGACAACGATGGAAGAACATTTGATTCCAACTGTGCAATTCTTTCTTTGAAATAAATAATATCGATGTTATCTCATTAATCGATTTCTGTCAAATATGTTATTCGGAAATTAATTCCAAATAGGCTGTCAGATTGATATTTTCTTATTTATTAAATGTTATATTGCTATTTCATCATTCCAATCATAATATAAATATAATTTCTGTTTATCCGAAAATATCCACTTTCTTTTGACTGCTCTCCCTTACATTCTTCCCGTTACGTATCAACGCACCGCTCAAAGGAATACACAACATTATATGTAGATATTCCGTCCAAATTGAATTCCAATCGAAGGAAAAGTCTACTTTTACCCATAAGCTCACAAGAAATGTTTAACATACATTTTCCTTTCTTCAGCCATATTTATTCGACCAAATAAAATCCACTACAATAATATCATATTGACATAACAATTTTCTTTCGTTATTCGCACGCTCTTTTATTTATTCACTTATATGGATTTTTTCTGGCTTTTCTTTGCAGACAAATAGCTACCATACGCCAAGTCGATGCTACGATTCGGAAGATGAAAATATGGGCCGCAAGAAGCCACCTCCGTCGTCGCAAGCGGGGACGGGGATGTATCCACGAACGTCTGTCTACTCCAAAGGAGACATACGCGAACAGGTAAGGAGCCCATATGCCAAGGATTCTAACATATCACCTTGGGGATGTGTTGTCGCTGGGGTTGCTGATGGAGCTGTGTGTGCTGTATGTTTTTTGTTTGCCTTGGAAGTAAGTGCAAGAATCTTTTTAATGACATCATGGGTTTGGGGTGAGAAATTGTTGCGAGACGCACGTAAGGGAATGTACTTAATTAAAAGCTTATCTTTTCGATAGTGAACTAGCTCCATCAAAGATTAAAAAGTAGAATTTGATTGAATAGAAAGCGAATTCAAGAAAGCACATTTGATCTCTAGCGAGTGAAGTTTCATTGCACTTAATACGAGGACATAAAACCTATTGTTCGCACGAGACGTTTCTAGATTTGATTACCAGCAAAAGTGCTGTCCCCGAATGAATATTTCTACAAGAGCTGTTTCCACCATCTCATGTTTGCCGAGCGCGGACACACTTGGACTGTCTTCTTATATAGTTTCGATAATGTGTTTTCTCGGAGAAAACATTTCATCTAGATTACAACTCCCAGTTGACTGCTTGACTGCATCGATTTTCTATCAATCGAATACTTTATCATATCCTTACGTTCGACCAAGTTAAGATCCTTCCAAGAAACCAATCCAATTCCTCGTAACGGACATTCGGGGAAATCTCTGTTATGCGACAAACAGCTCTTCTGCTCCATCTTCGCATCCATTTAAGATACATTTTATAGCTTTGTATTTTATTAATGTGGAAATTTCGTTTCTTTTCTCCCTTCCCAGTATTGTCTGACGGATAGACAAGTGAACTCGATAGAAAGACCTCGACGAGAAAGGTTTTTCGGTTGCTGGTCAGGTAGAAATGCTCCACAATCGTTCCTTGGCGTATGTGTGGGACGACGCGCACCTTCTGATGAAAATATTGCCGACTATGCTCCATTTTATAAATATCCAAGGTAAGTGATAAAGGGATTTGTTGTAATTTAATACCTTACTCAGGAATAAAGTTTAACCTGTATATTTTTTCTATGGCGAGGAGTTTTTATTGTTTCATTTTCAGTGTAACGTAGTCAAATTTTTCACACACCTTATTCCTTTCCATTTTATCAATTTGCCTGCGTACGCGTATCATAGTATCTCAGCAGCCTGAAAAGCTACAATTTTAAAATTTCGGGAGAGGGTAGACTTTCTCAAAAGTTTTCAGTTGGTTTATTTTGTCATAAAAAAATTACTGAAAGATTTGGAGGAAAACTGGTAAAAACAAGTCGAAAATTGTAATAGCTGTGGAGGAGAAAGGACAGAGGCAATGTGTGGGAAAAACTGTCACATAGCAATAAAGCTATTAACTAACAATAATTGAAGATTCTTTTAAATTGAATGCATAGCAATAGCATAATCACTCAATTTTCAAATGCATGTGAAAACAAATGCAACTTTTTTTTTTAATTCAGGTTGAAAAACGAAAGATCGATATAAGCTAAAAGCTTTAATAAATTTGCGTGCTTTTCATGTATCGGTGCTCATCGATATAACAGATTGTTGAAAAAATAGATGGTTTGATTACTCCTGCAGTAATATGAAGTCAGCTAGTACTTATGCATGTCGGGTTTTTGGGTGGAACACACGCACCTAAACAACATAGAAAATGGAAGAGAATAAAAAAAGGTCTAAATTATCTTGAGAAATAAAAGATATTAGCTTGCCAACTGACGATCTTTTATGGCAATTCTAACTCAAAACAAAAAATAAGGACACCTTGATGATTCAACTATTTGCACGAAGGGAAGAGGACCCTCTATTATAATATAAAACTTTTCAATCGAGTATAAATATATACCTTTATTATTATAAAATATAGTGGAGACAAAGATAATTAGAAATGATTAAAGATTCTGGCTGTGAAATCCAGGGGTTTTCACTCACAGTAACAGATCTTGCGATATGATCCCTAAGAAATTTCAATATGAAGATATCGACTCTCGTCCCTTCAGCAGTTTGATAAATTCTTCTATTCGATATATAGTGCTTCCAATCCGTCTCAGGCTTTCTGTACAACCCAGTACATGCACGAGGACATTTTCTTTCGAAAACTCTTAATATTTCCATAGTACTAGCACTCTGGTTGTACCAGACCTGACATCCATATGTCAAAACTGGTCCAGCCAGGTTCTTGTAACAGATAATTTTGAGCTTTTAATCAATGTTTTTGGAATAAAAGAGTCTTCGTAGGGCCATAACTACCTTTAGTGCCTTATTGAGCATGATTTTGACATGTTCAGTATACTACAGATACTGATCGAGATGAACACCGAGGTATCGAACACAGGATTCATGTGGAACCCGATCTGTCCGAAACAAAATTGTTTCGCACTTCTGCGCTTTGATTTTCATTCGGCAATTGTTAGTATACAGCTGTACATCATAAAACATTTTTAGGAGATTTCTCTGAACTATTGTAGCTTTTCGGTCTGCCGTATAGATGATCAGATTTAAATCCGTTCAATAGCTTGCGAATGAATATTGAGAAGAACAGAGGCGCAGTTACTGTTCCCTGCTGTAGACCATTCAAGACCTTGAATTCGCGCATTGTTGTCAGATTTCCATCAGTTACGACAAACGATTTCCCGTATAACATATTGCACATCATGGCAGCAAGGTGTCTAGGGAACTTGTCCTGAAGGAGTTTAAAAACTAGTCCATCTAACCACACTGTATCGAAGGCTTTCTCCAAGGAGACACGCTCCAACACATTCTCTGTTGCTTAGCTTCCAAAAGACGTCTGAGGTTACTTTCGTTATTGCATGTGTGGTCGAATGCCTGAGACGAAAACCAAATTGCCAATTCAGCATCGACTCATATTCCTCTATGCGGGCGTTTAGTGCTCTGTTGAGTATCACCTCAAACACGTTGCTGATGTTATGCAACAAACTGATTGGGTGATAGCTTTTGGGGCATGAAGATTCTTTTCTTTTTTTTTCAAGATTGGAAATACCTTAGCCTTTTTCCACTCATTTGGGAAATATGAATTGCTCAACATGTTGTTGAACAATATTCAATAATTCCTAATAGCAACCTCAGGCAAATGTCGGAGAACTACATTTGGAATACCATCAGTACCACATGATTTCTTGTTGTTTATCTTGCGAAATATGAAGCACAAGTCTTCATAACTGACAAAATAATCATTAAAATTCAAGCTCGGTATGAAGTCAAATGTTAATGTTTCATTGAAATGAAGAATCGATTGGCCGTTCAGGCTTGATTTGAAGTCGGAAACTTTTGCTTCAACGACCTTTGAAAATATTTCATTCCCTCTCTCAGGGTTTGGTAGATGAACCAATTCAAAATGTGTTCCAATCAGGGCAAGTTCATGCACTCCCTCACATATAATCCTGTTTCCATTTCTATCCGGAGACGTACTATCAATTTCGATACCAGCGCCATCGAGAAGATTTATCTCATATCTAGTGACTTCAAGATTCGATACCATCACTCGAGACTTCTTACGCAATATGCTATTCACTTTCGCAAAAACGCCATCTGAAGTATGAACGGATTAAGTTCCGGACGTTCTTCAGGTGTGATTTCAACATAGCCAACGAGGGAGGGTCGTAGTCCAAAAATCGTCAATAAATATTGTTGACGCGTGTGAGAAGAAGGCTTTTCAATTTTTTCAACCTTGCAATGGTTATTGTTTCATATGCTTCCATATTGTTTCGATGCCTTATCTTGGGAACTACTTTCTCAATCGTTTCCAACGTCTAATAGAGATCTATTTCATCGTTAGTTAGATTCCTGTCATTAGGAATCATTGAGCAAGCGTTGCCATCATCGGAAGGAGGACATTGCTTCTGATACTCTTGATTAAACTTCTTTTGAAACTTTCCCCAGTCTGTTTTTTTGAAATTCTACCGATGATCTTCGTGCTGAACTGGAATGAGGAAAACATCATACTTTTGATGATTGATTTCCGTTACGATTGCACTATGGTCCCTATCGTAAGGAAGCACCTGCAGTTTCCGTTGAGGACTATTTAAGCTGAATTCAAGTCTTGCGTCAGCAATGCAGAAGTCCAAATATGAATCCTAGGGTACGTTGGGAACTCCTTACCATATAGATTGCACCTGAATTTGATTTGGTTTTCTGCTATGCACGATTTCAGGAATACAGCTCTTGGATAATTGGTGGCGTTCAGCCATGATGTTTGCTTGGCGTTCACGTCACCAGCAAGAATACAATAATTATGCAGCCTGTTCAATTCGAGTATTTCAAATAAGGAATCCTACTGGAGCTTGAGAACAGTTACACCAGTTGCATAGGCAGAGATAACGAAGAAGTTATCCCCATCTGGCTGTGAGATTTTGATAACCGCCACTTCAAGAGATTCAACGCTTTTCAATTCGACTTTTTCAATATTTTGGAAACAATAGGGTCTTTTGACCAATATCCTGGTGCCACTTCCCCCATCACCTATTACTCTATCGTTTCTTATGAATTGAAAGTCCTTGAATATCATGGAGTGCCACAAATTAAGGTGGGTTTCAGTGTGAAGCATGATGTCAGGCTTTTGCTTGATAAGGAACTCCAAGAGACAGTCATGTCGATGTATAGTAACAACAGAGTTGACGTTGATCGAGATGAGATGAATCGTATCCATGGGAATGTGACTGGATGACAAATTATTTTGAGGCATTCGAGACCCCTAAACGATGAAAAACAAGATTAATTTTCATATCTTGTTTATCGATTCTCTCTGATTATCGATTCTCTCTGATAAAGAATTTAGTTGCTGGTAAATTTTGAGGAGCAGCTCATTATTGCCACTTACATTATTTGCATTATGTACCGCATTTTCTGCTGATCCTATAGCGGCTTGTGAAAATGATAGTCCGGGCTTGACGAAGTTCGAAGCTAAGACACTGTGGTGCAGTTGTGTTTGCTTTGGGGCAAATTCAACTCTCGCATCTTGATATCGGGAGCATCCTCAATATGATGTTAATACAGTATAATTTCTCTTTTGGCTCCGTCTGAGCCAATTTGCACTCACCGGGAGCATGCACGTCTTTGCATTTGATGCATCGGTAATGCATGGTACACTTGGCAGCCGAATGCCCAAATCGTTGATAGCGATAACACTGGTTGACTTATCATTTCTGGAGGCATCCCCACCTCACCACTCGGAAGTTCAAGTATCTGATTTGTTGAAGCGCACTTGGACTGCTCTTATTTGATATCTGCATTAAATAAAGTGGTAAATTTCTTTTTCTACCGTCTACTTTCTTGTCGCAAACGTTTTAACGGAGATAAATTCAATTTCTGGTGCTGGTTCCTTGAGCAGCTGAAAAAGATCGACGGTATCTTCTCCGCAATCCAAGCTCTTCAACAAAAAGGTCTGGTTCTTCTCATTTTTTGGGGTAAATGTGAAGTATGAAACCTCGATTTGAAATCAACTTGTCGATTTGAAATCAACCAGTGATTTCTTTCTGATAGTCAACTTTTCGGCATTGATTCTTTTAATTTCGAAATTAGTTAATTTATTTTCGGCTGCCAATAGCCGAACCATGTCCTTTCCGCTTTGACCGAACACATTAATTGGCGGAACTTTTTCTGTATTGTTGGCAACTTTTTGAGGAGGACCAGCAGAATCGTGGGCTGGTTGCTTCTCGTTATTTTTATTTTTTAAATCAAGGATAAAGTTATCATTATCTTGACTAACATTACCTTCAATACTTTCGTCAACGTCCATTTCGTGTTGGAGTCCGTCCAGCGCTGCATAGTAGTTCTGGCTGTCGTTAGCGCCTCCAGCACTAAGTACTTTTTCTGAGATGACTTGTTTGACAGCTTTCTTCTGCTTAGCTTCCGTATTTGTTTGTCGTACCAGTTCTGCATCTTGAACTTTCTTCGCTCTTTCGTAAATATCTCAAACATTTTCAGTCTTATTTTCAATCCTTGAATTTCAGCTTTAAGTCAGCTCTTTTCTTGTTTATCTTCGACTACTTGAGTCTTCCACCCACCATCTGCGGAGTCTTGGCTACTCGTGTGTCTTCGTTTATTGATGCTTACCGCCAATTTCGCATTGCTTTTCTCCCCGGGGCCCCCCTATAGAGGGAAGCCGTTGGGCTCCTCCATACAGCAGTCCCGAGTTAGTCTTCGGTTTATTTATTTTTGTCGATTTATTGATTCCGTGGGTCGATTCCTTCAGCGATAAATGCTTTTGCAATAAAATCATAATTTGCTTTTGACTGACTTGTAGAAAAATTGATTTAATTTTTTTAAATTGACTTTTGTGAAAAATTAATTAATTTTTAAAATGAATGACAGGAGCGATTCAAAAAACGTCTACACGCAATGAGTGCTAGACGTAGAATTCATTAAAAACACGTCTACACACAACGAATGCTAGACGTAGAATACGTTGATTGTCTATAGAAAGTTCAAATGTCTTCTTCTCATGATCCGAGCTTGATGCTCATATCCATCAATTTTTAGGGGTTTTGTAAAATAATTTTACAAAACCCTACTAAAATCGCGTCCTGTCTGTCCGTCTGTCCGTCTGTCTGTCCGTCCGTCCGTCCGTCCGTCCGTCCGTCCGTCCGTCCGTCCGTCCGTGTGTCACAGCACTTTTTCTCGCAAACTACTTAAGCTAGAAACATCAAATTTTGTATGTAGGTGTAAAGTGGTGTTCTCTTCAAAGTTCAACTACAAAAAAGTTTTATAAGGTATTTAAGGGGAGTCTCCCCGTATAGGGGAGTGACCCCCCGAAAAAAAATTTCATTGAAAGTAGCCGATATGGGTATCAACTAAAAGGTCTTGATGAGAACTTTTAAAAACAGGTATTAGTTTGGCAAAGTTCGCTTCGAGGGGCGCGCAGGGAGGGGAAATACACGAAAAATGTGTGTCCCCCCCCCTCGCGATTGGACAACTGTGATCCGAAAAATCTGAAAAAAATCAGGAATGTAGGCCTTGGTGAGTACAACAACAACAAATAAGTAAGAAGTCGCAATTCACTCAACTTTGTTAGTAATAGTATGATTTATCGATTTTATGTTTTCTTGAATAAAATCTTAATGGTACCCTTAAATTCTACGAAATTCAGTACACAGATGACTATCCATAAGGTTGATCTATCTTGAAAGTTTCATAAAGATTGAATCATATTTAGCGAAGTTATAGCGGTTTGAATTTTCCTGTATAACTATGGAACAATATGCGCTGCACTTATTACTATGGCAACATATGGCTATGGAACAACATGCGCTTTTTACCGACTCAGACACTACAGTTTTGCTAGGATTTGCATGAAAATTTCAGGAATGATAGGTATCATGAATATCTTTGAGAACCGGTTCAGCTAGTGGTATCAGTAATCATAAAACAAAATGGTGGCTGTTTTAAATGCGAAGGTTGAATAATTTTGAGTTAGTTTTTCCCAACTTCAACGTTTAAGGTGCATGCCTTGAACACTTGATTCAAATTAAGGAATGACTGAAGAGTGTGAAACAAGTCAAAGAGGCGGGAGAGAGCTCTTAGCAAAAGGGCTTTGTAACCATTCTAGGATTCGAAAAAATTGGCCATTAATCGATGATAACAGTATAGGAGAGTGGCCCCTGAAAAAAAAATTCATCAAAGTTAGCCAATATGGGCATGAAATGAAATTTTTCACGGGAGCTTTTCAAAAAAGTTCTTAAACTGTCAGTTTTTGCTTCAGTGAGGGCACAGGGGGGAAATACATGAAAAATGTGTTTCCTCCCTCGCGAATGGACATCTGAAATAATTATCAAGGGAGATATTTATGAGTATAACAATAACAAAAACCTCAGAAGTCGAAATTCGTTCAACTTTGTTAATAATAGTATGATTTTCGAATTTCTTATTTTCTCCAATAAAATTGTCTCTGACATGTTTCTTGATTGTATTCGATCTGGTGACTGTATTTTGTAAATTGAATACAAAACCCTTCTGACATGAGCGTAGGTCTGTTTACCCAACTTGTTTGACCTTGCTACCGTGGGGACTTACAAATGTAAATTTCATAAGCTATCAACAGCCTCTCTAAGACTCCGTACTCAGCAAATCACAACAAGTACATGTCACATACAATAAAAATTCTCACTAGCATAACAAAGTATTTAATTTTTAACTACAGTAGTTATTTTTTGAAATAAGTGTTTTAAGTTTAAAAAAGTATGTCAAAAAAAATTAACGCACTAGATGCCAAAAAATAGTTAGTAGTTTTATCCACAATAAATGCTAAAAAGAAAACAAAAAATCATTGAGGACTGCTGACCAAAGCGAAGACTTAAAATCAGAAAATAACCATGTTTTTCAAATGGCCAGCCAACAACATCCCCTCGGCCATCCGCCATAATCCACTGACATCGATCATCAGCCATTATCCGTAATTATCGGCAACCACCCGGCATCATCCGTTCTTCTCAACCATCATTTGCAGTTTTTAGTGATCATCAGGCACTACAAGTCATCATTAGTCATTATCCGCTATCAAAGGGTATATATCTGTTTACATTCACCATTATTGATATTTAAAAGTCATCATGCACCATCATCAGCCACATTCAAGAGCCATTAATATAAAACATCGTTTTCCCTTATCCGCCATTATGACCAATCATCCATCATTAGGGGGAATCGTTCATTATCGCATGCCATCATTCAGCATCATCCGCCCTCATTCACCTTCATTAGCGATCATCGGCCATCAGCCGTCATAATCAGCTATATTTCAATCAGCCATCATTCACCAGAACTAGCTATTATTGTCCTTCATATGTCATTATTCAGCATCATATACTATCTGCCGGTACCCAGCATCATCAACTATCATCCAGCATCGATCGCCTTCATCTGTCATTCTCATTGATCATCAACGATCTTCCAGCACCATGCGTCATCATTCTTCTTTAGATGCCACTGTGATCCACCATAATCTATCAACATCAGCCATCATCTGTACTCATCCGCCATTATTCTTCATCATCATCACTCAAAAGCAATCACCGGCCATCATCATATATCACCCGACATCGTCCGTCATGATTCACCATCATCTACCATCATTCGTTTTTTTTTCGTTATTATTTTCATTAAATCTCCCTGACTTATATATGTGGATGACGTCAAAAACTTTCAGGTAATTAAATTATTCATGGATTTTGATCTTTTGTAGGCTGATATGCAATCTTTGTCTCACTGGCGTGACATTAACCAGCTATCTCGAAACATTTTAAAGTGTACCCATACCCATCTTCTTTGGAGGCTATCCAGCAAGAGTTTTCTAGAGTCCCCTTGAGGAAATTTCACATTCTATACTGTTTCTGTAAATTTTTTTGTCTTTCCTTGGTATTTTCGCTTTAGATCATCGTCGTATCTATCTTGATAAATGCTTTTTGTATAGACTTTGTCATGGAACATTAAAACTCGCTTAATCAATATAATTTCGATTAGCCAAGTAGTTTGTCCTTCTAGGTCTTCCTTTATTTTTGACATCCCATTTACACGTAGTGAAATCGACTACCAGCCCCCCTATGCTGCGGATTCCAAGAAAACATGATGAACTTCAACTTGGATCCTTACTTCATCATATTTAGTTTCCAAAAAACCCGTACTTTCTCATCTTGTTTGATTCGCCTTTGCATGTGATTTTTTAAATTATCATTTTCAAATTTGCATTACATTTTATTCTTTCGATTTATTTATTGGATTTTGGTCAGTTAAAAAGGAAAAAAATAAATAAACCCGTCGTCGTCATACATCATCAGCCATTATTCGGCATTATTTGACATTATCCGTCATCATACGCTATCAGGAACATTGCCAATAGTTATCCACCATCATTTGCTTTCATCATCATGACTTGGCATGACTTACCCTCATCGGTCATCAACCATCATCATCAAACATTATTTGTTACTATACGTCATCATGAACCATTATCAACCATCATCTAATTTCACCCTCCATCATCAGCCATTATTCGCAATCATCCACTACGGTTAATCATCCGGCATCATACGGCTTCGTTCCCCATAATCTGGCATTAACCGTTATGATTGCTGCAACCATGGTAGGCACCTCAGTTGCAGACAAATTTGTGAACGGGGGAATGTCGGTGCAAATTCGTAACATAATTCACCATCGTTTGATGTCATAAGCCATCGTCAGCCATTATTCGCGTTCATCCGTTGCCGTAATTCATCATCAGCCATCACTCGGTATCATCCATCATCATTGTACGGAATCATACGCCATCATGATCCATCACCAGCCATTATTTATCATCATCAGATATTATCCGCCATAATTCACAATGATCTGCCATCATACGTTATCGGTAGCAATTGTCGCCCATCGCCCTGCATCATCCGTCATCATTCAGTATCATACAGCCATCATTCAGCATCATATTTTGTTATTCGCCCCAATCCACCATAGTTTATCATCTTGACCCGTCATGCGCTAAGAATTGCCCCTATTGCCCTCACCATCGTGGTCATCCATAATTGGCTATCACACGTCATCGCCATATGCATCATCATACGGCATCACCCACACTTATCCGGCATCATCCGCCATCATCTGATATCATCAGCTACCATTCAACATCATCCGCAATCATTCGTAATTATAAGCCAGGATCCACTACAACCAGCTAACATTCGTCATCCGAAATCATTCACCGTCTAACATCCACTGTCATCCACAATCCGGAATCGTCGACCAAACGCTCTTCAAATTTTTGAAATTTTTAATATTTGCTACTGCTTGCTGCACGACTGTTGTTTCGCTGTCTGCCTTCAAGGGCTAGGTTAGGGAACTGGTATCACATTTTCATAACGTGACGCAAGCTTCTAGATTTAACCCATGCAGAAATTTTATAAAGAGTGAAGTTTTCGCTTAAAAACAGGATCAATGCATGTTGAACTCGTTTGGAAAGTGTTTCAAATGATTAATTTGGGATTTTTATTAAATCTGACGAAAATATTTTGGTAAATATGAAGAGCATGTCTGATACTAGACTGTAGAAGGAAAATCCTGATTACATTGTCGATTGTGGAATTCTGTATTGTCGTATATTTGTGAATATCTCGGCTGAAATTGATTCATTTTCTGATGTGTTCCTAAAATCAATATTCGAGTCTTCTAATGAAGTGTGGTCCAACCATAATGCACGATGTTTATTGTGAGTCACACTTAAACGTCAAGTTTTTTTTGCGCAACTTAATTTGTCATTTGTTTGTTTCAATGTTTGACAAATTCAATCATTGAGAGTTACACAGTTGAGCAGTGCATTAAGGTTGTCGAAGCCTTTTACAAAAAAGGGAGTTCAAATCAAAATGCATTTTGTGCACTTTGTGATTATTTTGGTCATAATAATCGACCAAATCTGTCCATAATCGGGAGAATTGTGCACAAATTTCAGCAAACTGGGTGTGCAAGAAATATGAAATCACCTGCGCATGCTCGCTCAGTTTGTTCTGCGGAAAACATTGCTGTTGTTTGCGATAGTGTAGCAAAAAAGTCATCAATCTCAACTCGTTGTCGTGCCCAACAATTGAACATCTCACGATCATCACTGATGCAAATTTTGAATAAAGATTTGAATTTACACGCTGACAAGGTTCAATTGACTCAAGGGCTGAAGCCTATTGACCATTTCAAGCGTCGGCAATACGCCGAATGGTTGATTGAATAGACAGGAGGGAATGGTGACTTTACAAAGAAAATCATCTTCAGCCACGAGGGACACTTTCACCTCAGTGGATTCGTTAACAAGCAAAATTGCCGCATTTGGGCAAATAAGAATCCACGAGTGTTTGTTGAAAAGCCGATGTTTCTACAAAGAGTGGTGCGATTTATGGGCTGGCGGCGTCATTGGGCCGTACTTCTTCGAGTATGAGGACGGCCAAGCAGTTACCCTAAATGGTGTTCGCTATTGCGAATTGATAATGGACTTTGAGGTTGAAGTTATGGACCTTGATAATATGTGGTTCCAACAGGATGTTGCCACTTGCCATACAGCCAACGGAACAACGGCTCTTTTGCGCAAGAAATTCAATGGCTGTGTTGCACTCGCGTTGTGGTGAGGCTAATTGGCCACCATGATCATGTGATTTGGCACCGTTGGGTTTTTTTTCTCTGCGGATATTTAAAAGAAAAAGTGTACGTCAATAAGCTAAGAACAATCCTGAAAGGGGTCCTCTGGTGTCAAAAGTCCTTTCAAACGATACCCCCATGTGATAGGTTTGCATTTGTCATCTCAGTCATTGCTTTGAACCTTTGACGGAAGCGCAAAATGTTCGTCTACACCAGTCCTCTACGTCATCTCGAGCGTGGAGCCAGTAGAACCCTTCCCGTAATTTCGCTAAGGTCTTGTTAGCACCAAGGTGGCCTCTCGAGGACCCTTCGTGCATTTCCTTAACCACATCGTGGATCCGGCTTTTGGGAAGTATAGTTTCCATCCTATAGGAGCTGCCATCCACCATTTCTCATTTCCGCTTGAGTATGCCACCCTCCACCTGAAGGGGGTTCCACTGTGCCCAATAACATTTCAGGGTGGCGCCATACATAGAAACTTCCTTCCGCCCAGGCCGCCTAGTTATCTCCTTCCATACGACTAATGTTCCCCAGTCTCCATCAGCTAACTGGGCATTGCGGATCTCCTCCAATGACCAGCCTTCATTGAACTCGGCCGTTATAACTCGCAGATCAACGGTCAGCTCCTTTTCCTCAATCCGTCGGCAATGCTTGCAGTTAGCTGGACATGGATGACGAGATGGGGCGTCAGCATTTCCATGAACTCCGCCCTTGTGAAGTAGTTGTCGCCTCACTAGGTCTGGGCGGATCATCGATCAGTTTGCACCAGTATCGCTTATTATGGCGCAATGTTTTCCGTCAATTTGACCCGGAACGCAAAATTCTGCTTCTCCACGATATAGTCTTGACGCGGTGATGGTGGTGCTGGGGACGTCGATCCTCCTAGCCAACCTCTGTCCCACAAAGTCGGTTCCTTCGGTGTGAAGGGTTTTCATTTCGGGCTCCTGAATCGTTCTGGATCTCCTCCTAGTTGCACACCCTGGACAATAGCTCGGTTTTCTTAGCTTCTTGCAGTGTTTTTCCAGGTGCCTTTTCTCACCGCAATTCCAACATATAGGCACACCATTCACCTGCGGCTCTCACTCAATTTCCACGCGCTTACACCTGTACTCGTCTGCCACTACCTCGTGAACCCGGGCAGTGGTACGAGTCACATTTTTCACTGCCTCAAAGTTCAAACTATGAGCCAATGCGTACTTAACCGTTTGCCTCTCCGCTTGGTATTTCAAATACTTTATGTGAACAAGGGAATTGAGATTACTTATAAAAGAGTTTCCATAACAATTTTATCTATCAATAAAACACAGAAATATGTGAGATATTGAGTCCAAATTTATTATGAGTGTAGCACGAGCATTACATTTTATAAATGAAATTCGATTTCAGTCATCTGACCACCATGAGCCCATTTACAGCGGCCGATTCTTTGGACCCAATTTACCGCCACTCTGGCACACATTTCTACTGAAACGTTGGCAATTCCACGTTGGATGTTGCCTTTGAGGTCATCTAAATGTGCTGGCTTGTGGGCATAGACCAGGGGCTTGGTAGAGTGTAATAAAAAGAAATCCAATGGCGTTAGATCACATGAACCAGGTGCCCATTTGACCAGACCATTTGTCGAGATGATACGTTCACCAAATTTGTCTTTCAATAAATCGGTTGTAAGGTGTGCTGTGTGGCACCATATTGTTGAAACTACACATCCTTGATGTCAAGTTCATCCAAATCCGGCCACAAAAAGTCTTCCAACATAACACGATAGCGCTCTGCATTGACGGTAATATGGCGGTCATTTTCATTTACGAAAAAATACGGCCCAACTGGACCAAACAGTGACTTTTTTGCAGATGCAATGGTGTTTCAAGAGTACATGTGGGTTGGTTGCTGACCGCTTATGCATATTTTGCTTATTATTGTAACAAAGCCATTGAGCCAGAAATGAGCTTAATTGCTGAGGATGATTTCTCGATGAAATTCTTTATTTTCTTCGAGCTTTGCCAAAGCCCAATTGGAGAAGTTTCAGCGTTTCGAATAATCAAGGGGCTTTCGTTCTTGAGTCAAATATGCCACAGTGTTTGAGCGATGCCCAATTCTTGAGAACAATGTGGAATCTACTGATTTGGCCCATTTTAAATATTTGATATTTCCTTTGGTTCAAGTGGTACGACAATTTTTTGGCGAGGAAACGTCCAATAGTGAAAATTTGGACTTGAACTTATCCACTATAGTACACACAGCCTGTCGGGTGGGACGATTATTGCGGCTGAAAATTGGAGTAGATGCTCTTAAAGTTGCGACCAAAATTCGGTACTAATTATCAGAATCTCGGTAGTAATTATTAATAGTTTCCAAAAGTTGCTGGCTCGTGAACTTTACAATGATGAAAATGTTGACTTTAACTAACGTTTTGACATTGCAGTTTATTAAAAAATTTAAGGATACGTTCACATAAAGCTACAAAATTATTATGTCCCTAATGGAAAGCCCTGTACTTGATATTTGCACTAGTAATACCGTGAGTAATCTATTTTCTATAGATGATCTCCTTATTGGAAATCTTTTGATTTGAATGGATACTACTTTATTTGTTTGTTCATGTAATATATTAACAAGACTATCTGGTTATTTTTTAACATCTAATCTCTTCAGCAGGAAAGTTTGGCTTTTCTCCAATTTATTAGTGTACAACTGCTGGTTCATAGACGTTGATAGACTCTCGCTCGGAGCTGACACATTCCATTATCCCCGGGCAGCTCGGCCGCATGGTACTAAGGTGAAGAGTGGACCAATTATATTTATATATAAGTTATACTCGAGCTAAATTTCTACATAGACTGTAGTTGTCTATATAAAGTGATTAGAATGATGGTGCCAGTCCCCTCAGTGAAAAAAACAACTTATTCTTCACCTGGGCTATCTTGGCCATCAACTTCTTTTTGCTGTTCCTATTCATTCAATGTTATGGGGCAGCAACTGTAAAGTAATTATATTTCTTAATGCCTTTATGATGCTTGTGCTAGTAAGCGTATAACAAATAGCCCTTAACAATGAAATTGATGCAAGCATTTTATCACTTGGCATCAATTGGAACTTGATCGTTCAATCTGTGATGGGCAAAGGTATTGTCAGTAAGTGGTGTAAGTACTCACCTCCTCATTATCAACGGTTGAGTGGTGTGGGTGGTAGCACGCTGAACTCCTTATCCGGGGTTCTACTGAAACCGAAAATTCAAATTCTCCCAAGGGCATAAATCTTTTTAGTCTCGTCAAATCCTAATATTTCTGAGCGGACGATGATTTGCATATAGTTAAGCATCATCATGGTTATCACCATATATGCAATTGGAAATGTTGCATTTGGCGAAGGTTGGAAATATTAACAGACGGAATGGGATTGTAGAGTCATGAACTTCAAATACGTGAAATCTGAATGGCAACGGATGATTGGGAGAACAAAGGGTTGCGGGAGCAGTCAGGTGGTAGCTAGAGTCGGTGAAAAAAGTCTAGTTGATAACAAGGAATGAAAGAAGTAGAGTAATGATAGTGAACGAAATTTTTGGAGAAGATTTTTAAAATTATTTTTGCATTGAATTAAAAAATCAGATGAAGGTTTTGAATAAATTTGAACTGTTTGTGAAATTGTTTTCTGAAATTTACGTCGTGAATAAAGTGGTTGAATAGAAGGGAGTTCCGGAATTTTTCGAGAATATTTGCATTAATGGGAAATTATTGGCGATAACGCTCAAAATCATTGCAATCAATTTTGTTAATTGAAATTGCAAGATTGTGAATTTGTGAACACCCATTTGCTGGGTCTTAATACAGAGTTTTTTTTAAAGAAAAAACAGTGAAATTATTTTTTTAGAAATGTAGAAGTTTGAATATTGCTGCCCGTGAAACTTTTTTTTTGTGAAGAAGCTCAAGTAACAATGTTCATCGAACATTTAATTGAGGTTATTTCCATTTCCTTACACAAAATACAAAAATTTTGAAAAGCTAAGAAATAAGAATTGCTAGCAGTGTTACGAAATGTTCGATTAAGTTGGTGGTCGTTATGTTCCTGGTTTTCTTTCATTTTTTTTCAATACACAACAAAAAAATAAATAGTAAGCTTTGATGCTGAAGGGAGGGTATAAAATGAAAAGTTTAAGGTAGAACAGACACTGAAGATGACTCAAAGGAGTCGAAACGCGTGTGCTCACACAACAAAGCAAGGCCCGACCGCTTTTCAAGGAAAAAGACATTTGGCCTGCAGATACCATGTAATCAAAATAATTGACTACTAGGCAGAACTTTCAAAATCACGTATCAAATGAGAGGCAAGAGGATCGGGGGGAGATAATATATTGGAAAATGAGCAAAAAAATCTGAAAAATTGCAGAAGTAGGTCTGCATGAGTACAATTCAAAAAAATATGTTGACAACAATAAAAACATGTAATATTAGGGGAAATGTGCATCTAAAGATGACCTAGACAATACATATTATGAATCTTCAAGGCGGGAAAATTAAACACATGCGATCCACATTTAGTTTTTTTCAAATCAATTTAAGGGATGCATTCATAAACCTAGTTGTTTTTATTCAGATGATATTGTTCACAAAAGTCTTCTGACAGGAGCACTCTCCTGTTACTTTGACTGGTAGTTACTTGCTCTCTTTCTAGAGAAGCCAGAATGTGATATGTAGTGTATTAAAAAAAACGTACAAGACCCAAAACTACCCAGGACAATGATGGACTATGATCAGAATTAGTCGAGCAATCATTATTTGACTTCTTGCTATAAGAAGCTTCCGGATCTCTTATAGCATCAAAAACTGCTCGACGGAGCTTGAAAATACCCTTGAATTTCTGTACAGAAACTGAAAAATCAAAAGAAGGTTCAACCAGACAGGTTCTATAGTTAATTTTCATAATCTTATGGAGGGATTGCTTGAAAAATGATTTGAAAGATTAAAGCGCTGACATCCCACTTTTGCAAGGCTTATTCTTTTTTATTTTGAAATTTTCAGAAGCATTGCTTATTTATGGCCACCTTTCACTCAAGCCCCACAATCCATACTCAGCGAAACCTGTTGAACTATCCAGCCAGTAACTGATGAAATTCCTTTACTCTTGGTTGTTTGCTGAAATGCAGAAATGCACACACATACAACATAATCAAGCTTCCGCTACAGGATTATAGCTTAATGTTCATCCTTCCTAAATGTTGACATAATTCCCTGGCGCCCTAATCTACTTGCGGTGACTTTCAACTTGAAAGATGCGGAATATTTAAGTTACACATTTCCATGCGATGATGATAGTTTAAGCTTGATGGCTTTATAAGTAGAGAAAATATTAATTTTAATTTATTCAAAAACTTCTCTTTAAGGTTAAACAGCTCTCAGTATGCCAGCACTATAATAGCTGCTCATTTTAGAATTCAGGTTAACCAGCTGTAAATGATTATGGCGTGTTTTATTCAGGAGTTTACGGGAAGGGAGTAATGAGAAATTAATGCGACATGTAATTAAATAAAGAATGTTGGGAAAAAGCTGAATTTAATTTTCTTGCCGTTTATCCAGTACACAAATAAAGTGATTAAATTATTTTCGAAAATTGAAAATGAAGAAATTTATTCCATAATTTAAAGAGTTTTGCTTGGAAGAGGGTTACTGGATACCTACATATATCGTTCAGAAGACAATAGTAAATTATTAACCAAATTAGTTAGGAGCACGTAAAGCGTTAAAGGACTTAGAAAATTACATCAACAAAGAACGCAATTTTAATCTCAGAAATGGCTATAACAACTTTAGTCCTTTCACGAAATTGGAATAACACTTCAGAGAGCATCCCACGTTAATTTGAGGTAAACTTCCTTGTTTCATTATTCTTCATCTAGTCTCCTTAAGCTTAGCAAACTACTCATCTACCCACACAAATCAACCCACCCCATGCAAACGTGCACCCTCCAACTTAATTAAACCAACCCCTCGGCAAGTCTATCGCCTACATCTACAAGCACTAATTAATCGGAACTTGTATACGATTAAATATCAGCGGTGAGCAGCCAGACGAAATTAATATGTCTATCACGTCAAACCCTTAATCTAATTCCGTCAAACGTTAATAACCCACTTATCCGCAACTCTGAATTCTGCCTGTCAGTATATCGCAAGATTCACTGACAACGAGAGCCTTATGTACGCATTCCAACTGGGTGGAAGCCTCAATCCTAGAACGTGTTTACTCAAAGCCCTGCAGGACTCATTCTGTAATGTTTAATAACTCAATTAGAGACTCAGTGCCCCGAAAAAGTTTAGTTGCATTACCGTGGACAAACTCGGTTTAACGTCTTCCCCTACTACTCTGGAAAGCAGCTAGCATGGTCTTGTTGTGTATCCACAGTGACCATTAATCAAAACAAGGCAAATTGATGTAATTTCGGTTATCACGAGAGAAAACCAACATATCAAAAGCAAATTACATCATTTTGGCATGAATCCTGCGAAAAAATCGAAGACCTCTCTCTTGCAACCTTGCTCGGTAATTGTGAGCTACGAGGAATAAACAGAGAATGCCAAAAGGGACAATTGCGTTACTGTATAAAACGATAACAAGATTGGATCCCTAAGGAATTATTTATCCATCAATACAAAACATTTATGTTGGATATACTTTACGAACTGTTATGTACTATATAGTGTGCCCGTGATGTGCTAGGCCCAGGGATCTGATTTCTCTTCATGTACTTACAGGAGAATGTATCCAAGCTTCGTTTTTATATTTCAGGCAAGTGTCTGGTTTTCACAAGGTCGATGCAAGCCAATCGCCTACTAACGACCAAGGACTTTCAGATTGAAAAGATGAGCTGTGAATTTTCTTCACTCACTAGACAAGGTCCTTTTAATGTTACACTTATTGTTATAAGGCAAATAATAGCCTTTAGGGAATTGCGTATGTTGGAACCCAAATGAATACAAATTAGATTTGACTAAGCGATAAATTTGTAGATTAGATAACTGAATGTGATTTATTCCGGAAATTTCATATCAATGGTTAAATGAATATTTCACGTCTATATGAATGAGTTAAAAGCTATGGTTAAAATCTACATTATGTCTCATTTTGTATTACTATTTTACTTCCAAGTGTCGAAATCTCCCAAACCTCTTGGCCTTTCCAACGCTTTCCAAATAGTAGGAGATAATGTCCGTTTGCCATTTTTACATTTGGCAGTAGTGCACGTTTGAAACTAGTAAGAAAATTTCACTCACATACTTTTAAAATGATAAATTTTCAACAAAATCTCTTCACAATTACTTTGAGGATAACTGCATTTACATGAATTTTAAAGTTTCAAGTCAAAAAAAAAAAGAAACGTCGGCCCATAAATTGAAGAATTTTTGATTGAAATGCATATGAGAACGCATGTGGAAAACTTAGAATGCAATATATTTCATCTGTTCAATACAAGAGCTAAAGATGAACTGCACTTGAAACTAAAAGGATAAAGAGAATGACAGCACGAATATAAATTGTACATTTGTGTGTTTTTAAGAGTGCGTGTCTTACGCAGCGAGTTTAACATCTACCAGGGTTTGGTTTACACTATTAAGATACAGGATAAATTAAATGATTTCAAATTCAATCTTATTTCTCGTTTCTTAACAACAAGGCCATCTCTTTATATTGACTACAAAGTTTATTGTCTGTAGCCTCTACAGCTTCAGAGAAAAAGAGACAATCGAACAGAAAAATAGACGGATCGTGATTTTTATAGGGTTTTTTTAAAAAAAAGATCCTAAAAAGGGAATGGGTGACATGTAAGATGTAGAATAGTTTCTCTTCGCTTGCTTAAGTGCCTTGCGTATGGCCACACTGGACTAGACTGCAAAGGGTTCGATACTAGTTTATATGCTATAAATAACTTTAACAGATGCACAAAAGAAAAGAATACACGCATGATGCTCAGTCTGGCCCATAGCCAGACCCATGGTATAAAGAATAACAGGGTATGCTCGCTCATGAAAAAAGCTTTTTATGTGACGTCACATGGATCGGAGCTTTCAGATAGAATGCATTTGTTAATGAATTTTTTATGGATTTCAGGACTTGTTTGAAATAAAATCAGAGATTTCTCATAAAAATCCAATTTCTTGCTTGATTTTTACCTTTGTAATTAATTTTATGCTCATACTAATATAAATAAATCTTCAAGTTCAAGGAATACATATGATAAATGCAATTGCTTGTTTTCGGTATAGGTGCGCATTTTTAATTAATAGTATGTTGATTATATTATTATCTGATCAGATTAAGGTACACTTATAGCAAATATTTTAAATACATTAACTAGTTTTCTTCTCTGGAATATCAATACATTATCTTTAATTATCCATTCATTTCAATTTATTTATAAGCAACAAAGTAAGTGATGCGTACAAATTAAGAAAAATGAATTTTTTTCAATTCTTGAATTGGGAGACAAACGTTTCATTCAATGTGACCTTTTTCAGCAAGCATAAACGATTTTCAGGGGATCGTGAATTTTAAAATTTTATTCAATTCGAATTCAAGGACAATCAACGAGACACGTAACGTTCTCATTGACAAGTCCCATCGAATTTTTATCAATTCAAATATTGCAAGCATTAGTTGCAGGCAATTTTATTTTATGCAGGTAGTTCGGTTTTACTACATATTATAAATATCACATTGCTATCATGGAGATGTTTCCCTCACTTTTTTATATTTTCCTTTATATTTAATCTTGCGCATGCCTAAATTCAGTTTGTGTCGAGAATATGTTTTACATCTATGAAACACTCCGTTGGCTTTACTATTAAGATCAATATCGGTAGATTAAGTTATTAAATTCTGAATAAAGTGTTTTCCAATAAGAGGTGTTATTTTGAATAGATCTTGTAATTTAACACCTCGCGACTTCTTCCTTTGGGGCCACGTGAAAGAAAAGGTCTACGCCAATAGCCCAGCGTCGATTCTAGACCTCAAAAATAGAATTCGTGAGGCTATCGAAGACATAGGGCAGCCGCTTTGCGATTTGGTTATGGAAAATTTCATGAAAAGGATATGGTACTGTAAGCGTGGTCGTGGTGGTCATTTGCTTGATGTTATTTTTCATTTGCTTGATGTTATTTTCAATGGCATACCTTCTTCTTTATAATAAAACAAACATCCGATCATTTATATTAAAAAATAGCATTTTTCTTTTAATATTAAAAATAGCACCTATTATTGGATTTCATTATGGAAAATTTCATGAAAATGATATGGTCCTGCAAGCGTGGTCGTGGTGTTTATTTGCCTGATGTTATTTTTCAACATTAACGGCATACCTTTTTCTTTATAATGAAATAAGCATCTGATCATTTATATTAAATAACGACATTTTTCTTTTAATATTAAAATAACACCTCTTATTGGATTTGGTTATGGAAAATTTCATGAAAAGGATATGGTCCTGTAAGCGTGGTATCGGTGGTTATTTGCCCAATATTATTGTTTACTATTAACGGCATACCTTTTTCTTTATAATGAAATAAACATCCAATTATTTGTATTAAAAAATGGCATTTTCCTTTAAATATTAAAATAACACCTCGTATTGGAAAAGAAATCAACATTTGTCGATCCAACCGATTCGATCCATGTGACGTCACAAAAGCTTTAAATGGCAATCCAGCTTTCGTGAGCGAGCATACCTTGTTATTCTTTATACCATGAGCCAGACCTAGCTAGTTGTACAAGCACAAAGTAACAAAAGACGGACAGGGCAAAAATTGTATAACATCCAACGATGAAATGAATGATATGTGGAAAACGTATATGTTATGCATTTTTAGGTCTTTGTAAAAAAATTTTTTACAAAGACCTACTAGTTTCGCGACCTGTTTGTCCGTCTGTCCGTCCGTCCGTCTGTCCGTCTGTCCGTGCGTCACAGCTGATTTCCTCAGGAACTATAGAAGATAGAATGCTCAAACTTTGTGAAAAGGTCAGAAGTGATAGTCTCTCAAAAGTTAAGGCCTTGACAAAAATTTAAAAAATGTTTAAGGGGGGTCCCCCCTAATAACGAATCGGCCCTTAAAAATTTTTTTTCTTTAAAGGTAGTCAAGTGGGGTATCAAATCAAAGGTCTTGACAGGAGCTTTTAGAATCTGGAATCAAAAAATCATTTGATGAATTAGGGGGTCCACGGGAAGGCAAAATGTAGGCAAAATTTGTGTCGTCCCCCCCCCCCCCCCCTCGCGATTGGACACCTTTGAGCCGAAAAATCTGAAAATTATCACAAACGTGGGCCTTTATGAGTACAAGGGCAACAAATACCTTGGAAATCGAAATTCGCTCGACTTTGTTAATAATAGTATGATTTGTAGATTTTACATTTTTGCCCATAAAATCAAAACTGTACCTTTAAACTTCTTGAAATTTTGCAATTATATAGACTGACATAAGATATATATGTTCACAAAATTTAATTGAGAGCGAATCATAATCAAGTGAGTTATAGCCAATTACAACAACGATAACACGTGTTTATGGTTGATATAGGGTTTTCCAATAAGAGGTGTTATTTTGATATAAAAAGAAAAATCCCAGTTTTTAAAATAAATGATCGGATGTTTTGTTTATTATAGAGAAGAAGATATGCGATAGCAATAACTAACATTGGGTAAATAATCACTACGACACGCTTACAGGACCATATCCTGTTCATGAAATTTTCCATAACCAAATCGCAAAGTGGCTGCCCTATGTCCTCGATAGCCTCACTACTTTCATCTTTGAGATCTTGAATTGACGCTGGGCTATTGGCATAGGCCTTCTCTATCACGTGGCTCCAAAGGAAGAAGTCGCAAGGTGTTAAATCAGAAGATCTATTCAAAATAACACCTCTTATTGGAAAACCCTATATATATTTAAAATTGACAGGTATTTTTATTTTCTTTCAATTTTCATGAAAATTTAAGGAATAGTGTTTAACTTAAACATGTTCAATCGGCCGAGCATTCAGAAAAATCATTTGAGCTAGATTAAAATGGCGGTTGCACTGTGCTTATGAAAGAAACTGTGGATCTTTTGTATAAATTTGAACGATTTCAAATCTAAGTATTGGATGAATAATTCAAGTTATCGATTCATGCCATTAGAAAACTTGCTTTTAACCCTAGGATGTTTACAAAGACCTTCTGGTAGGAGCACTCTCCTGCTTACTCAACTTGTTTGAATTCATATTTGAAAGAAAAACATACAGGAAACATTTTTAAGCAAACTTTGTACAACGACAGTTTACGATTTTTCTCATTAAAGAGAATCATATCGATATCATATCGATATTTAATGCACTTGTGCGATGTCCTTCAAAAGCCAATTATACGAGATAAGCCATGTGAGCATGGGTCATTGACAGGTGCTGTGGCCTATTAATTGCAGCCAATGTCGAAAACGTTGATTCACAACTTACTGTACTACACACAAATGTCTCAGCGGCTGCCATTAATTCAAACGTTTCGAAGGAAGCTTCATGACATCTGAAAAATACCTCCAATCTCTATCCACCGTCAGCCTGTGCTTCCCGCTTCATTAAGAAGTTTTTAACAACGACAATTCTTCTTCACTGGAATTTTTTAAACCTGAAAATATATTAATTGTGCATACTAGTGAAAGGCTAGTAAAAAACATACCAGTAAAAAATTTCATATAGATCGTAAATGTTTCAATTCAAAATATAAGTTTTGAAATCGCTTATGCAGGAAATGGCAGTAATTAGCTCTTGATTGTCTGAGAAGCGTTGATTGATTTCGTGTATGATAAGATCATGATATTCATAGTAAATTTATTTCAGCTTCATCTTTGACCCCTGTAGGTCCCCATCAGTTGCGTGATTCACAGAGTATGAAGGCAATCTGGTCTCAGTTATGTAGCTTGGATACTCACTTGTTCTGATTTTTCGTTTGGACATTGTTATGTTTATGGATTCAGTCATAAGTATTAGCTTATTTGTATCTTCTGAAATCAACTCGAATTCCTTTTGGCTTTTTCTCATAACTTGAAATTGTTAAAAAAACTGACTGTATAACGTCTAGCCCGTCTTTAAAGCACTGCATTGCAGCATCCGCTGGATATAAGAGCCCTAGAAACTTTTTAGCAAAAATCAAGTGAAATTGAAATAATTCCATTTTTATGACTGTTTTGATTCTATCTTCTCCATTGAAGAATTTTGACTGGGTGATCTAGCACTTGATTTCATCTAACTATGACACACCCTGTGTAATTGCGAAATGACCGGACCATCGTTGCGGTAGCAATCATACAATGGTCTGTCCTTCATACAAAGGAGAAATTTCGGGATGGTGTAAAAATTCATGTGGCATCACACACATATCAAAAAAGTCCCTCAGCGAATCATTGTCAGACACTGCTTTTAAACGACGAGATGGAGACGATGGTTGAAGCAGTTTATGTAAGGAATCCTTTTTTCCCCTCTCATCACATCAGCTCTATCATACCATTGGCTCAGAAGACGCGACAGGTCGAGACCACTCTCACGCAATGTTTCAATAGTTTTCTTAGCAAATGTTTTAGCGTCCAATTCCTTAGTTATTATAATACTGAGTAATGATTCTCGACTTTTCCTTCCTTCATGTATCTAATAGCGTTAAATATGTTTTCTCGGTTTTTTTTGCCTTTGGTTCCGTCTTCAGTTAGCGTAAACCATGGAACATCAGCCTTTTTCACATCAGAAACTACTGATTCTCTAACAAATTCCACTATGGTTTGAATTATTTAATTTTGTATTTCTGGAGACGTGAATTTTCAATTTTTTGGAATAGTTTTGTTGCATTCAGCTAAAAAGTGGTCTTTTTTTAATGTGAACTTGACTGCTAGGAATTAAACGACTTCAATAATCGATTTTACGTAATATCTATGTTTTTCCAGGGTTTTGTCATCGGCAAGGGTTGAAATATCTGTATTTGCAGTTTGTCAATTCTTTTTTTCTTCCCCCATAATCATAGCTTCAACATGCGATCATGTCTTTTCATGTCTTGGAAACCTCTTTTAGAATCTTTCGCATTTTTCCAATTTCTAAAGCCATTCGAAGTATATGCAACATCTTTCAATCCTAATGGTTTACATGCATAACATAAGGCAACGTCTTTTGTCACCGAGTACATCATCCACTCATGTTTGTGGAACCATGATGCTCAAAAATAACGATCATTGCTTTTAGGGTACTACGGCAAAGCTGTTTGTTTGATAGGTTCTCCTTTTTGAAGCAAATCTTTTGGCTCATTAATTGACAATGTTGATGTTGACAGATTGAGAACTAACTTGAGCATCAATGGTATTCGTAGATGAAGAAGTCGAAGGTACGTTGGGAGTTTCGTCTAGATTGGGACGTTATTGATAGAAATAATTCTTGATGTCCATAATAGTTAAAAAAGATGAATGTTTCATTCAATCCAGAATGACCTTTTTAATTTTTCAATAAGCAGGAAAAGCTGCATTCACATAAGTTTACCTCGGAAAGAATTTTTTCACATCTTACACTAGAATCAGCGAACGATTACAACTATGACGTTCCTCTTTTTAATATATGGAAAATTATTCTGTATAGTTAAAACCATATAACATAAATTGGTAATTTTCTTGTACAATTATTATGTGATCCAAATAAACTTACTGCAGAGTTGCTCTGACCAACATCACCAATACTGCCCAATATCAACCATACCCTCTGTGCATAAATACCATTCACCTTCCTACCACAAAAAAATACCAACCATATCATGTGAATGATTTTGAGTAACCTCAATGCTTAAAGTCTTTCTAAACATCAGTTTTTTCTTGGACGACGCTTGTGGACGGGCCCTGTACGGGCAAATAAGTTGCTTATACAGACATGTCCATACATAGCTGCGAGCATGAGCACACTGCTTCAGAAAAAGGGAGATATCGCGTTTTCAAGTTAGCTTTAGCCAAAGTCTACTATATGTACTACTTATTATTTTTACTTTCTCTATTTGCTCAGCATGCAACACCAGAAAAAGAACTTACCAACATTGCACTCTGGTAAATCTGGTGCTGTCGCTATCTGAGTTCAAGAAAAGTCTCATTTACGAGTGGTTTTGTATGGGTTTAGTGTCCAGGAATAACATTTTTCAATGTATTTCGAATGCCACATCAACCGATACCATGTTTCTTAACCAAACTCAATGCTTTGGAGGACGCTGCCTCGAACACAGTTGGTCAGGCCGTCATTGGGGGGAATTTCAGTACAAGAGCTAATGAGTGGCGCATGCCTCAAACATATGCCAGGTAATACACATCCTGGATATGGCGCCCAGATTGGAACACGTTGTGTTAAATTTTGGTAATATGCCACTATTTTATTGATATGGGATGTGAACAAATATGTGCAAGATACATTCGAAACTATACTCCAATACCAAATACTCTCACCATCTTCTATAATTTGCAAATCCATACAACACATTATCTCCAAGCTCACAAACCCAAATCACCTTTAACCCAACAGCAGACATCTGCATCGGCATATTGGATTTTTGAACTACGCATGTCAGCATATCCATAAGCGGCAAGCATTAATAATTTTTAAAATGACTGAACTTCGCACGAGTGTCAGCATGTTCATTAGCGTCAAATGCATCAAATCGACACGAACTGCAACCATCATTAGATTTTCACATCGAGCCAATTCATTTCTTGCACATTTAAAGTCAGCAAAATACATAAACTTAAAGTAACAATAACGTGTATAAATATGTAAATAGATGAAAAATAAATTCATTCTGGTAAGATATATCAACAAGTTCGTTGTATTAATTCTTACTTAGTTTGGCGCAGCAGCAAAGCTATCGCAGGTTCACTTTGCCAAGAACCGGCGCAGCTCAAGATTGCAGTAGTGTTCGGTGAAAGAGCGAAGCGTTTTATGTAGCTAGAGTTTGGTGCAGGAATTACGCTAGTGCAGGTTTAAGTTGGCAGGAACCACCTTAGTTGAACGATACAGAAGACGTAGGGTGCAGTAACTACTGTTCAGAGATAGCACTTGTTTAGAGGGAATTCGTGTGCTATTTGAATCGATCAAGAGCCATCATAGGCTCAACCTGTTAGAGAGAGAGCAGGGACTTAGAAATCAATATAAGTAGCAGATTCGGAAGCCATAACATCCAGAAGGGTAATTGAACTCACAGCATTGATCAGGGATAAGGAGAATGAAACTATTCTGAGTTTCTCAGCATTGATAATCCCCAAAATGACAGCAGTACTACCCGCATCAATGTTGCTCTACCTCTACAACTCAAGAAATTAAAGCTGGCAGAACTCAGTTTTATCCGGCCATCCCACTTCTTGGAACAGACATCTATGGCAACTTACTAGACAATGGGTCCATTCATGATCGGCCAAGCGCACAAAACATAAAACTCGGATGGGTTCTCTTTGAATCATGCGAACGTACAAGAGCTGCTTATCTTTCGTACTGTCCGAAGAATTGGACAAAACTCCCAGGCATTTTCGAAAATCTAAGAACCTTCAATCACAATACAACCAGCACCAGAGGATGCTCAAATCAAAAGACACTACTCTGAAAATACTGGTAGAAACTACGATGAAACATACCCAGAGGCGAGTATGTTGCCTTTAAATCTAATCGTGAGCACAGAGAAGAACAGAAAGAATCTGCTCACATTGCACATATTAGATTCTGACAGCTGGAGCAGCGTCTTGCAAGTCATCTAGAGTGAAAAAGAATACCATGCATTTATGAAAAAATATTTGAACCTTGGTCACATAGAAAAAGTGCAGGGTAATTTGGTCCAGGATACCGATTGCTATTACCTTCCACACCTTGAGATTATCAAGGAGACAAGCTCCACGACAAAGTTACGTGTGGTCTTTGACGCATCGCAGAGGTCATCCGATGGAAAATCACCGAATGGTTTGTTACATATTCGTACTACAATACAAACTAATCTCCTTCATCTGCTACTGAGATAGCGAAACTGCTAGTACGTCGTTCCTGCCGACATAGAAAAAATGCATGGGCAAATACGAGTTCATGAAAGCGATAGTGCCTACCAGCTCATATTGTGGAGATTCTCTAAAAAAGACCCAATCAGTCACTACAGACTGAACACAGTGACATACGGTACAGCCTGCGCATCATTTTTAACAATACGGACTCTTCAACAACTTGCAATTGATGAACGTGTAACCAACCCAGAAACCACTGAAACGATACTCCCGAATTTTTAATCCGATGATCTTTTGACTGGCTCAAATGATTTTGCGCACTTAAAAAATTTGTAATCCAAACTTAGAGTAGTGCTGCGCAAAGGAGCTTTTCATCTTCAAAAGTGGTCAGCTAATCACCAAGACCTTTTAGGAGCTATTCAAGAGGAAGATTGAAAAAATCGAAAACCGTTAGACACAGCTCTATCAGAAGAAATTAAAATGCTTGGACTCCAATTACATTCCGTACAAGATGTTTTTTTCATTCCGAATCCGGCTTATAGAAGACGGAAAGCCAACAAAGCATTCTATACTCTCATAGGTAGCGAAACTATTTGATCCATTGGGTAAGTTACAACCATGCATAATCACAGGAAAAATTACCATGTAAAAATTATGACTGCTTAAACCAAGATGGGATGACGACGTACCTCCAACCGCAGCAAAGGATTAGAACGATATACGCAAGCAACTACTAGTTCTCGAGAAACTTTGAATTCCTAGATGTAATTACTGCACAAGCAACGCAACCGTAGAACAACATGGTTTCTGCGATGCCTCTAATGCAGCTGCAAATTACATACGAGTTTTGGACGCAAAATGGTGCATATCTACTAGCTAGCTTAGCGCAGAATCAAGAATTGCTCCATTAAAGACGATATCAATACCGAGGTTTGAGCTCAGCAATGCTGTTCTTTCGTCATAAATAATACAACAGGAAAAACAAGCATTTAAGTGGACGAATATTAAAACATACTTTTGAACCGACTCAAAAGTTGCCTTGGCCTGGATTCAAAAACATGCGGCAACTTCGAAGGTATTTGTGACAAATTGTGTAAGCCTTATACATGAGGAGTCAGTGCCTAATGATTGCCATCAGGTCTCTACGAATGGCAATCAAGCTAATCTGGCTTCAAGAGGAATCTGTCCGGAAGAATTGCTTCACTCATCTCTATGGTGGAAAGGGCCAATTTGGCTTACCAATCCAACAATTGAACTGGAAGTTGTAACGGTTGAAAAAGGTGCAGTAGCGATAGTTGCAACTGAACCCACTCCCGAGCAAGAAATATTCGGGAGATACTCGTCGCTTCTAGAACTTCTTAAAGTTATGGCTTACATACGTCGATCTACTTGTAATGCATCTAATTCAACCCACAAACGGACATGTTTTTTATCTTTGCAAGAGCTACAAGAAGCTAAAAATAAGTGTATACAGCTATCCCAACAACACGCCTTCTCAGAAGAATTACATACTTTACGCAACAAGAACGAAATATCCCACAGCAGCAGCACTAACACGCTAAATCCATTAATTTATGCGCATACAATCCTCAGGGTTGAAGGAAGATTGCAGCGTGCATCCATTAATGAGGACGCCAAGCATTCCGCAATAATTTCTCGCGACTCATTCGCAAAATTGATTGTGAAGCAGCGCCACTTGATAACATTACACGGAGGAATACAACTGGTTTAGCCAGTTGTACGACAACAATACTGGATTCTCAATGCGCAATCTTTCATTAAGCGCATACTGAGGGATTGCTTCACAAGCTTTAAATTCATAGCACGTCCAGGATATCAGTTAATGGGACAAATTCCTCCACCCAGGTTTCAAATGGAGGAAATCTTTGCACAGAGAGGACTAGATTACGCTGGGCTGGTAATCATTAAATGGAATGGTGGACATGGAAGTAAAATAAGTAAAGCGTACATTGCTGTCCTCGTCTGCCTGGTAGCTAAAGCCGTCCACTTGGAAGCCGTTAGCGAAATATCGACATATTTATCGCCCAAAGAGGCAAATGTTACACCATATACAGCGACTGCTGGACAAATTTCCTAAGCAGCCAATGGCAGGTGAAGGCAGCATTCAAGGAAGCCACGAAGAACTGTGAGGAACCTCTTGTTAATGAGGAAATCCGCTGAAAATTAATTCCTCCTGACAGCCCACACTTTGATGGACCCTGGGAAGCTAGAGTATAATAATTGAAACGACACTTGATGAGGACAGTCGGCCAACAATTATTAACAATCGAAAAGTTATATATCCTTTTAGCACGAATAGAAGCCTGCCTTAATTCAAGGCTCTTATGTGAGGTAAGCAGTGACCTCAAGGACCATATAGCGATTACTCCTGGGCATTTATTGACGGGATGTAGCTTGTTCGAGATGCCATCCATCCCATCAAATAAATTCATCAGCGTTAAATTGGAAACAATTCAACGCATCAAGCAACATTTCTGTAATTGGTGGAAGCTCGAATATCTCACCCAACTACAACAAAGGCCAAAGTGGCTGAAGATTTGACCCAACCTCTAGGTTGGAGATCTTGTTCTCGTACAAACTGACAACTTTCCATCTACGCATTGGCCACTGGCAAGAGTGACGGAAGTATATCTTGGATTAGATGGTATTGTCTGCATTGTGTCCATTGAGCTTCACGGTAGAGTCACTAGATGCCCTATCACTGAAATTTGCCGTCTACCGTTTACTAACACAATACCAAAGCCTCCAACAGAACAACCTAAACCAGTACCTCAATCGGCTACGCTTATAGTGACTGCAGAGCCAAGTTAAAGTGGTCAGAGTGTCTATCAAATTACGCAAAAAAATCTAAAGCCCAATCTGTAAAACCCACTCCAAAAAAGGTGCAAGCCGCAGGAGCAGCATCTAAATTACTATACTCCCTCCAAGCAGTTTTCTGTGTGTTTCCACAAATGAATGGCGACGTTAATATCACACAACTTATGACTGGGCTTTACATCGAGCATCTTGGAGCTGCACGTACCCACAGAGAAGCGTTGAAAATACAACTCTTATTATCCCGGAATAATCTTCAATACGTTCAAAATAACAAAGAAGCGATCGCAGCAAAATTCTGTGGACTGAATTTAGCTCTTGTATCTCAACTGAAATCGGCAGTTTTGAATAAGTCCAGCATTTGTAAGGGCTTAAGGAAGAAATTGTCTATTAAATGCTAACCTTAAGGTTGTTGCATAACAGAATCTAAAGAGGTGCGCTCGGAATTCGATTGACAGCTGTTTTCAGTGTGAATGGCAAGGTCTACAAGCACATCAACAGTTTATCTGAGAACCAAAGGAAGATCATACATTCCATGAACAGTCAGGACAAACTCATGCTAAAGGCAGTAAAACCCCTTAACAATACCTCTGGTAGAATCAATATCCAACTAAAATGATCACAAACTCAGCTGCAAAGAGGTATTGAACGAATCAACGAACTAGGTCACTGGTGCAAAACCATCGATCACAATAAAATCAGGATTCAGCACTACCTGCAAGATGTTCACCAGAATTATTCTAATTTACTATCTACCCTTGCTTCACCAACAAACATCTGAAATACATCAGAACAAATGATGCTCTTCAAGACATCAACCACATACAAACGCTGCTTCCAGATCACATGCAGATCTTATTTCAGGCAATCGAACCCATTCGAATCAATTCTGACGATACTAGTATCAACTTACTGGCATTCCTTCTCATTATTCACAACTGCCTTCATAACTTGATAAAAGCCACATCAGTTCCAGAATGCAACCGGAAGATTCTAAACATTCAACATACCATCAGTGATTTTTGGGCGTGAACTATAACTTGCAGCAGTATTTTGAAGCTTCTAGTGACGATCTCTCCAGAATCGCAGCCGATCAAAACCTAGTGAATCATCAGTATACTCCATGATGTCAATTCAAAACCAAATTGCGTAATCAATGGGTTATAGTACGCAAGATATTCGGCAGAGACCCGTGTGCAACCAATACTTTCAGAGTAAAGAGCATAGTATGGAAACAACTGCACGACCCAAATACCTGGATGTATTCGACGCCATCAGCAACCCCAGCGCAAGTCATTAGTGAAGATGATCGCAAAAATGTAATTCTTAATGCTACTGGAATAATAAGACTTTCGCAGGACTGTAGTCTTAGAGCCGAAAATTCTCTGCTCTCTGTCTCTTGGAAAGCTGCTACGCGAACCTTTCCGTTTACATACTTCCACACCCACCTGTCCTCCACCTGACAATGAGCCAACAAACCGTTGCTAATATTTCTGCGCCAAAGATAATTAAATCCAAGGAATCCATTGGAACTTACATTCAACAAGAACAAAACATCATTGAAGACAACCAAACTACCTCTTAGTCAAGCATTGATCACCACGGATCGAATATCAGCCTGTCTGTCTTAATAACATTGACTATTACATCAGCATGTTTTCTTCTGCTTCAGTATCGTCACAAAAACCCAAATAACAGCAAAACAGCACAGGACTACGTGGTACAAAATGTCGACAACCCCTAAAAACTAAGTATCTCGGACGGTTCATGGCGGGCGGTAATGTGCTAGATACATCCAAAACTATACTTCAATCCCATGTATGCCCATCATCTTCTATAATTTGTGAATCCACACACCGCATTATTTCCAAATTCACATACCCAAATCACCTCTAACTAACACCAGACAGTTTGGAGTTATTTATTTATTTATTTACACTAAATCACAAACTTACTTTTTTATTTCAAATTATGAAAGTCTTGCTCAAGGCTTTTCATTTGATACTCCACTTGACTTCCCTTGAGGAACTCTTCAGCTTGAGGAGATCCCACCTTAATAACTTGCTAAGTTTTTGGCAAGGCCGAAATATTTGAGAAGCTCCAAATTTAAGCGTTTCTACAAAGTTGAACCATTGTGGCTTCTTTATTTTCTGAGAAAACCTACTGAGACGCACGGACAGACAGGGTGCGAAACTAGTAGGTCTTTGTAAAATTTGTTTTTCAAAGAAGCTAACTTTGAAACACTAATCTAGTCAAAAGTCAGGTTTTATTTCAAAGGCCAAAAGATAAAATTTAAAAGTCATAAAACTAACAAACTTGATTGAATATCAAATTCTGTATTATCCTCTTATCTAGTTTTGCGATACCCTCACGCCAAAATATTGGTTTGCGGGGATTTCAATTTACCATACATAGAGTGGAAGAATTATCTTACTCCTTCTGTCTCGTCAGTTGATCCTTTTTCTAAACTCGGTCATCTTTCCTATCTCATTGCTCCTTTTCTCAACATAACCATATCCGCAATCCTAATGGTCGTCTCCTTGATCTTGTCCTATCAAATGTACCAGTTAGCTACTCCTTCTCCTGATTGGCATCATCTTCATTTATCTATAGATGTTACAGTTGATGTAATTAACTTTTACAAACCCCATGCTACTCCAAAACTCAACTTTTGTAAAGCTGACTATGAAGCTATTAATACAGAATTATTTTAGTCAGCTGGCTAGATTTCTTTTGAGGCCTAAATTATGAGGCTGCTTCAGATAAATTTTAACATATGTATTTAGAATCTTATTAGCTGTTTTAAACTTCTTCAAACAACCCGTAAAGTAAATCAAAAACCTTGGTTTACGAGGCGAGTGCTTAGTACCCTACGAGCAAAAGATAAGGCACATCATATCTTTAAAATACTCGGCACTAATGGAGCAAGAACTAATTTTAGCAAACTGCGTCTTATTTCAGTAGTCTGGATACTTATCTTGTGGCTAACAATACAAAGCCTTTTTGGTTTTATATTAGGTCACCAAAATCATCTTCTTCCAGTCCTAGTAAGGTCCGTTGGAATGGTGCAGAACCTACTCCTCAAGAATTCGCCCTATTTTTCCCTTAAACTTTTTCTCCTTCCGTTGCAGCTGTGCATCCTGTTGTCTTACTTAATCGTCTTCCCTTCCCGATTTCCTTTATTTGTACTGATATATCTGAAGTTGAATCTTTGACCAATGCTCTTGATCCTAATATCAGTCCTGGGCCGGATGATTTGCCAAACATATTTATGAAGTCGTTAGCCTCATCGCTAAGTTTTCCTTTATCTCTACTCTTCAATCTAAGCTTGAGTACTGGTACTTTCCCTAACCCTTGGAAAACAGCTAATATTGTGCCTATTTTTGACAGTGCTGATTCGTCAGTTTCCAATTATCGCCCTATTTCCTTAATTTCTTGCTTTCCAAAGTTACTTGAACGGTTGGTTCAAAATCGACTCTCAAACTCATAAGCTCCTATTATTGCTCCAGAGCAGCATGGCTTACTCATAGGATGCTCCACTACCTCTAATCTAATGGAGTTTACAAACAATTTTGCAAGACCTTTGGATAAATAACTGCAAGTTGATGTGATCTTCACAGATTTCTCCAAGGCCTTTAACGCTGTGAATCATTTACTTCTTTGTCGTAAGCTTGAAGGTCTTGGCATCTCAAATGCTCTTCTAGCTTGGATGTCATCTTATCTATCGAGTAAATTTCTCTGGTACTGCATCTAGTCCTTTTCATCCTTCATTTGGTGTTCCAAGAGGTTCAATTCTCAGGCCTATCTCTTTCTGCCGTTCATAAATGATCTCCCTTTTGTAGTTAATTCCTCTTGCCTCTTGTATGCTGATGAATCAAGGTATTACGAGTAGTCAAATCCCATTTAGACTGTCATCTCCTCCAAACTGATATGAATGCTTTAAATAAATGGTGTGCTTCAAACTATTTATGTCTCAACATTACTAAATGTCATAAAATTTTGTGTCTTTTTTAGAAACCGTCCAAAGAAAGCTTACGCGTTTTTAATTTGCCGTATCAGCCCTATGAAAGTCGTTTATTCTTCCTATCTCTTCCATCTCGAATATCCCGACGAACTTATTTAGACCAATGTTTTTTGTATAGACTCTGCTACCATCAAGCCCCATTAAATATTTTTTTTGAGCTGCGTTTGCGACAAACATCTCGTTCGTCTCGGATGAACTCTTATTTTGTTATCCAATATGCTAGAACTGAATTATATTTTCATTCACCAATTTTAAGAATCGTACGAAATCATAATAATCTCGAGGTTGGTCCTTTCTCCTCCTCTTACATAGCATTTAGGAAAAAACTAAGAGACTTACTACTAATCGTCATTTTATTGTTTTTCCATTTGAATATTACGGTATTTATTCTAGGCGTTCTATTTTGTTATTGGATTATTCAGTCTGTTAGATGGAATAAATAAATAAATAAATTATTAGATGCCCCTGAACAAAATTTTGATTTTAGAGGTATTACATGTTTCCATGTTTGGTAATCTCACAAATCCGAAATGATATTTAAGGATCCCACCAACGCCTATCATGTGGTATCGAACTGTCATTGGTGCAAAATTATTTAGAGAAGTCATTTAGAGGAGCCCCAACAAAATTTTTAAAAAAAATTTTCAGTTTGTAGTATGTGACTTAATAATTTATTTTCTATCTAAATTTAAGGTACTCAATTTTTAAAGTAAATATGTATTTAGATGCATCACTCTATCTTCCTTCGACTTTATTCAAAACACTCCCATAACATGACCGGAAATTTAATTTTCCCGAAAATTTATGAAACTTCTCTTGCTCACATGGATGAACAAATATAATAGGATTAACAACTTTCGACTAACCAGAGCAACTTTTGCCGTCTTTCAGATATCATCAACACGATGGAGTGCAGTACGATGAAGACTTAGATAGTTCCTATTTTCGACGACGTCCGACTTCCATTTTAAGTACAAGTAATAGCAGCTCCCAAGCTGATGCCAAACGCTACACGTGGATGCCAGCCGACGAGGAGGCAGTCCGTCTCGAAGGACCCAGGTATGAAGGCCAGCGCCAGGCTTTTGACACTCTAACTGTTTCTGATAGAGCACATATAAGTACATTTGTTCGTGTGTATTAGTCGTTGTAGTGGAAACTGTAGTCTGCACTTGAACTAAATAAACATAAATAAGTACATTCATGCATACTGTAAATGTGTAGGCTCCGTGCATCACTTCAAGTTGTGTAGGAGAATTTCAGCTCTCATTAATTCTAAACTTAATGAATTTTCAGACCAATTTGTTCCGACTACGATGACTTTCAGCGAGGACCATACGTTGTTGGCTCATATCCACCGAAATCGTACCTAAGCCAAAGCACCGAACAAATTGCCGGGTAACTAGATTTTCAATTATCTTGGTGCACTTACATGGCATGTACTGCACATACCGAATTTACACCAATTAATCCACTCATATACAATGTACATGAGTTTCATAGACGTGCATGCATTATTTCGCTTACAATTAGAACTTCCAGGCACTCGCTCCTTTAGCTACCAACCCCCAAAAGTACCAAATACAAACAGACTTGAAATTGAAAACGCAAAGAGCATTAATGATAGCCAATTTGCACTCAGGTCGATTTGCAGTGTCACTTTGAAGAATTGAATTAAATTATTGGCATATCAAATGTTTTCAGTTATCCCAAAGCTAATGAGCCTTTGATTAATAGTAAGTAATAAGCATTAATCGGACTCTCTCAAAACCAGTAAGATAGATAACATTCGACTAAATAAAAAATTCACCAAAATCTTGTCATTGCATCGTCGACAATCTTTGATTTTTAGTTTTAATAAAAGATGTATCTTCCGTTATCTCCAAATAATTACAAAAGAAGGTTAAAGACTGATGATCAAAATCCCATCTACTAAGCCAAAAAAGCTGAAACATGGAAAAAGATTCTGTACCACCAAAAGTGTTCATTTTAACTTACCCACCAAATCTTTCTGATCTGTGAACCACGCTTAGCGTGTTGCCTGTCGAACGAGAAAATACCAATTTTCTGTTATATCAAGAGCTAAAAGGAGAAGATATTCTCTTTTAACAGTAATCTTGCTTTTTGTACAGAGCTTCATTAAAAGGTTGGGATCTAATCGAAGCTGCCAGGCACACTCTCAATTGAGTGCAATGTGCAGTGTCTCCGTTAGATTAGAGTGCAACTGTTTGAAATATATTTCTGGCGCGAAAATCGTACTCGCACCATGTCCTTGGAACGGTCATAGCTTAAACTAAGCCCACAATAGAGCACATTCAGTAAATTTGATTGGAAACCATTTATCGAAAAATTGTTTTTCTCTTCTTTTCCCATTTCTCGTTTAGATTGTATCGATGTCCTGCACATATCGGTTTGCCACCTCCGCCCCCGCCACCTGTTGCATCTGTGGACACACCCACACCAAGGTATGTATCCAGAGAAATTAATAGTTATAGTTTAGTCCTACTCGCAACTGAAATTTTGTATTTAATATTCAGATATGAAATTGGATTTTGGGAGAGGTTCACATTATAGTTTTTCGAGCGTAGGTTTGAATACTGTTAGAAAAATCACTAAGCCATGTGTTCTACAGATTCTAAGAATTTTTAGATTAAGATATGATGAATTGATTCCATAGCACTGATAACTAAGTTTGTAATAGTGATATTTCATCGAAGTAGAATCGCTGCACACAAAAGTCGAGTCTACTCCCTCTCCCCACGACATAACTTCCACTCTACAAGGATTAAAATGCCCGAAATAAATGTTGTCTCTTACACAATAGTCATAAAATTCGCTTTTCTTCGAATTTTCCGCTTGTAAAGATGTGAAAATTTTCTACCAAAGTGGAGAAAATAAGTTACAGCTATCTACCAACATTTGCATTTTTCAAACAAGATAATCGCATCAGAAAAATTGAGGGAAAATTTAATGCTTTAAAACCAAAGATCAAAGGAGAGCAACCATCCCACTTGATGTTTTGAATTATTTCCACGCAATCAGCCAAAAGTTAACCACTGCATCATTGTTTATTAATTTAAATCCATTTAACAGACAGAAATCCAATTACAAAACCGACTTAGGCAATTAAATATAGTTAAATATAGTTTAGAGTAAGACAGATTAATTCAACAAAACAAGCAGAAAAAAGTTAATTAAAACATGTAAGAAATGAAGTTAGAGTCTAGATCAAAGTTTGAAAAAATTGAGTGAAAAGGAAACATTGTGCAAATGCCGCATAATAAAACCCGAAACTTTTGATGCCTTGGTAATTATGCTAATAATGTAGACATCGAATTTAAGCTTTGGGTTAAATATTACCCCAAGATCTTTACATGCATCTGCAGAGGAGAGAACAGTATCACATAGGGTGTAGTTAAAAGTTAAAGAAACAATTTTCAAAGTAAAAGTCATTTTAAAACATTTGGAAACATTGATGCGAAGGGAGTTTACATTACACCAGTTATAGAGGTTAAAAAGATCAATTTAGAGTTGCTGACAATCTTCAAGGGATCTAATTATCGGGAATACCTTGAAATCATCAGCATACAGGAGACAAGAAGAGGAAATTACAGAGGGAAGATTATTGATAAATAGTACGAAAAGAAAAGGTCCAAGGATTAACCCTTGAGGGCGCCAGATGTAGGATTGAATGGAAAGGAGATTGTGCCATAGAGATTAACACGAAATGAACGGGAGGATAGATACGATGAAATCCAAGAATGAAGGGAACCGGATATGCCGAGCAAAGCTAACTTTTGACAGAGGAGAACATGGTTCACGGAGTCAAAAGCTTTGGAGAAGTCCGTGAATATTGCATCTACTTGAAGCTGTTTATCTAAAGCTCTTGCAATATAATCTTCGAACTCAGCCAAACTCGTAGAAGTTGAACGACCCTTTAAGAATCCATGTTGCTGTGGTGTGACTAATGAACTCAGTGACTCAAGAAGCCTGTTGTGTACGAGTCATTCTAGCAGCTTAGAGAAACAGGAGAGGAGTGATATGGGATGATAGTTTGATGCAGATGATGGGTCGCCGTTTTTAAAGATGAGAACAACATTTGCATCTTTCCAGTACGTTGGAAAGGTGCCAGTACAAAGACTGAGATTGAATATAAGGGATAGAGGAAAACACAAAGAGGAACAAAGTGACTTTACAAATATATTACGCAATCCATCGGAACCAGCACTAACATTTGGATCGAACAAGTTAATGAGGAATTCAACTTCAGAAGGATCAGTAGAATAGGATGTACTTGATGCTGGATAAGTTTGAATTGAATTTCTGGGGGAGTGTAGTATATCAGAACAGAAAAAAGTAGAGGAAAAATATTCGGCAAATAAGTTAGAAATGTCCTGAGGGGAGGAGGCTTCAGTGTTATTCCATTGGACAGTATGCGGGATGGAAGAGGAAGATGTAAAGGATCGGGTGTATTACCAAAAGGGTTTAGCTTTATTTGTCAGGAGGGAACTCTGTTAACTGCTAAAGTAGTTTTTCATGGCCGTTTTGAGCTCTTTTTTAGCCAAAGAGCGCAGTATGCAAAAATTTTGTTTAGCAACATCATTTCCGGTCAATTTATAGTGCCTATGCCCCTTGTCTTTGGCTGTTAAGGCACGAAGAACACTTCGAGTAAGCCAAGGCTTCATTTTCGCTTTGCGAGGAGCTTGGAGTGGAGTATAAAGAGCAATCAGACTATTAAGGTAATCGTAAAATTTGTTCAAAGCACTATCGCAGTCAAGACGAGTGAAGAAGGTACACCAGTTGACCGAGTCCAGATTGATCTTAATTGCCTCATAATTTGCTCTAAAGAAATTGTAACGATAAACTGAGGCAGTTCTCTGGGGTTTAAGGGTATCAACGGTTAGTGCTAGAGACAAAGGTGGATGATGGAGATCAGGTTGAACATAATGATGTAAAACAGAAGCTATTGATAGACACCCAGTTTGAAAGTTGACATGACAAGGTCCAGAAGATGACCATTAGGGTTACGGATATGATAAAACTGTGAAAAAAAAGCAAAGGGGAAAAAAGGAAGAAAGTAACAAAGATGGATTATTTGTTGAGGAAATGCCAGGTGTTGTTAAGTGGTCCCATTCTACTACCGGTAGGTTGAGGTCCTTACAAATTATAATTTTGGAATGTGGATGACGAGCAAGAAGAAAGGCAGAGAGTTTATCGAAGAAGGCTTCGTACACAGTTAAGGGAGAGTTACAGGGTATATACTCAGAGGAAATTAATAACGAGGAGTTATGAGGAAGAGGAAGTTTCACAATTACATACTCAACAGCACGAACAAATTTGAAGTCAGCGCAAAGTAAACTATTTAGGGTTTTGCAGACTACAACCAAGACTCCCCCACCATCAGATTTATTAGTGATATTAAGGTCACGGTCACATCGGTAGACTAAATAATCTGGTAATATTTCCGCATTTCAAATACTCTCGTTCAACTACGTTTCAGTCAAACAGATAACAGAATCGTTAATTAATTGAGACACGAGTAATAAGTCCTCAAGTTTTATTCTTAAGCCACGAACATTCTGATTGTAAATAGAAATAGTTGAACGATTAGGAAGGGAAGAATTCCTTTCAGTGTTAGATGGTACCTGAAAGTTGTTGAGGCTGTTTGGAACCTTTTTTGGGACGAAATCGCCGCTTAGATTGCCATGTATCGAATGCTTTAACGAGTGTCCCCTTTGCCCAAAAATCGGAACTAAGTAGGATAGAAAGTTCAGCCGGAACTGTCAGCTTAAAAGAACTTACGAGTATAACCTGGTCAGGAAGGTTGTCTTTTGTTAATTTTACGCACCTGAAAATACTAGGCATGTAACCAAGCTTCGATGTTACGTAGTTGGTAAATGTATCCTTGGTTGTGTTGTAAGCGAGCTTTGATATGAACAATTGGAGAGGTGGGGAGACTGCTCGCAATACTCCGTTATCAGCTAACACGTTTGTGGTGCTGAAGACATAAGGATATTTTGCTGAAGATTATTAGTCGTTTATTGTGTTAGCCACAACTCGGATTGAGGCTGAATTTTTTGTTGCTGTTGAATAGGCAAGATAGACTGCTGCATGCGACTTTTTTTTTGCAGGACCATAGCCTTATTAATTGGAGCCAGAATTGACTTCGGACTACATGCTTGCTGTTGTTGCGCAAGCACACTTCGCGTAAGAGGCCGCTGCTGCCCAAGAGTTGACACGGTAGAATTTCGTATAATGTAGTGACGACGTGACGTTACCAGCTCATCATACACAATGGGCGAAGGTAGCTGTGGTAACAGCTGAAGATTTTGAGGTGTCGACGGTTGATCTGGAAACTGCTGTAGCTGGTCCTCACTCTGCGGCAGACTCAGGAGCAATTGCTGAGGTTGCTATTGTTGTAAAGCATGCTCAAGTTGCTGTTGTTGTAAAACATGCTCAGATTGCTGTTGTTGTAAAGCATGCTCATTTTCAAGTGGAAGGACGTTAACATCCTGTTCTAGTTGCTGGTTCAGCCGACATGTCAACAATAATTTTGCCTGTGCAATTGAAACTAGAGACGCTAAAGAAGTTTTAGTCACTTCAAGTTTCTCCTGCGTTTTAGAAAAGGAAGTTGATAGGGACTCCACTGTAGCATTAGCTTTTCTATTCTTATCTATTGTTGTGATTTAATGAAGTTTTCTGAGAATCTTAACCATATTTTAAACAACTTGACTAAATTATAGGAACCCTGCACTTTAAAATTGGCGCTGATACAAAATTATCAAAAATACATTCATAATCTCTGGGAGCTACCTGAAATAATTTAACTGGGCTTTTGTATGCTCCCAATATTTGAAGTCTATACTTTTAAGAAATCCTTGAAACAGGAAAAAAAACAAAAATATCAAAATGACATGAAAATTGATCAAAAACAAGGCAAAAAATTGAGAAAGCGCATGCATTGCTGCCAATATGAATTTTATACTGGCCACTTATTCACCAAGTGGTAGCAAGTGATCTCGGGGCCACACACTGGGTTTATTGGCTCCCCAATGATGTGAAACTAAATATCGAGAAATTCCAATAACTGCAAATACACCTACAACTCTGCTGCCATACCCTACTTAAACCTACTCTTTGGTAGACGCTGGTAACTTTTAAGTCATTCTTTTACAAGGCTGACGTAATAGGGTGAAGGCGAATCCTCTACGCGTCATAACGGATTCAAAAATAATAGAGGAGGAGGTTGGGAGATGAGCTGACTCCCCCTTCTCTGGCAAACCCAACATTATTTTGAAACTTGCAGCCGAGCCATGGAATAGATTGGATCTATGAATATCGAACCACTGAACGACCCTGGGGCTGTTAAGGACTTTCAACAATAGGCTAGTCAATATAAATTAAACGCACATGTAAACCAGGAAACGAAATGGACTAGAAGTGATTTATTTATTTATTTATTTCAAAAATCAACTTACAGACTTGTAGTCCAATTACAAGGCAATTTAAACAATACATAAATATAAACATACAAATTCAAAATATGGTAGAAATTAAATACAAAAGATGACAATACGATATCAAAAATTAAGATTTAAAGGAGTATTTATAAATTTGATTTTTCATTGGAGTTTTGAATACGCCCAGAAACTGTGGTAGAGGACCAAGACTTCGCTGGTTGTGCATAGGGGAAGCGTAGCAAGGGAGAGTGGAAGAAGGTGCTGGTACGTGCATACGGAACCAGAAATTGAAACGGGAATTTATTAGGGTGAGCAGCGTCGAATGTATTTATTTGCCTGCATACATTTTGAGGTAAAAGGCTATGATGAAGCTTGAAAAAAAGACATTTGTCAAGAAAAAAACATCTGGGCTCGAGGGTAGGAAGGTTCAAAATATGTAGTCGGACGTCATAAGGAGAGTAAGGAAGGTTGAGTTTGAAGAATAGAGACCGTGTGAATCTGCGTTGAACCGACTCAAGAGCATTGATGTGCTTCCTGTGGTACGGACTCCGAATTTGGGAGCAGTACTCCATATTACTACGTACTAGTGAGAAGAAAAGACACATACAGGATGTGATATGTCAGAATGACAAAGCGGATTGTAAAATAAATCCAGTTAACAGAGAGGCTTTCGTAATAATTAGAGCAATGTGGAGATCAAACTTCAGTTGACAATTGAAAAGCCAACCCTAGTGGGGACAAGGGTTTAGAGCAAGAACAAGGCTAATTACGAATCTGTTTTAACCAAACCGACACCAGCACCTCAATGGTGCGAACTTCGAACGCACCCCGAAGCCTGCCAAGCTTTTGCTGATCATTGAATTGGAGCCATTTATGTACAAGTGTCACCTCGGCACTACCGTGCAGAGCAATGAATTCCAGTTCGCTGTCCAAAGCGTAGTCCAGACTCAGTCAGGGTCGTTACCTGTCATCCCAAGAGGGAACCTCACAAAGCCCTCCATATCCTCGAGTCCTTGTCCGCGAGGAGAGACAGCGCTCGCTCAACGATTGGCAGCAGTCTTGGGTGAATTGCACGAAGGGAAGGTGGACTGCGCACCTCATCCTGGGTGTGAGACCGTGGCTGAATCGAAGGTATGGTGAGACTGACTTCTATCTGACCCAACGCCTGTGACACATTTTTTGCGTGTATAAAATGAGTCAGACTGTGGCGGGAACTCTACATGGACACGGGAGAGCTCACCCCGGATAATATAGTTGCGGTGATGCTCGAATCGGTTGACAAATGGAACCAGGTGGCACATCATGCTCGGGCAGTCCTAAAAGATAAAAGAGACTCACAGCAGCCGGGGGCGCTGGGGCTGGGGGATCGCTCTTCTGGCATTTCCTCTTCCCCTCTCCCCTCCCGCTAGGAGTGGGACTCCCCAGCTTGAAGGCGCCCCACGGCGTAACAAAAAGAGACGAAGTAATGTGTCAAACGGTTCCAGGCTGGGTTTTCAGGTTGACAGAGGAGGTGTTTAGTGGGTAGTCTAGTCGCGATGGGAGTTCCACACTCTGTGTGTAAATAGCATTCACCTCCCTACCACAAAAAAAAAATATCCTCGGGTCCGTGGGGCGGCGCTCCCTTAAAAATGTTAGCGTAAGTGTTCTCTTTTCGACCAGCATTCTCCCTGCGGGGTAAACGATTACGTTAAAAATTAGGGATCGGTTTCAATAATTAGGGTCAGCTTATATTGTTCAGTATATTAGAATTAGTGAAAGGTTTAACGTGTAGGTAAAGGAAATTGTGATAACATTGTGTTAGGATAAGATAAAGCTATTGATTGAATTTTATTAGAATTAAGCTATAACGAAGCTATAACATATAGAATGTAGGATAAATGTGCATTGCTCTGTTGTGTTAATATTAAAAGTAATATTTGGATAATATGGGTTGGTTTTTTTTCTTATCTTTCCAATTGAATAATAAAATATGTAACAATTTTAGTCAGATTGAATTTCCATCATTTCAAGAGTTTAAACTAATAATGCATTTATAAATTTAGAGAGCTATTTGGCCATTAAGTTTTAGTTATTTTTTATTGTTTGAAATTTGCTCTTTATTCTTTGAAAATTTATAACGATTAATATTGAATAAAGCGCTTTTGACTTTGACACTGGTTTGGATCAGATTTGGCACACTGATTGATGAGACTCTAACACAGATAACTTCTAAAAAAAATAAATGCTTAAGTTCGAAATTCCGGCCTCCAAAGCTCAGAAAGTAAACAAGGTTCGTTATTTTAATAGCAACTAAATTACATACAATTACGTACATATATTCAAATGTACTCATATTTTCATGGAAACATTCGAAATAGCTCACATTGGAAGTATACTCACAGCAGGAAATCCAAGTGTTAGCATCACTAAATTTTGATAAAGTAATAAAGCACCAACAGATCAGCTATCAAAAAAGAAAGCTACTCGGGCTGTAGAGCTCTTTTACTATCCTCCCCTTTTATCGTTAAGGAAACTTCATATGCATCAACCGAAGACAGAAATCTAAAGATTTCATTTTAATCCCATCAGCAATAATAGCATGGACGAAGAAAATGAAAATTTTATGAAACAACATTTATTTTAGCACGCTTATGGCTTTGAGAAAATGCATATCAGAAGCAATAAATTATATCAAGGTGCAGGAGGAAGGAAGGAACTTGAGAGATAAATGTGGGTAATAGTGCCTTGAAAATAGTTGGGAAGAAGATAATGTTATTGTTCGTAAGTTTCTTTGGTTTTTTCCATATTTCTGATAAATATGAACTGGAACAAACGAGTTATTCTCTTGGAGCACTCAAAAGATTGATTACTTGGTATATTAGTCAACGTTATTGCTGGAATGTTGGCATATAGCGTCGATTTTTCATCAAGAATTTTTAAATTTTCTTTCATATTCATCAAAAATTAAAAGTTCAGCGAAAATCTGTAATTTGTAACTTTTTGTCATTTTTTGACTCTGCGATGTATGTATATCCCAGTACTTTCAGTGTTGGGCAATTGGCCTGCTCTAATGCTTTATGAAATTCACCAATTATTTCGCAGTCGAATATGACTTCAGCGCGTAATTCGTTCCAAAATTATCTTCCTTTTTTATTTGATCTGAATATGTGAACTTATTTACAGTTTGATATGCATTGACTAGAGATGGAAAAATCATTTAATAAATATGTTAAAATAGTTCAAGGGAGTATCATGTGAGCGATAAATGCATGTGGGCAAATTTAAAACCATTAAACTGCAAGAAATGTCATATAATTATTTCAAACTAAATTTAAGCACCTCTTGAATTACCTAACTATGTAACAGGCCAATTGAAAAGTCCCCGGTGTGATACACAGATGGCGATGCTAGTATTAAATCCATATGATTTTTAGTTAGTATCAACCTTCAAACGATATGTGTCAAAATTTGACTGCAGCCCGACCATTAGTTTGTGAGATATTGCGTTGTGAGTGTAGCTACTTTTGTTATTTGAAAAAAGATGGAAAAAAAGAATTGCGTGTACTGATAAAATATTGCTTTTTGAAGAGAAAAATAGAGTTGATTCAAAATTTTGGCTTGATGAAGATTTTCTGGTGCTGCACCAGGAAAATCAACCATCATTGATTGGTATGCTAAGTTTAAACGTGGTGAAATGAGTGCCGAAGACGGCGAACGCAGTGGACGCCCAAAAGAGGCTGTCACCGACGAAAACATCAAAAAAGTTCACAAAATAATTTTGAATGACCGTAAAGTGAAGTTGATCGAGAAAGCAGACATTGTGAAGATATCATTTGAACGTGTTCATCATATCATTTACGAATATTTGTATATGAGACAGCTGTGTGCAAAATGGGTGCCACGCGTGCTAACGATCGATTAAAAGCAACAACGTGTTAATGATTCTGAGCAGTGCTTGAAGCTGTTTAAGCGCAACAAACCTGAATTTTTGCGTAGATATGTGACAATTGGTGAAACATGGCTCCATCATTTCACTCCGGAGTCCAATCGACAGTCAGCTGAGTGGACTGCATACAAAGAACCGAATCCAAAGCGAGGAAAAATACAACAGTCAGCTGGCAAGGTTATGGCATCAGTATTCTGGAATGCGCAAGGTATTATATTCATTGGTTACCTCTAAAAGGGCCAGCCCATCAACAGCGATTTTTATATAGCGTTATTGGATCGTTTAAAGGATGAAATCGTTAAAAACGGCCACATTTGACCGGAGACTTTTCAATTGGCCTGTTAAGTATCTTACCAAAAACCTTAATCCATCATCTCGAGAATAAAACTCATTCATTTGAAGACATGAAACAATTGTTTTAAGAGAAGTCCATGATAAATCATAAGCAAAGTGTATTGGATGATAATCTAACCACAACATGGATTGTATCCGTTCAAACCAAATGAAACGGTACAAGGAACCTAAAATGAATGCACACACGTCGAAATTTAATTTAGTATTCAGTTGTTAGCAAGACAATACTCCTACGACGAGCTGCCATTCAATACATTTCGTTACTCTTTATGGCAATGAAGTGAGGATGATGGAAAGGACGTTATGTTATTGTTTTCAAAAGTGAATGTGAAAACACTTCCATCACTTTCCTTGTAATCGTGCAAGATGTTAAGCTCCCGACAGGATATTATGTAAAAGTGAGTAATTCACATGGGTAATTTATACCACCCGACATAAATGGGTAATAAATGCTTTATAGATCTTGGCAAAGGATGTTGCGTACGTGTCAGCTTTCATAGCATATTATGTTAAATTCTGCGAAAGAGAGGGAATAAAGGCAGCACGTGCTTTAATTCCAGTGGGATACTCCTCCCTTGAGCATACTCAGAATATAGAATTATAAATTGACTAGCCTTTTAACTAGAAGTGTTTGATGGGTTTCAGCTTATTGCTTATCATACATACTTGAATTCAACATCCTTTAAAAAATTCAAATCCAGTAAAAATTGCAAACGTGAGAAGGAGACTCCCTTCCGAAGGGTGTTGAGTTAAACATTTTCAGCACAGTGCGTACTACCTTGAAATTTTCATGTATACTTACTTCAATGGCACCATATCCTTTACCTTAAGCATAAAGTGAACTGAACACCAAAAATTTCACTTAAGTCCTGCGATTTACTTTGCGTTAAACTATAGTGCAGCAGCAAACATATGGGCCACACCACTCTCAGTTCCGTTTCATAAGGATAACTTTAACTTTTATGGAAGTCCTTTTAAACTGTGTGTAACGAATAAATTTGATGGAGCATATGTGAATCACATTAGATACGGTAATCTGTTTTACGTGAATCGTGAAGGTGCGAGCGTTATGTTTTACCGTTTGTTAGATCATTTCAGCTTGAAGGACTCGTGACAAGAAGTTACGAGTATAAGCAGAAGTGGGAGATGTAGATGGCGAGTGACAATGTCATTTTATGAATGGATACTTTTTAAGCATGGAAGTAGAATAATGCGAAATGCATGGTCGGCTGGTTTATGATGACATTAATATAAAAATAAAGATTTTACTCTTTTTATATGGAACATACGCCTGCAATCTAAATGACGGTATTAAATGTGATATGAATATTACGATGAAATTAGAATTATGTTTTTGGTCCTAGTAGCCATAAACGTCCGTTGTCCGCAAGCAAGCATACCAGTAACCTTCTTTTAAATCAGAAACAGAATTTGTGCTGGCTCAGCGGAAAAGAAAGGTTTTTGCCGTTGAGTTTTTAAGCCAGCTTAAAGTATTCAAACGAAAATTTTTGAGTTTAAACTTGAAAAAAAACACATTTCACGAATGAAAAAAACTCTAAAAGATTGGTTGCTACAGCACTTGAAATTTCCACTATGAATATACGAAAATAAGCGAAGCTTAGAAATGCCAAAAATAACATTTAAGGATTTTGTTCCTCTTCATATTTTGAAGAAACTATTCTATATTTCCGCACAAAATAAATAAAAATGCTGGCCAAATGATCGATTCAAGTTGAAAACTATTGCAGCAGCACATTAGCGTGGCGCTTGAATAAAAAATATTGCAGACTTAAATTTATTTATTTTAAATTTGCAATATGGTGTTAATCAAGTGGAAAAAAGTATGGAAAACGTTTAGAGCAACGAAAGAAAAAATTAGTTTTCACCAAATTATTAGCTTTAAGCGCTTGAGAGGAACAAAGTAATGAGACATTCTTTGATTGAAGTTTCGAAAACAAATAATTTTATAGTAAAGAAGTATTATAACCCAGGTTATAATACTCCAGGGGATATTACTATGAAAAATTTTATTCCATGTTTTAATTTTCCTTTTCTTTTCATATCCAATTAGTTTATTGAATCAGAATAAACGAAGATCATGCCCAAAATCTTCCTTCCATAGGATGGATTTATTTCTTCATGTAGGTGGCGCGAAAGGATAGTAAGCTCCTCTCCAAATATACAAAAAAGACTAAACGCTAAACAGCCTCAGTATGCCGTAGAGATTTAGGAGACCCTGTCTCAATAACAATGCTTGAGGCTGACCGACCATGGCTGCAAAAATGTCTAGTCCAAATTATTTTTTTATCTTATAAGACTCGAAATATCTGGTGATAAAGAAATTTGCCCATACAGCACAAATATGTTATCTTGGGAACCTCTCAGGCCTTGCTTGTTTGGGGAAAATATGCGTTTTGACTCGCATGAGTCATCTTCAGTATCAAAACACGTCTGCTCATCCAAGATACAAACATCTTTAGAAGTCTTTGTAATGTTTTGCGCTTTATTTTCTTCGCATCACCACCACATTTTACTAAGTTGGAGTGAAAATAAAAAATTTTTTAGTAAAAAACGAAAACCGACCCCAAAATGCCCTAAAAAAAGATGAAATAAATTTTATTGAAGTTGTGCCATATCATTTTTAGGTCTTTATAAAAAATTTTTTTACAAAGACCTACTAGTTTCGCGACCTGTCTGTCTGTCCGTCCGTCTACCCGCGCGGCACAGCTAGTTTCCTCAGAAACTATAGAAGCTAGAATGCTCAAACTTTGTCAAAAGGTCACAAGTGATGGTCTCTCAAAAGTTATGTTCTTAACAAAAATTTAAAAAATTGTTAAGGGGGGCCTCCTAATAACGAATGAACCCTTAAGAAATTTTTTTAACCAAAGGTAGTCGAGTGGGATATCAAATGAAAGGTCTTGATTAGAACTTTTAGAATCTTATTTTATGAATTAGGGGGTCCAGGGGAATGTAAAAAGTGCGCAAAATTTCTTGATTGCAATGCGAAACTTCCTACCGCTTAAAATCGGCAACGCTCATAGGGATCGAATTTAGTTCTGGCATATTTCACAACATGAACTCATCAACGTCTGCCTTGATTTCAGGTTTCATAAAAATCCAATTTAAATTGTAGCTTTAAGAAGTTTTCGAATTTTGAACTTTGCCTAACCGCCATGTTTTGTTCCCAGAAAAACTTTTTATTTGCAAATTCTTTAATTTTTGAATGCAACATTATTCTTTTTATAGTCGAAACATTTTTTGCAAAAGAAATGCTTTTTTTAAATTTTTACGCACATTGGAAGCAAAAAGGAGAGTCCGTATCATATAACAGGCTAATCGAAAAGTCCCTGGTCTACCATAGTAAAACACATTTTTTTGGCAAAATTCAATTTTATTATTCGACATAGTTGCCTTCCAAGGCGATACAGTGATTATAGCAATCTTCCAGCATTTCGATACCATTTTGTAGTACGATTTGTACTTCGCTTCAAAATAGGCCTCAGTTTCGGCGATTACTTCTTCATTGCCGCTAAGTTTCTTTCCAGCGAACATTCTTTTGAGGTCTGAGAACAGGAAAAGTCACTGGGGGCCAGATCTGGCAAATACGGTGGGTGCAGAAGCAATTTGAAGCCCAATTCATGCAATTTTGCCATTGTGTTCATTTTTTTCTTAGACTGCTGTCAAATTGTGACACGTATCGTTTGAAGATTGGTACTAACTAAAAACCATATGGATTTAATACTACCACCGCCATCTGTATATCAGACTGGGGACTTTCCAATTGGCCTGTTATATTAGTAACAACAATTATTTTTTTAAAAATATATTTTGTTCATAATATAGCATCCCGTATGCAAACAAAAATGAATTTATAAGTAAAAAAATTCGAATTATAACTTATTTTAAGAAACTCAACTGTGCATTTTTGGTGTAAATGAACTCTACACTTATAACAAATAAAAATTGTCTGACTCTTGCACTGAGCACATCTTCTTTGTTGTTTGCCTGCACTTTCAACAGTAACGTGTCCGATATTGTCATACCGAGCATCGGGATCCATATCAGTTAGGGACCTAGTCCTTCGTGGTGTTCTCGGCATACTTCCATAATTTTTTAAGCATGTGCTAGACGACTGATTTTGTAAACGTCACTACTTTTCCGTGTATCCACCTTGCCTGACAAGTAGCCAGGCTTTATTCATGCAGGTATTTAACAAGTAGCTGAATTGTGAAAAATACCATTTTTACCACTAATGTGAATACGGTACAAAAGCACATTTTCGTCGAGCCGCTCTACTCCACACATGTACTTATTGTACATAGTGAAAACTTCAAGAACGGGACCTTAAACCTTCTTCTTTTCCGATGCTGAATATCTTCCCACCTTCTTTGAAGGAAAAATACCAAATTCGTTGGAAGCAATTGAAACAACTCCACTGTCATTCCATCTTACAAGAATTATGTTATTCTCGTCATCCAGAAAATGCTCCTGTGAACCTCTTGGTTTTTTGTTAGTGTTATCCAGATTGAGATTACTGCGGCGTTCGGGTGCAGCAAAAAGTGATGCGAACGCTAGAATGTTATGTAAAGAAAGAGCTAAGAATTCTGCAGGACGCGCCAGATGCTTGAGGGGGGCGAAAATAAAAAAAACATAGGAAATTCTACGCTTATTGCTGCGATCGCTACCGAAGCAACCAAAGAAAGGGCCTTAAATCCCGAAATAATGACGAACCATCCTGGGATCCACAAAGAGATTATGGCAGGAAAAGAAAGGAGTGACCAGACAAATAAAGCGCTGCTGTGTGATTTCATCGCTACCGTGGAAAATGTGGCGGAAGTTTGAAAGAAGCCAATAACTTCTCCCAAGAAAGGTGGTTGGGAAGTACAATTACCGCTCATGAAGAAGAAAGGCTAATCCGAAAAGCAGATGTTCTAAAAAGAATAAAATCTGCATGTAATTTTAGGAAAATCAGCAAAGGCGTAAAGATTGCGCTTCTCAAACAAGAGGAGCTGCGTGACCGCATAGGGCATTACCATAAGAGCTGGTTAAAGGCCAAAGAAAACCAGAAGGCCAAAGAAGAGTAGAAGGCTAAAGAAGCGCTTAGAGCTAAGCCTAAAGAGCATGCGAAGATACGTCCACCATCAAGCATCAATAAAAGAAAAGCGTCTAGCCCTATCGAAGGAAATTGGGGCAAAAGATGAAAGGAAGAAGTATTTGATGGCCTTGGAACCCCCGATCAGAAGTTGCAGACAGTGTTGACAAGATGAGCAAAGAAAGCCGCAAAGACTCTCCTTCAAAAAGTCAAACAAATTTGGACGATGTTACACCGACGGCCAACAAGGACAAAGACCTGATGCGAAACAAGAGAGAAAAAAGCCCCAACGAAGACCCCAACAGTAGGCACAACTCGTAAAATCCCAAGATGGCCGATTCTATGCAGATGTATTGTGGGAAATGTAAGGCTCGAAAAAACTGGACTTGCCATTAAAGCAGTACGACCAACGTGGTTGGGCCACCTGCTGGTTAAACTAAGAGCAGAGGCCGACAATAAAGAAGCATTCTACGACGCAGTAAAGAACGTTACCGGTTTAAAGCGCAACTATAACCGATGGCAACGATCAAAACAAGAGACATTGACTGTAGTATGAACCTGGCTGAGGTAAACGAGGCCATTAAAAGGGAGCATTTCAGCGTGGGCAGTATCAAAGCGAGGCTGATACCAGAAAACAGAGGAGACAAAGAATGCCCACCAGTGACTGAATCGAAATGGACGCCGAACAATTTCTGAATAAGGACGAAGCAAGAATATCGTCAGTTATCTGCAGGGTACGGTGAAAAGCAACGTTTCTTCAATGTTTCAACTGCCTTGGCTAAAGTCACATCGCACAAATATGCAAAGGACCCGATTGGAGTTGCCTTAAATGCAGCAAAATGGGATATAAAAGAAAAGAGTGTACAAAGGAAGTACGCTGCTTGGCTACTGCTCCAAGACTGTCAGATTTTCTATGAGGCCCTAGCCAAGGAAAAATCAGAACTTCAATGACCGGCATCCTGCAACTAAGTCTACACAGCATTTCAACCACCTAAAGCTTTCTTGAGCGATTTTCGAGGGACATGAAAGCCGACTTTTTGCTGCTGAGTGAGCAACACCACCATAAAAGTTCTACATGATGGTATCTTAACGAAACTAGTACCACCACCATCTGGGTTTGGAGTTTATTCATTTATAGGTGGAGAGCTACGGACGGGAGGATTGTTTTGTGTGGATTCGGTGTCCAGGGGCAAGCTTCTTTAGTGTGTTCCTAACGCCAAACGAACCGATATCATCTTTCTAAATCAGGCTTAATGCCTTGGAGAACGCTGTTTCGAACGCAGATGGCCATATGCTGATTGGGGTAAATTCACAGCTAAAGCAATCGAATGGGACCTGCCCTTAACAGACTCACGAGGAAAACAATCCTAGAAATCGTGACCAGGATGGCGTTTGTTGCACCAAGTACTGGAAACACACCGGCTTTCCACCATGTTAGGTGCGAAGGAACGATATCGGACGAGACATTTGCCTTGGAGTCCTTGGTACGGAAGATACACAACCGGAGAATATTAGAGGACCACTCAGGCAGTGATCAGCAGTGCATTTTGCTTGAAATCAGTGATATTGTCTCCTGACTTCCAGGCTCTTGGTTTTCTATAATTGGTTGGAACACCCGAAGGATGCACGTTGAGCGGTTCGTCAAGGTGCTCACAGCAGGCCATCCACTGCAGGGAGATTCATAGGGGATGGAAGAACTAGTAGCTCAAGACGGATTGAACTCAACTATGAGCATCATCACGGCTGCTTGCAATGCTTTTATTCCCAGTCAAAAACCCCATCATGGTAAGCTCCTAGTGTACTGGTGGTTAACTGAAATTGCTAAAGAGTGAAGGGAGTGTCACAAGCTTTCAATGGGTTTGGAACCATGACGAGGCATGCAGCCGGGTAGGAGCATATAAGTTGGTCAGCAAATGCCTTCGCAAATTGATGACAAGAGCAAGCCTCGCTGCTGGTAAGACCTAGTGGACAATGTGAACAAAGATCCGTGGGGCTTTGGCTATGAGCTAGTTATGCGGAAGCTAGGTGCCCTATAGATGCCTTGCATACACGATGCAGAAAAGATTAACGAGATGGTGCGTGCACTCTTCATCGGCCTTTCCAACTGCCCGTGGGGAAACAGCAATCGAGTGTCCATTCTTCAGACAGTCGAAATTGGAAAAGGTAGTCCTTTCAGTGAAAGCGAGGAAGGCTCCAGATTCAGATAGTGTTCTACCTGAGGTACTATATTGCAACTTGTCTATAATAACTTTCCTGACTTGCTGCTCAGCACATTCAACGCTTACCTACGGGACAGAGTTTTCCCGGTACAAGGGAAGGTACAAGTGGCTCGTGCTGATCAGCAATGCAAGGGGAAATCCTGGATTGCCGTCTGCATACCATCCGTTACGCATGCTAGACACTGCTGGGAAAGTGCTAAGGAAACACACCAAGAGAAGACTCACTGACACGATTCTTGCTGCTGGGCACCGACCTCCTTGGCCGTATGGCTTTAGAGCAGGGCGTTCCACTAATCATTCAATTGCAGAGGTGGTGAGCGTAATCGAAAAGGAGGAGACATATAGCAACGGATCGTCCTGTTTGTGACGCCTGACTTTAAGAATGCCTTCAACTTCGCTAGATGGGTTGATATTCTGGATATACTGGGAAGCACTTTTCAAGTTATGTAATGCGGTTTCTGAGGGACTACCTGAAGGACGGCAGCCTACTTCACAAAACGACACAGGACGAACGAAGGATCAAAGTTACATCAGGTATTTTCCAGGGATTCACCTTTGGTCCAGACCGATGCAACGTATCTTACGACGGGCTGCTGAGACTGGAGATACCAGATGGGTCACACTTGATCGCCTATGCGGATGATGTTGCGGCTCTGGACACTAGTTATACCGTTGAACAAGCGCAACTTAGGCTAGGTATGCTAATGTGGTGAGTGAGAGTTTAGATGACTGCTCGCGGGTTCAGTTTGGCACTGGAGAAAACCGAAGTGGTCATCTTGACAAAAAGTAGAGTCCCTAGAGGATGATCAGTATTGGAAAGATAATAATCGAATAAAGCCAGTGGTTAAGTACCTGAGACTTCTGATCAACTTGAAGATGAGTTTCGCTGAGCAAATTAGGACAACGGCTGAGAAAGCTGTTTTGGGAGTATTGGCTCTGAATCCTGAAAAACTTTATCGACATCTACAAAAAATACATACCCATTTTAAAAGAAAAACCATTGCTATTCCATTTTACCCTGCCGCTATTTCCTTGCATCATTACTAACAACCATTGACTGAGTGAAATCTTAAATATGTTTTTGTTATTTGTTTTATCTCGAAATTTGGTGAAGGTCCAATTAAAAGTATAGTATCTGGTTTGAAGGAAAGCCTGAATGGTAAAAAACCGTAATAGTTTTTATTGTTATCGTTGAACTTTCCAACGGCTATTAATTCTCGAAATACAATTTGACTTTACTAAAACTTCCAAGAATAAGAATCCTTCCTTGGACTACTTCAATTTAAATTTAAAGATGCCATTTGAAACACTTGAAACGAAATGGTGACGAATTAAAATGCACAGTAACCAGAATATAATTTTTTGAACTCAATTTATGAAATCTGTATATAAGTTAAATTTGGATGTACCAAACATATTGTTTGATTTACTAATTATTTCAAAAAACTCTTCTGGCAGGAGTGCTCTCCTGCTACTTCATCTTGTTTAAACTAAATTTGAGGGAAACTTCCATATGTGGGGATGCCTCTCAATTTTAAAAAAACCCCGCTTCATACAATATTTTAAATCAGAACTTTGGAGAAGTTACCCCTTTTCACCGGCTCAGAAAATTTAATATTCGCAGCTGTAGAAGCTTCCGAGGAAACTTACTGTGACACACGGATGGACAGAAATAACGGGTGGCGATTTAATAGGGTTTTGAAGTTAGTACGAAAACCTCAAGCCTGTACCTAATATGATTGTAATTGATTAAAATGAAGATTTCTGAGTATAAGGGCACCATGCCGCAGTATTTGACTTTTAGTTCAGATTAAAAATATTCGTGCTCCTTAAATTTTGTGAGGCGGGTTGGTTATCAGAAACATTTATATAAGAATTTTTCTTCAGATTGTTGGCTTAAAGATTTCCAGTTGCAAGACGAGTAGCCAATTTGTTTCTCTTGATCAAGAGATTGCATGTCTGCAACTTTACTTTCAAAGTATTAAGAAACTTCATTTCATACACCCTTTGTTTTGATGAAAACCATTTATAAAGGTCACCTCCATATCAGAGAAGATTCCTTTTCGAGATCTCTAACAGGTCAACTTTAATTGGTTTTAGTTTCCAGAGTGCTGTACTAATGAATTTAATTAGTTTTAGCCTCCAGAGTGCTGTAATAACTTACAAAACACTATTGAAATGGTTGCCTCTCTCTCCATCTATGTAGCTGTCCGTCCATCTATCTATCAAAGCAGTTTTTCTCCAATACTATAGCAGCTTTAAGCACCGAATCTGTCAAATGTATGTAAAATGATGGTCTCTTGAAAATTTCACTACAAACATTATTTTCGAAGGTTCTTAAGGGCTGTCTCCCCATATAAGGAGGGAATACTATAACATTTCTTTACCGAAATTGATTGTGGTAGGTATCAAATGAAAGGTCTTGAAAATAACTTTTCAAAAGAGTCCTTCAATTTACGCCATTCATCCCGAAGGAAGCAGGGAAGAGAGAACGTATGAACGGTTTGTGTGCTCCAGGGCTTCCTCGTGGTTGAAAACCTGTGACCCGATAAATCTGAAAAAATTATGGAAGTAGGACTTTCTGAACACAACGATGGAAAATATCTTAGGAGGCGAAATTCACTCAGCCTTGTAAATATTAGTAGAACAACACATATTCACTTGTTTGTGGCTGGGAAGTGAAGGCTATTCATGCCCTAAGTGTGGAAATTTCAGGTATACGAGGCATCTTTCCTGTCAATCTGAATACCTAGCCTGGAAATGTTTGACTCATTACTTCAAGCTGAACATAGTTTTGGCACGCTGTTGCAATACCAGTATACTCTACGTATACTGTCATAAACTGGGAGCTTGATCTGATGTGTATCCCATAACACATCAACGCTCACTGTTTAACACTTACCTGCTACTATGTACGTGTCAACTTGATCAGCAATGAGATGCGTTTATTTAAAGGCTTAATTTTTATTTCGTTTTTTGTTAGGTTATACAATTACAAGTTCAGTTGAATATATATTATTAATACAATATTTTAGTAATAAATTATTCTAAGCTAATTAATTTATTGCAGAACTAGTTGCTGAAGTCTTATACATGCATATATATGAATTTAGAATATGAATAGAGCAGCTAATTCAAATGATATATTTCTGCATTAATTATATTTGTTATTTAAAGGAAACGAAAGGTATGATATAACTTGCTATCATATTTAAAAGAACCTATCAATTAAGGCTGTAACTGCAGGCCTCGGACGTGATTGCTTTAGGACGCTAATACTCGGGTTGACGCCTTGAGTTGAACGTTACTCGCTTATCCCGGGCTAAGTGCCTTGGCATAGAATAAGTTCAGGCGCACGCCTTGAGCTAGTGAATGGAGATATACTTTGATTTCCCCACTTGTATCATTCTCTTTTATAGCATAAATATGCTCAGTTAATTGCTTATCAACCAAAATAATGAGGACAATGTAAACTAGTCCACGATCAAAGTCAAAATATTTTTACAGACATCTTACTGTGACTGGCACAACAAAAAAGCTCAAGTTTACACTCGATTTGCCTGATTGCACATGCGTATAACCAATTTGTTCCACTGAGGCAGTACGGTCGATAGCGAAGTCTTGTACATATGTTTTAATTCTTAAAACGAGAATAGACACACCCACTTCTGCTAATGTAGGAAACAACGGCCGTGCCTCAGATGGTTTGATGGTTTGCCATTAAAGTATATAGAGAAGAACAGCAGGACACGAATCGAGTCATAATTGCACTGTGGCTTCCATAACAATGCCTTGGGGCACATTCCCGTTGAATTACTAGAGAAGTGATCCTTCAACCCTGATATCTCCGGCTGCCGTGAGCCCTTTTCATCTTTTAGGACTGTCCGTACATATTTTGCCACTTTATTTCGTTTGTCAACTAATTGAAGTATCTCCCTCATTTGAATATCTAGAAATCGCTCACCTGTTTCATTGCAGAAGTCCCGATGTAATCTGTCCCATATTTTACATACAAACAAGTTGGGTAAACAGACCTACGCTCATGTCAGAAGGGTTTTGTATTCAATTTACAAAATGCAGTCACCAGATCAAATCAAATCAAGAAACATGTCAAAGACGATTTTATTGGAGAAAATATGAAATACGAAGATCATACTATTATTAACAAAGTTGAACGAATTTCGACTTCTGAGGTTTTTGGTATTGTTATGCTCATAAATATCTCTCTTGGTAATTATTTCAGATGTCCATCCGCGACGGAGGAAACACATTTTTCATGTATTTCCCCCCTGTGGCCCCAATGAAGAAAAAACTGACAGTTTCACAACTGTTTTGAAAAGCTTCCATGAAAAATTTCATTTCATACTCATATCGGCTACGTTTGATGAATTTTTTTCAGGGGCCACTCTCCTGTACTGTTATCATCAATTGAAGGCCAATTTTTTCGAATCCTAGAATCCTAGAATCTCCCACCTCCTTGACTTGTTTCACTTATGAGCATTAATTGTAGGTACTCATCTTCAGTCATTCATTAAAATGAATCAAGTGTTCAAAGCATGCACCTTAAACGTTGAAGTTGGGAACTCAAAATTATTCAATCTTCGCATTTAAAACAGCCACTATTTTGTTTTACGATTACTGATACCACTAGCTGAACCGATTCTCAAAGATATACATGACACCTATCATTCCTGAAATTTTCATGCAAATCCTAGCAAAACTGTAGTGTCTGAGTCGGTAAAAAGCGCATGTTGTTCGATAGCCATATGTTGCCATAGTAATAAATACAGGAAAATTCAAACCGCTATAACTTTGCTAAATATGATTCAATCTTTATGAAACTTTCAGGATAGATCAATCTTATAATATAATTTAAGGGTGCCGTTAAGATTTTATTCAAAAAAACATAAAATCGATATATCATACTATTACTAACAAAGTTGAGTGAATTGCGACTTCGAACGTATTTGCTGTTGTTTTACTCACCAAGGCCTACATTCCTGATTTTTTTCAGATTTTTCGGATGACAGGTGTCCAATCGCGAGGGGGAGGGACACAAATTTTTCGTGTATTTCCCCTCCCTGTGCACCCCTTGAAGGAAATTTTGCCAAACTAAGACTGTTTTGAAAAGTTCTCATCAAGACCTTTCATCTGATATCCATATTGGCTACCTTGAATGAAATTTTTTTTCGGGGGGTCACTCCCCTACATGGGGAGACCCCCCTTAAATGCCTTATAAAACTTTTTAGTAGTTGAACTTTGAAGAGAGCACCACTTTACACCTACATACAAAATTTGATGCTTCTAGCTTAAGTAGTTTCCGAGAAAAACTGCTGTGACACACGGACGGACGGACAGACAGACAGACGGACAGACAGGATGCGATTCTAGAAGGGTTTTGTAAAATTATTTTACAAAACCCTAAAAACAGGTGCCAGGCGTCCTTTTTCTCTCTTTTGCAAAACCTCCAATCGAGGGACCGCGACTTACCAATCTTGTGTAAGTAAGACTAAAAACACGCTTGCTGGGACATGATCTCAGATAAGGAGTGAGGCACGTAGTTGATTTTCTCTTCATGCTGCTCACCCGGGACTGCTGCCAATCATTGAGTTAGCGTTGTCTCTTCTCGAAGGCAACTGTCTCCATTATGTCTTTGTTTCCGTGCCGGTAGATAGTATGAAAAATAGTTTTGCGAACTCAAAGTAATGATGTAAAACTATTTGAATTTCAGAACAAATTGTGAAAATATTGATCAAATGGTTATTTGGGTTAAAACATTAAGTTCGTTTCCATTAATTGCACCTTGAATTTACGCCAAAATAATACCCTACCAAATATTTTCAGCGAATGTACCAGGGAAAATATTAAGCCTTTGTAAGCCTCATTCAACAACAACCCCACATGGTTTCACGCTGCTTTTGTTGTAATCTTAAAACTTTTCCCAATGCCTCTCACTTGGAACTCCATTCAAACAAATACTCGTATAATTTATCAAAAACCTGCTAATTGCAATCCATTCACTCAAATTTCCTTTTCTATTAAAACAAAACAGCAGACAACTTGGCACATAATATTTCTGCAAACGAACGAGCTTCACTGGCGAAAAATATTTCCATACTCGTATATGAAATTGAAAACGTCTTCTTCAAATCATTACATCAAAAGGATTCTTATTCTCTCTTTGCCATCCTGCCATCCTGGTCGCTGTTGTCTATTTTTAGTATCCCCTGAAATAGGAAAGTCTCTAAAAACCTCGTAAATATGCTTGGAGTGAAAGCGGTAGAGCAGAAGGAAACGGCGAATAATGTTTGCAAAGGAAGCATTTTAATATTGCAAATCTCATCTTCTCGCACACTCCTTCGCATTCAACCACTTGGCTGTTGTGTCACTGCGATAAAACAGCAGGAAACAAGGTATCCATCCAAGCAGCACGCGTGCCGTGCGATCCTGGATCACTGTCCCTCCATAAAGCATGCAATGATGAGTAAGGACTATTACGGGCAACCTGTTGCTATATTGCAGTGTTTTCGACCTATTTCCTTCTCGATTTTTCTCCTTTCTTATTTTTTCGGTTAAAAACTCCACATACTCGCACGTTCTTTTTAACACACATTTGGACGGTTGTCGCTGCGACTCTACAGAGTTTCCTTTTACTTAGGACAACGACACAGCATCCACTTGGAGCGTATTCTGTGTCTGTTTGCAAAGAGAATCTGGGAATAGGGAGCTCTTGCATGAATAAGATAATACATGAACCTAATGGCATGGGTGGTGTCTTTTTTCTGTTATCCTTCAACGACGATATTTTTGTGGCTAAGCCTCCTTATAAATTATTAAATAGGGAATCTGAGGTAAATTGACGAGAGTAAGTCGTGCTTTGGCTTTGGTTGCTGTGTATCTTACTCGTTTTCATTTTGTAGGCAGTGAATATTAAAGAAATGTTTACATTGAAGCATTGTTCCCGGTCCATAGGAGCCCTATTAATCTTACTTTGTCATCTGTCTGTCCGTATTGCGCTACTTTACGAAGATTGAAATATTTTCTTCTTATGAAAAACTGTCACGCTGTTGGGGATTCATAAAATATTGTCAAACAATCGGAAAAGCTGATGGAAATGATATTTCGACGTTGGACCTTTGACATTGCAATTGGTATAAAAGATACTTTTTCAGTGAAATTGTTGAGTATTGAAAGCGACTGCAATCTTTTGACATGCATATTTAAATAAACCCATTCCAATCTACTAGCATGAGAGATGGAGGTGTCCTCAATATAGTTTTTCTGGTAGGTTAATTTCATATAGTTGTAATTTGTTTTCAAGACAACCCAAAGGAAGGCTCATTGAGTGGGAGAAAAACAAAGGAAATTCCCATTAACTCCCTTCTCTTTACCACCCGCTAAACCTCTGTTATTTTCTTTCAGCCAGCATCTAAATATAAGGTGCTTTTTTCTTAATTTATTCAGCAAGGATCTAATACTTACAACAAAAATGCAGGATTACTTTCATTTTTCTAATTTTCTAGGTGAAGTGAATGGATAAGGCCTAAAAATTTTCGTTATTTGCAAGGCTGCCCAACAATCAATAGTAACATATACATGCAAAAAGGAAACGAAACTATCTACAGACAAGTTGGGTAGACAGAGCTACGCTTATGTCAGAAGAGTTTTGTACTTAGCACATGATATGCAGACAGACAGAACGATTTAACTCAAAAAAACTTAAAGGGCAACCATAGTGAAAATATTCTTGCTAGAAAAGAAAAACCAGTATTACTCAATTCCAACCAGCCACCATTTTGTTGCAATATTACTAACATCATTCACTAACTGAATGATGGTTGTAATAGGAGAAAATTCAAACGGCTATAACTTCTGTAAATGTGGCTCAATTTTGTTGAAACTTATAAATTGCAAATCTTTCATAAGACTACTTAAATATCTAAAATTCAATTCAATTATACAAATACTATAAAAATTTTTAAATTTAAAAATTCTTATATTTTTAGCAAGATTCTTCGAATTTCAAGTTAATTGTCATTGAACCTACCTCTATGATTATTTCAGCGAAAAATTGTAAATATTTGTCTTTAGCTATTCATTATCAAATTCAACAAGTGGTTAAAGTATGTCCTTTAAATGTTGAAGTTGGGGAAAATGACACTAATTTATTCAATATTCTCATTTAAAGCAGCCGTCATTTTGTTCTTCGATTACTGATATCACTTTTTGAAGAAATTTTCGGAGATATTCGTGATATGTATCATTCCTGAAACTTTCAGACAAATGCTAGCAAACTCATATTGCTTGAGTCAACAAAAAACGCATATTAATCCATAGCCACGCACTTTTGTTGTTGTAATATGAGAAAATTCAATCTGCTATAACTTCGTTAAATAATATTTGATCCTACAGAAGTTTTCAGGATTGATCAATTTTAGAAGCAGTCATCTGTATATTGAATTTCACTGAATTTAACGGTTTCCAGAGTGCTGAAAGGTGACGAGGTGCATGCAGATCAGCAAAAGTAAGGGAAATCTTAGATCACCTTCTACATACGGCTGCTATATATGCTAGACACAGCCAGGAAAATACTCGAAAAACTTATCAAGGGAAGGCTTGCTGACGCGATTAGCACAGCTAGGAATCTATCTCCACGGCAGTATGTCTTCAGAGCAGGTCGCTCTAATATTGATGCAATGGGAGAAGTCGTAAGCGCAGTCCAGTGGGCCAAGACTCACAGAAATCCTAGTCAAAGGGTCATCCTAATTGTTACTCTTGGCGTCGTAAGCGCAGGAAAGTTGTTTCCAAATACAACAGTACCTTATCCAAATTTTAAGGGCCTACTTGGGGGACTGCACTCTACTGTATGATATGAAGGGAAAGAGTCGAAGTATGGCTTCTGCATTGAGTGTTGCTTAAGGTTCCATCCACGGTCCCAATTCGTGGAATATCTCTACGATGGGCTACTGTGACTTGAGATGCTGGACGAACTACGCTTGGTCAAACATGCGCAATTCAGACTGGTTAACTGGCCACGGCCACAGTGTAGTGCTGGAGAAAACCGAAGGTGACATACTAACTAAGAAAAAAATTCACAAAAATAAGAGTATCAGTGTTGCAGAAGCAGTGATTGAGTCGAAACCAGCAGTGGAATACCTGAGAGTATTGTAAGACTCAAAAATGAGTTTCTCTGCACAAATCAGAGCAACAGCTGAAAACTTTGCAATACATGTAGTGACACTTTTTTGACTGTTAGCAAACATAAAGGGATCTGTTTTACCAGCAATATCACTCTTAATGAGCGCTATAGAATCTTTCCCACTCTATGGGTCAAGACAAGCGAGAAACATTACGCTCGGGCAGTGCTGACGGTTAAGAAAGGCATACTGGATTGTCGGAAGGCCCCTTTTCTAGTAATCTTTTCCTCTCCCCTCCTATCAAATAGAGAGATTCCTTCAACCAGGAAGCACCTCTAGATATAAGAATGCGAGACCTAGCCCGAAGTAATGTGTCAATCGATTCCAGGCTAAATTTTTGGGTGACGGAGGGGGTGTTTAGTGGGTAGCTCAGATGCCTTGTGAAATTGGGAACCCTACATTCAACTCCTAACCATAAAAAAGAAAAAGAGGATACCTTTACAGTTTTATTCAAGAAAATGTATAATTGATATATCATGCTATTACAAAGTTGAGGGAATTTCAGCTTCTGATGCATTTCACATTGTTGTAATCATAAAAGTCTACTCCCATGGATTTTCCCGAAATATTAGATCAAAGATGTCTGAGCGCAAAAAGAGGGTACGTGGAACTTTAATCTTTTCCCCCCTCTCCTTCTCCCTTTGACACAGAATAGGTAAATTAAAGTCCTGTTTTGAAAGTATCTCATTGAGACATTTCATATGACACCTTGCTCAACTACCTTTGATAAAAAAATGAGATAGTTGAGTTAAAGGGAATTTTTTTTCTTTTATTTTTTTAACTTTCTTTTCAGTTGAAAGTTCCAGTAAGGACGACGGAGTGTATTTTATGATTAAAAGTGGCACTCAAGCCCAATTTCGAAGTAAATTGGTTTATTAGCTTAGCTATCCCTAACGAGCAAGGAAAACAACATCACGTCAAAAAGTCATACAAATAAGCTTAAGACAATGTAGTAATCGAGCAGTCATACAAGCAAACTGCTCGAAATCCTTCCTATCTCCTATTCAAAATTTTAATGGCAAATTTGGGAAAATATTTAATTACTTCCGTTCAGAATTGTAATTTGTAAAATAGTTTCCTTTCTTATCATTAATTTTATATCAATTTTCATTTATTTGATTACCTTACGAAAGGCAACCAAACTCAGCTGAGTCGATTTATCGTGTACACGGTAAAAGGAAGAAGAGAGGTCGGGAATTTCTGGGACGGATCGTGAGTCGGCTTACAGCCGCTACTCGAGAAAGATTGGTTGGGCACATGACCGCGGTGCAAAATACATTCGGTAGGAAAAGTGTCAGTGGATCGTAAAGAACTCGTTGCAAAAAGTTATTTTACTCATGCTTCGCACAATTTAATTATATATCTGCATGAAATATCCCTAAAGTAAACGATAATGAAAAAACTTCGTTGTTATACATGTTGATAATTTCGGAATTCCCGCGTAATTCGTTCGGAAGTGTATTTGCACAGCACAGTATAAAAACAAGTTGGGTAAACAGACCTACGCTCATGTCAGAAGGGTTTTGTATTCAATTTACAAAATGCAGTCACCAGATCGAATTAAATCAAGATACATGTCAAAGACGATTTTATTCGAGAAAATATGAAATACGAAGATCATACTATTATTAACAAAGTTGAACGAATTTCGACTTCTGAGGTTTTTGGCATTGTTATACTCATAAATATCTCCCTTGATAATTATTTCAGATGTCCATCCGCGAGGGAGGAAACACATTTTTCATGTATTTCCCCCCTGTGCTCCCAATGAAGCAAAAACTGACAGTTTAACAACTGTTTTGAAAAGCTCCCATAGAGAACTTTCATTTTATACTCATATCGGCTACGTTTGATGAATTTTTTTTTCAGGGGCCACTCTCCTGTACTGTTATCATCGATTCATGGCCAATTTTTTCGAATCCTAGAATGGTTACAAAACCCTTTTGCTAGGAGCTTTCTCCCACCTTCTTGACTTGTTTCACTTATGAGTATTAATTGTAGGTACTCATCTTCAGTCATTCATTAATTTGAATCAGGTGTTCAAAGCACGCACCTTAAACGTTGAAGTTGGGAAAAAATAACTCAAAATTATTCAATCTTCGCATTTGAAACAGCCACTATTTTGTTTTACGATTACTGATACCACTAGCTGAACTGATTCTCAAAGATATTGATGACACATATCATTTCTGAAATTTTCATGCAAATCCTAGCAAAACTGTAGTGTCTGAGTCGGTAAAAAGCGCATGTTGTTCCATAGCCATATGTAGCCATAGTAATAAATGCAGCGCATATTGTTCCATAGTAATACAGGAAAATTCAAATCACTATAACTTCGCTAAATATGATTCAATCTTTATGAAACTTTCAGGATAGATCAATCCTACAAATAGTGTGCTGAATTTCATAAAATTTAGGGGTACCGTTAAGATTTTATTCAAGAAAACATAAAATCGATAAATCATACTATTACTAACAAAGTTGAGTGAATTGCGACTTCTCACGTATTTGTTGTTGTTGTACTCACCAAGGCCTACATTCGTGATTTTTTTCAGATTTTTCGGATCACAGGTGTCCAATCGCGAGAGGGGGGGGGACACGGACAGACGGACAGACAAGACGCGACTTTAGTAGGGTTTTGTAAAATTATTTTACAAAACCCTAAAAAAAACGAGCTAAAGAAATGCATATTGGAAAAGAAGTTTCAAGAATTACGTCAAGAATAATTGATTTTTGCCCGGAGTAACAAGATGCGTGCCATCGAGAATTTAATGACTAAGCAATCATTGCGGCTATTCACCCAAACTCAAATGTTTCTCCTAAATATGGGACTAAAATACTCCGACAACACTAATGCCAAAGCGAAAGACATCAGCATCGAAACCGACAAAAAATAACCCAGAAGTTGCAAATAAAATGCAAAATATTTAATTATTCATAAATATTTATTTTGTCGCCTTTTGAGTAATCCCCATCAGATGCAATTCACTTACGCCAACGATTTTTCCAGTCCTCGAAACACTTTTCATAAGCACTTTTTGGGATGGCCTTCAGCTCCTTCCGCGAGTTTTGTTTTATCTCTTCGATTGACTGAAAACAGGTTCGTCGGAGCACATCACATGGTGCCAAATCTGGTGAATACGGTGTTTAATTGATGGTATTCATTTCGTTTTTGGCTTTAAATTCGGTCACAACCGTGGCTCGATGCGATGGTTCACGGTACTCTTTTTGAAGAAAATTCAGCTTTATCGGGACGAGTCGAGCAAGAACCCGTTTCATACCCAAAATATCCACCAAAATTATTCAAACGGACTCGCGAGAAATGTCAAGCTCCTGTTTTTTAATGTTTTCATCAGTTATAGAGGTCAAATATCGTCCAGAACGAAGCATGTCTTCAATGATCTGTTGACCGTCTTTGCAGGCTTTGTACCACACTTGGGCTTGTGTTTTTGACAAAACTGAATCACTGTAAGCCTTTTCCAACGTTCGCAATGATTTCGCACACGAAATTTGGTTAGAAACACAAAATTTGAGGCAAATTCTTTGTTCGATATTTTTATCCATTGTAAAAATCGGAGCGCACTACTGAAGTATACCGACTTAAGCAGCTAATATAAGCAAACTGGCAGACAGATCACGCTCATATTTGGCATAGTAATTAAAGACAGTCTTGCAAACTTAACAAAATATATTTTACTTAATATCATTTACCCGGGGGATTTAAATTACAATTTCTGGGTACTTTTTTGTCATAATGGACTACTGAGACCAAAAAATAAGGTTACATTTGAATTTAAACTGCGCGCGTCGAAAGATTTGGAGAATATTTTTTTTAGATTGACATCTATGTCAAAGTTACATGTCAAAATATTCATTAGTGTTTGAGATACGCGTCGTTTCCGGGATGGCCTTCAGTTCCGTCTACGCTGTGGCTTGAATCTCCTCTATCGTATCAAAACGGTGTCCCTGGAGCAGTGTTTTGAGCTTGCTGAACAGCCAGAAGCCGCACGGCGCCAGATCAGGTGAATACGGTGGTTCCAGAATGATATGGGTTGAGTTTTTGGCGAACTGGTCACGAAATACGAGTGCAGTATGGGATGGTGCATTATCGTGGTGTAAAAACCAAGAACTGTCTTTCTACAATTCTGGCCTTTGTAGGCGGATAGCGTTACGCAAACGAAGCATTACGTTCAAATAATATTCCTTGGCGACTGTTTGGGCCGGCGGAAGGAATTCATAATGCACATCACCACAATAATCGAAGAAGAGAAGAGGTTGATGGTCGCCCAGGACGCTCTTGTCTTCGCCACGTTCACGGCCGGCTTGGAACTCACTATACCACTTGCAAACATTTTTTTAGACAAAGCCTCATCACCAAAGACTTTCTGCACCATCTTCAATGTATCCACAGCAGAAAATTGATCCCGCAAACAAAATTTAATGCAAATTCAACAAATTTCGACATCGCAAAAAACGAAAAACTCACTTTTAGCAGCGCACCAAACGACGCGTATCTCAAACACTAATTAATTATTTTTGAATACAGTGCTTATTAACGGGCTCGCTCACATGCATGGACTGACAACGAAATGAAAAGGAAAGAATTAGAGCCAGCCTGGTAAGTCTACTAAAAAAAGGAACTAGAGGGAGCAGAAAGCACGAGAAAAACAATATTAATAAACTCAAAAATCTGCCGATCTGCCACATGAAAGCGGGCGAAGAAAATGCTTTTGTGATCATGGATAGGACGGATCGCGACAACAGAATGCGTGAAAAACTAAGTAAATAGAGGGTCATATTACAAGCTACAAAATAATCCCTAACTCAATAAAAGGAGTGGATAAAGTGCTAAAGGAATATAAACCGTGCATTCAAGAACATAAAACAAGTTGAGTAAGCAGGAGAGTGCGCCTACCAGAAGGTCTTTGTAAACGTTCTAGGGTTAGAAATAAGTTTTCTAATAGCGTGAATTTATAACTTGAACTATTCATCCAATACTTGGATATGAAATCGTTCAAATTTATGCAAAAAATGCACAGTTTCTTTCATAAACACAGTGCAGCCGCCAATTTGATCTAGATTAAATTATTTTTCTGAATGCTCGCCCGATTGAACACATTCAAGTTAAACACTATTCCTTATATTTTCATGAAAATTGAAAGAAAATAAAAGTGCCCAGGCAATATGTATCAACCATAAACACGTGTTATAGTTGTTGTAATTCCATATAATTGGAATGGCTATAACTCACTTGATCATAACTCGATCTCAATTAAATTTTGTAAAGGTTAATACCTTATATCAATCTATATAATTGCAAAATTTCAAGATATTGAAAGGTACCGTTTTGATTTTATGGGCGAAAATGTAAAATGTACAAATCATACTATTATTAACAAAGTTGAGTGAATTTCGATTTCTGAGGTATTTGTTGCCCTTGTACTTATCAAGGCCTGCATTCGTGATAATTTTCAGATTTTTTGGCTCAAAGGTGTCCAATCGCGATGGGGGGACACAAATTTTCGGTACATTTTGCCTTCCCCTGGACCCCCCCATTCACAAAACAATTTTTTTATTTCAGATCCTAAAAGTTCTAATTAAGACCTTTCATTTCATACCCCACTTGACTACCTTTGATTAAAAAATTTTTTTAAAGGCTCATTCGTTATTAGGGGAGGCCCCCCTTAAAAAAAATTTTAAATTTTTGGCAGGACCTTAACTTTTGAGAGACCATTACTTCTGACCCTTTACACAAAGATTGAGCATTGTAGCTTCTATAGTTTCTGAGAAAACTAGCTGTGACGCACGGACAGAGGGACAGACGGACGGACAGACGGACAGACAGGTCGCGAAACTAGTGTCTTTCTAAAAAAAAATTTACAAAGACCTAAAAATTCTTAAAAGTAAAGGGTTTTCCAATTAGAGGTGTTATTTTGAATAGCCCGCTTTTTCGGTAGATGTCACCTTCGAAGCTGTCATTTTTTGATATTTGACAAGTAGAAACTACGCAATTAACAATAATAGAATAATATGCGCTTCAACAATGCATTGAAATTATTAAAATTCACTATAAAAATGGTGAAAATTTGGTAGAGACGGCTCGTACAACTCGAACATTTTTGGGTCATCGTGAAGCAATACAGAAATTGGTGGAAAAGTTCGAGCTATGAGGACAAATTAGTGTTGTGAAGAATAAAACCTGTGCACGTCACTCAAGAACAGCCGAGAATATTGCTGCTGTAGCCGAAAGTGTTGAAGGAAACCCAGGTTTATCCATTCCTCGTCGTTCTTTGGAATTAGACATTCCACAAACGTCATTACACCGTATTTTGCATAAAGATAGGTTCAGTTAACACAAGAACTCAAGCAGGTCGATCATCAAAAACGTCGTGTCTTTGCTGATTGGGTCCTTGAAATGCATGAAAATGATCCGGAATCCCATCGAAAAATCATTTGAGTGATGAGGCCCATTTCCACCTCTGTGGCTTCGTCAACAAGCAAAATTGTCGCATCTGGGGCTCGGAAAACCCATGAATTATTGTTAAAAAACCTCTCTATCCTCAACGTGTGACTGTTTGGTGCGGTTTATGGTCCGGCGGAGTCATTGGACTTTACTTTTTTGAAAATGAGGCTGAAGCAACAGTGACGGTGAATGGATTGCGCTATTGAGAGATTATTAATGATTTTATAAGGCTGAAATTGAATGGTATTGATCTAGATAACGTTTACTTACAACAAGACGGTGCCACGTGCTGCACAAGCAACGAAACCACTGATCATTTATGGGAAAAGTTTCCGGACCGTGTTATCTCTCGAAGAGGTGATCACAATTGGCAACCGAGATCTTGTGATTTAACACCTTGTGATTTCTTCGTTTGGAGCCACGTGAAGGAGAATGTCTACGCCAGCCGCCCAGCGTCGATTCAAGACCTCAAAGATGGAGTTCGTGAGGCTATCGAGGATATAGGGCAGCCACTTTGGGATTTTGTTATGGAAAAGTTCATGAAAAGGATATGGTCCTGTAAGCGTGGTCGTGGTGGTCATTTGCCTGATTTTATTTTTCACTATTAACGGCATACCTTTTTCTTTATAATGAAATTAACATCCGATCCTTCATATTAAAAAATGGCATTTTTCTTTTAATATTAAAATAACACCTATACAAACCATGAATTCAGTAGCATAAGAAAACTCTTAAAAGTATCCAACCCGACACCGCCAAGGATTATAGAACTTCAGAAAATTCTCCAACCAGGGAAAGAAAGTGAGAAATTATGTCAGTAGAAAATCCTCCGACTCAGAAGAGATTAGACTAGAAATTTGTCCCCTGATCAGTGGAGAACTCTGAGGAATTTACATTAAAGGCTTTGTCCTGGGAGATCTTTGGAAGATGACGACAGAACCGTATCAAGCGATGTCAAGGCTTTTTTCCCAACTGCTTCAGTCAAGGAAGCACTTGTTCTACTGCAGGAATGACTTCTGCGTCAAAGATTGGGCAAACATAGGAAAACATGAACCAAAATGTACCCGAAACTTGCTAGGCTCTGCAAGGGGAAAGCTATTTCACTTTCAGGGGAGAATTCAAAAAAAAAAAACCGAGGTGCTCCAATGGGAAACCCTCTGTCCTTATTTTTCAGTGAAGTTTTTATTCAAACTTAGAGCAAAACTTGCAGAAGAAGAAAAACTTCCGCTTTAAAAGGAATGCTACGTAAATAACATTATGATTATACTCAAAGAAGATCAGGTACAGGAATCTCTCACGTGATCACAAGAACCTTTTTAGGGTTTTGTAAAATAATTTTACAAAACCCTACTAGTTTCTCGACCAGTCTGTCCGTCTGTCCGTCTGTCCGGCCGTCCGTCCGTCCGTGTGTCACAGCAGTTTTTCTCGGAAACTACTTGAGCTAGAAACATCAAATTTTGTGTGTAGGTGTAAAGTGGTGATCTCTTCAAAGTTCGTTTTTATAAGGTATTTGTCTCCCCATATAGGAGATTGACCCCCCGAAAAAAAAATTTCATTGAAGGTAGCCACTATGGGTATCAAATGAAAGGTCTTGATGAGAACTTTTTAAAACAGGTCTTAGTTTGGCAAAATTTGCTTCGAGGGGCGCACAGGGAGGGGAAATACACGAAAAATTTGTGTCCCCCCCTCGCGATTGGACACCTGTGATCCGAAAAATCTGAAAAAAATCAGAAAGAGGCCTTGGTGAGTACAACAGCAACAAATACATCAGAAGTCGCAATTCACTCAATTTTGTTAGTAATAGTATCATTTATCGATTTTATGTTTTCTTGAATAAAATCTTAACGGTACCCTTAAATTCAATGAAATTCAGTACGTAGATGCTTATTTATAAGATTAATCTATCCTGAAAGTTTCATAAAGATTGAATCATATTTAGCGAAGTTATAGCAGTTTGAATTTTCCTGTATTACTATGGAACAATATGCGCTGCATTTATTACTATGGCAACATATGGCTATGGAACAACATGCGCTTTTTATCGACTCAGACACTACAGTTTTGCTGGGATTTGCATGAAAATTTCAGAAATGATAGGTGTCATGTATATCTTTGAGAATCGGTTCAGCTAGTGGTATCAGTTATCGTAAAACAAAATAGTGGCTGTTATAAATGCGAAGATTGAATAATTTTGAGTTATTTTTTCCCAACTTCAACGTTTAAGGTAGATGCTTTGAACACTTGATTCAATTTAATTTATGACTGAAGATGAGTACCTACAATTAATGCTCATAAGTGAAACAAGTCAAGGAGGTGGGAGAGAGCTCCTAGCAAATAGGTTTTGTAACCATTCTAGAATTCGAAAAAATTGGCCATGAATCGATGATAACAGTACAGGAGAGTGGCCCCTGAAAAAAAAATTCATCAAACGTAGCCGATATGAGTATGAAATGAAAGTTCTCTATGGGAGCTTTTCAAAACAGTTGTTAAACTGTCAGTTTTTGCTTCAGTGGGAGCACAGGGGGGAAATACATGAAAAATGTGTTTCTTCCGTCGCGGATGGACACCTGAAATAATTATCAAGGGAGATATTTATGAGTATAACAATGCCAAAAACCTCAGAAGTCGAAATTCGTTCAACTTTGTTAATAATAGTATGATCTTCAAATTTCATATTTTCTCCAATAAAATCGTGTTTGACATGTTTCTTGATTTGATTCGATCTGGTGACTGCATTTTGTAAATTGAATACAAAACCCTTCTGACATGAGCGTAGGTCTGTTTACCCAACTTGTTTTACATTGGATATGGAGTCCGAAGGGCAGCTGCCATTCCTGGACGGGATGATGTGCTGAAGTACAAATGCACTGGAACTCAAAATATAACGTAAATCCACGGACAACATGCGGATTACTTTGGTCTCAACAAACTGTTGTCAGCAGCTACAATGGACAATATTCCACAGGAAGGAAGGAAACGTCGCACATTTACATGTTGTCGGAATGGAACTCCCACAAATGAGGTCATAAAATTTATAGCAATATAGATTAGTGATGACTTAAAACTCAAGGATGGAAAACATTGGGAAGGTAATGAGAAGCTTGGACAAAGATCTGGCTTAAACAAATCAAGTGACAGGACTCCAGAACATATCTGCGCTAAATATTTTTATTAATCATTTGCACCTTTTTGCATCAATTTAATGTAAATCCATACGATAATTTGCTCTAAACAGAGCTTTTGGCATTGTCCGAGCATCGGTCTCATTTTTCGGATGGCTCCGAAAGCTTCAAATTACTTATGAAAATTGTTGGTGTGCAGCAACTTAATTGAGTTGTATTAATAATTTTCCTGTTAATCTATCAGAGAAAAAAATCTTAAAAGAAGATGGTTTCGACGTGTGGTCTTTTGATGATTCAAGTAATCTAATAAACCAAATAAATAGGTATGTTATATCGTGAGGGCGTAAATACTAAAACACTTTATTTAAGTTCAAATTATTAACTTATTATTTATTGAACTAGAAGTCACATGGTTATGTGCGAGCTATGACACGCGGATGTTCACAAGAGGATGTACACTGAATCACATATACATGAATGACAGCTAAGCTTTTCAAGTACTGCCAACTATCAGATGTAATAAAAATTTGTAATAGAATATAAAAGTGAGCAATTTAAAAGTAACGATATTCAAATAATTAATATGTTCATTATGAATACAACATTTTCTCCCTCCTTTAGAGAATTTTTGATCTTCAAGTTGGTTTGTAGAAGTTTGGTGGATGACGTTGTCGCATCGATCTTCGTAGAACTGCATTTGGCTGGTTATTTTTGATACCTGGTGGTTCACCGGCTGGCAGAAATTGTACTGGAACTTCTTGACCTTGTTTTACCTTTGGTGCTGGTTGATCAACAAAATCTGCCGCTACTGGTTGCTCGTGATTTTCATAGAGATGAAACTGTCTGTTTGATTCTGCCGGTTTGTTGTTAACTTCTTTGGATTCCAGTTTGTTTTTTTGTTGTTGATCAAGTGGTCGAAAGCTTCGCATTTGATCAACATGTCGTTTGAAGGTTTTTCCATCGTGACTGATGTGATAGTGTAGGTCACCAATTTTCGCAGAAACAACTCCGTAGATCCATTTGTCCATTCTGAAGTTATTAGACATGAAGTAGACCATCTGCCCGGGCTGGAATTCTCGAAAATTTGAGTTGAATTTAGATTGTTGCTTCTCAGTCATTTGTGTGTGAATGTTTTCAGGGCGTACCAGATCTAAGCGGGTCCGAATGTTTCTACCAAGAAACAGCTGTGCAGGAGATTGTCCAGTTGTAAAATGAGGGGCTCTTCTATACTGCTTCAAGAATTTATTTAGATCTTGTTGTAGAGTAGCTTTCGTGGTTTGTATTTTGTAAAGAGAATCCTTAACTGTACCAACATATCTTTCAGCCTGGCCGTTTGTAGAAGGATGGTATGGAGCAGTTAGTTTGTGATATTTAACTCCGTTCATCTTGAGGAATGTAATAAATTCATCAGAAACGAATTGACGGCCATTGTCGGTTACTACAGTAACAGGAGAGCCATACGCAGCAAAAAGCTCATCCATAATTGAAATAGTTGCAGTGCTGGTAGTTGAATTTGTCGCTTTTACTTCTACCCATTTACTGTAGGCGTCAACCACGATAAGTAGCATTGTACCAGCAACACGTCCTGCGTAATCGATATGGATACGTTGCCATGGAATTACAACTCGATGCTCAAACAGGAGGCATCCGGATGAAAATGAATAATTACTTTCTGGAGCTTTGAGTCCACTTCGAGTCAAGTCTTGTCCATCTAGTAGCATTTGTACTATTTTTCCAAGATGTGGGTCTTTCTTCGTTTCTTTGGCGATAAGTTCCGCTCCTACAGGAAGTTGATTGATTTGACGTAGGATGAATATGTCCATTCCATCCAGATCCATAACTTCTTCCTCCCTTTGTGAAGTGATTTTACGAACAAGTTGTGGCTTATGAAGAGCTCTAGAACAGTAATCTGCGTTAGCATTAGCTTTTGTATTTTTGAATTCCACTGAGTAGTTAAAATTAGCTAAGTAATCTGCGTAGTTGGTCATTCTACTTATGCATAAAATTGGAAGTGATTTCTCTGGATGAAGAATCTGCGTTAATTGTTTGTGGTCTGTTATAAGAAAAAAATGCCGTGCATATAAATAGTAAAAGAACTTCTTACAACCCCAGACTATAAAAAGTGCCTCTTTGTCGATCTGTGGATATTTTTGTTCTGTTGCGGTCATTGTTCGGCTAGCGTATGCTATTGGACGTTCTGTCCCATCACTAAGTCGATGAGATAATACTGCACCTAAGCCTACCTGGCTAGCATCTGTAGCGAGGACCACTGGTAGTGCTGGATCATAAGGCATCAGGACTTGAGGCGAAATTAGAATATTTTTCAAGTCAGCATATGCTTTTTCTGCTTCGTCCGTCCATTGAAAAGTTTCCTTTAGAAGCATATCCCGTAGCGGTCGTGCTCTAGTAGCCAAGTCGGGTATGAATGCATTGTAGTACGTTGCTTTTCCAATGAACAGTTGTAAATCTTATGGTGTGCTTGGTTTAGGCGCATCTCTTACTGCTTTAATGTGTTCGTCAGATTTGTGAACTCCTTGTGCATCAATTTTATGACCAAGAAACTCGACTGCGGAAGCAGCGAAAGTACATTTTGAGCGGTTTAGGTGAATACCATTTTCAATGAGTTTGGAGAGTATAATGTCAAGATCTATCAGTAAAGTATCAAATGTATCTGAAAAGACAAGCAGATCATCAAAAAAATTCAAGACAGAAGGCATATCTTTTATAATCGACTCCATTCTGCGTTGCCAAATTGCAGGTATGTTTGCTGCTCCATAAACTGCTCGAGTTGGTCGTATTAAACCATGTGTAGGAGTGTTGAGTGTTAGTGCTTTACTAAACTCTTCATCGACAACCAAATGTGTGTATGCATCTGTGATATCCAAATGACAAAATATTTTCGCTCCTTTCATTTTGTTGAATATATGCTCTTGCTTGGGAATTGGATGTTCGTCGATGATCATTCGCGGATTCAAAGTGGGTTTGTATGCATCTCGAAGAGCGTATGGAATATCTCGGGCGCGTCCAAAAACCGGTGTGGCTCCTGGTTTTAAATGCATTTTTTCTGGCGGGCCCGAAAGTTTGCCAGCTGAAAGATTGAAAATATCTTCGTGCCTTTTTAGCAGCATATCTAAACGATCGATTTGCTCTTTCGTAAGTTCCGGAGATGCGACAGTAAGGTTATGTACATCCATTGGAGCGAACATTTCATTCATGTTAAGTTCGGATATGAATTTTGCGAGCCACTCTCGACCGAATAACGAGTCATAAGCCCCTTCGACTACATAGAGATTAAGTCGGCGTGTAAGATTCCCTACCGTCACATTTACAGGGAGCCGTCCAATGCAGTTGAGACGATGATTCGTGAAACTTGCAAATTGTCCGTCTGTTGGCTTTAAGTGGAAATTCTGCTTTATCTTTCGTAATGAATTACTGCTAATGATTCCACAAGGTGTTCCCGTGTCAATCTCCATTTCGAACTCCACTCCATCGATTTTAACACTGATCATTTTTCGATCTACTAATTTTGCAGCATGAAAATCTTCGATTTTATCAATTCCATTTAATCGAACTGTCGTGTTGATTTGTTGTGATACTTTACGAGTATCTTGAATTTGGTTAACGTTGCGTTGTTTAATTTTGGCTCTACACACTTTAGCAATATGCCCCTTCTTCTTTCAAAAACGACACTCACTATTTAAGAATGGACATTGAACACGTAAATGTGCATCTCCACATCCGTAGCAGTAGAGGGGTTTTCGGTTGTTTTGTTGAAGACTTTGGTGTGAGTTATGATTAGCAGTATTTGGTGCAATTTTTCTCTGTCCGCGCGTTTTCGGTTTAACTTTTGCAGTGCCTTTATTTTGCTTGTATTGCTGTGTTGTTGATAGCAGTGTGAGTATAGTTTCCGATGGCAGTGATTGTAGCTTAACCTCCTCCGATGTTTTGTGCATCGACTCAAGAGCGTGAGCCGCCGCGTAAGCTTCTGCGAATGTAGTTGGTTTCTTTGCAATAATCACATCGCACATGGAGCGATCACAAAGACCATGAAGCATTTGCTCGATGAGCATTCTATCAAGAAAAGAATCGTATTCGCAATGCGCTGCTCCTCGCTTCAACCGTAGAGCAAAGTTGGCAATCGATTCATCTTTCTTCTGCATGGTATGTCTGAATTTAACGCTTTCAGCGTATTTATTTTTCTCGCTGTCGAAATGTTATGTAAGCGCTTGTACTATCTCGTTGAATGAACAAGATTCCGGAGTTTTTGGTGCTATTAAGAATTTCAAGGCATCATTTAGTTCGGTGCCCATGTGCACTCGAACGTAATCTGCATGGATTTCTTCCGGGATTTTGCTTAGATTTAAGGCCCACAGAAACCGTTTGAAGTAGTATGTAACTGTGGCACCTTCACTTGAACGGAATTCTTGAAATGAAAATGGTGGCGGCTTGGACTGCCCGGCATCGCCTGTAGATGCAAGTGCTGTATAATTAGCATTTTTCAAGGCAGTGGCAAGAGCTTCGACTAACTCTCTCAATTCCTCCGAAAGAACCATGATTCATTGCAGGGTTTTATTTTCTTCAGTATTTGCACTTTGAAAACACATTCATTATGGGCTCAATTTACGTGTGCTCGAATCACTTTTTTCTGACACCGAATGTTATATCGTGAGGGCGTAAATACTAAAACACTTTATTTAAATTCAAATTATTAACTTATTATTTATTGAACTAGAAGTCACATGGTTATGTGCGAGCTATGACACGCGGATGTTCACAAGAGGATGTACACTGAATCACATATACATGAATGACAGCTAAGCTTTTCAAGTACTGCCAACTATCAGATGTAATAAAAATTTGTAATAGAATATAAAAGTGAGCAATTTAAAAGTAACGATATTCAAATAATTAATATGTTCATTATGAATACAACAATGTATATTATGCTTGGTGACACAGTGTTACTGTGAAGTCAGTAATCACATTGTCGAAACTGTTACGAAGTTGCGTAATTGTTTTCAGGTCAATGAAAATAACTAGCATGATGGAATTTGTTAAATGAGCCCAAAAATACAAAAAAATATATTTCAAGACAATGTGTAAAGACTTAAATGGGTATTTTTTTTTTATCAAATTGACTTAGATCCTAATTTTTGAAGCTGAACATTATTTTATTGAACTGATGATATGTGGCTTGAGAGATTTGATAATATGAGAACATCTCATTGAAGCTTTGAAAACGATACGAACCCATATCACCAGACTTTCAGGCATATACAGAAACTGATAGAATCATCCTTGCATATTTAACACTTTGTAGGACGCATTTTGATTCATTTGAACCATATTTGGCTTTGGCAAGTGGTGCAAAATTTGCCTTAATTTTAAAACTAAAAAATAATCAGGTAAAAATCAATAAAAATATAAAGCAAAGTCATTCTGTTATTTATTCAAAAGCGTTAAAATCTATTTGAAATAGAAGTCTGCACCTTTCATTCAACAACTACCAATTGCAACCTCAGACATCAACACTACAAATCGTCCAACTTTCTGAAGTTGTTTGCAAATGAAAAATCGTTTTCTTTTCCATAGAGCATGATCCGTAAAATGAATATATCCTGAAGGAAAAATCTAGGGAGAAGAGGGTGGTAGTGAATTTAAGTTACCTTGACTGCGATTGCACTTCAAGTAGCATAAATCGAACGATTGCTTCAGAGCGTTATTGATGGTACGAGTAGTACCTCAAGGATTGTAATGAATTCAATTGAAAAATGCATGAGCATTATTCATGATTGCCTTGGAGAGCGACGGCGTGGAAGCAAGAAAGATATTCCAAGTTTATCACGTTCCACGTTGCGAAGACGAAAGATGAATCAATAAATGATGTAGTATTAGTGTGAGGATATTCTTGTGCAGGAAATGATGGTTTCATGCTCTTAAACAAGCAAAACCTGTTGCTCAACAAACACATCAACTCTTTCTCAAGAGGAAAAACACGTTACGCAAGTTGAATTCAATTATTAGGGATCACATCAAGCATCATGATACCATGAATTAAATTCATATGTGGGACTACTCTGTTTGCATTATATATTTGTTGAACTAATTTTGTGAAAATTAGAAAAGAGAGTAGAGTATAGGAAAACTTACTTTGATTTCAATATTCAAAATTCGTTTTACTCACATAACCCTTTTTGTGTCATTTCAGAACGAAACACGTCAGTTTTGCCCGTTCGCATACACTAACGTCTTTCGATGAAGCCGCCTCGCTAGGTCTACGGTCCTCTGGTCGAATGAGTTCGGCCAGAAGTCAAGAAAGACTAATTGGTGGTAAGAAGGCAATTTCGACTTCCGGTCATTTAATCAAACAGCCGCAGCAGCTCCAGCAACCCCAGCCACCTCCCACGTCACAGATGGCCATGACTCCGCACCAGATGCAGGAAATCCTGCCACCACCTATTGGATTCCATCACCCGGGCTTACATCATCACGCCCATCTTCCACAACAACAACACCTTCAGCAGCCTCCGCCGGCCGGAACATCCCTCCAGCATCCCACCGCAGCAGTTCTTGCACAACAAATGCAGCAGCAAGCGCCGATGGTCATGCGACATCAGCGAGAAACATCCACCTCGACCCACGGTCCCATCATGGTGATACAACAACCCCTTCAGTCCCAACCCGAAGTGTTGGTGGTGGAGAAGGTCAAGCGAAGCGCCATGAAAACTCAAGCCACTCAAACCGATGTCTTTTTGAATCGAAAGGGAACGACCCCACATCATTTATCGCTGAGCCCCAGGACTATACATCGAGTAAGTATTTGAATGTTGGTCGATTATGCATATGCATGACTATCACATGAGAGATAGAGGGAAAATGGTAGGTATATACTGGAAAGGATTGTTGGTAAGCTCTCATTGCAGGAACTCTTTACCTACTAGACCTCTCTCTGAGTATACATTTATTTTTAAATTGACATCAATGCACTCCTGGAAGGACTCTAGTGCAAGCTAAAATGTACTTGCATCTACTGTGTGAAAAGGACTTTGCTCAGAATAGAAACAAGCACTCAAATCTGATCAACAGTATTTGCGATGGTTTCTTAGAGTTTACCCATCGCAAGGATTCCACTTGAATAGTCATGGATTCTGGAGAATTATACCTAGAGAAAACACTTAACATTTCCTGATGGTTGTGCTTGGACTCTATTTCTGATTAAATTGATTTCCTGTAAAAGAAGGTCTTTCAGAAGGATTGAAAAATCCATTTATTTCTTTTCGAGCAAAAATTCAATTTATAGTAAAAATGTTTGGAAAATATTCAGTTTCATTTTTTAAGGAATTTGTATGAGTCAAGATGGTGCTTAGGATTTTTACACATTTAGTATCATGTCGGAAATTGTTTTTACACATACAATCAGGGACCGCATGTTAATTTCAAAGCTTTGGCGACTTTGCTGCGATGTCTAAATTGAATTTGATATCTTTGGAATGTCTACTAGGAGCTCTGAGCAATAAACATAAAATATATCGCTTTCGATAAACTATGCCTGTATAATACAAACAATTATGTTGCCAGAAATCGTTTTCGTTGAAAATGTTTGAACATCGAATAAAATGCGAGAATCTTGTGTTGAATACATGATCCAAAGTAGATTTTCAACCTATCTTTTACTAAGCAAAAACTCAAAGTCATGAAAAGCCCGAAAGCATAATCAATTTCATTAAATATGTATCGTTCGAGGGTGTTCAGAGCAAAAATAATACTTTGTTGATCAAGATTCAAATCTAGTTTAAATGAGGTTTATTGATTCAATCGTTATAAACTTTATAAAAACTTAAAGCAAGTTTTAAAATAATAAAATACTCAAAAACTTAATGGGCAACATGGCATTCTATATTTAAACAATATTTAATCAAAAAAATTAGGTATAAAATACAATATCATATACTTTCAAATAAAAATACTAAATATTATCAATATATTGGAAAAAAGGAGAAAAAATATTCAATTCTATTAATAATTATATAAAACTAAAACTCATACAATAAAAGACTGTACTTTGAACTCACAACTAGTATATAGCAACTTAATCGTCTTTGTAACCATTCTGGGGATCGACAAAGGTTTTCCAAAAGCGTAAATCGATGACTTGAATCACTCATCTAATACTGTAAAAGTAATCGTTCAAATTTATGCAAAAGATGCAGAGTTTCTTTCATAAGCACATAATAGCCGCCGTTTTGTTCGAGCATAAATAATTTTTCTCAATACTTGGCCAATTGAACAAATTCAAATTAAACACCATCTATTCCTTAAATTTTCATGAAAATTAGAAGAAAATAAAAGTGGCTAGGTCAATTTTAAATATGTATCAACCATCAAAATGTGGTATTATTGTTGTAATTGCATACAATTGAACTGGCTTTAATTCATTTGATAATGATCTAATTTCTATAAAATTTCGTGAGCATAAAGACCTTAGATCAATCTATATAATTGCAAAATTTTCCGTTTTGATTTTATGGGCGAAAATATTAAATCTACAAATCATCGTAATATTCACAAAGTTGAGTGAATTTTGATTTTTGAGGTATTTATTGCCATTATACTCATAAAAACCCACCTCCAAGATTTTTTTTTCAAATTTTTCGGCCAATCCCGAGAGGGGGACACACGATTTTGGTACATTTTGCTTCGTTCTGGACGCTTGATGCATAAAATTATTTTTTAATCAGAATTCTAAAAGTTCTAATCCAGGCTTTTCATTTGATGCCCCATTCACTTACCTTTTATTTAAAAAATGTGTAAGAGCTACTTCGTTATAAGGGGCTTCAAGTTGTCTAAATGCGAGGATATGACACAAATTTTTCATACATTTCGCTTCTACCTAAAGCTCACGGTTTTCGTATCAGATTCTGAAAGTACTAACCAAGACCTTTTGTTTGATATCTTACTCAACTACATTTGATGGAAAAATTTCTTATGGGCCACTTCATTATTAGGATAGACCCCTTAACAAATTTTGTAATGTTTATAAGACTTCAACTTTTGACAGACTACAACTTCTAATCTTTTCACAAAGTTTGAAGTTCCTAGCTTCTATAATTTCGAAGGAAACCTGCTGTGACTCACGGACAGGCAGACAGATGAGCATATGATCGTATAGATGAACATGTAGATCGTAAACTATTAGGTCTTCATAAAATTTAACAAAAGCCTAAAAAAATCAATCTAACCCTAGCAGAACAATATTTCAATATTCCTGTCCTGCATATTAAACTTATGAAATCACAAATAAAATTAATGTAGCAACAATGAACTGCAATAAATAACAAAAACGAAAAACCATAAAAGACCACGAATACTATAGTAATTGCCATTTAGCCACCAGAGCCTAAACTGTTCCATCTCATCTCGACCAGCCTCAACATGCCTTGCACATGAGCATCTCCAATAAAACCTTTGATCCTGCGAGGTCAATTTCAGAGGATTTTCTATCTTCTTTTTGGTGGCCCGCCTAATTATATGATATATTACGGAAGCACCATCCGAATGAAAAATATTAAAGTCCAAATACACGAACGCTTCTGGAGGAATCAGCCAGAGGTGGAAGAAGTCATAATATACTCATCGGTAAGGCGGAATGACTGCGAAATCCCGGGATTTTCGCTCACAGTCACGAACTTCGTGATATTATTTCGAACAAGCATCAAAATGTAGATATCGACTATCATAACTTTGGCAGTTTGATAAATTTTTCGATTCGATGTATACGAGGTGTGACAATTAAGTAATGAGAATGATTCCATGAAAACCGTATATTTAAAAAATTTTCTACAACTCTGCCATCCCCATCAAAATAGTCCCCTTAGGCAGCTATACAACGATTTCAGTGCGTTTTCTATGCTTCGTAACTTTTCTGTAACGCTTCGACTGGGATGTCCGCGAGTACCCTTGTTACGACCACCTGGATGCCCGTGATCGACTCAAAATGAGTTCCTTTGACCACCAATATTGTTCTAGAGAACAAAAAAAGTCACAAGGTGACATATTGGGCAAATAACGCGGCTATTGCAGCACGGCAATCCCTTTAGAGGCCAAATACTGGGACACGCTGAGGGCGGTGTAGCAGGGCGTGTTGTCGCGATGAAGAATCCAGTTACGAGTGATGTCTAGGCGCATCCTGTTGACTCGTTTTCGCAATATTTCGAGTACTTGGCGACAGTAGACTTGATTTACGGTTTGCCCCCATGGAACTAGTTCACAAATGCTGCGCATTCATGTCAGTCCACACCTCGACTGGCCTCCCGCTCCACGCCTCGTCTTTCACGCCCCTCCTTAAGCTCTTTATGCCATCGAAACACCTGGGCACGACTAAGAGCACGATCACCATGCATTTTTACAATGTTAGCGTACGTTTTTGAAGCTGTTTCACCCAATCTGGCGCAAAATTTTATCACGACGCGTTGCTCTGGATTTTGCTTCTCCATTTTCGTGACGAGCACCACCAACACACGTCTACTCAACATGACACAGCAGGCGAACTAAACAAGCTAGAGTGATGGTAAATACATTAATAGAGAAGTAAAGAATGTCGGGGAAGAGAAAGGCAATTTCAAGGTCACCGTTTTATCACAAACGTGGCTATAAAATCAGTCTCATTACTTAATTGTCACACCTTGTATTGTTTCCAATTCATCTCAGGGTTTCTGTATAGATCAGTATATGCGCAAAGACATTTCCTTTTGAAAATTCGTAACATTTCTATTGTACTAGCACTCTAATTATACTGATTTGGGCATCCATATGCCGAAACTGGTCTAACCAGAGCCTTGTAATAGATAAATTTAACCTTTAAATCAATGCATCTAGAATGAAAGTGTCGTTGCAGAAAAACGAACAGTTTAAGCGGTAGTACAGATACTGGTCAAGATAAAGACGTATCGCTGTTGTAGCCATTCTAAACCACCCTCACCAACCATAATGTGAAAAAAATTCCAATTACAATTCTGGTCTTGACTGGCCAACCGCAGCCTTGTGCAAAACAAAATTGATTCACAATTTTACGCATTCACCTTCATTCGCCAATTGCCCATGTAAACGTTAAAATCATTGTATTTTTGAAGGTCCCTTTGGAAAACTGAGGCCTTTTAGTCTGCCATATAAATTATTAGATCATCAGCAAACTTTATTGATGATCGCGTTGGCGACACGTTAAAATCAATCAAATGTAGGGAATCATATATGTATGTGAAACGGGCGAATCTAATCCGAAAAGTGATGCTTTGTTTGTAGTGCAACTAGAAGGGAGTGATATGCTTCCAGCTACTAAGAACTAACAAAGCTATTAAAGGGTAGTCTTACCATCAATAATAGATTCGTTTAAAGCAACTGCTACAGAAAATGACTAAAACCCTTATCCAAATACGAGTGTGTATTTTTTCATCATGACAACGCTCCGCCAGATGTAACCTAAATCGGTTAATACCAATTTGCTATGGGTTGGAAAACTTATCGATCCGGCAAAAATCACCAAACTTGGCTGCTTTTGATTTGCTTTTGTTTGGGGCGATACAGAACGCTCTATCAGCAATATGGTTCATTTCAACTGAAAACATCCAAAATCGACTTGATTCTGCGAAAAGTTCAGATGGACTCATTGATGTGTGGTTGAAATAAAGCAATATCTTTACAACATATCCCTCATTTTCAAGTTGAAGACCTAATAAAGGTTTTGCCACACGTCTGATACTTTCTTTCTCCTTCTTTTATACTTTTTACCTGTCGGATGCATTAGCGGAAGCGAAAGATTGGCATTTCGCATTCTCTATCCAATAAATATTTCTTCACAATCTTCTAAGCAGATTCCATTTCCTGTTTTGTAGATTTCATTCACATTCATTCCCATATGCTAAATGGTATTTATTCATTTGGTCTTCTTACTGTAAAGATATGGATATCTCTTTATTTTAACATGAACAATACTTTATTTTTGTGAACGCTGGTGAATTAGCTACTGCTACTTTTCTGATATTTACTTTTTGTATTCCGCCTCCTCAATATGGTTAGGTGATCATCGCGCTTAAAAAATTCTACAATATCCAATCATTTCAGCTGTTTTGGTGACATACTCCAATCCTTTCTAGGGTTTTGTACTATGTTACGCAATTTCATTGAATATCATTCGTCTGTCCATCTCAATCTGTCAAGGCAAATTTTGTCTAAAACTATAGCAGCTGCAAAAACGGAACTCGTAGGTGTGTCAAAAATGATTACTTCTTGATAGTACGGGCATTCGAAAAATGTTCAAAGGTTCTTCTTATAAAAAATTATCATCAAAGAAGGACTTGTTGGGACTCAAACGAAACGTTTTGGCGAAATATTTTTAAAACAAATCTTTAAAAATGTTACCGGTATTGGGTTGGTGCTAGACAAATTTGTGTCCCGCTTCCGTCGTGTTTTGACACCTGTTATCCAGAAAATCTGCAAACAATGAGTAAAAGAAAAATTAACACTTTCAAATTCAAAATTCACTCAACATAGAAGCACTTTTATAAATTTGGCACTTTCCCAATGAACACGTATCATTATCATCTTCATCTACACAGCCTAAACAAGGTCTTCCAGGATTAATCTCCTTCAATGATCATGGTTTAGTGATCTCGTTTGCAAGTTGATCACCCCCTGCAAGGATTTACTGTCAGCCCATTAGAGTCCCAAACGTTGCTGGCTAAAGAATTGCTTGGTCACTGTAAAGTTGGCCTGCGGTTTTCAGCAGTTGCGTTATGATATGCTCAGAATATTCTGACAAACAGGAGAGCCATAAAAGCCCAGTAAGCATTGGTCGCTACTCTTGAATCAGCTTTCAAACTGTGAATTAAACGAGTTAGCAAAGTGTTCACGACCAAACTAGAATATAGCAAACGTTCAATTAGTTGCTATCAGTCCGATAAGTTACAAACATTGAATAATTAAATAATACTGGAGTGAAGAACCACGACACAATGTGATCGCAACAACCCCTGCGACCACTTTTCCTACTGCTACGCTCTTGTTTACAACCTAGAGAGAGCGATATTGTACAAGCAAATATGGCTACTGCTCAATGAAAACAAATTTACATGCTATCCTTAAAACTTTGTTTTCTATTTGAAAAACCTTCAACATTATAAAGAAAACATGCAAAACATTAACATATACTTAACTTATCTGTGAAAGGAAACACATACAGATCCTTTTCGACTATAATTTTTACACGAAGGCACTGCACATTTCACTTTGAAATTGTGAAGTAATTTCACAGTGTCACACGTTAAAGTTACTTGAATCACAAACCACAATCGAATCTTTAAACACTTGGAACGAATTCAGATCGCGAACACTTTCCACAGTTTCAATATCGGTTAAAATTTGCGACGAAACTTGCAAATTGGCCAATTTGGCGTCCGATTTCTATCAGTCAACTTGACAAATAGATCGCATCTAGTCAGCTTCTGGAACAAGAAAGTGACCAGCAAGAGGCAGACGGGGAGGAAATAACAGACAGATCCCTTGGAAGAGAGCAGAAACCGGTCGCATACTCTCTCATGCATTTTATATGAGCTTAGCCCATCTATTTCTTATTCATCTCATGTTACAAAGTTATTATTCTGATATTAGGGTAGGTGAGTTTCTCCTCAATATAGCTCGATCTTAAAGGGTTCAGGGTGCTTTTAGGGTGTTCATCTATACTGTCGAACAGTTTTAGTGCACGGTCGAGTATATACGAGTATATATCAATTGTGTCTAGTTTTGTCTTTGTGGATTTCAATGTTCCTGATGTACCAGGGGGCTCTATAGCTTCTCTTTTGCAGTGTTTAAAGTGCTTTTATGTTAGATTTCGAGATCTGACATAAGGCTATACCCCCGTAAAGAAGAAGGGATATTATTTGTTTATAGATGAGGAGTTTATTGTTAATGTTATGTTTTTCTGAGCTTAAGATGGAGAACAGGAAGGACAGGATACCTTAAAAATATGATCAGTACATGTAAGTCTATTGTCGAATTTCAGCCCTAGGTATTTTGCTGTTCTCTTCCAGGGTATTGAATTTGAGTCTATTTATACTTCATAAGGTTGTTGTCCTAGTCTTCTTGTAATGAAGGTGGCTTGTGCCTTGTCACAGTTAATCTTCATTTTCCGTCTTTGAAAATACCCCCAGGAAATTTTAAAGCGTGTTGCAAACTGGAAGATACGGCTTCAGCTTGTCGCAGGGTGCAATATATGCAAGTATTGTCAGCATATAGGGAAATTTGAACGTTGTTCAGCAGACGTAGTATGTTCGCAGTAAATAAGGTGTACAGTATTGGGGAGAGTAGTGTGAAAATCGAGCTTGAATCAGTCACATTGTGGAAAGTTTGTCATCAATTTTGACGCAAAAAAATCCGCTCTGTAGGAGAGAGTTGATAGTTTTTTTCAAAAGCCATGGGATGGAAAGATTAGCCTTGCATGCAAGACTTTGTCAATGGCTTCTGCTATATTGTACAAAACTAAGCCTGTTGTTTTTTTGCGATTTATTCCATTTCTGATATGTTGAACCAACCTTATTAGCTGAAGTTCAGTGGAGTGTCCAGCTCAAAAGCCGAATTTTTCTCAGAGAATAATTTCCTTGTTCTCAATGCATTTAGTCAACTGAGCTGAAAGTGCTTTTCCTGTGAGCTTAGAAAAAGAAGATAGAAGATTAATTAGCCGCTGATTTTGCGATAAAGTAAGGTCTTTATCGGGTTTTGGGATGACGATGATAATTGCTGTTTTCCACAATTTGGATATTTTCGTAGGTAGAAGATGATGTTGATGATGTCCATCAGGGCGTGCAAGATGTTGTCTGGTAGCCATTTCACCATGGTATTTACCAAGAGCCAAAGCTTGGGGCTGTCCATTTGTTCAGCATGTTCATCATATTGTTCATTCGGAAAAGTCTAGTGGAGGGATTTTATTACTGTCTGCTATCTGGTAAGCTAGCATTCTTCCACAGAGGACTAAATTTCATCTTCATATTAGAGCTCTCCTCAAGGAAACTATTCTCACAGAATTACAGTTTGAGTCTACAAAGGCTTTGGCTTTACCTGTGCTATCATATTTGCCCCCATTCGGCCCATGAATGGGAGGAACAGTAATTTAAGGCTCTGAAAAAATCCTTCCTTATGGTATTGTGAAATTCATGGGCCTAATCACGTATTTTGTTGGCTTAGAGGCAGCTTAAGTCTTGAGAGAATGTCTTACCTTGCGGGAGGTTGTATGTTTCAATGACATGACTACAAATTCAAAAATGTTTGTTTTTGTTTTGATTGCGGTTGTCTCAACAAGTTGTAGTTGTGGGGTTTGAACCAGGTAGTGATTCACATTTCTTCTCACAAAAATGGCCGTTCTACCTCCATTTCCTGCCATTCTACCATTTCTGTAAAGATAATAGTGAAGCAAAGGCGGGTTTTTGGCTGAAAAAAGGTTTCCTGTATGAGTATTTTGTCAAATTCATAGTTAAACTCACCAATCCATTGATGCAGGGAATTTGCATTCCACGTGAGTATAGATAGGGGGAAGTCGAAGAGTGTTTCTAGTTAGTTTTTGCGGCAAGAAGAAATCCTGTACTATTATAGCCATCATTTTTTTCATTATCAGTTGCATCTGTGACTGCATTTTGATGACAAATTGCTCTATGTTTGGTAGAGCGATTGTGGTTTGTGGGTGGGAAGGAGATATGGTGGTGGGTTTTTGGGACACTCTCCGTAGTTAGCGGGGTGTGATGATTGTGATTGATGTACTGAGGTTTTCTAGGGCTTTGTTTTTTGCAGTGTGTAAAGTAATGAAGTCCATCGGACTCTACACAGCTGGCTTGAGCATGGCAGTTGCTTGATGAATGGCCAAATTGTTGTAAATTGTGAAACACAGCCTGCCCACTACGTGGATTCATTGATTCATTTTCACGTTCTTAATTTCAGTTTTTGCTTTTAGGAGGAGGGCTTTTACCAATTCTGAGGGACTGCATTAAAGTTTTATGTAGAAAACTTAAATGGGGTGGAAACCTTGCTAACAAAGGTCCTCTTTGATTTCCACAGTAGTCTGTGAAGACTGCGAATGATCACATTCAATTTCTTATCCTCAGGGAGGTAATATATATGATACTGCCAGCTTTGTTCGGTTAGCAACTTCAACTGATATATTTTCAATTTTAGTAAACTATAGTAAACCACGTTTTCAAAATAAGAGTCTCCTGTGGTCAAATTTTGTTGGACTGGAATGTTATTCCTCGTCTGAATCAGGAATTTAGTTATGGTTCCATTAATTTGTACGCCAATTTGGTTGACTTTAAAGTCTAGGCTCAAAAGTGATCCATTGGCATCATCATCAGCAAACGCCACAAATTGTGTGAGTTTGAACATTAGTGTACCAGAAGGTTCAACGATTGTCGTACTGATGACGTGTTCCAGCGTATTATGAAAAAGCATTAGGACAAGTTGATCTTTTTGTTTCAAGTCTGATTCTATAAGGTTATCCATTTTACGCTTGGGTAAGTAGAGCTAAAGTAAACACATAAAATATTCTGATAGAAACAAAATTTTTAATTCAATATAAAGATTGAACCTTGCCATTATACATGAAATACAACATCATTCAAATATCCTTTACGGGACCTCTTACAGGCCTCAATCTTTTCGAGGTGATTTTCAATGACTTTTCGGCACCTTTCAGGCAATATCTCGGCCATAACTTCACGAATATTGGTTTTCAATTGCTCAAGATTTTAAAAAACTTCATAGGCTCCCCAGACTTTGCGCTCAACGGAAACACAACATGCCAATTCAATATCATCACCTGATCCAACTCCTAACTACATCTACAAGCTTGGAACCTTCTGTACAGAAGAAGAATGGGAGGATCGCATCAAAAGATTACAAAAGTCAATAATTAATCCTAGCCCATCTCTAGTAAAATCGCAGATGCAGCGTACAGCATCTTCTTTACGAAGGGGAAAAATTTGAATGCAACCGCTGTCAGAAAAAATATTGAAAACATACTCCACATCAATAGCTGCATGGTTGAAGAACTATCTTCTCAGAACACTCGAAGGAAAAAGCTTCAAAGTGTTCATTCCATCACAGTATTCTTGGCTCTTCACAAATTACAGAAAAAAGAAAGGCAACTACATGTGGAACGGTATGAACTTTAAATTATGGAAGGAGCGTAATGGAGTCACAGAATCCAAGGCCAGCCGTGACAAAAGTAATTATAAGAAAGTATGTACTCCTAACTCCATAACTAACACTTCAATTTCATCCAACATCTCTTATGACGCACCTCCATCCTTACCTCCTCCTATTTTATTGAATAGTGATACGTTAAATGAGCCAAAAGTCAACACCACTAAGGAGATTTGTGGCCAGCCACGAAAAATTTCTGGAAAAGAGCGATCGAGTGTCGATGAGATGACTAAAGATCCGTCCTCGATACCTGAAACATCCATCTCAACAACTAGATACAGTAATTTCGTGCGTGGTGAAGACCAAATAACTTCACGAATATTGGTTTTCAATTGCTCAAGATTTTGAGGATTATTCGCGTAAACACGATCTTTTGCATAGCCCCATAAAAAGAAATCCAAATGTGTTTGGTCGCAGGATCTTGCCGGCCAATTGACATCACTCAATCTTGAAATTACGCGTCCTGGAAATTTCTCTTGCAGAAGTGCTCGATTAGCCTGTGTTGTGTGGCTTGTGGCTCCGCCCCGTTAGAACCACATGTTCTCCAGATCATAATCTTCAATTTCTCTCCAAAAATAATCGGTTAACACCCGTCCATAGCGGTCAGAATTGACTATAATGGCTCTTCCTTGATTGTTTTCAAAAAAATATGGGCCAATAACACCACCAGACCATAATGCACACCAAACGGTCACTTTTTCCGGATCCAAAGGCCTTTCTGCGATCACCTGATGATTTTGAGAGCCCCATATGCGGCAATTCTGTTTATTTACGTAGCCACTGAGCGAAAAATGAGCCTCATCACTAAAGAAAATTTTGTTCGAAAAATTGTTGGATTTTGTACGGATGGAGATGCAAATTTAAATGTAAAATCCACCACAATAGCCGTAAGACAAGCCCAAATGTTGAGCACGTTGAGGAATCAACAAATTCGGGTCTTCCTCCACGCTTTGAGCAACGACAGCGATATTTTCAGCAGAACGAATGTTGCGATGAAGCACAGGCCTTGCAATATCAATAACCAATCCAGTCTCTTCAAATTTTCTCACTGTGTTCGAAATTGTTTGCTGTGTAGGTCGATTATATCGACCGTAATCGGCTCGTAAAGCCCTAAATGTTGAAACAGCAGAATCATCATTTTTATAATAAAATTTGATAATTTTAACGCATTTTTCACTGTTAAACGATCCATATTTCTAAAGGGCAAATCTTCAACTAAAAACAACATGCTTTGGATGACATTTAATTTTAACAAATGTCAAATGGCAGGGTTATACTTTCCCAACCACGAAATGGATAACCCTGTATTTTGAATCCGTCAATTAGTCCGCTGTTTACCTTGGATTGAAATTACGAATGCAATTAAAAATGTATGTACACTAACTCTGCGGCACGACAACATTATGTGCATTGTCTAATATGACTGGAAATAATTGATGCCACATTTACGGGGTCTAAGTGGGAAATAAGATACTACACTCATTTTCAATACTGTATTCATTAGGTGTGATATTTTCTATATTTGAGGTTTGTTTCCTCGAGCTTTGTTTTATTCTCATTTATTTTTAACACTACTAGTTTTGCTTCGCTGTCGAGTTTCAGGAAAAGTCCGCTGGTGGTCGCTAATGACCACGAGAATATGTTGATGTCGTCTCCATAGGCTACTACTTGGCTTGAATTGTATAGTAGTGTCCCACTGGGATTGACAGGTAGTTTTTAGGGTTTTGTAAAATTATTTCGCGTCCTATCTGTCCGTCCGTGTGTCACAGCAATTTTTCTCGCAAACCATATAAACTATATTTTGTATGTTGGTGTCAAGTGGTGCCGTCTTCAAAGCTCAACTACAAAAAAAAACCCTGTGGCAATGAATTTATATTACGACATCACTTAAATAACTAAGCCTGGTATCACAAGCCGAATTGAGAACGCACTACATAAGTTGTTTTGATGTGATACAAAGAAAATCATTTGATATTATTTAAGCTCCAAATAAGCTACTTAAAAATACGAGTAAATCACTACAAATAGCAACCGATCAATTTTTCATTGCATTTCTAACTATTTTTCATTGGCTTTCAAACAGTTTCTACATCCCCGAACATACCATCAGACCAGTATAAAGAGAAATCCTGGCAATGTAATAACACTTGCATTGAGTGGTCCTCTTTATAACCTCTACAATCGATATAAGACTATACCTTAGATGTTAGGTACTTTGCTTGAACGGCACTTAGTCAACCGTGAACTAAAGCACTCCCTTACATAGTGTTGCGACTTACAACTGTGCAGTATATTCCGAACACACTCTCAGTTGAATGCTTTTTCTTTAAGTAAGCTCAAGTGGAAAACTGATTTTTGGTGCGACCTACAGAAAAATTTCTCCAGGGAACGTATATCTATTTGGTAAAAGGACTTTTTTTGAATGATAAAGTCCAACCACAAACCACACACAGACCAGAATTCAATATGGAAAAGATCAGGGTCAGCTAATAAAGTCATGTATACTTCTCAATTCCAAGATCTGAGAGGATTTAAAAACCATTCCTCAACCCGTTACTTTATTGAGAGACTTTCATTGATGACACTTTTTCAGACGAATACAAAGAAAGCGTTGTCAGTCTTAAAATGCGTAGGCTTACAAATATTGAGCAATTTCTAAATGAAAAGATGTAAATTTTTTAACATTATTATTCAGCTCTTTTCAAATGCGTTCGTATATTTGTAGCTCAAACCATCCACATAATATTCCAACGGTTTGGAAGCAGGCAGCTGATATATGTGCATGTGAACTCACACTAACATAATAAAAGCTATTGAGGACTGACCAAAGCTGTCCCACGTAATTTAAAAATTCTGTCGCTCGAGAATAGAAATTCAATTTTCTGCTTCAGTGTATTTGAAATAGGATTTAAAGGACGAGTGGTAGTACACTGTTGTGAATTACATTCACCGCTCTAATAGCATTGCATTTGAGCGTGCATTATTGGATGTAATGCAGTTTTAGTTGTGGATATTCTCGTAATAGATTGAATTCATATGTACATACGTTAAATATTATTTTCGTTGATATTGAAATCATTTAATCACTTATCAAATATCAGAATTTATGGATTATGCATTCAGACAACTGGAAATCTATCACACGAGTAATGCGTAGATGAATTGGATTTAATTCCAGCTAACCAAATTTAAATTTCCCGTTAGTTAATCGATACGTTTACCACATATCGCACTTAAAGTACTCATTATAATTTGCTTTACGATTTCACGATTCAACGATTTTCAAATTGCTCCATTTATGTTCTTTGAAAGCATGTAATTAATTTAATGAATTAGTGACCATAAATCCTCATTCGTTACAAAGGAATTTTCTGAATTCTGTTTCACTGGGCGTGTACTACTGAATTTTTTGACTTTGTATAACGGAACTAAAGGGAAGGAGCAAATAATTTTGAATCCTCTTAATCCATCCGCTCTCCAAAGCACCAAAGTAGGTTCCGTCAAAAAGTAGATAAATTACAAGTTTAGGTCTTAACCAAATTTTCAAAGCAACTCCTAATATGTTTTTTTCAAAAGCAGTCGAGATGGGTACTAAATAGATAGAGAATAGAGACACACCAAAGACAAGGTTCACACAAATTTATTGATCTGGAATCACACCTTGAACTAGGTGCGATAGCAAGGTCTCATATAAAAACTTGTTTTAAACGACGTCATAATAGAGGGAGAGCTAGCAACGTATTTATTTTGGCCAAAAAGCCACAAAGATCTCGACCGTGAAGCTTATATATGCACATGCTGGATAAGAAAAGTAAAATCTGGCAGTCCTCCATGGTTGAGTTCTACCACCATACATTTCAAATAGGTTGAGGAAGGAGAATTATTAGGACCACAATCAAGTGAGATTCCACCGTTGCATATTAATAGCCGATGACAATAACTTTTGTTGACGGCTTATACATTTTTCAAATCATTTTACTCATATGCGTCATTTTTCTCCGGGTTTCGAAAAATTTTCAGAAACAGTGTAGAAATATGTACACTGGAACAAATTCTGTAGTTTAGAGCAAGTGTGAGGTACACGGAAATTGAGACTCGAACACGACCGCCACCAATTAATCGACACATCATTTGTCATTTACAAGATTTTCTGACTGTCGTGTCCGATTGTCAAGGTTTGGAAAATACTTTAACTAACATGTATGATAAGTTGATCAGCAGTATCGAAGATTTAAATGAAGAAAAAAATCAGCTTGTCTCACGGCAGCATTCTCAGACGAGAGCTAACGATGAGAGTTTTGTGGAAATGGCGAGCAGCTTCAACGAATTAGCTGCCAAACTGTCGGATAGCAACAAAAAAGTGTATAAAGCACTAGTATTATTGGGGAATCAGATAGTGTCAATAAAAGAGACAGTTACTCATATCCAACAATCGCAAAATAATGAAACTTTAAAGAAGTCATCATTGTTTGAAAGTGACGTCTCGAGCGACCTGCAAAATCTTAGTGAACAACTTCAAAAAGTATCTTCACAGCCTGACAGATCAAGCGACCGAGAGGAAGTTGCTCATATTCTCACCAGATTGAGCAGGCTCGAGGAGATGTGCACTAGTATTCTGGCCAGCAACATAAAACTTCATGGGCTCCCCAGATTTTGCGCTCAACGGAAACACAACATGCCAATTCAATATCATCACCTGATCCAACTCCTAACTACATCTACAAGCTTGGAACCCTCTGTACAGAAGAAGAATGGGAGGATCGCATCAAAAGATAACAAAAGTCAATAATTAATCCTAGCCCATCTCTAGTAAAAATCGCAGATGCAGCGTACAGCATCTTCTTTACGAAGGGGAAACATTTGAATGCAACCGCTGTCAGAAAAAATATTGAAAACATACTCCACATCAATAGCTGCATGGTTGAAGAACTATCTTCTCAGAACACTCGAAGGAAAAGCTTCAAAGTGTTCATTCCATCACAGTATTCTTGGCTCTTCACAAACTACAGAAAAAAGAAAGGCAACTACATGTGGAACGGTATGAACTTTAAATTATGGAAGGAGCGTAATGGAGTCACAGAATCCAATGCCAGCCGTGACAAAAGTAATTATAAGAAAGTATGTACTCCTAACTCCATAAATAACACTTCAATTTCATCCAACATTTCTTATAACGCACCTCCATCCTTACCTTCTCCTATTTTATTGAATAGTGATACGTTAAATGACACTAAAGAGATTTGTGGCCAACTACGAAAAATTTCTGGAAAAGAGCGATCGAGTGTCGATGAGATGACTACAGATCCACCCTCGATACCTGAAATATCCATCTCAATAACTAGGTACAGTAATTTCGTGCATGGTGAAGACCAAATACCACCAGCGACGAGCTCATCCGGACTGCCAACTGTATCAACCACTTCAAACAAGAGCAAATCATTTCTAGATCCACTCTTGCCACCCACTGTTAAGGCTACTATGGTCTCGAGTAACGATCTGGAAAAAAGGTACCTTATTTCAAGGCTCAGAGAGCACAACATTTATGAATGTGTTCGCCTTTACCTCTCCTACATGCATAAAGCACCGGAAACAACCTGTATTGAAGGTAAAACGAGGACTAGTCTCAACATCATTATTCAAAAAGAAGGCCTTCCGGTCGATCTTGACGCCCTTCGGAACTTATATTTTTCCTATCATGAAGAGTTGGGTGTGACCATAGACCAGGCAAAAAAAGATCTTAAGACCTATGCTTCCTATGTTAGTTCCAGTTATATCTCTTCACTACAAAGGACAAGAGAAAACCAACACAAATTTTTTCGTCCCCTTTCATAAGTCTATTCAACATAGTCTAAAACTGTTTTACTACAACTGTAGTGGTATCCGTAATAAACTTCCCCAACTGTTTCTTGACGCAAAATCTTGCCATTTTAATATACTTACCCTGACCGAAACATGGTTAAATGACTCACAAAAATGAGGAGATTGTGGACAATAATTCGTCCATTTACAGAGACGACAGAGATTTCCTTAGTACTGGACAAAGATGCGGTGGTGGTGCATTGATTGCTGTACATAACTCTCTCCTTAGTGAGCCCGTTAAGACGCTATCAAATTCATTATTCCAGCATAAAATAGTGCAAATAAAGCTGCAGAAATTTTCCCTCCAAAATCATGCTTACCTCCAGAATCTGTCGAAATTATCTATAATGCTGTATGTAATATCATAGCTGGAATTACTGCCGGAATTAATGAGCAAGACAGGGTCATTACAACTGGTAACTTTAATCGGCCAAACATTAAATTCGTAACTGATGAACTTGGTAATCTCCTTCCCGTCAATCTTCTAGACAGTAATGACTTTAACTTAGTGAGCACCCTATATGGCAATGATTTGCAGCAAACTGCTCCTATCCCCAACCAAAACGGAAATTGGTTAGACCTCATTTTCACAAATGCACATGACGAAGTAGTGGTTAATCCAACTGATGAGAGCGAGCACCTGTTTTCCAACACAATTCATCACTCCGCCTTTTCTGTTGAACTTTCCACCCCAGATTCAGTAAACCTATTTCTTACAATAATGAGATTGTATATGACGTTTGTAATGGCGATTACAACAATATTAACAACCTTCTATCAACTTTCAACTGGACTAGTACTTTGTCAACATTAGACTTGGATCAAGCCTTATCCACGTTTTATCAAATCATTCTTGACGCTGTTGATTCATTTGTAACTAAAATTAAGAAAAAAGACAAGGTTTCTAAACGCTGGCTGGGAAGTGACCTCAGGCGTTTGCGAAACCAACGAAACAAGCTATATAAAATATTAAAAAATGGTAACAACGTTGGCGAAGAGTTTAAGAGGAAATATGACGAGCTCGCTAATGAGCTTAAAATTAAATCTCAAGAAGCATATAAATCCTACATAAATTTTGTAGGTAAAGAAATCACTCGGAATCCTAGAAAATTTTTCAAATTCGTCAACGTAAAACGTAAAATACATGGTTATCCTTCAGCAATGAAATAGAATGATTCTATCTCTTCTTATCCAGAGCAAATCTGTGAGTTTTTTGCTGATTTTTTCCAAGGAATCTACTGCGATCCTGGAAACTCTCAAAACCTTCCGTTCTCTGAAATAGCACCAAGAGCACAGATCGATAGTATTTCGATTTCTGAAGAGGAAATTCGGCAAGCCATCGAAGCTCTTGATTTGAACAAAGGACCTGGCCCCGATCTCATTTCCCCTCGTTTTTTGGCCCTCTGTAAAGATAATTTGTCCCTCCATCTTATCCTCATTTTTAATAAATCGCTTTCGAGCGGTGTTTTCCCCTCACATTGGAAACCATCTTATATAATACCAATCCATAAAAAAGGCGAAAAGTGGTCTGTTGAAAATTATAGGGCAATCGCTATGTTATCTTCCATACCGAAGATTTTCGAAAAGATTGTATGCGATAAAATTTCACCTCTTATTGAACCTTATCTCAACGACGAGCAACATGGTTTCCGGAAAAGCAGATCTTTAACCACCAACCTTGTTGTGTTGACGTCAGACGTTCTATGTGCGATGGAAAAAGGTAACCAAATCGACGCCATATACACCGATTTCAGCAAGGCGTTTGACCGCGTGAATCATGAAATATTGATAAAAAAACTGCATAATTTTGGAATCACTGGCCCATCGCTTAACTGGATTCATTCATATTTGAAAAACCGCATCCAATATGTCAAGTTCAAAGGTCGCTTATCGAAGAAAATTAATGTCCTCTCTGGGGTGCCTCAGGGTAGTCATCTGGGTCCATTACTTTTCAATATCTTCATATCTGACCTTTCAGCGGCACTATCCGATATACCTCACCTTTTTATGCCGATGATCTGAAGGTATATTACATTATAAAATCGCATATTGACGCTTTCTTCCTTCAATCCAAATTAAATATTTTGCTCCAATGGTGCAACGATAATCAACTTGCACTCAATTTGGATAAATGCCATGTCCCAAATTTTTCCCAGAAAAAAAACCATCCTTAACGATTATCAACTCAAAAGCATGAGTTTGAGCAGAGTTGAGAGCATAGTAGATCTAGGCGTAATCTAAGACACACAGCTTCGGTTCAATCTTCAACACGACGAAGCCCTCTCTAAAGCTAATAGGATGCTAGGTTTCATCAAAAGGAGAGCCAAAGAATTCGAGAATATTTGGGCAACAAAATCGCTATACACTTCACTTGTTCGTCCCATTCTCGAATACGATTGTTTGATCTGGGACCCAATTTACAACATTCATAAAACTAGATTCGAGTCGTCACAAAAACAATTTTTACTCTTTGCCCTAAGGTCCTTCTATGACCCCAGAGATTTCCATAGCCTTCCATCCTACGATAACCGACTCCAAATATTGAATATGGCATCACTAGCTACTAGGCGAACTGCGTTGTCCTCATGCCTAATTTTCGATGTGCTTAGGGGTTATATTAACGTGAAATTTATTTCCGAGAAGGTACGGCTGAATAATCCTTCTAGAGTTACCAGAAATTCTCCTATGTCCACCACAAGAACACATCGGACCATATATGTGGATAACGCGCCATTAAATAGATGTCGTAAAGCATTTAACAAATTCAGCAATCATTATTCCCCAACCATTTCCAAGTTCCTTTTCAAGCCCATAATTACACAATCCTGCTCTTTCCGGATACAGTAGATCATTAAGTAACCTAATATATAAATTGTAATATCTTTGTGTTTTGTTAAATGATGCCTTGTTTGGCAATAAATAAATAAATAAAAGGTGATCGTTAACGAAGACGTATCGCTTCTAAGCCGAAAGTTTTCCTGTCACTGTCACTGTGAAAGCTTGGATAATATTGATATTGGAGAATTAACTAAGTCCGAGCTATGTAATCCGAAAGCACGTTTACCGAAATATCAAACACAGTTTTTTTCATTAGTTCGGGATTTGGGTAGATCTTTCGGCAACTAAAGTGCACGAGGTACATACGGATACCAGCAGTGTGGGATGGGCTGAAATTTTCTTGCAGCTGACAGATGGTATGAATTGAAGAAGTAAGTGATTGAATTGATTGCGAAGTTTAGTGGCGGAAGTTTTGGTGAGGGAAAGTGAACAAGAAATTACATTAGTTGTGAAGTAAAGTAAAATTCATGCGTAAATACGAATGAAGGAAAAGAATTTTTGGTTTTCAGCCTCAGGGAATAAAATTGGTGCGAGTTTGGGGTCTAACGTATTAACTGAAATAAAATAAAGTGCCGAGATTAATTTTCCATTTGAAAAAAACTGTTTTGTTGGTCTGTGGATAGGACCAGGTCCGAACATAAAGTTTTACTACGAGTTCACTATAACGACAGATCGGCGAGTGCGGTAAGTGGCCTTTGCGTGTTTATTGATTTTTGTTTGCTTAAATTTTCAAATTAATTTAAAACTTAATTTCCAGTGGCCCCACATTCTTTTTAGGGTTTTGTACTAAAATACAAAACCCTATTGCAATCACGACCTGTGTCCGTCTGTCCGTCCGTCCGTCCGTCCGTCCGTCCGTCTGTATGTCACAGCACTTTTCTCCGAAACTATAAGGGGTACAGCCATGAAACTTTGTAGAAAGGTCAGAGGTGGTGACCTCTTGAAAGTTCAAGGGTGGAAAAATTTTTCAAAGGCGTTTAAGGGGGGTCTCCCCATATAAGGGGGTGACCCCTCAAAAAAAATTTCACCATTGGTAGTCGAGTTGGGTGTCATTGGAAAGGTCTCAATAAGATCTTTACAAAACAAGTCTTAAAATTGTCTTATAAGTACCGAGGGGGGCAGGGGAAGGGGATATGTACGAACTTTTCGCGTACCCCCCCCCCCCCCTCGCGATTGGACACCTTCCATCCGAAAAATCTGAAAAAATCATGAATGTAGGCCCTAATGAGTACAACAACAACAAATACATGAGAAGTCAAAATTCACTCAACTTTGTTAGTAATAGTATGATTTATCGATTGTGTGTTTTCTTGAATAAAATCTAAACGGTACCCTTAAACTCAATAAAATTTAGCAAAGAGATGACTATTTATAAGATTGATCTTTTCGGAAAGTTTCATAAAGATCGAATTGTATTTACCGAAGTTATAGCGATTTGAATTTTCGTGTATTACTATGGAGCAATATGCCCTGTATTACTATGGAAACATATTGCTATGGAACCAAATGCGCCTTTTACCGACTTAGACACTACAGCTTTGCTAGAATTTGCATGAAAATTTCAGGACTGATAGGTATCATGAAGATGAGTTCATACAATTGAAACAAGTCGAAGAGGCAGGAGAGAGCTCCTAGCTAAAGGGCTTTGTAACCATTTTAGGATTCGAAAAAATAGGCCATGAATCGATGATTACAGTACAGAGGAGTGGCCCCTGGAAAAAATTTGAATGAAAGGTAGCCGATATGAGTATCAACTGAAAGTTCTCTATGAGAGCTTTTCAAAACAGTTCTTAAACTGACAGTTTTTGCTTCAGTGGGAGCACAGGGGGGAAATACATGAAAAATGTGTTTCCTCCCTCGCGAATGGACACCAGTGATCTAAAAAATCTGAAAAAATATCAAAGGAGATATTTATGGGTATAACTAAAACAAATACCTCAGAAGTCGAAATTCGTTCAACTTTGTTAACAATAGTATGATCCTCGAATTTCACATTTTCTCCAATTAAATCGTCTTTGACATGTTTCTTGATTTTATTCGTTGCTGGTTACTGCATTTTGTAAGTTGAGTATAAAACCCTTCTGACATGAGCATAGGTCTGTCTACCCAACTTGTTTGTCTTTGCCGAGCGCGCGAAGAACAACGAGGAAAGAGTGAGTATCTATTTGGTTTTCCTTCCTATTTGTTACTGTCGATTCACATTATTAAGTTCTTTTTTTGTGTTGTCTTGTACATAAAAAAAATTTTATTTGATTTTTTTTCTTCTGTACATTAAATTTTAAAGGGGTCTTATTTTATTGAAATCAAAAATTCGTAATTTTTTTGCAGAAATTTGCCTTTATATTGAATAAAACGGCCATAACTCGTCAAAAACAATAATCTTTCATTTAATAAAATGATCTCCCCCTTTTCCGTCTTTTTTCCCTTCGTGTTAGTTATCATATTCAAAGTGGCTCAGCATGAGTAGAGGGTGTCCCGGAAGATTCACGACATGACTGAGCGCTAGCCGACCTCAGTATGCCACCCCAGGTTACTCACTCCTCTGCTGAAACATAATGTCTGCAACTGCGGTGACTTCCGCGGCTGTAACAAATGTCCGTTATCAAAATTTCACTGCTAGGTGGGGTTAACTGCTTCATTATCTTGGCTTATACAACTGTTCGAAACATTCTCAAGGTCAAGGAGGAGCTCAATTCCTTGTTCGAAACACTCGAGTTGAACACGCTGCATAGTTATTATATCCTTTCCAGTAACTTGAATGCCCGACCTACATCATGACTGAATGCCAACAACAATCCAAAAGATGTATTCCTGAAGTCTTCGATAACAGAGAATCAAATTGAATACAGGTGTAATCTATATGGGTTGGAGTTCCCAATATGCCCTAGGACAAATTCATATTTGGGCCTCTGCATTGCTGACGCAAGACTTAAATTCAGCTCTGATAGTTTTCAATGGAAACTGCAGGTGCTTCTTCACGAAATCATGGAAAGCAATCATCGAAGAGATGATGTCCTCCTCATTCCAGCTCAACATGAAAATCATCGGTTGAATTTCAAAAAAACAGACTGGGGAATGTTTCAAAACAAGTTTATTCGGGAGTACCAGAAGCAACGTCCTTCTTCTGATGATGGCAATACTTGCTCAATGATTTCTAATGACAGGAATCTAACTAACGATGAAATAGATCTCTATTTGTTGAAGTTACAGAAGCTAAAGGTGGAAACGATTGAAAAAGCAGTTCCCAAGATTAAACGTCGAAGCAATTTGGAAGTTTATGAAACACAACCATTGCAAAGTTAAAAAGACTGAAAAGCCTTCTTTTCACACGCCTCAACAATATTTATCGGCGATTTTTGGACCACAACCATCCCCAGTTGGCTTTGTTTATTACATCTGAAGAATGTTAAGAACTTAATCCGTTCATACTTCAGGAGTGGGGTCAGCAATCAATGGGTGGGAAAACTGAGAGATATTAGCCCACAGGACACAGATAGCGTTTTTGTGAAAGTGAATAGCTTATTCCGTAAGAAGTCTTGAACAAAGTATAGAATTTTGGAGTCGCTAATGATGAGATAAATCTTTTCGATAGCCGGATAGGAATGAAAACAGCATCATATGTGATGGATTGCAAAAACATGCCCTGATTAGAACGCATTTTGAATTGGTGAATCAATTCTTAATATCCATGAAACTTTAACATCTGACCTCATACCGAGCTTGAATCTTATTGACTTTTTTGTCAGCTATGAAGATTTGTGTTTCATATTTGGCAGGATAAACAGCAAGAAATCATATAGTACTGACAGTATTCCAAGTATAGTTTTCCGACATTTGTCTGAGGTTGCTATTGGCGATTTTTACATATTGTTCAACCAAATGTTGAATAATTCATAGTTCCTAAATGATTGGATTGGCTAGGGTATTACCAATCTTGAAGAAAGAAAACGAGTCTTCGAGTGCTTAAAGCTATCGCCCGATCAGCTTGCTGCCTAACATCAGCAAGGTGTTTGAAGTGATACTAACATGCCAATTGAAAAGCCCCTGGTCTGATAAACAGATGGTGGTGCTAGTATTAAACCTTCAAACGATACTTGTCAAAATTTAACAGCAGTCCGACCATTAGTTTGTGAGATATTGCGTTGTGGGTGTAGCTACTTTTATTATTTGAAAAAAGGAGGAAAAAAAGAATTTCGTGTGCTGATAAAATATTGCCTTTTTGAAGGGAGAAAATACAGTTGAAGCAAAATCTTGGCTTGATGAAGAGTTTCCGGGGCCTGCGCTAGGAAAATGAACCATCATTGATTGGTATGCTAAGTTTTAACGTGGTGAAATGAGCACCGAAGACGATGAATGCAGTGGAGACCTAAAAGAGGCTGTACCTGACGAAATAATTTTGAACGACCGTAAATGACTCTAAGCAGTGTTTAAGCACAATAAACCAATGGATGAAACATGGCTCCATCATTTCACTCCAGAGTCCAATCGACAGTCAGCTGAGTGGACTGCACACGATGAAGAAAATCAAAAGCAAGGAAAAACACAACAGTCAGCTGGCAAGGTTATGGCATCAGTATTTTGGTATGCGCAAGATATAATATTCATTGATTACCCCCAAAAGGGCCACACCATCAACAGCGATTATTATATAGCGTTATTGGATCATTTAAAGGATGAAATCGTTAAAAAACGGCCCCATTTGACCGGGAACTTTTCAAATGGCCTGTTAAATGGAGCAACAGGCGCCCACATTGAGAGATATGTGTTGATGCCTCATTATAAATTTGGTTTTTATGTCATGATTAATTGATATAGAGAAAGCTTTTGATACGGTTTGGTTAGATGGACTAGTTTTTGAACACCTTCAGGACAAGTTCCCCTAGTTTTTAAACTCCTTCAGGACAAGTTCCCCAGGCACCTTGTCGCCATGATGTGCAATATGTTACACGAGAAATTATATGCTGTAACTGATGGAAATCTAACAAAAATGCGTGACTTCAAGGTCTTTAATGGTTTTCTCATTATTCATTCGCAAGCTATTGAACGGCTTTAATTTTAACGTCTCACCAACACGATCATTGGTAACGTTTGCTGATGATCTGATCATCTATACGGTAGACCAAAAACCTACAATAGTTCAGCTCTAAACCGACAATTGGCGAATAAAAATCAATTCGCAACAGTGTGAAACAATTTTTTTTCAGACAACGCAGCAAGCGGTCAGTCAAAACCTAAAACGTAATTGGAAGGATTTCCACATCATGGCTGGTAAGAGTAGATCGGAACGGATTCCACATAAATATTGTTTTCGATCCTTGGTGTTCATCTCGATCAGTATTTGTACTATACTGAACATGTCAAAATCATGTTTAGTAAGGTACAAAAAGTAATAGCCCTTTGACGACTCTTTCATCCGAGATACATTGATCAAAATGTCAAAGTTATCTATCGCAAGACCCTGGTTGGATCAATTTAGACATATGGATCAAAGATCTGATGCAACCAAAGTGCTAGTACTGTGAAAAGATTAAGCGTTTTGGAAAGGAAATGCCTTCGTGTATGCACTGGCTTATACAGAAATTCTGAAACGAATTAGAAACACTACATATCGAATAGAAAAATTTATCAAACTGCTAAAGTGAAATCATGTTGCAAGACCTATAACTGTGAATGAAAACCCCTGGGTTTCATAGTGGTTCCACTCTACAGACGGGTATATCACGACTTACCTTATTACTGGCTTCCTTCCCCCAGAAGCATTCGTGTATTTGGGCATGAATCGATATTTTTGTGATTCTGACGGCGTCCCAATTATATATCACATATGTATATAGGCACGCCACCGATATAAAGATAAATTTCCTCCGACTTTGAAATCACGAGACTAACAATTCCAATGGAGATACTCATTTGCTAGATTCGTTGGGCTGGTCGGTCTGAGACGGAGCAATTTAGGTATTGGTGGCCAAATGGCAATGTATAAATTATTCGTGGCTACTTTCTGTCTTTGTCCTTTTTGTTGCTAAGTTTTGAGGTTCAGCTTATTGCTACATTTCGTGTCGTTCATTTATGTTAAAAATTAAGGATACGTTTCAATAATTAGGATAGGTATATGTTATGTTTAATATATAAGGTGTTGAGATAAGGTTTAACGCTTCAGCTATGAATAGTGTGTTAGCATTGTAAAATATATATAGTTGAGTGAATTTTATTAGAATTAGATTATAACATATTAGGTGTAGGATAAAATTTCATTGATGTGCTACAATTATGAATAATTTTTGAATAGTGTTGGTTGGTTTTTAATCTTTTTTCCGATTGAATCAGAAAATAAGCAATAATTTTAATAGATTTGAATTTGCTGTTGTATTTTTTATTAAATGTATTTCATTGATAACGTATGAATGTAGAAAGCCATTTGGGCTATTATGTTTAAGCATTTTTATTGTTTGGGATTTGCTTTATATTCTTTGAAAATTTATAACGATTAGTATTGAATAAAGCGCTTTTGACTTTGTGCTATGCCAATTTCAAGAGGCAATTTTTAAGGAACTTGATTGCAAGTTTAAGAACAAAAACCTACATGATGCGTTTATAATAAATTGAATATTACCATTTTAAAATTACGCCATCAAAAATAATTTTGAATGACTTACCTCAAAAGCTATTATGAAAAACTTGATATGGCGCTTGTGTATTTTTAATGTTTCTTTACACAAGCTCCTCTCACTCACTTACCAGTTTAATTGTAGCAAAAGAACTCCAGCTTGCCATTATTCCTTAAGTTGAAAATTAATATGTGGTTTTATTCCTTGTAATAGCTCAAGGCTGACTTTCGAAATCCTATTTTAACCCAAATCTGGCTGTCCATCCGCCTGTGTATCTATCAGTGTGCTGATACAGTTGAAAGGTGGATTAGAAGCGGTTGCCACTTCAAAATTTTGATACCGAATTCTCCCAAATAAGAAAAGAGCCCTTAAAAAAATTATGAAAACAGTCATGTAGGGTATCAAATATAAGGCATTGATGAAAACTTTACAAAATACATCCTAAAACTATGTTGCTGCAATTGAGGGCTTTAAGCTGCTTAGACAATAACATTAGAAAAATTTCGGGATAGATGTTCTGAGAGCTATTTTAAACTAGCAAACATTAAAATTGATTTCAATTTAGCTCATTCAGCAACTTTTGTCCTCCATAAAAATCAATTGGTTTAAAGATAAAATTACATACTTTACAAACCACGGTATAACATAACTTATCGCCAGTTACAGAGGTTTTTTAAACGCTTGCATAAACTCTTTAAGTAATTTTACTTATTTTGATAAATATTTTTTTGTGTCCATCACCCAAGATATACTCCAATAAATAATTGGCATACATCGTATTAAAGTCGACTAGGTCAAACATCTTAAAATGCTTCATTTTCAAATCGTCTATTCGTAAATTGCTGGAAAAGCAGGAAAAGCTTCAACTCCCGATAAGGTTTCATCATTAAACGCAAAGTTTCGATGCTGGTACTTTCCTGAACTCAGCTAAAATACTAGAATTTACGAGTACGAGCCTTACATATTATTTGTCTCTTTACCATTCCACATTATGCTTTTAACTTCGCCTAAAACTAATACAAAAGAAAACTTTCGGTTTTGCAAGAATTCGTTAAACTTTCTGCTAGTAAATTCCTGAGTTACAAATTTCAGTTAATTGGACGACTTTCACGAGAAACTCAAGTAAGGATGGGAAATAAGTTCGGCAAAGAGACATCTTTTAACTTCCGAAAATATTTGCCAAACTTTAATTCTCTTTCCAGAGCTTGTGTTACTTAAGAGATACAAATTGATTTGTGATACAACGAACTTCGTGGAAATGAATATTCATTCTCTTTTTCGCGAGTTTTATGAGTCTGTGGTAGAGAGAATGATTGAGTGAAAATTTAAAATTTTTGTCTTTATGGTAATTTTTCATGCTCACTTTTTTATGCAGGTAAGAATGGTATCACAAGGAGCTCAGACTAATGGCATATTAAATGGTCGTAAACTGACAAAAAGCTTGTCCGAGATGACAGGAGCTCGTGGCCAGGACCAACCGACAATGATGGATGAGCCGAAAACGTAAGTATCTTTCATGGTCTCGTCCCGTTTATTTTCCACACATTGTAATCACGTTAATTGAATGTCTACCTCATTAGGCCGTCGGACCATGAACAGCTGCATCGAACGTACTCGGAGGAGCCACCACGTTCACCACTAATGGTTCCCCCTTCATCGCATCACGACGAACGCTATTTCGACCAAATGTTATCATCACGGCCAGCTTCGTCCTGCCGCAACACCACGGACCAGATATCCATTCATTCCCGAAATCATTCCCAGGACAGTGCGGTGTCATATCGGTCATCGGATATGACACTTCTGACACCGGCCTCGTCAACGGCGGGACTATCTTTCGACACGGGAAACATGGGTGGCCTCATATCCTCTACTCACAGCATGGTTAGCATGGCCACAACGACGGCTTCAACAACGAAAACGTCTCAGGACTTTGCCAGGAGCTCGTCACGTGCAGCTAGTGCAAGCGTGAGTAGTCATGGAACATTTGACTATGAATCGAATAGTTTGCCACGTCGTACGTGTGGTCATCACCCGCGGGAGGAATTCTACACATACAGCTTACCGCGCGCTCCGGCCGCCTACCATCAACACGAAGTTTGCAGACACGTAACGGAATGTTCGGAACTTCTAAATGGCACAGTAACCACGGGAGGAGCGATGAAATTCCACAAGCCCCGAATCTCACGAGAAAGTTCAACGGATTCTACGAATTTGCCGATGGAGCGGAGACGCGCCTCGGTGGGTCCGGAACTAATACCTAAAACTCACGCCGTCCTAAGAAGGCAATCGATGCCTTGGCAGTATCAACGCGTTCCTATAAGGATTGAGAGCAGGGAAACGTCGGAGGAAGTATGTTCAACATGCGATTCCGAGGCGGATTCAAATGCCCCCGAGCGCCAAACTTCCGAACACGTACACTTGGATGGCGTTTGCAAGGATGAGGTAAGGGAAATTAAGCTGAAAGGAAGGTTAGTGCTTGCTTGATGCGAATCAGTAATACTAAGCATAGTTTTTGAGGTAGAAGTAAATTTCGTAAGTTTCACTCATCCACGATAACTAAGTTAAGGACATTTTTATGCGGTGTGGACTTGTACACCTTAGAGAGCAGTTTTTCTTTCCTGATAGTATCTGGGTTTCATTTAAATTCTTAAATAACATCAGTGAAGTTTTTTTAGTAAGAATTATTTGGAATAGATATTTCTTGCATTTTCAGGAGTCTTTTAGTTTTGCAAATATACTATATCAGTAAATTTAAGTATGTAAAATGACTTACCGTAGACAAAAATCCGTTCAATTTTCAATCAATCAACCAATTCTATGAACGAATTTTAATAAAAATTTAAATTTCCTGAAGTATGCTGAGAACACTTCTTCTTCTGTTATTGTCAAGTTAATGAAATAAATTTAAATTTTCACGCAGGTTTTTGAATACTTTAGGTTTGGTTGGAGGAAAGAAAGATGACAAATCAATAATGACGTATTGAATTGTTTTGAACTTTGTGCTATTCAATGTTTGGATTAAGTTTATGCATAGCTACTTAAAGCCATTTTCACATTTTGCCCAGTGGATGGCTCTACAAAGTGGAGTCAAGCGTCATCAAAATCATTTATGGTATAGCTTCAACGCGGGTCTTTGCTTCCACTAGTAGTCGCCTTCAATAGTCGCGGTTCTTTGACCCCGTTTGCCAAATAATTCACAAACAGCTATCTGCTGTCGGCAATCATTGAATTTTCCCATTGTTTTGTCGGTTTCCTAAATGGATGTTTTCCTTGGACTCTACCCTTGGGGGCCTGTACTACCCATTGTAGCTTGATTGTAAGACTACGGAAACTGCAACGGGCTCGTTTGGATGAACAACGAGTACTCAAAAAGGAATTCTTTCGAGAACTGAATGGCGGAGACCAGTGGGAAAACTGAGGAAATGCTGATCCAGCTTGGTCGGAGAAGGCAGTTTATTGCTACTTGGATTTCGAAATTAAAGAATATGGTCAGTCGGAGCTACTTTTTGTAGTTAGCAAAGTCCTAGAATAACTGTAGTAGTAGAAAAAAATAAGAGAACAAGTATTATCTATGACAACTTGAAATCATTGAAGTACGCACGAATACTCAGGCTTATATTCAAGCATCGGCCATCAGTAATACTCATTTTTTGCCCCTTTTTTGAGATCCATCGTAGGTGACAGTCTTTCAACCTAAAATAATAATGCTACTAATATTCTTACACTATTCGTGTTCTTCTTTCCTAAAATTTGTTTGCCCAGGGCCTAGAAGCTCGGCTCATCATGCAGTCATTTTCAGTGTCCATGTCCTTCCAACAAGACTCTTCATTGCAAAAAGCGTCGACGTCACCTCGATCAAAAAACTTATGTTTACTTTCTATAGTGAGGGTCAGGAATGTTACCTATTTTTAAGGGCTTTTCACGCGAAGTAAGCTCTTTATCGTCAGCATTGATATTCAGTTCATTTGACTTCAGTGCAGATTACATCAAGCCAGAAATTACCTTTGAGGTTTCGCCATGAATCATTATCACAGTATCGTCAGTGTATGCAATCGTTCAGAAATTTCCTTTAATGAGATCTTCAGCTTTCTACTTAACTATTAGTGCCCACGGTAGTGAGGATACTATGCCACCCCTGGTGTATTAATGTTGCCCATTTTTGTAATATTACTGCTTCATCCAGCTATTACCCTTCTTTTTGTTCATAGTTCAACAACGTATTTGATCGAATATGCTTCTATAGCCCTCGTTTGTATATTATTGAATGCTCCGTCTATATCAATGAAGTTCACCTCCGTGTATTCTACGAAGGCGGTTCAAATATGATAGAGACAAACGCTGTAGATGGCACGCATGTAGTGGCTTGAGTATGTGATAGCTGGGTCCATTACAAACAGTATGACATAGTTTACGTCGGGAGTGCATATTTCACGCACGTGCTACGACCATGAGTGAACGCCAAGTGCCGGCTGCCGTTGCGCAATGTATTGTCATTCGTTTTTAGTGCAGAAAGGCGTTATAAACATGCAAGTTTTTCTGCGTTTGCGAAATCAGTTCAGTTATGAATGCCTGAGTAGAGCTGCTATGTTTAAATGAGCTAAATCATTCAAGGATGGTCACGAAACTATCGAGAATAAGCCGCATGATCGTCGACCATGAACCAACATCACGCCCGACAACATTTTTCGCGTAGAACAATTCATTTTGGGAGACCGTAGGATGAATGTTCGACACATTTTGGCTGAACTTGGCATCAGTATTGGTAGTGTAGAGTCAATCATCCACGAACACCTTCAATATTGCAAAATAACGGCGCAATGGGTTACTAAACTGTTGAAACTCTCCAGGAGAACGCATGCCCTCATACTGCGCGTCTCACGCTTGATACGATATCAAAATTGGAGTGGGATGTACCAAAATAACCCCCCAATAGTCCCTATGGCTACCTTATGTTTGGACTACTGAAAGAAGCCCTTGGAGGTCAAAGATTCAACGCCAACGGCGAGGTAAGGGAGTTTGTGCGCAAACGGCTGTCCGAGTTGCCCAAGGATCACGGCATGAGAAAGCTACCGGAAAGGTGGACCAAATGCCTAACTTGTAGGGGAGAGTACCTAGACTGACCTTATCTGCTTTCCAAATGCTGGAACATTCGATCAAGACAATGATATACTTTAACTATCTATAAGGAAACGCCCGAAACTCTAAAGCGAAAAAGATGTCTTAACTGATTGAATATTGCCACTTCGCTGTTGCACAAATTGATCTGGGTTACCCTCATAAATTCTTTCGTTACATGTTATTTGTAATCGGTCGCTGTCTGGTAGTTACTTGAGTAAAACTGAAGGAAGGTCATTCCGTTACTTTCCCTGGTGCTAACACATACTGAAACAAGTTGTGATTAGCTGTAGAGAAGCTCAAAACTATCCATTTTAGGGATCGCCAGCAGCCTGGCTATTCTTTGGCTCATGAATGGAATCTATCACCACTAATGCAATTTTTGACGAGCTGGAGGTCTCAACGGTTGTAAGACTGCGGAAGCATGAACTGTCCATATGAATCGTATGGACGGTTAAATGGATACCCAAAAAGGAAGTCGTTGGGAGAACTGAAAGGCGGAGACCAGTAGGGAAAGCAAGAACCCAGTCGATGAAGACAGTTCATCGCTGCTCGGGTTTCGAAATTGGAGGTTGCGGTCAATCGACTTACACAGTTGGAGGTACTATTTACAGGAAGCAAACGTATGACTTCTTTCCTCGTCTGGCAAATTCGAAGCTTACTCCCCGTTCCACTTTTTCAGTGCGTTGCTCATTTTCATCCGATCACATTTGTTTTCGCCTATTTTTCCTTTTTGTTTCTGTGGATAATGGAACGAATTCCTTTGTGGTAACATCAGTTTTTTTCATTTTCTTAGCATAGATTACCCTTTTTAAGTTTGTGAATCATTGGACGCCCTTTCTCTTCCAGTTTGTAGTTTTCTCTGCAGCACCCTTTAACCATCCTGGGTGATGCTCACAACTGCCCAATCCCACAATGGTAATCAATACTACTCCCGCAATATTGATTTCTGAACCAATTTTTGTACATAATTAGCACATTATGCCATCATGCTAGTTGTCAAGTCTCAGCAGACTTCTCTCCGTGTACACCAGGCGCTAAGAGTCCTTCTTCATTTTGAATATCTTTAGTTCCTGTAGACACCTCTTGCCTATGTGATAGATTAAATCCATCTAGTCTATTGAAATGATCTCCTGCATTGTACTTGCAACGCGAAGGGAAACTCTATTGAGAAAATGACCGTCTATTGCAATAGCTGTTTGCTGTTCACTGGAAAATTCAAACTCATTTTATGAGCATTTCTCTCTATATGATAACTATATAACTCATCAAACTAAAACGCAATATCATAGAATTTTGTAAAAAACACTACAAGTCTGCAAAAAATACCTTCAGTAACAAATAATTACTAATGTTTGTCGTTTAGAGTGTTCTTGTGCGTAGCAAACGAGAACACAAATTACATACCTACAGACCTCTGAGTCGACTTATGGCTAACGTAGGGGGACCCAGCCCATCAAGAAGACGCCTCTTGATGAGTACTGTAGGCTCAGTGTTACTGAACGGAGCAGAATAATGCGGCAACGCTCTCTGTAAGAAGGTATACCGAAAACGTTTGGCACAGGTGCAAAGAAGAGGAGCACTGAGGATTGCATATTCGTGTCCGACAATCTACGATTTGGCGGTGAGAGTTATTGCAGGCGTGATACCTGTTGTTCTTCTTCCTGGAGAGCGCTGCGCTATTCACCTATGGACTGCGCGCCTCAGACTTCTATATGATGCAGCTTTTGAGTAGGCATGGGTATTGGGCCAGGTTATCGATTGATGCGAAGTTGACAGATGAGAAGAGAGTGGGCGTTAAAAATTCAAAAAACTGAAGATAACAAAAGATGGCAAGAGTTTCAAGCTGGGCAGACTATTTTAACTTAAAAAACTCCCTGAGAATGTACCACCTTTGAAAAATTTACTAAAAAATGAAACCCCATTAACCGCAAGTAAGAAAATTGATAAGCTTTTGACGGGCCCAAAATCACCTTAAGCAAATGAGTCCATGGAGCCACCCTAAATGATACACCCCATCAACAAAGTGAGTTGGACACTGAATACCGCAAAAGAAAAAGGCCAGCAATAAAGTACAAAAAGGAGCAAGCGATAAGCTCTCACTTCGATGAAACATCTGTGTGTAGCCCACCAGGCAACAAACAAATACCAATATCTACGTAGTAGTCCGTGTAGTGTATAGTTAGAGCACTCAAACCGTAAACCGAAAGTCTATGGTTTGAGTCTCGTTGGCACCAACGAGATTCTATACAAGTGATTCTTCGGATATACTATAAGCCCGTTCATTTATAATACGTGCTGGTTTAAAATCAAAACGTATTGTAGCTGGGTGGACGGACACATGGCTTAAGCGTGATACTGACCATATCAGCTAATGGAGATAATGTGATTTCTAAGTAAAGGGCCGAAAGGGGCTAAAGCAAAACAAAATACCTATTCAATCACCAACCAAAAGGAGGACAACTTGTGTGAAATTCATGCAGTAAATGTCATTCGACAAGCGGACAATTGAAGTTATTGTCAAGTGAAAAATGGCAATATCTGATCTTGGAAGAATTTCGGTCCTCTCGAACCAACAATTTAAAAGAAACTGTATCGTTGGCTCCTTGGCGGAAACATAAAGTGAGAAAAATCAAGCGGCTTACATTTTTCCAAAAAGGTAAGCCAACTCCCTAAGCATGTGTTTAGGAAACGCTAGTCAAACTCGGTCGACAAAACAGTACGTCTGACCGAGACCGTTGAAGGTACTTTTTGCAGAAAGCGAGAGCTCAAGCGCGGCTGTAGTGCTACAAAAAAGAAGAGGAAGATCATTTTGAAAATACGTTAACCACATTTTATGCAATTTGCGATGCTTAAAATAAGTGCATGGATCTGCCGACCGAATTGGGAAAAGTCATAAAAATCGTGATACATTTGAATACTTAAATTGCAATCTCTATCAAATTGTTTCTGGCCAGAAATCAAGTTGAACGTTAAATTACCTCAATAAGTAATCTGAAAAGATTAGGATCAAACATACCCTAATTTCTTTCGAAGTTTTACGAGGAAACTCATGAGTTGGAATAATTTTTAGAATCCTCATAAATGAGCTATCTATAAACATACCTTAAAGACAATATCAGCCATGAGGTCATCAAAATACAGAAAAACGGAAATGTTTTGGTCTCATTTTTAGCTATGAAGGCATTTATAATGAACAAACTCAAAAAAAAATTTCCATGTCATGTTTAACAAACGCTTTGCTTCAAAGAAAATAATTTTTGCTCGATTTTAAGGGGCCGTTATTTTATTGTATAAGTTCTGATATCATTGACTGAATTGAATCATAAAAATTTTGCGTAGATCCACGTTAATATATTCTTTATTGAATAACTATGTTATTCAATAAAGAATATATTAACCTTCTATGGAACTACTTAACCACAAAACTTTACCGATATTAATACCCGTACTATTTTATTGGTGGTAAATGAGCTGTTTCCACGTGATGTAGTGGTTAGAGCACTCACCCCGTAAGCCGAAGGTCCCTGGTTTGATTCTTGTTGGAGACAACGACGTTTCTTCCAAGCGATTCTTCAGACGGGCTATAAGCCCATTCAGTTATGGCACACACTGGTTTAAAATCAGAACGTATCGCAACTGGAAGGACGGACACACGGCCATAGCATGGTGCTGACCATATCACCTTGCCGGAAGCCAAAATATTCTATCAAGATAGTGAGATACTCTAACTATCTCTAACCGAAGGCCGGAAAGGTGCTGTAGTGCTAAAGCCAAAAAAATGAAACGTTCACAAATATTCATATGAATAACACTAGAGCGAATTCGGACTTCTAAGGCATTTTTTTATTGAACTCTTGAAGAACTGCCTCGATGACTTTTAATTGTTTTTTGGATCAGAGTTGTGGCGAACGGGTAGGAATATACACTCCCCTCTTTGCACCCATTGATATAAATAACGTAACTGAAGGATCTGCTTTGAAAAGACCTTTCATTTGACCCAATGATATCCTACATGACTTTGGTAAATAAATGTTTAAGGATCCCCTTCCCATAGATAAAGGCCTCCGTTTAGAAACTTTTTTGAGTGCCCAAGCATTCAAGAAAGCAATCACTTCTTATATGTCCCCTACAGTGAGTATCTACAGCTACTATCGTTTCGGAAAAAAGTGCTTTGCCACACAGACGCCTGGATGGAAGAACAGATAGACGCACAGATGGGTAGTAATTTCAATAGCGTTAGGTGAGTTAGTACAAAAAAATAGTTAAGACATCCATGTGAAGCTGAAAAATCAATAAAGCTCACAAATGAAATCGGAAAACATTTAATCGCCTGCGACTCAACCCCTACATAATTGTTGATATTGTTAGATCTCAAAGCCAAGAGAAAGCACTTCAGTGGAGGGCCTACCAATAATCTCGAAGCTTTATCCTTTCAAAACATTGAAGCCCAACGGCCGAGTTGGTGTGAAACAAATTTTGAGAAGATGAAGAGCCTATGCAGAGGAGGACACTTGGTAACCATATGAAACGATATCCTTAAAAATCAAGACTGCAATACAGGCCTTGAGCTACTTTCCGACATTTCATATGGAGGTGATGTATTCAGCGTTGAGGGGGATCTTTTTTTCAGGACAAGCAACTGGTGAAGTTTTTAGCCTTTTTTTGAGCGTTTCCTTTAAAAAGAAAGAAAAATGAAACCAATATTGGAATCTCTGACGTGTATTCTTAAGGGTTCGAGGTTTGATTAGAAAAAGACACAATGATTATTGTCCTGACATGAACGTACATGATTTGAAGATGTTGGTCAATAATTCGATATTTTATTGTGTTGTTCGGTAATTAATGTAGTTTTTTTTTATGTTTTTCAAAGTAATTTCCTTTACATTAACAACAAACACTAATCAATGATATATTGACCTTTTTGTGAATGATCTTTTGTCATCTCTCGGTAACTTGAAAAATTTCACCTTCGAAGTAGCCTTGGTTTTAGAAGAGAAGAACTAGTCCAACTCATTTTTAACAGCCTGAATGGAATCAAAACTTTTACCATTCAAATGGTTTTGAAGGGAGCAAAACAAAAGATAATTTGATGGAGCTTAGTCAGGGCTATAGGGTGGATATAGTGTCAGTTCCCAATTGAGTTCCATTAATTTTTGAGGGGTTTTCAAAGGAGTGGGGTCTGGCGTTATCATGGTGGACATCACGCCTTTGCAATTGTCTAGTTCAGGGCGTTTTTCCTTGATTTTTTCATTTAATTTCGATAATTCACGATAGTAGACATTTGAATCAATAGTTTGGTTTCTTAAAAGCAGCTCAAAGTAGAATATACTCTTGTAATTCCATCACACAGAAAACATATTCTATTTTTCTGGCTATGTATGTCCTCTTGCTGGTCCATGATCGTTTTTGAACTACATTATCGCAAATAATGCATTTTTCACCACTCGCTATGATTCTTTTTAAAAACGGATCATTTTGGATACGATTCAGCAGAGTCGGATATGTTAATGCATTTGGCGAGGTGGAGTCCCTTTAATTTGTGGGGAAACCCAATAGCCAGTTTGTTCACGTAACCAAACTGTTGAAAGTGCTAGTAAACGCTTGAATTTGATATGTCGAGCATCATTAGTGGTTGAACGACCAGTATGTGGTGCATCTTGCACATTAAAATTTCCAGAACAAAAGTAAGCAAGCCAGCGCAAGTACTGGCGTTCAGTAAGGCAGTACTCACTGTAAACTTTACACGGTTTCTTTCGAGGTTCCACGGAAGTAAAATAATAAAATATGCTGATAATGCTCTCTTTGGTTATCCATCAACCAACTTGTTGTTTCCTAATAACCCTCTGCTTTTGACAGAAGATAGCCTAAATTCTAATCTTTGAAACAGTGTATAATAATATAAGCAACTCAATTTTTCACATCCTTTTTGTCTGGTAATTCCAGAGCGCTAAAAGAATGAAATGAATTTGTGCACTCAAGTGCTTTGAAATCATACACTGAGGCATTTTTTTATTTTTATTATCCACACACAAAAGTTTCCGTGAGGTCCCCACAAACATTTCACGAAAGATGGGTAGCGTGAAAACCTTCAGAATTTATTTAGGTAGTGAAATAACCCATACTGAAACAGTGACAATTCCACCACATCCACAAATATGATTAAACAAACAAAGCTTTCAGCCGATCTATAAAGCGAAATTCACTACGTCTCGATATGGCTTAAAATTTATCCCGAAGCATTAACATTCAAAAACGCAATTTCCATGTTTTTAATGTATGTAATGTTTGCACTTATTTTTCAATTCAACAGTAATGTCATTTATAAGTTTTCATAAAGAATTTTCTTTTCGAAAAGCACTTACTTTTTCCGCACGATAATTCAAGAAACTAGTTCACAAGAATCCTCTTCTACGCGCAAAGTTCTCCTATTTTATCTTAGCTTGTTTAAATTGGTATTATAAAAAAATAGGAAATTAAAATGATAAATAAAAGAATTAATCGCTTGGAAACGCATTGGGCAATAATTTATAGAGACATTCAATCCACAATATAAATTACCGCCATTTTCTCTCTGCAGGATGGTGATGATGAGGAAGAGCAAGAAATATTTATAGACTTTAAGCCACATATATCACCAACACCAAGTCCTCGTTCTCGACGAAAGAAACTTCAAAAAACATTATCTGAAGGTGAAATCCTTCTAGAAAAACGTCAAGCGCCACGAGACACGATTCTCACAGCATCAGCTTCCGACGAAGATTTAACCGCCCAACCCAACCCATCCACATCCCAGGAATATCAATATCAAAATCTTCCAATCAAGGATGAAGGAATTTGTGATAAACAGAACCTATTAGCACTTCCTAAGGAATCTACTGAGCCATCAGCTACCGGGACGCTACGCTTGAAACGAGAGGCTTTTCGCAAACGTTCCATTAGCTTAGAGGATCCAACCGCCGACCAAGAGACACGATTGCCTAAATCAACACCACCATCTCCGTGCCAAGAAGAACTATCGGCAGCAGTTCAATCGGCGTATCCTTCAACTGATTCATTGACCAACGATTTGACTCGTGACCATTCTGATGGGATTTGGAATGAGTCCCAAGCGACTGTGCTTCCGGCCGAGCCCAGGTAATAAATTCTCTTTTAATCGTTAGTCCCAAAATTTATTACGATTGGTTTTGTGTCCATTTCTCAAATAATTTTGTGGCTAAATCCTGATCCTTAATTCTCTCGTGCGTATTTCGTTCGTTTCACTTGCAGGGAAAATGAACTTGTGCCACCACTGCTAACTCCCTCATCGCGTCGGAAGCATTTACTCCTTCAGCATCAGCAACGAAGTTCCATAGATACAGATGCCTTAGATTTGGAAGAGCAATTCTCATCAGATCAGGTTAGTATGACTTTTCACTGAATTTACCTGCTAGGGAGAAACGGTTTTATTGAGATAGTGTGGTCGGGCTAAGTTCTTCAAAACCAAGCGTTAAAGCTTAATGCATTGAAACATCGTCATGAATATTAAATTTTATGGCTCCATCCTTCTTACCAAGTCCATATGTAAATATCCTTGAATTTCAGAATGTGTCCCCACGTACAGTTGCTTAGGGCGCAAACCAAATGCATTCTAATGTCAGTTTCGCCAGGACTCAAGCAACATGAGGACGGTCACCCCACTTGTGGATGCTTTTTTATCAACCTTAGCATGCTCAGGATTTAACCGATGCCCATAAAATATATTTATTACCAATACTCACAGATACCAGAGTACATAGGCTTCCTATCCGAATTTCGCTGTTCGTTGGAGCGATATATTTTGCCGAAAATCCCTACACGGTCATTTTCCCCATGGGAGATTTCCGTTCCATGCCACATCAGTAATGAGAATACTGTAGAGTCTCGAGGTCGCGCCAACAATAAATCATTGAACATGAAGCTTACACAAAATGGAAAACTTTTTATCCCTGCCAAAGCCACGCAGCCCCCTTTGGTCGGGGTGTCGTGTCATCGTTACACGCCTAATGTCACTCATTTCATCCAGCCAACTTAGTCAACTTGAATACCAAAAGACAGACAGATCATTTAAGAAATACGAACTACCAAAGAGGGAAAAGTTTTGGAGCCAATGTGGCCCATTATTGCCATTAGGAATCCATCTCGTTGGGCAATCATATTGAATTAGAGTTTTATGGCAGCTTTTCTTGTGTTCATAGCCTGGAAAAGTTCAACTAAAAACTACCATTGAATGTTGGAAGATAGTTCTTTTGTGCTGTTGGCGTTATAAAACGAATTTAAGCATGAGCGTGGTTTAATGTTGCAGCGTCAGTGAGCTGTGACGATAATCGATTGCTGGAAATGTCCCTGGGAACATATAACGCACACCTAAAGCGCTAATAGTAAAAGTGAAATTGTTGATGACAGAAGGCGTTGATATTCTGGAAGTGCTTAGTTTTAAGCTCAACAAAAATTCATCGGCTTTGTAAGCGACGCTGTTGGATTTCCTAGTCATATTGGCTTTAGAAACATATCGTTGAGTTTTGCTGTAGAAAATTGATTTTGACCCTTTAAATCAAAAGAAATCATTTTCAGGGGTTTTGAAATTAGAGTTTTTACAAGGACCTACTAGTTTTGCGTCATGTCTGTCTGCCCATCTGTCCGTGCGTCACAGCAAGTTTTCTCAGAAACTACAATAGCTTCAGTGGTCAAACTTTGTGGAAAGACCAGAAGTGATTGGTGGTCTCTCAAAATTATAGGTCTTTTTATTTATTTATTTATTTTTTCTCTGGCACTACAGCCCCTTTCGGGTCTTCGCTTAAAAATGGCTAGAGTATCTCATTATCTTGTTCCAGGTGATACGAGTATGGTCAGTACCATGCTTCGGCCGTGTATCCATCCACCCAGCTGCGATAGAAGTGTAGGTCTTAGCGAAAATTTAATGAGAACTTTTAGAATCTGAAACTAAAACTTCACTTTATGAAAAAGGAGCCCAAGGGAAGCTAAAAAGTCCAGAAAATTGTTATTCCTTCTTGCTAATAGACACATTGAGCCTGAAAATCTGAGGAAAATCATAGAGGTAAGGGCTTTATGAGTAATCCACGTGGTATAGTGGGTAGATCACTCAACCCGTAATCGAAGGTCTCTGATTCGAGTCTCGTCGGTGTCAACGAGATTTAGTTCGAGTGATTCTTTGGACGGACTATAAACCCGTTCAGTTATGATACCTGCTGGATTAAAATCAGAACGTATCGTAGCTGGGTGGACGGACACATGGCCAAAGCATGGTACTGGCCATATCGCCTTCTGAAATGCCGATACATTCGATCAAGATAGTGAGGTACTCTTACTATCTCTAAGTGAAGGTCCGAAAGGGGCTGTAGTGCTAAAGCAGAAAAAAAGTGTTTATGAGTAAAACACAATTCCTCATTTGGTAGCAGTAAAATTTTCACGGTTCCTATATACATTTACAGAACATCCATACGTTCCAAAACTTCATGGAAATTAAATCAGAATCAATTATGGAATCGTTATATGAAATAAGAATAGAAGAATAGCAGATTGACCATTAACAAAATTGTCATCAAATGTGGTCAAATGTCATATGAAAGGTTTCATTAAGACCTTTTCTAAATAGGTCTCAAAACTACTTTAACTGTGTCGAGGAGGGTAGGGGGAGGAAAAATGCACGAGATATTGGTGTACACCTCACCATTCAACCATGCAGAGGTGCATAATTGAGCAGTGCGGTAAGGTTGTTGAAGTCTTCTATGAAAATGAGCGTTCAAATAAAAATGCATTTCGTACAGTTCATGATTTTTTTGGTCAGCATAATCAACCAAATGTGTCCACAATCGGGAGAATTCTGCACAAATTTCAGCAAACCAGTTCTGTAGAAAATGTGAAATCACTTGTGCATGCTCGCCCAGTTCGTCCTGCGGAAAACATTGCTGTTGTTTGCGATAGTGTGACAGAAGAGCCGTCAACCTCGACTAGTTGCCGTGCGCAACAATTGAACATCTCACGAACATCACTGATGCGAATTTTGAATAAAAATTTGAATTTACACGCTTACAAGGCTCAATCGACTCAAGAACTGAAGTCTACTGACCATTTCAAGCGTGGGCAATGTGCCGACTGGTTAGTTGAACAGACAGAAGGGAATAGTGACTTTACAAAGAAAATCATCTTCAGCGACGAAGCACTTTCACCTCAGTGGATTTGTTAACAAGCAGAATTGCCGCATTTGGGCAAATGAGAATACACGAGTGCCGATGTTTCTACAAAGAGTGACTTTTTGGGGCGGTTTATGGACTTGTGGCTTCATCGGGCCGTACTTCCTCGAAAATGAGGCCGGCCAAGCAGTAACCGTGAATGGTGTTCGCTATTGCGAGATAATAATGAACTTCTTGTGACCTGAAATTGAGGATATAGACCTGGACGATATGTGGTTTCAACAGGATGGTGCCATTTGCCACACAACTAGCAGAACAATGGCTAATTTGCGCGAGAAATTCAATGGCCGTACTATTCCCCGTTGTGGCGATGTTAATTGGCCACCATGATGATGTGATTTGACACCGTTGGAGTTCTTTCTCTGGGGATATTTAAAAGAAAAAGTATACGTCAAAAAGCCAAGAACAATTCAAGAGCTAAAAGCTGAGATAATTCTGCACATTAACGACATTGAACCTCAATTATGTCTCAGATTCATTGAAAATATGGACCATCGGTTAGAAGTATGCCACCGTAGCGAGCATTTGGGCAATATTTTATTTTTCACATAATTGTCATAGATTCTTCTATTATAATAAAATATATTAACATAATTCTCTGAAAACTTTTTGTTTTATTTACAATTAACATCATGCGTTTCGGTTGGACCACTCTTTATAAGGCCAACAAATCGTTAAGAAGTCAAAATTCGATCAACTTTATTGATTATAGTATATTTTATTAACTTGTATGTATGTGCATTTCATATCAATTAAACCATAAACTAATTTTTGAAAATTTGAAATTCATCCGTTACAACAACAATACGTGATTCTGTGGAGTTTGCAAAGGACCTAGATGCAGCAGTTATGAAGGAATTTTGATTCAAATTTTTAGAAATTGGCTGAAACATTGATACGTTATCATAACAATCCAAACAATGGACTCAACATACTGAAAATAAAATGGCAGCAAATTGAATACATAGTAATCATATTATAAATAGTTTTCCAACTCAATTTATAGAATCTGCTCATATATATTGTCAAATTAATTAAAGTTCAAACCTCCTTCTGGCAGGAGTACTCTTCTGCTACGTCGATATATTTTTAGGATGTTGTTAAAATAATTTTACAACACCCTGCTAAAATTGCGATGTGTCTGTACCTCTGCCCTTCTCTCCATCAGTCCATATGTCACAGCAAGCCACATAAGCTAGAGTGAAGAAATTTTGTGTTGCAGTGCAAAAAAATTGTAGAGAGTTTAAGGGGGACTTCCGCATATGGTGGGGTGACCCTTAAAAAAATTATTTACCATAGGTAGGTACACAATATGGGTATCAAATGAAAGACCTTAATAAGAACTTTTCAAAAAAAAACTATCATTGAGAAGTGCAGGGGAGGGAACATTCAAGATAATGTTATGTTTTCTGGAGACATTTGGTCGAAACGGCCAATAAATACCTCAAAACTCAAAAATTGACAAGTGACCCTTAAATTTGCCATACGCTCGTTTGTAGATTTTCTGATGTCAAACGCATGTTTGCTGAAAAAGTTCATAAAAATCGAGCTTTAACTAGCTAAGTTACTGGAAAATGAAAATTTATCAATTTCAACACAAACTACACATCATCATCTATGGCGCGGCAGCCCAAGCTGGGCCTTGGTCTCCAGGATTAATTTCCTCCGAACATCACGGTTCCGTGACCTTGTCGCCCTGTTAATTACTGCCAACAGGGATCTGCTGTCAGCTTCTATTGTGTCTTCCCATTGAGTCCTCGGTCTTCCCGCTGGACGTCTACCTTATGCGCTACCCGTCAATGTTCTCTTGGCTGGCCGGTTTTCTTCCATTCTTTCTAGATAGCCCGCCCATCTAGAATTTATGTAACTTTACGCAACAGAAAACAGATGGATCGCCAAATAGTTCATTTAACTCATCATTGCAACATAGTCTCAACTCTGTTCCTTGTGTTACTGGGCCGTAAATTTTTCGGAGCACTTTGCGTTCAAATACGTCCACCGTCTTTTCAGATTCGCTCGTCAGGGTCCATGCTTCACTTCCATATAACAGCACAAATCTGACTAGTGTTTTGTAAATGCGCAGTTTATTTTTCCTGTGCACAGCTCTCTACCTTAGAATGGGAAACACGGAGTAATAGGCTTTATTTGTGGCGTTTATGCGGCGTTCAATCTTATACTTTTCGGTGCGTCTACTATTCAGGTTAGCTCCAAGGTAAATACAATTATCTACACTTTCAAGGTTGTAGTCGCCTACAGTCAGGATTTGTCGAACTGGAGTATTCTTCCTCATTTGAGTCATGAATTTAGTTTTAGTTTCATTAATTTGTAGGCCAATTCGAGTCTCTTCAGATTATAAACTTTGAAATACTTTTGGGAGCGAAGATTGAACGTGCCATAATATAAACGTCATCAGCATATGCTACCAATTGTGTGGACTTGAACATTAGTGCACCCCAGGTTTCAGCTAATGCCTTCCTGATGACATATTCCAGCGCAATATTAAAGAGCAGTGGGGCAAGTCCATCCCCTTGTTTTAAGCTTGATTAATTATAAAGCTGTCCATTAGTTCACAGTTTAATTTGACCTGGAACTCTGTGTTTTGCATCACGACTATGACCATACGGACTAGTTTTGTTGGGACACCAAAGCCAAGCATTATTTTGTGCAGCGCATTTCCGCCAACAATGCTGTATGCTTGCTTGAAGTCTTCAAAGAGTTGGTGCCCATCGATGTTATATTCCGAGCACCTGCTTAACTGAGAAGATTAGGTCTATTGTAGACCATCCACTTCAAAAGCCTCCCTGATACGCTCCTATAATATTTTCATAGTACGGCTTTAATTTTCTTTCTATGATTTTGGACAGCTCTTTCTAAGACATGCACAGTAGAATAATGTGTCTTTAATTTCCACACCTTAACTTGTCCCCCTTTTTGGAACAGTACATATTATACTTTTTCGCTAGTCCTCTGGTAACTGCTCCACTGACAATATTCCACATATTAGCCGATGCAGAAGATTATTTAGATAGGGACCTCTGCTTTGGATCAATTCTGCTGATATTTCATTTATTCCAAGAGCCTTATTTATTCTGGGGTCCCTTACTGCTGCCTGTACTTCGTATCTGTTTGGTGTTGAGAGTGAGACCTCTTGCCCTGCTTCTGGAATGTTCACAGTATCAGTGCTGACATGTATGTGGAGGTTGCTGAACTATTATTTAACTTGTGTATCTGGTATCTCAAAAATTACACGTGATACTATCTAAATACACGTCTAGAAAAGATCAAATTCTACGGATGTGTAAGAATTTTGATGAAAATTTTAAAAACAATTTCTAAAATTGATATGTTATCATGACTACTTACATAATGAGGTCGGCACACTGAAAATAAAATGGTGGAGCTCAATACATAAAATATATGTACCTACAAGTATGTATGAATCAAAGTTTCGATATTCAGAAGACGTTACTTATACATACTTATGTATGCAATTGGACCTTACCCATCGATAATAAACAGAAATAGATTTCAAAAAGGTTTTTGGAGTGTTGAATCATAATTTGAATTATGTGGTCCAACATCAAGGCTTTCCATGCATCGTAGCGCTGAAAAACTGCCAAATTTTAACAGGTAGAAGGGATGCTGAAAATCATGGCATGTTCCCTGAAGAGCACCGATCTTAGCTCTGAGATCTTGATCGAAATATTTAAGATCGATACCCCCTATATATGAGGAAATGTGGAAGGTTAAATAAGTTGATTTCTTATATACTGAGATTGGTATAAAAAGAAATTCACTTCAAGGGAAGAATATGTATCAACATTGTAAGTAAACCTTATCATTATATATTTGGAAGTAAAAATTCTGGTCTTTAGCTTTTACTCTATATTTATGCATTAATCTTTGGAAATGACAGAATTTATTACCCTCTTTTATTTGCGACGAGGTAGGCGGCTTCGAAGATGAAGATGATGAATTATGATGTCATTGTTGTTGATAATGGTGATGATGATCCTGATTATGTTTGTGCTACTGATGTTGATGATGATGTTGACTACGAACCAGTAGTGCCTAGGTTCTCTCATGATTGTTAATTCATGAGAAGCGAGAACAGCGGCTCAAGTTAATCTCACTTTTTCTCGAGGGAATCGCTTGCGCCGCTGTCATGTGGAATTGGCTGGCAGGTGAAAATTTCTCGTGGGACGAGGGTCTGGTTGCGCTGTAAAGTGTGTGTCAACGTTGGGATGTTCTGAGTCGCTACAGACACTTCCTCCCGAATGACCTTCACATGCGTCGAAGGGAGTGAAAACGTGAGTCTCTTCTTGGATGGCTGGAGTTGTTCCGACAAAATCTGCGCTGGTTGAGCCGTTTCCGAGGGCAGCAGAGGTGGTGCTGCAGGGGCCTGTGGAGGTGTTGAGTATGGCTGCTGTGTCGTTGGATAGGCACCCAATTGCTCCACGTAGGCTGGTTCGAATTGTTTGGTAGAGAAGGTTTTTGTGACGGCGTTAACGTCTATGACGTAGGTGTTGGCGTTGATCTTTCTGATGACTCGATTGAGGTCCGGAGTATGGCTGATCGAGTGACTTCTTTACAGCATCGATGTGGCGAAACACATACTCATAGCTGGCTAGGTCTTTGAAAATAAATGGTTGGTGAACCGAGTGCCTGGCTGACGGGACAGGACGAATCGATTTGAAGAGGTGTAGTTCGAAGCGTGATGAACTCGCCCGGGATCCGAAGTGATGTGCTGAAAACCATTTCTGCAAGGGAGGCTTGCAGATCCTCCTTGAATGTGGTTCGTAGACCCAGCAAGATCAGTAAAACTGCCTGTAACCACGGTGTCTCCGAAACGTATTTTAACGCTGGTTTGAGGGTGCAGTGCATCCGTTTGACCATGCCCTTAGCTTGAGGGTGGTATGGAGTGGTGTCCAAGAGGTGGCCGAGCTGGTTCAGGAGTTCCACTTCAAACTGGCACCCTTAGTCCATTGTGATCTCCAGTGGTGGGCCAAATATTGATATCTGATGGCCCACCACGATACGTTTTTCCGCAGACTCGACCAGAAGTATTTAAGCACTACGCGCTTCGAGATAGTACGGCCATTCGGATGCAATAGCTGATGGAGGGCCTCGAAAGCCTGACAGTGGAGTTTAACTGGCAGGTAAGGCTAAGTGGTGCCGTTAAACTCCACATAAATAGTACGCTGAGTAGCCATCCAAGACCAGCTGATGCAGTTTGAGACGGGGGCTACCCAGGAGGTGAGGCAACTCATCATCTGTGTTCTGTGCTTCACTGATGACTTGAGCCGTGATTATGGCAGGTATCGTGACCGTTTCTACACGTGAAAGTGCATCAGCAAGCCGAAGTCTACCAAGAACTTGGTTTTTGTGGTGAGGTTGGGGACATAAAGGTGTCTCTCCAACGTGTTGCCGGTGATGTCCGCTGAGTACAACGCCGGCAAACCTAGTTTTCCGAGTGCTTAATAGTGCGGTTTAAAGCTGGGAAGGAACAAGGCTGTTTGCATTGCATCGGTAGGACCCCTAGCTTGGTGTGATACCAGCTGTGTCTTGTGCAACTGTCTGGTCCAGGAGTGGCGGAGCGGCCTCATCGTTGGCCTGTGTTTTTTGACAAGGACCGCTCCCGCAATGTTTTGTTGTAGGCATGCGCTTGCTGAAGCGCCTCTCGAGTTGGGTTTGTTAGCTGCGTAATCGCCAGACGCATAGCATCCAACTCGAGAGCGATTTGGTCCAAAGAAGAACGCGTTTAGGAAAGCCCAGATGAGGGTGTTATAGGGCGCATGGATGGGTGCACTGTTGCGGTCAGCACTCCGGGACCCATGTTTGTGCCTCGTCTGAGACAGCGGCAAGCTCCTCTACCGTTTGGTTTTTTATGAGCAGCAGCATGCGTTGCGTTTGCTGAGGCAAGAGATCAATCCATTTGACACGGAGGACATCATCGCTAACCCGTTTGCCAGCGAGGGAACGCATATGCCGTAGGAGCTGTGAAGGTCTCCTGTCCCCAAGCTCGACGCCTGTGAGCTGCTTATGTAGCTGCGCATCAGGTGAGTCTGTGAGGCGGGCCACGATAGCTGCTTTGAGCGCTCCGTATCGGTCATGCGCCAGTGGCGCAGGGAAGATGTCCGCTACCTTCGTTGTGGGTTCATGGTCCAGCGATGATGCTTAGTAATACATAGTTTATTTAATATATTGTATTAGCTATAACTAATTGAAGTTGAAAATTCTGGCATAAAAAGATAATCCTGTGCTATAAATGAATTAAAGATATTAAGGTGATATTAATAATATATCTCCGTATGCCATTTTGCAATAATAAAACTTTCTTCTCTTTGTTTTCATTAACAATTATTTCTTTACAATCCCGTAATCAAGGGGTTAAAAAACTAAAATAAATATTGGGTAAGTTTATATATTAATTTTTTAATTCTCGCTTCTTTATCACTGAACATTTGCAGCATACGAGTACATCGTGGATGTTTCGAACTAAAAACGATTTTTCTTCTTTTTTTTCATTTTTACGAACAATCGATCCGTTGTCACATCAAATTCCTTTCTATTAAAAGCTTAAAGAAAAGAAAAATTTGCTCGTCGTTTATTAGTCTCCTGCCATTTTGTATTCTTAAATTTGAAACATAAAGACGGTCGTAATAACGTGGAGGACGATAATGAAGGGGGGATCAAATGATAATGGAAAATTTCACGAAATAGATAATCTGCTGTGAAGGACTTTGACGTGATGAGCGAAGATGAATTTTCATCCTATTCTTGTGTAGCAGACATTTTCAAATAAACAAGGAGCGAGAAAAGTGGCTCGCGTTATTTCATTTAATTGGAATGCACCTTGGAGAGGACAAGGTGGAGAAGTTATTATGTATTATGACCAATAAAAAGTTGAAATTGCCTATTTGACTTTAATCTGATCTATTTAAAATATTATTTTTCTTGAGGTTGAAGTCAAATTTTTCGGACAAATAAGAATGGAAGAGTGGGGAAGAATATTTTGTAAGCAGAATATTTCAAGGGGAGCATGGGCTTCTCAGAATTTGGTAAGTTGTTATCAGTTGGACGTTTGATGAATTTGCTTTTTTCATGGTTGAGCGGTTAAAGTCCGATTCACAGTGGATAATTTTTCAAAATTAATTTTCTCATTATTCTTGAGCGAATGGTTTTTCCTTAAAATTCCTTTGTGAGATGAACTATAGTTTGGGTTTTAGCCAAAAGTTCCGCTTTTGATGAAAATATTCCCCCCATAATATTAAAATTTTACCTCGTATCAACGTAAACTTAAATATCAGTTGAATCGAAAAAATAATTATTTATTACTTCAACACCGGATATTACAGGAAAAACATTTTAGGCAGGTCTTCAATAACACACTTCCTCTTTATTCAGCATAAAACTCCCAACACGAAAACCAGCAACCATATTTTACCCCAAATGTCCGGGAAACATGGTCTATAATATATTTGATTTGCGACAAGGAAAGCATTAAAAGGGAATCTTTAAGGCAATATAACAAATAAACGATACCACGTTGGCAATATTTTCCAATTCATCTTGATTTATCGATTCGATGTGTAGTGACTAAAGCAAAGAAAGTTAACTTCAACTTTTGCTGCACTGATAGATGGAAGGAAAAAATATCTTCTAATGCTTTGCATATTGTTAGCATGCTATGGTTCTTTGGGATGACTTATAAGAATTTACTTCTCCTGTCAACAGAAAGCTTTTACCTTTATTTATTTGTCTCCTCAGAAGAGACACAATGAAACTTCAGGAAGTAGAAATAAATGAATTTCATCAGGTAATGATATAAGGGTCAATTCATTCATAGACTGAAGGTTATTATCTTTGAGTTCAAAGAGAGCATGAGTGTTTAATGTTATGTAACATAATAAAATTAAAAAATTATGGTTCCATTTGCGCTGTTTGGATTGTTAGTTGCATTTAAATATTAGTTATTATATTCAACATCTCGATAAGAATAGTCGCTCGCAATCATCGCAAAACTATAAACCCTAGCTAGGTTCCGTCATTAGTTTCAACAAAGTCTTACTATAATTATTTTCTTCTTCTTCGTAGCGCTACAGCCAATCTCATGCCTTCACCGACTGCAAATTGTGCCTTCAATTTTTTCAATCCATCGACTGTGTTCTCGAATTTCAAGATCTGAGCAACAATATACTGTCTTTGTCAAAAGAGTTGGATCAGCGTTTCCTAGACTTTTCCACTAGTCTAGGCCCTTCAGTACTCCAAACGCATACCTTACCGGATACCCAGTTGTACGTGCATACAATTTACGTGGCCAACTCATTGTAGCCACCACAGTCTTATAATCCGGCTCGCTAAATATTTTACACAGGTCATGGTTGTGTCAAATCCCTCTTTAGACCACTTCTAGCTTCGCTTCAATTATTCGGCACAAAATCCATTTTATGAATACATACAATATGTTTGTGAAAGCTTGACTGAAGGTCCATGTTTCAAACGCATAGCATAGGACAGGTCTCATCACAGATCTTTTGCGAGTTGCATTCTTCGGCGTATTTCGTGTATTTCATTATTACTCTTAACTATTTTGCCGCCTAAATACATCCACATTTTGGATTTTTAGGTATTTTCCCTAAGCTGCAGCGTGATTTTTGTTTTAGCTTCATTAACTTGTAGCCGCACTTGTTTTACTTCACTGTTGTGTTTCAGGAAACTCTGAAGTTGTTGTTAACGACCGTGACGAGATGTTGATGTCATCGGCATAGGTCAACGCTAGTTTGGCTAGTATTATAGTATTGTATTGCACAATAGCTTTTTCGAATTTGTAAAAAATAAGTGTTTCACAATGCAATCAATCGGTGCCTGTCTGTCCATCCGTTCATCAATCACATTAAATTTTCGCAATTACTAGAGAAGCTAGAGTCATCAAATCTTATGATCAGGGCAGAAGAACTGCCCTCTACATCTTTTAAGCGTAGCAATGCTATGAAAAGAGACAAGCTCCAGCTGTATCAAAGTTAAAATCAAAATTTAGCCCAAAGCGATGTAAATCTAAAGCCAAATGTCTTTCAAGAAGATACAGCGCAAGGGTCTCAGCAGCATTCTCATTCTTTGCCCTCTCCATTGATATCACCTTGTGAGCAAGATGAGTATATCTTTCAACACCTATCCAGCGATCAACAATCATTAATCGATCATCGAGGACCTCAAGATCTGCAGGATCGTCCTCTCACGAATAGTATGCTTGTTCTGCAACAGCAAGAGATCGTTCAACCACAGCTGCAGTTTTGCCTCCACTTTAAGTTTTCATATCGAAACTAGCCTGAGTTCGAACGGGGATATGACCAAGTACGTTATTTCTAAGCTTGGTCATGTACCTAAATTATTTAAGTGCGTCAATTCAACCAAGGACAATCTTCCGGACCAACTCATAAGCTCCTCTGAACTAACGGTGCCTAAGAGTTGATCAATTATGCTGCAACCTGAGTTCTGGCCTCAAGGATTATTGGTTAAGTTCTTCAACAAGCGGCAACCAAGGAGTCGATTTCGGACCAAAACGGGACCTTAATGAACCTTCTGATATCTTCAATCAACAATGGGCCTCATGTTACTACCAAATTGTTCGTGGTTTGAGGACCAAGAAAAATCATCTGCGAGTAGCTTCTTCCATATATAGTGATAAAATTATATGCTGAACAGAAATTTGGCCAACTGATGATATTTCTGCCAATGAACTTCTACCTAACTTTTTTGTCTTCCGTAGTGATCGTGAGTGGTTAGTATGCAGGAAACTTGATGGAAGTGGCGTTCTTGTAGGTGTTCATAAATCCGTCCGCCGTGCTCTGTGCGCAGACTTTCATGCTTCTCCTCCAGTGGAATGTGTAGCTGTCCGGTTCTCTTTCCTTGTGGTAAAATTTTGCTTTCGCTCTGTCTACATCCCATGTAAAAGTCCAATCCCAATTTATGAGCGATTCTTCTGTAAACTTTCTTCCTTCATCACCAACAACAATCCTTCATTCTATATTCTTTTATGTGGCGACTTTAATATTGCTTCTGTTGTATGGGATGAGACTTTCTCCACAGTAATTTCAACTGGCGGTTTATCTTTAGCTCTTTCTTCCTTTCTTTCACTTTGAGTCTTCTCTCAGTTCAGTATTGTTCCCAACATTAATAAGACAATTCTTAACCTTATTCTGTCTAATCTCCCTAAATAATCACTTAATTTCCTTCTCTCGTCCACACCATATGTGAACCCTGATCCGCATCATCCACCACGATCTTTTCTCATTAATACACGCCAAGCTTCTCATCCTAAAAGGTGTCGCCCACTCACTTCAACTTCTTCAAAGCTAACTACTCCAGAATTGAACAGGAAATCAGTTCTAGAAACTCGTTCTCTCTCTTTAAGAATCTAGAAATCAATCAGACACTTAGTAACTTCTTTACTATACTATCTGAAATCATCCTGGAAAATACTCCTATTTGTCATCCGAAAAAGCCAGGCGATGTCCTATGGCTCGACTCTAACTTAGTTGCGAGTCTGAAAGCTAAGTATCATGCTCGTTTGAAATTTCTGAAATCACGTCTCCAGAGGGATTTCAAACTGTTCAAGCAGCTTCGCAAAGAGGCCAGAAAAGCAGCTATCTCTGCTCAAAAGAAATAAATGGAGCACATTGAAATCTCCTTAAACGCAAATCACACGAAGCCTTTTTGGTCCTATATCCGTTCTATTAAGTGTGCTTGTAAATTTCTTCAGCTTGTTCGCTACGAAAACATTACCTCTAAATCATTGTGATCTAGTCACACGGTATTTATCGTCCTTCTTCTCTTGCTGAAATATCGGTCCACTTGCTTAGGAGTTCTCTACAGCTTCATCCTTATTGGATGCTTCTGGCTATGTTACAAATCCACTTGAGATCGAGCTTATAATGCAAAACTTAGATCCAAACATAGGCTTTGGTCCTTATGTGTTCCTTTATCTATAATTTTTAATATTAGTCTTACCAATGCCACATTTCCTTCCTCCTGGAAATATTCATACGTATTTCTTATTTTTAAGGAAGGTGATATTAATTGTGTTACTAACTTCCAACCTATTTCTATTCTCTCCTGTTTCAGCAAGATTTTCGAACGTGTAGTATATAATAGAGTCGATCCATTAGTTCTTCGCTTATTGTCCCGTGAGCAGCATGGCTTCATCAAAGGTCGATCAACCTTGACCGGCCTTTTATCCTTTACCGACACGGTCGCCTCCCCGCTTGATGAGCAAAGCCAAATGGATGTTATCTATTCAGATTCCTCCGTGAATCATAATCTCCTTCTAGCAAAATAAAAAGCGTTAGTCTTCCTGCCTTCCTTATATCCTGGTTTTCCACCCATGTCACTAACCGTCCATGTGTTGTTTCTGTCAACTCTTACCTCTCTTCTCCAAATCATCCTGTTTCTGGTGCCCCATGAAGATCAATTTTCGGTCCTTCACTTTTTCTCATTTTCATCAATGACCTTCCTTCTTCGGTATTGTCATCCTGTCTCTTATATGCAGACGATTGTAGAGTATTCAGAGTCCTCGATAATATGGAGGACTGCGTTTTATTGGAAAACGATCTTCATAAATTAGGTCGATAGTGCATTTCTAACGCTCTTAACTTGAATATTTCTGAATGTCGCCAAATGAAATACTCTAACAAAAATAATTCCTTGTTATTACCTTACTCCATTCTTGGAGAAGTCCTGCATGAATGTGTATACGTAAAGGATCTAGGTGTTATCTTTGACGACAAACTAAAGTTTAATCATCACATAATGATGATCGTTTCTAAGGTATCACGCCTTAATGCCTTTATCCATAGATCCTCTAATAACTTTCGCATTCCTTCTATTTTCATCTGTCTCTTCATTTCCTTAGTTTGTAGTGTGTTAGAATATTGTTTGCGAGTGTATGTTATTGAATCCATCCAACGTGGATTCACACGTAATTTATTTTACAAATGCCGGTTGGGCCACAAACCCTACATAGATCGCCTACTAACTTTACATATTCCTTCTTTAGAATGGCGAGGATTATTTTTAGATGAATTCTTACTTTTTAGGTTGCATCATCATTTGCTTCCGGATAATCTTTGCTCACTTACCTCTATTCATAGCTCAGTCAGGTCTAGTCGCTCTCATGATATTTTCCGCGTCCCTTTTGTGCGAACAAACATTTACTTTTCCTCTCGACTTATGCAGTTTACACGTTTACATAAAAGCATGCGTCTTGGTCCTCTGCCTAATTCTTTTCATATTTTTAAAACTAATCTCAAACATTTGCTCTCTAATCATTTTTTTGATATTGTTTAATAAATTTCACTTGTTTTAGATTGCTTCGAAATTTAATATTTGTTGTTGATTATTTAATCTAATCTGTAATTGGATAAACTATCTATTGATTATGATTTTAAATAAATAAATAAAGAAGTTGTTGGCTAACGAACTTTGATATTCGAAAAAAGACTTCATAGGATTCTAAGTAGTGGCTTCTCATACAAGGATATAACCCCTTAAAAAGTTTTTTTTTACCGAAGGTAGTCCCTAATCAAATGAAAGCCTTTGATGAGATATTTTGTTCACTCTCATTTCCATAGGACACCTGTGGATCGAAAAATCTGAAAAGAAATTTTAAAAATAGTTTTTTATGAGTAAAATAACGATAAATATCTCAGGAGTCCAAATCGCCCAACTTTGTTAACAATAGTAGGATTTATGAATTTCATAATTTCCTCAATGGAATTGGACCCTTTAATTCACTAGTAAATAAATAAGTAGTTTCAAGGTAACTCGATGTAAGATTGTCCTTGCCTGTAAGTTTTATCAGAATCCAACCGTATTCAGTGAAGCTATAGCCATCTGAATTTTCATGTATCACAACAACAACAAGAACACGTGGTTTCCTACTCCTTGGGCTTTATTTAGTTATTTATTCACTCACTTTATTTAACAAATAATAATACCCAATTACAAATAGAGACCAAGAAAAAAGTCTATGAAAAAAATCAATAAAAAAAATAATTTGAAGATATAATGAAAGAAAAAACACGAATAAATCACTGAAAATTAAAATTTGTAGTACAAGATACGAGAACGCACTAAAATGGCGAGAAATAATGTTAAACATTTCGAACAACTTTAAGCAATTTTTGAAAGCTTAAAAAAACTGGAGACGACTCCTAACTGAAGTTTGTCCTACTTGCGCGGAATCCTAAAGATCGGCTAAAAATAGTAAGCATCGTTGCGCACCCCAATCAAGCTCGATTTCGGATAGTTCGTCTAAATAGAACTTCATTAAACAAATGGGTTTCTAATAGTCCATGACAAATTCTATATAGAAAACATTCGTCAAGAAAAAATGTGGCGTTTTTTTTTTCAAAGGGAAAATCCCAACGAGGTACAAACGATCATCCTAACCGGAGTAGATTCCTTCATAAATCCTATGAAATTTCATGCAAAAATTATGGGTAAAATTACGCTGGATAGCTTCTAGTGAGAACTTTAGGTGAATTAGGTGTGGGGACCAGGCAGGAGAGAAATTTTCAAGCATCCATCTAACTAACCTGATATGCAACTTAACAAAGGAAGGAAGATCAGATAGTACAAGTATATATGAATGATGCAAACTTTTGATGCTCTAGAAACAATGTTAGATGTATGGGCATCAAATTTTAATTTCGTGTCAAAAATTACACTCAAATCTTTGAATTGTGCTACATCACTCAGAAAATTATTTTCAATGTACTCGTAAAATTAGAATTTCAGATGATTTGAGAAAAAGGAAAAATGAATGCCCTTGGAAACATTTAAGGACAGCTGATTAGCACGACACCAAAATAATATAGAAGCTTTACGTTTTTGAAGAAAACAACCATCACCAGACAAGAAAGTAACCCTGACAATTTGGATGTCATCTCCATAAGGAAGACAGGGAGATTTAATAACAGTGGGAAAATCATTGACGTATAACGCAAATAATAATGGTCCTAGAATGGAGCTCTGAAAGACACTGCAAGACGGAACAAAAGAGGTAGAAACACAGCCAGTCAGAGATACTTGACAAATTCGATGAGAGAGGTAGGAAGAGAACCAGTACAACAATAGATTATATAGGCCCAATTTGAAGTTTTTACAGCATAATTTTATAACTAACCGAATCAAACGCTTTAAAAAAATACAGGCAGACAATCTCCACCTCCTCCAAAGCCTTCGCAACTACGTTAGGATAATCCAACAGATTGGTTAAAATAGATCAACCATTGGCAAATATAACTATTTTCTCCAACAGTTTCGGGAAACAGGTTAAAAATAAATTGGACACTTGTTGTGAACAGATGACGAAACACCTTTTTTAAAAACAGGGCAAAGGTAAATCCTTTTCCAATAGGATCGCAGGATACCAGTTGATAAGCTTATATTACAATTTAATGGTCAGGAAACCCAGATCAGGGATGAACGGGATTTAACAAAATAGTTGCGAATGACCAACGAAGGACCAACGGAACTGTAAAGTTTGTAACTTGCATCATTGCTTCCCCGGAGTGCACATACTGGGGAAAGGGGAAGAAAAAATGAGAAAATAGGATTTCGTAATATCAAGGATCGGGCTAAAAAGTGACGATCAGTGTCAAAAAGCTGAGAAATCTCTTGTTTAGAAGATGCAGCAACGCTGTTTAGATGAACTGAGGAAGGGAATCTGGTAGTCCATTTGAAAGAATGAATATACTTTCAGAAATTTTTTGAAAAACAACATTTAAGGTTTAATAAATATTTCAAAAATAAGAAAATATTGCAGATTTGATTTCTTTCTCAACAATCGATCTGTAACCAGAGGAAAAGGCAGACAATTCAGTCGGCCTGTATCGTAAAAATAAACGGAGAGCATGATCCTTACCTTTTAATACTCTTATAACACTGCTATTCATCCAAAAAGCATCATTCAACTTCCTGACCGTCATAATAGGTGTTGAGATGACTTAGTCAAGGAAATCATGAAATTTGCAACAAGCAGAATCAACCTCGTGATTAATAAAGAAGGGAGAGCAGTCAACCAACTTAATTACATCAGATATTAATTCGTATAATCAGCCTTGTGAAAATTGTAGTGCTGATGCTTGCGATAACTAGGACGATCAGTAATGGCTAGACACATTTCGAAAGGAAGAGGGGGATGATGCAAATTAACTTTAAGACAATGAAAAAGGAAAAGAGAAAAACAGATGGAAGACCAATCTATATTGCTTAGGAACCAATCACACACCATTTGAATTAAGAACCTTATCAAATTGAGACATACCACACGTGGACATAAAGGATGCAATTAACGAGGCTAATTGAAAAGGACCAACACATTTGACTGCCCCACCATGAAAATTTTGGTAAGCTAAAGTCACCGCACACCAAAAAAAAACTATTAGGGAATGTTGTCAGATAAATACTGGAAACTTCAGAGAAGAAAGTTCTATATACTGAGACAGGAGAGGAACTCCGCTGTAGACGGTCCTAAGCCCATTTGAGAAAGAAGGAGAGAACCCCTTGCTTCCCCAATCTATAGCTTCCATGATACCTCATCCCTAATGCCCCAATTTAATGGTAGTAAATGCTCTCGAGGGGTTCGTAGATTGGGTTTATTGGTTCTCCAATAATGTGACATTAAATGCCGAGAAATGCTAATAACTGTAAATATGTACATCTACAGCTTTGCTACTAAATCCTATTTACATCTCCTTTGTGAGGAGTTAAGACGGTGAAGGCGAATCTTCCGCGCCTCATAACGGAATCAACGTAGTAACTATGCCGCTGGGATGGAGGTTGGCTGGCGGGCGAACTCCCCGTCCCTATAAAGCCCTACAATGTTTCGAAACCTGCAGATGGGCCTCGGAATGGATTGGACTCAAGGCAACGAACTCGCAAACGAAAAAAGGACTATGGCATTGAATCCTGGGATGTCAGATCACTCAAGTCTTACGTTTTACAACAGGCCAGTCAATATCAATTAAAAACAATGACAATCCAGGAAACAAATTGGATTGGAAACGACATTCAAGACATGAGATCGCATACAATATTCAAAAGTGGGAAGCCTACTGGAAAACGAGAATTCGTAGCGACTTTTATTCTGGATAGGGAGTTCAAATTGCACTTTATTGATTTTAAGGCAGTCAATGAACGGTTTTGTGCGATCCTTATGAAAGCGAAATTCTTCGAAATCCAGCTGATTAATGTTCACGCCCTGGCCGAAGAAAAGGACGAAGAAACGAAGGAAACGTTCTGCAATCAACTGGAAAGACTGATCGCTTCATTGCCTACAAACGATACAAAAATAATTTTGGGTGATTTCAACGCTCAGGTTGGTAATCAGCTATCTCAACTGGGGAACAACTGGAGGATATAGCCTCCACGATGAAACAAATGACAACGACCAGTGCCGGATTGACCTTGCATGTAGCAGAAATCTATTCATACGTTCGACTTGCTTCTCACATCGACGCATTCATAAAACGACCTAGGTGTCACCGGATGGCAACACACAAAACCAGATCGATCATGTTCTGATCCACCAACGTTGAGACTCGAGCATACTTGACGTCCATACATACCTCTGTATGAAATTTTTGACAAACCGGAGGTCTCAACAATTGTCAGACTGCAGAAGCTGCAATGGGCTGGCCACATGAATCGTATGGATGAACAACCGATACCCAAAAAGGTATTTGTTGGGAGAACTGAAGGCGATGAAAATTTCACTTATGAAAACAATTAAAATGATTCACAAGAATATCAGAAGACCAGAACTCATTCTTCAGAACGTCATCGTACTAGTTAGTCAGTATCAGCCTAAATGAAGCAATGACATGTTTTTTCAAGTTAGGTTGCGTTTATTTGGAGCAATTAAATAAGCCAGGTTGAGTACCTAACTAAGCAGATTATATTTATTGATGAGATCGTATCAAAAACGTTAGAAAAGATGAATGTCTTACATACCGCCCATATTCTGTGAACTGCATGATCTTTTCTGTACTGCACCGAAATGGATTAAAAATGGTTTCCTTTGAATTTTTCATTTAACATACAAATCATTGAGGTATTTCTCGAGTTTTTGCATTATTACGAAACATAAAAGTCGGCAAAACCCTTCTGTTTACTTGACTTGTCTATGACATACTCGTACACCAGAGTTACATTAAATAGCAGTGAGGTAGCCTGGATCCATGCTTTGGTCTGATATTTGTGTCAAAGGGTTCGGTGAGTTGGTTATTGATCCAAACTTAGAAGATTTTTGCCGTAATTGTCACTATGATTTAACGTAATAAATTTACCAGGATGCCAAATCAAAGCATTATTTGGAACAGTACTTTACTATCAAAACCCTGCCTCTATAGTTTTCGAACTTTAGCTTTTCGCATTTTTTTACATAGGGAATATCATTGATTGACTCTACCCATCAGACATTTGTTCTTGATCTGAAATGTGCAAGATGACTTTGTGGATGGCTTCTATATTCTCTTTGGTTTTTGGTGCTTTATTATTTTTTGGGCCTTCGCAACAACAAACTTCATCCGAAATTGGGGGGCTAACCGAAAATATCATAGGCTCTGATATTCTGGAGCTGTGTAAGTAATTAAGGCTTCTTTGAAATATGATGCCCATCTTTCTTTATCCCTTTCGTGTAGCTCGGTCTGAGATTTCCTTTGGATAAATGATTCTGGTGAAGTGAACTAATTGTCCTTGAGAAGTGTAAATATTTAATTCAAACGCGTTGTATAAAAGTGCGGTTGCAAAAAATTAGGTAAGTTATGGATTAACAAGTGCCGACGAAGTCGACGGCTGATGAGTGACAGCTGTTGAGAAGTTCGAGAACTCGCGCGACAAAAACTCGGGATTGACGGAGTGCCAAAAAATCGGGTGGAAAATTGTGTGTGCACTTTAGATTTCGATTATTGAGTGGTTCCGTGCATCACATAGAATGGAGGCAATAGCAAGCACGATTTTACGGCCATCACCGACGACGATCTCAGCTTCAAAAAGTCACCAGGGGTGATAAATCCGAAACAAAAACCGACAACGGGAGAAATTTTGTGCCGCGAAACGTGAACGGCGAGACAAATTTTAAATTTTGATGCGAGTTATTGCAGCTGTTTAGTGCAAAAAGTGGAAGGATATTATTCGTAACAGAGACGGTAACGTTGTTTATCTCGAAGAGACTCTCATATCACAACGGTGGTTTACTTAGCGAGCCCTCTGCATAGCGTCAACGGTAGTTTATTTCCGACGAGATAAGAATCCAATTCATTTTCTAAATTGCATTGCAAATTTTTGATTTTAATTTTTTATTTAATTTGTTTTTTTAATAGAATAAACATATGAAAATGCATAAGGAAAATGAAATTTAGTAAACTATTATTTAGATTTTTTTTTCTTTTTTAAATTTATTATTCATAACTTCGAAAATGATTCTGATATAAAAATATTTTTTATTTAAAATTTTTTTATTTCTAAATTACACATAAAAATTAAATGATATTTAAGGATCTTTGAGTAGAGAAAAAAAAGTGTTTTCGCCCGGGAATGTTGTTTGAGCAGTTTTCCTAAGTGACTGCTCGATTATACATACTTCCAAGTTAAGTCATTAAAAACGTTTCCATGAAAAGTATTCATTATTTCAGTTGCTACTAAAATAGCGAATTGCACTTACTTTCAGCCCTTTGGGAGCCATCATTTTGAATTCATGCATTTAATTTTGGCTTTTTTAAATATTTGTTTCTTAGGGTTACATCAATCAATGTGCCAAATCTCATTCAAATCGGAGTTTCACTCTAAACAGGGCAAAATTATAAATATTTCAGGGAAAATGCCAGCTGAAAATATTAGGTTTGAAATTTTCACCAGTATTATTTTTCAACCGATTTTGATGTTTTTTTAAAATACAGGAACTTAGTACAGTTATCCATAATCCCAAGTTTCATCAAAATCCACTGAAAAATGTGGCCGCTAGAGAGCCACGAAAATCAGGAAAAAATTGAATATTTGAACCACTGCCATTTTTAAACTTACTCAAGGATGATCACCAAAATCACAAATCTTTTAGATCTAATTATTTTCTATTCTGAAACTAGGTTTCATACTTTGAGAAGTCTTTGAAATTTCGAACTTCAACTAGCCGCCATTTTGTTTTTTGAGACCTGACCTTTAGTTTTTTTTAAATGGTTTCTTAGATATTTATTACTGAATTTCATCAATATTGATTGAAAGGTTTAGTTACAACTGTTATTGCACGTTTTCCGACCTTTGAGCGGCCGTTACTTTATTTCAGACAGTTTTACTTCGGATTTTATATTGTGAGATTCATCACACAGTTCAATGAACCTCAGCACCTAATTTCATCCAAATCGAAGCTACACTTTGACCAGAACAGAAATCACGATTTTTCGTCTAAAACGGCCGCCATTTTGCTTTCACCCAGCCGAAAGAACTTAACCAAGAAATTTGCCCAATATACTTTTCCTTAAAATTTGGTGAAAATCGGAGAAATGTTGCGATCTCTAGTTTGATCCCAAATTTCGTTACATCCCATATGTACATGTTTATATATAAAGGGTTGTCCAACCAAAACGCATGATGTTGATTGTAAATAAAACAAAAAGTTTTCAGAGAATTATGTTAATATTTTTATTATAAAAGAAGGATCTATGACAATTATGTGTGAAACAAAATATCGCCCAAATGCTCGCCGCGGCGATGGTGACATACTTCTATCCGATGGTCCATACTTTCAATGACTCTGAGACATAATTGGAGTTCAATGTCGTTAATATGCTGAATTATCTCATTCTTTAGCTCTTGAATTGTTCTTGGCTTATTGACGTACACTTTTTCTTGTAAATATCCCCAGAGAAAGATCGTGGCGGCCAATTAACATAGTCACAAAGTGAGATAACATGGCCATTGAATTTCTCTTGCAAAAGAGCCATTGTTTCATTGGCTGTGTGGCAAGTGGCACCATTCTGTTGACGCCACATATCGTCCAGGTCCATAACCTTAATTTCTGGACAAGAAGTCCGTTATCATCTCGCAATAGCGAACACCACTCACGGTAACTGCTTGGCCGTCCTCATTTTGAAGAAGTACGACCCGATGCCGCCGCCAGCCTATAAACCGCACCAAACAGTCATTCTTTGTGGATGCATTGGCTTTTCAACAATTACTTGTGGATTCTCATTTGCCCAAATGTGCCAATTCTGCTTGTTAACGAATCCACTGAGGTGAAAGTGTGTGTGTGATTATTTTCCTGTAAAGTCACCATTCCCTTCTGACTATTCAACCAACCATTCGACGTGTTGCCGACGCTTGAAATAGTCAGTAGGCTTCAGCTCTTGAGTCAATTGAACCTTGTAAGTATGTAAACTCAAATCTTTATTCAAAATTCGCATCAGTGATGTTCATGAGATGTTAAATTGTTGGGCATGACGACGAATCGAGGTTGACGGCTCTTTTGCCACACTATCGCAAACAACAGCAATGTTTTCCGCAGAACGAACGGAGCGAGTATGCACAGGTGATTTCACATTTCCTACAGACCCGGTTTACTGAAATTTGCGCACGATTCTCCCAATTATGGACATATTTTGGTCGATTATGTTGACCAAAAAAATAAATACATTTTTATTTGAACGCCCGTTTTCAGAAAAGACTTCAATAACCTTAACGCGTTGCTCAATTGTGTACCTTTCCATGCTCGAATTTGTCAAACACTGAAACAAAGAAATGTCAAATTAAGTTGGGCGAAAGACTTGACGTTAAGGTGTGACTCACTATTAACATCGTGCATTATGGTTAGACCACCCTTGATATATATTTTATATACACACACACAAACACACACTTATATATATATATATATATATATATATATATATATATATATATATATATATATATATATATATATATATATATATATATATATATATATATATATATATATATATATATATATATGTGTGTATATAGGGTTGCTCGATAATTAATGTCGTTTTTAGGGTTTTGTAAAATAATTTTAACAAAACCTTGCTAAAATCACGACCAGTCTGTCCGTTCGTCCATGACAGGAATTTTTCTCAAAAACGACATAAGCTAGAAACATGATATTTTGTTACCAGGTGGAAGTTGCACTGCAAAAAAAAATTTTATGGAGACCCCCTCCCCATTTAGGGAAGTCGCCCCGGAAAACAAAATTTCTCCAAATGTAGGCAATGTGGATATCAATAGTCTGGATGAGAACTTTTCAAAACAGGTCTAAAACTGAGAATTTTTTTTTCAAGGGATGCAGAGGGAGGAAAAATGTATGACCCCGACTGTTACAATGAAAGGCCAACCATTGGATGTATACAATGAATCAAATGACGGTCTCGTGTATATCCAGGTGAATAGATCCCGTCCTCTCCCAAATTGAATATATTTCACTTACACATTAATTTAGATTCTTCTTGTTATGCCACATCGGAGATATTTCCCATGCTGCACCCATAATTCTGTCTCAATTCAAGAAAAAGAAACTTGAAAGGTGTTTTAAACCAAAATCATCGAACCATATTTTTCAGATTCATCGCGGTGGAAAATATTTAAGCCTTTCCGTCAATTTAACAACAAAATGAAATCATCGCTACCTTGGCACTTACCCCAACCGCATTGAAACATTCATCGCAATACAAAATTACCGCCAAATGGATAAATCTACTTTTACCGCAGCCTAATCATCAGCTTTTACCACCGTCCTGTGAGAACCCAAATCACCCAGCTCAAATATTTTCCTAAGGTATACATCTTGCGGTTTGTATTCTCCAAATGTAGTACTCAGCCAGATAGAATACAGTCATCTGTGAGGGATTATTTATACGCTCATTTATATCCTCGTAATTTTTCTTCCTTTCAACTGCTTGTCCTTCGCGCTGACTCCGCGCTGGTCTTATCTACAATTTTGCGGCCGTGGAATCAATAGGCTACGAAAGTGGGGGGAAAATGTTGCTGAGTCTGGAGGTTAGTTGGTATTCTCAGCAAGAAGTCGCGGAAATAAAATTTTAAATTTGCCATCGTTGGAACTTGCACGAGAAAATGAAGCAGAAACAACCCTACCTTTTTGGGGTTTAACTTTTCAAGGACTTCTGCTGGTGTTCAATTTTTGATAAAGTTCATGACTAACTTGCAGGAGTATTTTAACGACCCGCCTGACTTTTTACCCGAAAATTTTCTAAAACATGATGCTTAAGATATTCACATTTTATATCCTTCATATTTTAAATGTTGTTTCCGTTCTTTTTCTTGCCAGGAGTTGAAATTGAACGAAAGTAGAAATGTAATTTGCATTCGAGAACTTTCTTCTTTTGTTTTCTTAGTTTCTATTCTGATGAACCTTAACCGGACTAACGGTAATAAAGTGAACTTTGTACTCAATCGATGGGAGCAATTTGAAATTGTTAGAATTATAAGAAAAGGTAAATTGCGAACTTTAAAAAGGTACGGCTTACAAAGTGAGGTAGCGAGAATAAGTTATGCAATCTAAGGGATGATGATATTTGGATCAAGTTTTATAATGGAAGCGTATTCCTTAGGGAATAGAGATAGTCGTAAAAAAAAGTTTGAGAGAAGTATGTTCTTGATGTAAGCCATAAAATGATTCTATTTCATTTTGTTTTGGGTATCAAGTAGGCAAACAGATGAATTGGAGTCCTGGGTCCGACAAATTGTAATTATATAATCTTGCTTTCATTGTATGACTCATAATAAGAATATGTATCACGCTTCAACGGAGATTTTCGATGGTGCCATACTGAAGCCGGCTAGTGCTCAATCATGTATACCCTACCCGGGTTGGACTACCTACATAAACCCATGCATGCTATCGGGCAGATAAAGGGGGAGGAAATTCATTTGAGAAATGAAAAGAAAGTAATAATTCATGTGGAAAGTTATTCACAAACATTGAAACATAGAAAAATTATTCACAATTAAAATGCCCTGGATTTAAAAGTAGCAAGCAAGAGATATAAAAATAGAACAAGTTGGGTGGACAGACCTACGCTCATGTCAGAAGGGTTTTGTACTCAACTTACAAAATGCAATCACCAGTAACGAATAATATCAAGAAACATGTCAAAGAGTCGTTTAAAAGAAAATCCATTGTTTCTCCATTGTCAACTAGCAAAAATCACTCAAATCATGAAATCCCAAAAGCATTTATGTTATGGATCTTATCTAAAAATTTTAAGAAGATCAAATCAAAACTGCAGTGTCTGGTTTGATGGAAAGTGCATAAAGTACTAAAATAGTGTGTTATATTTGTTATAATTGGAGAAATTTCAAATGGATATAACTTCTGTGAATATGATACAAATATTATCAAACTTACAGAGTATGAGGACTTTGTGTGAGGCTGGATTTAAAGGCATCCATACGATTTTATTGGCGAAAATTCGATGATCATATTATTATTTTTTATTGTTGTATACTTAAATATCTCCTTTGATAATTTTTCAGACTTTTAAGATCACAGGGGTCCAATCGCGAGTGAGAAAACGAATTTTTCGTGCCCCCAATGAAGCAAAAACTGTCAGTTTAATGCTAGGTTTACATCTGCGAGAAATGGCGCGAGTTTTCTGTCTGACAGTCATAATTGCAAATGTAAACAGATGCGCGAGCAGTGTTGCAACTACTCTCACGAGCGGTGTCACGAGAAGAACGTGGAGGTGTCCGACAATCAAGCTTGCAGGTCTAAGCATGAAGCCCGCTCTATTTATTTTTCTCACTCGCACTGTCGCCCGATCAAACATTGGGAGATATTTCACGACACTTTTGCGCAAGTTCGAGTAGTGAGTGGTTGTGCTAAATCTCGCGTGTTTCGTATAGTGTTGTTCTATGGCTGAAGATAAGACTATGAATTGATTTCCAAAAATACAACTCATGACAGTAAAAAGTCGTCTGATTTGGAGATAAGAAAATTAATTGCTTTGTACGAAGAAAACAAAATACCATGGAACGTGACATTGACTGATTATAGAAATCGACTTAAAAAACATGAAGCACTACGTGATATTGACACGAAACTAAGAATTGATGTAAGACTTTTGGTAACTTATCAGTGACAAGAAAGTGTAAGGTAACCCTCAACCGCTCACTTGCTGGTATAGATTCCCTCAAAACAGTATCCTGTTTCTGGATTTTGTACAACATCCTTATAAAATTCCTGAACTGTAGAGAGTCTTCAATTCTTAGTTCATTAGTTAAACTATGGAACCCTCCTGGATCTCGTTTTCTTTGAATCCATTCTCTAACTCATATTCTTCTCTTCTGCTTTTTCCGTTCATTTGCTCTCAACCAATAATCTACGATCACAAGTGCACTCGCAATTTTAACTCATCCGTTTGGCAGCATGGTTAGAATCGACTGAAATTGGCATGGAAGAGACTGCTTAAGCAAGTTGGCATTGCATTGAACTCTCTCACGTGTAAACGGATATTATACGAACTGTCGCTACAACCAGAGACACTAGCTCGAGCGAGAGCTCGCAGGATAACTTGCGGCCAATTCTCCGGAAAAATCTCATCATTGTGTTTACACTATACGACAGTACTTGCGCAATTACTGTTGCAATTTTTCTCGCAGGTGTAAACATAGCATAAGGGCTGTTTTGAAAAGCTCTCATAAAGACCTTTCATTTGATACCCATATGATGGAATTTTTTTTCAGGGGCACTCCCCTGGACTTTAATCATCGATTCATGGCATCAGAAATTTTTTGTTAAGCCTAGAGTGGTCACAAAGTCCTTCTGTTAGGAGCTCTCTCCTGCCTCCTTGACTTGTTTCACCTATGAGTATTAATTGTAGGTACTCATCTTCAGTCATTCATTAAATTGAATCAAGTGTTAAAAGCATGCACCTTAAACGTTGAAGTTGGGAAAAAATATCGCAAAATTATTCAACCTTCGTATTTAAAATAGCCACTATTCTATTTTACGATTACTGATACCACTATCTGAACCAATTCTCAAAGATATTCATGATGCTTATCATTCCTGAAACTTTCATGCAAATCCTAGCAAACCTTCAGTGTCTGAGTCGGTAAAAAGCGCATATTGTTCCATATCTATATGTTTCCATAGTGATACAGCGCATATTGCTCCATAGAAATACAGGAAAATTCAAACCGCTATAGCTTTCTTAAATACCATTTGATCTTTATGAAACTTTCAGGACAGGTCAATCTTGTAAATAGTCATTTGTGTACCAAATTTATTAAATTTAAGGGTACCGTTAAGAGTTTATTCAAGAAAATATAAAATCGATAAATCATACTATTACTAACAAAGTTGAGTGAATTTCGACTTCTCACGTATTTGCTGTTGTTGCACTCATAACGGCCTACATTCAGGATTTTTTCAGATTTTTCGGATGAAAGGTGTCCAATCGCGAGGGAGAGTACGCAAAAAGTTCGTGCGTTTCCCGTTCCCCTGCCTTTCACGGTACCGGTAAGACAATTTTAAGACTTGATTTGAAAAGATCTCATTGATACCTTTCCAACGACATCCCACTCGACTACCAGCGGTGAAAAACTTTTTTTGAAGGGTCACCTCCTTATATGTTATGTAAAATTCATACTTCATACTATTGCTAACAAAGTTTAGTGAATTTCAACTTCTCAGGTATCCACGCAGGTGTCTGATCGTGATTCGGAAACAATTTTTTTCGTGATTTTGAAGGATTCACAATGCACTGTCAATATTCTGCCGTCACCCGACATTTAAAAAAATTCCAAAAATCGGCCCAAAAAACGGCACGTATAGAAACAACCGGAGGGCACAGCTTCTATGCAGAGGTCAGCAATAATGTAGGACCAGCACTCTGGGCATGTGTTTGTTCCACAGTGCTATCTTTGGTTCAGACCACTACCTTATAAGGGTGAAATTCCAATGCCACATCTCCAAAAGCTGTAGACAAGGGGCATCAGTTGCCCCAAGGTACAAGATACACAAGCTAAATGATGAGTCAGTAACTTCCACATACTAACTAATCAGTGCTAGAAAATTGCATTAGCTTATCCTCGTAAGCGGAAGAAAGTAATGATAACATCAAAACCACGTGGAAGACAGTATGAGATGCAGTAACAAAAACGGCTGCAAAGGTCTTGCAGTACCACCCAAAGAAAAGTTAGAATGACTCGTACAATAAAAAATGCAAGGGGGCGGTTGAAAAAAGAAACCAGGCGTACAAAGAATACATCCAGGGACCAACTCGGATCAAAGAAAAACAATATGACACCCTATGATGACAAACCCAAACATGTACCGAAGAACCATCAACAATAAGACCAAACAGAGAAATAAGAACATGATACCACATGAAGTCTGATCACCATATACCTCCATTAAACATCTAAAATATGGCTTCAATCCAAAAAGAAGTTTCTACAAAAGTGCACAGGAATCAATCATAGGTAACCCAATCAAAATTAAAAATAAATGGCTGCGATATTTCCTGAAGCTAGTTGCAGCATCCCCTATAACTACTGAAGCTGTGAACATTCCAGAAGCAGGACAAGAGGTTCAAGTTTCCCTCCCAAACCAGAGATAAAGTACAGCAGTGCGTGAGCTCAGAAATGGCAACGCTCCTGGAATAGATGTAATACTAGGAGAACTTCTCCAAAGGTAGACTCCCCACATAAGCAGCCTTCTCCATCGACTAGTATGCAGAATATGGTCAGAGGAGCAGTTACCAGAGGACTGGCAAAAAGTCTTAATATGTCTTGTACACAAAAAGGGGGACAAGTTAATGTGTGAAAATTGTAGAAGCATCACTTTACTGTGTACATCTCATAAAGTACTCTCAAGATTCGTCGAAGTGGACGGTCTGTAATGGACCAAATCTTCTCAGTAACCGCGGAAAGCGCTGGGAATATAAGATCAATGTGCAACGATTCCTTAAAGACTTCAAGCAAGTATACGACAATGTTAGCAGAAATACTTCTTGACATTGGCATCCCAATAAAATTAACCCACATGGTCGAAGGCACGATGGTGAATACAGTCCCAGGTCAAGGTTAGCGGTAAACTAATGAACCGCTTCAAAATGAAATGAGGCTTAGCACTCGATCGAGGAAGCACACTTCAATCCGGCAAAAGCTGACCATAGGAGACTACAACCTTGAAAGTGTGGATAACTTTGGGTATCTTGAAGCCAGCATGAAGAAAAGAAGTGCAAAAGACAATGAGATTGGACGCTACATAAACGCTGCAAATTAAGCCTTTTGCTCTGTACTTCTCATGCTAAGGTCTAGAGTTGGTGCACAGCTAAAATAAACTCCGCAATTACAAATTACTAGTCAAACCTGTGCTTTTACATGGAAGTAAGCAAGTGATCCTGATGAGCAAATCTGAAAAGGCAGTGAATTTATTCTAACGCCAAACGTTCTAGAAAAAATATCGCCCAGTCAAACAAGGAAAAGAGGGTTGACAAAACGGTATCCACACGATCAGGATGTGCACGGGAAAGAGCCCTCCCTATCTCGTCTATCTCTTCTGGTTCATTTAAGCAAGGTGTTTGGGCACCGAGCTTCCGCACGCCGAGCTTGAAGCCAAATTCATACGAATTTCTTTTTATATTGTCCACTAGGTCTTGCCAGTAATGAGCTTTACTGCTGTTGATCAGTCCGCAATAATATCTCTGACCTTCTAATGTGCTGGTAACTGAAAGAATATCACTTTCCGATTTCGCTCTCATTGAGTCTCTTACCGGAGCTTGTAATACTCCTCTGCTGTTAAACGAAGTGCTGTGCCTGTACGCTGGTAAAAATCTGAACGTCTACTCTTCCAATATTACACCCAAAAATTGGAAATAGCTCCATATCACCTTCTCCAGCGACAATACATTCAATCAAGATAATGAGACCCTTTGAATATCTCTAAGCGAAGACCCAAAAGAGGACTTTAGTGCTACAGCCTAAAAAAATGGGAGTTTGAAGATATGGACATTGGCTGACGCTATCACGTATCTCATGTTAAATGTACTGATGATCACTAGCTAAGTAGGTCTCTTGTGCCTTCTAAACTTGTATCTACACAAGGTTGGCCCCTTAACAACCCTAATGCAAGAATATGGACATATTACTATTACTCATTATGATGAGATCTGTCCTAAACGATATCTCCAGGGCTCGTTTCCCTCTCTCTTTGTTAGAAGCATGCCAACAGCTCTAGTGACTAGATTTCACATGATTAATACGTGGCCATCTCTGTAAGATACAATACCATTCAAAGCATTGAACTTGAGTTGAAAAAAAGTATTTGTTTGGTCAGCGTTACGCGCATACAAGAGGATGTAGGTTCTGAACAGATAACACACATTGCACTATCTTTTTTTCATGGTCTTGTACGTAAAAATGAACTGTTTTGGACCCAACAGTATTAGAATTTTCAATTTTCAATGCCGTTCTCTGAATAGTAGCAGGTCAGTTTTGACGTTCTTCGCATTCTACAATGGAAGTTCAACTACAAGATGCGGGTCATCATGGTGTCGTTTCAAAAGTTTCATGCTTTGCGCCCATAGGGCGTATTTGTGATCATCAAATTTTGGGCCATCGTCCTTGCAGAGTACAAAGAATACCTTTCCGTTGCACTTATTTCTTCTTTTGTGGTCCACTTTGCCACCATTGTAAGTTTACTAGCTCCTATCATTCTGTTTCTTATGTTCTTGCCATATCCTTTTACGCATTACAGATGGCCAATTTTTCACGGAAAAGTTGAATGTTGTTGAATAATCCAAACTCTCCCCAGAAGGGAGATTCACAGCCTTGTAACTTCAGATGTTTTGATAATTATGGAAGTATCGTTAGACAATAGCATCTCATTATACTCCACAGTACTCTGTATTGTAATCCAGGCTGAATCAGCTTTCGAGTATGTCTCTCCAATTTCAGCCGCTCATGTCATCTGTTTTTGATGTGTGTTGTAGTTTGTTGGCTTGTTGGCGTGGGTTGGTCCTCCCTCAGAGTCATTATCTTTAGTCGAGTGTATAGTCACCTTTTCGACCTCATGTTTATTTTTGCGAAATAGGGAGGCCTTGTGAGAGTTGGCACCGGCCTTTGTGAGGATATGTGCATCCATATAGAGCGATATCAACCAGAAAACCCCACCATCTTAATAGCGCCTGCCAAGGTTTTACCGAGACACAGATCGCATGATAGTTAGGTAGGAGCCGTTTGCATGTGAGTCTCACCTCGGGGTTGTTGTATACAGTAACTAGGTCCCAAACTTCATGTTCACCAGCCCGAAATGTAGATTTTAATTCATCAGACGAATCATGGTTCAAATATTATTCACGGTCATAGTTCATAGAGCCAGATAAAAAATCTTTCCTGAAACGTGAACGTGGCACCTACCAAAGAGTTCTAGCTTCCAAGAATACTTGTGTCAGCCAGCATTTCTCCCGGCGACAAAAGGGGGTGTAGGCTACAAACCAAATGGACTTCACTCTAACTTTTGCGCTTCGCTGAGTATTTACTGATTAAAACACATTGGACATAAGCTACAATACTTAGTCAATTTGAATTTATTCTAGTATCAGGTACCGTGAGGGTAAAATCTACTAACTGTAAAGATAATGCAGCAAATCTTGAATTTTTTGTTCCCTGAGGCTCAATTTTTCTAGCTTCCCACGGGACTTTCAAAACGTCATTTCACTCACGCACGCCCCAAATTACATTCTCAACTTTTTCTTCATGTATTGATTTTCCTCTCGTTTCAGCACTTTCATTTCCCACTTTTCTCCTGCTAGGGGGCATGAACTTTCCTCCGAGCCCTCGTACCGATATATATATATATATATATATATATATATATATATATATATATATATATATATATATATATATATATATATATATATATATATATACGAGTATATATATATATATATATATATATATATATATACGAGTATATATATATATATATATATATATATATATATATATATAATATATATATATATATATATATATATATATATATATACATATATACATATATATATATATATATATATATATATATATATATATATATATATATATAAGTCTAAAAGTATTGAGTATTGAATATTTCTTTTAATTAAAATGGATTTTATTTAAATACATACTGTCCATTATTATCTATGACCTTTTACTATTTTTTTAGGTAGAGCCATTATTTCATCTGTGTAGAACTTCTGTGGTTTATCGGCGAAAAACTTGGCCAAGAGATTTTCACAGTCCCTTTTTGAAGTGAATTTCTTTTCACTAAGGCAGTTTTGCAGAGACCCAAACAAATGGTAGTATGATGGTGCAAGATCTGGACTATACGGTAGATGCATCAAAACTTCCCAGCCAAGCTTTGTCAGTTTTTGCCGTGCCATCAAAGATGGGTGTGGTCTGGCATTGTCATGATAGAAGTCAACGCCATTTCTATCGATCAATTCTGACCAATTTTTTTGAATTGCTTGTTGCAATCTGGTTAGTTGCTGACAGTACTGAGCCAAATTTAGTGTTTGGCCAGGTTCTAGCACTTCATGATAAACACCCTTCCAATCACACCATACACATAGCATAACTTTATTTGGTGTCAATCCTGGCTTTGAATTCGTTTATGAGGGTTCACCTTTCATCGCCCAAAATGATTTGCTTCAAAAATGGCTCGGTTTCGTTGCGTTTTATTAGCATTTCGCAAATAGACATTCGGTCAGTTTTTTGTGTTAATTCATGCGGCATCCAAACGTCGAGCTTCTTTATTTATCCAAGCCTTACGCAAATCGTTCAGACCTGTTTGGTGATGGATATTCGGTTCCTTAGCAATGTCATGGCTGCTTATGTGTCTGTCTTCTTCAAGTTTTTGTCAGATTTCATCGACTTTTTCAGTGATTGGTCGATCTGAGAGAGGGGCACCTTTGACAAGAAAATTTCCAGAAAGAAAGCGAGCGAACCATCTCTTGTCTGTGGCTTTTGATAAAGTGTCTTGACCGTAGACACCACAAATTTTTTCACGAGCCTGCGATGCATTCTCACATTAGCCGTAGTGATATTGTAAAATATAACGAATTTTTTCAGACATTTCACTCATTTTTAAATGAATACAACTTTTGACACGAATGATGAAATACAAAATTGTCCATATAAAAATTATAATCTGGAATGTAACCTTTCTAACGATGTCAGTTTGACTCAATCTGATTAGTAATGCCCGATATATGACAACGAACACCATCTAGTGATAATGCATTTTAGACTATCCAATATATATATATATATATATATATATATATATATATATATATATATATATATATATATATATATATATATATATACATATGAATATATACATATATATATATATATATATATATATATATATATATATATATATATATATATATATATATATATATATATATATATATATTGTAGCAACCACGGAAGTCACCGCAGTTGCAGACATTAAAAGTTAGCAGAGGGGTTTGTAGCCCGGGGTGGCATGCTGAGGCCGGCTAGCGCTCAGTCGTGTCGTGGGTCTTCCGGGACACCCTCTGCTCGTGCTGAGCCACCTTACATATAAATACTAGCACATAGGGAGAAGGACGGGAAAGGGGGAGGTCATTTTGAGAAATGAAAATGAGGTTTTTAATGTGTCATGGCCGTTTTATTTACAGAAATCCAAAATTTATATCACAAAAACCATTCACAAATTTTACAAAAATGAGAGAAAAAAACCAATTTTAATCAAATCCGCCCCTTCGAAATTGGATTTAAGTCAATTAAGAGAGAATCAATGTTAATTTAAATATACAAAACTAAATAAAATCAAATAATTTTAAAACCATGCAAAAAGTAAGAAAATAAATTTAAACTCACTTACTTTCCTGCAAGACTCCGAGCGCTCGGGGAAAGGCCAAGAAAGAAGCGGGGGCTCTGAAAACCAAAAAGGGAAAAAAAAACAATAAAAATTCAAGCGGGATGGTAAAACGGCCACCTTTAGCAATTTTCACACTAGCACTATATTGTTATTTCTCTCCACTTTATATTAGAATTTGTTTAAGTTCAAAGTCTTTTCGATCTTCCTGATTTTCTTTTCACTTCTTCTTAATCCTTTCGATTATCTTTAACTCTCAGTTAATTCACCACACAATTTGAAGTAGTTTGTGTCTTCGTTCAAGTTTCACTTTGTCACTTAGCTTTCTACTTTCTGTTCTATCATACAAATTCAACTATTTTTCCCCCCAAAATTCACCCAACACCAACACTGGAAATCCCAACCCCACATTCAATCTCCAAAACGCAATTTCAAGATCCACTTCTAATTCACTAAAAACTCTTCTTCCTCCGGACAAAGAATTTCCACTTTTTCACTTCCAACGGACTCGCAAAACCGACAAAATTCACTCCCCAAAGCGTTCAACCTTCTTTTTTCCACGTCCAATACTGACTGCCCCAATCCCAACCACTTTCTTTTCACCTTTCACCTTTCTCCCATCCGATCCCGCAAATCAAATTCTTTTCCAATTACCGCTGTCGCATCTGGGTAACGTAATCGAAGTTCATTACACTTCGATTCCGCTACCCACACATCTTTTGGTCCGTATCGACAATCACAATAGTTTCCATTGACTTGCATATATGGCAATTTACATCCCCAAGAATCGCTTGATTGAATGTAAAGTGTCACACATACGAGTACATTACGAAAACTATTGATTTTGCCGATACCCCAAAAAGAGCGCTTCCGTGCGCCCGGGGGAACTTGAACTCAGGGTTCCAGCAGTCGCACGGTCGAAACTCGCGACGTATCCAATGGAGCTATGCCTTATCGATCTCCCATTCATCAGATAAGCAACTTCAACGATTATCTGGGCATGAGATTGAATTTTGTTAGTAGGGAAACGTGAATTAATTTTCGTTAGTAAGAAAAATAAAATTTGTTAATGGGAACTAGAGAATAGAATTTGTTAGTATGAAGGAAGGAATTAGGTTTTGTTAGGAAGTATGAATAGAATGAAATTTTGTTAGTGGGAATTAATGTAGGGAGTGTTGTTAGTGGGAAAATTGAAATTATTAGTAGGTATTATTTTTTTGTAGTTGTTAATAAGGAAAAAGGGTAGTATTGTGATGATGGGGGAGTAAAAATTAAAGGGAAAATGGAAACACGAAAAAAAAAAATAAATAAATTTATGGAGGAAAAGGTATGAATGCCCAAAGGAAAGGGACAATGTTACGGCGGCAATTTGAAGTTGCGAATGGGAGGAAGTTGGTACGCCGGAATTCGCAACAATATATATTTACATATATATATATATATATATATATATATATATATATATATATATATATATATATATATATATATATATATACATATAAAATATATATAATGTATATTATTCGAACTTTTTCATCTTTACAGTCAGTTCCTTTTGTTCCAACGCCACAATTCAAACCAGCATCAACTCAAACGGTTTCAATACTTAAGCCTTCTCCAGAAGTGCCATCAACGTCTGGAGCACCACCGCCCCAGATAATAACGCAAACCCCATCTATAGCTGTGATTCCTTCGCAAAGTATTGAAGGCGATGATCATCAAGTTCCATTAAGGATTCCACCGTCATCCAGACGTTCTTCTCGCACACTCTCGCCATCATTACAGGATCGACGAAAAATTGAACCAATGGTGCATGTACATAGTCCACAAAGGTATTTAATTCATAAACCCTCGTAAGGGTGCACTGCTTACTATCTTCCATTCCCATCTAGACCAATTGAATTGCCAGCCGAACTGCCAACCCCACAACGCACGGAACAACAATTCCTAGCCAGAGGTGATTCTGGACCAAAAACCAACACTGACATTTCTGAATGCAGCACCAACACCGATGACTACGTGACATGTACAGACACTTCGCGAAAGGCTCCAGGTATGAAGACTCCAACCACCGCAAGCTCATCATCGACCCAAGTACCAGGTTTGAGAATCTTTTGCAATCAGTTTACCCATAGCTTTGTCGAAATGCTATTGATGTTGTCCTGAAGCGATGCTTAGTGCAATTATTCTAATAGTCGCTTTCTTCCCTACCGCTATCAAGTGTTGGTGGTGCCTTTATTGGTGTTGTGTGATGATTGCAATAGATCAGAGTTGCTAGAACTCTCCATCGATGTGTTAGCAGTTGAAAACACGGAAAATATGTTTTATTTATGTTTAGAATTTCGGAATGTCGTCCATTTAAACTTCTTCAATGTAAAAATTAAATAGATTATGCATAGTCAAACCCAAAACTGATAGATACAATATGCAGCCATTGTCAAACCAACCCCTTGACACATGAACGTATACACATTGCAAACATTGAATGTGTTCCTTTATCCAATATTGCTTAACCAAGAGGTACTTACTTCTCATAGTTTAAAGCAAGCATTATTGAATCGAACTCTAGGACAGTTTGGAGGACTCTCAACGCTGTCTCAACTGCATGTGCCATGCTCATTGCTTGCTAACGAATTTCTTGTGTTTCTTTTAAGAGTTTCATAACCAAGTGGTACTAGTGGAGTCGCATGTTTCATGTTCAACACATACAAATACACAGCTCTTATTAGAAACAAATGGCTTAAATCACTAATTTAGTTTTGAAGAAGTTTAAATGGATTGGGTAGTATTTTCGCTTGCTAAATTCAAAGTAATTTATCAACTTTCCCAATTAAGTTTCAGCGCAAAGCTCACAGACTGCAACGCATGATGGGGGCTCGTCATTTGAGAGTGCATCCTCGCTGTACTCTACACGTGGCGATGGTCTATCGGAAGAGAATCCCCAGCCCGATGACACCGTTACGCCAGCATCAACGGAATCTGCCTCTGCCACGAATGTTCCATCGCCGACCCATTCCGTGAGTAGTAGTTCCTCTGGTAGCTATAATTTAACCAATCTTGCACGTAAAAAGGCGGCCCCTAAGATGTCGTCACCTTTGCGGGTAAGTGCCATCATTAAGCCGACCATTGCAACCAAATCCAAGTCTGAATCGATTTCGGAGGATGAGCGCAGCGAGAAGCGATACTCCTCATCTGGATACTATGAAAGTCCCCATGACGATGAGCATAGGCAAACGAAATGGCGAAAGCAGAGAGATTGGAATGAAGAAGAACGACGCAGAAGGAGGAGCAACATGAAGCTAGACATCGAGCGAGAAAACATAAGAGCATTAACATCACCTGTGAAAAAGCCTAGTCCTGGAGTCTTCAAGCAAATCTCTCCAGAGGATAGAGCTGCCATGAATATCCTGGATGGCACGAGCCCTAATAAAGCGGCAAAACGGTTCAGAACAAAAGTACGGCGGCAGCCAAGGAACCGCAGTACCTCAGGAGATGACACGCTGGCAAGAAAGCCCAAAGTTCCAGTAGTCCCACCTGTACCGACAGTCAAAAGTCCAGATCAGCCGAAAATAAGCCCAACATCACAGCCTATTGCAACTACATCTTGTCAATATCCTAAACCTCACAGCAGTCCGAAAAAGTCAAAAGATGAAATCGGTTCTGAAAAACGTCTCAAAGCCAAATCGTCAGAGTCCCTGCGGTCCGTTTCTCCTGGATCCGATTCAGTTTTCTATAGCGAAGCAGACTTAGCTCCTGAACAACAAGTCCACTGTACTCATTGCGGGAAGGAAGTGGAAATAGTTACAGCTGCCTCCGGCTCACATGAGTCTATCGCTGCTGCTCCTGAAGAGGAGAGCGGCAACGGTGGAGACATAGTCAAGCCACCAGCAGACTTTGCAGATTCTCCAGTGACAACGAAGACATCACAACGTTTATACAAAAAAATGGACAAGCGATTTCGTTCCGAGGAGCGACACGGTGACCGCAGACACTACCGGAACAGACAAGAAAATGCCAGAGCGAAGGTAACTACTTAACTGTAAATGAGCCCTCGCTTCAGTTCAATGTATTTATTCGTATGATCATCATGCTCTCATATCAACAGAAGCATCTGGAGGTCTAAAAAGTTTGAACATTTATCCAAAACAAAAATGCGATGTGATTTCAGGAGCGGTATTTAGTTTGATTGCGTTCATCCTTGCATATTTTTCAATGATTATTTAATAATGTTGAACTTAAGTGTTAGGCCACATTTTAAGCTCCAACTTTCTTCTCTTGATTGAATTATATTTTACTTAGAGTGAAGAACGTGGTAAAGATCAAGCTGCGACCACATCACCAATCTTACGTCCAGCTGGATCAAGTCCTTGCGTTGTACCTGTTAGATCATCTAGTATTCGTTCGCATGGAAGTGACAGCAGTGAGCAGGGGATATTTCATGGGAACTACCGATTAGGCCTGTGGGTTTGGCTTACGGATCGTGATATTTGGCAGCAACATGACCTTCGAAATATTGGTAACCGCTTTCGGCATAAGATTATAATGCGAGTGAATGGTTGAGCTGAAATTGTTCTATTTACAGATCGAACTAGAGCTGAACGTAGGGGATCAACTGAATCTGAAGAAGAATTTCGTAAAAAATTCCAATCTACCACACATCGTCTTGTTCATCGAAAATCGTGTTTTGAAATGTATCGCCGGCAAACCTCGAACACTTTTAGTAAGTCTGCATGTTTAGATTTATGTAAGTTAATACATGTTATAACCCCCGTTAATATAAGAACCCCCTGTTTTGCGTGTCCTACATATTTTATGTATATTTTTTTACTATTGTTTATTTCGTTTATGAAGAAAGGACAAATTGCATTAATGCGTAGCTTTAGAGCACAGCAAACTAGACATAGCATACGTATAAGGAAGAACTAAGAACAGAATCAAGGCCGGGTGCTAGTCGCAGATAATAAATGCTTGCCAATCAGATCCCTGTTTTAATATTTATTTAGCTTTAGATCGTTTGGTAAGACATATTAATCCTTAAAATGTTGCCTTTGCGTTCCTTTGTATAGCAAACGGACGTTAATGCCTATTACTCTACTAATTGAAAATACTTCAAGTACTTGCTACAAAGACTTCTTATCATTTCAAAAGTCAATTTAGGAGCGATTATATACTAAAAATCTTCCCGTTTTCTAAATTCCTGCTTCGAGTACCATTGCCATTCTCAAAATTGCTGCCTTGTAGTGACCGAAGCTAATGTTACAGTCTCTTGATCTTAATGATAGTCTTTTTTTGATGACCTCAGGTAACATGTCATTTTATGGTGCTTCGTTATGGTTGTTGTTGGTTTTTCCAACCAAGTGCCGTGTTGCTCTATATGGTGTTTGATCAAATATATCAAATAGTGCTTACTTCAAAACGCCCTAGGCAAGAGGAACGCACATGGCTTAGAATCAGGAAAAAACGTTTTCTAAAAAGCTATAGCAAAGCTCAAAGTGTTCTTACAATGACCCATACCCTGCTGGTGAATCTACACTGAAGTACAACTGCAAGAAAAAATCTGCTTCAGGATTTTTCGAGGGATATAAAGCTGAGTTTGGACTTCACAGTGAGCAACATTACGACAAAAGTTCGTTGTACCCTGACAAACTGGAGCTGCCATCATCAGAACTCGGAATAATTCCCATTTCCTGTGCCGGGCTATGGATAAAAAAATTGCTTCGTTATGAGTTCGGAATTCAAGAACGTTATTGTTTAGTAGATATTTAAAACCTAATAAACCGATTTCAAGCCAATTTTAATGCTCTGGAGGACACTATCACGAAGGCAGAGGGCCACATACTCATTGCAAGAGACTTCAGTGCTACAGCTATTGAATAGGACAAAGGATCTACGGAGAAAACGAATCTAACGTAACATTTGCTTCAAATTCCCTAGTACATAAAGTGTACAATTGGAGAGTACCAGAGAACTACACAGCCAGTGATCATCAATGCATCCATCTTGAGATCCGTGATGCTTTCGTCCAATACCTATGCATTTGACCTTCCATGATTGTGTGGAATATTGAGAGGATTGACGTTGGAACGTTCGTCCTACTCATGGCAAACGCAACGCTACTAGGAGATTTGCAGAGGAATAAAGGGTTGACAGCTCAAGAGTCGTATTACTAATTTCAATACCAGCTCTACCCGGAAGATCTACCTCATTACTAGTGACTTTAAGGTTTGACAAATTCACTCGAGACTTCTTACGAAATATACTATTCACGTTTGTAAACAAGCCGTTTGGATCCTGTGGGCTAATTCCCCTCAGTTTTTACACTGTGTTTAGCAGCAGGAAAATACAAGGAATGAGTTCCATTGTTAATAGTACACTTAAACAAATTTTCACCAACTTCAAGCCCGTTATCGAAAAGATCTGTGCAATTCGAATCAAGATCAAATTCACTGTCGATGCATTGCTGCCAAATAATATTAAAATTATTATGAATGACTTCCATGCAAAAATTGGCCGAGAAGCGTAGTAAAGAGGTACGACTGGAAGGCATAGCCTTTGGAGGTGTTTGTTCCACGCCGCTGTCTGTGATTCAGGCCACTATCTTGCAAGGGTCCACCTCCGGCGACCTTGATGTAAGCAAAGATCATCAGTTACCCCATGGTATCAGATACACAAGCTAAATATAGCTCAGTAGCGTCCGCATACATCTCAGCGCTGGTAAATCGCATCAATATATCCACGCAGGTGGGAGAAAGTAATGATGACACCAAAAACATATGGAAGACATTAAGAGGACACCTGGCAATGAAAAGTAGAAGAACTGGTACGATGGAGAATGCAACGAAGTGGTTGAAAAAAGGAACTTGGTGCTCAAAAAATACATCCAGTGACCAACTCTGGCCAAAGAAGAACAGTAGAATACCCTCTGATGACAAGCTAAAAAAAATGTGCCCAAGAAAGAAACGACAGACATTCAACACCAAGACCCAACAAATAAATGAAAACATGACCCTGCATGAAGTCAGATCATTGTTTGTCTCTATTAAACAACTAAGAGACAGTTTCAATCAACAAACAGCAGCAGTTTACAGCATCATCATAGTCGTTTAAAATCTTGGAAAATCCCATCATAAATCTGAAGCAGTTTGGCGTTCAAAAGAACAGGAGTACTTTCGATGCGTTACTTTCTGTCTCACGTTAAATCAATGAAAGTCTTGATGAAGGAGATTGTGTTATTGCAATTTTTGTGGACCTGAAGGAAGCTTTTGATACGATTGATCATGACCTGTTACTTCAAAAACTTGAATCGTATGGTATACAAGGAAAACCGAAACAACTTTTTAAAAGTTATTTGGAAGGAAGATTCCAAGGAACATCAATTAATAATGTCTTGAGCAATCTAGCACCAACGAAACCGAGGGTTCCTCAAGGATCCATACTTGGACCAACCTTGTTTCTGCTATACACTAATAATTTGAATATATGTAAACTGAAAGCTCACCACACATTATATGCTGATGATACTGTACTTCTTTATTCAGGACGTGATAAAGTTGCCATGGAGAATATCCTCAACGAGGATCTAGATAAATATCGTTAATGGCTTATCGAAAACAAGCTAGCATTGAATACTACAAAGACAAAATACATGATTTTTAAACAGAAGAATAAGGAAGACATAGAATTTAACCTAAAAATTAACGGCGAAAACTTGCAAAGAGTGTTTGAAATTAAATATCTCGGTGTTACCACAGATCATCGTTTGACATGGTTGCTACACATAAATAATTTGAGGAGACAACTAGCAAAACGGATAAGGGTGTTGAGAATATGTGGGGCTTTTCCAATACATACTCGTATAAAGAAACTTGTATTAAATGCATTTGTACTGACAAAGCTACATTATGCGGTAGTCATTTGGAGTCAATCGTTAAAGCAAAACCTTCATATTATATCCAGGATACTAACTTAAACCTATAAAATTATTCTGAACCTTCCAATTCTCACTCCAACAAAATCAGTTTATCAATGGACCAATGCACTCACCTTCAGTCAAATCATTACTATGGAGAAAGCTAAGCTTATCTTCAAATGTCTAATTTCCAGTGAATGGGCTTTTTCACACGGGAATGGTAAAAACCCATATCCAAACAGGTTTCGCGCCTACGCCCTTATGTTTACACGTTGCATAGTTCAGCCAACCTATTTTTGTATACAATACACATCTTGCGAGTGTATGTGTCAAAAGGATCATTTGATCGTTAAACATCGTGCGGACAACATGAGAGCGAAAATGGAGAGATAAGCGATTGAGAATTGATGTTTTAGTCTTGAATTGTGCACGAGGTAATAAAAACTGGAATGGAAAATGTATTTTATGATTGTTAAAGTTTGTCGATTCAAATTTCTATTGGATTTATTTGAATCTTCCGTGTTTTTCCGCTTTCTGAAAAATATATTCCAAATTTGCATATCTTTTTTAGTCACATATTTTTCTTTATGTGTTGTAAACTTGCTTATTATAATGTGATTCTATGAAGATTATGCGTACTGTTAATTTTCTATCGATTTACAATAGACAATTTAACTTTATTGTAATCTTGATATTCGTCGTGTTGTTTCCTGAAATTGAACATGGCCTCCGCTTTCATAAATTTATTAAATAACGCGTAGCTTCTCGCATCCATGCATCCATTTTTGCACGCAAATTAAAGAAAGGCAATCGTTTCATGACGACTACCTTCTTCACCGAATGTTCAATTCGGAATGATTACCGGCGTTTGTATAAAATTTCCCCCACCAAATGATCAACAAAATGCATTTGTGTACGTGCGTTACGCTCGTTCACCCTAAAAAATTTTGGCATGTTTTTACCATCAGGTTCCCTCAATGCCTCTCACTCTTCTTGCCCATATAACCTGTTTAACGCTCACTTTTAACGCTGCGTCTGAACAAGCCCAATCGGAACGAAGTCGGATTGGATTTATTTGTGAAGTATCACAAATAAATCCAAATTAAGAAATGCCAACAATTTTGTAATACCTTACGCTAGAACTGATCGACTAAAGAACGATGCAACGAATGATGCTCTGCGTATGTACTACGATTTTCCAGAAACAGTGAAAAACGTCAACTCATTATTAGTTTTTAAGAAAAGACTTAAGGGAATTCTAATGAATTCAAATTAATGATAAGTCCGGAGGATTGAAAATGCAATATATTCAGGCATTTTAGACCCTAATGTCGAGATACTTAAAGACAGCTAATTTTTATAAACTCAAATTTTTTTTTTACTGCGTCGTATTATAATATTTTTTTAGGGTTTTGTAAAATAATTTTACAAAACCCTTCTAAAATCGCGTCCTGTCTGTCCGTCTGTCCGTCTGTCTGTCTGTCCGTCCGTCCGTCCGTCCGTCCGTCCGTCCGTCCGTCCGTCCGTGTGTCACAGCAGTTTTTCTCGGAAACTACTTAAGCTAGAAGCATCAAATTTTGTATGTAGGTGTAAAGTGGTGATCTCTTCAAAGTTCAACTACTAAAAATTTTTATAAGGTATTTAAGGGGGGTCTCCCCATGTAGGGGAGTGACCCCCCGAAAAAAAAATTTCATTGAAGGTAGCCAATATGGGTATCAAATGAAAGGTGTTGATGAGAACTTTTCAAAACAGGTCTTAGTTTGGTAAAGTTTGCTTCGAGGGGCGCACAGGGAGGGGAAATACACGAAAAATTTGTGTCCCCCCCCCTCGCGATTGGACACCTGTGATCCGAAAAATCTGAAAAAAATCAAGAATGTGGGCCTTGATGAGTACAACAACAACAAATACGTGAGAAGTCGCAATTCACTCAACTTTGTTAGTAATAGTATGATTTATCGATTTTATGTTTTCTTGAATAAAATCTTAACGGTACCCTTAAGTTCAATGAAATTCGATACTCAGATGTCTATTTACAAGATTGATTAACCTTGCAAGTTTCAAGAAGATTCGATCATATTTAGCGAAGTTATAGTGGTTTGAATTTTCCTGTATTACTATGGAACAATATGCGCTGCATGTATTACTATGGCAACATATGGCTATGGAACAACATGCGCTTTTTACCGACTCAGACACTACAGTTTTGCTAGGATTTGCATGAAAATTTCAGAAATGATATGTGTCATCAATATCTTTGAGAATCAGTTCAGCTAGTGGTATCAGTAATCGTAAAACAAAATAGTGGCTGTTTCAAATGCGAAGATTGAATAATTTTGAGTTATTTTTTCCCAACTTCAACGTTTAAGGCGCATGCTTTGAACACTTGATTCAATTTAATGAATGACTAAAGCTGAGTACCTACAATTAATACTCATAAGTGAAACAAGTCAAGGAGGTGGGAGGGAGCTTCTAACATAAGGGCTTTGTAACAGCTCTAAGATTCGAAAAAATTGGCTATTAATCGATGATAACAGTACAGGAGAGTGGCCTCTGAAAAAAATTCATCAAACGTAGCCGATAAGAGTATGAAATGAAAGTTTTCATGGGAGCTTTTCAAAACAGTTGTTAAACTGTCAGTTTTTGCTACAGTGGGGCACAGGGGGGAAATACATACATCCTCCCTCGCGAATGGACATCTGAAATAATTATCAAGGGAGATATTTATGAGTATAACAATAACAAAAACCTCAGAAGTCTAAATTCTTTCAACTTTGTTAATAATAGTATGATCTTCGAATTTCATAGTTTCTCCAATAAAATCGTCATTGACATGCTTCTTGACTTTATTCAATCTGGTGACTGCATTTTGAAAATTGAATACAAAACCCTTCTGACATGAGCGTAGGTCTGTTTACCCAACTTGTTTCATCCCTGAGAACTGTTCACGAATCGGACTAGACTAGCAGGAAATAGTACTTCACAGCATTTTGTTTGCCCCTTATGCCGGTGTTTTACATTGCCTGGAGGCACACGTAGGAATCGACGACGTGCGAAGTGCAGATCGCAAGAGCGTTGTGCGACGATGAAAAAGTGATGGAGAGAGTGGTAGAGAATGGAGGTATTTAAAAAAAATTAATTGAGGAATTCAGGTAGTGGTGGAATAAGGGGAGAAAAAGAAAAATAAATATCTAAAGAGAAAAAAACACAATTCAGAATGACTTACACTTTTTACGGGTGCAGAGAGCTCTGCAGTTGGAAGAGGAACGGGGCAACTGCTAAAATTTGAAAACTGAATAAATTGATTTACTTCTTCTTTATATCATTATTTATCGGTTATGAGCTTTTGAGCACGAGTTGTTTTAATTATTAATAACTTTCAGAGTATTTTCGCGTAGATATGCACTATTGTCACTCAAAGAAGGGGCACAAACAGATTTATTCACAATAATTACTGATAATCGAAAAGACAAAAAAAAAATCTCCTCGTTGATGTCTTCACACACTTTCTGACTACACTTCGGTAATCTTCTAAGAACTCATCAGTTTTTTACAATTTACACTTGAATTGTAAACCTTATGCTTCGCGAATTCACTTCGGTGCAACGAATCGCACTCCGTCTGCACGTTATTTGTTTTACATTCACACTCGCTAATATTTTTTGTCATTCATTACTTTACAGTCACTTTTCCCGCTCTGATATCACTAAAACCAAGCACAATATTCTTTGTTTTTCTGCAGAGCCACTCGCATATTGTTCTCTTAATTTAATACCGGCCTTTTTTCCCACTTCAACCAATTGGTTGTCTTAATTCACAACTAACTCACAACCTTTTCCTTTTTCCCCCAACAAAGTCTGAATTGAAACATTTTTCCCCGAATCAGTAATCCCCAAAATCAGCTCGACACCGCAAAAACTCACATTTCTTTTTTAAAACCAAATACCAAATGAATCAATTCAAAAAACCAATTCCGCAATCCTTTCCTTCCCCAATTCCCGCTGCCGTACCCAGATAACGTAATTGAAGTTCAACTCACTTCGATTCCGTTACCCACACATCTTTTCCATATCGACAAATGCAACAATTTCCATTTTTGCATATATGGTGATTTGCATAACCATGACAGCGTTTGGTCATATGCAAATTGCTTTTGCCGATATCCCAAAAAGAGTGTTTTCCTGCGCTTGGCAGAACTTGAACCCAGGGTCCCAACGGACCCCCGGTCGAGAAATTACGACACTACTATTGGAGCCACCTTCTATTGATCTCCCAGTCATCCATTTAGCAACTTCAACTGTGAGCTTCAACTGTGAACCTCTGATGAAATTTTGTTAATGGAAAGTAATGAATGGAATGTTGTTTGTGGGAAAGATAAGATTATTAGTATTATTTTTTTTTGTAATTAAAAATAGGGAAGAGGATAAAATTAATATGATGGGGAAATAAAAATTAAAGGCAAAGATTTAAAGGTTAAAAAAATACATATGCAACGAAAATGGTATATGAAACCAAAAGAAGGTGGAGATGTTACGGAGGCAATTTGAAGTTGCGAATGGAGAGTGCCGGTACGTCGGAATTTGCAACAGTTGCCATCATCAGGAGGAAGGCGTTGCGTTTGATCCATTTTTTTGAAATTCAGCCGATGATTTTCATGTTGGACTGGAATGAAGAAGACATCATCCCTTTGATGATTGATTTCCATTACGATTGCATTATGGTCGCTATCGTAAGGAAGCACCTGCAGTTTTTGTTGAGTGCTATTAAAGCTGAATTCAAGTCTTGCGTCAGCAATGCAGAAGTCCAAATATAAATTTGTCCTAGGATATGTTTGGAGCTCCGACCCATATAGATTGCACATATATTCAATTTGGTTCTCTGTTATCCACGATTTCAGGAATATACCTCTGGGAATATTTTTGGCGTTCAGCGATGATGTATGCTTGGCATTCAGATCACCGGCAAGAATATAGTAATCATACAGCTTGTTCAATTCGAGTATTTCAAACAAGAAATTGAACTCCTCCTTGAAGTTGACAATATTTCGACCAGTTGCATAGGTGGAGATAACGAAGACGTTAACTCCATCTGGCAGTAAAATTTTGATAACGATCAATTCAAGAGATTCAAAGTTGTTGATTTCGACTCTTTAATATTTTGGAAACAAGAGGGTCTTCTCAGCAATATTTCCGTGCCACTTCCCCCATCACCGTTTACCCTATCGTTTCTTACGAATTCAAAATCCTTGAATGTCATGGAGTGCCGAGAATTGAAGTGGATTTCAGTGAGAAGGATGATGGAAGGCTTTTGCTTGACAGGGGATTCCAAGAGACAGTCACGTTGATGTAAACTCACAATAGAGTTGGCGTTGATCGAGATGAGATGAGTTCTATCCATGGGGATGTGACCGAATGACAAGTTATTTTGAAGCATTTGAAAGACCTAAACGCTGAAAAACAAAGTTTATTTTCAAATCCTGTTTATCGATTCTCTCCGATAAAGAATTTAATTGCTGATAAATTTTAAGAAGCTGCTTATTATTGCCACTTACATTATTTATTGGTAAGTTGAAAAGTATTGAGTCTTTTTTTTTCATTTTTCTATTGAATATTTCTTTTATTTAAAATTAATTTTATTTAAGTACTTATTGTCCATTACCATCTATGACATTTTGTCATTTTTTGGATAGAGCCATTATTTCATCTGTGTAGAACTTCAGTGGTTTATCGGTGAAACACTTGGCCAAGTGATTTTCACAGTCCCTTTTTGAAGGGAATTTCTTTTTATTAAGGAAGTTTTGCAGATACCGAAAAAATGATAGTGTGATGGTGCAAAGTCTAGACTATACGGTTAATGCATCAAAACTTCCCAGCCAAGCTCAATCAATTTTTGCCGGGTCATCAAAAATGTGTGTGGTCTTGCATTGTCATGATGGAAGACAACGCCCTTTCTATTGATCAATTCTGGCCGGTTTTTTGAATTGCTTGTTACAATCTAGTTAATTGCTGACATTACAGAGCCAAATGGAGTGTTTGGCCAGGTTCTGGAACCTCATGATAAACAATTCCCTTCCAATCCCACCATACACACAGCATAATCTTATTTTGGTGTCAATCCTGGCTTTGAAGTCGTATGTTCTGATTCACCTTTTTTGAACATGATTTTTTTCGAACGACATTCTTGTATCGTACCCATTTTTCATCGCCCGTAATGATTTGCTTCAAAAATGGCTCGATTTCGTTGCGTTTTATTAGCGTTTTGCAAATGGAAATTCGGTCGATCAAATTTTTTGTGTTAATTCATGTGGAACCCAAACGTCGAGCTTCTTTGTGTATTCAGCCTTACGCGAATGGTTAAAAACTGTTCGGTGATGGATATTCAGTTCCTTAGCAATGACATGGCTTCATCGACTTTTTCAATGATTAGTCGAACTAAGCGAGGTGTATCTTTGACATCAAAATTTCCAGAATGAAAGCATGCGAACCATATTTTGGCTGTGGCTTTTGATAAAGTATCTTGACCATAGACACCACAATGCATTCTCACCTTGATAGTTGTGATATTGTAAAATACAATATAATAAATTCATTCTGAAATTTCACTCATTTTTAAATGAATGCAACTTTTGACACGAATGATGAAATACAAAACGGTCCAAATGAAAATTGAAGACTGAATAATCACCTTTCAAACTTATGTCAGTTTGACTCAATCTGATTAGTATTGCCCGATATATGACAACGAAAACTATCTAGTGACAAAAAAGGCTCAATACTTTTTGGAATATCCAATATTTTATTTACATTATCTGTTGGTCCTCTAACAGCAAGTGCAAATGACACGCCGGGTTTGACGAAGTTGGTAAATATCACACTGTGGAGTAGTTGAGTTTGTTTTGAAGTAAATTTTAATTTTGCATCTTGGTACCGGGGCATGCTCAATATAATGCTGGATGACCAAAGACACCACAGTTAACACAACCTAATTTTTCTTTGGGCTCCGTCTGACCCAATTTGCACTCACCGGGAGCATGGACATGTTTGCACTTTACACATCTATATTTCATGGCACAATGGGCAGCCAAATAACCGAATCTTTGGCATATGTAGCAATAGTTGACCTCGCTCTTCTGGGGGCATTCCCACCTCATCACTCGCAAGTTCAAGTACGTTATTTTCCGAAATGCACTTGGACTGCTTTTGCTCGAAATTTGGACTAAGTAAAAAGCCAAATTTTTACGTTCGACAATCAATCTCCTTGTTGCGAAGTCTTTAACTGTAATAGATTCTATTTCTGGTGCAGCTTCTTGAAGCACCTGAAAGAAATCGAGTGTGTCATTTCCGCAATCCAGACCCTTCAATAAAAAAGTCTGATTTTTAATTTTTAAATATTCAATGAATTCATTATCAGGTTCAGTGAAACAATGTCGAGAATTTTTGTTACCTTTATCCTCTTCAATGTTCATGGAATCGTCTGGCCCAGCTAGCGCTGTATAATAGTTTGTACTGACGTTTGCTCCACCTGCACTGAGGACATCTTGATCAGATTCGTGTTGCGATTTCTTTCATTTGTTGTCTTCGGTTGGCTTTGACTTTAATTCTTTTTCTTTCTTGGTGATTTATTTGCCTTTATTGAACGTTAATTTTCCAAATAGTTCTTCTAGCGACTGGATCGAAAGTCTGATTTCTTCGTTTTCTCTCTCAATCTTCTCAGCATTCTCGTTAGCTTTGACTAACTGCTGGATCTCGATGACTGATCTTCGTTAGTAGTTAGTTAGTTTTAGCTTTTTTCACCCGTCATCATTGGAGATGGACACAATCGTTCTAGTTGATGGCTACAGCCATCGGGCTCTTCCATCATAAACTGGGCCTTCCTTTGAATGTATTTCCCCTTTTCGATACTTTTTCAGGAAAGAAATTTCAGGTATTCGATAAATTTTTCGAATAATTCGACAGTCATGACTTTCAATTAAAGAAATTAGTTTCAACTGACTTCTGTGAAAAATCAATTAATTTTTAAAATTAATGACAGAAGCGATTAGAATTTATTAAAAACAGGTCGGTAGAATTCATGACCGTAGTATACACATATCCTAAGATATCAAAATCTTCACGAAGACCTTCTGCTTGCACTGACATTTTTTTTGCCCACAATTGTTAGTGTAGTGAGTTTTTAAGAAGATAAGCAGCTAGTGGATATTGAAATTCAACACAAAAACTAAACCACGCCTCAATCAATGAAATTTATTGTATAAATCAAGCACCCAGTTAGAAATTTATCTATTTTAATGCCATAAAATAAATTCTTAGGGAGCCTTTGCTCTCTATGAATCTGCTGGCTCTCGATACATTTTGTTGAACTGCCCTTGTATGACTTAAGACCCTAAAATAACGGCAATAATGCCTAGTCAAACATTATTTAGAAGTTAATAGAATCTTCTTAAAAGAGATTTTTTTGCAAATATCCAATGCACGTATACAGTTTTTCAATGTGGTATTTGAAAGAGTCGTAGGGATATCACTGAAGCCATCCATTCTTAAGGGATGCTAAATAGTCTTTCTCGCCTACTAGCAAGAAAATTGAGACAATAATGATTACAATTCCATAGTTGGATCATCAATAAGCTTCTGTTATGAATACCTTTCGGCAATCATTAAATTTAATTTCTTTGTTTTTCCTTTTTCAAACTTTCAAAATTTATTTCCAAGTCTGCATATCAACTTAACACATTGCCTCAAAGTATATGGCAAACAATTATCTTTCAAATAAATGTATCAACCTGGCGAAATTTTTATTGCTGAATTATTACAAAATATATTCATCTGCTCTGAAGAACTTAAATTTATTAGAGCAGAGCCCTTCAGATTCACTGATGCATCGATGCACCAATTTCGTCAAGTGTATACGGATAACAAACCACGCCAATTTATTTTTAGGAGCTTAATATAGAACGAAAATCTCTACACCTCATGCGTTCCTTATTGTCTTTTTGCGCTCAAGAAGATGCATTACACGCAATGTGTGCCAAGTAATCAGTTCAATGGGCAACTTTAAACTTGAAACATCTTTATCTACACTAAGTGCATTTGAAGTGGATTCCTGGAGTAATATTCGCAGTTCATAATTTTTTCTTTCGAGTTGAACGCGAATTTGATTAATTGTGGATGGACTTCATAAAATCACCCTGAACCACTTCCCATAGTGAAAGTGTAGGTGTTGAATACCGCAATTTTAATCGAATTAGCTATGCTCGGTAAGGATGAACTTCTTTGAAAATTAACGATCAATGTCAAGATAGCAAGCTGATTATGAAGGAGCATGACATATGGGGAGCCGACCAATTGTTAGCCTGACCGACATTCAATAAAAATTCGTTAAGTTTGCAGAAGGACATAGCAACTTTCCTTGTAGTTTTAAACAAATTCTTGGATTTTTTTCATTCTTTTCATTTTCGTACACTATTTTCCTTGTGCCGGTTTCCTTCGTGCCCTTGTTATTATACATAATTTCCATATCTTTTCTATTCAAGTTTTATGACCTAGACTGTAAAGGCGTCGGCTACCCATAAAAAGATATCGTTTCTATGGTGAAATAGCAAAGACACAAACCTCAAACACATTGCAGACTTATAGGCTAACCACAGCGAATCATTTACATTTTTCATTTACGATTGAATTTGGTTTCTATTTTTTGATTTAGAACTTACATGGAAAAAATGTTCCCCTGGTTCAATGGAAGAGCGATTGCAGGATACACTGCGAACATTGATAGTCATTTGGTTAAAGCAATGTGTTGCATTGAAAGATTTTTCTGGGCAAATCAGTGGTAGGAGTTTATTTAACTTTTCCTTTTGTTTGTTGTTTAAATTTTGTTTGTTTACAAGTCCCACGCATATTGAATAAATTAGGTCAAAATGAATATAGCCCTGCATATGAAAATTTTACTCCCAAACGCCCGTTTAAAACAATAAAGATGACAACCTTGTAACCCATTTGATCTTTTCAGCTACCGACAAAACAATCACAGTGAGCAGTAAAACCGGAGAATTTGGCTTCCGGATACATGGTTCCAAACCTGTTGTTGTCTCTGCAATCGAACCTGATACTCCAGCAGAAACATGTGGATTAGAAGTTGGCGACATCCTTCTTTCCGTCAACGGGATTTCCGTGATTGATAAAAATCATTCGGAAGTTGTTAAAATTGCACATGATGGTTGTGATACTTTAGAAATCGAAGTTGCTCGGACAATTGGTTCGGTATCTGCCGAACAGGAAGCAAACTTGCCAGCTCTTTATACAGGATTTTTATGGCGTAAAGCGGGAGCTATAAGAGGATCATCGAACGATAACAATGTAAAATGGATGCGACGATGGTTTTGTCTGCGATCTGATCACTGCCTTTATTATTATAAAACTGAAAATGTAAGTTTTATTTCCAGGAACTCGTAGATGAATTTGAAGAAAGTTGAAGTAAAATAAATATTTTAATTTTAGGATATTCAACCTGTTGGTGCTGTCCTTCTAACCAATCACAACGTGGAAAAGTGTCCGAAAGATGTTGGCAAACCGCATGCTTTCCAAATAGATTCTGGTGATGGGACATCAATGTATTTAGCTGCTGATACGGAAGAGGCTGCGAATCGATGGATCGCAGTAATGAGCCATGCATCGACCCAATGTGATCCATGGCTGGAAGCAAGGTAATTTCTGCTTAGAGAACTACATGACATTTTTGCATGATCCTGAAGGAGATTGTTGTGTTCATGATTGATGTGCTTCTCCCGATAAGAACAGCAACGCCGAAATACTGCCTCAGCAAGCTAAAGGCCCTGGAATGACCTTGGTTAGCGCCACGTAGGCGTGGTGACAACTAGCTGCTGTGGTGTCTCGGAGCGGATTCTTTCCACCAGTATAAGGGCTCACTACAAAATATAGGGTTTTCCATTATGGACAACAATAAATAAATAAATTTCGATAAATCGATTGTGTGGCTTGCTGTGTGGATAGCGAACCATCTTGTTGAAACCACATATTGTTGCTGTTAAGTTCATCCAATTCTGACCACAAACAATCTTCCAACGTAACACGATTGCGCTCTTCATTGACCGTAACATGACGGTTGTTTTCATCTACGAAAAAAATACGACCCTATCACACCTCCGGCATGAAAACCGCACAAGACAGTAATTTTTTGCGGATGCAACGATGTCTCAAGAAGCACATGTGAGTTTGTTGCTGACCAATAACGCATAGTTTGCTTATTAACAAAGCCATTGAGTGAGGAATGTGCTTCATCACTGGAGATGATTTTTCGATAATAGTAATTAATAGTAATTTTTAATAAATTCCAAACGTTGCTGATTCGTGAACTTTATCACGATGAAAACGTTGACAGTAACAATTTATTAAAAAAGTTTAAGAGTGCGTTCATATAAAGATACGAAATTGTTATGTCCCAAATGCAAAACCCTTCATTTCGCACACACGATTAACTTGTTCTATCGAAAACTCGTACCAAAAAGAAAGGTCGACACTAGAACTAAAGGGAACTACTAATGGTTTACCTAATTTTCATATTTTTCCCGCTCGTAATCAGGGGTACAGCCTCATCATTGACAAGGGTAATTGTGGCCTACGAGATGAAATAGAACGTTCCGATGGGATTGGCGCCCCCTGGCACCCGTCACAACCAGATCTAGGGTTCCGGAGGTGCAACAAGCGATAAATCTCCATCCCAGCAAAAACCCTACATCGTTAAAAAACTACAGCCCGATAGCTGAGTAAATTGAAGAACAGCCCAACATCGTGACGGGTCCCATACCGGGGTGAAAAATAGAGAAAAATGAGAAGACCGAATGGTTATATTCTACCAATTCATTTTTCTGTGAATTTTATTAAATATAATCTATGCAATAGGGTATAATATTCGTCTGCCCACAATCAACAGCAATTCGCTTATTCACTAAACCCTGAATTGTATGAATCAATAATAAGAGATTTGTTACTATGTTATTGGATCAAGCCAATTTGTTAGCTCATTTAATTAAGCATAGTGATGTAGTGAATTGAAGGATGTTCATGTGTCCGTAAAGGACTGCATAGATGGTCTGCTGTCTCGGCAAGTGAAGATATTAGTGCTCGCCGGAATTGGCCTTGTCTGAGACGTGTGAATGCACTGGCAGGCTAGCATCGCCGTGCCGTGAGGCGGGTTCTTTTCCCCAGCACGAGGACCCACTACAAAAAAAAGATCGACTCGCAGCTCGACGGTATCGAGAACGAGGTAACCTACTGAAGGAATGTAATACTAAAGTACGACAGACCGAGCCTGACTAACGCGTGCGGAACTCAAGAGGATCTGGTCTTTAAGACTCGACACTTACGACCCCCAAATAAGAGTGAGATATCCAGGTGGAAGCCCCTTGCACTCCCATTGCGGCTCAAGATCTATATACTATTTTAGACGTGGCCGTATATTTTCCAATTAAATGAAAAATTCATACAAACATAATTCGCATGAATTTCTCCTTTAAACGAAAATTATGTTTCAAATTTATGTTAAAGTTTTATATGATGGAATCATGTAACACTTTAACATAAATGGGAAACCTAAGCAGAAGGCCAGTCTACCCTTCAAGAGCACCTGTAACGACAAAGAAAAAGGGGTGAACTCACCCGATGGCTAGCTCATGAGTGGAGGAGCCAGGCAACATGGCGGGACCCATACCTGTTCAGGGTTCCATTCAAATGAAAAGACCAATAGTTTACTTCAATTTCCTCCCCTTCGTAGCACTACAGCCCCTCTAGCGCCTCCAACTATCTAGGTTCATTGACCACGTTCTCCAGTATCAAAAGCCGAGCAGCGATGAACTGTCCTCGTCGACCGAGTCAGATCAGCATTTCCTCGGTTTTCCCATTGGTCTGCGGCATTCAGTTCTCCCAACCAATACCTTTTTGGGTATCCGATGTTCGCCCATACGATTCATATGTCCAGCCCAGCTTCCACAGTCTTACAATCGTTGAGACCTACGACTCGTCAAAAATTTCATACAGCTCATGGTTGTATCGAATCCGCCATTTGTCCCCATCTAGCTTCGCTCCAATTATTCGCCTCAGGACACGTCGCTCGAAGGCGTTCAATGTATTTGCGGACGCTTGGGTTAGGGTCCATGTTTCACACCCATAGCATAACACAGGTCTCATCACAGGTTTGTATGCTTGGAGCTTTGTTTTGCTGTATATGCTGCTAATTTTCAAGATCGTCAAAACTGAATAAAATAATTTATTCGCGAGCTGTATTCGTCGGCGTATTTCGTCTCTTTCATTACTGGTTCTCGTTATTCTGGCGCCTAAATACACAAATTTACTCACGTTTTCTACACCATATTCGCCAAGTGTGATATTTTGTGTATGTGAGATATTTTTCCTCGACTGCGTCATCAGCTTCGTCTTATTTTCTTTGATTTGTAGCCTTACTAGTTTTGCTACGCTGTCAAGTTACAGGAAGAGTTCTTTGGCGGTGGTTAATAACCGTGACAAAATGCTGATGTCATCCATATAAGCTACTACTTGGCTCGACTTGTATAGTAATGTACCTCGTGTATCGACGTACTCTAGAGCCAAATTGAATAGCAATGGGGCCAACCAATCTCCCTGCTTTGGTCCAGTGTTTGTGTCAAAGGCATCGGTGAGTTGGTTATTCATGCAGACTTGGGAGGTCGTCGACGTCATTATCATTTTGGTAAGACGGACTAATTTAGCTGGGATGCCAAAGCATAACATTATTTGGTACACAACATTTCGATCAATACTGTCGTATGCTTGCTTAAAGCCAACGAAAATTTGATGAACGTCTATGTTGAACTCCCAGCATTTTTCAAGTACCTGCTTGACTGTGAACAATTGATCAATTGTCGATCTACCTGCAGTAAAACCACCATGATACTCCCCAGTACTACTGTTGGCATATGATCCAATTTTATGTTCTAAGATCTTTGAAAATATTTTGTACGCCGTACAAAGTAGTGATATGCCTCTATAATTTTCACACTGTAGCTTGTCAACTTTTTTTGGATAGGGAATATAATTGATTGGCTGCACTCTTTCGGCATATGTTCTTGTTGCCAAATGTGCTGGCTGACTTTGAGAATTGCTTTATGAACATTGCTGCCACCGTATTTGATGAGCTCCACTGGAATTTCATCGATGCCCAGTGCTTTATTATTCATTTGGACTTTGATGATGGAATACACTTCATCCAGAGTTGGTGGGGCCAATCGAGGTTCTCCGCCGACACATAAAGGCCCCGATGTTTTGGAGTTATGCGGAGAATTGAGAAGGTTTTTGAATATGATGCCCATCTTTCCTTAATCTTGGTTTCATCAGCGATAATATTGCCGATGTTATCATGACAGAGCGTGATTTTGGGCTGCACCAACCACGTGTCAGGCGTTTAACTACTTGGTATGCTTATCTTGTGTCGTTACTTGCTAAACTTGTATCTATACTTCTCAATTGGTCGTCATAGTATTTTCTTCTCTTAATTCTAATTATCTTATTCGCTACTCTTCCGAAAACTTCATAGTGCTCTCTCTTCGTGCTGGTTTTCCTACCTATGTAATCTTTGTATGCCTGATTCTCTTCGTCTAACGCATTCTGGCACTCATCATCGGACTATTCATTTCTTTTGCGCTGGGCTTGATGTCCAATCATCTGTTCTTCCACGGTCTTAATAGCCACTTTCAGTTCTATCCAGAGCTCGTTGCTTGTCTTTAACGATGCATCTAATAAGATGGGAGCCAGCTGGTTGTCAAGGGTTTCTGTGAATTCCACAGATGCCGTTTAGAGCCTTTAGATGTCAAATTTTTGTAGCGGGCTGGTCTTCGCTGAATATACCTTTGACATACGAAATCGATAGGTTACTTTGATGTTGCAATGATCTGACTTATAATTGGCTCCTCGGTGTGTACGGATGTTAAGCATGCTCAAGGCCCATCATTTGTAGATCAGAACATGGTCGATCCGGTTTTGTGTGTTGCAATCCGGTGATATCCAGTTTATTTTATGAATGCGTTGATGTGGAAAGCAAGTCAAACGTCAATCAAGCGCTGGCCATTGTCATTTGCTTCATCGTGGAGGCTACATCCTCCAGTCGTTTCCCGATGAGAAAGGTCATTGCCAACTTTAGCGTTGAAATCACCCAAAATTATTTGTGTGTCATTTGTAAACAATGAGTCGACTAGTCTTTCCAGGTGATTGTAGAATGTTTCCTTCACTTCTTCGTCCTTTTCTTCGGTCGGGGCATCAACATAAATCAGCCAGATTTTGAAGTATTCCACTTTTATACAGATCATACACAAACTTTCGTTTATTGCCTTAAAATCAATAACGTGCGATTTGAACTCCTATCTACAATAAAGGCCACTCCGAATTCTCGATTTCTAGTAGGCTTTCCGATCTCGTGTCTTGAATGTCATTCCCAGTCCGACTCGTTTCCTCGATTGCCAGTATTTTTAATATAGGGTTATCCATTTTACGCTTGGGAAAGTAAAGCTAAAGAAACCACATAAAATATTCAGATAGAAACAAAATTTTTTTTTCAATATAAAGATTGAATCTTGCCATTAAACATGAAACACAACATCATTCAAATGTCTTCCACGGGACCTCTTACAGGCCTCAATTTGTTTTAGGTGATTTTCAATGACTTTTCGGCACATTTCCGGCAGTATCTCGGCCATAACTTCACGAATATTGGTTTTCAATTGCTCAAGATTTTGAGGATTGTTTGCGTAAACACGATCTTTCGCATAGCCCCAAAAAAAGAAATCCAAAGGATCTTGCGGGCCAGTTGACATCACTGAATCTCGAAATTATGCGTCCTGGAAATTTCTCTTGCAAAAGTGCTCGATTCGCCTATGTTGTGTGGCTCTCTCCAGATCATAATCTTCAATTTCTCTCCAAAAATAATCGGTTAACATCTGTCCATAGCGGTCAGAATTGAGTATAATGCCTCTTCCTTGATCGTTTTCAAAAAAATACGGGCAAATCACACCACCAGACCATAATGCACACCAAACGGTCACTTTTTCCGGATGCAAAGGCCTTTCTGTGATCACTTGAGAATTTTGAGAGCTCCATATGCGGCAATTCTGTTTATTTACGTAACCAATGCGCGAAAAATGAGCCTCATCACTAAAGAAAATTTTGTTCGAAAAATCGTTATCAATGGCTTGTTGTTCAATCACCCAATACATACATTCTGCGTTGTGTATGGCCTTGAGGCTTAAGTTCTTTAGTGAGTTGGATTTTGTATGGATGGAGATGCAAATATGCCAAAATGAGCCGTTAGACAAGCCCAAATGTTGAGCACGTCGAGGAATCGACAAATTCGGGTCTTCCTCCACACTTTGAGCAACGACAGCGATATTTTCAGTAGAAAGAATATTACGATGATGTACAGGCCTTGCAATATTAATAACCGATCCAGGCTCTTCAAATTTTCTCACTGTGTTCGAAATTGTTAGCTGTGTAGGTTGATTATGTCGACCATAATCGGCTCGTAAAGCCCAAAATGTTGATACAGCAGAATCACCATGTTTATAATAAAATTTAATAATTTTTACGCGTTCTTCGATTATTAAACGATCCATATTTCTAAATGGCAACCTTCAACTAAAAAAAAACACGCTTTGGATGACATTTAGTTCTGACAGATGTCAAATGGCAGGGCTATACTTTCCTACCACAAAATGGATAACCCTGTATATATTGACTGGCCTGTTGTAAAAGATCCTGAACGGAGAGTTAGCCCATCACCCAACTTTCATTCCAGCGGCATGGTTATTACGTCACACGTAACCAAGTGCGGAAGATTCCCCTTCACCCTCTTACGTCCCCACAAAGGAGGTGTAAGTAAGATTCAGTAGCAGAGCTTTAGATGTATTTACAGTTATTAGCATTTCTCGGCATTTAATGTCCCATTATTGGGGAACCAGTAAACCCAATGTGCGACCCCGAAAGCATTTACTACCATTTAATTGGAAGATTTAGGATGAGCAATCATGGAAGCTATGGGTTGGGGAAACAAGAGGTTCCTCCTTTTTTCTCAAATGGGCTTGGACCGTCTATGGTATCTATTCGTTATTTTCATCAAAATTTATAACAATGCGTTTCTCTTTCAGTCGTGGGAAGAAAAGAAATTTATAAGAGATTTGTTTCTATGAACACAATGCAGAAACTTATAAATATTTAATTTTTAACAAAGTAGATATAACACTTATCTTAGTTACTTTCAATGATAATACTTTGCTAAATTGAATCGAAAAATGAAAATATGAGACATTATAAGACTAAACTAAACTACACACTTGTCTGTATACTGGCGCTTATTTTTACTTGATTTAGACATATTTGTGTTTGGTATTTTGTTTCTCAACAGTTGATTTACTTTGACTTTAGGTTACCTCGGCCTCGACACTAGTCGATTGACATTAGATCGCTTCAATTCGTGAATGCGAAATTTTTATGCAGTGGCTCTTGTGCTGGAGCCCCACGACATCGCAACGCTAACCTGCCAGTGCATTCATGCGTCCCCAGACAAGGCCAATCTCGGCGGATCCCACCATCCTCTTTCGCCGAGGCAGCAGACCATCACTGCAGTTGTTCACGGACAATTTATCTACACACTACTTCACTACAAAATGTTGCCCAACGTGGGGCTGTTTCAGCAGTCGTGAGAATGAGACAGACCATGGTTTCTAGTTTACCCTACAAGGTGTTCAGATTTTTGGCGGGTAGGTAACTACTAAAGGATATTGCACAAATCGTTCCCCAGCAACTTAATAACTTCCAGACGTGTGTTGTCTTCAGACATGAGTATCGTTTGGACCTGCTTTCGATGTATACCTTGGTGGTTTATCACCATTGTATGACTAGCAAAACCAAATGATATTAGCTGGCTGCCATGCAGCCATCAGTTTCACGAGACCTGGGTGACCCAACATTTCATGGTCAACCGGACATGCCCACTTTGCAGACATCCAGCAACTTCTGCCATACCACAAACCGGACCAGTCGACACACCAGCCACACAAGGAACTGTGCCCAAAACAAATTATCGCAGGGACCAAGGTTCGCCATTACCGGACGATTTTGACACCATGAAAGGAGCCGAAGCAGTGCCGTCTGCTCAAGGGTAGAGCCGAACCGTATTCGTGGAGGCAACAGTCCTGCAAGATCTGATGGCTCTAATGCCAACCCGGGTAGCTGCTCTGGAGAGCATGCAGGAAAACTCACCTACATCACGTCACCGAACGCCTCTGATGTGGGACTCGGATCCAAATCCTTGGGATTTTCCGTCGGATTCGAGACGCTAGTCCGAGTGAAATCTACCCAGTTCCTCCATGAATACCATGACTCCAGTGTGCCGCCCCAGGCTGAGCCAAGTGCAACCACTGACTCTTGCTCCAGTGGCTCCCCCGGATTAATGCGGACCTACACATCCACCGTATCGTTTGAAGCCAACTCAGATCCCCAGCATCGTTCAGGTCAAGAATCTCCATTTTAGCGGGGAGCCAAACTCCATTAATGCAGTGGTCTTCATTAATCGGGTGGAGTCCCTAATAGACCAGATGTTTGTGGGAGACCACACGGCGCTGGCCGGATATATGCCGATGCTGCTTAGGGGAGCAGCGCTGGAAACTTACTGGCGGATACATGCTCTTCCACCATCCCACCGCTGATCACGGCTGAAGAAGGTACTTAATCTGGAGTATCTCTCAGTGAAGACGGACGTGAGGGTCCTTGACAAGATTAATGCCAGCTGGCAATGTCCATATGAGCCCTTCTACAAGTATCGAGCCAATATCTTACGGCTAAATGACCAGTTATCTAAGCCGATGAAGCAAGCACAGCTGCTGCGGGTGCTAAAACGCAATTCGAGGCAAGAACTTTGCCATTATATCGCAAACTCCGATCCTCAGGACATGGAATTGCTTCTAAGAGCCGTCAGTCGCCAGGAAGAAGGCGGGCAGGAGCTCCAAGAATGGCCGTACCTATTAGCGAGACCAGGTCTGCGACGCAGAACTGCGGAAGTGGTACCAGAGACTAAGACTCCAGATCTGGAGGATACCCATAGGGAGTTAGACGAGTTTACGGTAGCCGCGGTGGGAAACCTCACGATCTGCTGGAACTGCAAGCAAACCGGACATCGGTTTATTGCATGTCGGGCAGAGCGTACAGTTTTCTGCTACGGATGCGATAAGCCTGACACCTACTTTCCAGATTGCACAGATGGCGCCAATTCAAAAAATGGACGAGCGAGTACCCAAGCACCTCAGTGGTACTCCAAAGCTCCACAGCAGGTTGCCAGCCTGCTGCAAACCCTTATATTGACAATAATACACCAGCCTTGACAATTATGACTGCGGGGGGTTCCCTCTCTTCCGGAAGCCTCTCCAACGACACTTTTGAAACGACCACTGCAGTTACTGCCTGAAGAACCCCGGCAGCCACGGATTCGTGTACTAAAGCAATATCATGTTCGACTGCAGGAATACCGTACGGCTCGAGAGCGAATCTTTGTTTCCGAAGAAGTCACCTTTCGCTCGCGCAAAATAAAATGTTCAACTAGTCGTTGGCGGAGTTCCCGCAAGAGAGTGGGCACGTGCCGTCAAACCCTAAACTTATGCAATATCTCGGAGGTTTCCAAAAACGACACCAGATCTTACGCACCAATCAAATTGTTGGGCGAAATCGCTATTGCACTGATTGACACGGGTGCAAGTATTAGCTGCCTTGCCTCGAGCCTCGGCTTTAGGGTACTCCATCAATATCCTATGGTGGTAACAACTTGGCGCTCTGAAATTAGCACAGCTGATGGCACCAAACATCAAATCCAGGGTAGATTAACAACACCCGTGACGTTCACTAAGGATATTACTTTCTTCATTATCGCTTCACTGACTCAGAAAGTGTACCTTGGCGTCAATTTCGTCCTTCAATTTGGTTTTGCTCAATACCTATTCACAGACTCGGTCTTTCCTTTCATCAAGCCTAACCGGATATGGTACCCGCAATGATTGCCTGCCCCTCCACTATAATGAGCAAGCCATTGGGCGCATCAAAAGATTGATGCGTTATAGGGGCTCTTGCCCGGGTAGAGTGGTCTTCCGCTCGCATGCCCTTTTATGGTTTAGTGTTATGTGATTCCATCGCATAATACTATAACATAAATTGGCCACATTTATGTTTCTCCTATCATGGAAAAACTCATAAAAATTATGTTTTTATGAGTTTTTCACTTAAATGGAAAATATATGGATCGTCGAAACTGAATAAAATATTTTATTTGTGGGCTGTATTCTTCAACGTATTTCATCTCTTTCATTTCCGGCTCTCGTTATTTTGGTGCCTAAATACACACATTTTCGATACTGTTGCTGAACGTAGTAACATATTTTGTGTACTTGAGGTATTTTTAGGGTTTTGTACTAAAATACAAAACCTTATTGCAATCACGACCTGTGTCCGTCTGTCCGTCCGTCCGTCTGTATGTCACAGCACTTTTTCTCCGAAACTACAGAGGCTACAGCCATGAAACTTTGTGAAAATGTCAGAAGTGGTGACTTCTTGAAAGTTCAAGGGTGGAAAAATTTTTCAAAGGGGTTTAAGGGGGGTCTCCCCATATAGGGAAGTGACCCCCAAAAAAAAAAATTTCTACATTGGTAGTCGAGTAGGGTGTCATTGGAAAGGTCTCGATGAGATCTTCTCAAAACAAGTCTTAAAATTGCCTTATGAGTACCGAGGGGGGCAGGGGAAGGGGAAATGTACGAACTTTTCGCGTTCCCCCCCCTCGCGATTGGACACCTTCCATCCGAAAAATCTGAAAAAATCATGGATATAGACCTTGATGAGTACAACAACAACAAATACATGAGAAGTCGAAATTCACTCAACTTTGTTAGTAATAGTATGATTTAATGATTTTATGTTTTCTTGAATAAAATCTAGACGGTACCCTTAAATTCAATAAAATTTAGCACGCAGATGACTATTTATAAGATTGATCTTTTCTGAAAGTTTCATAAAGATCGAATAATATTCGACGAAGTTATAGCGATTTGAATTTTCCTGCATTACTATGGAACAATATGCCCTGTATTACTATGGAAACATATGGCTATGGAGCCATATGCGCTTTTTACCGACTTAGAAACTACAGCTTTACTAGGATTTGCATGAAAATTTCAGGAGTGATAGGTATCACGAGGATGAGTATATACAAATGAAACAAAACAGAAAGGCAGGAGAGTGCTCCTAGCAAAAGGGCTTTGTAACCATTATAAGATTCTAAAAAACAGGCCATGAATCGATGATTACAGTACAGAGGAGTGGCCCCTGAAAAAAATTTCGATGAATTTCTATAAGAGCTTTTCAAAACAGTTCTTAAACTGACAGTTTTTGCTTCTGTGGGGCACAGGGGGGGGGTGGAAATACATGAAAATGTGTTTCCTCCCTCGCGAATGGATACCCATGATCTTAGAAAATCTGAAATAATTATCAAGGGAGATATTTGTGGGTATAACTATAACAAATACCTCAGAAGCCAAAATTTTTTCAACTTTCCTAATAATAGTATGATCCTCGAACATGACATGTTTCTTGATTTTATTCGTTACTGGTTACTGCATTTTGTAAGTTGAGTACAAAACCCTTCTGACATGAGCATAGGTCTGTCTACCCAACTTGTTTAGGAATAGTATGATTTATCGATTTTATGTTTTCTTGAATAAAATCTAAACCGTACCCTAAAATTCAATAAAATTTAGCAAACAGATGACCATTTATAAGATTGATCCTTTCTGAAAGATCGAATAGTATTTAACCAAGTTGTAGCTATTTGAATTTTCCTGTATTACTATGAAACAATATGCCCTGTATTACTATGTAAACATATGGCTATGGAACCAGATGCGCTTTTTACCGACTTACACACTACAACTTTGCTAGGATTTGCATGAAAGTTTCAGCAATGATAGGTATCATGAAGATGAATACATACAATTGAAACAAGTCGATGAGGCAGGAGAGAGCTCCTAGCAAAAGGGCTTTGCAACCATTCTAGGATTCGAAAAAATAGGCCATGAATCGATGATTACAGTACAGAGGAGTGGCCCCTGAAAAAAAAATTTCATCAAAGGTAGCCGATATAAGTATCAACTGAAAGTTCTTTATGAGAGCTTTTCAAAACAGTTCTTAAACTGACAGTTTTTGCTTCAATGGGGGCATAGGGGGGGTAATACATGAAAAATGTGTTTCAGCCCTCGCGAATGGACACCCGTGATCTTAAAAATCTGAAAAAATTATCAAGGGAGATATTCATGGGTATAACAATAACAAATACCTCAGAAGTCAAAACTCGTTCAACTTTGTTAATAATAGTATGATCCTCGAATTTCACATTTTCTCCAATAAAATCGTCTTTGACATGTTTCTTGATTTTATTCGTTGCTAGTTACTGCATTTTGTAAGTTGAGTACAAAACCCTTCTGTTATGAGCATAGGTCTGTCTATCCAACTTGTCTCTTGACTGCGTAATGAGCTTTGTTCTATTTTCATTGATTTGTAGCCCTATTAGTTTTGCTTCGCTGTCGAGTATCAGGAAAAGTTCTTTGGCGATTGTTAACGACCGTCACAAAATGTTGAAGTTATCTGCATACACTACTACTTTGCTCGACTTGTATAGTAACGTTTAATAGTAATTGAGCTAGCCCATCTCCTTGCTTTAGTCTGATATTTGCGCCAAAGGCACCGGTGAGTTGGTTATTGATGCGGACTTGGGAGGTTATCGACGTCATTGCTATGTTGGTAAGATGGACTTATTTGGCTGCGATGTTTAGCAAATCATTATTAGGTACAGTACGTTATAATCAATACTATCGTATGCTTGCTAAAAACCAACGAAAATTTGGTGTACATCTATGTTGGACTCCTAGCATTTCTCAAGTATCTGCTTGACTGCAAACAATTGGTCTGTCATTGATCTGCCTGCTCTACTTCCACCTTGATACTCCCGAATAATACTGCTGGCATATGAGCTGATTTTATTTTTAAGAAAGTAATTAAAAAAATGTTAGCAGATTGTCTCTTTCTTCCTCACCTCATCAGTAGCAATAGATGAAGTACAATTCCTAAAAAAAATTTAATTGAAATAAGGCAGGGACCCCAACTCTCCTTGTTTTAACTGCTTAAGGGGGCTGTTAAATATTTTTAACTCACATAGAAAGGTTGTCCAATCAAGTTTTCTACCCATTGCCGAGTGGTACTTAGTAAGTACTTTCCTCACTAAACACTTCTATAAGGATACAGAATGAAACTTAAAGTATGTTTGGATCGATGTTTCGCATTAATACTCTCCCCGTTAAAGCACTTTAGGCCTATTTTGGACCTCTTATTACTTAACGTCTCCATGTACGTTGATCCATTGGCCGCGACCTCTGCTAAGATGCAAAACAGTCTACATTGATCAAATTTATGCTTCAAAAGTCCAAAAATAAGCTTTGGAATAGTAAATGATCAATAATACTATATATACGAGCCTTTGTTTTTTTAGGAAAATTGCTGAATAAGTTGAACAGAAGTTGGTTACTTTTCATATCATTATAAAAACTCTTCAGCACCATACGTCAACTAGTAGCATAAAAGAATTCAATTTCGACTTCTTTAATCAAATCTGCGACTAAAATTTACTGAACAATAGAATTTAAGCTTAGATTAAAAAATATGTACGTATTTCTTCTCTAGCACCCGATACATGCGCGTTCCAGCATTAAGTGTACCCAAACCAGACTGTCATGGATACCTAATGAAACTTGGAAGCAGATGGCGGGGTTGGACAAAGCGTTACTGTGTACTGAAAGATGGTTGCCTGTATTTTTTCCAGGACGCTAATAGCAAGCAAGCATTTGGTAAGCCTCTGAAAAATTTGTATTTTCTACTAACTATCATACCAATCATACCAATATAGGAATGGCATGCCTTCAAGGATATCGGGCGCAGCCATATACCAGCACCACCATTGGAAAGAAATTTGTTTTCGAACTGATTCCATGTGAAGGCAGACTTAGACATTTCTTCTTCAGCACTGAATCAGAGCTAGACAAGAAAAGGTTTGTATGCAAAATTTTGGAATCTCATGATGCAACTACTCATCATTTCTTTACAGGTGGATTGCTGCTTTAGATTACTCAATCGAACGGTGGATGAAAGCAGGCTAAGTGGGCAATACTTATTTCAAATCACCCTGAAATTAAAGTAAGTATAATCTTGGTAGCTGCCTTACACATTAATTGGGCACCAAAGGAGACAATTGGAAACTATTTTACGGAAAAACATGTGGAAATTTCAAGCTGCTCTCAACACTAACGCCTTGTAAGCAGCGAATTTCGAACCAACTTCCTATCGAAAGGATCAACTCGTACTAAACCAAAATTAAAGAAGAAAACACACCCGAGTATAACCCTATAGTATTATTTCTAAAAATTCCTTAGGAAAGGGACTGATACGTGTAGTAAAATTAATTGTTAATAAAAAGATATGAAAAATTATTTATATTACTGTGTAATAAATAATTGAAAAGTCTAAAAGATGCATCTGAAATATTCAGCAAAATACAAAATTGTAATCATGTTTGCTGTTGTCAACAAAAAGGGTATTAACCAATTTAGTAAAACAAAAAATAATAAAACTCGAATTTGATGTGTACATTTTGCGTAAAAAGTCTTATGCACCGTAATTTTATTATGTAAATTAACGTTTAGAAGTCTAAAATAGATACTGAAATAACATCATCGTGGCCGCAACATGGCGCGAAATATTCAAAGAGAAAATTTTCTAAAATTACAAAAAATAGATATTCAGCAGTGATAGGAATTTTAAGAAAAAAATGCTGATAGTATTGAAACTATAAATGAATTTCTTTTCTAATGAAATTAATTCGGGGGAAAAGCCAGAACGAGCAAAACGAACAAAAAACCAAAAATTGTATAGGTAAGTTCTAAAACCCATAGGGAAGACCATTTAGATATTTATTGAAATTAGGGATTAGAGACAACCGAAGACAAAAGAAATATATTAGTGAATTATTGCAAAATCTCGAAATGAGTAAACGACTTAAGTAAAAACTTAGAATTTCGAAATGGAAATTGAAAACTTATAAAATGGATGTTTAAAGTGGCAAAAAATGATATAAATGTAAATCATATGAATGTTTCTAGAGCTTTAATAGTAATGTTTAAAATTAGAAATTTATCATTTGATTGTTGAAGGTTTTGCTAGTGGCTTGAAACGTTGCTAAGAATTTGTTTAATCTCCACTTGAGGGCGAAACATTTATCAGCGCATATTTTAACACTTCATCATACTTTAAATATTAAAATTGTTACTTTACTACAATTTAAAGCATTTTCAGCTGGATATGATTGAAAGGATTAGACACAGTCCATGCATTTGTAAAAATACAACTACAAGTTTTTTCGCATTGATAATTAAATGCTTTATCAACTTTTCATCCAAATTTCCAGAAATAACGTATCCAAGCTTTAATCCTTGAATGATTTATCGTTTCCGATGCGATGGGTTTAAGCTTCTTAACAGCCTGCGCAAAAATCAGCAACGACAGAAACGAAATCATCACCAATGCCTAGAATATATTTTCTGAATTTCTACAAATTGCTCCATAATTAATACTTTAGGGTATAATTTATCGATTTTTCATGATTAGTCGGCGACTCTGATGCAACGTGAAGATTTTTGAAATGTTTTTGTTTGACGAAGATTCCTGTGTAACTCGAGGATAATTATTAGTTATTTATAGTATGGTGAAGGTTCATGTAGGTGTGCTGAAAGTTGAGACAGATGAAAAGGTCAACATGTTATCATGATTTTATAGTTGTAGGTTTATATGGGTATCAAATGAAAGGTCTTGATGAGATCTTTCTAAATCAGTTCTTAAACTGACATTTTTTGCTTCAGGGGATACACAGGGAGGGGAAATTGGGAAAATTTGTGTCCCCCTCGCGATTGGTCTCCTGTGATCTAAAAACTCTCAAAAAAATCATGGAGGTAGGTGTTTATGAGTGCAACAACAACAAATACCTCAGAAGTCAAAATTCGCTCAACTTTGTTAAAAAAAAGGTATGATCTTCAAATTTCACTTTTTCCCTAATAAAATCGTATGGATGCCCTTAAATTCAGCAAAATTCGACACCTAAGTAGTCTTATAAAATGTCTTAATATTATGTCAGTTTGATGAAAATCGAATCATATTCACGTAAGTTATACCCATTTAAAATTTCTCCAATTACAACAACAATAACACACGATTTTGGTATTTTATTTACTTTCCATCGAATCAAACACTGCAGTTTTGATTTGATTTTCTTAACATATTCAGATGAGATCAATAACATAAATATTTTTGGGAGTTCATGATTTTTGTTAGTTTGCAACAAAATGGCGAGACACAATGGATTTTCTTCTAAACTGGCACATCTCCTTGACAAATTCGTTGCTGGTGACTGCATTTCGTAAGCTGAGTACAAAACTCTTCTGACGGGAGCGTAGGGGTGTCTACCCAACTTGTACAAATATAAGGTGCGGTAATAGCGAGAACATAGAGAAATGTGTGCCACTTTTAGCCTCTAATTTACATTTTATGGTATACGAATACGTTTAATCAAGCAGATTCATTCCATTATACCTTTCTGCGTTTCGTTTAATTTTCGGAAACACTGAGAGAACGAATACCGACATCCAGGCGGCCGTGACGAGGGTACTTACGGACATCCCAGTCAAAGCGTTCCAGAAATGTTACGAAGCATGGAAAACGCGCTAGAATCGTTGTATAGCTGTCCAAGGGGACTACTTTGAAGGGGATGGCAGAGTTGTAGAATAATTTTTAAATATACGGTTTTCATGGAATCGGTCTCATTACTTAATTGTCATGCCTCGTATATCCACTGATTTCAAAATTGATTAAAAATTAATTTTCTTTTAGGGTATCTCGAACACACTCACAAACCACATCAGTGCACTGACAGTGCCCCAAAAAAGAAAGCCTGTTGAAACTTTGCAGCTTATTATGTCATGCAGAGTTAACAACACTCAGATTTATCTTTAGATTTGGTTTCCCCGGATCTAATGCTAGGGCATATTCCACGTTTGAGTCGCTACTTCAGAATAATTTGATGACTTTTTCTAGCTACGCTCTCTAATCTTTCTCAGGATCTATCCCTTTGTAGCTTTTTCAAGTGAGTATCTTCTTCGCTTCACTTTATAGTGCCATACAGGGGTCCGAAGCAACCCAAGGTCATTTCATATTACTGGAGAGTGCTTTTAATAGTTGTAGCTATACTTGCCAGATTTGGGTTCAATTTCCGGCTTTGCTGAGGTTGTTCTTGAAATTTCATGATTGTGATACTGACTTCGCGCTCTACTCATATATGTAGTAATAATTGAATGTTCCATTCTTGAAGTATTCACCACTCATTTATGTTCATTACGAAATTTTTTTTGATAGCGACGTCTGCTGAAATTCTAACCAGGTTATGGAGCTATAGGAAGTTTCTATTCTTGTATAGTAAGGTGGCATTAGAAAAGGTTTTTTCATCCTTATTGTTTCATTTGTTTCCATGAAAACACACATGACAACTAAGAGACTGCTTTTACTGACTTCAAAATTCTAGTAAATCTTAAGGGATGAATTTGTTGGTATCCATTTTCACTATTGTAGCAACGAAAGCTTCAATTAATCTACGACGATGGCTTTTTATGACTTTTAAAGCGTTAAAACGTTGGTTGGCTAGTATAGAAGCAAGGCTCTGATTCGGAGAATATTCTACGTTGACTAACGTGTAGGTACTTCTTTATTTCCTAGTTCTCGCATTGAAGTTTTACTTCTAAGTTCTAAGCTGGATTTATTTCAAGATCATTGACCAGTGCATTTTCAGAGAGAAAAGGCTGGTAAACCATCAAAAGCTTTAAGATGTTTCGAAACCTTTTACTGATATGACAGCATAAAATAGTATATTGTCTGCTAAAACTATCTGCTATTATTCTTCTGGGAATACAAGATCCTTAATTTTGATGCTATTTATTCACAAAAGTTTTAAATCAGCTGGTAACAGTATACTATGTATGTGTTGGACAACACCTTCTAGTTGAGAACTCATTCAGATTGTTTGCCGTTCCATCAAGAGGCTATATTTGTCTACCCTCTGAATTGCTGGTAACACTGTTTGAAGACCTGTTTAGGAAAGCTCTAATTAAAACAACTCTAAGAACTAACTGAGGTGAAAAAGTTTCTAAGAGTCCATTTCCGATTAAGGGAGATCTTCCCTTAACATGGTTTGAAAAAATTTCTGATACCATCTTTCACGAGGTCATCGCATGGACAAAAACTAATTACTGTAGATTTTTTTAAGTTGTGCCAAACTCTAAAAAGATTTTAAGGACGGGTCTGCCCTAAAGCTTTTTTACGTAAATAAAACCGATTTTCGGACTCAGCCTCAAATTTGTTGCTAATTAAATCTTTTGACAATAGCGACTATAGTATTCAAGTACACAAGGCTGGTCTTCTAGCTTAAGTGTACGCTACGTGAGTCGACACTCCGTCAGGCTGGCGCTATACAATGTCCAAAGGGCATCACAATGAATTGGTACAATTTTGATTAAATTGAGCATACTAGTTTCTCGTGATTATAAATGTCGATTTCCACCTGCTAGTACCTGTATCAGAAAACTATTTTGAACCTGCAAAGGCTTTTATAATCCTACCGATTCGAGGCAGTGGATAGCTACCCTTTTTCGTTCCATTATACAGCTGCCAGAAATCAACACCTAATCATCCTTTTATTTCACAAGAATTATAAGCTACGTACATGGACCATGTGACGGTTGTTTCTCTATGCTGTGGATTATTTTGTGCTCCTTGTTGCATTTGGCAAGCGTAATATCGATTCTATGCGTGACCTTGCCTGTTCTGGCTCTGTCATTGTAGTTTGTAGAAAATACTTCCTAGAATTCGTTGATTAATTGTACGGCCCAAGATCATTTTTCTGTCAAGGATAATTCTTCGCTGTCACTATTTCAGCAAAATCCTTCTTATCTGCTAACTCTTCCATTGCTTATTTTATTTAGCACTATAGCCCCTCTCGAACATTCGCTTAGAGAAGTTAAAGTAATATGGTCAGTATCATGCTTTGGCCATTGATCAGTCCATCCAGCTGCTACATGGTCTGATTTCAAACCAGTACGTATTATGACTGAGCGAACTTATAATCCGTCAGAAGAATCACTCCCAACAAATCACGTTGCCATCACCGAGATTCAAACAAAGGAACTTTGGGGTACAAGGTCAGCTTTCTGACCGCTTTATCCCCTATTGCGAGAGCGTTTAATTTGTACAAGTAACCTTTTTAGGGTTTTGGAAAATAATTTTACAAAACCCTACTAGTTTCGCGACCTGTCTGTCCGTCCGTCCGTGTGTCACAGCACTTTTTCTCGCAAACTACTTAAGCTAGAAACATTAAATTTTGTACACAGGTGTAAAGTGGTGCTCTCTTCAAACTTCAATTACAAAAAATTTTATAAGGTTTTTAAGGGGGGGTCTCCCACATAGGGGAGTGACCCCCGGAAAAAAAATTTCATCAAAGGTAGCCGATATAGGTATCAAATGAAAGGTCTTGATGAGAACCTCTCAAAACAAGTCTTAATTTGATACTTTTTGCTTCGAGGGACGCGCAGGGAGGGGAAATACACGAAAAATTTGTGTCCCCCCCTCGCGATTGGACACAAGTGATCCGAAAAATCTGAAAAAAATATGGTGGTAGGTAGTGTAGTAATGAGTACAACAACAACTAATACCTTAGAAGTCGAAATTCGCTCAACTTTGTTAATAATAGTATGATATTCGAATTTCACATTTTCCCAAATAAAATCGCGTCGGTACCCTTAAATTGAACGAAATTCGATATTTACGTAGTCCTGCTAAGGGATCTTAAACTTTGTAAGTTTGATAAAAATCGAATGATATACACGGAAGTTACAGCCGTTTGAAATTTCTCCAATTACAATAACAATGACACATGATTTTGGTAATTTATGGACTTTCCATCCAATCAGTCACTGCAGTTTTCACTTGATCTTCTTGAAATTTTCCAATAAGATCAATAACATTAATATTTTTGAGTATTCATGATTTGATTGATTTTTGTTGCAACAAAATGGCGACCATTGAAAGTATAAAAACCTCGGATTTTCTTACAAACGTGCACATCTCCTTGACATATTTCTTGAGGTTATTCATTGCTGGTGACTGCATTTCTGAGAAGTTTGGTACAAAACCCTTCTGACCTGAGCGTAGGTCTGTTTGCCCAACTTGTTTTATTTTACTTTCCTTTACTTCATCCATTTTATCGGCACACAGTTGTCATGGCGGATCTTCACCAGCTTTCGCCCTGCTATTGGCACTGCTAGTTTTCACCAGGTAGGAATAATAACTTCGAAGATCCCCACCAATTATATGTTTTCTAGTGGTTTCGGCATATCTCCATTCTTTGTTACAAAAACTTGCAGCTCTGCTATTTCCGTATTTTGGGATTCAGTGATGATTTCCACATTATGCTACCGTATTGTTCTTTAACCCAAGTCCAAGGTAAATCGATTTAATTTATAAAAATCCATAGCACGCATATATTTGTAAGCTATATCTTTTCCATATACTGCCATCGTGCCACCAGTCACTCTTTGTTTTAAAAATTTTCCACTAATTTCAAGCTGTGTTTTTCTCACACTGCCCGGTTCGAGGGGAAATTTTGGTGCAACACTATCATTTGCCATCAATCAAGCCAGTAAGGTAAAATCATCTTCTCCTCTGCGTATCCATTAGATGGCTATGGTCGCTACAGGGGCATTGTCGCTTCAAGACAACCTCTACTTCACAAAGTTGACTTTCACATGCTTGCCAACTTCCAAATTGATGGTCCTCTAACTTTTTCCGTCGGTAATTTCCTGATTATCTTGGTTGTCAAATGCATTTGCAATCTGACCGATGCACTCATCAGCTTTTTTTGACCACGCACACAACTACAGGGTGCGGCAGCATAACTTCCCTTTTTCAAAATTCAACAAAACAAATTTTCAGCGGTACTTGTTTTTTATTTTTTTTTTATACTGTTGTTTGACATGCAAAGTTTTATCTCACACGGTTTTAAATATCATATCTGAAAGGTGGCGTCCTCCATTGTCTATACACTGAGCAAACCGAATTCTGGCGTTTCTCATCACTTTTTCGAGCATAGCGATGGGTATGTTGGCCGTTTCTTCCTGAATGTTGGCCTTCAGGTCTTCCAGGGTCCTTGGGCGATTGGTTTAAACGCGGGATTTCAAAAAACCCCACAAAAAAAAGTCGCATGGGCTCAAATCGGGGGAGCGCGCTGGCCACTGCAAATCACCCCTGAGGGAGATGAGTCGCTCTGGGAAGTGGTCCCTCAAAACGGCCATTGATGCCCTTGAAGTGTGAGCTGTTGCTCCGTCTTGTTGGAACCACATGTCCCCTAAGTCCATTTCATCAAGTCGTGGCAAAAAAAATCCTGGAGCATGCTCACATAACGATTGGAATTGACTGTTACTGTCAACTGATTTTCTTCGAAAAACCATGGACCAACAATCCCAACTGATGAAATGGCACACCAAACAATCACTTTTGGCGAATGCAGAGGCCTCTGATGGAGTTCTCGAGGATTGTTGGCTGCCCAATAGTGCATGTTTTGTTTGTTAACGTATCCATTCAAGTGAAAATGAGCTTTAAAACACAATCGCGTCTTCAGGGACGTTTTCGAGAAGCGCTTCACATGCATTTCTTCGAGAATCGAAGTTGCGTTCGGAGAGTTCCTGCGCAGTTGCTAACTTGTAGGGATGGAAATGAAGGTCATTGTGAAGAATTCGCCGTAAAGAACGATCAGATATCCCAAGGGCATGCTTCCGCGCAGAACGCCGCGGAGATCGCAACATTGAAGCTCTTACTGCCTCGATGTTCTCACGTGATCTGACGGGCCGTGGGACTTCATTTCTTCTTCGCGTCACATTTCCGGTATTCCGAAAGGATTTAACCCAGTAAAGAATTGATTTTCGGTCCGGGACACGGCCTAACGGAGCGACGTTGAAGTGACGTCTAAAGGCACGCTGGGTTGCAATCACCGACTTTCCGTTCGAAAAGTACGCTTCAACGGTAAATGCACGCTCCGCACTGTTCCAACGCATGATAGCGACTAACCAAGGGATGAGCAAAACTTTAAAATCACCTCTCTCGAATGAGACTACTAACGCCGCGCTATAACAGTTAGCACTTTAAGGGCGGGCATTTCAAAAAAGGAAGTTATGCTGCCGCACCCTGTATGTGCAACTTATTTCGCGGCCTTGGATGTCAAGCTGTATGCGAGTATGCCTTTGATAGGCCACTTACACTGTACGACAGTGAGTTTGCGGGGTCAATGATTCCACTTCAGGGTGAAATTACTAGACCAGTATAGTTAAACCCGCGAAGGGTTTGACGTCAGCTCAAAATGTTTTTTTATCGCCTTTTAAAGTTTTTACTCATCAATTGAAGTCTGGGATTTCCATTTCATCAGCTTTAGGGCCATAACTACTGCAATATTGATTATCTGGTATCACAGTCTTGAAAAATTTTTTGGAAGAGGCTTAGATAAGCGTGTTTAATCAGATGAAATATTGGAAATATTGCCTTTTTTTCCATTTGGTCAAGATTTTCTGGCAATAACTCTTTAATAACTAAAAATTCCTGCAGTAAAAAGATAAAAAATCAATTTAAACGCAAGCCAACATATTTTTCATCAAAAATTAATGATAACTTAAAACTTTTATTTGTAAATTTTTACTTTTCATTGAGGTTTTATAATGTTTCATTGACATTATGTATTTTATTCAACTTGATATAATTTTAATAATTAAAAACATATCTATTTACATAGAATCTTAATCTTTTTTGATGTTGATGGTCCGAATACATCATCACCAATATCATCATCACTGTCTGAATCTTCTTCTTCATCAACATCGTTTTTGTCCTCACCAGCATATTTCTGCAAGAATTACAGCCGGAGAACTTTTTCCTCTGTACGTATAAGTTTTTATTTTAATAAAATATACCGTGAAAAATAAGTCAGAACATTACCTAATTTCAAATGGAATAGCGATTTGGTGATAACATTCACCTTGTTCATCTGATTGGGTGGCGAATTGTCTGCCAAATGATGATACAAGTAGTAAATTTTTAAAGACATATGCACTCCAATTTTAGAGACCGAAACTGCATAGCTGCTGAAACGATGTTTCCCTAATAAGCCCCAATGACTTCTTTGATAGCGTTCCAAGCCTCCGATTCAACACTAGTGAACGTTGTGTTGAATGCATCACTTTTCATCAGCTTCCGTTTGTCGAGCCCATTAAGTACACCTGAAATTAAAAAATTTATTATTGCTTTGAAATATAATCAGCATGAGTCTAAAAGTTTTATTTGCCACGTTGTAAATCGACTTCCCATTTTTAGGTCTAGGATTGCTAAGTTTCGGGAAAATCAAGCTCAGACAAGAAAAAACTTCATCTCTTTTAGCAATAGTTTTGACAAAACTCTTTAAAATTCCAAGTTTAATGTGATGTAGCGGGCCATTTGAAATTGGCTATGTTCCCTGTTCCTCCAATTGTGGAACGAATATTGGTCTCCAGTGTAACGACTATCCCAATCGCACATAAAGCACATATGTTTGACATTACCACTTTGAAGGCAAGATAGCATTGCTACCACTTTTAAGTTACAACAAATACCCCACCTATGTTTGGAGTAGGCAAACATATTCAAAACAGTTTCTAGTCCTTCATGTGTCTCTTTAACATAGTATCGGTGCTGTATGCGATTGAAACAGATGGTTTGTTATTGGCTTTATGCAGCAATACGGCTTTCAAACTATATTTTGAACCGTCAATAAGCAATCTCCAATCATTGGCATCATAACTTATTTCCATTGCGTCCATCAATTTTTCAACATGATTGCAATAAGCTGCGCTTTTTCATCATTCACAAGGAAAAGGGATTGAATTTTCGATTGGCGACTTTTGTACGCCGAGACTTTTGTACCGGGTGCCAAAAGATTCTTTCCTCTCAAAAATGAGGCAAGTTCTTGCAATTTACGTTGTGATGATTCCAATTTAGCCACAATAAAATCAAGTTGATTTCGATCAATTAAGATTGGCTGATTAAATGATAGTTCAGGTGTAAACAGTGGATCATTACTGGTATCATCGATTTGGGCAACCGTTGGAGCAGTCGTTTCCGATAAAAAGTCAGGACTGGGAAATTTTGGTACTGGAATGTTCAAAGAATGTGGTAACAGTGTTTGAGCGGTTGGAACAGAAAAATATTTAAATGATACTCTTTCCCTTTTTCTCAACGTGGAAGTTTTGTTCATACAAGAGTAGCAATTCTCTGGATCGTGGTCGCCACCAGGATTAGTCCAAATCATTGGACTGCCAAATGGTATGGACTCACGTCTTCCACTCCTCCAATCCATCTCAAGATTGTAGCAGCCTTTGCGCACAATACTTGGTACCCAACTCTCGTTCACTATGACACTTTGTTGAAATATAACTCATATGTTCGAACGGAGCCTCCACTAATATTTCCTTTTTTTTACTTTTTGGCACATATTTACCACAAACCTAACAAAAGCTATTCAATCTGAGTTTACAAATATCCATTATTGAAAAAATTTAGAAAAAACTTTTTAAGAACGAAACACTATTTTTTAAACAATTCATTAAACTTAAAAAACGCGTCCTTCCAATTTCTTGTAGAATATAGTATAATATTGTACAGACACCTTCCTAGTGTGAAACTAACAAAAAACTTCTTACCATCTTTGCTCTTAACCCTATTTAACTACAAACTTACAAGATCAATAATGATCACTAAGATCGTAAAACCATCAATCTATCTCCTAATTACTACACATGAGCTATGCTACAATCCTTTCCACAGCCCATCCAAAACATAACTGATAAGTTTTATAATTGGAAAAGCACCCTGTTGCATTTTATAACCAACGGAATTCTTTTCATGGACCCTTTTAAAAATAAATTTATCCGAAAAAGCAAAATAGCTACGTACCTTCGAGAAAACTTCTAGGAACTCTAGAAAAATCTGAATAAAATACATAATGTCAATGAAAAATGCTAAAATGTTTCCGCATTAATAACTGAATAAAAATTCTTTATTTAAGCCTTTTCTAAAATATTGTTGAATACTGTAATACTAGATAATCAATATTGCAAGAGTTATGGCCCTAAAACTAATGAAATGAAAATCCAAGACCAAGAAAATTTAAATAAAACGTGTTTTATAAATCAATGAAGGCTTTTATTAATCCTATGATAAATCTTATCTCTTATAATTATACAGCCTTTGACTTTAGGTAACTCTCCAGTCTGTACTTAAAACATTAAAAAAAATGAAAATTTAAAAAAAACGTAAGCAAATTCTTTTTTATGCTTTATCATAATCCAAACTTAACAAAAACAGGAACTTATTCTAAGATCAGTAATACATGAAAAAAAATGACAGGCATTATGTAACGTAAAAATATTAGTGAAAAAACCATTTGCTTTGAAAAACTCACTGACTACACCGACTACATTTCGTACACATTACAGTCTTTAATGAATGACTTTTACAAATATACCCGCTACATTTTATACACTTTAGGGATTGTTTTTGGTCCTTTTTTCGGTCACATAAATAGCATCGTCTCCTTTTGCGCCTAGATATTTCAGCGTTGGCTTCAATTGGATGATCACTTTTTGATTGGCCTTCTGTAGATGTTGCTGCTTTATCAATGTGCTCTAGAAAATTTTCTATTGGTTTTTTCAAGTCAATAGAAAATTTAGAATATTCCATCTTTCCTTTCTTGAACAAATGGTGTTAACAAATCTATGCCAAACTAGTAGGTCTTTGTAAAAAAATTTTTTACAATGACCTGAAAAGTCAAAACAAATGATGGATCATTCTTTCTGGTGCAGTTGCGTATCTCGTTTGAATGAATGTAAAATTGTCTCTGGTTGCTTAAAAAGTTCAATAGGTTTTTTTTTCTGTAGTGCTAAATTGAATTTAGTGCTACATAAAAAGCACCTATTGACTATGGCCTTGAGAAAACAAATCAGAAAATTAATTAATACTACTTAACACTCCCACAATAATTCCAAAGAAATGACAATGAATATATAACCCTTATTTTATAACTTGTACCCAAGTAATGCAGTGGTTAGAACACTAGCCGCTAAAACTCAAAGCCATTGGTTCGAATCGCGTTGGCTGCAGCAAGATTCGTTTTACTCTTCAGTGATGCGTACTAATTTACAATCGACTGTTCATTGCACGGTCAAGCGTGAAACTGGGCTTCTAGAGTACTCATATTCGACAACACCATCGCTTAATAAATGTCTATTTTTCTGTTGTAGGATGGATTATTACTATTTTTATTTTTACTGTTGTAGTTATAATAATTTTTCTAATTTTTTTAATTTAACTAGTCTCTTCCTTTCTTTCTTCATTGCTAATCAACTGTTTTAAAACACAAGCAAAGCAGCAACGATAAATATATTTCACAAAAAAAAATTAAACAGAATGTTAAGAATGCCATGTATAGAAAAATATATTTGAGAGTATTCTATTTGAAGATAGACTCAAAAATGATCTACATAAACTCGCAGAAGAAGGTAAAACACGTCCCCACAATATGTTCTCATATCAAAACAATTGCAAACTGATCTAAGGGAAAATAATGAAAAAAACACCGGTGAATGTTGTAATCCTTGATTTTTGTTTCAGATGATCATTCAATATATGTGTATAGGAAAATCATAAATGTTCAACAATAATAATAATTGTGAGCTATATTTAATAAAAATAAATTTATCAAGATCAAAGAAAAATGGGACGAATTGGAAACAGACTAAAGTAGACTTAGGTAAATGTAATTATATAAGTAGATAAATGAAAACTGACAAACAAGTGCTTTTAAATATTGAAATAAATGAAAAGTGTATAAATAAAATAACAAATGTTAAAATGCATAGATAAATAAATATCCAAGAGGTTAAATAACAATAATAAGATGAATACAAGAGAGACAAATTTTTTACAAATTTGAAATTAATTACGATTCTTATATTGAGGTTTCCTTTATACACAGAAATATGTAGAGTTGAAATTAAAATTCATAGATCAAATTATTGAAAAAAAGTAATATTGTTATTAATAGGCACTTTTCAAAACATGCCTTATTTCATATGATTCAAGTTCTCTGTTACTTCATCACGAATAGCGAAAAATTATACAAATAAAATTAGACATCGAATTTTTTCAGGTGATTTGGATTTCAATTTCAATCGAACGTTTATTTAAATCGAAAAAACAAAAAATATTTTTCAAAAATCTCTCTCTTTAAATTACTTCCACGTGTGATAAATCATAAAGATTCATTTAAATTGTATAAATGAAGAGTAAAATTGAAACAATAAATCAAATGAAATCATTGTGATTTCAAATTAAAAACATTTCATACAAATTTCGAAAAATTAAAGTGATTGAAAAATTGTTTGAAAAGCACGTACTAAATTTGAATTGATAAAATTGTCCATAGATGGTGGAAACTGAACGAATGATGCTCAAGCTGTACATAAAAAATATTTTAAAGAATACAAGACTAGTGCTATAATTTTTGTTGTGCAACAGACTGCTAATTATGTTCAAATCTGTTATTTATTTCAAAAGTCTAATCTTGCATTAAACTTACATCAGAAGTTTTAATATGTTCGAATGAATTTAAATCTGTTTGTTTGGATTTATTGACACATATGATTCACAAATCAACCATTGTTATGCCAAATAGAAAAGAATCTTTGTATTTTGTGAAAATACAATTCTAGATAGAATTAATTTAAGAGATTCAAATATTTTATTTTATAAATGGGAACGTTATAATGCTCAGCACTGCCAGAGCCAATAAAGAGAAATTTCAATTTGAACTCTAGTCATTGTTACAGTTTATTAGATACCTTTGATAGTTTTGTTATTAAGTCGCAGAGCAACACTGCAACATCAAATATAGTTTGTGTATCAGAAATTTAAAATCAATTTCAAAACTTTCTTGAATATTCTTATTTTGTTGGCCAAGATATTCAAGGAACAAGGAATAAAGTTACAGATTATGGTAGTCTTTTCTCTGCTACCATGATAAGCAGTACGATTTCAAAAAAACAATAATACCTATGGCTCTGTCGCTTGTTATCAAAAACCTGGAGAAGCGTTTATATAAGGTACCTGTATGAAATATGGCTATTGAGAAAATATGGCCACCCACGATTCCCATAAAAAATATCAGTGATTCGCAAACACCACGAGCCCGCATTCGAAGCGTTTTGTAAACATGATGGAATAGCATAGTTATGAGCCACCAGTCGTTTAACATTATCCCACCATTTCGTTGAGAGGAAACCTCATGCCGCTCTTAGAAATTTTGGATTGAAAATTTTTGTCGATATCGCTATAAATTCTTTAAAATTACGAAAAACTGATTGGGTTTATGTTTAATTTACCATTTATGATATACCCTTGGACATCCTTGAGCTGCTGTTGAATATCTTTACATAAGGTAAATTTCAGAATACCAAACATATGCCAGAAAATACGACCACCAAATGGCCATATTTTCAATATGAAATTTTTTATGCTTTATTTAATTTTTATTTTATTTCTATTCATATATTTCTGTTTAAGTTTTTAATATTTTTATTTATTTTTGGTTCAGATCATGGCGCTGCGTTATAGATCAAGGGAAATCCGAGGTGCTTGGAGTGAAGCCAACATGAAGTCGGCGATGACAGCTGTTGATACTGGTGAAATGAAGGTTTTAACAGCTTCCAAACGCTACAAGATTTCTAGACAAACGCTGCGACGATATTTTGCAGATAAAACGAACGGAAATCAAAGATAGCAAGGAAAATGCTTCTAAATATTCAAGAAGAAATAACTTAGCAACGCGCATCATACGGCTAAGTTATGTCGGATATCCTCCAACTCCACGTGTACTTCGCATGTGCGTAAAGAAATATTGTGAAATAAAGAATATGATAAACAGCAGTAAAAGTGCTTTGACTAGCAGAGATTGGCTTCGAAGTTTCATGAAACGGAGCCCGAATATTCGTAGAAGGAAGGCCGAAAATTTAAATCCAGCTAAAGCTCAAAAGCTAAATAAAGATGTAATTTCAAATTATTTTTTGAAACTCTGAAATCTATTAGAAGAAAATGAGCTCATATTTAAGCCGGAGAGTATATGTAATGATACTCATTTCGTAGGTAATAGTGCCTAGAATGACATAATTAAATGAAATAAATTCAAAATCGAAAATTCCGTTTTTAAAACGCTATTTGGTTTATTATATAACAATACTTCCCATATACATGTATTTCGAAAACAATTTGTTTTCTTCATCAATGGTAAGGGTATAAAAAAACTCAATGAAAAAAAACGGTAGTTTTCGCTCAATCTTTTGTTCCATGTCGAAAGATATTTTCGGTTTTTGGCATCATTCCTTTTGCCTCTAATTCCGTCTCCATCCAATCCATTAATAAATCAATCAGTAGTGGTGATAACGGGTTCCCCATTGCTGCTCCTGTAGTTCCTTTGAAGTAATTGTCTCTAAACATGAAGTAATTTGCATTCATGCACAGATAGGCCAGCCTACTATAACACCTGACTTTTCTTTTCCATTCCACTGTGTGGAATGGAAGTCAATCTTCAAACAGAACCAAAGCTTACTTTACTGGAAGACTCAAGAATAATGATTTCACGTCGTAAGAGACTAATGTATCATCTTCAGCTATTTCTGTGTGTTTTAGCTTGTCAACCAGCTCGTCTCTATTTTTTATCGCTCGAGTGCTTGCCTTATGGGAGATTTTCGTCCACTCATCGAGGAGCCAATTGGCTATGTTCGTAATTGGGGTGTTGATGACTGCTACAATTTCCCTCAATTCATTTCCCTCCTTATGTATTTTTGGTTAGCACTTCATCCTAGGTAAGCAAGGATTGGATACCCGTAATTTTTTTATGTCACCAACCATAGGTTTTATCTCTTTGAGGGCTTTCTCCGCCCTATTCACCATGTCTGGCAAAGGGTCCGTTCTCAATTGGTGGTAGCAGCCATTATTTAATTTCGCTAGTACAGAATCGCCGTATTGCTTTTTGTCCATTTTTACTACGGAATTCCCTTTGTCGGCTTTTATGTAGACATAGTATTAGCTAAACTTTAATTGGATTATTTCGCCCTTTTCACATCAATTTTAATGTAAATCTATACGATAATTTTGCTCTACATTGAAGCTTTCCATTACGTCGCACGGATATTGATTACTCTTTCGGATGGCTCCGATAGCTTTTTAAATTACTTATGGAATTCTTTGTAGCTACATGAATGGGTTGCATATTTTTAATAATATTTTTTTCTGAAAAATTATTAATTAGTCCACACGTCGAAACCACCTTCTTCTGACATTTTTCTTCTCTTATAATTTTTCTGCAACCCAAGTAACACCACCCGTGATCTACAACCAATAGACAAATCCGTATTCAGATTCTTTGAGTACTACTGGGATGAAGAAATATTGAAATACTGGTCAAAACATCAAGACAGGTGAATTACAAAACAGAGTATCCTGTGTTGTCATGTTTTCCAATTGAACGCTTTTATTTTGTTTTTCCGACAAATATGTATTTCGGGAGTAAGTTGGTCCCTTCTTCAGTGTCAAAAAATAATTGACACTGAAGAAGGGAGCAACTTACTCCCGAAATATATATTTGTCGGGAAAACAAAATAATAGCGTTTAATTGGAAAACATGAAAACACAGGATAGTCTGGAAGCGCTAAACATGGGAAAATACACAGAGTATACAAAACAGAGGCTTGGAGCAATTTTTGGCAAAGTTTGGAACAAATCTCCGATTTCGGAAAATATTAAAGCCGGATTTGAGGCTACAAGTATAAATCTTGATCGTACGAGGATTCCCGATGAAGCATATATGCCAAGCATTTCAACTCATCCCCTTTCTCCGGTTGTTCCTGAAAGCTGCACAGAATTCAGTTCATCACCGTCTATTGAAGCAAATGCATGCACTAGTGCAAATAAATCTGGTGATATTACACCGGCTGTACTGTATGATATGTATGACAGTAAAGATAATCTCCCTTTTACAAATTTTTAAGAAAGGAATTGAATCTAACAGTATGAGCGAAATAAATCCACATTTTGATAGCCCGAATTCAATTTTTGAAATGCTACTAACTCCAAAAAGCGATTAAGTCCAGTAATTGCTCCAAGAAAAAAGGCTGCTAATAGTTCAGCATTTGAGTTAACCAATAGCAGCTTCTCTAATGACAGGGTTACGCCCGAAACATCTAAAACTGCCCATGCAGAACACTTAAAGAAAAAAAAATCGCATTCCATTAAACTATGGGAAAGGGTGCAAAAAATGCAGGGGTGCTACTAACAATGAAAGCTGGTATTGTTTTGTTTGCGATGAAGATAAAGTCGCTGATATGACGCTTTGTATCAAATGTGCAACATATGTCCACGAAGAATGTGTTGGATTTACTTCTCAGGACAAAGAAAACTTAATTTGCATAAAATGAGAATGATGATACTAGAAAATCTGGCTAATATTCTTATTATTTAACGCGTGATGTCTTCATTTTAAGTTCCTACTAAGAAAAATATGGCCACTTTGGCAGTTCTTAAAAAAAAACGTATTTAAGTCCAATTCGAACTACACAATGTTTTCTTTATGCCTTAATAAAGCGTGGTGCAAAGTATACTACCAAATAGAAAGGGAACAATAACCACAAATTATAATCAATGCAAGAAACCGAATGTCAAACGTTAAGGTGGCCATATTCAACCTAGGTACTGTTGTGAATTTCGGCGTATCCGCGTTCTCCCATTCGGAACTTTGAATTGCCTCCGTAACATCTCCACCTATTTTTGGTCACATATACTTTAATTTTATGTCCCCATCATAATAATTTTACCCTCTTACCCTATTGTTAATACCAAAAAAAATAACTTCCCATTAACACAACTTCATTCGAGACCTTTTCATTAACAAAACCCAATTCCTTCCTTCATACTAACTAATTTTATTCACTTTCTCCCACTAACAAATTTTATTCGTCATACTAACAAAAATTCATTCTCACTTCCTTACTAATAAATTTCATTTCAATGCCCATTAAGAAAGGTTCATAGTTCAAGTTGATAAATAAATGAATGGGAGATCAACAGAAGGTGGCTCCGGTGAAGGTGTCGCCGACTCTTGACCGTGGGGTCCGCTGGGACCCTCGGTTCAAGTCCTCCCGCGTGCAGGAAAATACTCTTCTTGCGATAGTGGCAAAAGCAATTACTTTCGTGGGAATGACGATTTGCATATAACCAAACGCTATCATGGTTATGCAAATCGCCATATATGCAAAATGGAAATTGTTGCGTTTGTCGATATGGAAAAGATGTATGGGTAACGGAATCGAAGTGTATTGAACTTCGATTACATTACCTGGATACGGCAGTGGAAATCGGAGAATGAGAGGATTACGGGGGTTGGTCTTTTGGAATTGATGGTGGTCAGCATTTAGCTTTAAAATAAGAGGAAGTGGTTTTGGTGGTGTCAGAAAAAGTGCGTTAATTTTTAATTTGGGGGGAAAAGAAGTCTGGATTTAGATTGAAACGGAATTGAGTTTCTTCGTGACGGAAGTAGAAAGTGAAAATACAATTGAATTGATTGCGAAGTTTAGTGGCGGAAGTTTTGGTGTGAGAAACCGAAAAAGAAACGAAAACTAGATTGGATGTGGAATAAATTAAGATTCGTGCGTAAATATGAGTGAGGGAAAGGAATTTTTGGTTTCAGCCGGCGGGAATAAATTAATTGCGTTTGGATTTTAAAGGGAACGGCAAAGTGAACAGCCCAAATAAAGCGCAATTGGTTTCACATTGTGCTAAGTGTTTCAGAAGTAGAAAAAAAAACGTAAAAAGGAAAAAAGCAACCTGCAGCGGATGTTTTAGCAGTAAAGAAAATAAAATAATGAAGGTGTAAATTTGCTTGTGACTTTAATCACTATCATTGTATCGAAAGTTGAATCGAAAATCTGAAGTGTGAAGTAAATATTGATTAATTTTAAAGACCGCTATATTGAGTAGGCAAAGTGCCGCATTTTGGAATTTCGTTCAAATTAAATTACGCAGAAGAGACTGTTGAATAGCGGATGGTAGTGAGATAAGTGGCCGTTGCGAGTTCTATTTATTTTATTTGTTTAACTTTTCAAATTAATTTAAACCTTAATTTACAGGGGCCCCACCCTCCTTTTTCGTCTTCGCCGAGCGCTTGGAGTTCATGGAGGAAAAAGTGGGAACCTATTTGGTTATTCTATTTATACTTCAGTTGATTCACATTATTAAGCTCATTTTTTTGTTTTCTTTTATAAAAAATTTTTTTTTTATCGTTTTTTTTTACATAAAATTTTTAAGGGGTTTTTTTCCCTATTGAAATTAAAGTTTGTGATTTTTTTTGTAGAAATTTTCTTTTAAATTGAATAAAATGGCCATGCCTCTTTAAGAAATATTTTTCATTTCTTAAATTGACCTCTTCCTTTCCCGCCCTTTTCCCTTCGTGTTAGTTTTTATGGATAGGGTGGCAGAGGGTGTCCCGGAAAACCCGCGACATGACTGAGCACTAGCCGGCCTCAGTATGCCAACCCGGGCTACGCATCCCTCTGCTAAAACTGAATGTCTGCAACTGCAGTGGCTTCCGTGGTTGTTACAGTACCTTACAAGTTGTTCAATAATTTATATCGTTTTTTTATTATAGAAGACGTGAACTGCATATTTCATGTCGTAGTGATTGCTTGGCTTATACTGATTTTTACTTTTTTTAAAGATAAGATTTTAGACTGTCTTCAGTTACAAATTGAGCGTCATAAGTGAATAACAAGTTGGTTAAAAATCAACTTGAAAATGGACAATCAAAGAGAGCGTTATCGGCATATTTTATTATTTTTCTTCCGAAAGGGCAAAAATTCGGTGCAAGCTCGAAAAAAATCAAGATTCAAGATGAGCCCCCACAATCGACATCCAAAGCCAGTATTCACCAAAGAAGATTATGCTTTCTATGTGGTGGGATTACAAGGATATAGTCTACTTTGAGCTACTTCCAAGAAGCCAAACTATTGATTCAAATGTCTACTGTCGCCAAGTATCAAAATCAAACGAAAAAATTAGAAAAAAACGCCCTGAACTGGTCAATCACAAATGTGTGATGTTCCATCATGATAACGCCAGACCCCAACACATCTTTGAAAACCCGTCAAAAGTTAATGGAGCTCAATTGGGAACTGATGTCACATCCACCCTATAGCCCTGACTTAGTACAATCAGACTATCATTTATTTCGCTCCCTTCAAAATCATTTGAATGGTAAAACTTTTGATTCCGATCAGGCTGTTAAAAATGAGTTGAACCAGTTCTAGCCTTCTAAAAACAAAGGCTTCTTCGAACGTGAATTTTTCAATTTACCGAAAGATGGTATCAAACAAAATGGTCAATATACCATTGAACAATGTTTGTTGCTAATATAAATGAAATTACTTAGAAAAACATGAAAAAAATGACATCAATTATCGAGCAATCCAATGCTGTATATTTTTTTTTGTTTTTGTTGCTTTGGCACTACTTGGCTTGGAGATAGTTAGAATATCTCATATCTTGATGACATGTGTTGGCCCTCGGGAAGGTGATATGGTCAGCATCACGCTTTGGCCATGTGCCCGTCCAGTACATATCATAGCTGAATGGGCTTATAGTCCGTCCAAAGAATCACTCGAAACAAATCTCAATGTCGCCGACGAGACTCGAACCAGAGTCCTTTAGCATACGAGGTGAGTGATCTAACCACTACACCACATGGACTGCTGATTTTAATTCTTCGATACCGCTGACTTGAGCCACTGGATCACACCATCCTCGAACAAACCTCCAAATCAAGAATGCTTTGAGGCCCAGTTTGCCATTTTGCCTGACGTACTGAGTCATAAAGGAGGGAATAGAAATGGAAATCAGAACCTCAGAATAAGATTATCTTCCGAATTTCTGTATAACTGAAGAGAAGGGGCCCCATTCATTTCCAACATGCTAAAGAATAGCAACAAGAAAAGCTATTTTCAGATCTGCTGGAGAGAACACATACCCGTTGTCAGTTTTTCGTGCTTTATTCAAAACCGCTTTTGAAATAAGAGCCTGTCTGTCTACTCATCCATCAGTAAATCCGTCTCTCAAAAGCAGTTTTTCTTTGAAAAATAATATTGCATATATTTCCTGCGGTAAATATAATCGCATACATGCTAGCTATAAATTTTATTTTTCCCCTACACATATTTATGATGAACATATCATTTACCTGCATTAAATTCAATATATGTATGACAAGTATTTTACTGGCATTGCAGCCGAGACATATTCATCATAGCTAATATACATACATATATTCCTGCTTTCTTTAATACGACACAAATCTTTTTCCCTGTAAATATAAATTCTGCATTATATTTTACACGTCATAGAAGATATAAAACATTTACTGTTGATAAAATATATCTGCAGCAGATGAAGGGTGTTTTTTAAGAGGCGGAGAACTTAAAATTTACATTACTGTTTTCAATGACAGCCGATGTCAAGATTTTCAGTTGGTTTGAAGTTATTTCATTTATTTCATATTTACTTAACTAATTTTATAGGGCTACAGCACCAACAATACGTGGATATGAAACGTGCATCACTCAGGATGAGTTTTTAGGACTATCATGGAAATCCCAGAAAGGATTTATTTCATGAATGTCTTTAACGATTTGTTAAAAGATTTCTGTAATGCGGGGACAAAACGGCGTCCATTTCAAATGAATTATGAGTAGGTTTCCGAACAGTTTTTTTAATACAAGCATACATCAACTCACTCAGCTTGATAGTAATTGGAGTTTGAGCCATCTTTAGTTCTTTGTTAAAAAAAAATTTCTCACAAAGATATACTAGTTTCCCGGCCTGTCTGTCCATCTTCCGTGCGTCACAACAGCAAGTTTCCTCGGAAACTATAAATGCTAGAAAGCTCAAACTTTCTGAAAAGGTCAGAAGTGGTGGTCTCTCAAAAGTTTACAAACTTTTTAACGATGTTCTACTTAAAAACTTTTTTTAATCAAAAATAGTCGAGTAGGGCATCAAATGAAAGGTTTTGGTTAGAACTTTCAGAATCTGAGTTATTTTGTGCACCAGGGGGAGGCAAAATGTACCAACATTTTGTGTCCCCCCCCCCCCCCTTCTCGCGATTGAATACCTTTGAGCCGGAAAATCTGAAAAAATCACGAAGTTAGGTCTTTATGAGTATAAGGGCAAAAAATACCTCAGAAATTGAAATTCACTCAACTTTTTCAATACTCGCAATAATACAGGGTTATCCATTTCGTGTTAGGAAAGTATAACTCTGCCATGTGACATCTGTCAGAATTAAATGTCATCCAAAGCGTGTTTTTTTAGTTGAAGGTTTGCCATTTAAGAATATGGATCGTTTAACAGTCGAAGAACGCGTTAAAATTATTAAATTTTATTATAAAAACGGTGATTCTGCTGTATCAACATTTAGGGCTTTACGAGCTGATTACGGTCGACATAATCGACTTACACAGCAAACAATGTTGAACACAGTGAGAAAATTTGAAGAGGTTGGATCAATTATTGATTTTGCAAGGCCTGTGCATCATTGCAACATTCATTCTGCTGAAAATATCGCTGCCGTTGCTCAAAGTGTGGAGGAAGAGCCCAATTTGTCGATTCCTCGACGTGCTCAACATTTGGGCTTGTCTTACGGCTCATTGTGGCAGATTTTGTATTTGGATTTGCATCTCCATCCGTACAAAATCCAACTCACTCAAGAATTTAACCCTCAAGACCATACACAACGCAGAATGTATGCAAATTGGGTGATTGAACAACAAGCCATTGATAACGATTTTTCGAACAAAATTTTCCTTAGTGATGAGGCTCATTTTTCGCTCACTGGCTACGTAAATAAACAGAATTGCCACATATAGGGCTCTCAAAATCCTCAGGTGATCGCAGAAAGGCCTTTGGATCCGGAAAAAGTGAACGTTTGGTGTGCATTATGGTCTGGTGGTGTGATTGGCCCGTATTTTTTTGAAAACGATCAAGGAAGAGCCATTACAGTCAATTCTGACAGCTATGGACGGATGTTAACCGATTATTTTTGGAGAGAAATTGAAGATCATGATCTGGAGAATATATGGTTCCAACAGGACGGAGCCACAAGCCACATAAAACAGGCTAATCGAGCACTTTTGCAAGAGAAATTTCCAGGACGCGTAATTTCAAGATTGAGTGATGTCAATTGGCCCGCAAGATCCTGCGACCTAACACCTTTGGATTTCTTTTTATGGGGCTATGCAAAAGATCATGTTCACGCGAACAATCCTCAAAATCTTGAGCAATTGAAAACCAATATTCGTGAAGTTATGGCCGAGATATTGCCGGAAATGTGTCGAAAAGTCATTGAAAATTACCTCAAATAGATTGAGACCTGTAAGAGGTCCCGTGGAGGACACTTGAATAATGTTGTATTTCACGTATAATGGCAAAGTTCAATCTTTATGTTAAATAAAAAACGTTGTATCTTCCTAAATATTTTATGTATTTTCTTCAGCTTTACTTTCCCAAGCGTAAAATGGATAACCCTATATGATTTGTATATTTTACATTTTCACCCATGAAATCAAAACGGTAACTTTAAGCTTCTTGAAACTTAACAATTATAAAGAAAACTATAAGTTCTTTATGTTCTCAACATTTCATGGAAATCCAGTCATAATCAAGTGAGTTATCGCCATTTCAATTGTATGCAATTACAACAACAATAACACGTGTTGATGGCTGATGCATATTTCAAATTGACCTAGGCACTGTTATTTTCTTCCAACTTTCATGAAAATTTAAGCAATACTATTTGATTTGAATATCTTCAATCGGCCGAGCATTCAGAAAATTATTCAGGCAGAAACAAAATAGCGGATGCAACATGCTTATGAAGGAAACACTGCATCTTTTGTATAAATTTGAATGATTTCTTACCCATGTATTGGATGAATAATTCAAGTCGCCGATTTACGCTATTAGAAAACTTGTTTCGAACCCTAGGGTGGTTACAAAGACCTGCTGGTAGGAGCACTCTCCTACTTACTCAACTTGTTTTTCAAATAAAATTCACTCAAAGACTAAGAAAAGGCACAATTGAATAAATGAATGAATAACCATATCGTCTTGAGCGTTCTTCGATAATGTTAAATGTATTACCAATATTTGAATTCCGCATGGTATTCCAATTATGCCTTATCTAATAAATTTCCGTTACAGAAAGAAAATCTGATGGCGGCAATTTATTTAGTTAAATTTAATTGCATACTCATCTGCATACGTGTATATGCAATAAATACCTGTACATACGAATATCTTCGCATCAAAGTGTTTCATGGCTCTTTTTGGCAATTATTTCATGTTTGCTCGCCCTTTACGTTTTTTCTCTTATTTTTGCATCCATCAAAGAGTGTGTCCCTGCTTGTATCTGAGATGTGTGATTAAGATTGATTATATATCGGCACACAAATTACGGCTTTCCGCTTCCAGCGAGATTGCTTCACAGATTCACCATTTAGTGTTGCATTTTGAGATTGACGAAAAAATATAAAACGATCGTAAATTACAAAATTCTCGATTAAGATTCATCATACCGTGGATGCTCGGGGCGAATGATAACTGCAAGACAAATATGAATAAAAAAGATGGAAATTTGCAAACATACACGACCGAACGTTTCGTATAAAGTTTGACAGGTGCATTAATTGAAATTTGAGAAGGTATTTCGTGTTTTCTTCTTCAAAGTGTCGAATTCCATCTGAAGGCTTGACCAAAGGAAACCTGCTGTCATACCTCACAACGCAAAAGAGATGAACAAATCGAAGAAGAAAAAATTCTTGAAAAGGACATAAGCCACCAAAAAAATTTTACATGATATTTTACGTGACAAAAAGGTGAATGCGATGAAAGGTGGAGACGAACGTGTCTGATCCCTATTTCTACCTTTGTTTGGTCACAATGGACTACAAGTCAAGGAATAGATGATGGTCTCCGGATTATTGAAATCCTTTGTCTGATAGATAAGTCCGAGTGAAAAGGAATTAACCTGACGCATTAGGCGGCAGGGAAAATGGTAGCGCAACGCATTAGTGGGATGTAAAATTTAGAATGACAATTTATCTGAAGGGATGCTGTTGATAAATTAAAGTAGAGATGGTCAAATGTGATGTAACTTTCGAGATTTATGGAGTTTGAGTCCAGACAGTAACAAACTGAACTAAGGGTACTATTAATTCATATAGAGACCAACAAACCATAGATCTACATTCTATCCTTTTTGTTGATATTTATTATGCCTAGTTCATTGAGAATTTCTATCATTATCATCTGCAAAACTAAGCATGTGCGTGCCACCTTACTTAAGTCCAACAGCAGACGACGAAAAGATCTCAAAAGATTTTCTTTAATACTTCCTTTTTGCTTTTTTAAACAATGTCTAGGTCGGAAACCCGATACATCCTACTAAGCGATGAAAAAACAAATACAAAAAATCATATTGAATTGAACATGTCGCTGATCGGTGAGAATGTAGAAGTGCTGAATTGATATTTGGATTGCATTTTTGCTGCACTATGTTTACACCAAGTTTTGGCAAGTTTGTTTATTAATTTGCAACATTGTGTGTTTTTAAACAAATCCCGGCGGAGCTAAAAATGCAATGCTGACATATTCGTGTGTGATCTTTATGTGATATGTTTATGCATATACGAGGATTTGTTCGTGGAATTTCCAATCAGATAAAGATTGTTGACAAATTTTATGGTAGTGCAAATTCTAATTTAGTAATTTTCACTATACAGTGAAATAAATAAATTTTGTTAACTCAGTTGACTGATGGTATCATCGAATGTAAATGACTACATACATATATTGCTTGGTTTTTCATTTTTTCGTGAATATGAAGAATTTAAGCTAAAAATCCCTAGTAAAATTATCTTAGGTTTTCAACTTAACTGTTGCTTTATTAAACATTGGTAAATTCCAAATTCCTACTTTGCTCGAACTCAAATATTGACCCTTAAAATGAGTTAAAATCTAATTCAAAATGAGCTATCTAGAGAAAGATAGCATGATAACCAACAAATATCGTTGCTCAATAATCTTTTGAAGTATTTTGTGGGCCTGCAACTTCATCTGCTCTCATGGAGGCTTAAAATCACCTTTCCCAAACGAGGATGGATGAAGAGAGAACGGTGGGTAGAATTCTCAATTTATCCTTTGGCCAGATGAACTTGCAGGACGCAATTCCCACCTCATGTGTAATATGTTAGCAACACGCTAAAGTCAAAGACAAAGTCAAAAGCGCTTTATTCAATACTAATCGGTATAAATTTTAAAAGAGTATAAAAAAATTCCAAACAATAACAATACAAAAAATGAATGGCTCTCTAAATTTATACGTTATCAGTGAAACACATTTGATAAATAAAACCATAGGAAATTCAAATTAATTACGAGTATTACATATTTTATGATTCGATTGGAAAAAGGAGAAAAAACCAATCAAAACTATTCAAAAATTATTTACAATTTTAACACACCTGTGAACTTAAATCCTACACCTAATATGTTATAACCCAATTCTAATAAATTCAATTAAAAACGTTATCTTATACTGAGAAATTCTATCACAATATGGCTAACCTAACCGTTACCCTTATCTCTAAACCTGATAAAATAAACATGACATATACCTAACCCATCCCTAATTTTTTACACAAATAAACAATAATACTAAATGTAGCAATAATGAGCTGAAACTCAAAAACTAAGAAACGAAAAAAAAACACAGAAACAGAAAATACACACGAATAAGTTAGACATTGCCATTCAGCCACCAATACCTACATTGCTTCATCTCAGCTCGACGAGCTTCAATAATCTAGCAATAGAGTATCTCCATTGGAATTGTTGGTCTCCTGAACTCAAATTGGGAGGATATTTTATCCTCTTATTGGTGGCCCGCCTATATATGTGATATATGATTGAGACACCGACAAAATCAATAACATATCGGTTCATGTCCAAATACACGAATGCTTCTGGAGGAACGAAGCCAGTAGCGAGGCAAGTCGCAATATACCCGTCTGTAGACTGGAATGGCTGTGAAATCCAAGGGTTTTCGCTGACAGTTACAGATCTTGCGATGTGATTCCGACGATGTTTCATTATGAAGGTATCAACTCTTGTCACCTTAGTAGTTTAATAAATTCTTCTATTTATATAGTACTTCCAATCCATTTCAGGCTTTCTGTACAAACCAGTACATGCACGAAGACATTTCCTTTCAAAAGCTCTTAATTTTTCCATAGTACTAGCACTCTGGTTGTATGAAATCTGACATCAATATGCCAAAACTTGTCTAACCAGGGTCTTGTAATAGATAATTTTAACCTTTTGATCAATGTATCTGGAATGAAAGAGTCTTCGTGAGGCCATGACTACTTTTTATCCCTTCTGAGCATGATTTCGACATGTTCAGTACAGTACAGATACTGATCGAGATGAACGCCGAGGTATGGAACACAGGATTTATGTGGAGCCCGTTCTGGACTACCTTCACCAGCCATAATATGGAAATCCTGCCAATTACGTTTTAGGTAGCAGCCTTGTCCACAACAAAATTGTTTCGCACTTCTGTGCATTGGTTTTCATTCGCCAATTGTCAGTGTACAGCTGCACATCATTGAACACTTTTTGAAGATTGTTCTAAATTATTGTAGCTTTTCGGTCTGCCATATAGATGATCAGATCATCAGCAAACGCTAACAATGATCGTGTTGGCGAGACCTTGAAATCAAATCCAATCAATAGCTTGCGAATGAATAATGAGAAAAGCAGGGGTGCAGTAACTGTTCCCTGCTGTAGACCATCCAAGACCTTGAACTCATGCATAGTTGAAACTACTGATTTCCCGTATAAAATATTACACATCATGGCGACAAGGTGTCTGGGGAACCTGTCCTGAAGGAGTTTAAAAACTAGTCCATCTAACCACACCATATCAAAGGCTTTCTCCATATCAATGAGACACGCTCCAACACATTCTCTATCATATAGTTTCCAACAGATGTCTGAGGTTGCTTCGTTATCGCAAGTATGGTCGAATGAGTGGCACGAAAACCAAATTGGCAATTAAGCATCAACTCATATTTCTCAGTGTGAGCGTTTAATTCTTTGTTGTGTACCGCTTCAAACACCTTGCTGATGCTAGGCAGCAGACTGATTGGGCGATAGCTTTTAGGACTCGAAGGTTCTTTTCCTTTCTTCAAGATCGGAAATACCTTAGCCTTTTTCCACTCATTTGCGAAATGTGAATTGCTCAACATGTTGTTGTGCCACATGATTTCTTGTTGTTTATCCTGCGGAATATGAAACACAATTCTTCATAGCTGACAAAATGATCAATAAGATTCAAGCTTGGTATAAGGTCAGATGTTAAGCTTCATTTGAAGTCGGAAATTTTCGCTTACGACCCCTGAAAATATTTCATTCCCTCTCTCAGGGCTTGGTGGATGAACCAATTGAAAATTTGTTCCAATTGGGGCAAGTTTATGCAATCCCTCACTTATAATCCTGGTTCCATTTTTATCCTGAGTCTTACTATCAATTTCGATACCAGCCCTATCGAGGATATTTATCTTATCACCAGTAACTTCGAGATTCGATACTTTCACTCGAGTATTCTTACGGAATATGCTATTCACTTACGCAAAAACGCCATCTGGGTTCTGTGGGCTCTGAATCTTTCTACCCATTGATTGCTGACTTCACTCCTGAAGTATGAACGGATTAAATTCCGGACATACTTTAGATGTAACTTCAACAAAGCCAACGAGGGGTGGTTGTAGTCCAAAAATTGCCATTAAATATTATTGACGCGTGTGAGAAGAAGGCTTTTCAATCTTTGCAACCTGCCGATAGTTGGTGTTTCATATCCTTCCATAATGTTTCGATGTTTAATCTTGGGAACTACTTTCTCAATCGTTTCCAACGTCAGCTTTTCCAACATCAACAAATAGAGATCTATTTCATCGTTAGTTAGATTCCTGTCATTAGGAACCATTCAGCAAGAGTTGCTATCATCAGAAGGAGAACATTGCTTCTGGTAATCTCGATTAACCTTCTTTTGAAACTTTCGCCAATCTGTTTTTTGAAACTCAACCGAGAATTTTCATCTTGAACTGGAGTAAGGAAGACATCATCTCTTTGATGATTGATTTCCTTTACGATTGCGTTATGGACGCTATCATAATCTAAGGAAGCACCTGCAGTTTTCATCGAGAACTATTAAAGCTGAATTCAAGTCTTGCGTCAGCAAGGCAGAGGTCCAAATATGAATTTGCCGTAGAGTATGTTGGGAACTCCGAACTATATTGATTGCACCTGCATTCAATTTGGTTCTCTGTTTCAGGAATATTCCTTTGGGATTATTGGTAACGTTCAGCCATGTTGGAAGGCCAATTGAAAAGTCCCTGGCCTGAAACACCGCCATCTATATGATTTTTAGTTTGTACCAGCCTTCAAACGATACGTATCAAAATTTGACAGCAGTCCGACCATTAGTTTGTGAGATATTGCGTTCTGAGTGTAGCTACTTTTGTTATTTGAAATAAGATGGAAAAAAAAGAATTTCGTGTGCTGATAATATATTGCTTTTTGAAGGGATAAATACAGTTGGAAAATCAACCATCATTGATTAGTATGCTAAGTTTAAACGTGGTGAAATGAGCACCGAAGACGGCGAACGCAGTGGCTGCCCAAAAGAGGCTGTCACCGACGAAAACATCAAAAAAGTTCACAAAATAATTTTGAATGACCGTAACGTGAAGTTGATCGAGATAGCGGACATTGTGAAGATATCATCTGGACGTGTACATCATATCATTCACGAATATTTGTACATGAGAAAGCTGTGTGC